>CM062818.1:262776766-264061882 GCA_031772625.1 Pinus tabuliformis | reverse complement strand
TGAACCTCCCAAGTATGCTCAAGTGTTGTCCAAGGATAATACCCCAACTTGGCATTTTGTCAATTGTTTTGTTGTATATTATGTATAGTTATTTTTGAATCATCGAGAAGAGTTGTAAATATTGTCATATTAATGGAACTTATTTCGAATTAAAACCACAAAGTTGATTTGAAATATTGAAATTTTCTGAAATAAAAACATAATTGACCCAATACTCCAAATTCCTTTTAAATACTTGCGAAACAGTTGAAAATCATCCCTCCAATGTTACACATGTGCATAATTGTTTCCCTCTAAGGCGATCATAAACCATTCTCCTTGAATCTTTCCCTAGAATTCATCCAATTTGATTTCTTTTCAGCCCTTCCTACTCCTGTAACTTCTTTTCTAGGTGATTTTAGTCATACTTACCATTGTGACTTTTGTTAAGCAGTTATTGAGTAATCATTTCAACAAAAAATCATCCTATAATGTGTAACATGTAAGAAAATTAACCTGTAACCAATAATTTTTCTTTTATGACAATTTTCAACTCATTAGTTTATACATGATTCCTTGCTGGTATTTTCAATTTTTCCTTTAGCATTTGGATTTCTACATCTTTCTTCTTAACTAAGGACTTGATTGGATTTGAATCATTTGGGTCAAATCCCATATCCAAAAATCTTTGTTTCAGTTCTAATGTAGTCAACTTACATGCTCTACATTCCATTTTTTCCTTCATTGACTATGTCTCAATTTTCATTTTAGTTACTAGTAGTCAATCCCTTTCAATAGTAACATTGAGATAATAAGTATCTATAATTTCACATTTTTATTTAGATAAATATATTTTATCTCTAGGATGAATTTGATATAATTCATGAGCTTTGCTTTTATCCTTTGGCTGCAATAATGATAACTTGAAAACATTGAGTTCATGAGTTAGAACTGAAATTAATAAATGTCTCCCTTTATCACTTATTTGAGATTGCAATTATTTCTTGTAATCAAAAATTCATTTTTTATCTCTCCATATTTTGTTGTCAATTTAATTGATCTCTCTTCACATGTTTCAATCCTTTTGATGATTATGGCAGTAGAGAATTGCTAAAAAACAAACATTCCAGTTAAATCAAGTTCCTAATCTCTCTAGGTTCATGAAGATTCTCTGTCAATCATCACTTTTAATTTTTTCTTTTGAGTCCCTTGGTCTTCATCTTGACCAATTTCCTTTATAATCTAAACTCTCGATTGTCCAGGATCTCCACTATTTGTCCAGCTGCTTGTTCAGAGTGTTCTTCTTCATAGACATCCTGATTAGAAGTCCTTTCCCATTTAAGGTGTTTTCATTTTCATGAGAAGTGCTTTTATGTTCTCGCCTCATTTGAGAAGTAATATGTACATGATCATATCCCAACTATTTGTATTTATTTAAATAATAATAACTTGGAAGATTCTCAGCAATAGAAGCTACCATTTTTCCATTGGCTACAAAGGGGATGACCTTCTCAGGAATTTTAAAAGAAATTTTGAATTTGCCTCCAATACAATGCCTTAATAGGGAATCAAACTTTTGTTTGATAAACTCTAATGGAAATAATGTTGAAGTAAGAAGCATTGGGAGCTGGTAAGGTATCACTTCTACTCCATATACTCTTATTACTGTGTAATCCTTAAAAGGGAACCAATCACCAAACTTCCCTCTAGGACACTGCAACAACTCCTTGAATTCAAATTGAATTCTAGGGGAACCGTACCATATATCCACTGGAAAGTTTTCTGAAGAGTTATGTTAGCATATTGGAAAAAAAATCCTTCTTGTTCTTAACATCGTAGTAATTTTTACCAACAATTGACTAACTTCATCATATCATCTTTTGTATCTTATGTGATCGATTTCTATTCTATCCCACTGAGGTCAAGGGACACAAGATGTATCTTGAGAAAAGGGGCACCTGAACATGTTGAAGACAATGTGACTTTAGAAGCCTGAATGCATTTTTTTCCTTAATGAACTTGTTTTCTCTATTTTCTATGAAATTTTATTGTAATATGATATATCAAACCAGTGTAATGGAAGGGAAAATAGTCTATCATCATGAGAACTAGTTGAGGTTTAGAATTGTTAAAATTACTGACTCTCATTATCTCATCTCCCTTGTTCTATAGCTTGTAATTTTTTATGCTTCTTAATTTTATTGTCCTTACAATTGAGACATTATCCATTGGGAAATTGGAATGACCATAAGCATTATGATATTTACAATACTTTCATGGTCCCATATTGTAAGGCTTGTGATGTTAATATTTAAAGTTTTAACTTTCATCATTTTATCCATTCTTCCAAGTTGTGGCGAGTCGAAATAAATGCACTGAATATAGAAATAAACCCCTGTAATAAATTAGAGCCTAGGTATTTCCAGTGACACTTGCATAGGTGTTTCGATTTCACACAATTTTGCACCAAATAAAATTTTCAAGGCTTATGCTCAATTGTAGGATGCCTTTGAGGGACACATAATATCACACTAGCAAAGGACCCTCCGAGTATCATAAAATCTCATAGTGTTGCAACCATATTAGCCTCCCACTATGTGGCTTCATTTTTTTTTTATTTCGAGCTGATGATGCTCAAGGCTCAAAAATAACACATGCTTATTAGGCACTTTCCGACATTATCATCATTCTTTGCAAGGCTTGCACTCGCCACTCAAGAGCATTTTTTTCACTATCATATACTATTACAAGTTTTTCTAAATAGTGATGAGAATTTGTTAACTTCGTTGAATAGGGAAACTCGTTGATAGTAGTCAAAATACTTGTCCATATAGGTATTTAATTATGTATAAATGGAAATGGTATTGGAAATGGTGGTATAGTAGGAAACCTTAGAATAGTAGAGGCTTGAAGAAAAAAATAAATTAATAAGAATGTTATCATTGATTTTAAATCCAAACATGGAAATTGAAGGAGGCTTACAATACTACACTTGTATCTTGTGGCACATAGGATAAGACTCAGGAAAAGAGAGTTGAGCTAATAAATACACATACATATAAAAGACACCACTCATTAATTGTGTTGATTATTGATATAGGCAGAGTAGAACTATAATAATTGTACTATGATATATGTGAATGTTATCACAGTCATTATCATGGCACATATCATGGTTTGCAACTAATATTTATATGTCTTTCAACCACACTAACTGTAGTAAGTAAGCATGAGCCATTTTATGCCCTGGTACATTGAGAAACGAGGAATTTTGTATCCATGTCCTTGAGGAAAATTGGACTTTGAAACCCATATCATGGAGCAAGGAAATATTAGACTCGTTGTATATCAAATCATCATTTTAACACCTAAAGCTACAGGGTGTCCATGAGTTACATTATTATCCATGCTCTTTGACTAATGCTACCCTTTAGGAAGCTTTTCCACATACCTTTCACCTTTCAACACATGAAATTCTCCCAATTCCACTTTACTGATAAGCATCAATCCCATGGGATTCTTCTTATGTGTACAACAATAGTACACACTCTTGCTCACTGGGTCTGCAAAGTAAAGACCTTTTCCAATCAAAATCTTATAATAAGAAGGAGGATGGTATGTCTAAATAATTTAGCAGTTGAGTTTCTAGATAATATGTCAAGAACAATAAAATCACACTCCCGGTTCTAATTCATGAACCTAGGATTCAGTGAGTGAGGAAGTTTTTTCTCCAAGATGGAACCAAGGATATAGTCTGCCAAAATGGTACACTTGTATTATGTAATGTTCTCTATACTTTCTTTCCATCATTCCTCATATTCCGATATAAATTATTTTCAAAGCTCTCATTTGATTTCAAACAACTCTATATTGAATAATCTGTGACTCGATATTTCTGATTAAGGATTTTCATAGCTTATACCATATGTTGTTATTACTTGTATAATGATGACATTCTAGGTAAAATAGAAAAAGAATTGTTGAGGCATTCACTAGAAACTTTTGAAGCCAATTCTGAGATTTTTTCACTTGCAGCTTCTAGTCCAACACAACCCAATTTGTCGCCAACAAGAGCTTCCCTGGCCTTCTCCAGCACAGACTTCAAGTACTTATCATGATCATCAGTTTAGAGATGTAAATTTTTTTTTCCCTGTTTCAACCATGTTAGATTAAGAAAAAGAGAGCCAATATTGAACTCCTTTCCCATTTTTTCTCTTTTCACCCCAAATTAAGAGGGTTATCTAGCCAAATTCATTGCAAACACAACTTTATCTCATCTCTCATATAAAGTTAAAAAACTACTTCCTTTCATTTTAACATAAACTCAACACGGCAACATAACATGATTACATGAAGTAACTATCCGAAATAAAATTCACAATGAAACTTCTTGGAGCAGAAAGTACAACCCAAATATTGGCTTCCTTGCTAGTCATATTAACCCCAAAGTATCAAATACTCCTACGTTACCAGAAACAAGAATTGCAAAATGGGTATGACATGAGAAAAAAAATTCTCAGGGTTTGTACAAGTAACCTTTTTTGGTTTTTTAATATTTTTTAAAATTATTAATGTGAAAATAATAATTCCAGAGAAAGTAACCAATTTCATGCTCTTTGTTGCTTAACATGGTACCTTTGTATATTTCCTCTACAATGGAAAGAAGAGTTCCCACTAAGGTTTTAAGACTTCAATTTTTTAGAACATAAGTTCTTGAGAAGTAATTGAGAAGGCCATTGTTCCCTTTACCATGGAAATAAAATTACTCACAATTTGAAATTAAATTCCCAAGAGTTAATTGAGGAAACAAAGGCATGAAAATTGAAGAACGTGGATAAAGATAATTGCAACAAAGCAGAGGAAAAAAATGAAAACAAAAAGAAAACTTAATGGATCTCAACCTTATTCAACTCTACTATGTGACCTAGAATTCCACTTAATGGAATTTGGTTTTGGATTTCCTCTAGGATAAAAATTCCAAGATCAAAGAACCAACCTTGTCCAACTCTGCTATGTGACCTAGAGTTACACAGAACGAAATGTTGTACCAGGTCTCCTTCAGGATCAAAGAGTCAAATGTTAACTCCTAAAATCCTTACCCTAGACTCACACAATACAATGTATTGACAATGATCAACATCCCTAAAACAAATACAATGAATAATTCAAGCACTCTTTCAACGTATATCAACTCATTTGATAAAAAATGAGGATAATACACATGAAGTTCAAGTATAATCTATGTTTAACAAAGTAAAAATAAATAGTTAGTTTCTTAGAAAAATGGAAGTCACAATAGGTATTAATATTATGATTTTATATAGCAAGTACTACCCATTTTATGAATGTGTTAAACATAAGCTAGTACAATAAAGAGATCTTGCATTTATAGACATCGCATATATACCAATTCTTGTATTCTCTAAAATACAGATTTTATGCCACATCAAAAGTTCATTCTCATTCCTCACTGAATATAAGAATTCTACTCAATATGTTCAAAAACATGCAAATTATCCAATGCACTCGGTTGCAATAGCTTGTGCTTAGCCTATAGTATATGAAAAACATAAACACAAATCTTCACTCGAGAAGCAGAATAAGCTGTCTGAATTTCATATCTAGCTAGTGGTACTATAAATACATGTGTCGAATAAGCTCCCAGTGGTTATATTAATACATGTTTCAATACATTTTAAATAACATTTTGGATAACCTTCTAAATTCATCATGCTGAAAAATTAATTTCTAAGCACACCATCACAACTACCAACTGATTCAAATAATGAGTATTACAATCAGTCCATTTTTCTGGAAAAAGGGTTGGTTTTTACAGTCATTGATATCCAAGAGGAAGGGATAAGATTGAGTTACTGAAAGCATCTTAACAATTTTACTTGATGCTCATTCTTGAGGATAGTGACAAGATTCATATCATAGACCAAAACAACACAAGATCTAACCAATTAGACCCTTATTTTAATAGACTATATTGAAAAATCTAGTGAACTACAAGTCAGTATCTTCATTTAAATTTGGTTTAATAATTTGAATTATACATTATCATAATGATTATAGTGCATAAATTGGAATATAGAAGAATAATTCCATGTCCAATGCCTAATATATGGAAATTCAATGTATTGAATAAGATAAAATATGAATCACAGAAACAAATGAAGCATTATACGTTTCAAGTAGCCAAGAAAAACAAAAATATAAAGGAAGGCATTCACTATAAGAGACAATGAGTGGAAGAATCCTTACTTGGATCGATAAATGTGACCAGACGAGTTCCATAGATATCAAAATTCCAGTAGTTTATGTCGTGAATATGATAGTCATTGGGTGTGCATTATATTCTTTCCATGACTACCCCACACGTGGGGGGGTCACATGGGGGGCGACAGAAACCCTTGTACATTGCGCCAGGTAAAATAGGGGGTCACAAGGGGGTGGAAGCCCCCCTGTCGGGTGGTTTTCAGGGGGGCAGTAGTTGGGATTGAATCTTGTGGTGAAAGAAGATGGCAAGCATAGGAAATATAGAAATCAGTAAATTTAATGGCTACAATTTTGAGTTGTGGAAAGTCAAGATGGGGGATCTTCTACTGGATAAAGATGAGTGGATCACAGTAGATATGGGTACTAAACCAAAAACAATGTTAGTTAGACTGGGTGAAGTTGGATAGGAAGGAAAAAAGAACAATACAATTGTGTGTCTTAGATTCATTATTTTTGAATATATTAGGGGAATCATCGGCAAAGGATTTGTGGGACAAGTTAGGGACTTTGTTCCCATCTAAGTCTCTAGTGAATAAATTGTTCCTACAGAAAAAATTGTATAACATGAGGATGAGAGATGGAGACTCAGTGAAATAGAATCTGAACACCTTTAATACTATGGTAAGCCCATTATTATCTATTAATATTAACATTTTAGATGAAGATAAGTGCATCAATTTGTTGTGTTCTCTACCAGATTCATGGGATAGTCTGCTTGTGGCAATAGGTAGCAAGGCAGCTACCTTGCAACTTGATGAAATAGTCTCATCCTTGCTATCGGAGGAGATGAGATGGAAGAATATAAAGGGTTAGAATGTTGATACCTTTTCTGTATGAAGGCAATCCCCAAGAAAAAACAAAAATAAGTCCTCCAGTGGGAGATCTAAATCTAGAGGGAGGTCTAAATATCAAGGGAAGCCTGTAAAGGTGTGTTGGAAATATGGAAAGGAAGGGCACTTCAAAAGGGACTGTAAATCTAGAGTTCCTCAGAAAGGAAAGAGATTTGATGATGCTCCTTTTGTAGAGGTAAAAACCACCTCGGAGGAAGGTGGGGATGTGTACTTGGCTTCTTCTTCATGTACACATGTAGATCATGAGGCATGGTTAATTTAATGAGGTGAATCCTTTCACTTCACTCCCCACAGAGAGTGGTTCTGCGAGTAAGAGAAATATGATGATGGTGATGTCTTCTTAGGGGATGACAAGAAGGATAGAATTGTTCATCGTGTAAAATTAAGGTTGAATTTGCAAGGTGTAAGGATCAGAACACTTTCGAGTGTTCTGTCCATTCCCTCAATGGTGAGAAATATGATTATTGTAAGCAAGATGAATGATGCAGGTGTAAAAATAGTGTTCGAGAAAGATACCTGCAAGATGGTTTAGGGAAAACTGGTATTGATGTGGGGAGTTTAGATTAGAATTTTGTACAAGCTTCAGGGTAGCACTGTTATTGATGGGTGCAACAATTTTGTGGTTCCTGAAAGTGGAGCGAAAAATCTAGTGGTCTCTGGAGAAAAGACCATGCTATGGCATCAAAGGCTTGGACATATTGGAGAGAAGGGCCTTTGAATAACTCATGGTAATGGTATGGTAGAATGTGTGTCTAATTTCTCTCTGGATACTAATTTCTGTGAAAATTGTGTATATAGGAATCAAAATCTGGTGAGTTTCCCCTCTGGTGATAAGAGGGCAAAATGGATATTAGAGCTTGTGCACAGTGATGTGTTTGGACCTGTGTTGGTTCCAGGACTTGGTAATTATGTGTACTATGTATCATTTATAGATGAATTCTAAGCAATACAATGATATATTTCCTCAGGAGGAAATTTGAAGTCTTTGATAGGTTTAAAGAATTCAAGGTTCTGGTGGAAAACCAGATAGAGAAGAAGATAACGGTGCTGACGAGAGATAATGGTGGAGAGTTTTCCGAGAAGGAATTTAAATATTTTCGTAAGAAGTTTGGTATAGCACAGCATAAGACTATTCCATAGACACCTCAGCAAAATGGAGTTGTACAAATAATGAACAGGCAGTTGATGGAAAGGCAGGAAGTGTGCTCAGTGTTGTCAGGTTAGGATAGGAATTCGGGGTTGAGGCGGTGGAGACTACATGTTACCTGGTCAACAGATCACTGCCATCAGCATTGGAGGATAAGGCTCAACAAGAGGTACGGATTGGTAAGAAACCTTCTCTTTCACATCTGAGGGTATTTGAATGTGATGCATATGTACATGTTCCAAAGTAGATAGGAAAAAAATTAGATAGTAAATATGAAAGGTGCATCTTTATTAGGTATAAGGATGGTTTAAAAGGTTATCAGCTTTGGAACCCAAAAACAAAGAAGGTTGTGTATAGTCTAGATGTGGTGTTTAGACAGGTGAAAGATGTTATTAAACATGAAATCATAAGAAAGGAACCTGACAAGATAAAGTTTGAGGTAAAGGAGGAAGAATCAAACTCTACAACAGAAGAGGAATCACAAGATGAAGAGCCACAAACTCCAAATATGAGAAGATCAATTTGAGAAAGAAGATAACCAGAAAGGTATATTCCATCTACATTCTATTCAAATTGTTATTTATCTATAACTAATGATGATTCCATAACTGTGAGGGAAGCAGTTGATTAAGAGGATAACAAACCCTGGAAATAGGCCATGGTTGATGAGATGACATCTTTACACAAAAATGAGGCTTGGTATCTGGTGGAGATGCTCGCTGGAAGGTAACCCATTGGAAGAAAATGGGTGTTTAAGAAGAAGATGAATGTAGAAGGAAAGGTGGAGAAATACAAAGCTTGGTTGGTAGCAAAAGGTTATTCCTTGGTGTCAGGAATCGATTTTGGTGATAGTTTTTCTCCTATTGCCAAGGTAGCTTCTATTAGATTACTTTTATCTATTTTTGCTGGTTTTGATTTTGAGATAGAATAGATGGATGTGAAGACAACTTTTCTCCATCAGCATTTGGAAGAAGATATCTACATGAAGAAACCTAAAGGCTTTATAGTGAAGGGTAAGAAAGAATTGGTATGAAAGTTGAAAAATTCTTTCTATGGGTTAAAACAGTCACCAAGGACGTGGAATCAGAAATTTGATACATATATGCGGGGGCATGGCTTCAGCAGAAGAAAAGAAAATCATTATGTGTATTTTAAATTAATTGGTGAACATGTTATTTATTTTGTCTTATATGTGGATGATATGTTGTTGGTTGGAAATGACAAAGAAATTATCTAGGATTTGAAGACCCAATTGTCCTCCAAATTTGACATGAAAAATCTTGATGTTGCAAACTATATTTTGGGCATGGAAATTAAACAATATTGGGCAAAGAGGAAGCTCTGGTTAAACAACAGGAAGTATGTCGAGAAAATGTTGTCAAGGTTTACTATGCAGGATAGTAAACAAATGAAGGTTCATATTCCTGTAAGTGTAAATTTATCTATTGAAAAATGTCCCAAGAAACAAGAAGCAGAAGAGGACATGTCTCGTGTTCAATATGCAAGTGTAGTCGGTAGCATGATGTATGCAATGGTATGTACTAGACCAGAAATTTCACATGTAGTGGGAGTATTGAGTAGGCTTATGTCAAAACCAGGAAAGAAGCATTGCCAATAGTGAATAGGGTCTTCAGGTATTGCCATGGCACTAGTGATTATGGTTTATGATACCAAGGAAGACAAGTATTGGATAGAGTTTTGGACATGCGTGGCTTTGTTGATGCAAAATGGGCTGGATATTTGGATCAGAGAAGATATACAAGTGGGTATGTGTTTAACCTATTTAGAGGTGCATTCAGTTGGATAAGAGGTAGTCTATAGTGGCACTTTCAACTATAGAAGCAAAATATATGGTAGCCACTCATGCAAGCAAGGAAGCACTTTGGCTGTAGAGATTGCGGTCAAATATGGAGTTAGTAAAATGAGCTATAAGGATAGACCGTGACAGTCAAAGTGAAATTTTCCTAGCAAAGAACCTTGCTTATTATCCAAAGATAAAGCACATTGGTGTTCAGTATGACTTTGTGAGGGATATGGTTGAGGACACAAAGGTGTTTTTGGTAAAGTTGGAAACTTTGAAGAGTACTGCAGATGCATTGATAAATTCTGTGAGCACTGAGAATTTCTCTTTATGTAGAGAAACAATGGGTGTTGAAGGGTTGGACCAATGACTAAGCTCTCTTGTGGGCCCCTGTAGAAAGAAAACAACAAGTGCGAGAATGTTGGGTGTGTGTTATATTCTTTCCATGAATACCCCATGTGTGGGGGGGGGGGGGGGGGGGGTCATAAGGCAAGATGCAGCCCCCCTTATTGGCAGGTTTTAGGCAGCGACCAAGGATATTATTTTTTGAATCCTATATTGGGTGAGCGAACCTACCTATGGTTTTGTGCATGTATTTCACAAATGGTTTCGGGCATGTCAGTTTTCTTTCCATGGTATTTTATAGATCCGGTCAAGGGAACTACAATTATGTTCTAATCCAAGGTTAATGTATTAGGGTTTATGGATGCTTCGAAATGTATATATATTTATTGTAACATTGAAATGAATATAATGAAAATCAATCTAGTAGTCTTGCTTTTGGAATCTAGGGGAAAATCTCTATTTATATATGTTTTATGTTTTTTTCTCTCGCTATTGTTTATTTTCAGTTTTTAGAATTCATACGTAGGTAATTTATTTACAGGGTGTCACACGGAATAAGTCGATCTTGTGGACAAGATAAACCTTCCTAGAATCTAAAGAAGACCTAATGACAAGCAAACCAACCAGACACTATCTTTCTCTAAATATGCTTTGATAAACAATGGCAAACAAGTGTTTTTTAGGGCCTACCTTAGGTCCAACGCAAGCTTGTGGATGCCCTCGCTCCTTCGATCCAAATGAGCTCCTTTGTCACAAATCTGCAAACACAAACAAGGCAAACAAATTAAATAGCACCTGAAAAGCCAATTTCATAAAACATATTTAACACGAAAGTCAACGAGTCCATGAAACAAATAACATGAGATACTTGTTGAGAAAAATGAGTTTGATTGTATTAATTCAAAAGAAGAAGAACTTTACAACCTTTGCCTTGATGTTGTACAAGCTCCTCCCAGGGTCCAGCAAGAAGTCTCCTCTACTTTGACAAGTTTCACTCACTCCCCAATGAAGCCAAAAAGGTATGTGATATCTCCTCTTAAGCTCAACTAGGAAGTCTTGATTTCACCAGCATTTACCCTCAAAAATGTTCAGCTTCTAACCTCTCCAGCAACCAGCCCAATGCCTGTATTTATAGTGCAATGGAGGGAAGTTACTAGGTCCTCCTTCAAAGGGATAAAGCCCTCCTTCAAAGGGATAGCTCCTCTCATCAAGGGATTAGCTCCTTCTCTTTTGGGATGCATGAACCACCTCAGAGTGAACAATCCACGTCAAAATTCCTTCTAGAAACCTCTAGAATTAACCCAAAGTGAGTTTTTAAAGATTAAACTTGCGCCTTTTGTCTTTCACAGGGGTCCGCACCTACACCGTTAGCGATAGAGCGGGCAGGTCCGCAGTTTTTGTAGACAGAAGGTGCGGGACCACAGGTGACAGTGAGAGAAAGTGTGGAACCAGAGTTTCATTGATTTTTAATGTCTTTCTCCCATTTTCAAAGCTTGACTTGAAGAGCTGAGGTCTGAGACTTTCTTCGGAGGACAGTACAAGTGATGATAGACCCATACTGACTGCAAATAATCATGGTGATGATATTTTTGTGTAACACAGGGTTAAAACCTAAAATAATAAATATTCATTGCATATGAAGCATGGGAATGAACAACATTTCTCTTATAGCAATGTCCACCCTAATGAATTGAAGCAGCATCTGCACCACCCAACCCACAAGAAAAATCCAAAGACTCTTCAAGAATAAATTGATCAGAACTTGGTTTGGAAATGAAATAAACATCACTACCAATGCCTCCCATTTAACCTTTTGGTGGTCCTGAGAATAAATAAATCAGGCTAGGTGGTCAGCTTGCAGGAGGTCAATATGGTGTAGGAGGAGATGTACACCAACCACAACTAAAATATACATCATATCCATCCAGGTTTAGCAACCCAAATGTCCTCTTAGAGGTTGGCCCTAGCTTATGGTTCTCATTAAAAATTGTAAAAATAATGAATTTCTCTATGACTCTATTAGGCCTCATTGAAGTTCTCGCATTGTGAGTAACATGTTTGATGATTCTATAACTTCTAGCATTCTCAGAATTCACTCCTAGATCATTTGTGTCTCCTTTCGAAGGCCAATTGGTCTTAGAGATAGTTATAGGGATAGCGTCATTATGACCCAAGGCATCCATAACACAATAAATGGAATCAATTTGTGCTTCTAACATATTGTTATAGGTGAACCCTTTTGGATCTAAAACCCATGGAGACTTCCCAAACAACACATAGTCCACTGAAACAGTTTTTGAATTTTCTCTATATGCAAAATAAGCATATCCATTCACCATGAATGGAGCACATATATCATCCAAAAAATTTAGCAGAGGCTTCATAATTCGTACCAAACCAGTAGGAAATGTCGACACTAGAGGAAATGAAATTGAAATTATAACCATACTATGTTGAGTAGATACCTTAATCACGTCATCCGAGTCTAAAGCAACCGAACCGAATGAATGTTATGTATTGCAAGCACTAGAGAAAATTCTAATGACCCATCGCTATTTGTAAGTACCTCATTCCCTACGATGATAAAAATAATTAAGGTTGAAGGGTAGTAAGGAGAAATGCTTTGAGCCACCCAAGCTCAGATTGCACTTGGGCTTTCACATATCCTTTTAAATTTCTAATTCTTAGGACCCACAACAACTACAATGTCTACATTAGAAAATGCTTCAAGTATAGAGGGATATGTGATCCAAATATTTTTAACTTTAAGGATGCATTCAAAATTGCATATAAAAGAGAATAATAATGAGTAACTTAAACATGATGAAAAGCAGAATAAATGATAATAAAACATGAGATCAAAGACATAATGATTTGATTACAGAGTTCACCGAATGTGGGCTACGTCTTTGGGCCCTGGTCAAAAGTGGGGAGGCCATATTTTATTAAACGGCATCAAAAAAATCAGTTAAAATTAACTTTACAAAAATGACACTTATACGTCCAATATGGATGATGGCCTAAGAATAGAGAGCTGAGCCTGAGAAATGGACTACATGGATGGATTCCTGACGTGAAAACATGTAAAATCGACTATAAACTTGCCTAATTATGATAGTAGCACCTCTGGTCCTCTAAGGAAATATTTTTGCCATCTCCAAGATACCCTCGCTCAGGGTTCCACACCTCTAGACAACTCCTGATTTTGTTCCCTCCGACCTCACTAGACTAGTCGAATGGTAAATGAGCAAGTTTAAGTAATTTTTTGGTGGCATTAATTTTAATGTTCACCATTTCTCCCGTTGAAAAGTTTTGGAAAATAATGTGGGCACGATGGGTTCAAAACCCATCCCCCCCAATATTATACATGGTTATATTATATATTTAAACAACGGTTCAACAAATGATTCAAAGCCTCGTGGATTTAAAACCGACAGTGTATCTTTTGCAGTCAAGGGAGGTGTCAACAGGTCCATGATGCATGTGGCCCCGACCTATTATAAGTTATATGAAATATATGTGTATTGGATCCGGGGGTTAAGTGGGTCCACTTCGGGTGGCCCGCCCACCCCATTTTGAAAACAATATATATCAGACTATTGGGGAGTGGCAGGGGTGGCATCCCGCCGCCACTCCCCCAAACATATATTTTATTTATTTTTCATAAAACCAATGGCTGATTTTTATCCGCTGGAAAAAAGGTGTAGGTTTTAACCCCGTACAGAAATTACCTGCATACGAATTCTAAAACACAGAAGATAAATAATGTGAGAGAAGAACACATAAAACACATATACACAAATACTTTCCCCTGGATCCCAGAACCGGGACTACCAGCTTGATTTTTCATTATGTTCCTTTCAATGTTATAATACATATTTATACATCCCAAAGAATCCAATACCATGGACCGAAAACCGTCGCTTCCAAAAAAAATGTGCGAAAATCATCCACAAAACCATAGGTGGGTCTGCCCAACCTAACATAAAGTGGGGTTATGGGTGCCCCTCAAACGCCCTATCAAATACATGGAAAGAATATAACACAACCCAACATTCTCCCACTTGTTGTTTTCTTTCCATAGGGGGCCACAAGAGAGCTTATTCATTTTTCCAGCCCTGAAATGCCCATTTTCTCTCTACACCAAGAGAACTTCTCAGAGCTCATAGATTGTGTCAATGCATCTGCAGTATTCTTCAAAGTGTCCACCTTTACGAGCAACACCTTTTTTTATTCTATCATATCCCTCACAAAGTGATACTGAACATCAATGTGCTTTGTCTTTGAATGATATGCAAGGTTCTTTGCAAAGAAAATTCCACTTTGGATGTCACAATCTATCTTTATAGCTTCCTGTACTAACCCCATACTTGAACACAATCTCTACAACCAAGTTGCTTCCCTGCTCACATGAGTGGCTGCCATGTATTCTGCCTCTATAGTTGACAGTTCCACTACAGATTGTTTCTTACTCATCCAACTGACTGCACCTCAAAATAGGTTAAACAAATACCCACTTGTAGATCTTCTCTAATCCAGATCTCCAGCACTGTCTGCATCAACAAAGCCATGAATATCCAACACTCTGTCCAATCCTAGTCTTCCTTGGTACCATAAACCATAATCACTAGTGCCACGCAAATACCTGAAAACCCGCTTTACTACTGTCCAGTGCTCCTTCCCTGGTTTTGACATAAACCTACTCAATACTTCCACTACATGTGCAATGTTTGGTCTAGTACAGACCATTGCATACATCAGGCTACCGACTACACTTGCATATGGAACACGGGACATCTCCTCTTCCTCTTCTTGTGTCTTGGGACACTGTTCAGCAGATAACCTCACACCTATAGGAATAGGAACCTTCACTGGTTTACTATCCTGCATATTAAACCTCTACAATATTGTCTCAACATACTTCCTCTAGTTTAACCGGAGCTTCCTCTTTGCCTAATCTCTTTTAATTTCCATGCCCAAAATATAGTTTGCAGCACCAAGATATTTCATGTCGAATTTCGAGGAAAATTGGGTCTTCAAATCCTGGATAACTTCTTTCTCACTTCCAACCAACAACATATCATCCACACACAAGACCAGATAAATAACACGGTCATCAATTAATTTAAAATACACACAGTGATCTACTTTGCTTCTGGTGAAGCCAAGTCCTCGTATAAGTGTATCAAATTTCTGATACCACATCCTTGGTGACCGTTTTAAGCCATATAGAGACTTCTTTAACTTACATACCAGTTCTTTCTTACCCTTCACTGCAAAGCCTTCAGGTTGCTTCATGTAGATCTCCTCTTCCAGATCCCTATGAAGAAATGTTGTCTTCACATCCATATATTCTACCTCAAAATCAAAAGGAGTAGTGACATATAATAGTAATCTAATAGAAGTTACCTTGGAAACAGGAGAAAATATATCACTAAAATCAATTCCCGGCACCTACGAATAACCTTTTTCTACCAACCAAGCTTTGTATTTCTCCACTTTTCCTTTTGCATTTGTCTTCTTTTTGAACACCCATTTGCTGCCAATGGGTTTCTTTCCAGCTGGCAACTCCACCAGATCCCAAGCCTCATTTTTGTGCAAGGATGCCATTTCATCAACCATGGCCTCTTTCCAGAGTTTTCCATCCTCTGAAACCACTGCTTCCTTCACAGTTCTGGGATCATCATCAGTAATCGACAAAGAAAAATTTGAAAAGAAAGCAGATGGACTATACCTTTCTGGCTACCTCCTTTCTCGAACTGATCTTCTCATAGCCAGAGTTTGTGGCTCTTCATCTTCTGATTCCTCGTCTGTTGTAGAGTCTGATTCTTCGTCCTTTAGCTCAAACTCTATCTTCTTAGGTTCCTTTGGTTGGACTTCATGTTTAATAACATCTTTCACCTCTCTGAACACCACATCTTGGCTTTACGTAACCTTCCTTCTCACTGGGTTCCAAAGCTTATAACCCTTTAAACCATCCTTATACCCAATAAAGATGCACTTTTCAGATTTACTATCCAACTTTGTTCTTTTCTCCTTTGGAACATGTACATATGTAGCACATCCAAATACCTTCAGATGTGAAAGAGAGGGTTCTTACCAGTCCATACCTCTTGTGGAGTCTTATCCTCCAACACTAATGAAGGTGACCTGTTGACTAGGTAACATGCAGTATCCACTGCCTCTACCCAGGATTCCTGTCCTAGCCCAACACCGCTGAGCATGCTTCTTGCCCTTTCCATCAACGTCTTGTTCATTCTTTCTGCAACTCCATTTTTCTGAGGTGTATATGGAGTAGTCTTCTGCCATGCTATACCACACTTCTTGTAGAACTCTTCAAATTCCTTATTGCAAAACTCTCCACCGTTATCTGTCCTCAACACCTTTATCTTCTTCTCTGTCTGGATTTCCACTAGAGCCTTAAATTCTTTAAACCTATCAAAGACTTCAAATTTCTTCTTAAGGAAATATATCCATGTATTCCTTGAGAAATCATCTATAAATAATACATAGTACACAGACTTACCCAGTGATGGAACCTTCACAGGTCCAAACACATCACTATGCACAAGCTCTAATATATGTTTCGCCCTCTTACCACTAGAGGGGAAACTCACCCAATTCTACTTCCTGTATACACAGTTTTCATAGAAATCAAAATCTAGAGAGATATTACTCATACCTTCTACCATACCTTTACCATGAAGTATTCAAAGGCCCTTCTCTCCAATATGTCCAAGCCTTTGATGTCACAACCTGGTCTTTTCTCCAGAGACTACTAGGTTTTCTGCTCCACTTTCAAGAACCACAGAACTATTGCAGCCATCAACAACTGTGCTACCTTGCAGCTTGTATAGAGTTCCAATCCGAACTCCCCGCATCAATACTGGTGCTCCCTGAACCATCTTGCAGGTATCCTTCTCAAACACTGTTTTTACACCTGCATCATCTAGCTTACTAACAGAAATCAGATTTCTGGCTAATGCAGGAATATGCAGAACACCCGGAAGTGTCATAACCCTTCCACCTTGCAGCTTCAACTTTACTTTTCCATGACCAATGATTCTAGCCTTCCTGTCATCCCCCAAGAAGACATCACCACCATAATCTTTCTCATACTCACAGAACCACTCTCTATGGGGAGTGAAGTGAAAGGATGCACCTGAGTCAATCAACCATGACTCGTGATCTACATGTGTACTTGAAGAAGCCAAGTACACATCCCCACCTTCATCTGAGGTGATTTTCGCATCTGTAGAAGGAGCCTCATCAAATCCCTTCCTTTGTCAGGAGCTTTAGATTTACAATCCCTTTTGAAGTGGCCTTCCTTTCTGCATTTCCAGCACACCACCTTTACAAGTTTTCTTAGAGATTTAGATCTCCCTCTAGATTTAGATCTCCCACTCGATGACTTATTTTTGTTTATGTTCTAGGACCGTCCTCGTACAGACAAGGCATCACCATTTTGGCTCTCCATATTTTTTTGTCTCATCTCCTCTCGTCAACAAGGCTGAGATTGTTCCATCAAATTGCAAGGCAATTACATTTCTACCTATTGCAATAACCAGACTATCCCACGAATCTGATAGAGAACACAACAAACTGATGCACTTATGTTCATCTAAAATTTTAATATCAACAAATGCTAACTGACTTGCCACAGTATTAAATGCGTTCAGATGCTCTGTCACCGAGTCTCCATCTTTCATCCTCAGGTTATACAACTTTTCTCGTAGGAACAGTTTATTCACTAGTGACTTAGATTGCTACAAAGTCCCTAACTTGTCCCACAAAGCCTTTGCTGTAGCTTCCCCTGATACATTTAACAGTACTGAATCTGAGACACATAATCGTATTGTGCTCTTTTCCTTCTCATCCAACTTTGTCCATTCTTCATCAGACACTCCTGTTGGTCTAGTACCTGGATCTACCCTGATTCACTGATCCTTATCCACCAAGAGATCCTCCATCTTGAGTTTCCACAACTCAAAACTCTGACCATTAAATTTCTCGATCTCTATCTTTCCACCACTCGCCATATTCTTTCATCACCAGAATCGATCTCACAGATCTCCCACTGAGCAAGGTCTACCACAGGCCCGAGCAAAACCCCTCAGCGACAAAGCCATCCCCTTGAAGCCAAAAAAAACTCCAATACCAAATGTAGGTTTTAACCCAGTACAGAAATTACCTGCATACAAATTCTAAAACACAGAAAATAAATAATGCGAGAGCAAAAAACATAAAACACATACACAGATGTTTTCCCCTAGATCCCAAAACTGGGACTATCAGCTTGATTTTTCATTATGTTCCTTTCAATGATATAATACATATTTATACATGTCTAAGCATCCAATACCATGGACCGAAAACCATCGCGTCCAATACCATGGACCAAAAACCGTCACATCCAAAAAACATGTGCGAAAATCACGCACAAAACCATAGGTGGGTCCTCCCAACCTAATATAGGGTCCAAAACCAAAATTTTCTGGGGCGCTGCTCTGGACCCCATAAAGTGGGGTTACGGATGCACCTCAAACCCCCTATTAACTACGTGGAAAGAATATAACACAACCCAACAAAAGGGATATTAGAAAAATTAAGTAGGTGACAAATTCTCTTGTTCTAGCCATGAGATTCTGTGCGCTAGGATTTTGCCAATTTGTTGTCTCATTAAGACTGCGAATTGGCCAAGTTTGTCTTGAACTTTGAACAACTATAACTTGAGCATTATAATGTGGATTTGAGTGCTGTAACAACCATTGGAATAAGGGTGATGAGTACTACAATAAGGTCCTAGTTTGACATCCATATGATAACTTTTATTTTTGAGCTATTTTCAAGGCCACTTGTATTCCTAAATCCTCCCACATCATTCATCCCCACTAATGAGCTTTTTGACTGCCAAAATATTTATTAGTCAATTCGAAACTAAGGGAATTTATCCCTCACTTTATAATTCTCCATCCATCAAGCCTTACTTGGATGCATTCCTTTGAATCCAATATGAAGGTACTCCAGGTATCCCCGTCATGAAGTCCTGGCCTTCCTGTCGAGAATGATGTCCTCTAGTAGCTTGTCCAAGTATTCAGGTACAAAATCATACACTGTAGGAACCTATCCAATCGCTCTGATGTCCACGATCAACGAAGGCTCATAAAGCTTCATGTTTTCAATGTTCGCCACAAAGTACATTTTCATGTATGATGGAAAATCGAGATGAACAGAATTGACTCTACTCTTCTCCAATATAGTGAATGGACCATATCGGATCAGTCACAACTTATTTCCTTCCCATTTCATTCTGTCTTTGCTGATGTGGAGCCACACTTTGTGTCCAACCTAGAAGTGGTGATCAACTCTGTGCTTATCATGTCGAGCTTTGTATTGAGCTCAATTCTTCTCCAACTTCTCCTACACTACTCAGTGAATTAATTAAATTCACTAAATGAGCCTTTGTGCTTTGTCCCTATCATCTTCCCGACTAGAATCTTCACCTCTCCAAAATACCATGTCTTAGTGATCCTTTGGTAAATAACCAAATCATGTCTCGAACGGTGAGCTTTGCATAGATGAATGCATTTCTCGGTTGTATGAATGTTATACATAAGGAAGCTTTTTTTCCAACAAATTGGAATGCTTGTCACAATACCCTCGAAGTAAGTGTATCATTGTGCAGTTGACAACCTTCTTTTGTCCATCAATCTGCCGATGAAACGTTTTGCTGCCCTTCAACTTCATGTCCATCATTCTCCATAAACTCTTCTAAAACTCTCCAAGAAAGAAAGTCTTTATCAGACACAATGGATGTGTTTAGTGCAAAGTGAACCCATTAAAATTCAAAGAAGATATGAGAAGTCTTCTCTGTGGTGACATACTTTTTACAAGGCATTAATACACACATTTTTTTGAATTAATCCACAAAAACATACAAATAGTCATGACCTCGACTAGACAAAGGTAAACCACCTATAAAATCCATCGACACACCTTCCCATGAAGGACTTAGAAGAGGGAGTAGTGTGTAGAGCCCCAATTTTCTATTAGTGGGCTTGCTAATTGAAAACAACACACATTACTTTACATATCATGTCATAACATTTTTCATGTGAGGCCAATAACACAACCTCTGCAAATGACACAAATTTTTCCCTACACCAAAATGACCTGACACAAGAGAGGTATGTGCCTCTCTAATTAAATGTATCCATTCATTGGTGGGGATAAAAAAATTTCCAAGGTGATACAACAAATTCCCCAGCAAATGGTAACTATCCACCTATGATCCATGAGTCGTCTTTGCATAAATATCCTTAAAATGATAATCATTAACATATTGTTCAACATACCTTTCAAAAGAGAAAGGGGTATTTTGTAAAACTATAGATGAAGAAAGAGGAGGGTGAGAATGCATATCTTCCACTTTGTTGTTGATGCCCTTCTTGTATTTTATTAATAAGTGAAATTGTTGAAGGAAACCCATCCATATGAAATGATGTGCCTGTTGAAGCTTGGTCTGTGACTTAAGGTACTATAAGGGCTGATGATATGTGTGAATGATGGTCTCCTTACCACTCAAATAGTTCTTCCACTTCTTCACACTTTGAACAAAGGCATACAAATCCTTTTCGTATGTGTGATAGTTCACAATACCCTGGGATAATGTTTTTAAATGAAAACATACATGTTTCCTTTTTTGCATCAAAATTTATCCCATGGTGTATCTGTTGGCATCGATATTGATCTCGAAAGGCTTCTGGAGGTCAGGTAAGGCCAAAACTAATGCAATGTCGATCTTCTCCTTCAGTGCATTAAAGGTTGTATGTTGCTTTCCTCCCCACTGAAAGGTTTACTTCACACTCATCAACGAATGTAAGGGGGATGAAATGAGGGAGAAGTTTGAAATGAACCTTCTCCAGTATTGCAATGCACCAGAAAAGAGACGAACCTCTGTAACATTGGTGGATTTATGCCACTTTACAAACACATCAATTTTATAAAGATCTATTTTCAATTGTCCAACATTGAAAATGTGGCCTAAGTAAACCAAAGACGTCTTCCCGAGCTAATATTTAGATATTTTGGCATACAATTCCTATTTTTTCAAAGCATAAAGCACTCTTTCAACATGAAACACATGATCATTACATGTCCTACTGTAAACAAGAATGTCATAAAGATAGACAAGTACAAAATACTCAAGGAAAGGCCTGGAAATATCATTCATCATGCTCATGAATGTGGTTGGAACATTGAATAATTAGAATGGCATCACCAACCGCTCAAACAACCTGTGTTTTGTCTTGAACATAGCCTTTGATACACCTTATTCTGCAATCCTGACCTGATGATAACCACTCCACAAGTCCAGTTTTTTGAAATAGAAAACAATTTTCAATTGATATAACAAATCATTAATGTGAGGGAGAGTATATCGATTCTTCATGTTACTTTTTTTAGTGCTCTATAGTCTACGAACATGCTAGATGTTACATTCTTTTTGGGCACCAACATGAATGGTGAGTTGCATAAAGAAGAACTCATTATTATGACCCCTTGGTTTAGCATTTCCTACACCTGCTTCTTTATCTCCTCCATCTCTATAGTTGACAACTTGTACATAACAATTTTCAGTAGAGGACCATCCTACCACAAGTGAATCTCATGTTGGAGCTCATGCTTTACAGGTAGCCAACTTGGTTCCTGAAAAATCCCATCATAATTAGAAAAGATTTCACATAACTCCATTTTAAGAGTTAGATCACAACGTTGGAAATCTTCAAATGTCTTGGCATATTTTCCTCTCACAACCATGAGCATGTATCCTTTTCTAGAATTAATTGATCTCTTCATCTGACCTGCACTTACAAGACTAGCACTGATTTTGGCGCGATGTGCTCTAACAATGTATTCCACCTCATCTTTCATGATATCATACTTGTTTTCATGCCAAAAGAAAATTTCCTTCTTGTCATACGAATATAGAATCCCCAATACAATACCACAAATATCCAAGGGTACAACATCAAGATCAACCTCATCAACTAGTTTGGATGCAATCACAAATATAGCTCTACACTACTTGGTTACATGTAGCTATTCTTTATCACACACCCAACCAAGCAAGTATGGCTTTAGATGACACTTGGTCTCTAATCCTAACTTGTTAACCAAGTATTTGGAAATAAAATTTACTTGTGAGCCTGGATCAAAAAAGGTTTCCACTTTAGTTTGTTTCATTCTGACTCTAATATGGAACAATTGAATTCCCTTTCTTCAATTAACAATATACTCATTTAAAGAAGTTTTACTTGCATGTGGTTCATAATTTTACTAGAATGAAGATAATGCATACCCTACATGCCCACTATTTTGATCAATGTCTTATCACCAAAATTGGATCCAAGGTCCAGCTATATTATTTCTAGTGTCTTTTTCTTTCCCTTTCTACCAAATTCCTTTGGTTTCAACTTTGGATGCAATTTCCAATCATGTTCATCATCATGGCCTGTTATGAAACCATGTCAAGAAAATATAGAAAAGATAGATCAACGCCTTACAATTCAGCCTCTTCGAGGGGGAAACCTCCTTTACATTACATAAATGAACAATTCTTGGATGATTCAAATGACAAAACCTCCTTTCTATATAGAGGAGTCTAAGAAGTCACAATATAACCCAGCCAACCTAACAATAATAATATAAAGCCACAAAAATAACAATAGAGGGATTCTATGGGGCATAGTAATAACAATATGGGGACCATAGGGGTGCAACAATATTTATAAGGGATACAACTACAATAGTAATGGGCTAATCACTAGTATTATAGGGACCCAACATGCCCCTCTCCTTCAAAAAAGTGTTGTCCTCAATGCTTGAGTAGTTCTGGATGCTTCTGTATAAAATTCTCATCCTCCCATGTGGAATCTTCAGCAGATAAGTTCTTCCACTTGGTAAGATACTCTGAAATTGATCGATTTCGTAATTATTGAGTTCTTGCTTCTGTGACTACTTCTGGTTCCAATATAATTTTTCCTTCCTCGTCAAGTTATGGAAATATTGTTTGAACGGGGAGATTGTCACCTATAACCTTCTTTAAAAATGAAACATGGAACACTGGGTGCAATCGAGAAGCTGCAGGCAGCTCCAATTTGTATGCCATAGTAACAATCTTTTGCAACACCTTGTACGGACCATAATACTTTGGTGATAATTTATTATCCTTCTTAGCTTTCTTTAGGGACATTTGCTTATATGGTTGTAGCCGTAGGAATACCCAATCACCTACATCAAAACTTCTTTCACTGCGATGTTGATCTGCCTATTGTTTCATTCTATTATGTGCCAACACGAGGTTATCCTTTAAGAGTTGGAGGACTTGTTGTTGATGTTCGATGTGATGTTCCACTTCTTGAACCTTAGAATTTTCTCTTAAATATGATGTGATGGATGGTGGCTGATATCCATAAAGTTCCATAAATGGGGTCATTTTTGTTTCTGTATTGAAGGAAGTGTTATACCACCATTCAGCCAGAGGAAACCATTTTACCCATTGTGTCTATTTATCAGATACAAAGAAACGAAGATATCCTTCAAAAAATTTGTTTACTATCTTAGTTTGCCCATCAGATTGAGGATGATAAGATGAGCTATGATCTAACTGAGTACCAAGACAAGAAAATAATTATGTCCAAAAATTTCCAGTGAAAATGGGATCTCTGTCACTTACAATAATCTTTGGGTTTCCATGTAGCTTTTGAATTGTTTCCATAAATGCAGTAGAAACTGTACTGGCTTTAAATGGATGTGATAATGCACAAAAGTGTGCATACTTGGTAAGTCTGTCAACTACCACCATGATGACACTCTTTCCCTCAAACTTGGTTAAACCTATGATAAAATCCATTGAAACCTCCTCCCAACGCTGGCTTGGAATGGATAAAGGTTGTAATAGACCCAGTGTCTTAATTGTTTCAACTTTATTTTGTTGGCAAACCAAACATTCTGCCACAAACTTTTGAATATCTCATTTAAGGCCCTCCAAAAAAATTCCTTCTTAACCCTGTGGTAACTTTTTAAAAATCCTGAGTGCCCTCCTAAGGGAGAAGTGCACAATTCCATAAGAATCTTTTGTTTTAGTTGGGAATTCTTACAAAGGTATAAGCGATCTTTGTACCATAACAAATCATTTTTCTAGATAAATGTATCAGACGTATTGGAGTCTTGTTGTAAATTTTGAATAAGTGCCCACACTTTTTCATCATTCTTCCACTCCTCCCTTCCTTCGTTTATCAAATCTGGTTGGATAATAGAAATGGCACACAACAATGCTTCCACATCCTCATCCTTTCTTGAGAGCGCATCTGCCACCACATTTTGTTTCCCTTTTTTGTAGATGATTTCAAAGTCATAACCCAACATCTTTGTGACCCAATTTTGTTGCCCTTCAGAGGATAATCTTTGTTCTAAAATGTATTTAAGGCTATCATGATCCATTTTTAACTTGAAGTGTCTTCCCATTAGGTAGGGTCGCCATTTCTTAAGTGCATGGAGTATTGCCAACATTTCCTTCTCATAAAAAGCTTTGTGTAAAAACTTTCCCTTTATTGGACGACTTTCAAAAGCAATGGGTCTTTCATCTTGCATTAAAACAGCACCAATTCCATTTCCTGAAGCATCACATTCCACAATCAAGGGTTTTGTGAAGTCTGGTGTAGCTAAGACCGATGCTTGGCACATTGCCTCTTTAGGATGCTCTAAGGCCTTTGTTGCTTTTGTAGTCCACGAAAATGCATCTTTCTTCAATAATGTTGTTAGACGTGCTGCGATTGTTCCATAATTCTTAACAAACTTGCAATAATACCCTGTCAACCCAAGAAATCCTCACAGATGCTTTATGGATGTGGGGATTTTTCATTCCTTAATGGCCTTAATTTTGCTAGGGTCTACCTTAACTCCTTCATGAGATACAATATGACTGAGATATTCCTCCTCTTGTACTCCAAAGAAACATTTGGATCTTTTTGCATATAAATGTTTCTCCTCCAATAGTTGTAGCACCCTATCAACATGTTCAACATGATCCTTCCAAGACTTGCTGTAGATTAGTATATCATCAAAAAATGCTAACACAAATTTTATAAGGAATGGTTTGAAAATGGAATTCATCAAACCTTGAAATGTTGAAGGTGCATTGGTAAGGCCAAAAGGCATGACCAAAAATTCATAATGACCCTCATGAGTTCTAAATGCTATTTTCGGAATGTCTCCAGTCTTCATTCTAATTTGATGATATCCTCAATGAAGATCCAACTTGGTGAAGTAAATTGATCCATGCGATTCATCAATGACACGAATGGGAAACTTATCCTTAATAGTGAGCTTGTTGAGCTCCCTATAATCCGGACACATGCGCCATGATCCATCCTTCTTGTGCACCAATACTACTGGAGCAGAGAAAGAACTTTGACTCAGTTGAATTATACCAGCCTCTAGTATTTCGCGAACCATACGTTCAATTTCATTCTTTTGGGCATAGGGATATCTGTACGACCTGATGTTTGGAGGAACACTTTCATGATTACAAATAGGTGGGAGACCTTTTGGAGTCTCAAATACCTTGGAATGATAGTCCAAGACATTTTGGAGATCAGGAGAAATAGATGATTCCATTGTGGAAACATCTAGCGAACATAATTGTGAAATTACACCTCTTTGTTCCTTTTTAGAAGTTTTGTAATACCATTAGAGCTGATTATCTTTCCCGATTTCCCTACAATACCCCTTAATTCAACTTCCTTTCCTTCCACAAAAAATTTCATGAAAAGTTCTTGAAAATAAAAATCTATTTTACCCAAGGATTGTAGCCATTGGACTCCTAGTACAACATCAACACCTCCCATTGGAATGGAAAGCATTGGTCTAGTCAATACATATTCTCCCATGGATAGCTTGATATTATGGCACTTTCCAGAGCAATTTATTGTTCCTCCATTTGCAACCATCACTTGACACTCTAGTGCTGGATATAAGAAGCAATTCAATTCTTTTGCTACCTTACAATGAATAAAATTGTGGGTACTTCCTGAATCAATCAACACTATTACCTTTTTCTTCTTGTTTTGTCCTTCTATCTTGATGGTTTGAGGAGTGGTAATTCCCGCCAATGCATTACAAGATATGGTCAGATTCATTTCTTCCTTATCTAGGCTTTGTTCCTAGATTATATCCTCTTCTTTTGACCTTTCTTGCTCCTTTTCTTCTTCCTCTTCACAATCTATGTAGAATAATTTCTTCTCAGCACACTTATGACCTTTAGTGTATTTGCTATCACAACTGTAACAAAGCCATTTTGCTCTCTTTTCTTCCAATTTTTGTGGTGTCAACCTTATAGGTTGTGGAAGACTAGGGGCAACAACACTTCCATCTTTATAGTTGTGAGTGGTATGCTTCCTGGTTGCCATAATTTTGCTTTCCATTTTCTTGCTAACCTGAATGCCTTCTCTAATGAATCAGGTTCCCAAAGGCGAACATCATGTTGGATATTATCCTTTAAAGTCCCTATGAACACATCAATCCTATGCTCCTCTAAAATATTTTTTACCCCTATGTTCAATTTTTGGAACTCCTCAATGTGCTCCATTATTGAACCCTTTTGTTTGAGACTTATCAATTGGCTAAAAAAAGTGTTGCTTTTTGTATCCTCATAATCTGTTGTCAATTCTTCTGTAAAAATTGCCGAATTGATAATTTGTTTATGAGAGCAAAGCCATTGATACCATACAAACTAGTTTGGTTCCAAATATAAAGTTGCAATACGTACCTTTTGTGTGTTTTGCACATTATTAATATCGAAAAATTGCTCCATCTGTAATATCCATGTTGCGTGATCCTTGCCATCAAACTTCGTCATATCGATTTTTGGAATATAGTGGGTCTTTGATCCAACATTAGAATCTATGGAATTATGATTAACATTTCTTTTGTTCTCATCATGAGTTTCCTTTAGTACCCTTTCACCATTAGTGACCATTTCTTGTAGCAACTTATTCGTATTTATCTTTAGTTCTTCCATCTTACAATCCATGCCATCAATTTTAGCCTCCATGCCATTCATCTTAGCTTCCATGATATCCATCTTAGCTTCTACACCTTTCTTTAAACCATCCATCTCAGCTTCTACATCTTTTCTTAAACCATCCATATTAGATTCTGATGCTTTTTGTGCAAGTGACATTTGTTGCACTTGGTCTCGTAATTTTGATAGATCATGTTGCAGTTCTTCCTCTTCTTCATGAGTCATGCTAGAGATCTCAAGTTGCCTACTAATTGTTTGCATTTTCTTTCCTCGGGGCATCAATTACTGATTCAAACTAATTTTTAAAACCAAACTTATGCAAAAATTTAACAAAAAACTACACACCTTTTTTCACATTGTAGAAGCTTGATATCGAATCTGATGTATCTCTATAATATCAGATCATCCAATTCTAAAATTGTGATTTGTAGTAACCCTTTGTGTCCTCTTTCCAATTCTACCAGTCTTATCCAAATTGGATTCTCCAAGGAAGAGTTATGCACAATCTCCCAAGATGACCTGATTATAGACTAGTTCAGTAGAGAGAACTTGTATGATGTGCCACGAGTCAGTATTTTGACCTTTGGCTCTAAAAAATATACAAAAGAAATGAAAATCCATCCTCTTTCTGTACCTTCTAACGAAATTTCAATCTGATGCTCAGAGAGAAAGTTATGACAATTTTCCCCAGGTCACCTGTTTGGAATGTAATTCAGGAGTCTGCAAAAGACCAACTTACTTAGATCATATCTCTACAAATATAGCGCAAAAAACTCTGAAATTTGGACCCGAGATTTGGAACGATTTATTCTCAAATGGGTTTTTTTTTTAGCTTCTGAAACGTTGCAGCAGAAACGTTATAGCGAAAATTCCACGATGACCTGTTTGAAGCAGCGTAACCCTAGAATCCAAAGCTCTAATACCAAATGTTATGAAACCATTTCATGAAAAGATAGAAGAGATAGATCAACGCCTTATAATTCAGCCTCTTCGAGGGGGAAACCTCCTTTACATTACATAAATGAACAATTCTTGGATGATTGAAATTACAAAACCTCCTTTCTATATATAGGAGTCTAAGGAGTCACAATATAACTCAGCTGACCTAACAGTAATAATATAAAGCCACAAAAATAACAATAGAGGGATTCTATGGGGCACAGTAATAACAATATGGGGACAATAGGGGTGAAAAAATATTAATAATGGATACAACTACAATAGTAATGGGGTAATCACTAGTATTATAGGGACCCAACATGGCCTTCCTTCTTGCAACATGTAAAAGATGGCCTCGCTACTTCCTTCTTCTTGGTTGTAGCTTCCTTCTTGTCCTTTCCCTTGCCTTTTCCTTTGAACATGCCATTATGATGTTGAAAGATGATTTCTTTGGTTTCTCTTATTTATCATTCTTACCCTTGATTTCAAGGTTAATGGCCTTCAAACGGGCCACATCAATAGAAGTAGGCTCAAGTAATAACAAAGAATGTCTGATGTAACTATGCAAAGCATGAATTCAATTTTTGTTTTCTAAACTGTTCTCTGAAGCTTTGTACATTTTGACCCTTTTCTTGCCTTAAATATTTCCATTCGATTAAATTCTTTTGCCGTAACCCAAAGGATATGACTAGTTTTCCAATGCAAAAACAAAATTGGACGAAGAAGAGAGGAGATTAACCAAGTTTTTGGTGCCTTTCTCCAGCTTTCTCTCGCACCAGATGAGAGCATTCCCACTCAGTCGAAGAGATGCTAATTAGATATTTTCCTCATCTTCCTCAATCTGTTGAAGGTGGAAATAAACTTGACCTATCTAATCCAATTGTTTAGCTTCTCTGTATTACATTCTCCATTATGTGGGAAAATAAAATTTTACATATAGCTTAAAAAACGGCTTCATAGATGTATTTGTATTAACATGTTAGAGTGATTAGAAGAAGGACTATCACTAGAAGATGGAGAGGGAGGAGGTTCTTCACCTATACCTCCATGATTTAATGATGTAAGTCATATGTCTCTTTCTTCTTAGGCTTGATTGTCTTCTCATACTCTACAAATAGTTTGTCAACTTTCTCTATCATTATAAAGAAAGCCTTGCGATAATTTCACTCTTCCTCCATTCGATCTTTCTCATTTATTATATTCTGTCTTCGTGGTGCACAACCCACTTTAGGATCAAAAGGCTTAATCTTTAATTCACCTCTTCGGAGCTTGTTCCTGGTTAGAATTCTCCTAGGCAACTCGCATCAAGATGATCTACTCTGATACCAAACTTGATCCATATATTTTTAACTTCAAGGATGCATTCAAAATTGCATGTAAAAGGTCATAATGACCAAGAAACTTAAACCACATGAAAATAAGCGAAAATTATAAGCAATATGAGATGAAAGACACAACGATATGATTACAGAGTTCAACCAATATGGGCTATGTATTTGAACCTTGTTCAAAAGTCGGGAGGCATTCATTCATTAAGTGGAATCAAAGAAACTAGTTACATCAAAATTTATAGAAATGACCCTTATACCTCCAATCTGTATGATGGCCTGAAAATAGAGAGTTCATCTAGAGAAACATACCACATGGATCGATTCCTGGCACAAAAACATGCAAAAGTGACTATACACTTTCCCAATTCTGACAATGGCACCTATGGCCCTCTAAGGGTCCGCACCCTTCACCAGTGTGGTCGAATGGAAACGGACAAGGTTTAAGTAATATTGTGGTTGCATTAATTTTAATGTCAGTCTTTGGCCCATTAGCAAGTTTCAATCGATAATGTGGGGGTGAGATGGGTTCAAAACCTGCCCACTCCAATTTTATACATAGTTACATTATATATTTAAACATCAATTCTATGGTTGATTAAAATCCTAGGGAATTTAACACTGTCAGAGTACCATTGGTAGTCAATGAAGGTGTGGGTGGGGACTCCGTTGCATGTGGCACCAACTCGTTATACATTATCTACAATATATGTGTATTAGTTTTGGGGGTTAGGTAGGTCTGTCGAGGGTGGCCTGCCCACGCCATTTTGAATACAATATGTAACAGACCACTGGGGGGTGGCGGCAGTGGCAACCTACTCCCCCCCCACCAAATGCACACACACAAACACACACACATATATATATATATTATTTTATTTTTCATAAAACCAATGGCTAATGTTTATCTACCAGAAAATAAGGGTTATTAGGAAAATTAAGTAGGTGAGAAATTCACCTATTTTGACTATCAGATTTCGTGCATCGGGATTCTTTCAATTTGTTTCCTTGTTAAGACTGCGTCTTGGCCAAGTTTGACTGGAACTTTGACCAGCTATAACTTGAGCATACGAACTTGAATTTGAGTGTCGTTCACATCGTCGGAATCAAGGTGATGAGAACTACGTTGTGGTATTGGTTTCACTGCCATCTAATGAATTTAATTTTTGAGTTATTCTTAAGGCCATTTGTATTCCTAGATCCTCTGAGATTAGTATGAGTTGTAGATCTTGATTCTATTAACAATGGTCTTTCCAAGTATCTTAGCTACCTACTCTAGTGATAGAAAATGATTTTGTTTCGTTCCATATTTTTCACCAATTCTAGGGTGTGTTTGTGGTGATGCGTCCCATTCATTTTCCCCTACAATCTGCAACACCAAACAACATACAACCATAACACACATTATCCCAATTTTGGGCCTTAATGGATGCAGGAACCCTTCAAATTTAAAAGACCCACAATAAAACAACATGCAACCACTGGTGCTTCAAAAGAAACAATGTATATATATATATCTATATATATATATACAATGGATAATGAAGTTATTAGATCAAGTTCTTACCTATTGAAATAAAAAGTTCTGGAATATAGACAAAAATCAGTAGAGTTTTACATGAATGTAGTGTCTGAAAACCCATATTAAACAGAGATACAGTCTTGAGACCTTTAATATACCTCTAAACAACTACCCTTATTGGCTTAGAATGATCAATTCTTGCTTTCTTTGTGCACTACACCCATACCAACTTCTTTGTCTAAATTTTCTTCTCAATCTGAGACCAAGATACTTCTAATCTAATCCACTAATAGGGATGAGTAAAGTCACATACACTTTTCTCTAGAACAGGCCTTTTGTCTAAATCAACCATCTCTACATTGTCTAATAACATGAACCGTACTAGGTCTTTATGAGGAAGTGACGACACCATACACACCACATGGCTATCTACCATGACTTGTTCTTTTACCTGGAACATGTTGCACAACCATTGTATGTAGATGTTCAACCACATATATGATTTTCATAAAGGTCTCGAAAATTTTATGCTTATTGAAACCATGTGAGCTTTCCTGATGTTCCAACATAGTAAGTTGAAGATTTTTGTCATTGTATGCCTCAGCACCAAATATCCCAAGGCTCCTAGACTACATACATCCTCTCTCCTTCAAATATCAAATAATTGAGCTTCATAGTGATGGGTAAACTTGAGAATACAAGTTTATCTACTCCAACCTCTCCCCTCATCCAATATTTGAACCTTCATAATATGGAATTTGTATATGCATTTGAAACCAAACAACCTGTAACCATTAGCCACATAACTTGTTGGACTAGGGTGTCTTATATTTTAAAATTACCGTGGAAGACATGATAGGTTAATTTAATGGATTGAACTCCCCTTAGCTATGGGGTTTCATTTTTCTTTATCCATGTTTCTTGTGAGATGGCACCAATACGTATGGCTATGGCATTGCAATGTAATCAAAACATCAGTCAGTTCCATGTGGACGGTGTTGGAACCGCCAACATGTGAGGGGATCTCCTGGGTAAGAATTCCCAATTAGATCTCAGACCATTTGGTGTAGGAGTCCCAGCGGTGGGTCATACATTAATGCCTTGACCGCGATTTCACATAGAGGCAAGTAAAATAACATTGTTGGTAGCAAGGGTGTGACATATGCAGTGAGCCAAGGAAGGTGTATAAGAGGTACACACGAGGGTTGAGATAAGTGCGCCCCTTGGAAACTTCTGATAGCATGGAGTTAAGAAGGGAACACACGAGCAAAGATGCATCACAACATGGAAGGCATGTTATCTAGCAATCCAAATTCATGGTTAAACCAACAACACATGTCAGAAGGATTCATACATACATACACAGAAATCTATACATGCATGCATAAGAAAACATATACATATATCATTTAAGTCAACTAGATAGCATAGAATAGAATACAACATATGCATGAAATGTGTTGGCTCTTGTTATATTAATAAGCGTAAGTTTCAGTCATACAATGCATTTATGTCCAACCACTAGTTCTGACAGCAGAATGTTATGGGCACAACCACTTGCTCCTCCAAAGAGATGTACTAGCTCTGTGGAGTGGATAAGCCAATGCTCATTACAATACTATCCAAGCTTTCTCTAAGATAGTCCTATCGAAAGCTTGGCTAACCAAAAGCCTCTACAATGAATTAAGAGGGACTATTTATAGCAAAGGGTGGGGTGACCTTGGACATTCTCCTTTGTGATAGTTCATCTACCCCCATGACTCTTCATCTACAATATGAAGGTTACATCCAACTATTGAAACTTAAACTTACACTTGCAAATACGTTACAATACAATGCACATGTACCCATGTGAGACAAAATTGCTTGAGCAAATGATGTTATACATCACTATGACTCAGACAACTCTTGGAAGACCAACTCTTCAACATCTTCGTGGTGGTTGATACTAGTGTACTGATGCCAAGATTGATAGTCTGCGATGGTGTCCGTGTGCTCTAAGGTGACATATTTTTGGAACCTGACTCTTGCCTCCATAAAGTCCAAGTACACTACTCAGGATCCTCTATCCAACTCATTTGAAAGCATGTGCATCATTGTCTTCAATGTAGACGGACCAACAAAATACATGTGTATGTTGTTTACACTGATAGGAAATTCTGGGTTGGTGGCAATGCACATCAACTGCTCAAAGTATGAGTCAAGCTCTAGTCAAACCTGTACCTTTGTCTTCACCTGGGTGAGAGTCACAATAGATACGATCGCATCGATGCACACCACAACAGCCATACTCTTGAATACACGTGCATGTGAAGCTTGTATAGTAGTGATGAGCTATGGGAGCTCTTCATAGTTCCAGATCTAACTCTGGGTACATGCCATAGGCTCAAATTCTTTGGGCTTCATCATCTTACGTAAGTGAAGTGGGGCTCCCTTGTATCTCATCTTCCATGTTTTCATGTTATCAACAATAGCATGCATGTTTGCTAAGATATGTGCTCTTCTAACACATAGTTGCTTCCATATGTTGAGATGGACGACTTCCTTGTGCATGGTACCAAACATGGAATACAATGCCCACATGACTATGCCAAGGGACAACACTTCATCTAGTATTTCCTTCTTTAGTTCTGCTTGGGCGGATGTTGCAACCAACTCTCCTCCCTACTTGGCCATATGTAGTTCCTTAGCCATTCACTCATTCTCATCTATCAGAACGTGAACACTTGAGCTAGTGGCTTCGGCATACACTCTGGTAGCATCGACCAAGGCTTCTGGATGTTTGCACATGTCAGACATGATCACTCGTTCCTCAAATTGTGCAGGAGATATATGATCTTCTAGAGTTGACACACTGCGAGATTTCACAACTCTATGTTGACATTTGTCGAATGAGATGTTGTCCATCTCTCCTTCAGGATGATCTCCAAGGATCTCAGTGTCTCCTTGGTCACTTGGGACTTTCTCTTCTTCTGGATGCACTGAAGTTGGTGGATCGACCTCTTGGTGGTGAGGCATGAGGTCGATATCTTGCTCTAAGTCCTATTGCTCCACATCCATATCCATCTGTTTAAGCACTTTCTCTATCTCCTAAGTGAAGTCCTACTGCTGTAATGGTTCACCCTACTAGCATGATGCCAACTGTTCTGACGAATCCACTACTTGTACGGACGTTGTTTTATTCGTCTGCACATGTTTTGCTCCATGCTGCTATACCTGTTGTTGCTGTGCTTCCCTCTCGTGTTTGCATAGATCTTGTTCCTTACAATTTTTCTTCTTCAACTCATGCAACTCCTCTGTTTCCTCCATTCTCCACTTCTCCCTCTACCTTTGCACGATTCACTTATCGTGATGTCTCCTCTTCGCCTCTATAGCCATAGCTTCCTTCTCTACAACTAGATCTACTCAGAACTTGAATCTTTTCACTTCATCCATGTGATTGACAATATTCCTCTTGCCCTTGTCGCATACTGGTATCTTCACCTCTAGTGTTGTTGCTGCTTCTAGTGCTCTCCAATGTTGTTTCATGTTGCTTTGCTAACCACAACACAGGGAAGCTGACCTGTTCATTGGGTCTAGAGAAACTGTAGCAATATCTCCATGGGTCCTCCATCGCCCAATGAAATGCCCCATGGATCAAGTTGAATTGTACTCTCACGCAGTGACTTTTCACAAGACAATGTGGGTCATACGGATTTTAACTTCAGAGGTCGAATGGATACTTCCTCATCTACTCTGCTTCGATATCCACATGCTTGAAACTTTAGATCTCATATAACCAATGCACAGTAGAAGGGCAGGCCAAGGTGCCTTCTTCTTTTCATGCAACCTAGCTATCAATCCTGTCGAGATGTAATATGCTACTTCCTGCATGATAAGCAAGTCCAAGGAAAACTTCGATAGAACATGCATAGGCTTCTCCACACTATACATTTGTATGAAGGTGCTAGACAATGAGGCATACCAATTAGATATTTCTTTCATTGCCTCCATTGCTGCCTTTGACCAGGAAAAATTTGAAGGATGGAAATTTATCTTAAAGTTTAGAAACCTTGACGAATCCCACCAGTCCATAATATGCAATTTGTAAAATGTTTGGAAATATTTTTGTAAATATATTCAAATTTTTAATAATTTTATATAGTTTCTATACAATTTTTTGGTGATTTTTTGGGTAAAAGAATTTCATACTATAAAATCTAGGAAAATCATTTTTAGAAAAAAAATGGAAATTACTGAATTTTTTTTAAGAAAGAGTATAGAAAATTCACCCACCTGCGAATATTAGCCTCTAAAATTTTCCTTGCCTTCGACATCCACGGTGGATCATGTTCAAATATCATCTTGCAAACTGGGGTGACAAAATGATTAGACATTCGTGTGATAACTCCTATGAAGCTGCATTCAAACAACAACTTAGAATAAGTGTTCACAACAGTCTCCACCAATGACCATGCCCATTTCAAGCCCAGGAACTCATGTTACACACAGATTCCATCCAAGATTTAGATGGACATGTAGATTTCTTCTTGCATACCCTCTGGTGATTGTCGAGCCCTTCCTACCCATTCCTTCAGCTAATGACCCAACATGCTAGACCAGTTACATGGATTTCCTTCTCTAGCTAGTTAGTCCAACACGATCACCCAACTTTGTTGGAAGGTTTCTGTGCTTTCTTGGCCATACATTCGACATGAAAAGATCACCAAGTATTGATATGCCTTCAACAGTATCTTCGTCTTGTAGATCTAGTTCGTTGTCATCCTAAATCTTGCTGACTCCTGTACCCAGTTCTTCAAGATTTTTCTGGAGTTGGCACTGCTGCTAGGTAAGCTAAAGGGAGTCTGCATGATAGTCATGGGCTCTAACATCTGATACATATCATCATAATCTGATGCCTAGAAGGTTGAAATCCTCGTCCCACTAACATTTCTCAAGGTTATCATCTTGGGATCAGTTTGCGAGACAATCCAGTGTATCATGTCCTCGGATTGGAACACAGGGTACCTCCATGCAATCTGATACAAGCGAGACTTGTGAATGTTCACATATACCTGGAAATCTTTGAGGTTTTCCAGAAACGTTCTTGCAAATCTATCATTGACCTCTTGCCATTTCAACTTGATGTCGTTGTATAGAATCAGGTTGGTATCTTCATAGATCTATAAACTTGTGGACACTCACTCAACTGCTTCTCTAGTTGCACTTCCATCAGTTTCCTTTGATCCTGCTCTCCTTGAGGCCATTGATCTTGTACTGATAAGAGGCGGATGAACACCCACTAGATCTAGAGACAAAGTGACATGCATGGCAAGAAATATATCAGCAAAAACCAAAGCAAATTGGAGGAATGACATAACACATACCTAGGGATTGATAGGTGAATATTGCACAATTTCTTTTGGGAGGCTAAGTGATTGGCTTCCACAACTGCACAAAAGACAGTCTAGGCTATCTTGGAGGCCACACTACCTATTGGATATGCACAATGTACAATCCAGGTTGACTGCTGACTGTTCGAATTGAGTAATGGATAACTTAGGCTAGCAATGGTTGAAGGTTAAGTGAATGCAGTGCGCAATTTTTTGGGCCAACAGTCACTGTCCCTTAGTATTGTGCAAATCAGGCCTAGGAAACAGCTATTGGGTAGAAATGCACATTTATGAAGAGGAAGGCAGAGCCTCTTCTCTCAGGATTGCGCAATGCTGGCTTGGTGAGGCAGAGTTCAGGCCAAGGCTACCCAGACCCGTTGATGGGAAAATGAAAGAAAATGTGAAAGTGAATGCATGGCGATACTGAGTGTAAGAAGTAGTGATTTATTGTGCATGCGAAAATTGAATGAAAAATTCAGAAAAGAGAAAAACATGCATGTGGGTGAAGCGAGTCACCGAATTGATGACTGTTTGTATAAAACAGTTTCATGCATGAGATAGCAGTGATATGGTAATGAAAACTAAAACGTTGCTGGTACAAGATAGTAGGCATGTAAACAACAACAAGCATTCAAGGAAATCAAGCAAACAACACTCACACAAAAACATAAAAAGTGACAAAAATGTTGAAGAAGACAAATTGAGACCACTTACCCATGAATTGTTGAGCTAGATGTGTCAAAGAGTCCTATATGTGATGTGAGGTGTTAGGGCTCCAAGATTGATGTGAAATAATGAGCTCTGATACATTGAATAAATAAGTTTAGGCTCACAACATGCATGCCATAGATCTAGTAAATAGTGACACTTGGAGGAAATATTCTAAAACAATCTTTGTAGGTAACCTCCAGCTTCTAAAAATTGCTCCCTAAAATCATGGGATGCCTTTTTTCATGTTCCTTTCTCTATTGTGGGAAAAATCAGCCCATGCATGCAAGTTAAGTTTCCTTGGTCCCAGGTGGAACTGGTCAAACCAAATGTATGTGCAAGAGCCTAGTGAATTACTGGGAGAAAATGTGCATTTATGGAAGGGAGCTAGGCTGATTGCCCAGGATATTTGCACAATTTTTTGGTAGAGAAGCTGATTGCTTCCCAAGATTGCGCAATTCCTGGGTTGAGCAACCCTGCTCGGAGGGATTGCCCAATTTTCTAGATGATGTTTGATTGGCATAATTGTGCAATTCTATAGCCTAACAGGTTTCCAGACTGAATTGCACAATTTCTGGAGGGAAGGTTGGTTACCCTCCAAAATTGGGCAATTTCTTGAGGGAGCTGCTCAGCCTGCAGTTGGACTAAATCCAGAGAAACAACCTGTGAGGGGAATGCATCAAACTCTGATAGACAAGCTACCTTTCTACAAGAAAATCATTGGAGCTTGTGTACTTGACGAAGAAAGACATGCTGCTATGAAAGGTTGGAAGGGAGGCTGCAAAACGAAGCTAAGGAAAAATTTTGGAGGCTGGTTGTAGTTGCTACAACACTCCCATATATTGCAACACAACATGCGATTGTTTTCAAACATATATTTTGTTGTCAATTACTCCTATAAGGCAACCAAAATGAGGAGCTTTCATAAATGTTTTAATAAAATTACAATAAGGTCTAGGAAGTGCCTTATTTCTACTTTACAAAATGGGGCACAACCAATGACATAAAGCTTTCCTTGCAAGACTGTTTATGCAGCACCCAAAATAACTTTGCCTCTAGTTAGAGCTGAAACATAGGGTATTAGAAGAAGTGCCTACTACTTATATTTATGTAGATTTAGTTCATACCATTGGCTATAACTACCAATAAATTTCCATCTTTTTCTATCTGTCAGACTCATCTCAAAGTGCAACGACGTTCCAATATTTAAATAAAGCCAATCCTCTCTAAGAACTCACAGCTATCATCACGAGATTGTACATGCCCGCATTCATCCAACGTCTAATTCTTTGTGGTACACTTTTCCTATTCTGGAAAGTGCTAGTGGACGTAATTGATAGAATTTGACACCTTTGTGAGAACTTCATTCCATATTAAACATTTTCTCAAGTTCCCTAATGATATAAGCACACCTAAGAATAGTTTATACGAGGATTTTCTTTCGATTTAAAATTAAGGTTTCGTATTGATATTCAGGAGTATAATTAAACATATTTTGTGAATGCTTATGTTAGGCATGGTATACTTAGATTAGCCCTTTTCTAAGGGTTTATCCATTAAACTTGTTTCTTCCATTAAAATTCATGTTTAAGATACACTATCAAAGATGCTTATGAAAAAACATATCATATAATCCATCCTCTCGGTAAGATCTTCAATGTGTGGACTATTTTCAAAAAGGAAAAATAAAGCTTAATAGTGATGGGTAAACTTCAACATATAATACTACTAATGTGACACCCAAAATTACTTTCCCTCCAGTCAAAGCTCAATCATAGGGTATTGGAGGAAGTGGGTAGCACCTATATTTATGTGGATTGAGTGCGTGCCACTTGTTGTAACCACCAATAAGTTTTTGTAAGTTGCCATATTTTTCTTTTAAATTGGCTCCTCTCATCCAAGTGTGGTCACGTTCCAATATTAAAATGAAGCCAGTCCTTAGAGTAGCCAAGTAGCTTTTGTTGCTCCAAGAACACTAAACTATCAATTTAATCGCATCATGCTCTACATACATCATGATGACTAGAGTGATAGAAATGAGGAACCCTTGCTAGACATTGTAACCCTAAATCATCTGGAAATCATGGAAAAATGCATAAGCCATTTCCTTCAACTCCGAGTTCTACGTATTACAAAATTCCGTGCTCTTTGTTGGGAGATTTTTCAAGTTCGCAATGTGGCCACCAATTAAATAATGGACCTGAAAATTTATGAAAGTATAGGGTTATCAAGCATCCTAATGAAGAATAAATTATATATAGAACTTACAATATGAGTCTCCCAAAATCGTTACATGTGCATTGGAATCAAAGGCAGTTGGAACCCTCTAAAATGTTATGTGGGAAACCTAAAGCAAATAATTAATATCACTCTGCAACAAATGCCTAAGATACAATACAAAATTCAAAAAGAAATCTTGATTCTTACCTGCCGAGAGGATTCAAACCACAGTGACAGAGCTCAAGTGAGACCAAAGATGAGCTAAAAAGAAAAACAAAAATTGTTGTGGTGAGGGTTTCAAAACCCTTCTTTCAAACTCCCTTCTTCTCATCGAAGTATTGATAATCTCCCAATCGTCTAACATATAATCTAATGGCACAAAGTGATGACAGGTAGCGGAGAGGGCTGTCCTTCTCATAGGGAATGCCTTACAACGTAATAATCATAAAAAAATTTTATTTTAAGTTATTATTGTTACTCTTAATTATACATATAGGCAAGTCTATTTTGGAATAGATTATTTGGAATTTTAATTTGATTATTGTGTTAAATTTCCATAAGGAAATCAATATTTGCATTAATAAAATAATGTTACAAATAAATATGTGAAGTGTTGTCTCAAGATAGATAAAATATCTTGGACGCATAATTTGTTTGTTGAGAGAATATCTCAACCACACACAAATCTATGAAACAAAATAGGAACAAACTCCTCTAGATAGAAAGAATCACAACTGAGACAAGTAGGAATTACATATTTGAACACACCCCCTTAATAAGTACATGTCTCGATATCTATCTTCAAATTCTAGTTGTGGTCAAACATAACAAAAGAATATGTTGATGTCCATATAAAGGAGAAACCATCCACCAAAATGCATGGTGACAACCACTGCAACCGCTAGTATACTAGGATGCCCTTTGCATACATGGTTTTTTCAACCATTATAACTACATAAATGTACGTGTACCTATAAATCCCCCTCCAATATCATCATCATGGGTTTTATCGAATTACCAGTAACCATGCTCTAGGTTTTATCGGATCACCCTCAACCATGCCACCAAAGGCTCTCAGCCACCATAGCTCAACTCATCCATGAAGGCTCTACTTAGCCACGAAGGCTCAAAACAGCCACTAAGGCTCTCCAGCCACTCTCGGCCACAAATCTTCCAGTAAGTCAGTTGAGCCACTCTAGATCACAAACTTTCCATTCGGGCACTCTAGCCACTCTCGGATACAAACATGCCACTAGGGCACTCCAGCCACTAAGGCTCACTAAAGACTGAACTCAACTAGGCTGAGGGCTTTCTTCGCTCACCCTGAACCATGATAAGGGTTTTGGTGGTTGACCCTAAACCATGTCTATAGGAATCCCTATCCACTTCACTCTTACATGTGGTTTCTATCTTGCCACAACCCAACGCAACACAATGGTTTCCAACTGAGCACAAACCTGCAATTACAAAGTGGTTTTAAGATTACCACAAAATTTATGGGGATACACATGCCTCATGAGGCTTACATTTCACACTCCATCTCATGGAGTTACCAAGTAAATATTTTACAAGGACCACTACAAAAAAACCTGGACTTCTTGACTAATAAATGTGTGTGACAATAATTGTCCAACACATACACAAAAGTGTGACAATAATTGTCCAAACTAAATGCCACTATATTCTTTTAACCAATATTACATCATCGACACAACACTTTCTAAAAAATAAAATTTAAACAATGGGAAAATAATTCTATTTTGCATGCCATTATGCTGGGGGAGCATTGAGATACATTAGCTAATGAAATGCTTAAATATGCTTATGTTCTTCTTTTGTCTTCCACGTGCATAGTTAGGCATCAGCATGAACACAGAAAAAGAAATTGCCATCTTCGCATTTTCTGTAAATTTCTCCAGCAAAATACCCCTAGCTATGGGAACATGCTTGCAAATAGACAAAAGTGTATCAAATTCAAAATCTCACAAGAATTTTAGTAGCCAACCACAGGTTCTCTATCACATTTATCACCACCAAGAGAAGTGTTTGTGCTTTCGAAACTACACACGTCCAGGGGATCGCCTCTTCAGGTTTCGAAATTCATGTGGTTGAGATCGAAATTCGATCTCAAACGAGAAATGAATCCTAAGATCCATTTTCTTCGTTGTCCGATGCAAAACCAACAACATAGAGAGATAAATGTCTTGTTGAAAGGATTGATATTAGATATCCTACAGCATATCCAAAGTGCAGATGAAGAGACACAAGAATATTGGATCTAATAAAATGTATCCAAAAGCCTTGCAATTATGGAAACCCTCAGATCCAATGCGACAGAAACTAGAGCAACACCTCCACCTCAGGACAGTGGCTGACAGTGGCTCTAAACAACGAGCCCCTCATGTGATGAGTCAACAAAAATACACAACACAAATCACTGTTCTTTGTTAATTTGACACTACTGAATAATGGCGTATCACAAATTTGACATCCCAATTTGTTTTCAGATCAAAACCACAGCTGAATTAAGCAACCAAGATGTGATTTGAGTCTGCAATATTCATTGTCGACATCATGTCAACGACGCTCCTAGACGCAGGGGTAAGCCGACACCTGACACCGACTTGAAACTACTAAAATACCCAATTCCGACTGACTTAGGCTGCCTCAAAAGGCTTCACAAGTGGAGAAATTGACTAATTTGAGTTTGTGATCCTTGACGCCAATTGCACCGACGCAGGTATCGTGAACATTGGAATTGGAGTCCTTTAGGTGACAGACAACATTTCCCACCATTCTTGATAGGTAGGGTGACAACTACTCACTCTAGGAATCGGCCATCGTGGCAAATAGCTTCACGCATTCTTTCCTCATGGTGCTCTTCTGCTACGAGTCAGTGTCATAGAGACACGAAAAGAAGGGGAAAATCCATCTGAATCAAACTCCTCTTCTAAAGAAATCATGTATGTGTCTCGATCTGATAACCCTTTAACTGCTCTGATTACTCACTATTTGAGCAAGTACGTTGCTTGTTGGTGGTGCACCTGCCTTGCAATGCTGATGGTTCTGTCTAATCGCATCAACGCCATTTTTTCGCTACATGGACTCAGTCTCCATTAGATTCAACACTGATAGAATGATAGACAGACAATCAAACATTCATAAAACCATTTATTTCCCTCAAATTTTCCCTACATGGACTAAGTCTCCATCAAATTCAACACTGATAGAATGATAGACAGACAAACAAACATTGATAACACCATTTATTTCCCTCAGCCTAGGAGGGGTCAAGCCCTCAGGGGCTCTGATACCATGTTAAATTTCCATAAAGAAAATATATATTCCATTAATCATGTTACAAATAAATATATGAAGTGTTGTCTCAAGATAGGAAAACTATCTTGGACACACAATCTGTTGGTTGAGAGAATATCTCAACCACACATAAATGTAGGAAACAAAATAGGAACAAACACCTCTAGATAGAAAGAATCACAACTCAGACATGTAGGAATTACATATTCCAACATATCAATAACTTTTAGGTGGATAGAAGGGATTTAACCTACATAGAATATTCTTAGCAGTTTATACAAATCAAAGGCTTATATTTATTTCCAAAGTAGTTATGTCTCTTTTGCCTTTTAATTAAATTTATTAATGAAACAAAAAAACATATAAATGAGTTTCATATGAATAAATTGTTTTTTTTTTTTTTGGCATGTGGTATTGATAGTCCATGATATTGACCCATTGTGTTGTAACAAAACTTATTTATAGATGAATCTCCATGATAAAGTTGGGTGAATATTTACAATTAAGAATCTTACTACATGCTTTTCCAAGACATATAAATATTTAAACTATTTATTAACATTTTTATCATTAATAATAATAATAATTTTAAATAAATCTATAACTTAGTTATTTTTTATGATTTTTATCATTTTGGCAACTTGAGATATATAATGAAGTGTTTTGATGCTTAGTAGATTGAGGTCATTTACCATCCATTTAATTTATATAGTTGAGCTAGTTATAAAAAGAATTAATATATATATATATATATATAGAGAAAGAGAGATAGATAGATATTCATTCTTAACTATGGGATTCACTCCCATTATACTATGGAGTAAATAGCTTTTATTAGAATTTCATATCCTAATATAAAAACTTATCAATATCAAAATCTCAGAAAGAGTATAATTTGTTTCATATGCCATATGATATTTTTCTAATTAATCGATTTAATTTAAAAATTAGCATAACTATTTGGCAAATAAATATGAACCTTTAATTTGTGAATATATTCAAAAAATCTTATTCAAAAATCCACACTCTTATTAAAAAAAACCTTCTGGTGGTTTCAAACTGCAAGTGGTGCTCCCTTATAAAAAAAAAAACAATGATTTCATTTTTAAGGTTCTACCCAAAAGAAATATTAAAATTGTAGTCAAACCTCTCAAATCTCTTAATAAATATTTAGTGCAACTAAAAGAAAAGCAAATATGATCCTATCTTAGGTTCACAGTCCGTGAGATTGCTTGTTCTTGGGAAAAGTACTACATTGGTCAAATATGTAGACCCTTCAAAACTCTTCTTGAACAGAATGTTGATACAAACCACCACGGATTATCAAAGTATGTGATAACTGAGTAATATTTTAATTCCAAGCCAGCAAAAAAAATTGGAGGAACATATGTTGTGCATAAATTTATTCACAAATCAATTTATCATTTACATTAAAAACCAAATTATAAGTCACATATATATAGTAATCATAAAATTCAAAAAAAAATTGAGACATTTATATCCCTATTTACTTAAACTAGCTATTAAATTTCATGTAACGAGCTATTTGTATTCTTCAGTATCTAAATGCTCCTTAGCACTTGTTTGAATGGAATGTTCACCCCCAACAACTAACTTTTTTACACATTTTGCTTAAAAAGTTTTCAACAAGAAAATCTTCATTCACTTATAGAAGAAACTACTATTTATTTGATGTATGCCATGGTTTTCGATACCGATTACGCCCATGGATTCCGATATTTATTTATTTAACGAGTTTTCGATGCATCTTTGATCCGATAATGATATTTGAGAAGAGTCGATTTCGCAATTTGAAATCGTTTTCAACACATGGTTTGGTAGGAATGCGTACCATTGCGTACCATTTTCAACTGTTTAAATGAAAATGAGTGTATCCAAATGGTGGAACTCCTTTACAATTTTATAAGCCGAACAAAATCCGAGATCTCCAGGATGGCCAGACAGCAGATAGGATCGATATTGATTGCATAATGTATTATACATGACGAAAATCATATCCACAGAGCGGCCGATCATGCCAAAGATGACCTAGCTTACTGTCGGCCCCTTTCCTACTAATTTATAATTTTGGTATCCGTATTTTTTATTTTCACTTTACTATGTTCAAAGGGGCGGCCGCCATCAAACTCGTTTTGTTTTTTTTTGGAGTTTTTCATACGGAGCAACTTGGAAAACCATAAGAAATTAGGTATACCTGGCTTTCCTCGTCTTGGACGGGTACACAGATTAGATACATAATTCTTTATTGTCCCACTGACAAAGTGATATCGATCAGCTAGGCTGGCGTATCTAATCGGATTCCTGAAAATTCATTGTTTATTCTATTATGCTTTTTCACTATTCAATCTAGGAGACTAGAACCAGCATCTTTAAAGAGCTTCCTTCACGCAGAAACAGGCAATCGCCGAGTAATTGTGAGATTGGTTTTCTGTCAGAGCGAAAGAATTAAGCCTTGTCTGAAATTTTTGTCTGGCAAGTCTTTTATGCTACATTCCACAAGAGACTCTGCGCGATTTGGGCATTTTAGGATTAGTTAGGGAAGAATGGCTTTAGAGGTTTCCACCGATACGCTACCTCCTCAATCGGCCATTACTACTCATATGAGTGAAAGCACGGTACTCATTCTTCTTGCGTTGCTCTGCACTGTCATATCTCTCATGGGGTTGGCTTCAATCATTCCATGGGACAAGATTTGGAGGTCATGCCACGATCATATGGCCACCAGACGGGCTAATACTGGAATGAAGGACAAATCCATAGAAGCTCTTCCCTCTATCATCTATGGCAAATCAATGCCACAACTTGCAACAGAGTGCGCTATTTGCTTGGCAGACTTCGTTGAAGGTGAAGGTGTAAGAGTGTTGCCGAGCTGCAACCATGGCTTCCACATGGAATGTGTCGACAAATGGCTTCGTTCTCACTCTTCCTGCCCTGTTTGTAGGCACTGTCTTCTTCCTGGCTCTATAAATGTGGCAGGCCGCATTCAGCCCGCCAAACACAACGCTCGTGAAGTGCAGATTCATCAACCCGGACAATCTCAGGAGACTAGCGAAATAATCGACTTAGAGTGTGGTGTTAAGCGATAGAAATGTCTTTTACACAGATGAATTATATGGAAGGGAATGGAGCATTAATTAAATTTTTTGGAGACGGCATTTTATCCAGAGTAAAGCTGCGATATGTTTCTTTCTGTGACCACACCTAACCTTCTGTATCAGTATGCTATGATCAGGAAGAGTATCTTTGTACAGATGGATGAATACATAAACACGATGAATTTGTTGATGTTTAGCTCTATCTCTAACTATCTTAAATTTATTTCAGACCATTTGCTTAAAACGACTCTGCACGATCAAAATATTTTAACCTTTGGTTAAATAACTTACATGTATTCGGAGGAATTAAGAAAATCAGGTATGAATTAATACCGAAGGTTTAAATGGCATAGTAGATTGTAACGTCTCATTTGAGGGAAATCGTTGTTACATATAATCGGTTAGGATCCATGATTTGAACTGAGTGTTCCCTGGTCTCTGTTCAAAGAGGTGAATAATAGGCAAAATTTGTGAAGGCATGTTGACAAAGCTTAAATAACTCAATCATTAATTTGATATAACAAATGGCATGGGACGCAACCTATTCCTACAATGGAAAGGATTCCTCAACATCCTATGCAGATCGATAGAAGTCACGTTTGTGGAAACTATGATGGTAAAACTCAGTTTACCATAGAAACCTCTCGTATTATATCACGATAATGTACTGAATTGGATGGCTCAAGGCTTGTTAGTAGGAAAATATTAATGCATGCCACATCAATTAACATATATATATATATGAATTTAATAGAACTAACAACATGATTTTATAAATATAATCTTTATCCATGGCCTTGCAAGTGTTCATGGAGGCAAGGAAGAGATGCTCATCAAAAGGAAAAAGCAATGAGATATGGTGATCATTGCGGTGTCAATCGAAGCTAAACTGGTGATGCAACCATGGAGAGTTACAATGTGAATCTCTACCCTTTAGTGATTGATCTCACCGCTCCGGGCAAGAAATAATTGTGAATAATGAAACAAATTATAAAGATTAGTAAATAATGAAACCAACTATATGTTGGAAAATTAATCTCAACCACCTAGTTAATTAGACGACAACAACCATACCACCTAGTTAATTAGACGACAACAACCATACGTCTGGTACATCTTAACTGTAGGTTTTGGATTTCGTCTTCAGCCTGAAAGACAAAAGTTCTAAGGAGGAGTACAACTTCCCTATTCCTCAACATGGTCATTCCGCCACACACATCAAGTATTTAATAGAAAATGGAAATTTAATGAAGGATTGGTAAATGTATGGTGAAATATTTACTTCATTTTGTATCTTGTATCTTAATGATTTGCTCTGTCATGGGAGTCAAAGTTATGTGTTTTAATATTAGCATAGTTGAAAGGGTAAGTATGAGAATTCTAAGAGGTCAAGAGGAGAAAATCGTGGAACATATATTGGTGGGTGGGTGACAACAGGTTCTTACGGAGTTTTACAGAAAGTTACTCCTCAGCCCCTCATGTATTAATAAGTCAAAGTTATTGTTAGGATATTCCGACACATAGGAAATAGTTAAGTTCAACTTGGTCTAGTATAGAGTTAGGTATAGAGTTAGGTAAAGTGTGTTTCTTTACCGTTGTACATTTTGTAACTTATAATCTGACGGTCACGATATGTAGTCATCTGACGGTTCATTCTCTCCTCGGTATTACCGACACTTGATCTGTGGCTTGACACCCGATTGGTCCATGAGTTCTATTTAAAGCGCATGGAGGGTCATTGTTCGGGTAATCCGTGCATGAGAGAAGCTTATGTAAATTTTCATTCTTTGATTAATAAATTGCCTGTAGTAGCCACGTTGGCGCAGGCCGTGGACTGTTTCCCTCTTTGAGGGTTTTAACCACGTCAAAAATACTGGTGTATTGATCTGTGATCTGGTTGTGAGCAGTGTCCTTTTGGTGTTCTTTCTGAGGAACTTACCCTGTAAATTCCTACATGGTATCGGAGCTATTTGAGGGCCGCGTCCATTGGTGATCAAAATCTGAAGCCGGTAGAACTGCATCCGACTTCCGTTTCCTAGATCTACTGTTTCTGACTGCTTTCGGGCCGAGAGGACTGCTCTGTTGTGTTCGGAGCATCTGTTCCAGTGAGGAACCCCTTTCGTTTCACGCGAAAAGGTTTCCGGTAGCCCTAGCTGCGTCATTTTTAAGATCTGGAGGTATACAGTCTTTATTTGCAGTTTACTGTTATTTTCTCTCTGCTTATTTCGGTTTCAGTTTATTTAGTTTTTTTTTTAACCAGATCTATACCTTTCATTTCTGCGTATGCTCTTTGCCCTGCGACTCTGTGCGATCTGGGCAAATCAGAAACAGAAAGGAAGGATTTTTCTCATGCGTATGCTCTTTTCCCTGACCTTAGGGTGATCTCGGAAAATCAGAAACATTGAGAAAAATATTTAGTTTCCGGCCAAAGCTAACTTTGAGCCACAAGGTTCATTTTTGAAAATATCTAGTTTTTTGGCTAAAGCTAACTTCGAGCCATAAGGTTCGTTTTCTTTGCATGTCCGTGTTGGGTTTTGTGTTTTGTGTTTTGTAGGGAAAAAGAGCTTTCTCAAGGCAAGCACGCAAACCAAGGCCCCCCCCCCCCTCTCTCTCTCTCTCTCTCTCTCTCTCAAATTTTTTGTATAGATCAATTGGTTCAAAGCTATTTTAAGAGAGTAGAGGTCTTGGGTTCAAGTCTCCATTTTGTGGGGGCGGATTTTTCATTCCCGCACATTCGCGCACTTTGCCGGCAACTTCAACAAATTTTTTTCAAAAAGCCATAACTTCTTCATCCGGAAGCTTTTTTCAGAGCTGTTTTTTTTAAAACCGCCTAATTTTTCGAGATCTATCCATTGGAACACTTACTTTCAGCATCTTCAGCTTCAGTTTTTTTTAAAATGGAAAGTCCATGCCAAGTCATTTTTTACAGCACTAACTACTTCCAATGGATATCCTACATGGAAGATTTACTTAGAAGTAAAGGTCTCTACAGAATAGCCACAGACCAAGAGAAGAAACCAAAAGATGAAGACAAGGCTGCAAAATGGGAAAATAGACAAGATCAAGCACGTGGTTTGATAGGGATGTCTATTTCTCCTGATCTTAGATTCCATATTGCAGAACTTGATACTCCTCATGAAGCATTGGAACAAATCACTAAAGTTTTTGGGATTAAAAATGAAATTAGAGCCCATCAACTTGAAAATGAGTTGCTTACATTGGATCCTAATAATTTTTCTTGCATTGAAGATTTTTGTCCAAATTCAAGACCCTTAGATATCTCTTGGAAGGTGTTAAGGTTAAGAAAGAAGATAGTAACCTTATTTATTCCATTCTTACTAAGTTGGGACCAGCCTACTCTGTATTTGTTTCCACCTTCCATTCTACAAGGGAAGCTTTCATTTGTCAAGGAAAAGACTACAAGGCCCCTTCCTTTGACTCTTTTTGTGATTCTTTAATAAGAGAACAAGAAAAACTCTTACACCTTGGTCTTCTTAATCTTGGAAACTCTTCCAAGAAAGCGTTAGCCGCCCAGCAGCAACCAAATTCAAAGAATCCTAAGAAGTCATATCCTAAAAAGAATGGTCCTAAACCAAACAAGGGTCCTAAGCAAACTCAGCCTCAAAATGAAAGATCATTTCAGCAAAATGATAAGACCAATAAAAACAAATGGAAGAAGACTGATAGACATTGTAACTTTTGTAATCGAGATGGCCACTTAGAATCTAAATGCTTTAAGAAGATGGAAGCCTTGGAAGCCGCAATGAAGAAACATAACATCCATGTGGAGCATACTTCAACTTCAACTTCAGGAATGGCACTTTCTGCATGTCGTTGTCAATCATCTCAGTCTGGTTATGCATTAAATGTATCTTCTTCTTCTCATTCTCATGAGTGGCTCATTGATTCTGGAGCCTCTTATCACATGGCCAAAAACCAAGCCATGTTTTCTTCTTTAAATGATTGTAACACCAAAAATATATATGTTGGTGATGATAGATCTCTTAATGTTGTAGGGACTGGAACTGTTCATCTAGACAATGGTCAGTTTAATGATGTATTATGTGTTCCAACCTTATCCTGCAACCTTCTATCTGTATATCAGATAACTCATTCAGGTGAAGGTAAAATTGTTGAATTTTCACCTCATGATGTTGTAATCAAGGATCTAAGAGATCCTAAACAGATTCTAGCTACTGGTATTGCTGATGATTCCACAAGGTTGTATAAGTTTCACAACTTTGGGTCATCAAATCTTCCCTCAGTATTTGTTGCTCATAATGATGAAGTGAGCAAACTTTGGCATGAGCGATTTGGTCACTTAAACTATCGCTCCCTTCAGCATCTATGTAAAGAAAATATGGTGACAGGTCTTCCTATGGTATCTTGCAGAGATGGTGTTTGTTCCGGATGTGTACTCGGAAAACATCATCGGGACAGTTTTGAAAAACGTGCCTCTTGGCACGCCTCAGCCCCTTTACAGCTTGTGCACAGTGATTTATGTGGTCCACTTCCTGTTGCTTCATTCTCTGGCTGCAAGTATTTCTTAACTTTCATTGATGATTTCTCCAGACGCACTTGGGTATACTTCTTAAAACTCAAGAGCGAAGTATTTAACACATTTTTGGCCTTCAAAGCCTTTGTTGAAAAACAATCTGGACATCAAATTCTTAAGCTAAGAACTGATAATGGTGGAGAATATGTTAAAAACACATTCATCAACTTTTGCACCGAAAATGGAATTCAAATGCAACATACTGTTCCATACACTCCACAACAAAATGGTGTAGCTGAAAGGAAAAATCGCACCTTAAAGGAAATGGCTAATTGTATGCTGCAATCTAAAGGACTCAGTCTTAGTTTTTGGGCCGAAGCAATTAATTGTGCAAATTATATAATCAATCGCACTCCTACTAAGGTTCTAAAGAATATCACTCCAGAAGAAGCTTGGAGTTCCATTAAACCAGATGTAAGTCACTTTCGTGTTTTTGGAAGTGAAGCATGGGCCCATATTCCAGATGAAAAGCATAAAGCTTTAGAACCTAAGAGTGAGAAATGTACTTTTGTTGGATATTCTGAAGATGTAAAAGGTTATAGACTTATTCCATTTAAGTCCAAAAATGTTATCATTAGAAGAGATGTAAAATTTGATGAAAATAAATCGGCCTGCGAGCCTAGTCCGGCGGATGTGCCACCTCTTCCTATCTCTTCTACTTTTGAAAACATTTCTTCTTCAGATGATGAAAGTGAGGATGATAATCCTCCCCCACCTTCTCAGGATCCTCAACTTCCAAGATGGGTCCGTGCTACTCGGGATGCAGCAGGTGATCTTGCCGGTGATCCTACAGATCAGCGACGTACACGTTCTCAGTTTGAAAGAGCCTCTTCTTTACTGGCTCAAGCTCCAGTAAATCATGATCCTGACACTTTTGCAGAAGCTTCAGGCCATCCACATTGGGAAGCAGCTATGAATGAAGAATATCATTCATTGTTGGCAAATGATACATGGGATCTTGTTCCTCTACCAAAGGGACGCAAACTTGTTAGATGTAAATGGGTTTACAGAACCAAGTATGGACCAGATGGGAAAGTTGATAAACATAAAGCTCGTCTTGTTGCTAAGGGCTTTTCACAGGTTGAAGGCATTGACTACACTGAAACCTTCTCCCCTGTTGCCAAAATGAACTCTATCCGCCTTGTTCTTTCCCTTGCTGCCTCTTTAAAATGGGAAGTCCATCAGATGGATGTTAAATCTGCCTTCTTGCATGGGGACTTGCATGAAGAAATCTATATGGAACAACCCATTGGCTTCATCAAACAGACTCCAGCCTTGTATGTCGACTTAAGAAATCCCTTTATGGTCTCAAGCAAGCTCCTCGGGCTTGGTATGCCAAAATGGATAGCTTTCTTTTAGAATCTGGCTTTTCTAGGTGTTATTCTGACAATACTGTCTACACCAAGAAAGTGGGCAACTCTCTTATCATCCTTGTTCTTTATGTTGATGATCTTATTCTTACTGGTAGTGATCCCAACCTTATAAACCATGTGAAGTCCAGCCTTAAAAAGAAATTTGAAATGACAGACTTAGGACACTTACACTATTTTCTCGGTCTTCAAGTCTTGCAATCCAAGGAGGGTATTTCCCTTTCCCAGTCCAAGTATGCTTGTGATATTCTTCGTCATTTTCACATGGAAGACTGTAAGCCAGCCCCTTCTCCCTTTCAGTCTGGAGTCAAACTTTCAGTCTCTTGTACTTCTCCTGAAGTTGATGCTACCTTATACCGTCAACTTGTAGGAAAACTCTTGTATTTAACCCATACTCGTCCTGACCTTCCTTTGCTGTTGGCCTTGTTGCTTGTTTTATGCAAAACCCCCGTGAAAGTCATTGGAAAGCAGCTAAAAGAATACTTCGTTATGTTCGAGGTACAGTACAGTTTGGGATTCATTACAGTGCCAAAGCAGCTCCTCTATTAGTTGGTTTCACTGATTCTGATTGGGCTGGTGACCCTGATGATCGGAAGTCTACTGCCGGTTATGTCTTCACTCTTGGTTCAGGACCTATTACATGGGCTTGTAAGAAACAGGCTGCCATTTCTCTTTCGTCAGCAGAAGCAGAGTATCGTGGTGCCGTGGAAGCTAGTAAGGAAGCCTTGTGGCTTCGTCAGATCCTATCAGAGTTTGGCTTTGAGCAGCAGCATCCAACCACACTTTGGTGTGATAATCAAAGTGCCATTCAGCTATGCAAAGATCCAGTCCAGCATCAGCGCAACAAACACATTGAACTACACATGCACTTCATCAGAAAGCTCATTCATGACCATGTTCTTGAAGTGCAATATTGTTCAACAGATGATCAGGTTGCAGACATCTTCACAAAGGCTCTCACAGAGGCGAAGTTCACTAAACTTCGATATATGCTTGGAGTTCAGGAAGTTGTCACTAAGGGGGGATAGGCTCTAGTGCCTCCTTCCTTCTCCTATTGTGTCATATTTGTAAATCCTTCAATCCTATCCCAAGTTGTTCTTAAGGGGGGATGTTAGGATATTCCGACACATAGGAAATAGTTAAGTTCAACTTGGTCTAGTATAGAGTTAGGTATAGAGTTAGGTAAAGTGTGTTTCTCTACCGTTGTACATTTTGTAACTTATAATCCGACGGTCATGATATGTAGTGATCCGACGGTTCATTCTCTCCTCGGTATTACCAACACTTGATCCGTGGCTTGACACCCGATTGGTCCATGAGTTCTATTTAAAGCGCATGGAGGGTGATTGTTCAGGTAATCTGTGCATGAGAGAAGCTTATGTAAATTTTCATTCTTTGATTAATAAATTGCCTGTAGTAGCCACGTTGGCGCAGGCCATGGACTGTTTCCCTCTTTGAGGGTTTTAACCACGTCAAAAATACTGGTGTATTGATCTGTGATCTGGTTGTGAGCGGTGTCCTTTTGGTGTTCTTTCTGAGGAACTTACCCTGTAAATTCCTACAATTATATGTTTTAATATACATGTGGAAAGGTCTTTAGCATAGTCTAGAGGTGTAAGTATGAGAAGTCATGGAGCATATATTGGTAGGCAAGTGAAAACAAGTTCTTACAGAGTTTTACAAAGAGTTACTCCTCAACCCCTAGTAAAGTATAAATCACAGCGAGATATTTTATTTACTTACTGAAGGAGTCCCAAGTTCTTACGAAGTTTTACAAAAAGTTACTCCTCAACCCGTAGTGAAGCATAAATCACAATGAGATATTTTATTTACTTGCTGAAGGAGTCGCATCCTCCATATAAATGTATTTCACACGTTAAGATATAATCCAATATTTTATTGTGTTGCTCCATTTTACTCTATTTTTCTTTGGGTTGATCTTTTGTGTTTTCAAAGGCTCCGTCAAGTTGGGATTTGTTCGCCACAATTGAATATTTTATCTCCTCATTTGTTGAGGGAGACTCCTCGCCTCCGTCCATTGAAATTTCTTTCACCATAGAGATAATACAAAATAAACTATCTACACAGAAGAAAATGAACTAAAGTCTAATGGTTATCTTGACCTAGAAATGTGAAAGATTAAAGCAGAGGATGAAGACTTCAGCGGTGGACATTAAATCACACAATTGATTTCCACAAAAAAACGAAGGTAAAACTTCATAAATTTAAAGCACAACAGAATAGAGTAAAAATGGAGTAACATGATAAAAATTTGGCTTATAATTTTAATACATAAAATACATTCATACGGAGACTATGGCTACTTCATGAGGGGCTGCGGAGTAACTATTTGTAAAACATTGTACAAACTGTTTTTATGCACCCACCACAAATTTCAGCATTTTCTCTCCAAAACTTCACTTACCTCCCCTATATAAAAAATGACTTCTACATACATGTATATTAAAAACATACATTTCAACACATTAATTCATGACAAAGTTAAAGTATTAAGACATTGTACGGGTGCTTGTACAAAATATAGATTTTCTAAACTTGCATATGTTGCATAGTACAGTTGCGAATAAATGTTTGACCATATGTATTTACCAGACCTCCATTAAATTCACATTCAATTATGTTTGACCGTATGTATTTACCAAACGTCCATTAAATTCACATTCAATTCTTAATTATATGATGTGTAGCGGAATGGTCTGATGTGTTGCAGAATGGGGAATTTGTACTCCTGCTCAGAACTTCATTTAATCTATGTCGTTCAATGTGCAAACAAAAATCCGCGACCTGTAAACAAAATCTACTTGGTTGATCTACATGTGTACAACATGTATGGTTGTTGTCATTGTATTTAACACCATCTTTGGGATTAATTTTCCATCACTCCCCCTTAATCACAACTACAACCATTTACTATTCTCAAACAGTTTCTTACATAGACAAAATTTTCACGTGCCAATGACTTTGTGAAGATGTTTTTAAATTGTTCCTGTGACTTGCAGTGATACAACACAATTTAAACATTGTTAATCAATTCTCTAATAAAATTAAATTTAGGGTCAATGTGCCTGGTTCTCTTGTGAAATCAGAGTTCTTTGATAGTGCAATTATGGAATTGTTGTCATAGAAAATAGTTGTTGTTCCCTCTTGTTCATCGCATAAATCCCTCAACATTTTTCTCATCCAAAATTCTTGACATCTTGTTGATATTGTGGTCACATATTCACCTTTTATTGTTGACAATGACACTATTGGCTACTTCTTTGAGGCCCATGAAATGGCTCCTGAACCTAAATGAAAAACATGTGATGACGTGCTCTTTCTATCATCAAAACTTCCTACCCAATAACTGTTAGTGTAACAAACTAGCCTAAAATAATTTGTAGCACTGTTCAAAATGCCATACTCCTTTATCCCATTGACATACCTAAAAATCCTTTTGACCACTTGCGAATGCATCTCCTTGGTTGTCACCATGAACCTTGACAACAAGCTTACTACATAAATTATAACAAAGCTAGTTGTTGTCAAATACATCAAGTTCCCCACCATACTTTTGTATAATGTTGAATTGACATTGTTGATGCAATCTTCTTTGCTCAACTTCAACCCCATGACAATTGGATTTGGTGTGGGGTTGTTCTTTTTCATATTAAACCTCTCCAAGATGTCTACTACATACTTTTCTTGTGAAATAAAAATATCATTTTTTGTTTGATTAACTTCTATGCCCAAAAATTACCTTAAAACCCCAAGTGAGTCAATTCAAACTCATTTTTCATGACTTCTTCGAAATCATCAATGAGGAAATCATCACTACCTCTAAAAATCAATTCATCTACATATAATCCAACAATAAGTAGCTTACCATCACTCTCTTTGATGTATAGAGTAGGTTCACCATCACATTTGTCAAAGCCATTGTCCAACAAGTAAGCATCTATCCTTTGATACCATGCACATAGTGCTTTCTTCAACCCATAAAGAGCTTTCCTCAACCTATACACCTTGTCTTCCTGGCCATCTATTTCATAACCAGGGGGTTGCGCGACATATACTTCCTCTTTCATAACTTCATTCAAGAACATTGATTTTACGTCCATTTGATACGGTTTCCATTAATGTTTCACAGAAATCAACAACATTGTATGCATTGTCTCCATCCTCGTGATTGGTGCAAATGTCCTTGAATAATCTCTTCCATTTTGTTACTTGTATCCTTTGACAACTAGCCTTGCTTTATGCCTTTCGATATTTCCTTCTGAATTTCTCTATCTCTTATAGACCCACTTCACTATAATAAATTATTTTCCTTGTGGAAGGTCTCCTGACTCCCATGTGTCATTCTTTCTATTACTCCTATTTCTTCATCCATTGCCGCATCTCATTTTTCTTCTTCCACTGCGTCTTCAAAACGCATTGGGTCATCTACATGACGAAACAATGCAAATGCGGAATTCAGACCAGCACTAGTATCATCTTCATTTTGCTCATAAATTTCACCTAAATATCTGATTTTAGAGCATGTATGCATTGGATTCATCACTATATCCAGCAAATATACATTTCACCCCCTTCTTATCCAAATTCTTCCTTAACTCATCTGGGACGTGTATATGACACACATCTAAACACTCTCATGTGAGTGACACTATGATTTCTTCCACTCTATGACTCCTCACAAACCATATTCTTGACACTTTTGGTTGGGAACCTATTAATGATATATGTTGTGCAAGTGATAGCTTCAACCCAATAGTCATTTGGAAAATACTTTTCCTTCAACATACTCCTTGCCATTTACATAGCCCTCCTATTTTTCATTTCCACGAAACCATTTTGTTGAGGTGTATACCTTGTTGTAAATTGCTTGTGAATTCTACGCTCCTTGAAAAATCGAAGGAAGTCATTTAAGATGTACTCACGACATATGGCAGTCCTCAAAACATTGGCGTAGTGTCCACTTTACTTCTCAACAAGATCTTTGTATTGACGAAAGCATTCAAACACTTCACTTTTATGTTTTAGGAAGTAGGTCCATGTATTCCTTGTGTAGTCATCTATGAAGGTCAAGAAATAGTAGCTTCCACCAATTGATGATGTCTGCATTGGTCCACATAAGTCTGAATAGACATTCTCCAAAGGTGCATTTTCCCTTATTGACTTTCCTATTGGAAATGTCTTTCTATGCTATCTACCGAAGATGCATCCTTCCAATAGGTTTTTTGGTTTTTCTATGAGTGGGAATCCCTTAACCATGCCTTTCCTATGCAACAAATTCAATCCAACAAAATTATGGTGACCAAATCTCAAATTCCATAACCAGCTTTCATCTTTGACCTCTAGTTGAAAGTTTACTTGCATGACAGCTGCAACTTTACTTTCATCCTCTTGTGAATTCATTGACAGTGGTGGTTGTACACCTTCTTCCTTGAAATTATTTTATCTTTAGGGGAAAAATTCTATTGCTTCTCATATGAACTTTTGCAATTAGTTGTCTGCTTGGAAACTTATCCAAAATTGTGCATTCAACGTTTTTGAAAAATACGTTATAGCCCTTTTGCATGAGTTGCCCAATGCTTATGAGGTTATGCTTCAAACCAGGGACCAAATAGACATCCGAAATGTAATTCTTCTCCCCCTTCTTTGTTATAATATTGACCTTTCCTTTTCCCATGACAAAGACTTTTCTATTAGTCCCTAATGTCGCTTCAGATTTCACCCTTTCATCTAAATGGGAAAACATTTCTATGTTCCCTATCATGTGGTTGTTGCACCATGAATATAGAAACCATACATGTCCCTTTGTTTTTCTTATGCTACATTACAAGATAAAAACATGCTATCTTGGTTCTTACTTTCTTTTGTGAAATTTGCACTTGGTTTGTTACTAATGTCATGTTGCTTCTTTCTACATTCATTTGAATAATGACCATGCTTCTTACAATAATTACATTCAACTTGTGATTTATCATACCTCTAACCTTGTGCTTTATTTCATCTTGGGTATTGACTTGGATTTTAGTTGCTTATCCTTCCACTTGAGCTTGAAGGTGTTAGGGTGGTTATTGGTGGCCACCTACCTATTCCACCTAGACCCCCCAATCAGTTTCATATGTTTCCTTGTTCATTTCAGCATTTACTATTTTTATCATTTTTTCGGGTCCTGAACTTCCAAAGCAATTTTGGCTGCCTAAACAACATTTTATTCCGCTCCACAACCTACAGCAAAACCTGTAGTATTCAGAGTGACCTTTCCAGCAAGGTATTGTACACGCCAAACGGAGATAATATGACCAAGTTATAATCCGAGGAATTTGGTTGCCCAACTAACCCAAACGGGGCCCACGAACTCTTGGTGTTACATCTCTTGGGGTTACGATATTGGTTGTTTAGGGTCTTCTGATGTTTTGAAATAATAAATAGTCCCTTGAGCCACATTGTAACATAGTTCAGAGGCATGTAGCCATCACATCTCTTCATAGAGATAAGCTACCATCACCTGAGATATATTATTTTCATTTTGTTTGTAAGCATAGTTCAATATTTTTCTATTAATGAAATGTAGTGTTTTTATGTTGCATCTTTTTGTTTATGATTAAATCTGTAAGTTGTTGTATTCTTGTTTATGTTCATATCAATGGTGTCATAGTGGTCTACTTTTTCTCTATTTTCCTTTACATATCCCCAACGAGGTCAGGGTATAAGGAGTGAGGGTTTGATCTGGTTGAACCATTGCAAGATCAACCTTGCAAAACCGGACGACCACCCATGGTAGAAGAAAATAAAGATTAGTGGGTAGGAGATCCTTTCAAAATGTTTCTCAAGGAATCCCTAGAGTGACAGAGGGATGTGATGATAGATAACTTTGCTCAGATCCTTCGACGGCTATCCACAGGTAATGCATATTCATCCAGCAGCCACTGTAGAGGCACCACTCCTTATAAGGTACAATTTAACTTTGATATTCCCATATTAGAAGGCTTGATAGATGCATACATTGTAGATAAATGGTTAAATTTGTTGGAAGGATATTTTTCAATTCATGACTTTTCAAATAGGGAAAATATTACTTTTGCACTTCTCAAAGACATCCCACATGTTAAGCACTTGTGGGAAACCTACCATGAATAAAAGGATGTGGGTGAACCCTCATTTTTATTAGTTACACCCACTTGGAATTATTTCTGAGACGCCATCAAGGAAAAATATTACCTTGTCGGAAGGTATGACGAAAAATACACAAAGTGGAACATGCTACGATAGGGAAGGGACAAAGATGTGCCAAATTTCACAAATATTTTCCATACCCTTCGCACAATGTTGGGTATCAAGGATACTGAGTAGAATTTCATCCTCAAGTACTGTAGTGGTATACAAAAATACATCTAGGATGAGATGGAGTTCTTGGACATTTCCTCGCTCGACACGGTGTATTAGTACGCTATCAATATTGAGCACAAGTTTAAAGAGAAGAAGTAGGACTTTGGATCTGGAAATCCAAAGCAAGGAAAAGGCGCCCCCAAACCATAGAACAAAGGACCAAGCCAAGGTGGGGATACTTAGTATTTCCCACCGAAGCCACAAGAAAATAACAACCCCACGAAGACGAAGATGGACACAAGGAAATAGTGTGAGATCCATAAGAGCTCCACTCGCAATACAAGTTATTTTCGGGCCAGGCAGTCACTGGTCTCCAAGATGCATGCTTCTGAATCAGACGCAAGTTCTAACTCTAAATTACAACCTGATAAGGGAACTGACAAAGGGAAGAAGATCATTGATGCAGAGATGAGTGCCACCGTGACCACCACCAAGATATAGAAGATTGATACCAAAGATCCACAGGAGGGGGAACACCTCTTCCAGCCATAGATGTGCATGAAGGGTTCTCCACTGCAGTTCAATATCGACAGCAAGAGCCAAAAGAACTTCATTTCAGCAAAGGTCGTAAAGCGGCTAGGCCTAAAGACTAAATCACATCCACAGTCATACACCATCGGGTTGTTTCACCAAGGATGAGATCTTCGCATCATGCAATAGTGTCATATTCCCTACAACATCAAGCCGTTCATGGATGAGATACTGTATTATGTTGTTCCTCTTGAAGTTTGTGATGTATTGTTAGGACAACCATACTTATGGAAGCAACATGTTATATATGATTATAGACCTCGCTATGTGGTTATTACCTTGGCTAATAGGTTGTACAGGATACCGGAGCTAGCCTCGCCTACTGCCATCTCTTTGATAACTGCAAAGAAATGTAGTAAGATCATTTCCTAAACCAGGAATTTTTTTCCCTAATGATTCGCCCTTATGAAAAGAAGAAGGTTGTAGCTATGGCTTCCAGGCAGGGCTCTTCTTCACAACAACAATAGATGAACAAGGTCGTGGAGGAGTATAGGGATATTTTTTCCTCACCCAGAAGTGTACCTCTCCACTATCAGGTCAAGAACTCCATCAACCTTATTATAGAGAACAATGAGATCAAAAGACAGATGCAGAAACTATTGCGGAAAGGGCACATCAGGCTAAGCTCATCACCTTATGGTAGCCCAATTATATTCATATAGAAGAAGGATGCGACCTGGAGGCTCTCTATTGACTATCGAGCAGTAAACAAGATCATTGTCTAGAATAGGTACCCAATCCCACAGATTGATGACCTTCTAGACTAGCTCAAAGTGGCCAAATATTTCATCAAGATTGACTTGAGTTCAAGTTATCTCCAATTTTCTATCGAACCCTCTGATATGTGGAAGATTTCCTTGAAATCCAAGTAGGGCCTTTTCAAATGGTTGGTCATGCCATTCGAATTGACAAACACTCTTGCAACCATCATGAGACTAATGGATGACATCTTGTGATCCTTGACCAATGCATTTGTTCTGGTGTATTTTGATGACATCTTGATATTCAACCATAATTGGGAAGAGGACCTCCACCATATTTGGTAGGTCCTTCAAACCCTACGACAACACAAGATTTGTGCTAACTTGGAGAAATGCACCTTTGGCCTAACCCAAGTTCAATATCTAGGGTACACCATTGATGGGAAGGGTCTACATCTAGACCCATGCAAGATACAAGTCATTCAAGGATAGCTAGCCCCAACCACTCTAACAGAGCTTCGCAACTTTTTTGGTCTTACCAATTTCTACCATAGGTTCGTGTTGGGGTTCTCTCATATCACTTGCACTTTATGTCAAGTCACCAAGTGAGGAGTGAAAGAAATTATTTTTTGGTCAGAAACCCCACAAAAAACATTCTTCAAGTTGAAGACTCACCTCTGTGCTGCACCAGTGCTCACATTACTAGACTTGCAAAAACCATTTGAGATTGAGAGAGATGCCTCTAACTATGCTATTGGTGTGGTTCTTACTCATCATGAGCATCCAATGGCTTACCACATTGAGACACTTTCATACATAGTGCAGAAATACCCCAATTATGACAAAGAAATGTATTGCATTGTGTATGCCTGTCATCAATGGAAGCATTACATTATGTGGAAGGAAACGGTCATCCACATAGACCAGTGACCTCTAGAGTTCATACAAACTCAAGGGAAGTTGCAAAACGATCGGCATGATAAATGGTCCACTTATCTGCAACAGTTCCATCTGAACATTATGTATAAGAAGGGAAACACAAATAACGTCATTGATTTCCTTAATTGACCACTGGTCATGGCATTGATCATTATGCTTGATTCATGTACCTGTATCTACAATCACTCATGATGATACAAAATCAAATCCATAAACGTACTAGTATACCATGATGCATGATCGTTTTCTCATATAGGTGATCAGGAGAGAGGACAAGATTATGAAATTGTGTGAGGGATGTTTCGAGATGGGATGAAGGCTTTGGGCACTGCTGATGGAAACTACACAAAAGTTAGTTGCAGATGGAGAAGGGCATTTTGGATCGACACTGACTTTCAGCGAAATTTGCCTCAGCTGGAGGACAAATCTGTGCAATTTTTGGGAGAAGTAGTGTGGGCTGCAGGAGGAATGGGTAGGAAGGATCTGTAAAATCTCTGGAGTGAAAGAGAAGTAAGAGCTTGGAACAAAAAATTGTGCAGTTCCTAGAGGGACTTGGCAACATGTTGTTGGAGCTTGACAACAAAAATTGCGGAGTTCCTGGAGGGAGCTAGCAAGAGGCTGCTGGAAGATGTTGGAAGGAAAAGCTGCGGAGTTGTTGGGAAGCTAACCGACTGACCAACTCTATGAATTTTATGAGCTAAGCGGACTACTAGGCTGCAGAGGGCCTTCTCATGAAATCTGTGTAGCTTTCCGGGTGAGCAACCGGTCGGATGACTAGTGAATGGCTAGGTAAACTATGCAATTTTCTGAGGGAGATAGGGACAAACATTGACTATCTATCTGGCCTGTCTGGGAAATTTTCTCAGTCAGCAGAGCAGGCATGGTCTACAGCCTCTACGCAATTTTTTAGGGGAGTCAGTCCTGAGATGACCGCCCGGTCAAACATTCAGTTGACTAGCAAAAGGGTTGATTGATGAGCTTGACAGTAGCATGGATTCAAATGGTTTGCTGGATGTTTCTTCTCTGTCTTGGGTGACAGTCAGTGGATTCGATGGTGGGGTGAAGGTACGATTGTTAGAGGGTGATCTCGTTGTCAGAAATTCATCGAAAATGACTAAGTGTGTGAGCGACTAAATTTATACGTATGCGACCTCACAAACACACACTCACATGACAAGACACCTCAAACCATCAATGCGTACATGCTCAACATGACTAACGGATGGTGCAAGCGACAAGAATGACACTTATGATATATCATTGAATGGTTGTGATGACGCTTGTGCGATAGTGCATACAACTTCATGTGTGAGAACGATGGATGTTTACATAGCGAACATAACATGTAAATATGAAGTGAAGACTTTGTGCATGACCAAAACATGGTCGCAAGTGAGATATTGTTACCAACATGCAGACATTTTCAATTGGATGACCAAGTAAGGTGAGTACAAAGATGCAACACAAGGCCACAAGGTGAACCCAAGTGCATGCAAGAATTGAGTAAAAGTCTCAAAGGAGGCTCTGAAATTGGATGCGGGCAAAAATTTTGGAGGGTGTTTCAGCCGCTAGAAAACTTGGCGACGCAGTGGTAGAACTCCATCTTCTCTGTTTAGGTTCATTGAGAGCACAGGGCCTTTTTCTTTCGGGGAGTATTGAATTGTTGTGCAAGTTGCTTTGGTTTCCCCACTTACCCCATGGACAGACATGGTTCACCATTTTCCAACTCAGTCAAACACAACAAAAATTTCAGCTTGATCATAGTGTTTCGAAATCGAGGAGGATAGTTTGGCTCATGAGTTGAACATTTTCATAGTATAAGTTTTCATCTCCAGTGTTGCTCCACTACCAGCAGGTTTGGAAAGTACCCTGGAGGAGTCACACAGGAACACACACATTGTTCCACTACTAGTGAGCCTGGTCAATACACCGGTGGAGTTGCATTCTTCACCTCTCTGCATAGGAATCCTTTCTCTTCTTTCGCCTTTGTATTTTTTCAAGAGGATTTGCATTGGAACTTATTTGTTTTTGGGAAAATGTGGGATCCCAACATATTGAGATTAGATGAGGTTGTTCCTTCAAAGAAGCATATAAGACCTCTGACATAGGTTTTCTCATTCAGATAATTCCCTTTCTCTATTTCTACTAGTTGGATGAACTTCAATACATAGAGCAGAAGGATGAGAACATGCGTGGGGTTTCTCATTGTGGACACAAGTTCTAGGTTGGACCAAAGTTCCCTTGCAGATGGCTCACATTTTCCATCAAGACTTCATCAGTTGAAGGTTACAACCAAGCATAGAGAAGACGTATGCAACACTGGCCAAGTGCTGTAGTGTCACGAGTTTGTTAAAGTCCTCATTCAAAAGCTAGAACTCAGTGGATGGCAACGCTTATTTCTAGAATACAAAAGATAGCAAGGTTATCAATCAAACAAAACAAAATGAAACAAAAATATTAAGAAAAGCCAACACAACAACAAGAATGCAAAGTAGACAAGTAAACAAACATGCAAACCACAAAGGAAAGACAAGCAAAAAATAAAACACTACTCCTACTCCTACGTTAAAAGGTCGGGGTTACGTGAAATAAAATATCTAATGAATCCACTGTAGGTGTACCCTACCTATATTCATAAAGATACGGGCTATTAAAACAAATAAAAAATAGTGTACAACAGAAAATGAAATTACTTTATAAACATGCACATGACAGAAGTTGTCTCGCCCATGGGTGGAAGAGTGTGTCACAGCCACCCACCACACATGCTTACTTGTTCTGTGACTACCATTTTTCAAAAAACCTCAGAGGCCTCTGCAGGTGTGTGTTGTTCTGCACCAGGTTTCTTAGCAAATGCAAGGAAGGATAGGAGCTTGTTACCTACAACACGACTCACCAAGTGAGATTCTTCTGTCCATTCAGCGATCGGATCATAAAATTCATGATGGGTATTTTGAAAGATTCGTGGTCTTTGACAATATGGATTCCTAATTCAAGAGAGGGGATCATGATGGGAATCTGATACGCATAGATAGATCTGGTCATTCTTGTTGGTCATGTCAAGATAGTGAGGGCCTGCCATAGCCATTAGTGTAGGCCGAAGTGCCTCAATTGCTTGACAAAAGTCTAAGAAGAAAGGTGTTACACGGTGAAGATCATAGTGCGCAAAGAGAATATCATTGGATGTATTTTTGGGAAAATGATAAACTTCATGACATCCAACCAAGATAGAACAAGAACCATGCCATTCAGTCGAGATGTCAGATTCCCAGTTTGACATCAACAAAGAAAATTTTTGAACGCGAACTTTCTGAATGAGGGAACCAATTCCAATGTGCGTTAGACATGATAGAACACCTACCTGCAACTGGTTAAAAGTTGTGTAGGCATCATGATCATCAGAAAAATGTAGAAAGCATGCCAGCACTGTGAATGTGTGAAACCAGTTGGAGTGTGGTGAAATGAGACTAACTTGATTTGCGTGATAGATTGTGAACTTGTCATCACGGAAGAAGATTGCTAGTGTGATGAGTGGGCATATTTGATGTGTAAAATTTGCAAAAAGACCAACGAGATGATTACGAGAGAGAACATATGTTAAGTATGATTATGGATAAAGATAGGATTTCAAATGATCAACTTCGGTGTCCTTTGATTTCGTGAGGGATAGACATTCCCCACCTGAATTAGATGTAAGAGAGGTGCATGAAGAGGGACATGCTGTAACGGACTCATGGATTCGATCATTAGCAAAAATCTGAAATGTTGAAATATCACACCCAGAGTAGTAAATATTCTTTACACAGGGATCTATGTCGAGTGCAACCATGAAGATAGATAGATTGTGTGTGAGAAATGAGATCTGATTTGGTTTGATAGGCTTACAAGAGTCATGAGGTCCTGACATAACCATCAACGAACATTCAAGTTCCTGGAATACCTGACACGTGTCAAAACTTTCCAGAATTGAAAAATTACATTTTGATATGTGAACCAAATCATGAATGTCTTGACGATGGATGTTGTTACTGATTTCAAAAATTCTCTGAGGATGACAACCATCTCTGTCACAAGCTTCATCAAAACCTTCAGCAAGCTTACTTGATGAGTTGTCTTCATGCAACACAGAAGATGATGATGAGTGGGAAGAGTCCTATGTGTTGAGACAATTTTCATAATGGATAACCTCATTTCATTTTGTCAATCAAGGAGATAACTCATAATGTGAAGAAGCAAGAGAACGCAGAGTATCTCTGACGCATGTTGGTGTGCTGTGAATGGTAGGACAGACATGCAAGTGAGGTGCAGAGGAAGCTTCGATATGGATGTTTTCTTTTACTAGTGTGCATTCCAAATCTGAGTTAGAGTGTACATGAGATGAAAGTAAATCATATGATATGCATGGGCATTGATCACAACATACGGATGTGTTAGAGTGATGACATACCAAGACTAGAGGTTGATCGAAAGAATTGATTGTGCATGACATTTCACGAAGATTCACAGATCGAGAATCGATCAAGAATGGAAGGTCAATGCTTTGAGAGGAATTTATTGTGTCTTCACTATCCTACTCCTCCACTTGTATGATGAGACTTCCTTGCACAAGACAGCAACATGAGCCAGCAGCTCAAGAATCATGAGGGTTCGCACAGCTAGCTTGTGAAGTAGATCACTCAAGTGAGTGATGGTGCAAGGAGTCATGTTTCTAGATGATGGAGGATGGCATAGATGTAGATTAGACTCAAGACTTGGGTTATGAATGGCGATGTCCTCTTACAGAATGTAGGGATGATTTTTTGCCATAGGATTTCTTAACCATTCTGGAATATCCTTTGTTGGGGCAGGAGACAACTGAGCTGATGCCTTGGGAACATGCAACGTAGATTTCTCATCTTTCTAACCACTGCGAGGGGGCACCTATTGCAGAGATTTATTAGGTTTGCGGTCGTTGCGAGGGGGCACCCTCTTTGGGACATGAGGTGTCTTGTGATCTACAAGAGTTGAGGAAGAAGGGAAATCAGGACGTTCACCATTTCAGGAGACATGAACCAAGCATTTCAGCTCTTGGCTCATGAAGTCAAGGTCCACAAGCTGTTCAGGAATTTCGTGACAAAGGTGAAGGAAGGGGCTATTAAATTCAACAACTAATTCGTGAGGCTTCATTCTTAAATGAGGGATTATTTCATATACATATTTGTGGTCACACTCATCAAAGGCTTGATGGAGCTCCTTAAGGAAAGTGAAAAGGGAATGGATGGAAGCAGGTGGTAGTTTATGACACCATTGCTTAGCACAACCTTCAAGGGTGAGGAAGAAGAGTAAGAAAACAAGCTCATCACTATCGATTTCATGAGATTCGTAGAAATGAAGAAAATCATAAATGTGCTCAGTTACTGATGTTTTGTGCTCATTTTCGAACATTAATAGGGATAAGTGATCGAGAAGCTCATTGAGGATTCTTAGCTAATTAAGGGAGGAATGGGAGAAACAGCATGGGAGCACGAATTGTGTATGATTCATTGGGTAAGAGATTGAACCTGGATATGTGGGCTCAACTTGTCATCTGGCCCTCCTACTGCCAAAATGTTGATGGTGTTGGACCTGCCAACATCAGGGGATCCTCCTGGTATGAAGTCCTAACTAGACCTCACACCATTTGGCATAGGATTCCCATCTTGTACGATGGCTCGATTAGCATTATCTTCAATATATACCTTAGCTCTTTCTTGTCATCATGTGAGAGTGGTCTTCTTTATCTTTGAACGGCAAGATTCACGTGCTTGGTGAGTGCTACTGTTACTTGTGTCCATGCTCTTTCACCATAGAGAGAGAGGGTGGGAGTGAGTCTCAAGTCGGAAGGGAGGAAGTCCCAACTTTGTCAGAGACACACAACACAACAAGGCATGCACATCTTCTAGAGGATGAATCTACACGAATGTGGCACTCACAACACACAATGGAAAGTAGCACGTACAACACCGTGCGGGATCATCTACACGAGTGCGATGTTCATTATAACAGGTTTACGTGAAAGATTTTGTCTGATGTCCATGGAGGTAACCAAAATGGGAACGATATCATTAACAACTTATATAGCACATTTTTATAAATATATGTATTAGAACAACTGAATGAGTTCAATTGTTTAACAGAGGTTAAAGCAACATGTATTACAAGTGTTCAAGATAAATCTTACAAACAATTATAACACGTGTGTGAAAACATTTTGGCCTATTAGTAGGCTTCTATTTTAAGAAATATTTCTAGGACACATTGGTACACCATTACATGACTAACGCTGTGGGTGGGGTGTTGGAGCCACTTTTTGCTCCTCAAAGAAAATATTTCAGACTCTCAAGTCTATATGGGAAGAGCCAAGGTGAAAAACATTCCTTTGCATCTATAAATGAGGGCTATTTATAGCCAAGGGTAAAATTGACTATTGTGACTATTCAACTTCCCTCATGACTATTTGAATTTCATGACTCTTCACATTACAAGTGGGTCTCTTGGACTTCCATGTTACATTACATTTATTGACATATTATGGTCCATCGTAGTGATGTGGTCAACATGACTCATGAGAAGACTCAACATGACAGTGTTGGTACGTTCGTGCTATTGTCGGTGTGCATGTCGAGCTATAGTGCTATTGAGTAATGGATGTCCTCATGGTGTATTAAAGCTTGACCACCGCATGGTAAGGTCTGTGGAGTCTTCGATGGTCATTCGGTTCAGTTGATGCTACGTTCGCACGTTGTTGGTTGCTTGTACTTTAGCACGCTTGACATGTTCATCTGTGTGTGAAAGTTTCATATTCGTTCGTTCCTCCGTCTGTGAGCACATGTTCGCATGTTCATCTGTTTGCGAACAAATCTACTTGCATGGATCATTTGTTCATCCATTCATGAACACGTCCTTTTGCATGTACTCTCCTTGTTCATCCCATCTGTCGTCGTGTCATGTCTATTCGTGTACTTGTATCTGCAATCACTCATGACAACATGAAATCAAATCCATAAACCTCCTAGTTTACCATGATTCATGATTGTTTTCAGATGGAGGTGACTGGGAGAGATTACAAGGTTACGAAACCGCGTCAGGAAAGTTTCGAGCTAGAATGCAGGCTATGGGAACTACTGATGAAAACTGCGTAGAAGTCATTAGAAGATGGAGATGGGAATTCTGGATCAACAGTGACTATTTGTGGGATCTGGCTTGGATGGAAGACAAATTTGCTTTTATTTTGGGAGAATAAGTGCAGGTTGTAGGAGGACTGAGCAAGTAGGATCTGCATAATTTCTGGAGTGTGTGGGTTGTGGGAACATGGCAGAAAAAACTTCATAGTTGCTAGGAGGCTAACCTGCTAACCATCTCTACGTAGTTTCTGAGCTAAGAAAACTGTTGGGTTGTAGAAGGCTTGCTCATGAAACCTGTGAAGTTTTTTGGGTGAGCCATCGGTGGGCTAACTGGTGACTCACTAGGAAAAATGTGCAATCTTTAGATGGAGACAAGGACGGGCACTAGGTGTTAATCCATCATTTCTACACAATTTTCTCAGTCAGCAAAGCAGTCATGGTCTGTAGCCTCTATGCAATTTTTGACGGGATTCAATCCATTTCACCAGCAGGAGGGTTAATTGATTAGCTTGCAGGTGTTAGATGATCCAAAAATAATTTATTATCATAGGTTATAAAATTGAAATAAAATAATTATTAATTTAATAAATTAAATTAATAATTATTATTCTAGAATGATTAATTATTTAATGGAGACAATTAGACTTAGTATATTGTTGTAGCAAGATATGACTCTCCAAATGTGTCATATCTTAGGCTCTATTTTAGGAGATTAGCTAGCTAGTTGGTTTGAATAGCATTTATTGTAAATGGACACTTGTTATTTAATAAGTGATCCATAATTAGAGGTAGTTAGGACATGGAGCTTATAAATAGCTCACTGCAAGAGTGTTTGTGTTGTTCGGGTGTAAACTCTTGCAAAATCAATTATATAATTGTTTTTTTTCTGATTAATAAAATTACGTGTCTAAGGACACTTCTGCCATTATTGTGGTATCAGAGCTCCAATAATGCAGCTGATGTGAAGAGGAGATTCCAGCTCTACAAGTTCTTGGAAAACTCCATTGAATTGATCAACAGATTATTGGTATGGAAATTGTCTGGGTTTTTGTTTAAATGGAAAGGGAATTTTATTATTGATTTTAGATTTTTAAATCTAAAAATCATATTTATTATTGTAAAAATTTGCACTTTATGTTCTTCTTCTTTCGGTTGAGGGACTTTCTTGAGCCTAACCTTCACATTAGCTTGACCAAACAAGCTATTTTGAGTTGCATATTTATAAGCTGCTCCTGCATCCGAAGTGCACTTAAAAACCACTCGAGCACAGCCTGTATGACAGTAAATTCTGGTTCCTGAAACATCTAATTGCCCAAAACGTACAAAACGTGCCTTCAACTGTGCTTCCGATGGCAAGGCAAATCCCTGTGGAAATTTCATACAGAGGGCCATCGGCTCCTCAAGAGTTTTATGAGAATCAGATGACCGGCTAGTCTTCTTTCTTTGTTGAACTGATTCTCTGGAATCACCTGCAGACATGCCAGAAAATCTATTTGTAGTTTGTTTTGAGTCAAACTTATCCGGAAAACTGAATGGCTCAAATTTCTTTGCTGTTTTTGAAGAACTGTCTGCCTGAGTATCATTTTTTTCTTTTTTTCCGTTCCCTTGCTTGAGTGTCTGCTTCATGCTTTTGGTTCCTGATAATACTGGAAAGCTTACTAATGGATTTTGAATTGGAAGACACGTAAATAGCAACCCCATTTGATCCTGACTGAACCACTACTTTGCTAGATGCAAGCTCAAAATTATGATTTTTATCACCCGACCAGGAAATCAAAGGTCCTTCTACTACCTCCGCCTCTTTCTTCTCGTCTTCACCTTCGATATGAATACAAGGTTCGACATTCTTAGATGTTTCTCCTATATATGATGAAGCTTGAATTTTCTCACATGTTAATGACCTGAAAATCAAAAATGCTTGGCATATTTCCTCTGGGCGGGCCTCTTTCAATGCCATATAATGGATCTACTGCAAGGAACAATAAATCCTCCACAAGCTAATGAAGAAGAGATGCAGAACATGCCAAACATACATTAATTCCAGTCAAGAAGAATAGACCGAATTATGCAATGCGTGCAGAGGTTATGGAAAGAGCAAGAAGCTAGCGTGAGCCAGCCAGCCACCAAGAAGCCAGAGTGAAGCCTGTTAGCCTGTCAATGTAAAGCCAGAAGAAGCCAGAGTGAAGCCTGTCAGCTTGGATCATAAAGTTTTTTTTTTGTAATATAATGCATATTGTATTTTGGAGAAATCTCATGATTTTTTAATTTTGGAGTTTATGTTTTGTGGAGTAATAAGGGATATTTGTAAATGTTACGGATTGTAAATTTTGGAGTAATAAGGAGACTTTAGTTGTAATTTGTTTTCGGAGAGATTGTAACTCAATGTAATTTTACTTTGAGGGGGGGTAATTTCTTTTTTACCATATTGTGCAAAAGCACCATTGTAAAATCTCAAATTTTGAAAGTTGCCTTGTAAAAATTTGAGAAATTGACTAGAGCCAAGTACAAAGCTTAGTCAATTGTCTCTTGTTTTGACGACTATTCGAGGGTCAAGGCCAAGCCCCGATAGATCGTGTTTTTTGTGTGGTGTGTTGTGTTGACTATCTTGTCATTTATGTTCCGATTCTTGGTGCGACGCTTCAACGCAAAAATTTCTAAGTTGATTAATTTGTTTTCTGATTCTGATAAACTAGAAGGCACCAAATCTTATAAAACATGGCATCGTCTCATCGAAAGCACACTCATTTACAATGAATTATGGCAGGGAATATGTGATCGAGATGTTAAGCCAAATAAACCCACAGATGCAGGTGCACTAGCAAAATGGGAAATCAAGAATGCTAAAGCCTTAGCTCTTATTAAATCGTCTGTGAATGATGAAATGTATGTCCATATAGAAAATGCTATAGATGCATGGACTGCTTTGAAAACTTTAAAGACCTCTTTGATACTCAGCCTGAATCAAAGAAAGTCGATCTACAATTAAAATTGTTGCAACAAAAATTAACTGAAGGCGGTGATGTTCTTGAATATCTCTCAAGACTTAAGAATATCAGGCAAGAAATTATTAATGCTGGTTTTCCCGCAATTGATGATAGCTTTATGGTCACAATTGTAATTGCTGGGCTTCCTTCTTCCTATACGCATTTTTTAGAGACTCTACAAGTAACTGGGAAATTAGAGAAACTAAATTTTGATGAGCTTTGTGAAATGTTGAGTCAACATGATAAAACTTTTGGGAAGAAGAAGAATGTTGGTGAAGATGTTTTTCTCACAGAGGCCAGCACTAGTAAGTCATCAGCAGATAGTTCTTGAGGAAGAGACAGATGGAATCAGAATCAAGCAGCACATAATCGAGGTCGAAGCCAAAGCAGAGGAAACAATTTTAATAGAGGAGGAAGAAATAATTTTCAAGGTAGAGGAAACAGTAAAGGAAGAGGCAATTTTCAAGAACAAGGATATAATAATCAAGGTAGAGGACAATCTCAAAATAGAAGTCAAAGCAGAGGCAGAGGACAATCTTCAAGAAGAGGAAGAGACTTAAGTCAAATTGTGTGTCGAAGATGTAACAAAGTTGGCCATTATGCTGAAGATTGTCGAACATCACTTAATAAAATCCCCAAGTTTCAACAGCATTCAGCACAATTTGCAAATGATCAAGATGAAGATAACTCTGAATATGTTTTTACTTCCTCACCAGCATCACAAATTTCATCCTATCTTAGAAGTGACTATGAAGATGCCTGGATCTTGGATTCCAGGGCAACTCAGCACATGACTTGTCGACATGATTTTTTTTGGAATTTTCAAGATTGGCAACTTAATTCCATTTTTCTTGCTGATGATACAAAACATACTCCTTATGGCAAAGGAGCAGTAAAAGTTTTTCTCCCTGGCATTGGAGAAAAAATGATTTCCAATGTATGGTATGTACCCAGTTTTAAGAAAAATTTTCTCTCTTTAGTCACGATTCGACAAGCAGGACATCAGGTGATTATGGAAGATGGTTTAGTGAAGATTAATTCAGTGAAACAGAACTTGAAAACAGTCATGACAGGTTATGAAGATGGAAAACTGTTACGAATGAAAGGGACAGTTATTCCAAGGCATTCTGATTTTGCAGGGGCAGTGACTATAGGTATTTCACCTATAAGACTATGGCACGTAAGATATGGACATTTGAATTTTAAGAGTCTTTCTCAATTGCAGAAACAAGGAATGGTTAAAGGACTTCCCACATTCAAAAGGGAAAACGCAAAATGTGAAGCTTGCATTTATGGAAAACAAAATCGAGAAAGTTTTCCAACAAGTTCATGGCGTGCAAACAGGCGGCTACAACTAGTTCACAGTGATGTTTGTGGTCCACTACAAACTTCATTTGGTGGTTGAAAATATTTCTTACTATTCATTGATGATTTCAGCAGAATGAATTGGGTTTACTTCTTGAAGAACAAGTCAAAAGCATTTGATAAGTTTAAAATTTTTCGCCAACTTGTTGAAAATGAAGTCAAAGAAAAGATAGGTACTCTCAGGACGGATAATGGGGGAGAATTCACTTCAAATGAATTCAAAACTTATTGCAGTGAAAATGGCATAAGACGACATCTCACTAATGTTTACACTCCACAGAAAAATGGAGTAGTCGAAAGAATGAATCGCACTTTGTTAGGAATGGCGAGATCCATGTTAACATTCAAGAGGTTAAGTCCAACATATTGGGCAGAAGCAATACATACAGCTGTCTACTTAAGAAACAGATCTCCAACTGCTTCTTTAGATGGAATCACACCTTATGAAGCTTGGTTTGGTTTCAAACCTCGAGTTAAACATCTTAGAGTTTTTGGTTCAGTGTGTTATGCCTTAGTTCCGAAAGAAAAACGAACTAAGCTTGACTCAAGAAGTTTAAAATTCATAATGATTGGCTATTCTGATGAGAAGAAAGGGTATCGTCTTTTGACCAATGGAAAATTCATTGCGAGCAGGGATGTCATTTTTGATGAAACAAAGAGTAAGAGTGATGAAGAAATTGAAAATCTTCTTCACAAGTTAGAAACTAAAGGAAGTAAAAGAAATGGTAAAAAGCAAAGTCAAGCAACTTCACCAAATTGGTATGAACTTGATTTTCCTTCCTCTGAAGATGAGTCATCCAGTCCATCTACATCAACAACATCATCTGGGTCTTCTAGCAGTTCATCCGCATCTCCAAGCAGCAGCAGTTCTTCTGACAGTGATTCTCCACATTCCTCACCTGAACGACGAACATCAGTTTATATTAATCCTCTTTACAATGATGGAGACTTTACAGAAGCGCAAACAAGTGAGCACCAACTTCCGAAATGGGCAATTCAACTTTTGAAAGATGTAAAGCCTGATGAACAGAATAAAACAGGCACCAGAAGGGCACATAGAAGTGAAGGCAATTTTTCCTTGATAGCAAATGATGTTACTGAACCTTCCACATACAAAGAAGCAGTAAAACATAAAGAATGGAAACAGGCTATGGTTGAAGAATATCAAGCAGTAATTGATAACAACACTTGGAAACTTGTTGATTGTCCAGCAAATGTTAAACCCATAGGATGTAAATGGGTTTACAGAATTAAGTATAATCAGAAGGGTGAACTTGAAAAGTATAAAGCACGACTTGTCGCAAAGGGTTTTGCGCAGCAGGAAGGCATTGATTATGAAGAAACTTTTGCTCCAACAGCTAAATGGAACACCATCCGATTAACACTTGCATTGGCCGCTCAAAAAGGATGGAAAGTTCATCAAATGGATGTGAAAAGTGCTTTTCTCAACGGGGATTTACAGGAGGAAGTGTATATGACCCAACCACCAGGTTTTGAAGTTGAAGGACAAGAACATAAAGTCTGCAAATTGATCAAGGCTTTATATGGATTAAAACAAGCTCCCCGAGCTTGGTATGCAAAGATGGATGAATACCTTAAGAAAGTTGGTTTTCAACGAACTGAATCTGATGATACTTTGTATGTGCGACAACAGGGAAAATATCTGGTCGTTCTTGTTATGTATGTAGATGATTTGATCATCACTGGCAATCATGATGATCATATTGCACAGGTGAAAAAGGAGTTACATGCAGGTTTTAAGATCACAGATTTGGGATTACTTCAATACTATCTTGGAGTTGAAGTCTTCCAACGTCCACATCATATTTTCATTTCTCAGAGTAAGTATGCCGCAGAGGTTCTTCAGCGATTTGGCATGCAAGATTGCAAGCCCGTTCTCACCCCCATGGAGCAAAACTTGAAACTTTCAAAATTTGAAGGGGGGTAAAAGGTGGACAGTACAACTTACAGACAGTTGATTGGCAGCTTGATTTATTTGACAAATACTCGTCCTGATCTATCTTATGTAGTCAGTATTCTTTCACGTTTTATGCAAGAACCACGAGACAACCACTGGAATGCAGCCAAAAGAGTTCTTCGATATATCCAAGGAACAAAAGATTTTGGTCTTCTTTACACAAAGACTAAAAATTTTGTACTTGGTGGATATTCCGATGCCGACTTTGCTGGGAGTATTGATGATCGAGCATCAACATCAGGTTATTTAATGAATATGGGGTCAGCAGCAGTATCTTGGAGTTGTAAGAAACAAGCTACAGTGGCCACTTCTTCAGCAGAAGCAAAGTACATTTCAGCATGGGAAGCAACATGTGAAATTGTTTGGTTGCGCCGAATTTTGCAGGACTTGGGCATTTCTTAGGCAGAAGCTACATCATTATTCATTGACAGCCAGTCAGCCGTCAAACTTGCCAAGAACCCAGTTTTTCATTCAAAGACAAAGCATGTGGACACCAAGTATCATCATATCAGATCTCTCATTGCCAAAGATGTCCTCAAGCCAGTTTATTGTCCTTCCGAAGATTAGATCTCCGACATTTTCACGAAACCGCTTGGCAGAATAAAATTTACTAAGTTCAGGGATGAACTTGGTATCTGTTGTAATGTATCTTTGGATCATAGGGGGGAATGTTAGATGACCCAAAAATCATTTATTATCATAGGTTATAAAATTGAAATAAAATAATTATTAATTTAAGAAATTAAATTAATAATTATTATTCTAGAATGATTAATTATTTAATGGAGATAATTAGACTTAGTATATTGTTGTAACAAGATATGACTCTCCAAATGTGTCGTATCTTAGGCTCTATTTTAGGAGATTAGTTAGCTAGTTGGTTTGAATAGCATTTATTGTAAATGGACACTTGTTATTTAATAAGTGATCCATAATTAGAGGTAGTTAGAACATGGAGCTTATAAATAGCTCACTGCAAGAGTGTTTGTGTTGTTTGGGTGTAAACTCTTGCAAAATCAATTATGTAATTGTTTTTTTTCTGATTAATAAAATTACGTGTCTGAGGACACTTCTGCCATTAGCAGGCAATGCATCTTGCAATGGCTTGCTAGATGCTTCTGCATTTTTCTCAGTGAGAGTCAGTGGAGTAGATGCCGAGGTGAAGGTTCGGGTGTTAGAGGGTGATCTAGTCGTCAGAACTTCAACAAAAATGACTAAGAGTGTGAGCAAGTGAATATGTACGTATGTGACCTTGCAAACACACACTCACATGACAAAACACCTCAACCCATTAAGGCACACATGCTCAACATGACTGACTGGCAGTGAGAACGACAAGCACGACACTTCTGGTAGAGTTTTTAACAAAAACGATGATGCTTATGTGAAAATGGATAAAACTTCATGTGTGAGCATGGCGGATGTTTACATATCAAACATGACATGTACACATGAAGTGAAGACTTTGTGCATGACCAACACATGGTCGCAAGCGAGACATTGTTACCAGCATGAAAAGGTTGTTCATTTGACGTCAAGAAAGGTGGGTACAAAGAATCAACACGAACCCACAGAGTTAACCTGAGTGCGTGCAAATATCACGTAAAAATATGAAAGGAGGCTCCAAAATTGGATGCAGACCAAAATTTTGTAGGTTGTTGCAGTCGCTACAGTAAGTCCTTAACATAAAATGAAGATTTCCTGATAGAGGTTGAATATTTTGTTAGGTCCATATAATACTTTTGATTCCCCCATTACTATTGTCATGGTGTCCTATTATTTTTATTGTTACCCTAGTTGTCCCACGTTGTTATTATTGTACACCATAAAATAACATTATTGTTATTGTTGTGCTCATATATAATTATCCTTATGTCATCTTTGATTATATTGTGCCCCTTAGACTCCTATATATAGAAACGAGGTTTTTTCATTTGAATCCTCCAAAACTTGCTCAATTTTGTAATGCAAAATAGGTTCCCCCCTCAAAGAGGCTTATTATGAAGTTGTTTATCTATCTTTTCTTCTATTTTGTGATCTAGTTTCATAACATTTTGGTATCAGAGCTTTGAATTCTATGGTTTTTCTGCTCCAAAAAAGTCATCATGGAATTTTCTCTATAAATTTTCTTATAAGACATTTTAGAAGATAAATAAAAAAACATATTTGAGCCAAAATCTTTCTGACCGTTGGGTTTGAATTTCAGAGGTTTTCCTGCTATATTTTTGGAGATATGATCTAAGGAATTTAGGGTTTTTGTAGGATCCCGAATTACATCCCAAACATGTGACCTTGGGAAGATCGTCATAAACTTCTCACTGTGTATCAGATTGAAATTTCATCAGAAGTTATATAAAGTGTATGAACTGTAGTTTTATGTGCATCGTTTTGAGGTCCAAAGGTTGAAACAGTGACATGTGGCACTTTGTAAAAGTTTGCTCTACTGAAAAAGTATATAATCACGTCATGTTGGGAGATTGGGCATAACACTTTCTTGGAGAATCCAATTTCGATTAGACTGGTGGTGTTGGAGAGAGGACTGAGAGGGCTACGATAGTTCACAATTTCAGACCTTGCAGATTCACAATTTTAGAGATACCTGATATTCGATATCAAGCTCCTACAAAAAAAAGGTGTGTATCCTTTTTAAAAAATTGCATAAGTTTTCTTTGAAACATTAGTTTGAAGTCATTAAAAGGGAATAGTGAAGAGAATAATCATTAGTTGATGCCTCGAAGAAAAAAAATATCAACACAGAGTAAGCAACCCAAAAGCTCTACTATAACACATGAAGAAGAGGAAGAAATGCAACATGATATGTCAAAATTACAAGACGAAGTGCAACAAACTTCTCTATAACAAAAAGTAACAGGAACTAAGATGTATGGTTTGAAGAATGTCATCAATGGTATGAAAGACAACATTAAAGATTTGAAGAATGGTTTGACAAAGTTGCGACAAGAAAGGCTTCCTAATGGCGAAAAGGTAGCAAAGAAAAGCAATAATGAGAACAAAAGAATTGTTAATCATGATTGAAAAAATGGAAACATTGAAAATTTGAAGAAAGATGTGGAAGGTTTGAAGGAAGGTTTGACAAAACTTCTACAAGAAAGGCTTCCTAATCGTGAAAAGGTAGTAGAAGAAATTCATGATGAGAACAAAAGAAATGTTAACCATGATTTCGAATGACCCACCACATTTGAATGATCAATGTGAGGAATTTTGATGGTAAGGATCCCACAATAGGGATACTACAAATGGAACAATATTTCAATCTCCTTAATGTGCAAAACACAAAAATGGTACACATTGAAACTTTATATTTGGAACCCAATCAGTTTGTATGGTATTGATGGCTTTTCTCTCGTAAAAAACTTTTCACTTGGTAAATTTTTATGGATGAAATGATAGCAATTACGAGGATACAAAGAGAAACACCTTCTTTGGCCAATTAATAAATCTCAAACAAAAGGGTTCAATGGTGGAGGACATTGAGGACTTCCAAAAATTGAATATAAGGGTAAATGATGTTCCATAGAAGCATAGGATTGGTGTGTTCATATGAACTTTAAAGGACAACATCGAACATGAGGTTTTCCTTTGGGAACTTGATTCATTAGAGAAGGCATTCAGGTTGGAAAGAAAAATTGAAAGCAAAATTATGGGAACAAGGAAGCCTACCACTCACAACTATAAAGATGGAAGCGTTGTTGCCCCTAGCCTTCCAAAACCTACAAGGTTGACACCACAGCAATTGGAAGAAAAAAGAGCAAAAGAGCTTTGTTACAGTTGTGATAGAAAATACACTAAAGGTCATCAGTGTGCTGAGAAGAAATTATTTTACATATATTCTGAATAGGAGGAAGAAAAGGAACAAGAAACATCAAAAGAAGAGGATATACATTAGGAATCAACCCTAGGTAAAGAAGAAATGAATCCAGCTGTATATTTTAATGCATTGGGAGGAATTACTACTCCTCAAACTCTCAAGATAGAACGATATATCAAGAAGAAAATGATAATAGTGTTAATTGATTCATGTAGTACCCATAATTTTATTTATTGTAAGATAGCCAAGGAATTGAATTTCTTCCTATATCCAGCACCAGAGTGTCAAGTGATGGTTGCAAATGGAGGAACCATAAATTGCTTTGGAATGTGCTATAATATCAAACTATCCATGGGGGAATATGTATTGAATAGTCCTATGCTTTCTATTCCAATGGGTGGTGCTAATGTTGTACTAGGATTCCAATGGCTACAATCTTTGGGTACGATAGCTTTTAATTTTCAAGAAATTTTTATCAACTTTTGTTTGGAAGGAAAGGAAGTTGAATTAAGGGGTATCGTAGGGAAACCAAGAAAGATAATAAACTCTAACAACATGACAAAGCTTCTAAATAAATAAGAATGGGGCATAATGGTAGAATTATGTTCACTGGAAGATCCCATAATGAAATAATCTATTTCTCCAAATCTCCAAAAAGACTTAGATGATTTGTTGTCACATCAAATTGCACTAGAAACACAAGTGCTGCAAGGGAGATAAAAAGCCTCTTAGAGATGACCTCTGGGTTGATTGTAGACCAATGCCTATGACATCTTAAAGAGAGGAGTGCATAAGAGATAATATGTGAGGGGTCTTCAACACTCTGATTATCACGTAAAAAAGGTAGTAGGATAGGCTTGCTTCAATAAGCCCTCATTGAGGTAGTTTGAAGCCAACGCATGGATCCAAGTCTTGAGGGTATATTGGGGAAATCTAAAAGAGAAACGGCCTCTTATTTTGATGGCTGACACACAACAACGAGACAACTTAAAATGAAGTTGTAGAAATGGTGGAGAAGAGGAAAGGAAGGATGGAAATAGATGCATAGGGTTGTAACAAGCAGAATCCTAAGAAGCAATGTTCTAGCAGAAATATGGAATTTGATGGATAGATATGTAAGAAAAACAAAATCCTAAGAAAATATTTTCCAATAGAAATATGGAAGAGGGAGGAGATGGAGTGATACAGACAGCGGGGTGTAAAAGAAGGTTTCAGACCAAACATGACATGGGTATTGTTCTTTTCAAAAATCTAACGTAGATCTAGGCTAATGGAGGTCCTATCGGTTAATCAAATACACAATTAAATCTGAAATTTTACAGGTACTAAAATGGAAGTGAATAACACATGTAGGTTTGTGATAACAGAGCTACTATCTTTTATTGAGCAGCTAAGATAAATCCATAGATTAGAGAGGAACCAACTACATTCATTATACTGTTTCAAATCAGGAAAAACATAAATGGAATGAGATTATCGAGAGGAAAATTATACACTAATAATTCTTGGACTCAATAGGGAAATTCCATTTATCTTAAAGGGTGCAAATAACCAGTGCATACATTCAACACGATATCAATGAAGCTCCCATTAAAAACAAATTGAACCAAAATGGCTTCTCAGAATCATACCCTATGGGTGAGAAATTATTGAACAAACCATCCCCCTTTAAAGTGTTGCTTCCCATTTTTTATAAGAAGAGGGGGAGCTGGAATTACAATTTACAAAATTTCTGAGTGAGAACTCCATCTCTCTACTAGACTAGTTGTCCCAGCCCATGTAAGGCATTGTTGCCCAAAACGATTACAATTGGGATTCGATCCCTTCTTGGAAATAAACATAAACTAATTAATAGACAATGAAAATGGAAGGAGGAAGGAGTAGGCATCTCTTCTGATGTCCCTTTGAATGGCATCTAGTCAAACCACTTCCATGTTGTGATGCATTCCTCTACGGCAGAGCCGTTTCCTAACATTTATGCCTTTAATGCATGGACAACCAATTATGTGGAATAGGGAGTGGGTCATTACAAGTGCCTGTCTTGGTGGTCGTTTCCGTTGTAGAGGAGTGAGGCTACATGCTGAGCCATTAAGTCTTCCTAAGTTCCCCCCATACTAATCTACTGTCGGGCCATACTGCATCCATTACTTCAGCTTCTGACCCATATTCCTTTAATGCCCTGTATTGTACTATTGGTGCGTCACTGTAATCATGGCTTTCTCCTTTGAAATATTATGAATCTTGAGCTATGATCCCCCTCAGCCCTCCTTTGATTTAGCCCCTTTCCACTTTTCATATCATATGACTAGGTGCTATGACCAGGGGCTTAGCCCTTAGGTGCTAAGGCCTTCAAGCAACCATCCCAAGGGCCTTTTTCCTTTATTATTTGGAACCTCACATCCCAACGCTTGATAGCACTTTACCCTTATCCTTTCCCCCTTGACACTTGCGATTGTCAATTTGCAGGATAGAGTGATGAATGAGTGTGTGGCTTTTGAAAGGGATGGACCCGACACCACTATAAATCCAGTGTATAAAATATCACATATGGGGAGTTCCCGCATAACACAATCATGGACCGGAAAAGAACTTCAACGAGAGAATGAATTTTGTTGTGTGCAATCGCAGATTGGCAATCTGCGGGGGGGTGAAATCATCACTGCCATGTGTCAACCCATGTGTGGTGACATGTGTCACCTATAAATGCCCTATATCACCCCTGAAAATGTTGAATCTTCTTGCAATGTGTCACCCATATTGCCACGTCCCTACTGTACTGCCACGTCATAATGATGTCATCTTTCATGTCATATATATGGTCCAATGGGATTGCGCCATGTCGCCCCTTGGAATAGAAAGAAAGGGGGCCGCCTATTGCTTTTTTTGCATGAATTTCTTTTTTTAAATGATTTCGGCCCTCCACAGTGATTTAACACTAAGGGCTTGAATTATCAGCGATTTGCGCTATCGACGCATGTCACCCCCCGCAACTCCTTAAGAATGGCCCATTGCAAGACCACGGAACTTCAGCATGTTTCACCCCCTGCAATTCCTTAAGTATGGCCCATCACGAGACTGCGGGACTGTAGGACTATAGGATCGCGGGACTACAGGATCATGGGATTGTGGGGCTATAGGATTGCGGGACTGCTGGATCACGAGACTACAGGACTACGAGACTCTGAGACTATGGCACTATGGGTCTACGGGATTGCAGTACTATCAGACCTTCAGGACTGTGAGATGCAAGATTTTCATATCATGGTCATGCTAGATTTGTTGTGCCAATAGCCCCCGTATGTGCTCCTCTTTCATTTCAAGGAAACATAACCCCCATTTTCATACTACTCTAACTTTTGATCTACAAGTCTATTTTTGGACTTCTATATATTGATGGAAATCTTATCATGAGAACTGTGCAGTGGAGTGTGTCTGATTCGATGTTGAGAGCTTCAGTGGCTTGGGAAATGGCTTAAAACTTGACTGATTTTCTGCAGTTTACGCAACTGATAACCTTATGAAGCAGTGAGTGACAACATTGGCTCCAACTGGGGACAGTGCCTTGCTGGCAAGGTACTGAGAATGATCAAGCCAATATCCTTCACTCTTAGTCATGTAGTTAGAAATATATGAACTTACATAAAATCTCCATGAAACTTTTAATGCTGGGAGTTTCTTCCACCTCAAACTAAAATGCAGAAATAAAAATTCTAACAAGTAGAAATTAAATACTTAGCTAGTGAGATTATTTATGTACATTCCTACTTATGCATAGTGCTCAATTCACCAAATTGACTTCAACCCTCCAATGGAGCCAGGAAAACATTTGAGTACTAGACCTTATGACTTCACACTACTGAAAAAGAAAATTTAAAAGAAAAAGGGACCATGACAAATCTACAAATGAAAATCTTGATGCATGCTCTAGTCATAACCTCTGTCGGTCACTTAAGAATATGCTCATGTATTCAGCCACAGGGTCATGTAATGAACAAGGAAATTTTGCAGCTTCCTTTTTTTCTTGAGCACTCTGCTGACCAATATCCTCTTGGTCAGGGCAGTCACAGATATGTACCAGCTCCTTAACCTTAGGTCTTTCAAGAAAAGCTTGTTGTGTATATTTTACTACCCATTATTCAAAGGGCCAACATCTTGGAAATCTACAATGGAATCTTTAGCTACTAAACTATAAGAGTCATAAACTGCAGGGTCTGGTGAAAATTCCTAGTAGTAATCTTTTTGTGACAAAGAGTACTAGAATCAGTGTGGCCTTTTAGCTTTGGGTTCTCCTTGAAAAACCTGATGTTGGGAGACTTCTCCCCACTTGCTGCTAAACAGATCCTTCTAGGCCTCCAAAACCATCTCATCTTCCTCTGGATAGCATGCATCATAAATGGGAGGAGGTTTTTTATCTTTCTCTCCATGTGAAGAATGTGCATTGTTAACTGGAGCTTCTTTATTAACCTCCTAGTCAGCCTCCTTTCCTTGTGCAACTTCCTATGACTAAGGTTGTGGTGGCTCTACCTCACTTGACTCTCCATTAGATTCATGTACATCATAGGAAGGAGAAACATCAAACTGAATTGAATAACCTCCCTTAGAATTTATTTGCAGCCCGATGATGTTTCCTTCTTCTCTTTCTCGCTCATTAGGGAATTGTTCTTGATGTGAGTAGATATCTTCTAGGAATGGTGTCTTACACGCATCTTCAATAGGGTCATTAACCCTAGGAATGTGTGCAACAATCTTCCAATATAGCATTCGATGGATAAAATCTTTTGAAATGTTGAGAGAATGTTATATGAAAACATTTCAAGGAATATATGTTGCCATGAGGTATCATTTTAAACCAACTCTAGCATCCTCATCTAAAGACAATTTGAGCAACTTCATTTGTATGTCTCAAGAGAAATGTCTTATTGTTCAAGGAATTCATGAAATTTTTGAGGTGCTTGTAAGGCCTTCTCTTTTTGTTGCCATTGAATCTAGGAAAATAGGTATTCCACTCATGAAACACAGGGGCATGACTGGGATAACCAACAATAGAAGAGAAATCAGGTCGGGAAAATTGGTTGGCCAGGAATGTAGGAAGGGCCATCTCGAAAACCTCCCTATGTGAGTGATTTTACTTTCAAAAGTAGGGAAATTTTTGGTTGTTGTAGCATCAGAATAATTATTGGATTACTCAAAAGCGAAGATGATCAACTATAAAAATGGACAATGGAGTCGCGAGGAAGTTTATGATAGAATGAAACAGTTCAGTTGATAATGTGAGAGATCTTCAACCCACACTTCCCTTGCTCACCTAGCAGAGGAAATGTAAAAAATATTCGTACCCAGGGAAAAATATTCTAATCTGTTCCCTGACAATGTCGCCAAAAATATTTCGTCACCTCAAATCACACAAGTAGCAGAAGGGTTGCAAGGGAGATAAAAGGTCTCCTAGAGAAAGCCTCTGAGTTGATTGTAGACCAGTGCCTAGGACAGATCTTAAAGAGAGGATTTCTTAAGAGATAATTGTTGAGGGGTTTCTAGCACTCCAATTGTCACATAAAAAATGTAATATGATAGCCTTGGTTCAATAATCCTTCACTAAGGTAGTTTCAAGCCAACACATAGATCCAAATATTGGGGGTATATTGGGGCAATCTCAAAGAGAAATGGCCTCTTCTTGTGGTGGCTGGCACACAACAATGAGACAACTTAAATTGAAGTTGTAGAAATGGTGGAGAGGAGGAAATCAAGTAGGGAAATAGATGCATAGCGTTGTAACAAATAGAATCCTAAGACGCAATGTTCCAGTGAAAATATGGAACTCGATGTATAGGGTTGTAAACAACAAAAAATCCTAAGAAAATATTTTCCAATAGAAATATGGAAGAGGGAGGAGGTGGGGTGATAGAAACAACATGATGCAAATGAAGGTTTCAGACCAAACATGGCATGCGCCTCTTTCTTTGCCAAAAGCTAACATAGATATAGGCTAAGTGAGGTCCTACCTATTAATAAAATACACAAGTAAGTCTGTAATTTTATAGGTACTACAATGCTAGTAAATAACACATGTAGATGTGTGATACGCAAGTACTGTCTTTTATTGAGGAGATAAGATAAATCCATTGATTAGAGACGAATCAACTATGTTCATTATATTGTTTCAAATGAGGAAAAACATAACTGAAATGATATTACCGCGAGGAACATTCCGCACATAGATCATGCTTGGAATCCATAGGGAAATTCTATTTATCTAAAAGGGTCCAAAAAACTAGTCCATACATTTAGCGCGATATCATTGAAGCCCCCATTAAAAACAAATTGAACCAAAATTGCTTCTCAGAATCAGACCCTGCAGGAGAGAAATTTTTGAACCAGCCAATCCCATTTCAAGTGTTTCTTCCCCCTTTTTATAAGAAGAGGGAGAGCTAGAATTAAAGTTTACAAAATATTTGAGCTAGAGCTCCCGCTGTCTGCTAGACTAGCTGTCTCAGCCCATGTAAGGAATTGTTTCTGAAAATGATTACAATTGGGATTCGATCCCTTCTTGGAAATAAACAAAAATTAAAGAATATGGAAATAAAATGGAAAGATGAAGGAGTAGGTGTCCCTTCTTCTTTCCCTATGAATGGCCTCTAGTCAAGCCACTTCTATGTTGTGATGTGTTCCTCTACTACGGAGGTGTTTTCTATCATTTCTGCCTTTACTATGTGGACGACTAGTTCTATGGAATAGGGGGTGGGTCGCTGCAAGTGCCTGTCTCAACGGTCCTTTTCTGTGTAGAGGATTGAGTCTCCATTCTGAACCATTAACACTTCCTAAGTTCCCCCCATACTAATCTACTATCACAACATACTTCATTCACTACTTCAACTCTCGACCCATATGCCTTCAATGCCCTGTATTGTACTATCGGGGCCTCACTGTAATTGGTTCTTTTTCATTTAAAATATTACGAATATGCGGGCTATCATCCTCCTCAACCCCCTTTGGTTTAATTACTTTCTACTTCTATTATCATATGACCGGGGGCTATAATCAGGCGCTAAGGCCTTTAGGCTCCCATCCTGGGGACCTTTTTCCTTTGTTACTCTGAATCCTACATCTCGACGCTTGATAACACTTTACCCTTATCCTTTTCCCCTTAACACTTGTGATCAATGATCTATGGGATATAGTGATGAATGGGCACACGACTTTTGAAAGGGACAGACTCGACATCCCTTTAACTCGAGTGTATAAAATATTGCGTCCAAGGAGTTCTCGCATATCGCAATCACGGGCTGGGAAGGAACTTCAGCGGAAGAATAAAATTTCCTATGTGCGATCATCAATTGTCGATTTGTGGGGGGGTGACATCATTGCTGCCACGTGTCACCATGTCAGCAATGACGTCATCCCCCCCACAGATCGGCAATAGATGATCGCACATAGGAAAATTTATTCTTCCGTTGAAGTTCCTTCTCAGCTCGTGATTGCGATATGCGAGAACTCCTTGGACGTAATATTTGCCCCTTGGGATTGCACCATGTGGCCCCTTAGAAGAGAGAGAAAGAGGGTCACCTATCCATGTTTTTGCATGCATTTCTTTTGTTAAATGACTTCGACTTTCCCTGACGATTTCACACTGAGGGCTCGAATTATTGGCCATTTGAACTATAGGCATGGTTCAACCCCTGAAATTCATTTAGGATGACCCATTACATGATTGCGGGATCATGGGACTGCGGGATCGTGGGACTGCGGGATTGTAGGATTGGGGGACTGCAAGACTATGAGACTACCGGACCTGCAGGACTATGGGACACGAGATTGTGATATCACGGTCATGTGGGATTGTTGTGCCCGAGGCCCTCCAATGTGCCTCTCTTTCATTTGAAGGCAACATAACCCCCATCTTCAAAATGCTCTAACGTTGATCAAAATTCTATTTTTTGACTTCTATAAATCATTTGAAAACTTATCACAAGTACTATGAAGTGGAAAGCCTCTGATTTGACCTTGAGAGCTTTAGTGGCTTGGGAAATGGATTCAAAATTCATTGCCTTTCTGCACTTTGGGCAATTGGTAACGTTATGAAGTAGTGAGTGAAAACACAATCATTCAAGGTGTTTTAGACTTCCAATGGCCTCCCACCTATTCGTGATCATGATCATGCTATTCCTTTGATTCCAGGAAGTGTTCCTCCAAACATTAGGCCTTACATATATCCCTATGCCCAATAGAGTGAAATTAAATGTATGGTTGTAGAAATGTGAGAGGCTGGTATAATTCAACCTAGTCAAATTTCTTTCTCTGCCTGAGTAGTATAGGTGCACAAGAAGGATGGATCATGGCACATGTGTCTGGATTATAGGGAGCTCAATAAGCTCACTATTAAAGATAAATTTCCCATTGCAGTCATTGATGAATTATTGGATGAATTACATGGAGGAATTTAATTCACCAAATTGGATCTTCGTTCAGGATATCATCAAATTACAATGAAGACTGAAGACATTTTGAAAATAGAATTTAGAGGTCACGAGGGTCATTATGAATTTTTGGTCATGCCTTTTGGCCTTACTAATGCACCTTCTACATTTCAAGGTTTGATGAATTCCATTTTCAAACCATTTCTTAGAAAATTTGTGTTAGTATTTTCCGATGATATACTAATCTACAACAAGTTTTGGAAGGATCATGTTCAGCATGTTGACAGGGTGCTGAAACTATTGGAGGAGAAATAATTAAGTGCAAAAACCTCTAAATTTTTTTTTGGAGTACAAGAGGTGGAATATATGGTTCATATTGTATCTCATGAAGGTGTTAAGGTATACCCTAGCAAAATTAAAGCCATAAAGGAATGAAAAATCCCCACATCCTTAAAGCGTCTACAAGGATTTCTTAGGTTGACAGGGTATTATCGCAAGTTTGATAAGAAGTATGGGAAAATAACAACACCACTAACAACATTACTGAAGAAAGATGCATTTTCTTGGACTCTAGAAGCAACGAAGGCCTTTGAATATCTTAAAGAGACAATGTGCCAAGCATCGGTCTTAGATACAACAAACTTCACTAAAACCTTTATTGTGGAATGTGATCCCTCAAGAAATGGATTTGGAGGTGTTTTAATGTAATAAAGTAAGACCCATTGATTTTGAAAGTCCTCCAATCAAAGGAAAGTATTCACACAAAGATATTTATGAGAAGGAAATGTTGGCAATACTACATGCACATAATAAATGGCGACCTTACCTAATGGGAAGACACTTCAAGGTAAAAATGGATAATGATAGTATTAAATACGTCTTAAAACAAACATTATCTTCCGAATAACAGAAAAAATGGGTAACAAAGATGTTGGGTTATGACTTTGAAATCATGTACAAAAAAGGGAAGCAAAATGCTATTGTAGATGCACTCTCAAGAAAGGATGACGGTGTGAAATCATTGCTTTGTGCCATCTTTATCATACAACCAAATTGGATAAATGAAGCAAGGGATGAATGGAAGAATGATGAAGAAGTGTGGGCACTCATTCAAAAGTTGCAGCAAGATCCTATTACATCTAATACATTTAGTTGGAAATATTATTTGTTATGGTACAAAGATCACGTATACCTCTATAATAATTCTCAATTCAAACAAAATATTCTTTTCAAATTACACACCTCTCCCTTAGGAGGGCACTCGGGATTTTTAAAAACTTACAATAGGATGAAGAAGGAATTTTTTTTGGATTGCCTTAAATCTGATATTCAAAAGTTTGTGGCGGAATGTTTGGTTTGCCAACCCAATTAAGTTGAGACAATTAAGACCCTTGGTTTGTTACAACCTTTATCCATTCCATTTCAACATTGGGAGGAGGTTTCAATGGATTTTATCACAATTTTACCCAATTCCCAAGGAAAGATTGTCATCATGGTTGTAATCAATATGCTTACGAAGTATGCATACCTCATTTATGGAAACAATTCAAAAGCTACATGGAAACCCAAAGATTATTATAAGTGACAAAGATCCCATTTTCACTGGAAATTTTTGGACTGAATTATTTTCTTGTCTGGGTACTCAGTTAGCTCATAATTCATCTTATCATCCTCAACCTGATGGGAAAACTGAGATAGTGAACAAATGTTTGGAAGGATATCTTCGTTGATTTGTATCTGATAAATAAACACAATGGTTCAAGTGGTTACCTTTGGCTGAATGGTGGTATAACACTTTCTCCCATACTGTAGAAATAATGACCCCATTTATGGAACTTTATGGATATCATCCACCGTTCATCATAACATATTTAAGAGAAAATTCTAAGGTTCAAGTAGTGGAAAATCACATCGAGCATCAACAAAATGTTCTCCAACTCTTAAAGGATAACCCCACTTTAGTGCAAAATAGAATGAAACAACAAACAGATTAACATCGCAGCAAAAGAAGTTTTTGATGTAGCTGATTGGGTGTTTCTACAACTACAACCATACAAACAAATGTCCCTCAAGCAAGATAAGAAGGATAATAAATTGTCACCAAAGTATTATTGTTTGTACAAGGTATGGAAAAATATTTGTACTATGGCATACAAATTGGAGCTTCCTGCATCTTCACGAGTGCACCCAGTTTTCCATGTTTCATGCTTAAATATGGTTATAGGTGACAAGTTCCCAGTTCAAAAAATATTGCGAGAACTTGACGAGGAAGGGAAAATCATATTAGAACCTAAAGCAGTCACAGAGGAACTTAAGAAATTGACAACTACGAAATCGATCAATTTTAGAGTATCTCATCAGGTGGAAGAACTTACCTGTTGAATATTCCACATGGGAGGATGAGAATTTTATATAGAAGCATCCAAAACTACTCAAGCGTTGAGGACAAAACATTTTTGAAGGAGAGGGGCATGTTAGATCACTATAATACTAGTGATTCCCCCATTCCTCTTGTCATTATAGCCCCTTATTTTTGTTGTTATCCGTAGTTGTCCCCACATTGTTATTATTGTGCTCCATAGAAGCCAACTATTTCTATTGTTGTGACCTTATATTATTATTATTATTATGTCAGCTTTGATTATATTGTCACCCCTTAGACTCCTATATATAGAAATGATGTTTTTTCATTTGAATCATCCAAGAATTGTTCATTTATATAATGTAAAGGAAGTTTCCCCCTCGAAGAGGCTTATTCTGAAATCGTTGATCTATCTTTTCTTCTATTTTGTGAGTTGGTTTCATAAAAGGTATTTGGCAAGAAGATATGTTGGAGAACCAATGGTGTTCATTGTTGGTTTTAATGAAATACATTATTTATGGATTTTTAGAGATCCATAAATTCTGGGGATGATCAAACTATTAGGCATGATTTTCCTTTATGTGTCTTCGTTAAGATATGAGTTCTTTTATCTTTTTTGTCACTTCACATGGGATTTCATTGCTAGGGCCTTTTTCGATAGGTTTGTAGCAACCGCTAGATATGAGTTTTTCCTCCATCTTACTTTCATAATTGATTTTTTCCATGACCATTGTAATAGTACCCTTAACTTCTCTTAATACCATGATGTTGTTATTTTGAATATTCTTAAGCGCTCTCTTTTCATCTTTTGATATATTGCTAACATAATGTTTGGTTCGTCTAAGAAATGTTTCTACATCTTACCTAACTTATTTCCCCTTTTTCTGTCCATATTTTTAATAGCTACCCCAGCGCTACTCATGTTTTCTTCTAAGTAAGCTTTATGGGTGAAATGGAAAAAATTATGTCTCTCTCTATCAACTACCGCATAGGGTTATCCAATGATTCACTCGATAGGATGATTACAGTAGAGCATGCCTTGTTTTCAAGATGAAGACTACGAGTGTTCTTGAGAGGGTTATAATGAGGATCTTCCCTAGCACATTTTATTTTTGCTAACTTCACATTTTAATTTTATAAACTGTCATCCAAGAATTTCTTAGTTTTACTGAATTTTTCAGCATCCAAATTAATCCACAAGTTTCATATGAGAGATACTTTCAACTGGAGTAGTAACTTAAAAATCAATTTAGAGGTTTTTACGGGCCAAGATCTTATGGATTTTATTTGGTTTCTTACAAGGGTGTCACTAAGATTTTTAAACATAGTGAGATTACGGCCACGATGTAAGGGATTCCTACACAAAATTAATTTTGGAGTAATGTTTTCATCACTGCATTATTTCAGTAAACACAATTTTTGATAAAAGTTTGACGCTTAAAAATTTCAACTTCTCAAACTGTTTTGAGCTATCCATAGTGTCCCTTCCATGGTGGGACATGATAAAATGAAATAGTGAATCCATTACAGGTTGGAGCTTATTTTTAATGAATGGAAATGCTTGTTTACGTTTACGAAACCAACATTTTAAACAACCTAAGTGATTCCATCATCCAGGTTAATACAATCATGTATGAGAATATGGTAATAAATGTGAGAGTATACATACTTAAGATCAATAAGTTGTCAAGCAAATTCCTTGTTTAACTATGCCAAAATCTTGGTTTTCATAGTTAGATCTATTTTTATATTTGTTATTTTACTTATTTATTCTTTTACACTATCCTTTACTTGAAAAAGGAAGTATTTTCTCAAGTGGAGGAGTATTTCGAATAGAGCCATGTTTGCAATAGGATTACAAATGTACTCATATTCATGTTTGAAGGGTATGCTTCAATAAATACTAGAATATGAGGAACCATCTACTTTGATGATATGGTTCCCAGAGAGAATGAAGGAATTATTACACTAATGATCATTTGGAGCTAAGGTTCAATGTGATATATGTATCCTTGATCCTCCTATTGATTAGCAAGTCCTCCTTTGTCATTCCATGGAAATATTTCAAGGCTTGTTGATTTCTTTCTTGAATGCATAAAGTATCTTGTGATAGGCATGAAATTAATTATTTAATTTAAGGCTCCAACATTTTCTCTCTATTAATTGTTTCCCATGACTCTTAGGCCTTTTATGCAAGTTGGAAACGCTTATCAATGAAATTTTTTGGGTCGTCTTCTTGATATTGCTCATGACCTTGTAGATATAGTTATTGATGTTTCTCCTAAATCCTTTGTGCTTGTCTTACTCCCTGAGATGCAAACACGTTTCTTATTTTACTTAATATTTGTTTATTCTGAGACACATAAACGCTTTTGATTTCTACTAGGATTTGAGAGATTTCATGGAGTTGAATTTCCTTTTTTTCTTAACAAACTCTTTAACAATATTCTTCTGCTAGTTGGAAGGTCATGCCTTGCACATGGATTATTATATAGGGGGGTCTTATAGTACCATAACAAAAACATTTATACTATAAGAAATAAATGAAATTTGTTAACCAAAATCAATTTCAAAGAAAAATTCATCATGTAATTCAATGTCATCTAATATTAATACCCTTTTCTTATCAATTTATCTTTTGGCATGTATCTTCTACCTTTGCTTGAATCAAACAAAAGCATAAATTTATATCAAAGAAACACATTATACCAACAAGATAAGGCTTTGGAGAGAATCAATAAAGTGAATGCATTAGATCCTTACGCTATAGAAATTTTGTAGAGAGGTCGTCTTTGCATCTTACTGTCCCCACTATCTCAAGTCATATATCTTGGCCCAACAAGAATCAAATGCAAAAAATGAAAGAGGTAAATGCATCTCCTTGATAATGGCGTAAAAAATGTCAATGAATTTAGTTTCTTAAATTTTAGGTTTAAATTATCAACTCAGACTATATGCATGTGTAGAGTTAATTGAATAATATGCTTTCTAACCTATTATTTAAGAATGGCAATAATGTCATAAAAAACAAACAACTTGAAAACGAATGCTATAAGGAACTTTTGTATTGGATGCAATCTCAAAGAAATAAATCTCGAGCTCAATATTCAATAAAACCTAGCCCATGACAATGGCTATCTAAAGAAAATCACACACATGGAAGGTAAATCTATGAGATATGTACTATGTACTAACTAGAGTGCGAACACAAAACCCTTCACCAAAACTTGTAGTATTTTTCTATAACCTCACAAAATGTTCATGTAGCCCAGAAAGAATTAAAATGCAGATAATTTCCCTTTAGAAAGTACTTTCACTTCTATTAGAAAAGAATTTATATGCAATTAAGGAAGGAAAAAGCAATGATATATGGTAGTCAATGGGGCTGTCAACACAAAGATCCTTCTTAGCATAGGTTGTAATTTTACTGCACTTAATCTAAACCATTGGTGCAACCACGAAGAATTAAAATGTGTATCTCTAACCTTCGATTATTGATCTCACCTCTGCAAAAAAGAAACAATTGCAAACAATGATACAACTAAATACATTCAATGGAAAATGAACTATAGTCTAATGATTATGCTACGTTACACTACAGAGAACTGCAGGCCATGATGGTGGGGCGTCCCACCCGTCGTCACAATGATTAAAAACTACAATACCGCGATCCAACTAAGCAAATTTGGTCCTAAAACGCTATACTAACAATCTATTTTAAGCTAGATCTTAAGAATACAAAATTAGATATAATCCTGTACATAATAGTCTAATGATTATGCTACGTTACACTACGGAGAACTGCAGGCCATGACGGTGGGGCGTATCACCCGTCGTCACAATAATTTAAAACTATAATACCGCAATCCAGCTAAGCACAATTGGTCTTGAAACACTATACTAACAATCTATTTTAAGCTAGAATACAAACTTAGATATAATCCTATACATTGATATCAATATTGGTCTTAAAACACTATACTAACCATCTATTTTAAGCTATATCTTAAGAATACAAAACTACACATAATCCTATACATTCATATCAATATTAGATATAATCTTGTACATTCATATCAATAGAGGTAACTATTGACTTAACCATTTTAAATCCGATTAAACCTATAATTTGGATTTTGGATGAAATGTATCCAAATGATGGGAATCGTTGATCGGATAAGGATATCTGGGAATTGTCGACTTCGCAATATTTTAAATCCTTTTGAACATATAGCTTGATGGGAATGAGTGTACCCTAATGGTGGAACACCTTTACAATTTTATAAGTCAGAACAAGATTATATCCGCATAGCAGGGTGTCACGTCAAAAAATAACGTAGCTTACCGCCCCGGTCACTTTCCTACTAATTTAAGATTTGGGTATCTGTATCTTTTATATTCACTTAATTTGTCGAAAGGCGATAAGATTTGGTTATCTGTATTTTTTATATTCACTTAATATGTCGAAAGGCGCCATCGCCAACAAACTCGTTTTGCGTTTTCCAGTTTTCCATACGGAGGCAACTTGGAAAACAATAAGGAACTGGGTATACATGAATTTGCTCGTGTGTGACGGCTCCACAGTAGGTTACATGCCTATTTGTTTATTATCCTACTGTCAAACTTTTGAAAATGACATCGATCGGCTTGGGCTGCGTTTCTAATCGGATTCCACAAAATTCTTTGTTTATTCAAATTTGCTTTTTCACTATTCAATCGCTCAGCCTGGATGCACCACCCTTAAATAACTTCCTTCACACAGAAGCGGGCACTCGCCGAGGATATCCAGAACCCTATATTTGTGAGATTGCTATTCAGTCGGAGCGAAAGAGTAAGCGTTCTCTGAAATTGTTGTCTCACAAGTCTTTTACGCTACATTCATCAACAAACTCTGCAGGATTTAGGGCTTTTAGGATTAATTAAGAAGAATGGTTTTAGAGGCCGACACCGACAACCCACCGGCTCAACCGCCGACTAGTCCACATATGAGTGAAAATATGATATTTATTCTTCTTGCATTGCTCTGCGCTGTCATATGTCTCATGGTGTTGGCTTCAATCATTCCATGGGACAAGATTTAGAGGTCATGCCACGATCATATGGCCACCAGACGAGCTAATACCGGCATGAACGACAAATCCATAGAAGCACTTCCTCTATGAGCTATTGTAAATGTTGGGGATTTTTCTGGTAAAATCCCAAAAACAAACAAACTGAACACACACAGAGACAATGCTCTGTTTTTCTCTCCACGATCTTTAGCACAGCGAAGCTTCAACAATTTCTGAGAACAGAGTATTACACACACACAAAAAGATTTGTATTCATTAAAATATAATGGTTGATACAAACTTCATCCTCTTTCACTCAGAGGGATTCACCAAAAATACATTTCAACCAACAAAAAACAACTCTGTCTCCTCCTAAGATTTTACATTGCTGGTGTGTAAAAATCCCTTTTACATTTAATGGTGTAAAAATCTTTTACACATACTGCTGTAAAAACATTTTACATATGCTTCTCCAAATAAACAAAAATTATATGCTCCTCTAAAGGAAATCTCCCCTGCTTCTTCTACGATCGCACTGTTGTGCCTTCTACACTGCTTGCTTCACACACACTGGTGAACTAAAAAAACGTTACCAATACATATGCATTCCCCTTGTTTCTCGATTTTCTTCACAAAAGTCAACACAGGTTGTTTTTCGCTGCAGCAAACTTTTTTTTCCTTCGTTATATCATATAAACCCAAAACAAAAACATATATAAAAAACAACGGCTCCCAAAGCAAAGACATTATGTTTTACGTGCCGTAAAAAAAAAACTTAAGAATTTCTACCTACCACTATGATATTTTTATTAAATGCCTTAATAACAAAACTTGCGGTCAACCAAAATTGATTTTACTCCACGCAATGGATTTAATGCAGGCTCGTATGCAACTTTGATTGTTGAACGATAGAGAAGGATGAAGACAATCGGACGGTGGACAAAGATTTCGGGAGCCCACTTCATGCTGAACGTTAGGCTCCGATAAAATTGTACGGAAGGAAAAATGCATTGGACGCGCGTCAAGATTTCATTGCATCGGAGTCGACTGTCCGGAAACCACTTCACACCAAAAGGCGGTCCGAAATGCGTCAGGTGGTTTATGGTTTCGCTGCGGCGGTTTTGGGCGTTGTACAAACGCAGTTGAAATTATATTTCAACACTCCCCTTTAATTTCAACTACTGGGCATTCGGTCATACGCAGACACTTTCTAAAAAATTCAAAGCTTTTTTGATCCAATGGCTTTGTCAAAATGTCTGCAACCTGTTCCTGAGTCTTGCAATATTCTAAGACAATTTCTCCATTGTTCACCAATTCTCTGATGTAGTGAAACCTTGTATCAATGTGTTTCGTTCTCTTATGAAACACTGAATTCTTTGACAATGCAATAGCTGAGCTATTGTCACAAAAAATCACTGTCACTTTTGCCTGCTCTTGGCCTAAGCTCCTCAACATTCTTCTCATCCAAATTGCTTGACATGCTGTTGTTGTAGCTGCCACATATTCAGCCTCTGTTGTAGACAATGCTACAATGGACTGCTTCTTAGAAGCCCATGAAATGGCTCCTGAACCCATATGAAAAACATAACCGGAAGTGCTTTTCCGATCATCTACACTTCCAGCCCAATCACTATCAGTGTATCCAATTAAATCTGAACATTCTAAGACAGTATATAAAATACCAAACATTTTAGTCCCTTTGACATACCTCAGAATTCTTTTTGTTGTCTGCCAATGTGCCTCCTTTGGCCTCTCCATGAATCTGGAAATTAAACTAACAGCAAACATTATATCAGGCCTAGTTACAGTCAAATACATAAGGCTGCCAACTATGCTCTTATACAAGCTAGAATCAAAATCCTCGTTGCTGTCCTCTTTGCTGAGTTTTAATCCCATCACTGTGGGAGTGATTGCTGCCTTGCACTCTTGCATGTTAAATCTGCCCAACACTTCATTTACATATTTTGCTTGTGAAATAAAAATTCCATTTTCATTTTGATCTACTTCTATTCCTAAGAAGTATCTCAACAGATCCATGTCAGTCATTTCAAATTCTTCCTTCATGACTGATTTGAAATTCTCAATGAGATGATCATCATTACCTGTGAAAATAACATCTTCAACATATAAGACAACAATTAAAATTTTACCATCCTTTTCTTTGATGTAGACTGTGGGTTCTCCCTCACATTTGTCAAATCCATTCTCCAGTAGATAGGAATCTATCCTACTGTACCATGCTCTTGGCACTCACTTCAGCCCATAAAGAGCTTTCTTCAATTTGCACACTTTGTGCTCTTCACCTTTCTTCTCATAACCTAGAGGTTGTTCAACATAAACCTCTTCCATTAACACTTATTTAGGAATGCTGACTTCACGTCCATTTGGTAGACTTTCCACTTGTTTTGTGTTGCTATGGACAGCACTGCTCTCACGGTTTCCATTCTTGCAACCGGTGCGAAAGTCTCCTCATAGTCTCTCCCATACTGCTGCTTGTACCCTTTGACAACCAGCCTTGCCTTGTGTCTTTCAATTTTGCCTTCAGCATTACTCTTGGTCTTGTAGACCCATTTAACTCCAATGACTTCTTTACCTTTTGGTAGCTCAACTAAATCCCATGTCTTGTTTCTCTCTATGGCATTAATCTCCTCATCCATAGCTTCTATCAATTTCCTGTCCTTAATTGCTTCTTCGAAATGAATAAGATCATCAACATGACAATATAAAGCAAACAAGGAATTCATTCCTTCATCATAAATGTCACTTAGATTTCTAAACTTCTTACCTCGTTCATTTGGTGTGCAAATGCTTGAAGATGCACTTGAATTTCCTCCTTGTGGTGTGCTTGGAGAAGTACTTTCATTTATCCTAAATGGTGTCCCTTGCTGTCCTTGTGTTGGCGCTGCTGTTTGGGGATGTATTTCAGCCATCTCTTCATCATCTTCATCATGAGATAAACAGTTTTTAACATTCACTGTTTTCTCTATGCTTCCATCCCAAGCTTCCTCCTCAATGAATTGAACATTTCTGCTGACAAAAAACTTCTTGGTAGATGGGATATACAACCTGTAAGCTTTGGATTCCTCACTGTATCCAATGAAAATACATTTCTCCCCTTTGCTCTCCAACTTCCTCCTTGGCTGATCTGGAATGTGTGCATAGGCCACACATCCAAAAACTTTCAAGCGGGTAACACCTTGCTTTCTCCCACTCCATGCTTCTTCGGGCACTTTGTTCATCACTGCTTTTGTAGGAAACCTGTTCAAAATGTAAACTGCACAATTTACAGCTACAACCCAATAATCATTTGGCAAATGCTTTGCCTTCAACATGCTCCTCGCCATATCCATGATGGTCCAGTTCTTCCTTTCAACAACTCCATTTTGCTGTGGGGTGTACCTAGCTGTAAATTGCTTATAAATCCCATTTTCTCTACAAAACCGTAGAAAATCCTTGGAGATATACTCATCTCCTCTATTAGTTCTCAAAACTTTAATGTGCAGCCCGCTTTGGTTTTCCACAAGTGCCTTGAAATTTCGGAATTTTTCAAACACTTCACTTTTGTTTTTAAGGAAATATACCCAAGTTTTTCTAGTAAACTCATCAATGAACGTTAGGAAATATTGGTTGCCTGCTAATGATGGAGTTTGCATTGGTCCACATAAATCTGAGTGGATAATCTCTAAGGGTGCCTTTGCCCTTATGCTTTTCCCTGATGGAAAACTTTCTCTATGGTGTTTCCCCAAGATACAACCTTCACAAAGGTTGTCTGGTTTCTCTATCAATGGTAATCCTCTTACCATTCCTTTCCTACTCAACAAGTTAAGACCTCCAAAGTTGAGATGTCCAAATCTCAAGTGCCACAACCAATTTTCATCCTTTGGCACGCTTTGGAAAGCCTCTTGGGTAACTGCTGCAATTACATTCTTGTTTTTCAAATTTGCCCTGATTCTGAGAGGGAACATCCTCTTCCTTGTCATCTTCACTTCAGCAATGCATCTTTTGCTGGGTGCTATATCCATGATGGTGCATACATCATTCTCAAAGAAAACATTGTACCCCTTTTAAACAAGCTGTCCAATACTCAAGAGGTTACATCTCATTCCAGGAACATAGTAGACATCTGCTATGGTTTTCTTCTCACCCTTCTTTGTAAATACTTTTACCTCTCCTTTTCCCATAACAGAAATTTTGCTATCAGTGCCAAGTGTAACTTGTGATTTCACATTTTGATCTAAAGCAGAAAACAGGGCTATGTTTCCTGTCATATGGTTACTGCAACCTGAGTCTAAAAACCATATGTCTTCACTGTTTGTTTCAGCTATGTTACAAGCTAATAGTACACTATCTTGGCTGATGTTTTCCCTAGTAATATTTGCATTAGATCTATTGTTCATATCATGCAGTCATTGTTCATATCATGCAGTCATTTGCATTAGATCTATTGTTCTTCCTACAGTCATTGACATAATGCCCATATTTTTTACAGTAATAACATTGGACATTGGATTTTTCATACCTTTGTCCTTGAGCATGATGTTGTCCTCTTTGTTGGCTGCTGCCTTGGCCTTGGTTCTGATTTGGATTGCTGCCTCTTCCTTGAGCATTTGCTGGGTTGTTCCTTCCACCTTTGTTTTGACTTCTGCCTCTTCCTCTCTTGTTTCCTCTACCTTGACCTCTTCCTCTTCCAAAAGACATCTGGGTCTTGAAGGCTTGCTCTAGAGATGATTTTTCATTTCTACTCAACCTCTGCTCATGTGTTATCGGTGATGCATGAAGCTCATCAACTGAAAAGTTTGAGAGATCCTTTGTCTCTTCTATGGTGGTGACAATCACATCAAACTTTGAGGGTAGGACCCTCAATAGTTTCTCCACAATCCTCCTTTCTTCAAGGGTTTCTCCATGAGTCCTCATCTGTGTGACTAGACCAATCACATGTGTGAAGAATGAGTCAATGTTGTCTGACTCCTTCATGCTCAGATTCTCAAAATCTCTCCTCAGCAACTGTAGTTTTGCTGTCTTCACTTTCTCCATGCCTTGATAGGATGTCTTGAGGGTTTGTCATGCTTCTTTGGATGTCTTAGCTGCTGCTATCCTTGGAACCACACTCTGGTCCACTGCTTGATACAAAAACACAAGGGCTTTTGAATCCTTCTTCCTATTGCTCTTCAGTGGATCCTTCTCTGCCTGAGTTAACCCATTAAACTCATTTTCATCTGCTGGTTCTTCAAAACCATCCTCAACTAATTCCCATAAATCTTGTGAGGCAAATAAAGCTCTCATGGTTATTGCCCAATAGTCATAGTTTTTCCCATTAAACTGTGGGAGTTGGGTGTTAAACATACCCATACTATTTCTTGTGCTGGCCATTCCTTGCATTCTTAGCTATGGTTTAAATTCTTGACTGTGTATTTAAAACACTGATTGTTTCTTCAACAGCTACACAAAAAAAACTTTGAGGAATACCTGGATCTTTTCTTAACTGAGTCTTCACTCTGCTGGAGAAGCTGTTGCAGCAAAAGAACTCCTTCCTTCAGCTTCTTTATCACCTTCAAAGAGCCTGAACCTGCTCTGATACCACTGTTGGGGATTTTTCTGGTAAAATCCCAAAAACAAACAAACTGAACACACATAGAGACAATGCTCTATTTTTCTCTCCAGGATATTTAACACAGGGAAGCTTCAAAAATTTCTGAGAACAGAGTATTACACACACACAAAAAGATTTGTATTCATTAAAATATAATGCCTGATACAAGCTTCATCCTCTTTCACTCAGAGGGATTGACCAAAAGTACATTTCAACCAACAAAAAACAACTTTGTCTCCTCCTGAGATTTTACACTGCTGGTGTGTAAAAATCCCTTTTACATTTACTGGTGTAAAAATCTTTTACACATACGGCTGTAAAAACATTTTACATATGCTTCTCCAAATAAACAAAAATTATATGCTCCTCTAAAGGAAATCTCCCCTACTTCTTCTACTATCGCACTACTGTGCGTTCTACACTGCTTGTTTCACACACACTGGTCAACTAAAAAATCGTTACCAATACATATGCATTCCCCTTGTTTTCTCCTTGCACTGTTGTGCAACACCTCGATTTTCTTCACAAAAGTCAACACAGGTTTTTCGCTGCAACAAACTTTTTTTTTCTTCGTTATATCATATAAACCCAAAACAAAAACATATATAAAAAACAACGACTCCCAAAGCAAAGACATTATGTTTTACGTGCCGTAAAAAAAACTTAAAAATTTTACCTACCACTATGACATTTTTATTAAATGCCTTAATAACAAAACTTGCGGTCAACCAAAATTGATTTTACTCCACGCAATGGATTTAATGCAGGCTCGTATGCAACTTTGATTGATGGACGGCGGAGAAGGATGAAGACAATCGGACGGTGGACAAAGATTTCGGGAGCCCACTTCATGCTGAACGTTAGGCTCCGATAAAACTGTATGGAAGGAAAAATGCATTGGACACGTGTCAAGATCTCAGTGCATCGGAGTCGATTGTCCGAAAACCACTTCACACCAAAAGGCGGTCCGAAATGCATCGGGTGGTTTATGGTTTCGCTGCGGCGGTTTTGGGCGTTGTACAAACACAGTTGAGATTATATTTCAACAGCAAATCGATGCCACAACATGCAACTGAGTGCACTTTCTGCTTGGCGGACTTCGTGGAAGGTGAACGTGTGAGAGTGTTGCCAAGCTGCAACCATGGCTTCCACATGGAATGCGTCGACAAATGCCTTCGTTCTCACTCTTCCTACCCTACTTGTAGACATTGTCTTCTTCCTCGCTCTATAAATGTGGCAAAACTGCTTTCAGCCCGCCAAACACAATGTCTGTGAAGCGTAGATTCATCAGCTTGTAGAATCTCAGGAGACCAGCGAAATCATCGACTTAGAGTGTGGGGTTAAATGATAGATACATCTTTAGCTAGACAAATCATATGGAGGGCAATGGAGCATTAATGATTTTTATTGAAGACGGCATTTCATCCATAGCGAAGCTGTGATCAGTTTCTTTCTGTGACCACAAGTAACCTTCTGTATCAGTATGCTATGATCAGGAAGAATATCTTTGTACAGAGGGATGAATACATAAACGTGATGAATTTGTTGATCTTTAAGGTTATATGTAAACATCTTAAATTCATTTCAGACCATAGGCCTCTACAATGCCACGATTAATAAACATGGAGCTTTTGTTAATGAACATACATGTTGTTCCGAGCAATATTTTATAGTGATCGATAAAAGCCACTCCGTCTGTCCAGCAATTTTGAATTAAGAAAATAAATTATGAATTAATGCTAAAGGTTTAAATGGCATGGTATCGCTTTTCGGCACGTTTATGTTTGATAGGCTTTCAGGTCTGTGGGGTTAAAAATGTCAACTTTCGACGACGTAAACTATGATGTCTCATTTATTGTTTTTGACGAAAATCGTAATTACATGTAATCGATTTCGATCCATGATCGGAACTATGCAGTACTTGGTATTTGAATGTTTGTGTCAATAATATACAAAATGTGTGAAGGCCTGTTAGCATTGGAAAAAGCTCAGGTAATTCCAATGATCCATTTGATATAAAAAACGCCATAGGAAGCATACTATTTTCAAAGATGCAGCTTAAAATAGATGCTGTGTTGTTTTCTCCGACTCAGTGGAAGCGATCATTTACTATGGAAAGTATTCCTCAACACATGTCAAGTAGATCGCTTGAAGTCACATTTGTGGAATTTTCGACAGGCTTGTCCATCTTCTTTGAATTAAAGGCCAAACGAGAGGTATACACTTCTCAATTTGCTGCAACAAGATACTGTTTCCTTACATAAAGGGAACGGTGCTAAGGTTATGGTTGTGTGTCAAGCATATGGGGAGCAGCAATAGACAATTATTCATGCTGGAAACAATGAACGGCCGAAAGAGAGGATTAGTGGCTACGACGACCAAATTTTTCAAAAGAAATATAAAATTGGGAAGATGTCATGCGAATTGAATAGTAAGAAGAACTATCACGGTTGCTGGCGGTTGTACAAATCAACGATAACATATGCTTGGGGAGGTGGATAATGCAGTATATAAAAACCAATTATAATGTTTTGGAAGTCCACTTTTAGGAAAATGATGTGCATATAAATTCCTGTGGTAAAATAACTTTCAGGAAAAAGATATGCATATAAAATGTTGTGGCTAAATAATATGTAACATAGATCTAAGGGTTACGACAGTAGAATGAGGCATGTATTTCAGATATCTATTCCATTAGTATTAAAATTGAAATTAGTTTCATCCATCACTACTTGCAATGTTAATTTATTATATTATGAAGTTCATAGTTATGAAAATGTAATGCTAAGTATTTTGGACCTTGATGAAAGATTAAGGCAGAGGAGTCTTTCTCACTTAAGTTGCATAGATTAATCCTCTTTCTCACTTATGTTGCATAGATTAAAATATAGATTAAATCAGTGTTTTAGAATACATGAAAAACATTCATATGGAAGTTGGGCCTCTTTTACTGAAAACACAATTCTTTTTACCTCGATTTACACTTCATTGGTCGCTAGTAACAAATTGTTTTTACCTTCCTACCACAAATTGCTTCACAATTTTCTCCTCTCTTTCTCTTAGACTTACACCTTCGACTAAAACTAAAGACTTCCACATACATGTTTATCAAAACATACAATTTTAATTATTTAAATGTAAAACATGATTTTCTGAACTTGGACTTACAGCTTCGACTAAAAATAAAGACTTCCACATACATGTTTGTCAAAACATATAATTTTAATTTTTTAACACAAAATATTAAAAGGTAAAACGTGATTTTCTGAAATTGGATATGTGGTTGAGTGTAAGTGAGAGTTGCCAAATAAATGTTTGAGCATACGTTTTTACCAACCTAACTTTAAATGCCCCATGTGTGTTGCCGAATGGAGAATTTGTACTCCTACTAAGAACTTCATTTAATCAATTTGTTGCAAAATGGAGAAATTGTACTCTTACTGAGAACTTCATTTAATCAATTTGTAGTCCTATTATGTTGGTTTGGGTGGTTAATTAAACATGAAAGAAATGAAATAAAATTGCATGTAAACCAAATGCAAACACAAGTAAAGCATAAGATTTACGTGGTAAAAACTTGACAGTGTGTCAAGGAAACATCCATGAGGCAAGGGATTGGAAATCTATTAATCAGAGATGATTCTCCATGATTAAAATAGTTCTATAAGAGCCTCCTCTATTACATAATTGTTGTTTCGTTATAAAACTAACTTGGCAGTAACTAATACAAATTTTATACATATTTACATAATTAGTTGTCAAATTCCAACAAACTCCACCTTGACAATAATTTTCCTAATCCCTTTCCCATGCCCATTCATCATCTCTTCTGAAAGCCAAGAGAAGCCAAACATCAATGTAGCTTCTCTATTGTAATTGGCTTCATGAATATGTCTGTTCAATTCTCATGTGTATGGACCTTCTTGAGAGCTACTTTTCCGCCATCGATCACATGTCTTATAAAATGATTCCTTACATCAATATGCTTGGTCTTGCTACGATAAGATGGATTTATATCCAAATGAATAGCACTCTGACTGTCACAGAATATATTCACTTTCTCATGTGTCCTTCTAATCTCATCAAGTATACAGTTTAACAAGATTGCTTCTTTACTGACATCTGAAGCAGCTATATACTCTGCTTCGGTAGTGGACAACGCAACTGTTTCTTGAAGCTTTGACATCGAAATAATTGCTCCACCTGTAAGAGTAAAGACAAAACCTGTAGTAGATCTCCTTTTATCCAAATCACCTGAATAATCAGTGTCCACATATCCACAGACTAATCCTTCACTACCATTTAAGATGATGCAATGATCACTTGTGCCTCTTAAATACTGAAGCATCCATTTCACTGCTTGCTAATGTTCTTCAGCTAGATTTGCCATGAACCTACTGACAATTCCAACTACATGTGAAATGTCAGGTCTTGTAGATACCATCAGATACATTAAGTTGCCTACAACATTTTCATATGGTACACGAGACATACACTACATTTATTCATCAGTTCTAGGACTCAAAACCAAAGAAGCTTAAAATGGGAAGCTAATGGAAAATTAACAAGTTTCACATTGTTCATACCAAACCTTCCAAGTACTCTTTCCACATACTTCTACTATGATAACCAAAGCTTACCATTTTTCTTGTCTTTATGTCCCTCCATGACCAAGAAATGTTTTGCTACTCCAAGATCCTTCATATCAAATGTCAGAGAGATATGAGCCTTTAACCTGTTGATCTCATCCATGCTTTTGCTTGCAATAAGCATATCATCAACATACAAAACTAGGATAGTGAATATGCCACTGAAACTCCTCAAGTATACACAATGATCATACTCACTTCTAATAAAGTTTTAGCTCACCATGAAGGAGTCAAACTTCTTGTACCATTACCTGGGAGACTGCCTCATGCCATACAATGATTTCTTGAGCTCACAAATTAATCTTCTATTGTGCTCTTATACAAAGCTTTATGGTTGTTCCATATATATCCCTTCCAAATCACGATGTAGAAAAGTTGTTTTATCATTTAACTATTCTAACTCAAGGTTGAGTAATGCGGTTAGTGCCAACATAGTACGAATACAAACAAGTTTTACAACTGGTGAAAAAATCTCATGAAAGTCGATACCTTCAACCTGAGAATACCATTTTGCTACCAGCCTCGCCTTATACCTGATCTAGGTGGATGTTGGTCGCCACCCACCTATCCCATCTGGACCCGCACAACTGTCTCTTTCAGCTTTTTCAGTTTCCTAAATTGTAGCACAATTTACTATTTTTAGCAGTTTTTCGAGCCTTGAACTTCCAGAGCCATTTTGAGGCCCTAAACGACGTTTTTTGGGAAATCTGGGGCAACATCAATCTATGTTGGCTCCCAAAGTGGTAGTGCTCAGATATATCTTTCTAACGAGCTATTGTATGTGTCAAACGGAGATCGTATGCCAAAGTTATGACCCTAGGAAATTGATGTACCAATTTACCCAAACGAGGCCCACAATTTGGCGTTTCATCTTCTAGGGTTAGGTTTTGTAATGTTAAGGGTTTTCCATTGTTTCTCAACAACAAATAGGCCTTCGAGCCTCATTGTAACACAATTTTTAATAGTTCAGAGGCATGTAGCCACCACATCTCTTCTCAGAGATAAGCTACCATCGCCCTAGCTGGTTTATTTCCATTACTGTTGGTAATCATATTTCAGTATTTTACATTAATGAAATGAAGTATTATTTCCGCTGCATATCTGTGTTTATGGTTATCTCTGTAATTTGTTGCGTTCCTGTTTAAGTCTGGATCAGTATTCCTCCCCCCTTAGGAAGCAATGGTCCCATTGCGTTGAGTTCCTCCCTAAGATGAGGAAGCTTCTGCTGAGTTGGGTCTCTGATGAGTTGTTCTGCAATCTCTAATGTGTCCAGTAATGGTGAGAAGCATGGTCAATGACGGTACCCATTGAACAGTTGGTGCAAACGAAGGAATGGAGGAATGTTATGCGCCAAGGGATTATTCCCCGCAGCCTTGGTACTGGTGTAAGGACCATGTCGTCATGGTTGGAGCTTCTGATGGGCTCTTGTAAGGCATTCTTTCTGTAGATGCAACCAGACTTTGTTGCCCATCTGAAGCTTGTGTGGTACCCCTGAGGAGAAGTTGTTCCTGTGTTCTGTCATGACCGTATCCCTTTTCTATTGTTGCTGCGTGGAGGAACCCTTTGCGGGGGTCATGGATGTAGCAATGATCTTCCCCTTACTTTCGGAGTGAACCAGATACAAAATAAATTTCCTAGTCTGTGAGATGAGTTTGCTGCCTTTCTTAGCAGCGATAAAAGAAGTGGCAGTAGGTGGGGCTACCTCTAGTATCCTGTATAATGAATTATTCAAAGAAATAATGATAGTGCGAGGCCTTGACTCATACACAGCATGTTGCCTCCACAAGTATGGCCGTTCTAATAGTACATCACAAACATCCAGAGGTGTAACATCACACAATACCTCATCTGTGAAGGGCTTGATGCTGTAGGGAAGACAACACTACTCGCAAACTTTGAGATCTCGTCCTTCATGAAGCCAGCTGATACTATATGGCTATGGGTGTGGTGTAGTCGGTAGGCACAACCGCTCCACGACCTCTGCTGAAACGAGGTTCTTTCGGCTGCCACTGTTGACAATGAATTGCAGCACCAAACCCTTCACCCACATCTGTGAGTGGAAAATACGTTCCCCCTCCTCTAGTTCTTCAAGTTCATTCTTCTGGATCTTGGCGGTGGAAACAGTGGCGCTGGGATCCGCATCAATGATCTGCTTCCCTTTGCCATTCCCCTTGTCGAGTTCTAGCTCAGGGTCGGAACATGCATCTGATTCGGAAGCCTTCAATTCAGCCACCAACGACTGCTTGGTCCGACACTCACTTGTGTTATGAGTGGGACTCTTGTGGAACTCACACCACTTTCCTGTGTCCTTCTTTATCTTCATGGTGTTGTTATTTTCTTGCGGCTTTGAGGGGTTGTCTTGGGTCACCCTGCCTTGGCTTTGTCCTTTGGGCTTCGGATTTGCAGATCCAAAGTCTCGCTTCTTCTGTTTGAACTTTTTCTCGATTTTGATAGCATATCGGTATGTTGCGCTGAGTGAGGAGATGTTCAAGAACTCCATCTCTTCTTGGATGTATCTGTGTAGGCAGACGCGGTATTTGATTACCAGATGCAGTTCAGAATCTTTGATACCCAACTGTGTACGAAGGGTATGAAAAATATTTTTGAACTCTGGCACATCTTGGTACCTTCCCTACCGCAGCGTGGTCCACTTTATGTATTTTCCCTCGTAGCTTTTGACAGGGTAGTACTGCTCCTTGACGACATCCCGGAATGAATCCCAAGTGGGTGTGGCTGAAAATAGTGAGCCTGTGCTTTCATCCTTCTGCTTGCAGTAGGTTTCCCACCTGTCCTTGACGTGTGGGGCTGCTTTGAGAAGAGCGAAAACAATCTTTTCCTGACTTGAAAATTCATGAACAGAAAAATATCCTTCTTGAAGATTTAACCATTTGTCTACGGCGTCTGCATCCATTTGACCCTCAAAGATGGGGATTTCAAAATTAACTTGTACCTTGAAGGGTGTGGTGTTTCCAGAGTAGCTGTTGGAAGCCGATGCATCGCCTCTAGGTAGCCGCTGAAGAATCTGGGCAAAGTTGTCCATCATCGCGTTCCGTTGTCACTCGAGGGCTTCTTCGAGAAAGATTTTGATAGGATCTCCTGCCTCCTCGTCTTTCTTCTCATACACCATGGGAGGCCATCGAGATTTACGAGGCTGGTCTTGCAAAGTTTCGACCAGTTCAAGCCCTAACTCCTTATATCCCAACCTCGTTGGGGACATGCAAAGAAAAATAGAGAAAAAGCAGACCGCTCTGATACCACTAATCTGGACTTAAACCGGAACACAACAAATTATAGATATAACCATAAACACAAATATGGAATGGAAATAATACTTCATTTCATTAATGTAAAATACTAAAATATGCTTACCAACAGTAATGGAAATAAACCAGCTAGGGCGATGGTAGCTTATCTCTGAGAAGAGATGTGGTGGCTACATGCCTCTGAACTGTTAAAAATTGTGTTACAATGAGGCTCGAAGGCCTATTTATTGTTGAGAAACAATGGAAAACCCTTAACATTCCAAAACCTAACCCTAGAAGATGAAACGCCAAATTGTGGGCCCCGTTTGGGTAAATTGGTACATCAATTTCTCGGGGTCGTAACTTTTGCATACAATCTCCGTTTGACGCGTACAATAGCTCGTTAGAAAGATCTATCTGAGCACTAGCACTTTGGGAGGAAACATCGGTCCATGGACACTTCTTGCCCAAAATTTCCCAAAAAACGTCGTTTAGGGCCTCAAAATGGCTCCGGAAGTTCAGGACCTGAAAAATAGCTAAAAATAGTAAATTGTGCTACAATTTAGGAAACTGAAAAAGCTGAAAGAGACAGTTGTTGGGGGTCCAAATGGGATAGGAGGGTGACCAACATCCAACTAGATCAAGACCTTTCGATACTTTCATCAACTTTTCGTTTCAATTTGAAGTCACATTTGCATCCAACAACACTTCTCCCCTCACGAAGTTCTACAAGATCCCAAGTATTGTTCTTGGCTAAGGAATCCATTTCTTCTTCCATAGTCATTTTCCATTTTTTGTTATCTGTATCATTTACTGCTTCCTAATAACAAGAAGGTTCCCCATCTTCAATAGTCAAATCAAAAGATGAAGCAGAATCTTCATACCTTTTGGGAGTTTTTTCTTTCCCTAGTAGACCTTCTTAGAGTGACTAGTTGCTGAACAAGTTTAGAAAATTCAACAACTTCCTTTGTATCTTCATGAGTTTTTCCTCGAGAGGTCTCTCCTTCCTTTCAACTTTCAAAGAAAGGTCTAGCCTCCAACTGAATTTATTCATTTGGCACTACATGTTCCTGTTCAATTCTTTCAACATTTGATTTTAAAAGAGAAGATTCATCAAATTTTATATCTATGCTAATGACTATCTTTTGTGACGTAGGATCACACAACTTGTATCCTTTCACCGCGTAGTCATACCCAAAAGAGACATAACATTTTGATTTTGGATATAATTTTGAACATTGATTTTTAGGAATAAGAGCATATGAATCACAACCAAATATCCTTAAATGTCAATAATCACAAGAATGACCTAACCAAACTTCTTCAGCTATTTTACAATTTATTGCTACTGAAGGTGATCTGTTAACTAAATAACAAGCAGTAGATACTCTTCTACCCACAACTCCTTTTGCAAGTTAGCATTTCTGATCATGTTTCTGGCTCCTTCCATAAGAGTCTGATTCATACATTCAACAACACCATTTTGTTGAGGAGTATAAACAACAGTTTTGTGTCTAATAATTCCTTCATCCTTATAGTACTATTCAAATTCTAGAGAAGTAAATTCACCACCATTGTCAGTTCTTAAACATTTAATTGATTTTCCTGTTCTTTTTTCTACCATTGCTTTAAATTGTTTAAAGACATTGAATACATCAACTTTCTTTTCCAACATAAAAACCCAAACCTTACAGGATAAATCATCAATAAATGTTAAAAAATATAAAGCACCTCCATATGATACAATAGGATATGGTCCCCACAAATCATAATGAAGATAGTCCAAAATTTCTTTACTATTATGACTTCCAGTTTTATTTCTCTGTTTAAACTATTTTCCATACACACAATGTTTACAGAAATCCAACTTCAAGATTTCAACTCAGGAAGTAATTTACGATTGATCAGTACCTGAAGACCTTTCTCGCTCATGTGATGCAATCGTTGATGCCATAGGGGAGTACCTTCTTCTTCTTTCTCTAACACAATTGTTGCTTCACTCATCTAAGTACTTCCTTTAAGTCTGTAAAGATTTCTGACCTTTCTTGCTTTCATAAAAACTAGGGCGCCTTTTGAGACTTTCAATGCTCCATTCTGACCTGTAAACTTATAACCATGTAAATCCAACACTCCTAACGAAATCAATTTTTTCTTCAATTCAGGTACATGTCTAACACTAGTTAATTTTCTAACTGTGTTATCATACATTTTAATCCTGATATTTCCCATCCCAATAGTCTGACATGATACATTATTAACCATAAACACAAAACTACCATTTACAGCTTCATATGAAGTAAACCAATTTCTGTGTGGACACATATGATGAGAAGCACCAAAGTTTAACAACCATCTTTCAATATCCTAGGACACATTACAAACAGGTAACGTTTCATCTATCATACATAACTCTTCAGCAAATAAAACTTCGTCTATCATACCTGAATCACCCTGATTTTCTTCCTTCTTTGGGTTATCAGACTCTTTTTGTCTCCAATAATCTTTCTTTAGGTGCTCAATTTTATTGCAGTACTAAAATTTTGTGTTACACTTCTTTCCCTTTGATTTTGATCTCGAAGATCCCCTTGTTTTCTATCCCCTTTCCTTTGATTGCTCTATGGCTATCGTCACTTCTGGTGCAACTATTTCGGTATTAGATTTCCTCCATACTTCTTCAGATAAGAGAGCTCCCAAAACTAATTCAAACTTCAAAGAATCAGTAGTGCTCAAGCTGAGTGAAGTTACGAAGTGTTCCCACGACTTGGGCATAGAACACAACGAGGTTATAACTTTGTCTTCTTCCTGAATTTTAACTTCCATATCTGATAATTGGGATATAAGTGTGTTGAAAACATTTAAATGTTCTGCAACTTTTGTAGCCTTCTTCATTCAAAGATTGTACAATTGTCGTTTCAAATAAATTCTATTGGTTAATGATTTTTTGATATATAGTTTTTCCAGTTTTTCCCATAAACTTGAAGCTATATTCTCTTCAACAATGTTGAAAAGAAATTCGTTCGTCAGGCATAACCTGATGGTTCTGAGAGCTTGGGCATCCAAGTCCTCTGTTCTGAATCTGTCATGCTAGCAGGTTTCTTATTCACCCCGTCCAATGCATTGTGCAACCCTTGCTGCACCAAAAAATCCGTAACTTTCAGTTTCCATAATGGAAAGTTGTGCTTGCCGGTGAATTTCTCCACCTCAAACTTCTCATTCATCATCTTGGCCATTTCTTTCCTCCTAGGGTTTGAGTCTTTCAACTAGGGTTTCTTAAAAAAAAATTGATTTGTCTTCGTCCAATTTCAATTTTTTCTACTCCCAAAAAAAAAATCAAAATTTTGTTTCTTTCCAATATCTTTTTATCTTCAAATTGACTAAAAAAAACTACAACAGTTTTCTAGAAGGATTCCCTTTAATTTCAGTTTTCTTGGACAAAAAACCTCCATTCTTCAATGAAGCCTTTTTCTTGAAAAACTTTCACAATTTCCCGCTTTTTTTTTAATTTACTGCACATATTCTTAAAATACTTCAAACCCTGAGATTGCCTCAAATACACATAAATTATATATATATATATATATATATATATATATATATATATATATATATATATATATATATATAGATATATATATATATATATATATATATATATATATATATTTCTTTAAAAAGCTTTAGACCGTATGCTCAACAGGTCTCCAAAATTAAAAAAAAAAAATTAAATAAATACCCAGACTTCTGATCGAAGGTTTTCTTCTCGCAACTTTCGATTCGCGACAATCTGCTTCCAAAAGTGACTTCCCACAAGCAGACCGACCACAACTGCTGCTCCTGAATTCAATTCGAGATTTATGCAAACTCTTAGCGATCTTTATGCAGGTGCAGACAGAAGGCTTTTTCTTCACACACAGGGATATGCTTTCTCTCTCTTGCATTATCCTTACATGCGAAGACAGGTAGGGCTGACGGCTACAACTCTCTCCCGCAACAGGTTTTTTGCTCAAACATCCAGGCTCCTATTTAAAAAATCAACTGCTCCTCTTTAAAAACATCAGCGTCTCCTCTTTAAAAAACATAGCGGGCTCCTCCAAAAAAAAATAGAAAATAGAAAATAAAAAAAATAAAAAATAAAATTGTCTCCTTGTCAACCTCTCAGGGGCAGTTTTCAACAGCGGCTCTACCTGACTATGCTCCTCTTCGGCGGACGGCTATATTTCTAGGGGCTAGCTACGCTACTCTTTGACGGCTTCATTTCTTAAGGCATCCTTTGTTTGGCTTTGTACTGCTTACTCAATAGATTGCTCTGATACCACTTATTGGTTTGACTGGTTAATTAAACAAGAAAGAAATGAAATGAAACTGAATGTAAATCGAATGCAAACACATAAGTAAAACACAATATTTTTCGTGGTAAAACCTTGACAGTGTGTCAAGGAAACATCCACGGGCTAAGGGATTGGAAATCTATTAGTTATGGATGATTCTCGATGATTACAATAGTTTGACCATTCATCAATTTTATAAGAGCCTCCCCCATTAGATAACTGTTGTTTTGGTATAAAACTAACTTGACAGTAACTAATACAATTTTTATACATATTTACATAATTAGTTGTCAAATTCCAACATATTCAGAACTTCATTTAATCCATATCCTTCACCCTTCAAACAAAACAATTTGTAGTCCTATTCAAAACTTCATTTCATCCATGTCCTTCAGCCTGTAAACAAATTGTACTTGGTTGATTTACACGTGTATGTCTGAAGTCAGTTTATTTAAGACAGTGGTTGAGATTAATTTTCCAACACTCCCTCTTAATCACAACTACTGCCATTGGCAATTCTCAAATGGTCTTAGACAAAATTTACACTGCCAATGGCTTTGTGAAAATATCTGCAACTTTTTCCTGTCACTTGTAGTGCTGCAACACAATTTCACCATTGTTAATCAATTCTCTAATGATACTTAGTGTCAATGTGCTTGGTCCTTTTGTGGAAAAACTAATTCTCTGATAGTGAAATTGTGGAATTGTTGTCACGGGGAATAGTTGTTGTTCCCTCATGTTCATGGCATAATTCCCCCAACATTCTTCTCATCCAAACGGCTTGACGTAGTGCTGTTGTTCAGCGACATATTCAACTCTTGTGGTTGACAATGACACTATTAGTTGCTTCTTGGAGGCCCATGAAACAGTTGCTGAACCTGAATGAAAAAGATATCCTGACTTGTTCTTTCTATCATCAACACTTCATACCAAGTCTATTAGTGTAACCAACCAACCTAATGGCATAAATATGCAAGAGCTAAATGCATCTCCCCGATAATGACTTACAAAATGTCAAAGAGCTAAATGCATCTCCCCAATAATGGTGTAAAAAATGTCAATCAATTTAGTTTCCTAAATTTTAATCTTAAATTATCAAGTGGGAGTTGTAAACTCAGAGATGTGTATGCATAGAGTTAATGGAATCAATATTCTTTCTAACCTATCATTTAAAAATGGAAATAATGTCATAAAAACCAAACAACTTGAAAATCAAGGCAACAAGGAACTTTTGTATTGGATGCAAACTCAAAGAAATATATCTCCAATGCGCCCAATATTCAGTGAAACGTAGCTCGTAACAATAGTTATCTTAAGAAAATCAAACCCATTTAAGGTAAATCTATAAGATATGTATTAACTAGAGTGTGAACACAAACCTTTCACCAAAATTTGACTTCACAAAGTGTTCATGTAGCCCAGGAACACATATAATTTCCCTTTAGAAAGTACTCTCACTTCACAAAGTGTTCATGTAGCTAAAAAAGACATATAGTTTCCCCTTAGAAAGTACTCTCACTTCTATTAAAGAATAATTTATATGCAATTAAGGAAAGGAAAAAAACAATGACATATGCTGGTCATTGGGGGTGTCAACGCAAAGATCCTTATGAGCATAGGTTGTAATCTTCACTGCACTTAATCCAAAGCATTCATGCAACCAGAAAAATTAAAAGCTGTATCTCTAACCTTCAATGATTGAGCTCACCTATGCAAAAAAGAAACAATTGTAAACAATGATACAACTAAATGCATTCAAAGGAAAATGAACTATATACTCTAATGATTATGCTACGCTACACTACGGAGAAATGGAAACATGGAACTGCAAGCCATGACGGCGGGGCCTGCGGCCAGCCGGTTGCCGCGATGCTTAAAAACTACAAGACCGCGATCCAACTAAGCACAATTGGTCTTAAAACACTAACCTGACAATCGGTTTTAGCTAGATCCTCAGAATACAAAATTAGATACAATCTTGTACATTCATATCAATAGACGGAAGTATTGACTTAAACAATTTTAAATCCGATTTGGCCTATAATCGGGATTCTGGATGAAATGTATCCAAATGATAGGAATCTTTGATCTCGGAGATGATGGGTAGTGTCGACTTCGCAATATTTTAAATCCCTTTGAACATATAGCTTGATGGGAATGAGTGTACCTAATGGTGGAACACCTTTACAATTTTATAAGTCAGAACAAAATCCGAGATCTCACAAGTCTTTTAGGCTATATTCATCGACAAACTCTTCAGGATTTAGGGTTTTTAGGATTAGTTAGGGAAGAATGGTTTTAGAGGCCGCCACCGACAAGCTATCTCCTCAAGCACCGATTAGTCCACATATGAGTGAAAATATGATCCTTATTCTTCTTGTGTTGCTCTGCACTGTCGTATGTCTAATGGTGTTGGCTTCAATCATTCCATGGGACAAGATTTGGAGGTCATGCCACGATCATATGGCCACTTAAGACGATACGGATTTTTCTATTTTCCGGAAAAGAGTTTCAATTAAATAATATAAATTTATTTTATTATGAAAATATAATTTATTCTATCAAATATAAAAAATATAAAAAACCATATTAGCTACATTAAAAAATTACAAATATTAAAATGTTAAATTTCTATATTAAAAGGTTAGCTTTTCTTGAAAGTTTATTTTAAAACGTTATATTCTATATTAAAAAGTTGGTTTTTTTTTTAAGCTTTTTATTAAAATATTAATGAAAAGTAGCATAATTTCTATATTTAAAAGATTACAAATTTTTTATATTAAAAAGTTGGTGTTACTGTTAAAACTTTATGTTAAAAAATCGCAGTTAAATAATATTATTTTTTTATTAAAAAAGTACAAGTTTTTTATTACAGCATGGGGCAAAAAAGATAAATTTTATATATAAAATAAAATAGATTTTAAAAAGCATTTTCATTATTCTTCTAATTTTTTTGAATCATAGTAACTATTATATTGGAGTATAGTTATTATGGTTTATTACAAGACAAAAGTATTTGATGCATAATTTAATTAGAAGGGCTCCGTTGTAATATTATTTGGTTTTTATAAGTTAGTATATTGGTCACAATAATTTTAAAATATTAAGTTAGGATATTGATACAAAAGAAATAAAAGTTAAAATGTGAGGCCAATTTAATGTTTTATACGCATTTATATCAATAAAATGTTAGGTGTTAGCTGCCCTAAATAAAGAAGGCAAAAGGAAAATAAAATGCTAGGGAAGCAAAATGATATGAAACTCTTCATTTCATGTTTTTATAAATGCACAGGCTACTAGTCAAAATGCGCTATGAGCCAATTGTCAAATATTGTTTTCATGTGCCGAAGAAAAGGAAGAGGATTAAAGGTTTGCTCTAAGGTTTTTATATCAATTAATTTGGTATTAATCCTATCCCTAAGTTTTAAATCCCAATATTACCCCTCTGCTCACATTTCCCTTCACCCACTTATCCCTAAGTCTTAACACCCCTCATATATCGCAGATATTCCTGACGCATTACATTATTAATTCCCGACCCCACCAAGAACAATATGTCACGTAATGAGTTAAGCCTCAAACAGGTCTCACTTCATCTCGGCCCATCTCCCAAGATCTGACAGCCCATATGAATTTTTGGCCCCCCTTCACCATCTGAGCTTTATCGTCGGAGGGGGCGGGGGGATCGGGGGGTTCAAAACGGTCGGTATACAAAACCACACCCTCCCCTACGTGTCAACACCATATTTTTTCGGACCCCCTCAGGTGAAACTACTAACCACTCCCCCCCGAAAAGTTGTTTCCTTTGCTTTGGATACCGATCTCCTATCTATTATGCTCCTACCATTCACCTTCCGCCACAACACTCGTCCGTTCTCCATCCAATTATAACGTTCCCTCCGGAATTAACACTGTTAGGCAATTAATTCTTTAGCCATTAATTCAACAGACCCACGCCACCTTCAACGGAAAAACCAATTGATTATATAAACCTCCCTTTCAAAGGTTAATAGGTTACTGAATTCATGCACTATCTATGTTATTGATTTGTTGTAGGTTTGTTGGACTAAAACTTTGACGGTTTCTACCCGCCAGCAAAACTCTCTGGTCATACTTTTCATCCTATTGCCTTTGTTCTTCCCTCCTGTTACCGCTCCAAAATTTCTCTAGAGTTATTGTGAATGAAATGATAGAGGTAACCACAAACCTACTTTGGAGATTAGGATCTAGCCTTCCTAATGCTGAGAGAGGGCTCTCTCTTTATGATTTAACTTTGTTTAGTTAATTGATTTTAGGCTACTTATTTTAGCTTTAAATTGGTTTTGGTTTTGATTTGGTAGTGGGATCACTGAGTTATATGGATAGAGGGATGTCTTTTACCATTGGGCGATGGAGTCATATGTCAAGAAACTAGGACTAGATCAAGTTCTAAAAGTAGTGTTTACAGGGCAAGGTAGCTGAGCAAATTCAGATCTTTTAGGCTAGATGGTGAAGTGGTTTTCAATTGAGGTCAAGGAGCAATTAAGGATTCCTCAAACTGGATAATGAAGGAAATGGTAGAGGTCAATTGAAACTAGGGAGAAATGAAGGATTCCCTAATCTGGATATCTGAAGGAAACATTAAATTGATTAACTGTTCAAGACAAAGTGTATTTAAACAAATTCTGTAACAATTTTTGAGTTACTTCATTCAATTTAGATAACATGCAAGTATATGAAACACTTATGAAGATAACAATTTGATAAACAGAAAATACTTCACTGAAGTGGCCAAACACATGAATCCTATAATGCAATGTCTTAATTACTTAGTCCAGTATGCTAACTTGAAAAAATGGTACAATGAACCCTTAGGTTTCAGATCAATACAACTATAGAAATATCTAGCAATTTACACTCTATACTTTAAATTATGAAGTATTTATAATTTTTTTTATACAAAATATCCCAAACTGTTTTGGGAATTATTCTAGGAAAAAGAAATATCTTCATGCAGGGAGATAGAGACAAATATTCAGCTGCTACAATTTTTCCCTACTAATTAGGCTTTGCTGTCAGATCTTTTGCAGTATTTTCTCCTTTGTTGTTTGTCTTCACGCTGACTATTCTTTTTACTTTTCCTTTTAACTGATACTCTTTCATCTGATACTCTTTCACTAGGTTGAACTTTTGCTTTTCTTTTACTACTCTGTATTCACTTTTACCTTGCATTTTCACAGTAAATCATTTAACTTTTCCCAAGTCTCTGTGTCTCATAATTTAATATTTACCATTATTCTATAGACTTCATCTGCTTTTGTGTATTTTGCAAAGGTCGGCTTATTTAGTAAAAGCTATTTTACCTCATGCCTAAGGTAAAAGAGGTTCTCAAAAGTTTGGTACAGAACCTTTCCTGTAGGCATCCCTTTCATAAAAGAATTATTGGATTGATCTCTTGCCACTTCACTAATTTTCCTGTTGTAGTCTTCATGTGGCATTAATCTGTAATTTATTACCAAGGGATTTGGCAGACCTTTCTGTCTCAAAGCATCAAACTTAACCATGAACCTGCATATAGCCAACTCCATGGTTTGGCATTTTTCTTCAAGCTTTTCATCATTCATTTCCTCTTGGTGAGTACTTTCTTCACCTCTAATATAGTGCCAGTCCTGTCATCTATGTCCAACTCCTGCAATTCATATTTATTTTTAGAGTTAAGGAATTGGATTATTCTTGAGGCTTCTTCTGGCATGTCTCCAAGTTCAGCCTTAACTCACTGAATTTCTTAAGTAGCCTCTTTGACTAAATCATTTTGTTCAATGATGACATTTATAGATGGCCAAATATCATTGACAGAGTGAATGACATTTTTCCATAGTTGTTCTTTTGCTTGGGCAAGTGGCTCCTTTAGTGTTAATTGTTTCTCCAAGCTCTTTATCCTCTCAGTCAACCTATTTGACTTCTATACTTCATTTTTTTACATAATCTGTGCCAGTTTCTTCTCATACTCTAGACTTGTTATCTGTTCTTTAAGTCTATTTATTTCAGTCATCTGAATGGACACGTCTTCCATAGCTTTGACCAGTTTACTTGCCTCATCACTTGGCTGAGCTGCTACTGTTGTTGAACCTGTTGCTGATATAGATGTTGTTACAGCTGGAAGTGATGTAGCTAGTGGAGTTGTGGGGGCAATGATGCTGCCAAAGTTGATGGAACTATTGTAGGGACTGTTACAATAGCAGCAATAGTGGTTGTCCCAAGGCTGGCCTGTTTCAACTATATCAAACTATCCAATTCCTTCTCCATTTCTTTCAATTGATCATTTAATTAGAGAATGAGATCCATCATTTCTTCCTGCTGGGTTTGGCTTTCTAGGACCTCCTTGGTCTATGGATATTCTGAATGAGGCAGCTTCAGTTGCTTCTTTAAAGCAGTGATATCCTCATTCTTCTTCTTTATAAATTTCTCTACAGCCTCAACATCATTGGGATTATATCCAAGCTCAATCACTAAGTCTTCCAGTGACTTGATTCTATTATCCTTGGCCTACGAGGATGCCTTTTCCAACTTATAATGTGCTATGATTCTGTCCAGTGAGCTTTGAAATTTGTGCACAGTCATTTCTTTATTTGTCATTAAGGAGTAAATCATCTCACCCGCCTACTTATGGAACTCAATTTGGTCAATAGGGCGAACATCCATAGCCAAAACTTCAAGTTCAGTCTTCCTATAGTCTGTTGATGATTTGTGCTGCTGGACTGTAGGTTGCATGAATGCCATTTGCATATTCCCAGTCTTCATGTCAAAGGCTGACATTAATTTACTTTGATTGCCAGGTGTTTTTTGAAGTACTAGGCATAAGTTTCAGCCTTCAATGCCTCATTCCTCAACTGAATTTCATTGTACTTTTGTTTAATATCTTTCTCTTTATCCATAGGCTTGCTGGATGAAGAGACTTCAATGCTGAGTTGTTTCTCAATAAGCTGAGTGTTTGAAGTAGAAGGCTGGTGAGTTTCCTCTAAAACTACTGGACTTTTACTCATTCCAACCATTGTGTAAGTGTCAGTGATTTCCACTGTCTCAATGGTATCTTCTTGCATAGTTACGGGATTAAGCTTGGGCCTCCTCCTGTAACTGATATCAAACCTATCATATGTAGTGTCCATTACTGAGGTAGAACCTTCTTCCCTGGTTCTTTGCACATTTATGTCCTCATTGGCTGGAGTCTGTAGAATGGGAGTAATAGTCATATGTCCTTGTAGGGTTGGAACCTATAGAAAGGAACTAGTATCAGTATGCATTTCCACTTCTATAAAAGTATTCTCCACATCTACTACAATATTCTCCACATCTATCAAAATGTTTTCCAAACATTCTGACTGCTTGGAAAATCTCTCAATGTCTGGCCTGGGATCATGTATGAAAGGACTCAATTTGAATTTGAGCCTTAGTTTATTTATGACTCCATTAGCATCATACTACCACATGAAACTGGTTTTGAAGTTTATTTGCTGTAGATTTTTGTATGCTTCTGGTCCAGATTCCCTATTATTACATATAAAAGGGCCCAACTGGTTTTTCATTTTAAACTGAGTCTTCTCCCTAGCTGATAGGAAATTAACTTCATTAGAGTTTGTGATTTGCTTGAAATACTCTAATGCAAATATCCCCATGGGAAGATATTTGCGCAGCTTGTAGGGAGTGATTTGGCATCCATATATTCTGATTTCTATGTGGTCAAGGTATAAATACTAGTCTCCCACTCTACTGTTCTTAGCCAACTGTAATGCTCTCTTAATCTCCTCATCCATTATGGGCTGATAGGTACTGGTTAGAATGTTTTTAACTCGATGAAAAAATGAATCAATGAACTCCTTATAACTAAAAGGAGTGGAATATCTTTGGATCAATGGTGTTCAAAAGATGACAACTCTTGGATGGCTCTTAGTGTCTAACTTTTAGATGTTGACTAGAAACTTATCTGACTGAAAATATATAAACATGTGAAACAATACAGATGATTATTTGAAGACTCTCTCATTTGGAAATCTGATAAACTGTTCATGGATTTTTTCTGCGAAGAAAAAAGCAATGTTGTAAATTGTAGCAAGAGGCTTGCCTGGGAAAAAAATAGAAACGAAAGCAAGGATAATCTCATCCACATGCTCATTAGTGGTGTATCCCAGAATGTAAGAGAGCATGGTTATAATTTTCTACCTCTTTCAGAGAAAATGGTGGCAGTGTATGCAGGCCTTTCTGTTGGAGTATGACACTCTTCAATAATGGAAGTCTGAAAGATCTGAGCTTTCTTGCGAAGGTCTAGCTTGGTGTAGAGTTCAAGTAAGGCTTCAATGGAAAATGGGGTCTCATTTGGGCCTGGCTGGATCTACAACATTTGATTTATTGAGTCTGCATTTATAGTGAATAAAAAGCTGTTGGTCAGGGGTGACTATGGCTCTTTGACTGGGAATATAGAAAGATTGGTAGAGGTGGATGATTTCTGATAATACGTGTACCTGTGGGAACAAGTACTTGGGTAGATTTGACTCCCATAGGTGAATGTCATCATTCTGGTTTTAAAAAATCTCTTTACTCCATCAATGGAGTTTCAATAGGTATCTAGGTGGTCCAGGTGGATATTGGTGACCACCCACCAAGTCCACATGGACCCCCACCATTGTTCCCTTTAGCTTTTCAGTTTCCTTAATTGTCGCACAATTTACTATTTTTAGTAGTTTTTCGGGTCCTGAACTTCCGAATCCATTTTGAGGCCCTAAGCGATGTTTTTTGGGAAAACTGGGAGAAACATGGGTCCATGGACCTATGTTACTCTTCCCAAAGTTGTAGTTCTTGGATAGATCTTTATAATGAGATATTGTACATGTCAAACGGAGATTGTATGCCAAAGTTACGACCCGAGGAAGTTGATGTACCAATTTACCCAAACGGGGCCCACAGTTTTGCGTTTCATCTTCTAGGGTCAGGCTTTTGGATGTTTAGAGTACTCCATTGTTTCTCAACAATAAATAGGCCTTCGAGCCTCATTGTAACAAAGTTCAGAGGCATGTATCCACCACATCTCTTCTTAGAGATAAGCTACCATCGCCATAGCTGGTTTATTTCCATTGTTGTTTGTAAGCATATTTTAATATTTTACATTAATGTAATGAAGTAATATTTCTGCTGCATCTCTGTGTTTATGGTTATCTTTGTAACTTGTTGTGTTCCTGTTTAAATCTGGATCAGTGGTATCAGAGTGGTCTGCTTGTTCTCTGTTTTTCTTTGCATGTCCCCAACGAGGTTGGGATATAAGGAGTTAGGGCTTGAACTGGTCGAACCTTCGCAAGACCAGCCTCGCAAATCCCAATGGCCTCCCATGGCAGATGAGAAGAAAGATGAGGGGGCAAGAGATTGTATCAAAATCTTGCTCGAAGAAGCCCTCGAGCGACAAAGGAACACGATGATGGACATCTTTGCCTAGATCCTTCAGCAGCTACCCAGAGGTGACGCATCAGCTTCCAATAGCTACTCTAGAAATGCCATGCCCTTTAAGGTATAAGTTAATTTTTAAATCCCCATATTGAAGGGTCAGATAGACACAGATGTTGTAGATAAATGGTTAAATATGCTAGAGGGTTATTTTTCTGTTCATGAATTTTCGAGTCGAGAAAAGATTATTTTCGCGCTTCTTAAAGCAGCCCCCCACATCATGGATTGGTTGGAAACCTATTGTGAGCAGAAGGATGAAAATACCGGCTCACTATTTTCAACCGTACCCACCTAGAACTCATTTTGGGATGCCATCAAGGAGGAGTACTACTCTGTCAGAAGCTATGAGGATCAATACATAAACTGGACCACACTATGGCAGGGAAGAGACCAAGACGTGTCGGAGTTTACCAATCTTTTCCATACCCTTCGCACAAAGTTGGGTATCAAGGATTCAAAGCAACATTTGATACTAAAATACGGTGGCTACCTACACAAGTACATCTAGGAAGAAATAGAATTCCTGAACATCTCCGTGCTTGGCACAACATACCGAGATGCCGTCAAGGTTGAGTAGAAGTTTAAACCAAAGAAGCAAGACTTTGGATATGTGAATCCAAAGCAAGGGAATGGTGCCACCAAATCGTAGAACAAAGGACAAAGCGAAGGCGAGGTAGCCCAAGACAACCCGCCAAAGCTGCAAGCAAAGAACAGCACCGCGAAGCTAAAAAAGGACACGGAAAAATGGTGTGAGTTCCATAACAGCTCCACTCACAACACAAGTGAGTGTCGGGCCATGCAGTGACTGGTGGCTGAGCTAAAGGTTTCAGAATCAGATGCATGTTTTGACTCTGAATCAGAATTCGACAAGGGGAATGACAAAGGGAAGCAGATTATCAATGCAGAGCCAATGCCACCGTTGCCACCACGAAGATCTAGAAGGAGGAACCTGAAGATCTAGAGGAGGAGGAGCACCTCTTCCACTCCCAGATGTGCATAAAGGGATCCCCACTATAGTTTTTTTTTTACAACAAGAGCCAAAAGAACCTCATTTCAACAGAGGTCATGAAGTAGTTGGGCTTACTGACAATAGCACATCCACAACCGTACACCATCAGGTGGCTTCACCAAGGACAGGATCTTCGCGTGAGCCAGCACTGTCACCTTCCATACAACATCAAGCCCTTCATAGATGAGGTATTGTGTGACATTGCTCCCCTTGAAGTTTGTGATGTATTATTAGGACAACCATACTTGTGGAAGCGACATGTTGTGTATGAATCAAGGCCCTATGCTGTTATCATTACTTTTGGAAATAAGTTGTATAGGATACCAGAGGTAGCACCGCCTACCACCATCTCTTTGGTTACTGCAAAATAATGCAATAAGCTCACTTCCAAAACTAGGAAATTTGTTTTCCTGATGATACGCCCTCAAGGAAAGAAGAAGACGGTGGCCACGACCTCTAGACAGGACCCCTCTGCACGACAACTATAGATGGACAAGGTCGTGTAGGAGTACGAGGACATCTTCACCTCCCTCGCGGGGGTTTCTTTGCACTGTTAGGTCAAGCACTCCATCAATATGACCCCAGGTGCACCGCTGCCCAATGGACCAATCTATTGGCACTCCATTCTAGAGAATAATGAAATAAAGAGGCAGATTCAGGAGCTGCTACAGAAAGGTCACATCCATCCGATTTCATCACCCTATGGGAGCCCGATCATGTTGGTACAGAAGAAGGATGGGACTTGGAGACTTTGTATTGACTATCGGGCACTGAACAAGATCACTGTTCCTAATAGGTACCCAATTTCACGGATTGATGACCTCTTGGACGAACTGAATGGGGAAAAATATTTCAGAAAGATTGATTTGAAGTCAGGATATCACCAGGTACCAATCAAACCCTCCAATGTGTGGAAGAATGCCTTCAAAGCTAAGCAGGGTCTTTTCGAATGGTTGGTTATGCCTTTCAGATTGATGAATGCTGCTGCGACCTTCATGAGGCTAATGGATGACATCTTGCTGCCATTCACCAACTCATTTGTAGTGGTATACTTGGATGACATCCTGATCTTCAGCCAGAGTTGGGAAGAGCACCTCAACCACATCCGACAGGTTCTCCAAACACTGCAACAACATAAGCTATGTGCCAATTTGAAGAAATGCACTTTTGGCATGATCTAGGTTCAGTATTTGGGATACATTATTGTTGAACATGGGGTGCATGTGGATCCATCCAAGATCCAAGTCATTTAGGATTGGCCCTCTCTAACCACTCTAACAAAGCTCAGTAGCTTTCTAGGTCTTGCCAACTTCTATCACAGGTTTGTGTTGGCATTTTCTCATATCACTTGGCCCTTGAGTCAAGTCACCAAGCGAGGAGCGAAAGCAAAATTCTTTTGGTTTGAATCTCAACAGAAGGCATTCATAGAGTTGAAATATCGCCTCTACTTAGCACCAGTGCTCGTATTGCTAGACTTGTAACAACCATTTGAGGTAGAGACAAATGCCTCTGACTATGCTATTGCGGCAGTCCTTACTAAACACGAGCATTCAGTGGCATATCATAGTGAGACACTTTCGGACATAGTTCGGAAGTATGCCACTTATGACAAAGAGATGTATTCCATTGTGTAAGCCTGTTGATAATGGAAACATTACATTTTGGGGAAGGAAATGGTCATCCACATAGACCACTGACCCCTCCAGTTCATACTTACCCAAGGGAAATTACAGAATGATCGCCATCATAAGTGGTCCACATACCTACAACAATTCCATTTGAATATCAAGTATAAGAAGGGCAACACCAATAATGTTGTAGATTGCCTCAGTTGACCACCGATCATGGCATTAACCACCATTCTCAACTCTTGTGGGCACGAGACTTCTGATTGGCCACTTCTCTACATAAGTGACCCAGAATTCCTCCACACATACTAGACACTCTTGGAGGGTCAGCATGCTCCATATTTTCACCTCGAGGATTCCCTGTTATGCCACCGGGTTGACCTTTGTGTTCCTTCAAGTGAGCATGCCAAGATGATTTGGGAAGCACACTACAGTCGAGTTGTTGGGCATTTCGGGGTGGAGAAAATGGTGGCAGTACTACAGAAGTATTTCTATTGGCCGAATCTATGACAGGATGTCGGGAAGTACATCAGATCATGCACTACCTATGCCATTGTCAAATCGACCGTCAAGAATCAAGGCCTCTATACCCCACTACCTACCCCTAGTTGACCTTGGGAATCCATCTCCATGGATTACATGTCAGTACTTCCTTCCACTAAGCATGGAAACGACTGTGTTTTTGTGGTTGTTGACATGTTCTCAAAGATGGCCATTGTGGCGGCTTGCAAGGAGAATATCACAACAAAAGCCACTACTAAACTCTTCTTTGAATGAGTGTGGGTACACTTTGGGATCCCACTATCTATCATCTCAGATCAGGATAACAGGTTCCTCGATGCCAGACACCAAACTCACTAAGTGCACAACTTTCCATCCTCAAACAAATGGCCAAATAGAGGTTGTCAATAGGACGATTGTACACATTCTGTGCATGTACAACTCAGATCATCCATGCACATGGGATGAGAGCCTCCCCTACATCTAGCATAGCTACAACTAGGCTCTCCACAGCTCAACTAGCCACAACCCTTTTCAGGTGGGCTTGGGATTCCAACCACTATGCCCCATTGATGTGGCCATGCCATTTGCAGCTACTCACACAGATTTGGCTCATGTCTAGTCTGAAACAAATAAAGAAAATAGCTTCGTTGAGGACATCCAACATATCCGTCAGCAGGTCCATGACATTCTGGAGAAATCAAATGCCAAGTAAAAGCAGCGACATGATCAACATTGGGTGTCACACAAGTTTCAGGTGGGCGACAAAGTCTGGTTGCATTTGAAAAAGGAATGCCTTACCAGAGCCTATCGGAAACTGATACCACTCCGATACGGTCCTTACACCATTACCAAGGCTATGGGAGATAATGCATTTGAGCTCAACATTCCCCCATTACTAGCCTACACCCAGTGTTCAATGTGGATTGTCTTCGGCCATACTTTCCACCATTACTAGGCACATCCACCATTGCAGAATAACTCACACCCACAGAGTTAAATCCAGATTGCATGGAACGAGCTGCAACTGATCAGATCATGGATACATAGATCAATCACACTTGCCAGCAGAATATCCAACTGTATCAAGTTGTGAAAGTAGGCCAACTCCTTCACCAGGGCAAGTGGCTCACCAGGGACCAAGTTCAGTAGATGTTTCCTCATCTCATGGAGGAGCTCAATGCAATGGGGACCATTGCTTCCTAAGGGGGGAGGAATGATCTAGGTGGATATTGGTTGTCACCCACAAAGTCCACTTGGACCCCCACCATTATTGCTTCCAGCTTTTTAGTTTCCTTAATTATTGCACAATTTACTATTTTTAATAGTTTTTTAGGTCTTGAAATTCTGAAGCCCTTTTGAGGCCCTAAATGACATTTTTTTGGGAAAACTAGGGGATTCACAAAGTTGTAGTTCTCGGATAAATCTTTCTAACAAGATATTTTACATGTCAAACAGAGATTGTATGCCAAAGTTACGACCCCCCGAAGTTGATGTACCAATTTACCCAAATAGGGCCCACAATTTGGTGTTTCATCCTCTAGGGTTAGGTTTTTGGATGTTTAGGGTTTTCCATTGTTTCTCAACAATAAATAGGCCTTCGAGCCTCATTGTAACAGAGTTAACACACATGTAGCTACAACATCTCTTCTCAAAGATAAGCTACCATCGCCCTAGCTGGTTTATTTCCGTTGTTGTTTGTAAGCATATTTCAGTATTTTACATTAATGAAATTAAGTATTATTTCTGCTACATCTCTTTGTTTATGGCTATCTCTGTAATTTTTTGTGTTCCTGTTTAAATCCGGATCACTAGGGGAAGTATTGTCCTTGATTTGAAATTATCTATCGACTAATGGAAGGTGTTCAATATCTATGTGAGGGGTTTGCAGAGGACTTACATCCATAGAGGTTTGGGAATCCATAATTTGGTTTATTTAACTAAATCACTCTTTTTCTGCCTTTAGGAATAAGGTTGGAAGGTCTGGAATAGTGGGAGGGTAATTTCAGTCTATAAAAAAGGGGTTTGGATGCACAGTAGGTTTCTCTTCAGTTCAGAAACACTTTTTGATTAATTTAATTAATTAACCTTTGGTAATTACTCTATATAACTTTAAATTATAGGGCCATTTTGGTTCTATCAAGAATACCTAGAAATTTGTGATTTGGCGCACAGACAAGGTTCTGTGGTGGCAATAGAGGCTTCTGAGGCTTCAATTTGTCAATTTCCTATTTCAATTTGGTGTTTGCAGAATCTTTGGGTGGCAAAAGGTGGCTAAATTTGTCATGCAAAGGTTCATGATGTCAGAATTGGTTAACAGAGGTTTCCAGTGAAAATGAGCGAAAAGAGTAAAATGGGGCTTTTTTGGCCTATTAACAAATAACGGTTACATTTTGGCATGTGATTTATTGAGTGAACAGTGGGAAGTTTTGGTTTACGCGGGGAGGTCATTTTAGGCCATATCACACCAATTTTGGGTGGAGGACAGTACGTTTCATTACCATGCAATATAACCTAGTACCGCCACATAACAAAACAATGCTCGACCAAAACCGCTAATCTCACGTGCTCTCAAACCATTAACTATTAGAGAATGAATATGTGCGATATGGATATGTGCCATTGTTATAGCTCCAAATCTCACTTTTATGGTTTGTGATGCTGCACTCATGGCCCAGGGAAACCCCTCCTTCCAGACTTGGTCGAGAAATTTAAAAAACAGTGTTTATCCCTTATACGTGACATTGCCTTGAGTTAAACACGTGTATACACAAGGAGGTGTATACCAAACCCACGTATATGTATTAAAACACTTTTAAAAATATAAAACTCCTTAATTTCGAGCGGAGATCGCGGGTTTTACCTGCTGATCTCTTGTTAGTGCCCGTGGCCCAATTGTTCCCAACCAACTCCCAACTAAAATACTACTTTGGGAGAAGTATAAAAAGGCTTCAATGGGAAGGCCTAAGGGAGGAGAGAAGAGAGAGAAAGGTTATTATGCTGAGATTTCCCTGACCAGGCCTAAAGATCCCTGTGCCTCCTGCACTTCCCCCATTTCTACAGGAAACCATTTTTTCCTTGTGTGTTGATGTCCATCTACTACTTGTGATATCATGAAGCAAGTCTTGGAAGGAGTTTGTTAAAGGCTTGAGACTAGACAAATCTAGAGGAAGGCTTCGCTTCGAGCCTGCGAAAGGACGACTTAGGTGAAATTGTTCTTTTCTGTACTTTATTTGTCTATAATAAAAGAAACACATGTCCTTGTTCCTAATATAAATCTTCTTCATGTTTGTGATATTCATGTTAGAATTCACATGTGAATGGTTGTTCAAATTTCATAACTAACTACCTTTCTTTATAATATGAAGATGGTTTCTTTATAAGGTTTAGTCCATATACTGTTGTAGTTTCTTGAAATGGTTGTTTTGCAGGTCAAAGGAGCAAAAGGAACTCCAAGAAGGGTTTGTACCCTGGAAGGAAATTCTCAAACGTAGGACCTCAAGTAGGCCCCTTATCATAGAATTTTCTTATACTAGCATAATCGTTGTGTGGAATGTGTGTTTCTCCGTATAGACAACTTTCAGTCTACTAGGGTTTCAACCCAAAAGCCTTAGGGGAACTTTTCCCTTAATAGAATTGGTTTCACTTCCGCTTATCCTGTGACTTAAAGAACAACCTATTTTAAAATCAAGCGCTAATTAAAATTCACTAAAACTTTTTATGATCAAGTTAGATACACCAACAAGTTTTAGGATTTTAGGGCCTTTGATTAGGCGAGTGGAGAGTTAACTCTCCAAGGCCATTTAAACTATCAAACATAGGAGTCTGAATAGTGATTGAAAATCCAATAGCATTAGGAAGACCAAGAATGCTCCGGATCTGGGAGTTAAGCATGAGGGTCCGTGAAGACAGGGAAGAGAGACACCCCCTCTCCTACTTGTCCGAACTGACCTCACGACTGTTCTGCCTGGCTTCTGTGACGAGTTGGTATCCATAGTTGCTACTCCTAGGGATCTACACAGGTGGCTGCGGAGGGGAATCATGTGGCACTTGAGGTTGACATTGCATCACTCTCAACGGTACTACTGGGGGGAACCCTTGCAAAGCTTCGGGGCTTGCACCGTGCGGGCTGTTGTTAGGAGGTCAACATAACTTCCTCTGTTACCTTCGCTGATAGGAATGGGCCGTCATTGTCCTAGACTATCTTCAGAAGGGCCCTTAATTCACTTTCTTGTATTTTGGTGTTTGGTCCTAATCACCCGGAGTGGAAATACTTGGAAGTTGTTTAACTGGCTGATATCTTTAGGGAATTTATAGTGTGTGTTCTGTGCTCTTAGTTGGGCTTGATTTCAATTTTTTGAGTCTTTAGTTAGATCTTAAAAAAAAATTCAAAGTGGCTGACCGATCACCTAGATGGTCTCGAAGACTTCGTGGTCTTTCACCACCAATTTTAGAGCCTTCTCCTAGAAGGCACAGAGGTAATACTACTGGTGGGCTTTGTCCCACAGTAGTTGACACATCGGGGATTGATCCTCCTCTCAGGGGCATTAGTGTTCAAGCAAGGCCTGGCACTTCCCCAGAACAAGAGAGGAACACTCTAGTTCATTCTCGAGTTCTCTTTCAAACAGAGAATAACATAGAGGTAGAAGAACTCTCAGAGTCGTTAGCGGCTACAAATTCTCCCCTACCATCTAGCCATCTGGAAGTATTACAATACGTTGGGACTCCAATGCATAGACCGTCAAGTCCAGGTCACATTACGCGCTTACCGTCGATGACCACTACTGGAAGCATGGCTTCTACTACAAGTGCTACAACTATGTAGACTCCAACATCAGTACAAGGGGGAGGAACGATTTCCATCTCCTCTGCTTCTTTGTTTGGGTCTTTTGCTAGCACATCTTTAGTTGGGTCTACCTCCATTCAATCACCAAGTGCAAATTCCCAAACCAATGCTTTTAGTTCTGGATTCTTCCCATTTGGCACCCATTCACAGGGTATTCCGTAAGTTCCATTTAGTGCCGCCACGTCCATGTTGGGTGGATCGGCTTCATTCCAGGGTTTTCCTTTCGGAAGTGCTCATATACCACATTTCAAACCAACAGTAGGATCTATGCCTTTTTCTTCTACATGACAAAGCAACAATCCTTTCCAAGGTTGGGCTAACCCTGTGGTTAGTGGCATGGGAACTGGGAATCTATTTTTCAGCCAACAAGGGAATAGGCTGTACTCCACAGTTAGTTCATTCCAAAGTATTCCTCCCTTAGCTTCGGCTTGGAATCCGTATTATGGGTTATCAACTCCTTATAATCCTTTAGGAGGAAACTTTGCTGGTTATGGAGGCTATGTGGCCGGAGTTGGTCAAACTCTGAATTTTGCTGGATCACAAGGCTTGCCTTTTGGTTTAGCCGGTTCTGCTAGTTACTTCGGGCAGCCTGGTGCCTTCCAAAATCCAAGCCAATATTTTCAGAACTTTGGGAGCTCCACCCAATCTGGGTGGAATCCCCAAGGTCCTCCTAAGCTTCCGTTTCTGGCAACTTTGAACTTGCCAGATCTCACTAAGTTAACAAATGATCCAATCAAATACAATCTGGCCTGGCCTCCGGTCCCAACCAAACTCCCTTTGGACATTCCAAAATTCGAAGGGAAGAGCGGTGAAGACCCAGGTGACCATGTAACCACATTCCATTTGTGGTGCTAATCAAACTCCCTTATTGATGACTCGATTATGTTGAGACTTTTTCAATGCACCTTGACTGGTAATGCGGCCAAATGGTATATAGAGTTGCCATGGGGTAGCTTTACATCTTTCGCTCACTTCGCTAATATTTTCTTAAATCATTTCTAGTTGCCTGTCCATTATGATGCCGGAACTGAACTTCTGGCCACTTTTTGTCAGGATAAGGCAACTCACATTTCTGACCATATTCAGGAATGGAGACGGAGAAAGAGTCTCATTAAAGCCGAAATCCCTCCGGAGTATCGTCTCGAATGGTTTTTGAAATCTTTACAACCCGAGATCTCTAAGGATATCTCCATGTCCGGAGTCTATTCTGAGGAGCAAGCCATTTTTAGGGTCGAGCAATTAGAATTGATCTACTATCAGTCTAGGATCCTACAAAAATACTTGCCAGATGCTCCTGGATCTAAGGTTGATATAGCCAAGCAGAAGCCAGGTCCCCATGCGGATGGTATCGTTGGATCGGTAGACACAAATGTCGTGAACTTGTTGAGCCAATTACAGCAGTTGTCTTTGCAAACTACTCCTAACAACCAAGTCATATCGTCTAACCCTCCGGCTTCCCAAACCTCTTCAATTAATGCCATCCAATCTGATAACCCCAAAGGAAATCAAAATTCCAATGGGAAAAAGAAGGGACAAGGTAAGAAAAAGAACCAGGATGGGAAGGCTGACGCAAATAAATCTGGCAATAATGCTGGTGGTGGTAGAAATGAGTCTAGAAAGAAAGTCAAGTTTCCATGCAAGTTGTGAAGTGGAGACCATTTAACTCACCTTTGCCCCAATATTGAAGGTGTTCAGCACTTGTTAGGGTAGCAAGGTACTTCTAGTTCTTAGGCTATGTTAACCAACCATTTTCCCCAAGGGTAGCAACTTCTTGTTGGCACGAGTTCAAACCTTGGAACCTCCGCAGGGGGCAACCAGGAAGGGGAAAAATCGTCAAACATTTTCATGATGGGTTTTAACGTCCATGTGGCTACTCATTCACGTGATTACGATGAAGACGAAACTTCAAAGGACAAGACTGCTCCCGGAGATACCGACCTTCATATTGAGCGACCCCCTGTTGAGACTATACCACGAATACCGAAAGGTTCCGCTAAACGTGCGACTATTAATCCCAATGCTAGGGCTGCCCAAAACTACTCCATTGTTGAGCATCTAGCTCAGAGCCCATGGGCCATGTCCGCTTTAGAGGTTCTCCAGTCGTGTCCGGCTCAACGAAGTGCTTTACTTTTAGCGATTGGGGCAGTTGATCCAACTAACCCTTTAGTGCTGACTTTCGACATGTTAAATGTCAAAAAGCGACTCCCTCATCATATGCCTTTCCAAATAAAGTCTACATACTAGAAAATTAGCATTTTTCATACCATTATTGATGAAGGAGCTTCCACGTGCATCATGTCGTTGTAATGCTGGAAGGCTATTGGATCGCCTTCGGCTGTTCCTTCACCTATCGTCTTGACTACATTTGATGGTCATTCTCATAAGCTGCGTGGGATTATCCTGGCCTTTCCTATATGTGTTGGGGGGGAAGGTCATCAATAAAGTAGAAGTCATAGATGCTAACCTAGACTACAATCTCCTCTTAGGAAGGAACTGGGTATACAAAATGGACGCCATTGTTTCGACTCTGTTTCATGTCATTTGCTTTCCTCATGAGGGGAATTCATTAAGGTTGATCAATTGGATTATTGTCTAGTCGATCCTCAAGCAATCTCTAACTCTATTGTTCCCTTAGTGGATAACCCTCATCCGCCGACTGAGAATATAGGAGTGGGAATGTATTCCTCATTGATGGGTACTTTTGATCTTCCCTCTCCTATCACTAGAATCAATGTCGTTTCATCATCTAAGGAGTCTCCTCGAGAAGAGTTCTTCCGAACTCATTATTTTTCAAACCCTTGGACCTTGCCTTCACCTACGACCACATTAGTTGAAGGACAAGTAAATGGAATGGCATTCCCTATATCTGCAACTGAGCTTAGATATCTGTCTATCATTAACTCTGCAAACGACCACTCTACTCTTTTTTCCGAAGAGGAGTTAGATGGTGATGTGGCCCCGGCCTGGAGCCCTGATTCTACCTCTTCCTTGGATTGCTTAGATTCGGTTATACCTTATGAAGAAGAAATTCTCGAAGTGATGATGGGTATAGATCGACCTTGGGAAGACTTACACCATCGTTCATACTTTCTTCCTCCATTGCAGGAAGTAGAATCTAGGTTCTCCGAGCTCTTTACTAGTGATGTTTGTACGGTATCAAAGCCTTTGGCTCCAGCACACTTTCGTGCTGAAGGTAATATGTCAGTGATTTCAAAAATGATACCTATAAACATCTCTAGGGACCCTAACGTGATCGAAAACCTCTTCATCGGAATCGAATGTTCCCCTGAGGAGATTCAAATTTACACCGAACTTTTCTAGGAATTTCGAGATGTATTTGCTTGATCTTATGAAGAAATGTCTGGCATTGATCCTTCTATAGTTCAACATGAGATCAAGACGTATGAAAACACCAAACCAGTCCGTCAAAGGCTTTGACCGGTTAACCCTAGGAAATTAGCAACAATTAAAGCTAAAGTTGAGAAGCTGCTAAAGGTGGGTTTTATATACCCTGTTCCCCTTACCGATTGGGTTTCTAATCGAGTCCTTGTGGATAAAAAGCAAGGAACAATCTGATTATGCATTGATTTTAGGGACCTAAACAAGGCTTGTTCGAAAGATAATTAACCCATGCCATTCATTGATCAGATTATCGACAAGTGTGTGGGTAATGAGATTTTTTCCTTCATGGATGGTTTTTCTGGTTATAACCAAATTTCTATCCATCCTGAAGATCAACATAAGACAACCTTTATATGTCCCTAGGGTATCTTTGCATATAGAAAGATGCCTTTTGGTCTTAAAAATGTTGGAGCCACTTTTCAGCGGGCCATGTCATATGCTTTCCACGACATCAAACATATCATTAAAGCATACTTGGACGATCTCGCTGCTTGTTCTTGAAAAAGAACTGATCACCCTAGTCATCTTCTAATGGTTTTTAAGCGATGTCGTTTTTATAAAATCTGGTTGAATCCTAACAAGTGCGTTTTCGCGGTTACGTCCGGTCGGTTGTTAGGGTTCATTGTGTCAAATGAAGGGATTTGGGTTGATCCCTTCAAGGTTGAGGCAATAGTTCAGTTTCCTTCCTCGTCCTCAGTTCGACAACTTCAAAGTCTTCAAGGGAAGGCTAATTTCTTAAGATGGTTTATAGCGAAATATGCCGAGATCACTAATGGGTTCATGCATTTGCTACGGAAAGGAGTTCCATTTGTATGGAATGACTTTGCGCAGCGGTTGTTTGATGCTTTGAAAAAGGCATTAGTCTCTGCCCCGCTTTTGAGTCCACCGGATTATGGTAGGGACTTCCTTTTATATCTCGCTGCAGCAGAATCAACCATTGCTATGGTTCTCGTTCAGGAATATGATGCTCTCACAGAGCATGTGATTTATTATTTGAGCCGAGGCTTGATAGGTCCTAAACATCGCTACTCTCCGGTTGAGAAGCTGGCCTTGGCAGCTGTCCATGCTGTCCAACGGCTACGTCATTTTAGCCTGCTACGCAAAACCTTTTTCTTAGCGACGGTCAATCCATTTCAATTTGTCCTCAGTAGGCAAGTGATTGGGGGAAAATATAATCAATGGATAGTTATTTTTCAAGAATTTGATCTCGAGTTCTTGTCTACCAAGTCTAAGAAATCCATGGTTTTTGCCGAGCTAATTTCTGAGCTGCCTTGTGGAGAGGATACTATTTATGAGGAAAGTTTTCTCGACAAACATTTATTCCTCATCTCTTCACTTGACCCTTGGTATGGAGATATCATTGTCTATCTCCAGACTTCGAAGTTTCCCTCTACTTTCTCCAAGGATGAACGTCGAAAATGATGTCACCTGGATAAAAGTTATGTTATCATTGCTGATACATTATACTGTCGAGGGGTTGATTCAATCCTTCGGCGCTATTTAACCTTATAGGAAGTAGAGTCAGTGTTAAATGACTGCCACAGTGGAGCTTTTGGTGGTCATCTATCAGGGCTTGCTACAACCCAGTGCATCTTGCGTGCCGGCTATTTTTGGCCTTCGATCTTTAAAGATTGTGTTGAAGCGGTCAAACGTTGTCACCCGTGTCAAATTTATACTCAAAAGATGTGCTCACATCCAGCTCCTCTTTTTCTCGTTTTCACCGTCGGTCCCTTTACTAATTGGGGTATCGAGTTTACAACTTGTAATCTGCCTTCAGCGGCGAATCACATGTACATTATCATGGCTGTAGACTACTTTACGAGGTGGGCCGAGGCCATGCCTACTTATAAAAATGATAGTGACACGGCAACATTGTTTTTTTTTAATCAGATTATCTCAAGATTCGGTATCCCGAGAGAGATTGTCACTGATCATGGCAGTCATTTCCAAAATCAACTAATGTCTGAATTGGCTCTCAAATTGTGTTTCCAGCAGGAGCATTCGTCTCCTTATTATCCTCAGGCTAATGATAGGTCGAGGCAGTTAACAAAACTCTTAAGACGATCCTGCAATGGACAATCGACAAAAATCGGTCCAATTGGCACGTTATGTTGTATCCGGCAATTTTGGCATACCGAACCTCCATAAAGACTACTACTAGTTTTACACCTTTTCAGTTGGTTTATGGGATGGAATCTATCTTTCTGGTTGAATGTGAAATTCCATCTCTTAAGTTAGCTGTTGAGCTCCTGCCAGAGACATTGAGTCTCGAAGAGCGCCTCCTTCACTTGGAACATCTCGATGAGCAGCGTCAAGATGCCACCACGATGAATGAAGCTCATAAGAAAAGGGTTAAAACGTAGTATGATAAAGTTGTCTGTCCTCGAGTCTTTTCTGAAGGTGACCTCAACTTGGTCTATGACCAAGATAAGGACACCTTGGGGGTAGGCAAGTTTAAGCCTATGTGGTACGGTCCTTTCATTATTAAATGGGTTTTAGAAAAAGGGTCGTATGAGTTAATCAATTTTGAGGGAAACAAGCTGGGGGAGCCCCGAAACGGGCTCTACCTAAAGAAGTACTTTTCTTAAGTAGGAGTTAGGCAATGGCTTCTTTGTAAATTATGTATATTTTTACATATCTCATCGAGATTTTTTTTTGACATCAACATTTTTTGGTCTACTGTGGCAGGTGTTGATGGATGACTTGGTCTATTTTGGGTTCGCCGATGGTGCTAGTTCGCACACTCGGAATCTTGCTTCGGTAGCTTGGGTACTCTACTATCCAACTGGTCAATTGATGGTATCAAGGGGCGTATGCATTGGTCCCGCTTCAAACAACATGGTTGAGTATACTGCCATTATTAATTTACTATCCGAGGCAATTTTTTATGGAATTGACTCGTTGGTATTTTATCTGATTCATAATTTATAGTGTCACAGTTAAATAACATTTATCAGGTAAGGGATCCATGTTTATATCGCCAGTATTTAAGGGTGAGGTTGTTGCAAAGATCATTTACTTATATTAATTATTTGCACATTCTGAGATCTCATAACTGGCTAGCAGATTCTATCGCTAATCAAGCATTAGACTGGCGCATCAATCATTCATCACAATAAAATCAAGCATCAAAAAGTCGAACTGTATATATATATATATATATATATATATATATATATATATATATATATATATATATATATATATATATATATATATATAGATAGATATATATATACCATAAAGCATCTCGAGTGTACATATGTTTGTCCAAAAAAAATATAAAATTGGGACTCAAATGCCCATAATCATGGCCGACATATCTAATGCCTCGGCTCAGGATGAGCGCCTAACGAGGCAACTACTGCATTGGCCACATGCCAAAAAGTATGAACCCAATCACGTGGCATGCCAACCACATGATGGTGCATATCCTCAGGAAGGTCCTCTACGACAGCCATCGATACTCGGTGATTCAGTCTCGCCCAATGTTGCTGAACATTATGTAGAAGTCGTTATGTGTTAGCAGTAGCCTCTTCGGCTCCTCAGTCACGCCATCCATGCCGCGGGAACCCATCTGGTCGTACTGGCCTAATATCTGCAACATGATCATCATATTAGCCATTTGAATCCCATCAAAAATATTTTTCAAAATTCATTATTATATTTGAAAAATCAAAAAAATCCAAAAAATCATAAAATCAAAAAATACTTACCAGTGTCACCCCATGCTGTGGTTGGTGGTAATGCTAGATCGAGATCTCCTCGAAAATCCAACCTAGCATAGGGGTAGTCATCTATGGCGATGATCTGCTGATCCCACCAGGTAAAGAACTCATCTTCAAATGAAGTCCGTGGGATGTCCCCACCCCCTAGACGTTTCATCAAATCGGCCCACCTACCCGTGTGAGGATCTCGTGGGGTGCTGATGGAAACTGCTACCTTAGGGCGGAGTGCTGGGACCCTCTCAGAAAAGAAATAACACAGAATAGTCCCATATCCAAAGTTTTTGGTCTGTCCCTTCTTGATAGAAGTGAGCTGGCTCTTCATGCTGGCCAGAAGAGGAGTACACCAGTCAAATACAGTGGTGAGACAGTCGACTGCCACGCTCATGGTTATCCGTGATGCCTGGTGCAGAGAAGCTGACCCATTCACTCGAGCTATGGTGAACAGGATTATCCTCAACGGTAAACTCGCCACATGTTTGATTGAAATCTAACTTCCCACCTTCTTGGGATGTCTCGGGCAATATATCTGTATGTATTCCTCGATTGAGAGACTGCTCCATGTCCTGCCCCGGGAATGTACTACCTCTCCCCTTCGGGAAAGGCCAGTGATGAAATAGATATCTTCCACTTCTATCGTGAGTGGAATCTGATCAATCATAAAGGCATCCTCCTCGATATTCCAGTAATCAATGAGAATCTCAAGCAGATGTGTGTTTGCTTTCATATTTGGCAGTTTGAAGAATTTAAGCAAACCACATCCCCATAGGGCATCCAAAGAATCAAGATCATTCATGACTTCATCATCTACCGTGGCATGCTCTCTTTCGCGCCAAGTGACCGGCGTCCTGAAGAAAAAATGATTTTCAACCGTTAGTTTTTTGTTTAAAAATGCTCGCGATGTATATGCGTGTCCCTGTGCACACAGTCGCATATAGGGTCCGCGTGTATGCGGGTTTCATATTACCAACCCGCATATACGCCGTGGTGAAATTTTTGGCAAAAAATTCAACGGTAAAACAATAATTAAAAATATTAAAACTAGTCACAATCAATTGCAAGACAAGTATAAGAGTTACCTGGAGGTTTTTGAAGAATTTGAATGGTTGAATTTGGCGTATGGGAAGTTTTCTCCTTTTGCTCCAATTATTTGCTCTCAAACTCAAATGGTGAAAATGGTGAGTCCAAAAGCTCTTTTATAGGTTTTAAAAATGCAAATTTTTTTCAAAATTTTATTTTATTTGGCCTCATGTGACTTTTAACTTGGGAGCTTCGAATGTCGAGGATGGTTTGATTTTCAGGACATTTTGGACGTTTTTTCGACAGTTTTGAGACGGTTCCATGACTGCTGACCTATCATGGCAGGTATCCTTTTCTCACTGGCATATAGGTTAGGGACACCATTTTTCCATTGCATTATGCATACTAGCCTCCATTTGTCGATACATCTACCATAGGGTTGACCCCATTGTGTTATGGTTCGTAAGCCATCTTCACTCGCCGATTCTTTAAATCATGACATGATGGTAGAGCCATCCTTTACATGGGCATCATAGTTAGCACCTCACTGGCATTTGTTGCCCATGCTGCTCCGATTTGCATAGGCTCGGGAGTCCTCTGTAGTCCCGCCATGACTTATGCGTTGAAGACTCATTCCTCTTTGCTTCTTCACTTCATTCTGGCCTTATACCCTAGAGGCTCCTTTGTGTTGAGTTGTACTACTGCATTGCATGTTGACTACTTGCACCTTTTGGCCTAGAGCCGGCTTCACTTGGACTCGTGTTTAAGCCAACTTTTGACCATGACGACTGCAAAATCAACCTTGCATATCTTTGAATTCTGCAGCTTGACACACCTTGACCCGTGGAAGGAACGCACCTTTGAGTCTCACTGACCAGTTTTCACCTCCTTGCATTAAGCATAGGAACGTTCCATTCCCAGGAAGTAGATCATCTGTTTCACCGACACTCATTCTTTCCACTGTATTATAGCATTCTTTTATTCTTTCTCAAGCTTAACAGAAAAAGACAAAAAAATAAATATTCCAAAAAGAGCAGGAACGGGACAGTATTTCCATTTATTGTTGGCAGCTAGAGTCAGTCGTGTCACCCTTGAACAAAGCACTCAAAGCAAAGTCTCCTCCGTTTGGGCGGGATTTAGTTTGACTTAGGTACGCCTTAACCTTATTATTGAGTCATTTCTCCCTTGATTGGTTATCTCTTCCAATCATATAGAGGGTTCGTTTGTGTCTCCTGCATGACGAACTTATACAGAGTCATCATATGCTGCCACATAGTCACATTGAGTCATGCTTTTGTTCAAGGGAAGTTAACCTGAGTCGGCCTCTCCGCGGTGTCTCTTGACTCATTTTTCAGTCGGCCGTCCCTCGTTGTCAGTATCATGTCTATCATCACATCAGTTATATTGGTCCTTTGCTCTTGCCGGTTTGAGAAGGTCTCCATTGACTTCTTGTTGGCGGGTCTTGTCCTTATCGACGATGACATATTGCTCTGAGGACAGGCCTAGAGCCACACCCTGGCCCTATTTTCATTATTGGTAGGTCACCTTGTGCTCAACATCGATCAGTATCATGGGTCTTTGACTGAGTGGTTTCCCTTTTGTTTGACATCAGCTTACAATATCACACATTGGGATTCGTGCAGTACCTTGGTTTCCATTTGACCCTATTGGTGGATAAAATGCCTCTGTGTCAGCTTCCATTATTGGTTGGTTTAGAGGGTTTCTATTGTGCGCTAGCCACATCTTGTGTACATTGGAAACGTACTTTGGTTGGGTTACTAGATCTCTTCATCCAATTCCTTCCACATTATTGGCCTACGGGTTACACTCGTGCTAGATTGATGAAGGATGCCTTAATGCCTTCCTTCTAGCGGATCTTTCCCTATCGACTCTGACTCATTGCTTTGGGGCAAAGATCTAGAGTCCATTTGGCAATACCCTGGGGTTTGCAGTCATTAGTGGTAGATCCTTCACTATCGATAGTGGGAAACCATCATTGTCTCCTAATCGATATATTCTTACAGGTTTTCGACTCCAACTCATCTATTCACACTTGTTGGATTGTACTGGGTACCTTGACGCTCATTATCATTATTGGTGAGTAGTCTCGCGTTTGTTAACGATATACATCAATGACCGTTAATCAAACGATTTCTCACATGGTCGACTTCAGATCATTTATTCCCATGGTGTAGAAATGTACCACGGTGGTCGGTGAAGAACTCAGGTTGTATCAGCATTCATTGGTTCACTTGACAGTTGCTCCTATTGTTGCTAGTTGATACCACTCCACCTTATATGTTGCAGTGAGCCATGGCGACATTCTATATGCTGTCACCTGAGTTTGTAGTGTAGTACCATCCTATTCCATCATGTCCAGTTGGTACTTTTTGTGATCAGTTCTTGATACCAGTGGTCTGGTTCATCCTTTAGTATCATTGACATTCTTATATGTGATATTCATACATGTACTTGTTCGATCATGATCAGATGATCCATTATGTATTTTCCAGTCAGTTATACTTGTATACTTAGTGGATCTGCTTGTACTTGATATTTGGACATGCTTTACTTTTTCTGAGCATGGGTATGCCCGCCTCGGACAGTGTTTCTTTCTGATCTCCTTTTGTGGCTTGGCAGGCTGAACTATGGTGAAGTCCTTCTCAGTTTTTGACAGATTTCCTTTCCATGTACTTGCTTAATACATTTCGGCCATCATGTACCCCTTCTGACCTCATATATTAGGGGGCATCTGTTATAGCTCCAAATCTCACTCTTATGGTTTCTGATGCTGCACTCATGGCCCAGGGCAACCCCTCCTTCCAGACCTGGTCCAAAAATTTTAAAAACAATGTTTTATCCCTTATACGTGACATTGCCCTGAGTTAAACGCGTGTATACGCGGGTAGGTGTATACCCAACCTATGTATATGTATTAAAACAATTAAAAAAATATAAAACTCCTTAATTTCAGGCGGAGATAGCGGGTTTTACCTGCTGATCACCTGTTAGTGCCCATGGCCCAACTGTTCCCAACCAACTCCCAACTAAAAAACTACTTTGCGAGAAGTATAAAAAGGCTTCAATGGGAAGGCCTAAGGGAGCAGAGAAGAGAGAGAAACGTTATTATGCTGAGATTTCCCTGACCAGGTCAGAATATCCTTGTGCCTCCTGCACTTCCCCCATTTTTATAGGAAACCATTGTTTCCTTCCATGTTGATGTCCATCTACTACTTGTGATATCATGGAGCAAGTCATGGAAGGAGTTTGTTAAAGGCTTGAGACTGGACGAATCTAGAGGAAGGCTTCGCTTGGAGCCTGTGAAAAGATGACTCAAGTGAAATTGTTCTTTTCTGTACTTTATTTTTCTATAAAAAAGGAAACACATGTCCTTGTTCCTGATATAAATCTTCTTCATGTTTCTGATATTCATGTTACAATTCATATGTGAATGGTTGTTTAAATTTCATAAGTAACTACCTTTATTTATAATATGAAGATGGTTTCTTTATAAGGTTTAGTCCATATACTGTTGTACTTTCTTGAATTGGTTGTTTTGCAGGTCAAAGGAGCAAAAGGAACTCCAAGAAGGGTTTGGACCCTGGAAGGACCTTCTCAAACAAGGACCTCAAGTATGCCCCTTATCATAGAATTTTCTTATACTAGCATAATGGTTGTGTGGAATGTGTGTTTCTCTGTATAGACAACTTTCGGTCTACTAGGGTTTCAACCCGAAAGCCCTAGGGAAGTTGGATTTGGTGGTGGGAGATCAAAGGGATATCGCATGGTGAAGTTACACGGACGAAGTTGGAAAGTGGTTGGCGGGGCCCGAGTTTTAATTGCGATGAATTGTAATTAATTAACAGATAATGATGGGATTTTAATATAAGCAATAGGTCAATAAATGCTGGGGACCATGGGTTATACGGTGGGGGTTTTAACGATACACCAAGGTTTGGTGAGTTAAAAGGGTGTTCATAAATTATAACATGGGAGATGTTAAATACTTAAGGTGGGGGGTATAGTTTAGGAAATAACTTAGGATAAAAGGGGTCCAGTGGGGTTTTAAGGGGAAAAGGGGAAATTAATAGGGGGGAATGTATTATTTGTGATGGGAATGTGTTTCACACTAGAGAAAAGGGTTTTGGGAAGGGGGAATGATTTTTGAAGGATAATGTTTAGGGAAATGTGTGAAACAAAGGGATAAAAGGTCAAAAACGAAGGGAACGGGTTTTTTACAAATAAGTATATGGGGGACTAGTGAAATGAGGGGAAATAAGTAAATAAGCTTTAGTGAATGTCCTTTCTCTTTGATAATTCCTCCTACACATGAAACATAGGGTTAAGCATGATGAATTGTGCTTTCAACTTAGCAACCTTGTGAATTTGAAAAACTTCTTCAACCTACCCTTTATTTTACCATAGCATTTTCTCTTCATTCATTGGGTGCATTTGGGCTTACTGACCCTTCATTTCTTTTTCTTTTGATAAGAAAACTATCTAATTCTAACCTTATATCTTCTGGTGGCTCAGATTAAACTGATGAGCTGATTATTATTCTCTACCTAACTATTGATTTGCCAAGATTAAACATTTTTGCTAGATCTTTATTCTCTATCTATAAACATGAAACTTAAAGCATGAATGAGTCAAGATTAAACTATTTGACCATCATGGATTGTGGCATTTTTGACAAGTTGCACATAATCTTATTTTGCAAAGAAAAGTAAAAGGAGTGGCATTTGAATTTGCACACTTTCATAATCTATTCTTATGTATTTTTGAGGTTCATATTTTTTAGTTTTTTGATCTTTTTCTTTCTTTTAGTCCTTTGACTATTATTTTACGACATACCCTCTTTACATTTTTTAATTTGAATATGGGAAAACAATTTACGAAAAGTAAAAGTATGTACAATATTACAAGAATAACCATAGCCAATTCAAAATTATGAATCCTATTATTATAAGACCCAAACAATGCCTCCACATGAGGATGGCATTTCCTAGTAAGATGTCAAGAACTTTACGATCAGTATCATTTGAAACTTTGACTGTGGTTGCCTTGTAACTACTCCTCTATGATTTGCTTTATTCATAGATATGATGGTATACCTTTCAAAGCTCAGGGCCTTCTCTTTGGGCTTTAACCTCAAAATATTACCATCCAATCTAATCCAAACTTTGCAATGTTATATACAATGAGCAAAGTAAACAAATGAACTATTGTTAATCTATGGATAAGTAATGTTTCAGCATTTTACCATTGACTAGTCCTCCTGGTAGATCTGTTCCATCTAACTGTCTCAAGAAAAATGCATTGTTACCTCTCTAACCATAAATGACATAAGGGCCTTTCTATAGGAAATCAAATTTACCATTTCTACCCTTCCCTTCTCTCCCCGAATCCCATTTGAGTACTTATCACCTATGTAAAAATCATCAGCTTTGGTTTTCTTGTCAAAAATCATTTTGATTTTATTCTGGATCACTTATGATTTGACATAGACTTCTTCTTTGGTTCGCTGCAAATGTATTGTCTGATTTATCCTCTTGTTAGGGCCTAAATCTACCTTAGGTTGAGAAAGGCAATATCTAGGGTAACATCAAACCACACTTAACCTAGTAGCTAGCCCTACCAGGTTGGTAGAGGGCTCTCTCCTTGTCAATATCATGAAGATATGATCAATGAGGTTTGACGTGACTGATGTAAAGACTGATTTTAGGCTAGGTATATGCTCAGAGGAGTTTGATTGAGTTTGATGTGGGTTTGTTGGCTCAAATGTGAAATGCAGATTTGGGTCCGGGGAATGGACACAGACTTACAGAGGCTTCTGTGGCGCGAGGTAGAGAAATGGTTTAGTACTTTGAAATAAGTGACATGGAGATTCTTAAGACTGGTGAGGAGTTGGAGAGGGCATGATAGTCTCAGGGATCCTCTTCAAAATGCTGAAAACATAGAAAACTAAACAAAGCCTAGGTAGAGCACTGCAACATCAATGAATTCTACCTTTATCCTTGATTCATTTAGTTAAGCTGATCATAAAGAGATGATGGCATACATAAACATATGTAAACTTGCAACACAGAAGGAAAAAAATACCAAATCAAGTTTCCACAAGAATCCCACAAAATGCAGCAAACCCTGGTCTATTCCTTTGCCAAACTATAGAGATGAATGTACAATAATGCTCAAAGCATTCGCAAGAGTACAACCTCTACCAATGATTGAAAAAATACTAGATATAGGCAACAAACAACTTATGTTAGGCTTTAGGGGCTGAATTCATGAGTTTAGGAGCTATTTCAACAAGATCTAGACTAAGAACTAAAAAGTAGGTAGTGGAACAACTTGCCTCTAAAACCTAGGAAACTGATTCATTCAGTTTCAAACTACTTTTTCATGATGTATCTACCTCCACATAGAAAATTTTAGGGGCGAATGTTCACCCTTTGGCGAAATTAAGGGGTTTTAAATTTTTTGTGGACGAATATTTTGTATCATAGTACATTCTTACAAATCACCTCAAATAGCCCACCTTATTTTAAGGGAGAGGGTAAAAAAGGTAAATTTAGCCCTTGAAATTAGGAGTTACAACCTTCCATTCACCCATTTTTAAGAATAGGTTTTATTTAAGTGAATCCATTTGCCCATTTTCAAGAACAGGTTTTATTTAAGTGAATCCTATGGGCCAAAGGCCCAAATACCGTATTTATAAAAGAGGTATGGTAAATTAATAAAAATATAAATAAATGAGAGGTATGGTAAATAAATAAAACATTTTTTATATTTACTCCATAAGTAACCTTATATACATGCAAGGGTGTAAACAAATAAAAATATAAGTAAAGTGGAGGTATGGTAAGTAAATAAAACGTCTTTTTATACTTACTCAAAAGGTATGGTAAATAAATAAAAATATAAATAAACTAGACGCATGGTAAATAAATAAAACCTCTTTTTATATTTAGTCCATAACCCTCTATAAGTAAAGTGGAGGTATGGTAAGTAAATAAAACGTCTTTTTATACTTACTCAAAAGGTATGGTAAATAAATAAAAATATAAATAAACTAGACGCATGGTAAATAAATAAAACCTCTTTTTATATTTAGTCCATAACCCTCGTTCTATTTATGAAGGCTCAAGAAACAAGTTTTATTTAAGTGAATCCTATGGGCCAAATACCATATTTGTAAAAGAGGTATGGTAAATTAATAAAAATATAAATAAACGAGAGGTATGGTAAACAAATAAAACATTTTTTATATTTACTCCATAAGTCACCTTATATTTACGAACACTCAAAAAATGTGTTATATTTAGGTGAAACCTATGGGCAAAATACTATGGGACAAATACCATGGACTAGATTGTTATTAATACCATGAAAAAAACATTATTAACCCTAATATTAGTATTAATAAAAATAAAAATGGTACATGGTATTGACCCATGGTATTCACTAAAATGGCACATGGTATTGACCCATGGTATTCACCTGGAATGTAGCCTATTTAAGTGGGGGAATTAAACCATCATAGATCCATCTTTACTATGGATCTACGAGAGGTATCAAATATCGTGATATGAAAACTAGCATAGAGTGAAAAAATATTTGATCCGATCAAGAGCAAAAATGGATGTTGTAATTTAATGTATGTTAAACATTTTAGCTTGGTTAAAATAAAAAATAAAATAAAAATCAACTATTAATTTTATTAATTTTTATAAATTACTAATAGTAATTTTTAAGCTTCAGGTTTATGATAACCCATGGTATTGATCCATGGTAATACCATGGTATTCATGTGAGGATAGACTATTTAAAGGGGAAATTCTATCATCTTAGATCCATCTTAATTCTGGGTCTACCATGTGCTCAGAGGGATAAATAGATTTCATCCCCCTAAGAGTGGTAGATGTGGAGTTAAGATGGATATAGGTTGGTTTTTATGATAATTAAGATATTAAATAGACTTAGGAAATTATATTGTAAAAACATCTTAAGGTGAATGGTTAAAGCATAGACATTGGACAAGTATATTTGTATACTTCTGTTTTAAACAGAAACAAGTCCAGGGCTAAAAGGAATGGATTGATTGCACTAGTCATCCTTCTATAACTTTCTAACACATGCTAGAGTAAACAGATTGTAATTTGGGTAATTTTTCTAATTGCAAACAGGAACATACTTGTGTATTGGCAGGGTGGTTATGAGGTCCCTAGAAGTGATAAATTTGAATTTTTCTTGGTTTTATATATAGTATTAGGTTTTTCTCATGCTTTCGGTGAATGGCACAGGCGAATTTTATCCTACACCCACTAGGTTATCGATATGTAATTTTGGTAATTTTGATTTCAAAATATATTTTAAAGAAATGCAATGATTTCATTTCTGTATTCAATAAACACAAGATTTTATAATTGAGTAAAATATTCACCATGCTTGGCAAGAGATTCGCCAAAAAATTATATATACATATCAAATTATTGATAGAATCACCTTCCATTTTTCCTATATACCATGGAGATTCGCCCATTTATTATACATGTAAATTTAGGGGGGGTTCTTAAAATTTTCCCTATACCTCCATGAATGAATTTTTACTGTATTTACATCAATTTCCATCAATTTACACCAAATTGCATCATGAATTTGACTGTGAGAGAGAGAAAAGTCAAACTTAGAAAAGACTAGGCGAAAAACAAAGTTTTTTGGCAAAAAAGTCAATTTTTCATCGTGTGCACCGCACCACTATCCCTGTGCATAGTGCCTTTTGCAGCTGACTTTGGAGGTCTTTTCGTGCACCAAATTTGCTCCAAGTGGGCTTGTTAGAATGGTCTATCTGTCTATTTTCTACAACAAGTGGAATTTCCAAATTTACTGTACATTTTCCCCTCCAAAAGTGAGTTCTCCCAACACTGCTTCCTGTGTGGTCAAAAAGGGTCAGAAAGGGCATTTTTGAGGTGTTTTTGACCCTTATGGAAGCTCCAAACTTGACAAAATTTCTTGGCCGTTTGTGGGCATTCATAATTTGGCATGAGGAATCTAAAAATGCTTAGTTTTCCTCCAGAGGAGGTCCCTAGCAAAAGCGAGCCCTAGGTGGCACTATGCACCAGGCAGGAAAATCTGTGTTTTGCTCCAAAAATTCAAAATTGAAAAAAATTATCCCAAATTTCTCGAAATTTGGGTTGAGTGACCTGCATCAAGTGCTATGTTGGGCTAAGGAAGCCTCAGCAAAAACCTTGAGCTTGTCCTGCTCTTTCTTCCTCCTCAAAGCTTTCCTCAACTTGGCCTTCAAAGTCCTTATTCTTGGTTTGCAAACTTTGTTTCTCGCCAAATAGTGATAGGCCATGTGCCTCAACATATTTTTATCTCTATTGGCCTTCTCCAGCATCGTTTCCAAGTGCATGCTTTTCCTCTCAAGCCCAGATTCATGATCAGCTTCAATTTCTTGTTCTAGTGGTGTTAACTTAGTTTTCCTCCTCTTGGCTACTTGTCGGTTTTCTCTTATGTTTTGGAGCTCCATGATGGTTTTTTGGTCCTCTAAATATTTGTTCCTTTGCTCAATATGGTTGATTATCCACTTGGCTCTTTCCAGGTTGAGAGAAAAGTCATGAATGTTAGCTTGTTGTTCCTGGATGATCTCCTTGTGCTTTGAGCTTTGGGAGTCCAAATCAGTGTCAACATCTTGAATGAGAGTGAACTCCCTCTCTTGACCTTCAGAAGGTCCCTCATCATGTAATGGATGTTTACCCTTGTCCTGTACCTGCTTTGCTGTTGAAGGAAATGAGACCCTTCCACCCCGGGTGGAGATAGTACTCATTTTGCTGCTGCAAACAATCTCCTTATGCCCTTTTGGTAAGTAACAAACACTGGCACACTGGCGGTTTGAGACCCATGCACCTCTTGCTGATTTGAAGGCTATCCCGCCTCATGAAAAACTAATGGGGGCACTTGATGGCTTGTGGAGACCTCATGTGAAATGAAATCCTCCCATGAAACATTCAGTAAACTAAGCTGATGAAAAACCACATTCTTGGTAAATGCAAAGTGATAAATGTTGTTATACCACTGATGAGGAGGTTTCCTTTGCACCAATGTGGTCCTTTTCTCAATGTTCCAGCATATGAAATAGGGGATGTCCATCATCCTCACCCTAGTAAAATGCATCAATAATTTGATGTGATAGGTGTATAGGCAAGAAAATCTGCCTTCACAGCTAAAATATTTGATTATGAGTTTCATAAGGTGAGCATAGGTGTCCTATAGGTACATAAAAGGGAAGACCCTACTGATATACCTCTCAAAACTAGCCTTCATATAAGGCTCATAATGATCTCTGTCCACCAGCTATCCCATGTTCCACTATTCACCTACATTCAGAATACCAGTTGCTTCAGTTATAGTTTCAAGTGTCAAAGTGAATGTCACACTTGCCAAATTGACCTAGCCATTGTGAAGATGGAGCACAAAAAGTCTGGCAAGCTCATGGTGGTATTTGACTCTTTCCACCATCTCACAAAATTGGTAGCAAGACTGATGTTTGAAGCAAGCTATAGCAAGAGGGCAAGCCAACAATTTAGTAAGTGTAGTGGGCTCCTCCCAGATATGTTTTCCTCCCTTGTGAAGTCTCCTTGGTGCATGAATTTCTTTGGAGGAATCACTTACTATTTCCTCATCTTTGTCATAAGATGAATCTATCTCCACGTTTGCCATTATTTGATGTTTCTTAGATGAGTATGAAGAGATTTTATAGGAACAATAGATATTTGTTGCTAAATGTTAGGGATTTCATAATAGGGATAGGGACTATGAATGTGGAAGTTTTTGATGACTGTAGGGTCTATGGGAATGGCAGGGTTTGGGGAATAAAGATTAGGGTTTAGAGATGGCTAGCTAGAGTTTGGGAGTAGTGGAGATAGGTATAAATTTTTGTAGTTTTAGGGATTAGGGGAATGGGTGAGTGTGGATGAAAGAGGAGAGGAAAAGTGATATGAGCGAAGTGTAGTGAGAGAAAAAATGAAAATAGGGGATAAGACAACAAAAACTGCAATTTTGCAAAACCTAGGCAGCTTGTTCAATTGAATGTGCAAGGAACTAGGGTTTTGTTTTTTGCCTATTGAAAGACCATAAAACTGACCAAAACCCTTGCAATGGCACCAGGGATTGTTAACTTACTTTTGGAATGAGGAATTTGCAAGTTTGGAGCTTGGAGGAGGAGATTTGGATGAGTTTCGGGCTTTGGAGGTAGGTGTGCTACACCCAATAATAGGTGCGCTCCACCTCTCTGGTGTGTCACACTAGTTATGACCTCAATGTATTACCTGCGCTGCATGTGCTGCGCCGGCCAGGTGCGCCGCACCTCAACCAGGTGCATCGCGCCATGAACCTTCACAATTTTTTGCTGCAGTTTCGCTCCTTTGGCTTAAAAACGACTTGGCTCTTGTTCTCTTCCACTCTTTGGACACAAATGAGCTTCTTCAACATGAAAAAGGCTTTACATACAAAGGATTTTAATTTTTCACTTATAAAAACCCACTTTGTAATGTTTGTCTTTCACTTGTCTTTTAAAACTCTGTTTTTGCAGATTGACTTGCTTTTTGCTGTTGGAGTAAATGCTTTGAATTTTTGACGCTTTTGCAAGAGTTAGAGTGCAGGAGCTTAGTAAGATGACCACAGATTCATCTCAAAATGATTACATATAGGAAAAATGAAATTAAATGAAATCTTGTGCATAAAACATAAAAACCCCTCTTTTTCCTCAAAACAGGGTTTTGAGGCAAAATCAATCACTGAGCATGTGATTATTGAAATTTTTGTTGCTGAGACTTTATTTGACCTCCTCATGTGCTTGTCGACCATTATTGAGATTTTAAAAGACTTTATTGACAAAACCCTAGACCTAATGAGACCTAAAACCCTAAAAATGACTTTTGCAGATGTAAAGACAAAAAATGATTGTAAATGACCTAAATGTATGAAAATGGGCCAGCAGGTAAAGATCATGAGGGAAAATTTATAATATGCCACTACCATCAGATGATCCATGATCCTAATGGAATGCAGATGATCAGATGAGACACCTAACATGCAATGCAACAAGAGTATTTTGATCACTGATGGAGGGATGAAGATACTGACACTAACACCTCCTTTGGATATCATTTGGTTCTACTTGCAACTCTTGAATCATTTTCATCACTAGTACTCCTAAAGAGGATGGAAAAACAAGATTCATTCCACATACTAGCTGGTAAGGAGATGTACCAATGGATTTTTTGGTAGTTAGTTTGTTTGTCCAACAGTCATTAACCAACTTTTTGTTCTAGGTCATCTTGTTGTCCTCTAGCAGTTTCATGACGATATTAACAAGGATTTTGTTTGAGGATTCTGCAAGTCCATTACCTTGAGGGTAATAGGCACTAGAATGGCCAAGGGTAATGTGATATCTGTTCCAAAAGTCTACCATTTTCTTGGATTTGAAAGCAGTAGCATTATCAGTAATGAGCTTTTGGGGGCATCCAAATCTAGAAAGGATGTTGTTATCAAGGAATGAAATGACAAAAGAGTTTGTGGTTTGTATAGAAGGGATGGCTTCTATCCATTTGGTAAAGTAATCTATGATTGTCAAAATCCATTTACACTATGCTGAGGAGGATGGGTGAATTTTCCCAATGAAGTCTAAACCTCATTGTTGAAAAGGCATTTCTGTGGAGATGGGCTTGAGAGGTAATGGTAAGAGTTTCTTTTTGCCTTCAAATATATGGCACTTGTGGTAGGAGGTCACATATTTCTTGACATCTACAAAAAGGGTGGGTTAGTAAAAACATGCCCTTAAAATATTATCAGTAGTTGTTTTCCAGTATAGGTGTCCTCCACAATCTCCTGCATGAAATTCTTGCATAACTTTGTCCTTCATCTTTTAATAAACAATTCAATAAAATTCCACCATTATCTTTCCAAAATAAAGCATTGTCTATGATACAATATTTCATTGAGTCCATTTTCAAAAATCAACATTTAGTTCTAGATAAATAAGGAGGAGCTTGTAGGTTTAGTAAAACAAATATGATATCTGCATACCAAGGCAAATCTATGAAAGCTTCACTGATCTGTGGAGTCACCATCTATTCCTCATCATCTAGGGCACCAATGAAATTTACATCTAAGGCCTGAGAGTTTGAATCAGCCATGCGTTTCGCTAAACCTTGGCCTTTGATATGTTTTGTAGGCTTTATCTCTATTTCATATTCCAAAATGGTGGAAATCCGTTTCCCTCTTTTTCCTTTTGGCCCATTCTGTCTTAAAATGTCCTCTACTACTGAATTTGGAACATATGCAATGATGTGTGAGTATAAAATGTACACTCTAAAATATTTAATAGCTTTCACTAAATAGAGTGCTTGTTTTTCCATTATGTTGTACTTTAGCATAGCATCTCTCAAAGATTTGCTGAAAAATGCAATAGGCTACTCATAACCTTGATCATTCTTTTGCAACAAGACTACTGCAATAGTATGTTCTGAAGAAAAAGAAAAAAATATAAAGTCTTTTTTTAAATCAGGACTTATTAGGACTTGTGTTTTAGCAAGGGCTTCTTTGATTGCATCAAAAAACTATTTTGCCTCTAATATCCACTAAAGTGTTGAATGCTTCTTTAACATGTTATTTAATTCTCTGATTAATTCTTCCAAGTTTGAAATGAATCTTCTAAGAAAATTTATTTTGCCTAGTAATGATTGTAATTCTCTAATGTTTCTAGGATGAGTGCTATTCAGTATTGCCTCTATTTTAATTCCATCTTTTGATATTATGTGCCCCAAGAGTTTACCTTCTTCTAGGCCAAAGAGTACCTCTTTGGGATTCAAGGAAATGCCAAATTTTCTACATTTAATAAAAACTATTCTTAGGTGATCTAGATGTTCATTATCTGATTTGGAAAACATTGTGATGTCATCTTGGTAAACACCTACAAAGTCACGGATTTCTTTTGTAAAAGATATGTCCATTGCTCTTTGGAATGTTGCTCCAACATTCATTAATCTAAAAGGCATCTTTAAATAAATGAATGTACTTGTTGATGCCCCGAAAATCGTTGTATCCACATTGGGGGATAACCACCCAGTCCGGACCTTAATACAGCTCCTTTTACGTTTGGGATGGTGGCTTCGACTGGATATAATGGGACCAGTTTCCCAATAATGAATAAAAGGGGATGGATGAGTGATTGGTTTCTAATAAATGATAATGAATAGATGACTTAATCTAACAACAAAAATATAAATGACTATTCTATCCCCGGAGGCTTCTATTCTCTTAAGTGCAACTCTTGATGATCTCTGTTCATTGATAGGCATATAGATGACTCTACACAATAAACATAGACATTCATTTACTTAATGATTGCTCTGTTTAAGTAGTTGAGCAAAGTGATTAATAAAACATTGTTACACTTATCCTTTTATATTACCGATACATGTATGACAAAAGAAAAGCATGCTATAAACATCCAATAGTGGAAATTGTAAATAATGTTGTTAAAAACACACGCATATATCCGATAATAGCAAGAGCGATCAAACAACAATTCACATAAACAGAATGAAATCAGACATAGATAGTAGTACCATATGAGCTGTAAATCATTCCCAATATCAATCGCTATTTGAATTCCTTCTTCCGAAGCATAGATACTTTTAAACAAAGGAAGTAGTGTACATTCACATAAAAGCTTTGTTATCAAAATTGGAATAATTGGCCCAGTCCTTTTAAAAGAATATGCCTGAAGTACAATAGTGCAACTTCGGGTTTAAGTCATATACAAAAACTTATGACCCTTTCCAATGCATTGAAAGGGTCTATAAATACTTGACTAAAACTAACTAACTATGAAATTAAAATCCTACTTAATTGGTACAACTTGATTCGGAATATCTTCCTCACGACAATCTGGCAGTCGGCAGCATGATTCATCACTTAGGCTGTTTTCCTTTCGACCTGAGTTGGCATATTGCAAGCATTGGTTCCACTTCTGGTGGTCGCTTGAGACGAGAATGGAGTTGGGCAGCATAGGTGGCATCTTGTATATTGGGAATGATACACCCGATTGCATCTGTGAAGCACTTGAGGGTGGCTCTTTGGCTGTATGTTTTTACTAGGAACAACCAATAGGTGTCCCAAGTCAAACTGTTAATACTTGCGATCAATCTCTCGTTCTTCTCCAGCTCTTGATAACATGACTGCTGCAATGTTTTAGCCGATAGCAATTTACCTGGGGTACATTGAGAGATTATGTTAGATAAGTAGAGAGTATCATTAATTAATTCAACCAAATTACTTGCGGTTAACTTGCATCTGGAAACTTCTCTCTCTGCCTTCATTAACTGGGACTGCCATTCCAGAAATAGGATCTCTTTTTGTGATTCTAGGATTTTTGGCAAATTAGCCGCCTGTCCCTCATCAGTGTCTTTCCACCCAAGAAAATTGGTTAAAGTCTCATCGGCTTGCTCCAAGTCTGTTCTAGCATCAACCGATTTATCACTTATTGATGTTGTTAAGTCACATAAAGGTTCTGCTTGAGTGATTTGTTGACATAACAACATTATTTGTGTCACCAATTCTTTATTAATCTGTAATGCTTCAGCTCTAAACTCAGCTGGTTGTGGAAGATTCTTGGATTTTTGTGTTTGGGCTGATAATTGAGAAATTTGCTCATCTTTAGATTTCCCCATCTGTTCATGCACTGCTTTCAATTTTGCCAACGCTTCCGACAACTCCTTCTGCTTTTGAATGGCACTTGAATAAATTCTTTGTTTTTCTTCTTGCAATTGTTTATTCAATTGATTGTTTATTTGTTGCGGTGTGGAAAACTGCTGTTCAAGTTGCTCTGCCTTCTGCATGGTCGGAGCTTCTGATGGGCTCTTGTAAGGAATTCTTTCTGTAGATGCAACTAGACTTTGTTGCCCACCTGAAGCTTGTGTGGTACCCTTGAGGAGAAGTTGTTCGTGTGTTCTGTCATGACCATATCCCTTTCCTGTTGTTGCTGCGTGGAGAAACCCTTTGCGGGAGTCATGGATGTAGCAACGATCTTCCCCTTACTTTCAGAGCGAACCAGATAGACAATAAATTTCCTAGTCTGTGAGATGAGTTTGCTGCCTTTCTTAGCAGCGATCAAAGAAGTGGCAGTAGGTGGGGCTACCTCTGGTATCTTGTATAATGAATTATTGAAAGAAATAATGACAGTGCGAGGCCTTGACTCATACACATCATGTCACCTCCACAAGTATGGCTAGCCTAATACTACATCACAAACATCCAGAGGTGTAACATCACACAATACCTCGTCTGTGTAGGGCTTGATGATGTAGGGAAGGCGGCACTGCTGGCGAACTTTGAGATCTCTTCGTTCATGAGGCCACCCAATACTGTATGGTTGTGGGTGTGGTGTAGTCGGTAGGCCCAACCGCTTCACGACCTCTGCTGAAACGAGGTTCTTTCGGCTGCCACTGTCGACAATGAATTGCAGTAGCGAACCCTTCACCCACATCTGTGAGTGGAAAAGACGTTCCCCCTCCTCTAGTTCTTCAAGTTCATTCTTCTGGATCTTGGCAGTGGCAATAGTGGCGCTGGGATCCGCATCAATGATTTGCTTCTCTTTGCCATTCCCCTTGTTGGGTTCTAGCTCAGGGTCGGAACATGCATCTGATTTAGAAGCCTTCAATTCAGCCACCAGCGACTGCTCGGTCCGACACTCACTTGTGTTATGAGTGGGACTCTTGTGGAACTCACACCACTTTCTTGTGTCCTTCTTTAGCTTCGTGGTGTTGTTCCTTTCTTGCAACTTTGAGGGGTTGTCTTGGTTAACCCCACCTTGGCTTTGTCCTTTGGGCTTCGGATTTGTAGATCCAAAGTCTCGCTTCTTCTATTTGAACTTTTTCTTGATTTTGATAGCGTATCGGTATGTTGTGCCGAGTGAGGAGATGTTCAAGAACTCCATCTCTTCCTGGATGTATCTGTGTAGGGAGCTGCGGTATTTGAGTACCAGATGCAGCTAAGAATCTTTGATACCCAACTGTGTGCGAAGGGTACGAAAAATATTTGTTAACTCTGGCACATCTTGTTACCTTCCCTTCCGTAGCGTGGTCCACTTTATGTATTTGTCCTTGTAGCTTTTGACAGGGTAGTACTGCTCCTTGACGACATCCCGGAATGAATCCCAAGTGGGTGTGGCTGAAAATAGTGAGCATGTGCTTTCACCCTTCTGCTTGCAGTAGGTTTCCCACCAGTCCTGGATGTGTGGGGCTGCTTTGAGAAGAGCGAAAACAATCTTTTCCCAACTCGAAAATTCATGAACAAAAAAATATCCTTCTAGAAGATTTAACCATTTATTTACGGCATCTGCGTCTATTTGACCCTCGAAGATGGGGATTTCAAAATTAACTTGTACCTTGAAGGGTGTGGTGTTTCCAGAGTAGCTGTTGGAAGCTGATGCATCGCCTCTGGGTAGCCGTTGAAGAATCTGGGCAAAGCTGTCCATCATCGCGTTCCATTGTCGGTCGAGGGCTTCTTCGAGCAAGATTTTGATAGGATCTCCTGCCCCCTCGTCTTTCTTCTCATTCGCCATGGGAGGCCATCGGGATTTACGAGGCTAGTCTTGCAAAGGTTCGACCAGTTCAAGCCCTAACTCCTTATATCCCAACCTCGTTGGGGACATGCAAAGAAAAATAGAGAAAAAGCAGACCGCTCTGATACCACTAATCCAGACTTAAATAGGAACACAACAAATTACAAGGATAACCATAAACACAGATATGCAGCGGAAATAATACTTCATTTCATTAATGTAAAATACTAAAATATGCTTACCAACAGTAATGGAAATAAACCAGCTAGGGCGATGGTAGCTTATCTCTGAGAAGAGATGTGGTGGCTACATGCCTCTGAACTGTTAAAAATCGTGTTACAATGAGGTTCGAAGGCCTATTTATTGTTGAGAAATAATGGAAAACCCTTAACATTCCAAACCTAACCCTAGAAGATGAAACACCAAATTGTGGGCCCCGTTTGGGTAAATTGGTACATCAATTTCCCGGGGTCGTAACTTTGGCATACTATCTTCGTTTGACGCGTACAATAGCTCGTTAGAAAGATCTATCCAAGCACTAGCACTTTGGGAGGAAACATCGGTCCATGGACACTTGTTGCCCCATATTTCCCAAAAAACGTCATTTAGGGCCTCAAAACGGCTCCGGAAGTTCAGGACCCGAAAAATTGCTAAAAATAGTAAATTGTGCTACAATTTAGGAAACTGAAAAAGCTGAAAGAGACAGTTGTGGGGGTCCAAATGGGATAGGTGGGTGACCAACATCCACCTAGATCAAGACCTTTCGATATTTCCATCAACTTTTCGTTTCAATTTGAATTCACATTTGCATCCAACAACACTTCTCCCCTCAGGAAGTTCTACAAGATCCCAAGTATTGTTCTTGGCTAAGGAATCCATTTCTTCTTCCATAGTCATTTTCCATTTTTCGCTATCTGTATCATTTACTGATTCCTAATAACAAGAAGGTTCCCCATCTTCAGTAGTCAAAGCAAAAGATGAAGCAGAATCTTCGTACCTTTTGGGAGTTTTTCTTTCCCTAGTAGACCTTCTTAGAGTGACTAGTTGCTGAACAAGTTTAGAAAATTCAACAACTTCCTTTGTATCTTCATGACTTTTTCCTCGAGAGGTCTCTCCTTCCCTTCAACTTTCAAAGAAAGGTCTAGCCTCCAACTGAATTTGTTGATTTGGCACTACATGTTCCTGTTCAATTCTTTCAACATTTGATTTTAAAAAAGAAGATTCATCAAATGTTATATCTATGCTAATGACTATCTTCTGTGACGTAGGATCCCACAACTTGTATCCTTTCACCACATAGTCATACCCAAAAAAGACATAACATTTTGATTTTGGATCTAATTTTGAACGTTGATTTTTAAGAATAAGAGCATAAGAATCACAACCAAATATCCTTAAATGTCAATAATCACAAGACTGACCTGACTAAACTTCTTCAGTTATTTTACAATTTATTGCTACTGAAGGTGATCTGTTAACTAAATAACAAGCAGTAGATACTACTTCTACCCACAACTCCTTCTGCAGGTTAGCATTTCTAATCATGTTTCTGGCTCCTTCCATAAGAGTCTGATTCATACATTCAACAACACCATTTTGTTGAGGAGTATAAACAACAATTTTGTGTCTAATAATTCCTTCATCCTTATAGTACTATTCAAATTCTAGAGAAGTAAATTCACCACCATTGTCAGTTCTTAAACATTTAATTGATTTTCCTGTTCTTTTTTCTACCATTACTTTAAATTGTTTAAAGACATTGAATACATCAACTTTCTTTTCCAATATAAAAACCCAAACCTTACGGGAGAAATCATCAATAAACGTTAAAAAATATAAAGCACCTCCATATGATACAATAGGATATGGTCCCCACAAATCATAATGAAGATAGTCCAAAATTTCTTTACTACTATGACTTCCAGTTTTATTTCTCTATTTACACTATTTTCCATACACACAATGTTTACAGAAATCTAACTTCAAGATTTCAAATCAGGAAGTAATTTACGATTGATCAGTACCTGAAGACCTTTCTCGCTCATGTGATGCAATCGTTGATGCCATTGGGGAGTACCTTCTTCTTCTTTCTCTAACAAAATTGTTGCTTCACTCATCTAAGTACTTCCTTTAAGTTTGTAAAGATTTCCGACCTTTCTTGCTTTCATAAAAACTAGGGCGCCTTTTGAGACTTTCAACGCTCCATTCTGACTTGTAAACTTATAACCATGTAAATCCAACACTGCCAACGAAATCAATTTTTTATTCAATTCAGGTACATGTCTAACACTAGTTAATTTTCTAACTGTGTTATCAGATTATTTTAATTCTGATATTTCCCATCCCAATAGTCTGACATGATACATTATTAACCATAAACAGAGAACTACCATTTACAGCTTCATATGAAGTAAACCAATTTCTGTGTGGACACATATGATGAGAAGCACCAAAGTTTGACAACCATCTTTCAAAATCCTAGGAGACATTACATACAGGTAAAGTTTCATCTATCATACATAATTCTTCAACAAATAAAACTTCGTCTATCATACCTGAATCACCCTGATTTTCTTCCTTCTTTGGGTTATCAGACTCTTTTCGTCTCCAATAATCTTTCTTGAGGTGTTCAATTTTATTGCAGTACTAAAATTTCGTGTTCCAATTCTTTCCCTTTGATTTTGATCTCGAAGATCCCCTTGTTTTGTATCCCCTTTCCTTTGACTGCTCTATGGCTATCATCACTTCTGGTGCAGCTATTTCAGTACTAGATTTCCTCCATACTTTTTTAGATAGGAGAGCTCCCAAAACTAATTCAAACTTCAAAGAATCAGCAGTGCTCAAACTGAGTGAAGTTACGAAGTGGTCCCACGACTCGGGCATAGAACACAACAAGGTTATAGCTTTGTCTTCTTCCTGAATTTTAACTTCCATATCTGATAATTGGGATATAAGTGTGTTGAAAACATTTAAATGTTCTGCAACTTTTGTACCCTCCTTGATCCGAAGACTGTACAATTGTCGTTTCAAATAAATTCTATTGGTTAATGATTTTTTCATATATAGTTTTTCCAGTTTTTTCCATAAACTTGAAGCTATACTCTCTTCAACAATGTTGAAGAGAACTTCATTCGTCAGGCATAACCTGATGGTTCTGAGAGCTCGGGCATCCAAGTCCTCCCGGTTTGAATATGTCATGCTAGCAGGTTTCTTATTCACCCCGTCCAATGCATTGTGCAACCCTTGCTGCACCAGCAAATCCCTAACTTTCAGTTTCCATAGAGGAAAGTTGTGCTTGCCAGTGAATTTCTCCACCTCAAACTTCTCATTCATCATCTCGGCCATTTCTTTCCTCCTAGTGTTTGAGTCTTTCAACTAAGGTTTCTTAAAAAAATTGATTTGTCTTCGTCCAATGTCAATTTTTTCTACTCCCAAAAAAAAAATCAAAATTTTGTTCCTTTCCAATATCTTTTTTTCTTCAAGTTGACTAAAAAAAACTACCACAGTTTTCTAGAAGGATTCCTTTTAATTTCAGTTTTCTTGGACAAAAAACCTCCATTCTTCAATGAAGCCTTTTTCTTGAAAAACTTTCACAAATTCCCCTTTTTTAATTTACTTCACAGATTCTTAAAATTGCCTCAAATACACATAAATTATATATATATATATTTTCTTTAAAAAACATTAGACCGTATGCTCAACAGGTCTTCAAAATTAAAAAAAAGAAAATTTAAATAAATACCCAGACTTCTGATCGAAGTTTTTCTTCTCGCAACTTTCGATTCTCGACAATCTGCTTCCAAAAGTGACTTCCCACAAGCAGACCGACCACAACTCCTCCTCCTGAATTCAATTCGAGATTTATGCGAAATCTTAGCGATCTTTATGCAGGTGCAGACAGAAGGTGTTTTCTTCACACACAGGGACATGCTTTCTCTCTCTCGCATTATCTTTACATGCGAAGACAGGTAGGGCTGACGGCTACAACTCTCTCCCGCAATAGGTTTTCTGCTCCAACATGCAGGCTCCTATTTAAAAAATCAACTGCTCCTCTTTAAAAACATCAGCGTCTCCTCTTTAAAAAATGTAGCGGGCTCCTAAAGAAAAAATAAATAAATAAATAAATAAAATAAAATTGTCTCCTCATCAACCTCTCAGGGGCAGTTTTCAACAGCGACTCTACCTGACTATGCTCCTCTTCGACGGACGACTATATTTCTAGGGGCTAGCTACGCTGCTCTTTGACGACTTCATTTCTTAAGGCAACCTTTGTCTCGCTTTGTACCGCTTACTCAATAGATTGCTCTGATACCACTTATTGGTTTGACTGGTTAATTAAACAAGAAAGAAATGAAATGAAATTGAATGTAAATCGAATGCAAACACATAAGTAAAACACAAAAGGCGACAGGCGCCATAGCCAACAAACTCGTTTTGCGTTTTCCAGTTTTTCCATACGGAGGCAACTTGGAAAACAATAAGAAACTAGGTATACATGTTCGTGTGGGACGGCTCCACAGTAGATTATATACTTAATTGTTTAGTATCCTACCGTCAAACTTTTGAAAATGATATCGATCAGCTTGGCCGGCGTATCTAATCGGATTCCCCAAAATTCTTTGTTTATTCAAATTTGCTTTTTCACTATTCAATCCCGCAGCCTAGATGCACCACCCTTAAATAGCTTACTTCACCCAGAAGCAGGCAATCGCCGAGGATGTCCGGACCACTGTATTTGTGAGATTGGTATTCAGTCGGAGCGAAAGAGTAAGCGTTCTCTGAAATTGTTGTCTCACAAGTCTTTTAGGCTATATTCATCGACAAACTCTTCAGGATTTAGGGTTTTTAGGATTAGTTAGGGAAGAATGGTTTTAGAGGCGGCCACCGACAAGCTATCTCCTCAAGCACCGATTAGTCCACATATGAGTGAAGATATGATCCTTATTCTTCTTGTGTTGCTCTGCACTGTCGTATGTCTAATGGTGTTGGCTTCAATCATTCCATGGGACAAGATTTGGAGGTCATGCCACGATCATATGGCCACTTAAGACGATACGGATTTTTCTATTTTCCCGAAAAGAGTTTCAATTAAATAATATAAATTTATTTTATTATGAAAATATAATTTATTCTATTAAATATAAAAAACCATATTAGCTACATTAAAAAATTACAAATATTAAAATGTTAAATTTCTATATTAAAAGGTTAGCTTTTCTTGAAAGTTTATTTTAAAACGTTATATTCTATATTAAAAAGTTGGTTTTTTTTTAAGCTTTTTATTAAAATATTAATGAAAAGTAGCATAATTTCTATATTTAAAAGATTACAAATTTTTTATATTAAAAAGTTGGTGTTACTGTTAAAACTTTATGTTAAAAAATCGCAGTTAAATAATATTATTTTTTTATTAAAAAAGTACAAGTTTTTTATTACAGCATGGGGCAAAAAAGATAAATTTTATATATAAAATAAAATAGATTTTAAAAAGCATTTTCATTATTCTTCTAATTTTTTTGAATCATAGTAACTATTATATTGGAGTATAGTTATTATGGTTTATTACAAGACAAAAGATCATTGATGCATAATTTAATTAGAAGGGCTCTGTTGTAATATTATTTGGTTTTTATAAGTTAGTATATTGGTCACAATAATTTTAAAATATTAAGTTAGGATATGGATACAAAAGAAATAAAAGTTAAAATGTGAGGCCAATTTAATGTTTTATACGCATTTATATCAATAAAATGTTAGGTGTTAGCTGCCCTAAATAAAGAAGGCAAAAGGAAAATAAAATGCTAGGGAAGCAAAAATATATGAAAGTCTTCATTTCATGTTTTTATAAATGCACAGGCTACTAGTCAAAATGCGCTACGAGCCAATTATCAAATATTGTTTTCATGTGCCGAAGAAAAGGAAGAGGATTAAAGGGTTGCTCTAAGGTTTTTATATCAATTAATTTGGTATTAATCCTATCCCTAAGTTTTAAATCCCAATATTACCCCTCTCCTCACATTTCCCTTCACCCACTTATCCCTAAGTCTTAACACCCCTCATATATCGCAGATATTCCTGACGCATTACATTATTAATTCCCGACCCCACCAAGAACAATATGTCACGTAATGAGTTAAGCCTCAAACAGGTCTCACTTCATCTCGGCCCATCTCCGAAGATCTGACGGCCCATATGAATTTTTGGCCCCCCTTCACCATCTGAGCTTTATCGTCGGAGGGGGCGGGGGTATCAGGGGGTTCAAAACGGTCGGTATACAAAACCACACCCTCCCCTACGTGTCAACACCATATTTTTTCGGACCCCCTCAGGTGAAACTACTAACCACTCCCCCCCGAAAAGTTGTTTCCTTTGCTTTGGATATCGATCTCCTATCTATTGTGCTCCTGCCATTCACCTTCCGCCACAACACTCGTCCGTTCTCCATCCAATTATAACGTTCCCTCCGGAATTAACACTGTTAGGCAATTAATTCTTTAGCCATTAATTCAACAGACCTCATGTGAAATGAAATCCTCCCATGAAACATTCAGTAAACTAAGCTGATGAAAAACCACATTCTTGGTCAATGCAAAGTGATAAATGTTGTTATACCACTGATGAGGAGGTTTCCTTTGCACCAATGTGGTCCTTTTCTCAATGTTCCAGCATTTGAAATAGGGGATGTCCATCATCCTCACCCTAGTAAAATGCATCAATAATTTGATGTGATAGGTGTATAGGCAAGAAAATTTGCCTTCACAGCTAAAATATTTGATTATGAGTTTCATAAGGGGAGCATAGGTGTCCTATAGGTACATAAAAGGGAAGACCCTACTGATATACCTCTCAAAACTAGCCTTCATATAAGGCTCATAATGATCTCTGTCCACTAGCTGTCCCATGTTCCACTATTCACCTACATTCAGAATACCGGTTGCTTCAGTTATAGTTTCAAGTGTCAAAGTGAATGTCACACCTGCCAAATTGACCTAGCCATTGTGAAGATGGAGCACAAAAAGTCTGGCAAGCTCATGGTGGTATTTGACTCTTTCCACCATCTCACAAAATTGGTAGCAAGATTGATGTTTGAAGCAAGCTACAGCAAGAGGGCAAGTCAACAATTTAGTAAGTGTAGTGGGCTCCTCCCAGATATGTTTTCCTCCCTTGTGAAGTCTCCTTGGTGCATGAATTTCTTTGGAGGAATCACTTACTATTTCCTCATCTTTGTCATAAGATGAATCTATCTCCATGTTTGCCATTATTTGATGTTTCTTAGATGAGTATGAAGAGATTTTATAGGAACAATAGATATTTGTTGCTAAATGTCAGGGATTTCATAATAGGGATAGGGACTATGAATGTGGAAGTTTTTGATGACTGTAGGGTCTATGGGAATGGCAGGGTTTGGGGAATGAAGATTAGGGTTTAGAGATGGCCAGCTAGAGTTTGGGAGTAGTGGAAATAGGTATAATTTTTTGTAGTTTTAGGGATTAGGGGAATGGGTGAGTGTGGATGAAAGAGGAGAGGAAAAGTGATATGAGCGAAGTGTAGTGAGAGAAAAAATGAAAATAGGGGATAAGACAACAAAAACTGCAATTTTGCAAACCCTAGGCAGCTTGTTCAATTGAATGTGAAAGGAACTAGGGTTTTGTTTTTTGCCTATTGAAAGACCATAAAACTGACCAAAACCCTTGCAATGGCACTTGGGATTGTTAACTTACTTTTGGAATGAGGAATTTGCAAGTTTGGAGCTTGGAGGAGGAGATTTGGATGAGTTTCGGGCTTTGGAGGTAGGTGTGCTACACCCACTAATAGGTGCGCTCCACCTCTCTGGTGTGTCACACTAGTTATGACCTCAATGTATTTCCTGTGCTGCATGTGTTGCGCCGGCCAGGTGCACCGCACCTCAACCAGGTGCATCGCGCCATGAACCTTCACAAATTTTTGCTGCAGTTTCGCTCCTTTGGCTTAAAAACGACTTGGCTCTTGTTCTCTTCCACTCTTTGGACACAAATGAGCTTCTTCAACATGAAAAAGGCTTTACATACAAAGGATTTTAATTTTTCACTTATAAAAACCCACTTTGTAATGTTTGTCTTTCAATTGTCTTTTAAAACTCTGTTTTTGCAGATTGACTTGCTTTTTGCCTTTGTTGGAGTAAATGCTTTGAATTTTTGACTCTTTTGCAAGAGTTAGAGTGCAGGAGCTTAGTAAGATGACCACAGATTCATCTCGAAATTATTACATATAGGAAAAATGAAATTAAATGAAATCTTGTGCATAAAACATAAAAACCCCTCTTTTTCCTCAAAACAGGGTTTTGAGGCAAAATCAATCACTGAGCATGTGATTATTGAAATTTTTGTTGCTGAGACTTTATTTGACCTCCTCATGTGCTTGTCGACCATTATTGAGATTTTAAAAGACTTTATTGACAAAACCCTAGACCTAATGAGACCTAAAACCCTAAAAATGACTTTTGCAGATGTAAAGACAAAAAATGATTGTAAATGACCTAAATGTATGAAAATGGGCCAGCAGGTAAAGATCATGAGGGAAAATTTATAATATGCCACTACCATCAGATGATCCATGATCCTAATGAGATGCAGATGATCAGATGAGACACCTAACATGCAATGCAACAAGAGTATTTTGATCACTGATGGAGGGTTGAAGATACTGACACTAACACCTCCTTTGGATATCATTTGGTTCTACTTGCAACTCTTGAATCATTTTCATCACTAGTACTCCTAAAGAGGATGGAAAAACAAGATCCATTCCACATACTAGCTGGTAAGGAGATGTACCAATGGATTTTTTGGTAGTTAGTTTGTTTGTCCAACAGTCATTAACCAACTTTTTGTTCTAGGTCATCTTGTTGTCCTCTAGCAGTTTCATGACGATATTAACAAGGATTTTGTTTGAGGATTCTGCAAGTCCATTACCTTGAGGGTAATAGGCACTGGAATGGCCAAGGGTAATGTGATATCTGTTCCAAAAGTCTACCATTTTCTTGGATTTGAAAGCAGTAGCATTATCAGTAATGAGCTTTTGGGGGCATCCAAATCTAGAAAGGATGTTGTTATCAAGGAATGAAATGACGAAAGAGTTTGTGGCTTGTATAGAAGGGATGGCTTCTATCCATTTGGTAAAGTAATCTATGATTGTCAAAATCCATTTACGCTATGCTGAGGAGGATGGGTGAATTTTCCCAATGAAGTCTAAACCTCATTGTTGAAAAGGCATTTCTGTGGAGATGGGCTTGAGAGGTAATGGTAAGAGTTTCTTTTTGCCTTCAAATATATGGCACTTGTGGTAGGAGGTCACATATTTCTTGACATCTACAAAAAGGGTGGGTTAGTAAAAACCTGCCCTTAAAATATTATCAGTAGTTGTTTTCCAGTATAGGTGTCCTCCACAATCTCCTGCATGAAATTCTTGCATAACTTTGTCCTTCATCTTTTAATAAACAATTCAATAAAATTCCACCATTATCTTTCCAAAATAAAGCATTGTCTATGATACAATATTTCATTGAGTCCATTCTCAAAATTCAACATTTAGTTCTAGATAAATAAGGAGGAGCTTGTAGGTTTAGTAAAAAAAATATGATATCTACATACCAAGGCAAATCTGTGAAAGCTTCACTGATCTGTGGAGTCACCATCTATTCCTCATCATCTAGGGCACCAATGAAATTTACATCTAAGGCCTGAGAGTTTGAATCAGCCATGCGTTTCGCTAAACCTTGGCCTTTGATATGTTTTGTAGGCTTTATCTCTATTTCATATTCCAAAATGGTGGAAATCCGTTTCCCTCTTTTTCCTTTAGGCCCATTCTGTCTTAAAATGTCCTCTACTACTGAATTTGGAACATATGCAATGATGTGTGAGTATAAAATGTACACTCTAAAATATTTAATAGCTTTCACTAAATAGAGTGCTTGTTTTTCCATTATGTTGTACTTTAGCATAGCATCTCTCAAAGATTTGCTGAAAAATGCAATAGGCTACTCATAACCTTGATCATTCTTTTGCAACAAGACTACTGCAATAGTATGTTCTGAAGCAAAAGAAAAAAATATAAAGTCTTTTTTTAAATCAGGACTTATTAGGACTTGTGTTTTAGCAAGGGCTTCTTTGATTGCATCAAAAAACTATTTTGCCTCTAATATCCACTAAAGTGTTGAATGCTTCTTTAACATGTTATTTAATTCTCTGATTAATTCTTCCAAGCTTGAAATGAATCTTCTAAGAAAATTTATTTTTCCTGGGAATGATTGTAATTCTCTAATGTTTCTAGGATGAGTGCTATTCAGTATTGCCTCTATTTTAATTCCATCTTTTGATATTATGTGCCCCAAGAGTTTACCTTCTTCTAGGCCAAAGAGTACCTCTTTGGGATTCAAGGAAATGCCAAATTTTCTACATTTAATAAAAACTATTCTTAGGTGATCTAGATGTTCATTATCTGATTTGGAAAACATTGTGATGTCATCTTGGTAAACACCTACAAAGTCACGGATTTCTTTTGTAAAAGATATGTCCATTGCTCTTTGGAATGTTGCTCCAACATTCACTAATCTAAAAGGCATCTTTAAATAAATGAATGTACTTGTTGATGCGCCGAAAGTCATTGTATCCACATTGGGGGATAACCACCCAGTCCGGACCTTAATACAGCTCCTTTTACGTTTGGGATGGTGGCATCGACTGGATATAATGGGACCAGTTTCCCAATAATGAATAAAAGGGGATGGATGAGTGATTGGTTTCTAATAAATGATAATGAATAGATGACTTAATCTAACAACAAAAATATAAATGACTATTCTATCCCGGGAGGCTTCTATTCTCTTAAGTGCAACTCTTGATGATCTCTGTTCATTGATAGGCATATAGATGACTCTACACAATAAACATAGACATTCATTTACTTAATGATTGCTCTGTTTAAGTAGTTGAGCAAAGTGATTAATAAAACATTGTTACACTCATCCTTTTATATTACCGATACATGTATGACAAAAGAAAAGCATGCTATAAACATCCAATAGTGGAAATTGTAAATAATGTTGTTAAAAACACACGCATATATCCGATAATAGCAAGAGCGATCAAACAACAATTCACATAAACGGAATGAAATCAGACATAGATAGTAGTACCATATGAGCTGTAAATCATTCCCAATATCAATCGCTATTTGAATTCCTTCTTCCGAAGCATAGATACTTTTAAACAAAGGAAGTAGTGCACATTCACATAAAAGCTTCGTTATCAAAATTGGAATAATTGGCCCAGTCCTTATAAAAGAATATGCTTGAAGTACAGTAGTGCAACTTCGGGTTTAAGTCATATACAAAAACTTACAACCCTTTCCAATGTATTGAAAGGGTCTATAAATACTTGACTAAAACTAACTAACTATGAAATTAAAATCCTACTTAATTGGTACAACTTGATTCGAAATATCTTCCTCACGACAATCTGGCAGTCGGCAGCATGATTCATCACTTAGGCTGTTTTCCTTTCGACCTGAGTTGGCATATTGCAAGCATTGGTTCCACTTCTGGTGGTCGGTTAAGACGAGAATTGAGTTGGGCAGCATAGGTGGCATCTTGTATATCGGGAATGATACACCCGATTGCATCTGTGAAGCACTTGAGGGTGGCTCTCTGGCTGTATGTTTTTACTAGGAACAACCAATAGGTGTCCCAAGTCAAACTGTTAACACCTGTGATCAATCTCTCGTTCTTCTCCAGCTCTTGATAACATGACTGCTTCAATGTTTTAGCCGATAGCAATTTACCTGGGGTACATTGAGAGATTATGTTAGATAAGTAGAGAGTATCATTAATTAATTCAACCAAATTACTTGCGGTTAACTTGCATCTGGAAACTTCTCTCTCTGCGTTCATTAACTGGGACTGCCATTCCAGAAATAGGATCTCTTTTTGTTATTCTAGGATTTTTGGCAAATTAGCCGCCTGTCCCTCATCAATGTCTTGCCACCCAAGAAAATTGGTTAAAGTCTCATCGGCCTGCTTCAAGTCTGTTCTAGCATCAACCGATTTATCACTTATTGATGTTGTTAAGTCACATAAAGGTTCTGCTTGAGTGATTTGTTGACATAACAACATTATTTGTGTCACCAATTCTTTATTAATCTGTAATGCTTCAGCTCTGAACTCAGCTGGTTGTGGAAGATTCTTGGATTTTTCTGTTTGGGCTGATAATTGAGAAATTTGCTCATCTTTAGATTTCCCCATCTGTTCATGCATTGCTTTCAATTTTTCCAATGCTTCCGACAACTCCTTCTGCTTTTGAATGGCACTTGAATAAATTCTCTGTTTTTCTTCTTGCAATTGTTTATTCAATTGATTGTTTATTTGTTGCAGTGTGGAAAATTGTTGTTCAAGTTGCTCTGCCTTCTGTTGTGCCTCCGACAACTGTACTTGTAGCGAGGCAATTGGTTGGTCCTTTTCTCTTAACAGATTAGTCACTTCTCATGCTTTGTCCATGGTGGCCGCCAAATAGGCTCCAACATATTGGGACAATTTAGTAAGGTCATCAGAAGGATCAAATTCCTCTTTCCAGACCACATTGGCTGTCACTGTTTGTTCAGCGAATAGTGAATGTTGATCAGTCCTTCTCCTTTTCCGCTGTCATTTTATTATAGCCCTATGCTTTGGGCTATAAAAGACATCCAATGGAGGTATCTCCTCTACTTGCAAAACAATCTGATCAGAAGGATCCTTAGGAATTATCTCTATTCCTGTAGAAATGGGTAGGCCGCTGGTTCCACTTGGAACCTATTTAGATGTTGTCTTCTGTGTGTCAGCCGCTTTTGATGTTTCAGCTTCCTTTGAGCTGTCAAGATTGCTTATGATTGACTCGAATTTCTGCCATTCCTGGAGCAATTTTGGGTCAATCTCGGCATCTACATTCACCTCAGTGCTGCTCTTCTTCTGCTCTTTCCTCTGTGTTTCCTTTTGCTCTCTTCTCTGCACTTCCTCTTGCTCTCTTCTCTGCACTTCCTCCTGCTCTTTTCTCTGCACTTCCTCCTACTCTTTTGTTTGGATTTCTTTAGAAATTTTTGATGTAGGAGGAGGTTCCTTAGTGAGTCGTTGCTTAGGCTCGCTTGATTCTGTCATCGGGGTCGTTGCTAACAGATCTAGAGGTAGAGTTTGCAACCTATGTTCTCTAAGTCTGTTAAATTCAACTACCCCGTCATCCTGATATTTCATTATGGCTGGTGATTTAACCTGAAATAATGACTCGGCTGAGGAGAACAGGTCATCAAACATATCATCTTTATGGTCAAATTTAGTTAGCTTTGCCTATTCAAGTGCATTGTAGGCAACTTTGTTTGGATCAAATCGCCTATTAGGAAGAGTAGCGAGATTTAGTGCCTTAATCTTATATGTTTCTTTCTCTGCATGTTTAAAGTCATGCAGAGCATAGACACCGCATATTAGAGGAAAAGAGGGCCGAACCTGCTTCTTTTTGTTCCTTAGAGTCTATGTAACTCCTTCGGATGTAATCTGATATGCTACCTCTCGGGCTAACAGTTTGTCAGGTATATACAAAGGGAGGACATGAGGCTTGGCCTGGCTACCGAAAACTCTTACATAGGTGAATTTTTCTTCTCCGAACCATCTCCCTATGACTGTCAAGTCAATCTCTGCTTGGTAGGAAATTTTAGGAGCAGGTTTGTAAAAAATGGCATAGTGAATGGGTAACATAAAACCATTGCAAACTTGATATAAATGGTGCTTATAGTGGGCTTTACATAACTTCTGGTGGTATATATGAATGGGCATGGGGTCTTGTGGAGTCCGTCTCCACCCAAGCACAGGAAATTCAGAATTAAAACACAGGGTGTCCAAGATATAGGCACTATACTAAAATGGGGGAATGAACCTTTCAATAATGCAGGATTTGTTTCTAAATTCAAGGACTGCGGTTGCTAGCTTATCAGACAGTATATTTCCCCAATCCATTATTTCACTATTGCATGCTGCCTTCATCAATGGAACCATCTCTATAGTGAAGTTTGCGGAATCATGTAACCCCCATAATCTACACATCCTTACCCCAACATAACAATAAGGAGAACACAAAGAATCGACAGAGTACTTACCCGAAGACTCATGCTTGTGTTTTGCTGGGTTTTGCCTCCAATCCCGAATGGGTTCTGATTCAATATCGTTCTCATTTCTGAATTTCTCCAAGAATGCCTTGTTGTACTTCTTCTCCGGTGCAGGAAAATGGTACATTTGCCTCAAATCATCAGGTTGAAATGAGTCGAAGACTCTCCCGTCCATGGTGCAAAATGTCTTGTTTGTGATTGGGATTTCTTCAATTGCCCATCTCACCACATCTGTATATGGGAGAATTTGCTCTCGGGCTGCTATCCGATGAAGATAAGAGTCGGCTAAATCCTTTAGAGTAGCATCAGACTTCCGAGTCGTGTCTGCTGTGGCTTGCACTATTGTTACCTCAGGCTCTTCGGCCTCAACCAGATTGTAGATGCTCAGCCAAGTAGTTTTTCCGAGTCCCAGACATGTGGTGTCGAATATCAGTCCCTTTTTGCTTGCTTCTGGATTGGCAATGTGTTGTCCTGTAGCGGCCAAAGCGGAAGATGTTGCAGTTTTCTTAGATTTCTTCCCCATTTGGCTTGAATTTGCTACTTCAGAAGAGCTCTGCATAGTAGTGAAAATGAACGTAATGCGAAGAATTGGTAGCGCAAACCAAAGAAGAATGAGATATATTAATCAATGAATAATGGAGGATTTAACTTAAGGTGGCCACGGATACAATCGCTGAAGAGATTTTAGCCTTATTGTTTCATTAAATGGCCGTTTAAACCTGTCAATCCTTTAAATGCTCATCATATCGTCTATTGGCCGAATGATTAATTTAAGCATGGCTTTGATGTTTTGGCGGTTGAGCGTAAGTGAATCACTATCGGGAAGAGAAAGGCCTTTAATAATAAATAACCATAAAATATCCCAGCTTTACCAATCTTTTTTGAAATCTGCGCTTTAGCTTTATCGCAATCGACAATCAGGGGAAAGTTTAAGTTGTTATATTGGTGTTCTTTCTGAATCCCCAATCGCCGATAGCGATATCGTCAATTCGCATCGAGAGTTTTAAATGAGGGCTTTAGATGCATGCATGGTATATCCCCGATCGTCGATAGCGATATCGCATCGGAGCAAAGTGGGGCCTTTTGCTATGATTGCTTACCTTCCCGATATCCGATAGCCTTTTGTGCATTGTCTCATCAGGGAAAATCAATGGGTCTTTTAAGTCATGCATCCTTTGTCATTGCGATATGCGATCTTACGATTGCTTTATCGCAATAATAAAAGATTACTCATTCTTTATTATAAGACTGATTAATTGGTTTATCAAAAAGGTTTTATAATGTTTTATTTCGTTTCGGACCTTGTTGAATAATGATAAGTTGATACCAATTTAAATGAAAAGGGACCCATTTCATATTATAGTTTTGAAAATAAAATTTGTATGAAATGGGGGGTTGTTGTAGAGCACAGCAATTGGTGATTCGCTGGGAGAAACAGTTATCTCTGAAAAGTACTGAAATACTTAAACTTTCTTTAAATAGGAATCTCATCAAAGAGGAAAATTCTAATATAACAAGGTATATATGCATTCCAAATAAAATAAAAACTATCTTTGCTAATCTCTTCTTTTGTTAAAATTATATACATTCTAAGTTTTAAATCGGCCTCTATTGGTTGATAATGATAAAACAGAAAACCTTTCCAAATCAGCCTTTTGTAATTGACTCCTTTGTCATAGGTAGAGCCTCTGTTGCCAGCAAATGTTCATAGTTTCGACAGGGATACCTCTTAACCACGTTATTGTCCATTATCCCATCCATTTCTGAGTATGATTAACAGAATGAATTCAAAACATGCTTTTATATTTTGTATCTCTTTTTACTTTTCTATTATTTTTTAAGATAAAAAGCCATTGTCCTGGTTTGGTGGCCAGCTTTTTTGACAATGCCATCCACTGGTCGTAATCTAACCGAACAAGCTGGCTTGTGATGAGACCCCTTGTCTTATGATTCTAAGCCATTACCCTATTTTGGTATGTAGTATTGGTAATGTCGGTTAAACTATTTCTCGATTATCATGGTAAGTAGGCTTGTAATAAGACCTCTTATCTTTTATATCAAGTATTTTAGAATTACACTCTCAGTAATCACAAACTTCGATGAATGGGATGGACAATTTTCTGCTTAAGAGAGGATGGATGACAGGGTAAGAGTTGAATATGATGAAGTTGGATTAGTTTCTATTTTGATATTGATAACCTTTTTTGTGACCAATTTGAAAACATAAAATGATTTACAATACTTCTAAACCTTGAGAAGAGTTCACAAAAATTGAAATGTGGTTTCAGAACGCAATTATACCTAGTTTCCTAGAAATTGTCCCTTTTGTCTAAGGCTTCTATCATTTTAAAAGTAAATATCAACACTACTTCTTTGAGCAACTTTTAAATACAACAAAGGTCAATGGAAGATACCTTACAACTTTATTTCCTAATGGTCCTACAAACTACAAATTCTACTAAACTAAAAAGGACAAGGGGTTACCTCCTCAATTGAACAATTTCTTTAAGATGAGGCCATTAACAGGGAGAGAATCTCTCATACCTGATAAATCTTGTAATATGAATGTCGAATGGCCTATCTTCTCACAGATCTGAAATGGCCCAAGCCACATTTTCTGGAACTTGGTGTGTTTTACTTTATCCTCATGGGCTTTGTCCCATTTCAGAACTAAATCACTGACTTGCAACTGTTTTGAACTCGATGAAATTGAATCAAAGGATGACTTGATAATTTGCTGATGTTTTGCATGAGTAACTTTGGCTCTTTCTCTTTCCTCTTCTAATTTTAAGATTTGATCATGTCTAAGTTGAATAGAAGAAGAAGGGCTTTCTTCAATAAACTGAACTAGGGCTATAGAAGGAAGGACAAGATTTGTTGGTAGCACTACTTCTTTCCCATATACAAGATTGAATGGAAGAACCTATGGAAGCTTTCTGTGTTATCCTATCAACCCATAGTGCAAATATTAAAGATTTGTGCTAGTTTTTATGATTCTGTTCAATATTTCGCTTAATAATCTTAATTAGATTTTTATTGGTAGATTCTACTAAACCGTTACCCTGGGGATAGTAATTAGCAGAATATTTCAATTTAAATCCTCTTTTAATAGTGAAATCAAACATAGCATTTCCAAAGAAATAAGATGCATTATCAAAAACAAGAGCATTTGGGACACCAAACCTGGTAATGATGAATTGATCTATGAATTCTATAATTGCCTCAGAATTTGTTGTCTTTAAAGGAATCACTTCAACCCACTTAGTAAAATAATTAGTGGCGGTAAGGATATACTTATGCTGTTTGGAAGATTGTGGAGTGATTTCTCCAATGATGTCCAATCCCCATTGCTCAAATGGTTGTTCAATGTTGACTGGTTGCAAGGGGAAAGCTGGCTTTCTTTGTCTTCCACTAGAAGTTTGACAACTTCGGCATTTCCTTACATATTCATGAGCATCTCTAAACAAGGTGGGCCAATAGTATCCAGCATGAATGATTTTGTGGGCTGTTGTGTCAGATCCAAAATGTCCTCCTGCTAGTCCATCATGTAATTCTTGCAAAACCTTTTGTGCTTCAGGTTTTTCTAGGCATCTTAATAAAATTGAAGCATAATTTTGCCTAAAAAGTACCTTATCAATAATTGTGATGTTTCTTGCTTTTAATCTAATGGCCCTTTTTTTTTATAAGACAGGTTAGGAGGTGCATATCCATTTTTCAAATAAAATATCAAGTCTGCATATTGTGATTCAGAATTAGTAATACTTATCTAATTGATTTCTTCGATATGTTCTGTATCACCTGGCTGTTGAATGTTGGATGCTCCTGCCAATAACCTGCAAAAACCTTGGCCTCTAACAATCTTTGCTGGCTTGATTTCCAGGTCATATTCTTGAAGTGCTGTAACCCAGTTTGCCCTTTTTTCACCTAATTCCCATTGGATTAATAGTTGCCTTACTGCAGGAAAAGGAACTATAACTTTTGTATGGGCTTTTAAAAGGAAGGGTCTGTAATGTTTGACAGCTTTATATACAGCAAAGGCTTGTTTTTCTACTTCGGAGTAATTCAGTTCAACACCATGTAGGTTTGAACTATAAAATGAAGTCGGTGCTTCCAAGTTGTGATCATTAATCTGAGTGAGTACTGCTGCATAAGATGAATCAGATGCGATAGTATACAATGTGAAATGGTTAGAAAAGTTAGGAGTATTTAAAGCGGGGGCATTGATTATTGATTGTTTGATTAAATCAAACGCTTCCTTTTCTGCTCATCCCCATCTAAACACTGAATTTTTCTTAATCATAGTTTGTAGTGGTAAAATGATGTGAGAAAAGTCTGGAACAAATCTTTTGACAAAATTGATTTGGCCTAAAAATGACTGCATGGATTTTTATTATGAGGAAAAGGGATTTAAGAAATTTCTTTAATCCTATCCAGATCAATATAAATGCCATCTTTGGAAACAATAAAGCCCAAGAGCGTTCCTTGATTAAGAGTGAAGAAGGATTTTTTGGGATTGAGTGAAATACCATACCTTCTGCAGCGTTCAAAGATTTGGTTTAAATCATGCAAATGATTGGATCTCTTTTTAGAAAATACAGTAATATCGTCTAAGTAGACAACTACTGTTTTGTTGATCAATCCTTTGAAAGCTATATCCATCACTCTTTGGAATGTGGCTCTTGCATTAATAAGTCTGAAAGGCATTTTCTGATAAGCATAAGTTCTCCATTTTGTTCTGAATGTAATTTTGATTCTGTCATCAGGATGGACCAAAACTTGGTTATATCGTGAAAAACCATCTAAAAAGGACATCAATTTAGAGTCTGCTACTGAATGGAGTATCCACTCCATAGTAGGTAATGGGAAATTATCTTTTAGGCTTGCCTTATTCAGATTTCTGAAATCTATACAAATCCTGATATCGCCCTTTTTCTTCCTAACAGGCACCATATTGGAGACCTAGTTTGAGTGCCAAACGGGAAAAATAATCTTAGATTTCAAGAGTTTATTGAGTTCTGATTTTATTTGACTCTCTAAGTTCGGATGAATTTTCCTTAGCTTTTGTTGAACTGGTTTTTGTTCTGCAAGCATTGGAATGGTATGCTGGATGATAGATGTATCATATGTCTTTAAATCATCATACTTCCAAGCGAAGACATGTTTATTTTCCCTTAACAGTCTAATGAATGTTGTCTTTTCTTCTACAAAAAGTCCTAATCCTAGATTAATGTTTTGAGGATTTTGCTCAGTGCCAAGATTTATCAATTCAAACCTCAAGGTGGAACTTTGGAGCTTTGTATTGGTCACAGGTTTAAACCGGTCTTTAATATCATAAATATCCTCAAGCTTCACCACAGGCTTCGGTATTGAGTTTTCCTCACGCTTTTCCCTCATTTGGTGATCATGATCGCTTTCCTCTATGATCTGATCATTATAGGACTTTTCGGAAGTCAAAAATTGTAAAATGTCTTCATTGTGATTGAATACTCTCCAATTAGTGACATTGTCAGGAATTGATGGTCTAAAAAGCAATTCTACTAAAAATCTATCTGGGCTATAATCTTCGGAAGGTAGGAGTTTGGAAGCAACATTGGCTAGCAAGTCGGCTGCTGAATTTTGAGACGTAGGGATGGAAGAAATATTGAATGCCAAAAAGTGCGAGGTGATTTCTTGTACCAGCAACTGATAATGTTTGAGATGGTTTGAAAGACAATGAATCGTATTTCTCACCTGTTTGATAATAATTTCTGAATCTCCGAACACTTTCAAATATTGAACCTTAAGGCCAATCACTTTGTATAGTCCTTGGACTAAGGCTTCATACTCAGCTGTGTTATTTGTGCATTCAAACTCCAACTTACAAGACAACATTGTTTTTTCTCTCTGCGGGCTAACCAAGATACATCCTGCTCCTGAGCCTTCGTTAGACTTAGAGCCATCAAAATATAGAGACCAAAATAAAGAGCTATCAACAGTTTTATTTACAGTTTTCTCAGTATCATTAAAACATCTTGACCTATCTGTTTGTGAATAATTTTCGATCTGAGATGTAAAATTGTTTACTGAGAAAGGAGATGGTTGGGCTGTGAAATTGCCAAAAAATGATTCAGATGAATAATTCCCTAAGATATGGTTATTAGATGCTATGGGTTGATTTTCCTGTTCAAACTCTGTAACAGTGTGGGTCATGTGCTTTTCCCGATTGATTTTTATTTGATTTGGCTTTCCCTTGTAGGGTAGCCACATGTGTGACCAATGGGTTGAAATATACCCATGGAGCTTCTCGGACCAATCCCTACTCAAGATTAAACCATAAAATTCAAGTATATCGGCGATTAAGATATCAGTGCTTTGAACTACTCATGGATCGGCCGATAACCTGATAGTTACAGAGTTAATTTCTCCTACAACCTGTACCTTGGTTCTATCTAACTGCATAATGTGAATTGAAAATTTCTGGGGCTCAATGTTCAGTTTGGAAAAAACCGAAGCTGGCATTATATTTGAGGATGCCCCTGAGTCAATCAAACAATTGTGCAGATTACGATTATAAATCTCATAGGTTAATAGGAAAGGAGGAGTATGGGAATTGGATCTGTCTCCAATCAAAATCGTATCAGTAGCTTCAATCCTGCTAGAAGGTGGTTGTCCTGAACCATTTGCAGCTTTAGCACTGGGAAGAGGTGAAGAAGGAACAACATTCAATTCTTTGAGAAGCAATTTCTGCTGATGTTTTAGTTTACTAAGTTCAAACATAGTAATGTTTGCCTTAGTTTTCTTCATATCATCAACAATATTGTAATCCATTGAATCAGATACTACCAACATTTTAGATGTTGAAGGTATATTTGAGGTTGAAGGTTGGTTTTGGGAAACCGTTGCTGCTGTCTTTTTGGTGGATACCTTTTCCTTTGTTGTTGTAGCACCTGCACTTCTCTTCCTTGAAGTTTCCTGGATGGGTTCAGGGGCACCTTTACTCCTAGTGGTGACAGGAAAGGCTTCTTGTTCATTTTCTGTATCGGAGTTAGGCAGTATGAAATCCCACATTCCATGGCATTCAACAACTTCCTCTTCTTCATCAGTTGGTGAAATTGTTTCCTCTTCTTCTTCTTCCTCAGGGTCTGAATCTGCATTAGATATAACATCTGGTAGTTTTGATTCGGTTTTCTTGAAATTTTAAAGGGCCTTTTAGTTGAGGTTTCTTCTACTTGTTTTTTGATTTCAACCATTTCATTTGACAAAGTCTTAATAACCTTTTGCAGACCTTCCATATCATAGGGATCTTTAGGGGTTTTCTTCTTTGAATCATCTTTAAAAGAAACTTTTTTGGATTTTCTATCTTCAAGAGCAGCTTTCTTCTCTAGAGCATTAATGCGTTTCTCCACAGCCAGTGCTTCTTTCATGTTTTTGGCTAAAGTTGGTTTTCTGGCCCTGTCTACGAAAATAGCTATATTGGCAGCTAGGGCAGTTATATACCACTCGCCTTTGATTTGCTCACTTGGTTTGGAGGCCATTGGGATTTTATTCAAGAGTTTATTGAATTGCGCATTGAATTCTTTGATTGGCTCCCTATGCTCTATTCTAAGATTGGAGAGATCATTTATTAATGTGGCTAAAGATCTATCATCACCATACTTAGTGAGAAACTGCTCTTGGAAAATGGTCCAACTGGTAATGGATCTAGAAGGCAAGGAAAAATACCAGGATCCTGTTGATCCTTGCAAAGTGTAAGGGAAAAGTCTAACGACAACATCTTCCTCCATCACTCCTTTCAAGTTAACTGATAACATGAAGTTATTAATATGTTCCTCAGCCTGTATTCCATCATCTGGGTTAAACTAAGGTAGTGATTTTTCAGGAGCATCAGGTAATGCATGTAATGGTGAAGGCATATTGACCACACCAGGTCTATTCCATGGATTTGCCATTGAAACACCAGTAGGGGATGAGATGGATGATGAAGTTACAGATGTTTGGGAAGGACTTGATATTGAGGATTGAGAAAGTTGGGATGTTGAAGTTCCTAATCCCTGATGAACAACAATGTGTAATGAGGGAGTGGATGGTTGACTTCGCACACGGGAAGATGAGATGGAGCATGTGGATGAAAGTGCCTCACTGTCAGATCCTTCAGTGTTCTTCTTTGCCCTTTTTCTTTTAGGTAAGGGCAGCTCAGTGGGTTCAATATCGAGCTTTTTGCTCTGAAGTCTAGTGAGGGGATGAGGTAGATTGTATTGCGAAGTCTCACTGCCTTGAGATACTTCAGATTTCCGTGGTGTTATCGAGAAGCCTTGAATTTTATGGATGAGTAACTGAACTTCAAGGGATTCAGGACTTAATCATTCTGGAGTGTTATGGATTTGAGCAGTGGTAGTTGATTCCTCTTCTTCTTGCTTGGATACTGGAGAACCAACATGCAATTGGGAAGTACGAGGTGATGTGGAGGGAGATTTACTCTCAGAATGGTCTATAGATTTGGATTTTCTCGCCATTCATAGTTAGGCCCTCCTTCTAGCGCCAAAAATGTTGATGCCCCGAAAGTCGTTGTATCAACATTGGGGGATAACCACCAGGTCCGGACCTTAATACAGCACCTTTTCTGTTAGGGATGGTGGCTCCGACTGGATATAATGGGACCAGTTTCCCAATAATGAATAAAAGGGGATGGATGAGTGATTGGTTTCTAATAAATGATAATGAATAGATGACTTAATCTAACAGCAAAAATATAAATGACTATTATATCCCGGGAGGCTTCTATTCTCTTAAGTGCAACTCTTGATGATCTATGTTCATTGATAGGCATATAGATGACTCTACACAACAAAAATAGACATTCATTTACTTAATGATTGCTCTGTTAAAGTAGTTGAACAAAGTGATTAACAAAACATTGTTACACTTATCCTTTTATATTACCGATACATGTATGACAAAAGAAAAGCATGTTGTAAACATCCAATAGTGGAAATTGTAAAGAATGTTGTTAAAAACACACACATATATCCGATAATAGCAAGAGCAATCAAACAACAATTCACATAAACAGAATGAAATCAAACATAGATAGTAGTACCATATGAGCTGTAAATCATTCCCAATATCAATCGCTATTTGAATTCCTTCTTTCGACGCAGAGATACTTTTAAACAAAGGCAGTAGTGCACATTCACATAAAAGCTTCATTATCAAAATTGGAATAATTGGCCCAGTCTTTATAAAAGAATATGCCTGATGTACAGGTGTGCAACTTCAGGTTTAAGTCATATACAAAAAATTACGACCCTTTCCAATGCATTGAAAGGGTCTATAAATACTTGACTAAAACTAACTAACTATGAAATTAAAATCCTACTTAATTGGTACAAGTTGATTCAGAATATCTTCCTCATGGCAATCTGGCAATCGGTAGCATGATTCATCACTTAGGCTGTTTGCCTTTCGACCTGAGTTGGCATATTGCAAGCATTGGTTCCACTTCTGGTGGTCGGTTGAGACGAGAATTGAGTTGGGCAGCATAGGTGGCATCTTGTATATCGGGAATGATACACCCGATTGCATCTGTCAGGCACTTGAGGGTGGCTCTTTGGCTGTATGTTTTTACTAGGAACAACCAATAGGTGTCCCAAGTAAAATTGTTAATACCTACGATCAATCTCTCGTTCTTCTCCAGCTCTTGATAACATGACTGCTCCAATGTTTTAGCCGATAGCAATTTACCTGGGGTACATTGAGAGATTATGTTAGATAAGTAGTGAGTATCATTAATTAATTCAACCAAATTACTTGTGTTTAACTTCCATCTGGAAACTTCCCTCTCTACCTTCATTAACTGGGACTGCCATTCCATCAATAGGATCTCTTTTTGTGATTCTAGGATTTTTGGCAAATTAGCTGCCTGTCCCTCATCAGCGTCTTGCCACTCAAGAAAATTGGTTAAAGTCTCATCAGCCTGCTCCAAGTCTATTCTAGCATCAACCGATTTATCACTTATTAATGCTATTAAGTCACATAAAGGTTCTTCTTGAGCGATTTGTTGACATAACAGCCTTATTTTGTGTCACCAATGCTTTGTTAATCTGTAATGCTTCAGCTCTAAACTCAGCTGGCTGTGGAAGATTCTTGGCTTTTTCTATTTGTGCTGATAATTGAGCAATTTTCTCATCTTTAGATTTCCCCATCTGTTCATGCACTGCTTTCAATTCTGCCAGCGCTTCCGACAGCTCCTTCTGCTTTTGAATGGAACTTGAATCAATTCTCTGTTTTTCTTCCTGCAATTGTTTATTCAATTGATTGTTTATTTGTTGCTGAGTGGACAACTGTTGTTCAAGTTGCTCTGCCTTCTGTTGTGCCTCTGATAACTGTACTTGTAGCGAGGCAATTGGTTGGTCCTTTTCTCTTAACAGATTAGTCACTTCTGATGCTTTGTCCATGGTGGCCGCCGAATAGGCTCCAACATATTGGGACAATTTAGTAAGGTCATCAGAAGGATCAAATTCCTCTTTCCAGACCACATTGGCTGTCACTGTTTGTTCAGGGAATAGGGAAGGTTGATCAGTCCTTCTCCTTTTCCGCTGTCGTTTTACTACAGCCCTGTGCTTTGGGCTGTAAAAGACATCCAATGGAGGTATCTCCTCTACTTGCAAAACAATCTGATCAGAAGGAACCTTAGGAATTATCTCTATTCCTGTAGAAATAGGTAGGTCATTGGTTCCACTTGGAACCTTTTTAGATGTTGTCTCCTGTGTGTCAACTGCTTTTGATGTTTCGGCTTCCTTTGAGCTCTCAAGATTGCTTATGATTGAGTCGAATTGCTGCCATTCCTGGAGAAATTTTGGGTCAATCTAGGCATCTACATTCACCTCAGTGTTGCTCTGCTCCTACTCTTTCCTCTGTGTTTCCTCTTGCTCTCCTCTCCGCACTTCCTCCTACTCTCTTCTCTGCACTTCCTCATGCTCTTTTCTCTGCACTTCCTCCTGCTCTTTTGTTTAGATTTCTTCAGCAATTTTTGATGTAGCAAGAGGTTCCTTAGTGAGTCGCCGCTCAGGCTCACTTGATTCTATCATCGGGGTCGTTGCTAACAGATCTAGAGGCAGAGTTTGCAACCTCTGTTCTCTAAGTATGTTAAATTAAACTAACCCGTCATCCTGATATTTCATTCTGGTTAGTGATTTAACCTGAAATAGTGACTCGGCTGAGGAGAACAGGTCATCAAACATATCATCTTTATGGTCAAATTTAGTTAGCTTTTCCTGTTCAAGTGCATTGTAGGCGACTTTGTTTGGATCAAATCGCCTATTAGGGAGAATAGCGAGATTCAGTGCATTAATATTATTTGCTTCTTTCTCTACATGCTTAAAGTCATGCAGATCGTAGACACCGCATCTTATAGGAAAGGAGGGCCAAACCTGCTTCTTTTTATTCCTTAGAGTCTGTGTAACTCCTTCAGATGTAATCTGATATGCTACGTCTCGAGCTAACAGTTTATCGGGTATATACAAAGGAAGGACATGAGGCTTGGCCTGGCTACCGAAAACTCTTACATAGGTGATTTTTTCTTCTTCAACCCATCTTCCTATGGTTGTCAAGTCAATCTCTGCGTGGTAGGAAATTTTAGGAGCAGGTTTGTCAAAAATGGCATAGTGAATGGGTAACATAAAACCATTGCAAACTTGATATAAATGGTGCTTATAGTGGGCTTTCCATAACTTCTGGTGGTATATATGAATGGGCATGGGAACTTGTGGAGTCCATCTCCACCCAAGCACAGGAAATTTGGAATTAAAACACAGGGTGTCCAAGATATAGGCACTATAGTAAAATGGGGGAATGAACCTTTCAGCAATGCGGGATTTGTTTCTAAATTCAAGGACCTGCGGTTGCTAGCTTATCAGACAATATATTTCCCCAATCCATTATTTCACTATTGCATGCTGCCTCCATCAAAGGAACCATCTCTATAGTGAATTTTGTAGAATCATGTAACCCCCACAATCTACACATCATTACCCCAGCATAACAATAAGGAGAACACAAAGAATCGACATAGTACTTACCCGAAGACTCATGCTTTTGTTTTGCTGGGTTTTGCCTTCAATCCCGAATGGGTTCTGATTCAATATCGTTCTCATTTCTGAATTTCTCCAAGAACGCCTTGTTGTACTTCCTCTCCGGTGCAGGAAAATGGTACATTTGCCTCAAATCATCAGGTTGAAATGAGTCGAAGACTCTCCTGTCCATGGTGCAAAATGTCCTGTTTGTGATTGGGATTTCTTCAATTGCCCATCTCACCACATCTGTATATGGGAAAATTTGTTCTTAGGCTGCTATCCGATGAAGATGAGAGTCGGCTAAATCCTTTAGAGTAGCATCAGACTTCCGAGTCATGTCTGTTGTGGCTTGCACCGTTGTTACCTCAGGCTCTTCGGCCTCAACCACATTGTAGATGCTCAGCCAAGTAGTTTTGCCGAGTCCCAGACATGTGGTGTTGGATATCAGTCCCTTTTTGCTTACTTCTGGATTGGCAATGTGTTGTCATGTAGCTACCGAAGCAGAAGCTATTGCAGTTTTCTTAGATTTCTTCCCCATTTGGCTTGAATTTGCTACTTTGGAAGAGCTCTGCACAGTAGTGAAAATGAACGTAATTCGAAGAATTCGTAGCGCAAACCAAAGAAGAACGAGATATATTAATCAATGAATAATGGAGGATTTAACTTAAGGTGGCCACGGATACAATCCCTGAAGAGATTTTAGCCTTACTGTTTCATTAAATGGCCGTTTAAACCTGTCAATCCTTTAAATGCTCATCATATCGTCTATTGGCCGAATGATTCATTTAAGCGTGGATTTGATGTTTTGGCGGTTGAGCGTAAGTGAATCACTATTGGGAAGAGAAAGGCCTTTAATACTAAATAACCATAAAATATCCTGGCTTTACCAATATTTTTTGAAATCTGTGCTTTAGCTTTATCGCAATCGGTAATTGGGGGAAAGATTAAGTTGTTATATTGGTGTTCTTTTGGAATCCCCGATCACTGATAGCGATATCGCCAATTCGCATCGGGAGTTCTAAATGAGCGCTTTAGATGCATGCATGGTATATCCCCGATCGCCGATAGTGATATCGCATCGGAGCGAAGAGGGGCCTTTTGCTATGATTTCTTACCTTCGCGATATCCGATAGCATTTTGTGCATTGTCGCGTCGGGGAAAATCAATGGGTCTTTTAAGTCATGCATCCTTTGTCATTGCGATATGCGATCTTGTGATCGCTTTATCACAATAATAAAAGATTACTCATTCTTTATTATAAGACTAATTAATTGGTTTATCAAAAAGGTTTTATAATGTTTTATTTCATTTCGGACCTTTTTGAATAATGATAAGTTGATACCAATTTAAATGAAAAGGGACCCATTTCATATTATAGTTTTGAAAATAAAAATTTTATGAAATGGGGGGTTGTTGTAGAGCACAACAGTACTGCAGGGAGTGGTAGATGTAGTCTTTGCTTAACCCCCTGGTTGTACTAAGATTTGGTTGTACCTAGAGAATCCATCAAGAAATGAAATTCTAGATGAGCCTACTAACCTCTTGAGAATATGGTCCATTTTAGGGAGACGATAGTTATCTTTTATTAACACTTTGTTCAAATTCCTGAAATCAACACAGAGTTTGATTTCTCCTATTTTCTTTCTAGTAGTGGCTAGATTATATATCCAATGTGAATATCTAATTGGTGCTATGATTTGTGCATCATACATCCCTTTTCTTCTTTTTCAATTAATGGCACAAGAATTGGATTAATTCTCCTGACATTTTGTTTAAAGGGTTTCTGATCTTCTGTGAGGGTTATCTTATGTTGAATCATGTTGGTATCATAAGACATAAGTTCTTAATAACTCCAAGCAATGACATATTGAAACTCTTTAACAGACTTATGTATTTTAGCCTTTCATCTGGAGATAATGCTTTAGATATTTTGATAAGCTTGTGTTTTTCTTCTGTTCCTATGTTACATTCTTCTATGTTTGCTCGTAAAGGCTCCATTTTTTGTTTTCTGTCTACATCTTTTGAATCAAAAAAATCTTCTAATGGGACTAATCCTTTAGGCAAAAAGTTATTTTTAAGGTTTAAAATCTCAGACTCATCATTGATTATTTCTTCTATTTCTACTTTTTCTAAGTTATCTATTTCTACTTTAGTCACTTTAGTGGGTTTATCTATAGCTAAAGCATCTATATGTAACTCACTTTTTATGATGTTATCTACTGTACAATCATTATCTATGTTACATTTTTGAAACTCTCCTTCAACATTCATGAAATCATAGATTTGAGAATGTTGTGAAAAAATATGTTGATATTTCAGGTTATCAGGTATAACAGGTCTGTGTCTTAGTTCTACTGTGTACTGGTGGTTGGGCTAAAATGGTAATTTGAAAGTACTAGCAAAAATAGCCAAACTGTGAGCTTGCATGTTATGTTTCCTAAGAATAGCAGCAAAATCAGTTTCAAGAAGTTCGTTAATCAGATCTAGAACAATTTCCTTGTATTGGCTAAGTCTGGGATTATTCACAGAATATTCTCCTTTAATTTGTTTTATAATCAATTCTGAGTCTCCCATGATAGAAACTCTCTTGGCTCCAAGTTTTCTTATAATTTGTATTCCTAAGATTAAAGCTTCATATTCTGCCATGTTGTTTGTGCATTTGAAGTTTAATCTAGAGGCATGACCATCAGAATGATTATTTTCCATGTTGTGAATCCAAACTCCTGCACCTACTCCTAATCTGTTCATAGAGCCATCAAAATCTAAATTTCATAGAGACTCATGAGATATGTTTTCACTATTAAGTGCTTTGTATTTTTCTTCTACAGATGTGATCTCATTTTTTCCATTGTCTGAATTATACGAGATAAATGAGTCCATATCAAAATGCATGGAGTATATAGGGTAATTCTGTGGTTTCTCTAAACTACACACCATGTATTTGATCAATATCTCTTTCTAAAGATTTCTTTGCTAACAAAATACAAAAATGGTACCATATGAAATGTCTAACTATAGAGATCCATGCAATTTTTCTCCACCTGAGCGAGATAATAGCATTCCATACTTGGGTGGCATATCAACAACTACTATGTCCATAACAATACTCTTTGCTCGGCACTGGACTAGAGTCACACACAAATATTTAATCAGGCCAAGGCATTTGACTTGTCTAGAATCAAAGGAAGAAAGGTCCTTATAAGGTCTAGTGATATCTAAATTCAATCCTTCCATGATTGCTTTAGGCATTAGGTTATGGAATGCCCTTAAATCTAGCATAAAATTGTGTAATATTTTATCATGAATATTTCAGCTAATGTTGAATGGAGGGATACCCCCTTGTTGATGCTTGCCATTTACTTCTGGACGAAATAATAACTCAGGTAGATCATCATTAAGGTTTACAACATCTTCTCCTCCAACTATGTTTAGTGCTTAAGTGATTTTTGCTTTGCATGATTTATTTTTCACTAGCTCTATCAAAGGAACATATATTTCAATTTGGGTATCTCAGTCTCAATGTTGAATGGCAATTGAGTTTTGCCTGACTGTATGAGATCTTCCTTAGCAATTGTGGTCTATGTACTTTTATCTTCTTTAGCAGCACTTGGAAAATGAGTTTGTGTATCAGAATTTTTGTTTGGAATTCTGTTATTTGGAATAGTGTGAGTAACAATTGAAGTTTGGGTTTCAGCTGAAGTTATATATATAATTTTTGGGCTGGAAGTCTCTTGAGTTCCTCTAGGGAGAATTTGTAAAATTTTGGTCACAGGAGCTTCCACTATTTTTTTAGTTTGGGTTTGGACTGATTTCTTAGTGGGAATTTCAATATTATTTTTTCTTTTAAGGCTATACTATTTGTGAACTTCGTAGATAGCATATTCATAGCCTTGTTAGTAATCAAAGGACTCTCCAAATTCCAATTGTAATTGTTGTAACATGTACAATTCCTATTCTTCCTAAGTAAGAAAAACATCATCTCTGTTTTTAATTGCTAATAGGTTTATCTGGGTGTCCTCCTCTTCTTCATGATTTTGTGAACCTTCAACATAATTTTCCTGCAAAGGTGCTCTAATCTATTGATCTAGTATAACATCTCTTATTTTTCTAGTATTAGGATTTTTCCTAAAGTTGGGGTTTCTAATTAGGGGTACTTGTTGGTTTTCCCATTGAGTTTTTCCTTCCATATTTTCTAATCTATCCATTATCCTTTCTAAACTTTTAGCTAAACTATCCATTTTACCATCTGATGTGGATGTTTCCTCTTTAATGACTACTCTTTTTTCATTTCTCATCCTAGCTTTCCTAGCTAATAAATTGGCTTCTACACTAAAAGAATTACTTTGCATTTGTTCCAATGTTACAAGGTTTATTTCTCTCAATTGGTAAGACATATCAGTGTCAAAACTGTAAGGAAATTTGATTAGTGCTAAGTCTGGTGGAGGTTTGATATTAGTAGGGATTGCATTATAGATACTATTGAACCTAGTACAATAGTTTTGAACAGATTCATTAGGAGCTCTTCTAATGTTTTCATATTCAGACAATATTTGTATAGAAATTTTCTTTCTTTCCCATCTATCAATAAATAATCTATGAAAAGCAGCTAAATCAACCATATGATTAGTAGGTAAACCTTTAAACCATTTTTTTACATCCCTTGTCAATGTTTGGGCAAATAACCTCATTTTCACATCACACTCATCAATCTCGTGTAATTCAAAGTAGTCAGTCATTTTATTCACGTGCTATTGGGTATTATACTGACTAGTAGCATCAAACAAAAAGATTTAACTTTGATAGTCTTAGAGCATGGCATGTAGTTGAGCTGGTAAGACCAAAGGTGCATATCTGTCTGTCATGGCTAATATTTTTCTTTGACTGGGGGGCAAAGTAGTGGTTCTTGAAGAAGGACATGAGATGGTTGTAGATGAATTAGATGAACTTGAGATGTTTGGTTGGAGAGGAAGTTGAGGTATGAATGGTTTGGGGGAATGGATTGTGGTGGATACTACAGGTGAGGTTGTAGAAAATGAGGCAGTATTTACAGTTTTTGAAGACTCTGCAAAAATTTTAGGGGTTGCAATAGTTAATTGTCGAAGATAAGCTTCATCTATATGCCTTATCAATGTTGAGGTTAAAGCTTCTAGTGTATCAAAAGTATCAAAAACATGTTAATCTAAATATGGATGTATAGGCACCTTTTTTGACTCAAAAAAATAAATAAAATTGTGGTCTACTATAGTATAATGAATTGAATTTTTAGGTTTACTTCTAAACAAAGAAAGATCAAATGATAAATCAAACCAAATATCCTCTAAACTTGATAATTCTTTGGGGAGTGAATTTTATTTAATTAACTGACTACTACTTCCTTGTGTTTCTACCTTTTTTGGTTTTCTTACAATTCTATCGAGATCATCAACTATTGTAGCAGGGTTTGGATCTGGATTTCCCTAGTATAGTGTCTTCTTTTGGTAGCCAGAATTTTAATTTTTTAATTGCTTTATGAAACTTTTTAACAACTCTAAAATAACCTTAAGGTGCAAAAACTGTGATTTAAAATTTCCTTAAAATTTTATTAAACTGAATATTGGTCCCAAGTATGGTAGCCAATATGTTATCACTCCAAAATTTCTCTAGAGTTGTCATGAAAGAAATGATAGAGGTAATCACAAACCTACTTTTGAGATTAGGATCTAGCCTTCCTAATGCTTAGAGAGGGCTATCTCTTTATGATTTTACTTTGTTTAGTTAATTGATTTTAGGCTAATTATTTTAGCTTTGATTACATTTTGATTTTGATTTGGTGGTGGGATTACTAACTTAGATGGATAGAGGGATATATTTAACCATTGGGCTATGGAGTCAAATGTCAAGAAAACAAGACTGGATCAAGTTCTAAAAATAGTGTTTATAGGGCAAGGTAGCTGAGTAAATTTAGATCTTTTGGGCTGGATGGTGAAGTGGTTTTCAATTGGGGTCAAGGAGGAATTAAGTGTTCCTAAAACTGGATAATGAGGGAAATGGTAGAGGTCAATTGAAACTAGGGAGCAATAAAGAATTCCCTAATCTGGATATCAAAAGAAAACATTAAAATGATTAATGTATTTAAACATATTCTGTAATAATTTTCTAGTTACTTCATTCAATTTAAATAACATGCAAGTATATCAAACACTTAAGAAGATAAAAATTTGATAAATAGAAAATACTTCACTGAAGTGGCCCAACACATGAATCCTATAATGCAATGTCTTTATTACTTAGTCCAGTCTGTTGACTTGAAAAAATTGTACAATGAACCCTTAGGTTTTAGATCAATAAAAATATAGAAATGTTTAGCAATCCATGCTTTATACTTTGAAATATGAAGTTTTTATAAAAACCTCTTTACAAAATATCCTAAAGTGTTTTGGGAATTATTCTAGGGAAAAGAAATATCTTCATGGAAGAAGATAGAGACATATATTCAACTACTGCAATTTGTCCCTGTTTATTAGGCTTTGTTGTCAGATCTTTTGCAGTCTTTTATCCTTTTCTATTTATATTCATGCTCACTGTTCTCTTTAACTTTTCCTTTTAACTAATACTCTTTCATCTGATACTCTTTGACTAGGCTGAATTGCTGCTTTTCTTTTACTGCTCTGTATTCACTTTTACCTTGCATTTTCACAATAAATCATTTAACCTTTCCCAAGTCTCTGTGTTTGTAATTTAATATTTACCATTATTCTATAGACTTCATATGCCTCTGTATATTTTGCAACGGTGGTCTTATTTACAAAAAGGTGTTTTACCTCATGCTCGAGGTAAAAGAGGTTCTCAAAAGTTTGGTACAAAACCTTTCCTGTAAGCATCCCTTACATAGAAGAGTTATTGGATTGATCTCTTGCCACATCTCTAATTTTCCTGTTATAGTCTTCATGTGGCATTAATATGTCATTTATTACCAAGGGATTTGACAGACCTTTCTGGCTCAAAGCATCAAACTTAACCATGAACCTCCCTATAGCTAGCTCCATGGTTTGGCGTTTGTCTTCAAGCTTCATCATTAAGTTCCTCATGGTGAGAACTTTATTCAAATATAGTATAGTGCCAATCCTATAATCTATGTCTAGCTCCTGCAATTCATATTTACTTTTAGAGTTAAGGAATTGGATTATTCTTGAGGCTTCTTCTGGCATGTCCCCAAGCTCAGTGTTAACTCTATGAATTGCTTTAGTAGCCTCTTTGACTAAATCATTTTTTTCAAAGATGACCTATGTAGATGGCCAAATATCATTGACAGATTCAATGATATTTTCCCATAGCTGTTATTTTGCTTAGTCAAGTGGCTCCTTCAATGTTAATTTTTTTTCCAAGCTCTTTATCCTCACAATCAACCTGTTTGACTTTTGTACTTCATTTTTCTGCATAATCTGTGCCGGTTTCTTCTCATCCTCTAGACTTGTTATCTGTTCTTTAAGTATATTTATTTTAGTGGTCTGAATGGACATGTCTACCATAGCTTTGACCATTTTACTTATGTCATCACTTGGATCAGTTGGTGTTGTTGCTGAACCTGTTGTTGATGTAGATGTTGTTGCAGCTGGATGTGTTGTAGCTAGTGGAGCTGTGGGTGCCAATGATGTTGCCAATGTTGATGGAACTATTATAGTGAGTTGGAATAGCAGTCGTAGTGGTTATCTAAAGGTTGGCCTGCTTCAACTATATCAAATTGTCCAATTCCTTCTCCATTTATTTCAATTGATCATTTAATTGAAGAATGAGATCCATCATTTCTTCCTATTGGGTTTGGCTTTCTAGGACCTTCTTGGTCTATGGATTTTCTGAATGAGGCAACTTCAGTTGATTATTTAAAGCAACGATATCCTCATTTTTATTCTTTATCAATTTCTCTGTAGCTTTGATGTTAAGAAACCAACTCACAAAAGGATAGAAAAGATAGATCAAAGCCTTAGAAATAAGCCTCTCTAAGGGGGAAACCTCCTTTACATTACACAAATGAACAATTCTTGGATGATTAAAATGACAAAACCTCCTTTCTATATATAGGAGTCTAAGGGATTACAATATAACCAAGCCAACCTAACAATAATAATATAAAGGCACAAAAATAACAAGAAAGGGATTTTATGGGGCACGATAATAATAATAAGGGGAACATAGGGGCACAACAATAATAATAAGGGATACAATGATAATAGTAATGGGGGAATCACTAATATTATAGGGACCTAGTATGCCCATGTCCTTCAAAAAGTGTTGTCCTCAATGCTTGAGTAGTTCTGGATACTTTTCTATAAAATTCTCATCCTCCCATGTGAAATCTTCGGTGGATAAGTTCTTCCACTTGATGAGATATTCCAAAATTGATCGATTTCGTAGCTATTGAGTTCTTATTTCTATGACTTCTTCTGGTTCTAATATAATTTTTCCTTCCTCGTCAAGTTCTGGCAATATTGTTTGATTTGGGAGCTTGTCGCCTATAACTTTCTTTAAACATGAAACATGGAAAACTGGGTGCACTCGAGAAGCTGCAGGAAGCTCAAATTTGTATGCCATAATACCAATCTTTCGCAACATCTTGTACGGACCATAATTCTTTGGTGATAATTTATTATCCTTCCTAGCTTGGTTGAGGGACATTTATTTATATGGTTGTAGCTATAGGAATACCCAATCACCTACATCAAAACCTCTTTCGTTGTGACGTTAATCTGCCCATTGTTTCATTCTATTTGTGCCAACATGAGGTTATCCTTTAAGAGTTGGAGAACATGTTGTTGATGCTTGATGTGATGCTGCACTGCTTGAACTTTAGAATTTCATATAAATATGATGTGATGGATGGTGGATGATGTCCACAAAGTGCCATAAATGGGGTCATTTTTGCTGCGGTATGGAAGGAAGTGTTATACCACAATTCAGCTAGAGGCAACCATTTGACCCATTGTGTCTGTTTATCAGATACAAAACAACGAAGATCTCCTTCCAAACATTTCTTTACTATCTCAGTTTGCCCATCAGATTGAGGATGATAAGATGAGCTATGAGCTAACTGAGTACCGAGACAAGAAAATAATTGTGTCCAAAAATTTCCAGTGAAAATGGGATCTTTATTGCTTACAATAATCTTTGGGTTTCCATGTAGCTTTTGAATTGTTTCCATAAATGCAGTAGAAACTGTACTGGCTTTAAATGGATGTGATAATGCACAAAAGTGTGCATACTTGGTAAGTCTATCAACTACCACCATGATGACACTCTTTCCTTCAGACTTGGGTAAACCTGTGATAAAATCCATGGAAACCTCCTCCCAACGTTGGCTTGGAATGGATAAAGATTGCAATAGACCTGGGGTCTTAATTGTTTCAACTTTATTTTGTTGGCAAACCAAACATTCCAACTCAAACTTTTGAATATCCAATTTAAGACCATCCCAAAAGAAATCCTTCTTAACCTTGTGGCAAGTTTTTAAAAATCATGAGTGCCCTTGTAAGGGAGAAGTGTACAATTTCATAATAATCTTTTGTTTGAGTTGGGAATTCTTACATAGGTATAAGAGATCTTTGTACCATAATGAATCATTTTTCCAGCTAAAAGTATCAGATGTACTGGAATCTTGTTGTAACTTTCGAATGAGTGCCCACACTTCTTTGTCATTCTTCCATTCCTCCCTTGCTTTGTTTATCCAATCTGGTTGGATAATAGAAATGGTGCACAACAATGCTTCCACATCCTCATCCTTTCTTGAGAGTGCAACTGCCACAACATTTTGCTTCCCTTTTTTGTAGATGATTTCAAAGTCATAACCAAAAATCTTTGTGACCCACTTTTGTTGCTCTTCAGAGGATAATCTTTGTTCTAAAAATTATTTAAGACTATCATGATCCATTTTTACCTTGAAGTGTCTTCCCATTAGGTAGGGTCGCCATTTCTTAAGTGCATGTAGTATTGCCAACGTTTCCTTTTGATAAATAGCTTTATGTAAATACTTTCCCTTGATTGCATGACTTTTGAAATGGGTCTTTCATCTTGCATTAAACTAGCACCAATTCCATTTCCTGAAGCATTACATTCCACAATAAAGGTTTTTGTGAAGTCCAGCATAGCTAAGACTGGTGCTTGGCACATTTCCTCTTTAAGATGTTCAAAGGCCTTTGTTGCTTTTGGAGTCCATGAAAATGCATCTTTCTTCAATAATGTTGTTAGAGGTGCTGCTATTCTCCCAAAATTCTTAACAAACTTGTGATAATACCCTGTCAACCCGAGAAATCCTCGCAAATGCTTTATGGATGTGGGGATTTTCCATTCCATAATGGCTTTAATTTTTCTAGGGTCTACCTAACACCTTCATGAGACACAATATGGCCCAGATATTCCACCTCTTGTACTCCAAAGAAGCATTTGGAGCTTCCTTCTTATAATTGTTTCTCCTCCAATAGTTTGAGCACCCTGTCGACATGTTCAACATGATCCTTCCAAGACTTGTAGTAGATTAGTATGTCATCAAAAAATACTAACACAGACTTTCTAAGGAAGGGTTTGAAAATGGAATTCATCAAACCTTGAAATGTAGAAGGTGCATTGGTAAGGCCAAAAGGCATGATCAAAAATTCATAATGACCCTCATGAGTTCTAAATGTTGTTTTCAGAATGTCTTCAGTCTTCATTCTGATTTGATGATATCCTGCACAAAGGTCCAACTTGGAGAAGTAAATTGATCCATGCAATTCATCGAGTAATTCATCAATGACAAGAATGGGAAATTTATCTTTAATAGTTAGCTTGTTGATCTCCCTATAATCCGGACACATGTGCCATGATCCATCCTTCTTGTGCACTAATACTGCTAGAGTAGAGAAAGAACTTTGACTAGGTTGAATTATACTAGCCTCTAACACTTCTACAACCATAAATTCAATTTCACTCTTTTAGGCATAGGGATATCTATATGGCCTAATGTTTGTAGGAAAACTTCTTGGAATCAAATGAATAGCATCATCATGATCACGAATAAGTGGGAGACCTTTGGGAGTCTCAAATACGTTGGAATGATTGTCCACGACTTTCTGGAGATTTGGAGAAATAGATGATTTCGATGTGGGAACCTCTAGTGAACATAATTGTGCAATTACACCTCATTGTTCCTTCTTTAGAAGCTTTGTCATACCGTTAGAGTATATTACCTTTCCCGGTCTCCCTGCAATACCCCTTAATTCAACTTCCTTTCCTTCCACAGAAATTTCATGAAAAGTTCTTGAAAATTAAAAGCTATTGTACCCAAGGATTGTAGCCATTGGACTCCTAGTAAAACATCAGCACCACCCATTGTAATTGAAATTGTTGGGCTATTCAATACATATTCTCCCATGGATAGCTTGATATTATGGCACTTTCCAAAGCAATTTATGGTTCCTTCACTTACAACCATCACTTGACACTCTGGTGCTGGATATAGGAAGAAATTCAATTCCTTTGCTATCTTACAATGAATAAAATTATGGGTACTTCCCGAATCAATCAACACTATTACCTTTTTCTTCTTAATATGTCCTTCTATCTTGATAGTATGAGGAGTGGTAATTCCATCCAATGCATCACAAGATATGGTCAGATTCATTTCTTCTTTATCTAAGGTTTGTTCCTGGAATGTATCCTCTTATTTTGACATTTCTTGTTCCTTTTCTTCCTCCTCTTCACAATCTATGTAGAATAATTTCTTCTCAGCAAACTTATGAACTTTAGCGTATTTTCTATCACAACTATAACAAATCCCTTTTGCTCTTTCTTCTTCCAATTGTTGTGGTTTCAACATTGTAGGTTGTGGAAGACTAGGGGCCACAACACTTCCATCTTTATAGTTTGAGTGGTAGGCTTCTCGGTTGCCATAATTTTGCTTTCCATTTTTCTTGCTATCCTGAATGCCTTCTCCAATCAATCAGGTTCCCAAAGACAAACCTCATGTTGGATATTATCCTTTAAAGTCCCTATGAACACATCAATCCTCTACTCCTCTAGAATATCTTTTACCCTTATGTTCAATTTTTGGAAGTCCTCAATGTGCTCCATCATTGAACCCTTTTGTTTGAGATTTATCAATTGGCTAAAAAAGGTGTTTCTTTTTGTATCCTCATAATGTGCTATCATTTCTTCCATAAAAATTTCCCAAGTGACAATTAGTTTACGAGAGAAAAGCCATCGATACCATACAAAATGATTTGATTCCAAATATAAAGTTGCAATACGTACCTTTTGTGTGTTTTGCGCATTATGGAGATTGAAAAATTGCTCCATCTGTAGTATCCGTGTTCCGGGATCATTTCCATCAAACTTCCTCATATCAATTTTTGAAACATGGTGGGTCTTCAATCGAACATTAGAGTCTATGAAATCATGATTAACATTTCTGCTGTTCTCATCCTGATTTTACTTTACTACACATTCACCATTAGTGACCATTTCTTGTAGCAACTTATTCAAATTTATCTTCAATCCTTACATGTTATCTTCCATGTCATTCATCTTAGCGTCCATGTCATTCATCTTAGTGTCCATGCCATTCATCTTAACTTCCATCTTAGCATCCATGTCATTCATCTTAGCTTCCATCTTAGCATCCATGCCATTCATCTTAGCTTCCATGCCATTCATGTTAACTTGCATGCCATTCATATTAGCTTCCACACCATTCATCTTGGCTTCATTTACCTTTAGTGAGAGTGAAATTTGTTGTACTTGTTCGTGTAATTTTTATATATCATGTTGCATTTCTTCCTCTTCTTCATGAGTCATGCTAGAGCTTTCAGGTTGCTTACTAGGTGTTTCCATTTTCTTTCTTCGAGGCATTAATTAATGATAATAATTCTTCATTATTCCCTTTGAATGCCTTCAAACTAATTTTTCAAACCACTCTTATGCAAAATTAAAAAACTACACAACTTTTTGGTTTCACTTTGTAAGGGCTCGATATTGAATCTTTTGTATCTTTGTAACTATGGATCTTGAATATCTGGAGTCTAGTCCTACTGTAGCTCCTTGAGTCCTCTTTCTAACCCCACAAGTCTGATCCAAATTGGATTCTCCAAGGAAGAATTATGCCAAATCTCCCACGGTGACCTGATTATAGGCTAGCTCAATAGAGCAAACTTGTATGACGTCCCATGTGTCACTGTTTCGACCTTAGTATCTAAAACTGATACACAGAAAACTACAGGCCGTCCTCTTTTTGAAACATCGTACGAAATTTCAATTTGATACTCAAAAAAAAAGTTATGGTTATTTTCCCCCAGTCACTTGTTTGGAATGTAATTTGGGAGTCTGCAAAAATCCTGACTTCCTCAGGTAATATCTCTGTAAATATAGCTACACAAGCTCTAAAATTCGGACTTGAAGTTCAAAACGATTTTGGCTCAAATGGGTTTTGATTGTAGGTTTTGAAACATCACAGGAAAAAGGTTATAGCAAAAATTCCACGATGACCTATTTGGAGCAGCGAAACCATAAAATCTAAAGCTCTGATACCAAATGTTAGGAAACCATCTCAAAAAAAGATAGAAAAGATAGATCAAGACCTTAGAAATAATTCTCTTCGAGGGGCCAACCTCCTTTACATTACACAAATGAACAATTCTTAGATGATTCAAATAACAAAACCTCCTTCCTATATATAGGACTCTAAGGGGTCACAATATAAACACGCCGACCTAACAATAACAATATAAAGGCACAAAAATAACAATAGAGGGATTCTATGGGGAACAATAATAATAATATGGGGACCATAGGGGCACAACAATAATAATAAAACTAGAAGAAAGAAACACAATTGGTAGACATGCCAGATTACTAGTCGAGCAATGTAAGGATCACTTACATAAACTTTTAGCCAGGGTATTAAACTCGAGAATAACATATTGTTATTTGTTTAAAAAAAATTACAGTGGCATCAAGAAGAGAAACTAGTAAATAATCCATGCAAAAGAAAGAAGAACCAAGGTAGTAATCATTTCTCTTTTCCTCTGATATAGATCTAATTAGTAGTAATAAATTTGATCTTGCTGAAATACATGAAGAAATGAATAATGTTGAGATCGAGGTATTGATACAAGGAAAATATACATGAAAAGAAACATTGATATATATATATATATATATATATATATATATATATATATATATATATATATATATAATTTTACACAATCCTTGGTATGAAGGTTACATTATAGTTGACAGAAAAAAAACAAAACCACCCTAAGAGGGGCCATACTACCAACCAACCACCACGTGGGGGAGTAGAACTGAACAACAATGAAATAAAAAATTGTTTTAACTAAATATACTCCAAAAAATCATTTTTTCATGTGGTAACAACACTTTATAATACATAAAAAAAATAGATTTTTCATCCTGGTTAATTTCGAGTCCCTGAATCTACAAGTGTTAAATCTAGTAGAGGTGGATGAGTACATAATTGATGATGAGTTACACACAAAAGTATAAATCATAGATGAAATATACTTAATTAAGTAGATTAATACCCAAATTTCCCATAGGGCATGTTATGAAAGTAATTTATAATATCTTTAGGAGTTGAGAAATCTTAGCGGGTTCACTGAACCAAATTGAGCTCTAGAAGGTGGAATTCAATCAGAGTGAAAGCAATGGTAGATGAAAATAAGTGACAGATTTGGTTTCCAACTATGCGAGGAAGAGTTAGAAAAATGAATGTATAGTACCTACATGACAGATGAAATAGGGTTATGTATACCCTATTGCTTCAAAACTGAATGAGAAAGTTAAAATCACACTGGAGAAACCTAAATTGCATAACTGGTCGAGATGAACATGGCATATACTCCCATTTTTACCTAACCAAGAGAAGAAGGTTCGATGGATATTTGGGAGGGGATTTCAATAAATATTAGGTTGGAAAAGAATGTAAAACCATAGAAACAATAAAACGATCATGTGTGGCAACCATTGTAGTCATAATAGACCCAAAAACCAAGCTATGGTTGTTCCATAAGGAAAACAAAAACTGGAATGTGTGCACTTACCTTGCAATCATTTCCAGAGACATGATTACTAAGTCAATGTGGTCAATATCTATTTTTCCTTTACGAGAAATGGGAACAAAATTTAAGCTAAGAGCCTTGATGCCGTGTATGAAAATATCGCAATAATGGAAAAAAATGGGGACATATGAGAGCAAGGATGACAAACAATTACTTGAGGGAAACAACCTAATGAGGTGGATAGAAGATGACTGCTGTAGGAGCGTTAAACCTGAAGCCAAAGAAAAAAATTGATAGTAGTGTTACCCACTAAAAAGAGAAGTGAAAATATAGTGGCTATAAATCTCAGTAATTAGGAATGCAAATAAGGTGAACACAATATGCTATAAAACAAGAAAAAATGTACATTTCCCGAAAATAATTCTTTTACCTGCATACTTTGAGAAGTGATGGGTGAGAATTCTGGTGAAAGAAGGCCTAGCCCTAATGACTTTTTTCACTAACAAGAGGTAGGATGATGAGAATTATAGGAGGAACAATGCTACAATGACACTACATGCAAAAAGAAGCAAAGAAAATGGAAGACCAATGATATGTCTAAGGGGTAGAAATATTAGGTTATGAAAAGCTATATTTCTAACCTTTGATTTACCATGCTCGCATCCCAACCTTTCAAATGGTGTCAAATGGCTCACATGAATACCAGGTGAATGAAGAGGATGTGGTAGTGGAGTATTGGGTAACAAATTTGTCATTGCAGAAAGTAGAAGTTGGCATTAAGCGAGGGAGTTCCTATAACCAAGCATATGGTCTAGATTAATATGCACCTGTGTGATGTAACATATATTAACACGATCTTTGGTAGTGATGTAAATTCATACATATATACATTACAAGTCAACAAAGAGAAATACCTTCACACATGCATTATTGGGTAGACATATTAATGATTACATGAACGTTACGATGAGCAGAGTTAAATATAACATTCAATGACATAGTGGAGGGGGCAGTATCAATATTCATTAAATGTGTTTTCTCACAATTTAGGGGTATAGATAGGTATGTCCAACACAAGGATGGGTGTTTAATATTAAATTGTTGGCTAGGAGTAATAGTTGAAATAGTAATCACCTTCAAATTCTAGGGAGCGGGGTAACATAAAGAAAAGAAAAGGTTAGGAGTTAAACTGATGGAAGGAACATGATCCTGAGCACCTTAACAAGTACCCTATCTATAAAAATCTTTTATAAAATAAAGAAAAACACATAATGAAAGGAATATTCTTTATGTATATACAATGAAATATTTTTTTAGTGTTTATGGGTCTCTAACATTTCTGCAAAAAAAATAAAATAAGAAAATTGCATTAGGTATCTGATCTGAGTTGACTCAACTCCCAGATTTAACCAAGATCTTTTATTTTCATGATTTGATTACAATTGAAATTAAAATAACATAGAGGAACATAAATGCATGATGTAAAGAAGACGGGACATGACAATCATCAGCAACATAAAATAACAAGATGTTGGTAACAGTGTTCGTCCAGGAGGGAGTAGGACTCCGGGCCCTGGTGTCAAGATGGTGTAGGTCATTGCATTAAGTGCTGTCAATAGTGATCATGTACATAGGTGGTGATGTTGCTATCATACAAGGAAAATTCCCTCATGCAGGAGTTGCTCCAAGAGATGTTCCACTGCTAGAACTCTCATTCAAAAAAAGGACTCCTATTAGTATGACCTAAACTCATGCATGATGATAACGAGCATCTCGCCAACATGGAATAAAAGGGATCTCAATGCAAACATACATTGTGATACATTAGTATCCAATCAACATAACAAAAAAGGGATCTCAAACAAAACATGATGAATCATGACAAAAAGTACATCCCATAAATGATTTCGCGTCACATCAAGTAGGAATCATGAAACAAGTAAGAAAACAAGATCCGGCATCAAACAACAAATAGGGATCCATGTATCACAATGCATCTCACAGAAAAAATAAGTACGTGAATATACTGCATATACCTCACATCCTAGGGCCATCTGAGGAAAAGGATGTTAAACTGCTGAAGCTAGCCGTACCATCAATCTCGCGGCTTCGAATCTCATGGAATGACTACTCACGCATTGAATGCTGACACCTGCACTCCACTTTGAAAAGTGGCCAAAAAATGAAATCATCAAATACAAAATCTGAATGCACCGTCAAATTTGTGGTGTCGAGTAGTGTAAAATTGACTATCAAATTTCTAAATTATAAGAAAATGAGAATCTGGGGCTTAACGAATATTTTAGATTCCCCCTAGATTCCTCAAAGATTATGTCCTCTGGGTCATCTAAAGATCTAATGCTCAGATCAAAATTTTGACTGTGTCATCAAGTTCATGTCACTAAGAGATGTAAGATTGACATAAAATTTGTCCAATTTGGACACTGGAAAAATTTTGCCCTCCTGGAAATTTGGCTCAATCATGGTTTTGCCTACCTCTACTCTGGGCTCATGGTTCCACCTACAAAATTAATAAAAAAATGTGTGTCTCAGTTTCTGTGCCTAGGGCGGACCCCTCTATGTTTTCATGCCTCTGTTCTATCATTCTACACCACCTTATGTCCTCAAAATCCCCGTTCTCCCCTTGCAAATGTGAATTTATGCTTATATGGTAGCTCATGGGTGAAGATATCAAGGTTGACCCTCATGGTTCAATGGCTAACGTGGAGAATCAAAGGCGAGAGGTCATGGGATCAAATCCTGCCCCCACCAGAAATTCATAACAAACCCTTTTTATTAAATATTTTGTTTGGTTGCAATGGTTCTGGCACGTTTTGAGTTTCTATGTTTCATTTGACCATTTAAATGTATATTACCATGTAGGTTGTTGATGTGTCATTATTTTGGTTTATTCAACCATACTTCAGTTTTCACGTAATCGTTGAAGTTTATAACCATAATTTTATATATGGTTTTCTTTTAAATGATTTTTTTGTAAACCATATTTATCACTATATCTTAATATATAGTGTTTTTTTTTTTTTAAATGATCTTTGTTTTTATATGGAGTTTTTAATATATATATTAAAAATAGGAGACCAATGCTAGCGCTCCATGTGTTGATAGTTTAGTGGTTACTCAGTGGCCACATAAACTTAGTGGACCCCACTTGCTGACTGGGATGCCATGTGACACACTATGGGCCCCCTTGTCATGTATAACTTTGAATAACTCTATCTTTCACATACGATCTCGGTTTGATGAACCATTCACACCACTGTTATCACGACGACGAGATCTTCAACATGAACCTAGTTCAAGCATAATACAAACACATTGATTTTTTAGCCCTATCTAAGTACTCTTGGACTTTTGCATGTGTTTGGAACCACCTAGATCAATATCTTTCATTGCATTACATAAGCATTCTCATCTAAAAAAATTAAATAGTCCTTCAACACCACAAACCCCCCACTTGATCATGTGCAGGTAGAAGAAGAAGGTGTGACGGTGAAATTAGGAGGAAAGGAGCACTCCTACTTTGTCAACTCATATCAACAAGATATGAACTACCCCTCCTCTTTCAATACAAGCTATAAGTCACACTTTCAAACTTGGTATCCTCCTAATACACAACCTTAGTCTCCATGGTCTTATCCTTCCCAATGGGGTGATCCATATCCATTTTCTTATCCTACTCAATATGCCATTCCTCCATTTCATCCATATCAACATCAATATCTTCAATGGGGTGATCCATATTTCCCTCAATATCCTCAATATCCTCCATACCAAACTCAATTCTGTCCATCCCATCCACCTCCACCACAACCACATCCTCAATCACAACCATTTCAAAGACCGATTGCCGCTCAACTACTTGCACAACCATTTCCAAACCGAAGCAATAATGTAACTCAACCCACTTATAATGCTAACATAAAAAATCTCCAAACAAATCATCTTGATTCAAATGAAATTCCTCTTGGATCAAAAAGAGTATTGCAAAGAATAAATTATCTTTCTCATGTTGAAGATGAACATCCAAAACAAGAAGATTTAGAAGAGACTAAAGAATCATGGACTACATTTTATGGAGAGCATCCATTAGAGCCTAATATTGAATAATTTCTTCAATTGTTATCATCCTATCCTTTATGTGTTCAAGGGGATAATCAACGAATAGTAAAATATTTGAATGACACAAAAATAATAAAAGAAAAAAATTGAAAGAGAGGAAAAGAAAATAAAGAAGAAAAATAAATTCTTAATTGAAAACATCCTTTAAGGTGTTTGAGATTGGCTCATTGATTTAAAACCTCCATGAGGTGGTCAATGGGTTGGAAAAAAGACAAAAAAAGAGAAAAATAAAATATCCTAGGTGAAAACCTCCTTAGACGCACATATGTGGACCTACTACTTGAAAACCTCATTGAGGCAACTAATGGGCCTAAGAAGAAAAACCAAAAAAATTATTTGTTTTTTCTTTTTTTTCTCAATGTATCTCTCTTTGATTAATTTGGGCACTCTTCAACCTCTTCAAGTAATAAGAACAAGTTATCACCTTGAGAAAATTTTGGTCAAAATTCTCATCAAAGGAAATCAAAATTGGGCTTTCTCCTCCTCTTTCCAAATGCTCCAATAGGATGAAGGCCATATTAATCCATCATCCTCATCCATTTCCAACATCCACCCATCTTTTCCAAGACTTTCCCATTTATTTTCCTCGTCCTAAATTGCTACAGGAATGTTTTGTTTTGTTACAGAACTGGAAAAAAACATAGGGCAATGTTTTTTTGACAATATCTGAAAGAGAATGCATCATTTTTATAATTTGTTTCATAGGATATTTATAGGGATGATGGTAACATGATCAAGGAATTTCAGCAAATTCCAACACACATTTTTTGAGAAATTGGCCTCCATCACCTACAACTATTTTTATTTTTTCTCAATATTCATGCATCTGTTGGAAAACATGTTTCATGGGGCGATGCATAAGCATGATGGTACCATTTTTGAAAAAATTCACTTCAATCGAATCTACCATTTGACATATATGAATAAAGCAATTATGTTATGGAAGTGTTCCAAAATTGCTACAAGATTGACATGAACTACTACAAGACTATGATCGACATATAAAAATGGTTCAAATATTAGGTTTTTAATATAGGAACAAAAGGAGGGGTCTACCATAGCCTCACCATTCATTTTCCACACCACTTAACCTCTTCTTTGCTCTCATTTCCACCTATGTCCATCAGAAACACCATTTTTCACCCCTTCTTCTATGCTTTCTACCACAAAAAGGGCCTTTGATCCTTCTGAACAAATTACTCATGAATTATAAGTACTTTTAAAGGGAGAACCTGAAAAAATTTATGGAACTAGAAGGATATATGTGACTTCTATAGGGGGACACACAGTCATGTAGCAGTGCGTGCATCCCCTGTTAGACCACATCTAGAGTATCAAATTTAGAATTTGGTCACCATGAGCACTTGAGGATTGAAATTTTGATCTTTAAGTATCCACGGGACCTCATATTAGTTGCAACAATATACCTGATCACTCAACATATAACAACATCTGATCCAAAGAAGATCGACATGAAGGAAAAACCTGCATCATCAAGCATCAGTGAGCAAGAGAACATAAATAAATAGATATCTTTCTCAAGAAATTGCAAAATACATGCACAATAACCTTAACTATGTCTAGAAATTACATATGATCAGCTAAAAAATTCACATCAAGAGAATCTCAGGAGAGGAGAATCAACAACATCAAGAACAAGAAAACCTAGAGGACGTCCAACATATTATCACATAGATCTTCAAGATCGTCAAAGACAACCTCAACAACTACAACAATATCCTACATAAAAAACATTCCTTGTAAGGCACAGGTATGAAACTCCCTAACCTCACCCTTCGAACACTTTTTATCTTGAAAAGTATTGCAATGGTATGAAGGAAAAAAATTTTATATAGCCGAAATTAGTAGTAGAGAAACCTTGGACTTATCTAGTAGTTAAGTTCACTTTTCCTCCAAGACACCAACATGTTTGGGAGAGGAGCATGACAAAAGTGAAAAGGACATCAAAAAGTGGGTTGTTATCATTTAGTTGTGATGTGGGAGGAGTGCAAAGGGGTAAGTGATGGCCAACTCAGTTAACTCAAAGCACTCTAAGTTAATTTTTCATACAATGAAAAATAAGAGAAAAAAATGGAAAATAAAATAATAAAGAATAAAGAATAAATAAAATAAAATAAAAGGTGTACCCACCATGTCCTTGAACGCAAAGATTAGTGGCTACAGGATTTGGGTTGTGTACTACATGATTAGACAAGATGCTACAAGACAAAAATATATTTGTTACAAGAGTACCATCAATGTTATAGGAAGCTAAGAGAGTACTGTAGGAGGGAAAATTTCACCCATAGGGAGGCCCACCACCTGAGAAGTCACATCTAAGAGGCTGAATGCACAATCTACCTTGCTACAAGAGAAAATAAAGGAGCTACACAAAAAAATAGGCTGCTGCAAGAAGAACAGAACAACTACAGGAGCAATGGGGACTGCTACAAGAGAAATAGGGAATGCTATAGGAAGGGGTAGGCTTGTCAAAAGGGGAAGAAAAATACCTCCAAGACCTCCAGGAGCCTGATCCATAACCTAATCTTAGATCCTACTACAAATTTGTTGAGGATGGGAGTACCCACCAAATTTACAATACCACTCTTCTTTGATCTAGAAGGCGAAAGATGCAAAACTCACATATGGGCGTGAATTCAAGAAGTTGGAGGATGAGGAAAGAGTGCAGAAAATGGTAATAAATTAGCTGAATTGAAGCTAAAAGAATTATTCATGAATGAGTAACTACGGTTAGAAGAAAAGAGGCTTAGAGAGAAACTACAATAAAAGGAGGCAAAACTTGTCACCGTCAAAAGTTTGTCCATGAAGGCCATCCAATGCAGGTAGCCATCCAAATCATCTTTCACTCAACTATAGAAGGGAATTTCTTTTAAATACATGTAAGGCATAAAATAAAAAAGACATGGCAATAATTTGGATAGGTTACTTAGAGGATGAGCAATAATTTCGGTATGGGGTATGATGGACGATGAGCCTTTATATTGCGATACAACAGTGTTGTAACTCCCAAGACTACCAACTTTACTTTTTCTACCAGGGGTTTCGTACAAACTTGGAGGTCACAATGCTATATACACATTAGATGCATCATTCTACTTATGTCACTTCTCAACTAGGGCACTTGACCATTAGGGTTGTTTTATGCTATTCAACAACCCCCCATTTATTTATATATAAATACCTTAGGAAATTATTATGTAAATAATGGGGATCCTTTATATTTTTAAATCATAGAAAAATAAAAGATTTTAGTGTTTTGAGAGGAAAAATTTGAGTTTATTTGAATAAAAATCCAACGGGAGGTCAGTCAGGGGCTCGACTGATAAGGACAGGTACGTTAGTGACTCGGCCAGTGCCCCCCCCACCCAATAAGTAAAATGAAATGAGAAGAACTAAAAGGCCGCCATCGCTCGACTGATAAGGATAGGATGCGTAAGCATGACTCGACCAACGCCATCATGCCCCTGGCAGGGCTCGACTGGCCACCACCGATTTCTCGCTCGACCGACAGAGGAGGTCGAGGGCCACCATCATGCCCCCAGTAGGGCTCGTGGTGAGGGAAAGACTTGTTATTGCCAGTTAGAGCGGGAGGTAGATAATCATTATCTCAAACAACTCAAATGAGTTGGCCTTAAATAAATCCCAACGATATCACAAATTGCAAGTCCTAATGAGTAACTCCCCATTTTATCCTTTTGAAATGGTGTGATGTGATAAAGTATATTGCAATCACATATCCCAATATGTAGAGCCCTGACAACAAAAACATACTTGAGCTTTAAAAGCCTTAAGTACTTTTAAATAGCCACTCTATATCAGAGCTTACCCACATCACAAAACTTATAATGAGCACAATTTTAAAAAACCCCGAGGACCACTTCGATTACGATATGTGATAAACCTTCCGAACCCAATCTAAAAGTTAATGCAACACTATAAATATGTCGCATTTGGATGAATCACAAATTGGCAAAAGGCAATCTCCTCCATTCACTTCTGATCTTCCGACTATGATAAAACTCTTTATTAAAGTGAAACTTTAATAAAATCACAAGAATGAATATAAAAAAGGAAAAGTGTGTTAAAATATAATAGTAAGTCATTGGTCAGGCCCGCTCCACTTAAACATTATTCCTTGTGATTTCCCAATCGCAAAATGCTTTTGGTCATTTCCCTTGTCCTCCGCTCCAAACCCCTGATTGCGATATTACGATCATTCTGTCGTAGAATTTCGATACCCAAACCGTCGATATAATGGTATCGCAATCACATATTGTGAAAACACATTGACACATGTTTATGATTACCATTTGAAAGGCTTTTGTGATACAATCTATTATTTGAATAATAAATTATCATGTGAAGCCATGATTTTGGTTATTAAGAACTTGTAATGGTATTGATGATTTAAAGCCCCAAGATGATTTGATGGTCTGTATGTAGATATTTCATATGTTTTTGATATTTATACTATATCTACCATCATTTCAAACTTTGTATGTTCAAAGCTCCTGCATTTCAAACCTGTTGTTCTTCATTCCTATGTGTTTCCAATTGCAGGTTAATCGTGAAAAGTAGCAGTGTAATAGAATGATCAAAGCAAAGAAAGGAAAGAACACCATGGAAACATTGCAAACCACACCTCCTATTTCAAAAGTAATACAAATGCCCCGACTTTTATCGGACACTACATGCACGATAGACAGTGTAAAACCCTCATGGGAATCTATATATGAATTGGTTGAAAGTGAAGGACCCATGATAATTTAGAAAGTGGTAAAAATGAATGCTACCTCATCTTCTGAAGCTTCCAACCATGAAATTTCCATCTCTTTTCATCATACGATCATTGCTTGACCCAATATCATTCCTTATAACGATATGGTGAAATGGATAATTAAGAATATCAATATCACCCATAGGACACTCTTGACTTCTAGAAAAATAGTCATCTGGTCTTTTATAGCTCATGATTGGAAGAAAATGTACTATATACCCGACCAAGAGAAGGTATATGGCAAATATTTCCTCGAACAATTTTCAAGCGAGAATAAGGTTGAATCAGATCCAATTAGACAATGGAGATCCTACTGAAACAAACAAAAGCATGAAAATTTGGGTATGTACTCTTTATCTTCTCTCGTCTCTCCATATTGTTATGTAGCAGTTATGATGAATAGGCTATTCAGGTACGCTAATGTAGCTAAAATCTTAGTTGATTGCATTCCTCTTATTGATTCAACATCAAATTATTATATAATGGTTTGGGGCACTATCCTTTCAAATAATATTGACTCCCAAATCTGAGAATACAAACAAAATTGGTATGTTACTACCAAGGTAGTTCCACCATTCTTTATGAGCGCATATATCATGGGTGTAGGTTGTTTCGCTTCAGATTTCCCAGTCATGGGGTGGAAATGGACCATTCAAAACCCCACTCATATCCATGTATATTATAAAATCCTAAAGGAGTCTAATTTCCATGGCCATTTTTATAAAATTTTCCATAGAGTCATTATGCCAATACACCAAGTTGTTTTTTATAAAAGAGCCCCAAGGTTGTTCGAAGAGGCCAAAATTGATTTCATACCTATAGGCAGGTTCTTTGGTGATTATCTATTTACCTATGTCCCTGACAAACTACTAGCTAGGAATATTTCCTATCAAACCGTAGGGGGTGGATTGACAAAAACCCTCAAGGAAGCCAAGGAATTTTTATGGCCTTCGTTCCCTATCCAATGTGGTGTATATGATCTACATGATTTCAAGCATGCTTTGCTTGAAATTGATAACATAAAATGTTTAAATCTTGCCACTGTGCCTGGAAGACATTTTGGTCCAAATAAAGTAGCACAAAATCTTACTGCTGAAGTAAAAGTCAGGCAATTCAATCATGAATATGATGACTATGATGACCTATTTTAGTCTGTTGAGATATTTTCACAAGAACGAGACCTAGCTACATTGAAACTTAATCTAGAAAAGCTAATGCAATTGGAAGAATACAAGGAAGATAGACTACAAAACATCTCTTCGGATTTTTTGAGGATTTCTCAACTGATTTTCCAAGAAGGGCAGAATTCAGAGTATAATTTAGGACAAATTTCAGAATAGGACTCAAAGAAGGTTTCTAAAGATATTGAAATGGAATATAAATCCACAAAAATTCATACAGATAGAACACCCTTCAATAATGAACTAGATAAATCTTGGAAACAATTTGATCAGTAGTTAAAAAGACATCAAGGGGTAGAGAAGAATAATCTAGAGAAAAAAATCAGCACACTAGAGAACACTCAACAAAGCTCGTTTATTGATAGGGCGTTTGATAAAGCTATCAATACATATGAAATTGAAATCATCCTGGCATTCTCATCATCCAAAATTTCCTTAAAGTGGAATAAATCCCTCCTTTGGACGTCTTTTACAGTCCCAAATATTGGGTTGTGATGAGACGATAGAGTAAAATAGCAAGAGTGGAGAAATCATCAGCAATCATTCCCAATGGTATACCAATGGACATAGTGTGGAAGGATAGAAAAATTGATCCTTTCAACAATTTAACAAAGTTTTCATAGTTTGCAGGTGCTTATGAATCTACCATGACTGATAAAGTAGAATAAGTTTGACAACTGATCAGGGAAACTGAAGAGATGATTCAACAGTTGGAACAACATTTGATAGAGGAAAACAAGGTATTGATCAACAAGTGAAGGCATAGTTGTCTCAACTATAGGAGAGCTTTGATTAATTAAATCTCCAACATCAATTAGAGATCCGTATTAAGGATACTCAAATCTGACAGCTACACTTTTGACTTAATCAAGTAAGACAATCCTAAAGTGGAAGAATTTATAAAGGAAGTATTAGAGCTAAACACCCAGTTATCACATCAACAAGCGATATTCCGTCAAAAGTTATCAATCATCAATCCACTATGTTTCAAAAGTGATTCACCGATGAATCAATCATTTGATCTGTGGGTGACTTTCGATGACATTGATGATAAAGTATCATGATTTATAACATGGTAGGATACACCAAAAGCAAAGAAACAATCCTTCCCAGAATAGAAGAGTCTCCAAAGGAAATCCTCTTTACTGATTGGGGAATTCAGTTGAAAAAGGAAAAAAAACTAGTCTCCAGGGAAAACAATGTTGCTAAGAACATCATTGAAACTAGCAATGATAACCTACATAATGCCAACCTGATTCCAGAATTCCCACCTGGTAATCTTCCTGATATTAAAGTTTTGGAAAGGAACTGGTACAAAATTTCAAAATAAAAGGAAGAAGCAATTAAAAAGTTGACAAACCTCGACTGGGATATGTACTAGAAATATCTTCTGAAGCCACACAGTCAATGGCTAATGTTCTATTGCCTTGCTAACTCATCTACTCATATGCTTACTATGCTTTTAGATGCAGTGTACAATGGATAGCTACACATGAGGACATTTGATCCCCCTAAGGTAAGCCAATGTTAGATATTTACAAGCTCAAACAACGAATGAAAGAATAGACAAATTTACATTCATGAGATTGTCATTCCTGTTGGCAAGGTAAATCCCCTCTGTGGACAGAGGCAATCCCTACTAGCCCAGACTGGGTCTAGCAACAATCAAACAATGCTATCATGCAAGTTCCTAATTGCAAATTAAATGTGGATGATGAGAGCCTACTTGGATTCCAATGTTAGAGTTGTAGAAGTGTCGACACTCCCGTTCCTTTGCTCCGGCCGGTCACGATCCTCACGATCTCCATGAGTGGACACCTGCACATGCAAAGAACGACACAAATACAAGCATAAAATCTAATAGATGCAATTATATATTGGTTAGAAAAGATATAACTCAAACATCATTACAATGAACAACAAGAGTGGAACCATAATGATAGTCATCTATTATTGATAAACAACAAAGAAGAATACAACCATAGTTCTGACATCAAATCCTCCTTTGGTTGGGTGATGAGCTACATATTCCTTGCAAAGCTTGTTGGGATTGGGAACAAGCCTCTCTCTCTTTGATTATGAATGCAAAGAAGACTCTTACAGCAATCTCTTAGACTTCTGAAAGTATCATTCTCCCTATGCTCGAACTAGCTTGTCAAAGGCAATGGAACAAGCTTTTATAGATGGAGGAGAAGGAGATAAGATCAATCACACCATCTATGGGATTGGGTTTATCCTCAAAAAGCTATTATGGATAGAGGAAAGGGAGATATGATGAATCAGGACATCCATGGGATTGGCATTATCCTTAAAAAGCTTCATGAGTCGAAAGGAAAAAACCTTCATGCATGTGTTTGTTAAAAGGCTTTTTCAAACGCGATTGGCACGGGTATAGTTCTGAGACAGAGCGCCAACTGGCACACCCTCCTTGGAGGATTTCCCCCATTGGTGCGGGTAATACGCTGTGGATCCACGCTAATGGAAAAAGGGGGCTTTTTAAGGATATTCTGCAGGAGATGTCTTCAGGGCATATGAAGTCCATACTTAGGGGAACATAATGCAAGTGTTTTCAAGTTATGTCACTTCTCACAGGTCCCGGAATGAGTCCTCCAAAGTGCGGGAAAGGGGTAATAGGGACGGTGACAAATGGTGACAAATTACTGTGTAACAGATGCCCCCTAAAGCATGAGGCCCAACTGAAAATGCTGCCACCGGAGAATATGGATAGAGAGGTACAACTGATATCTCAAGTACATGATATATGTGGTATGGTTGTAGCCATCCATAACAGAGTACATAATAATCTAGATCCAAGGTATGGGCGCAGCCATCCGGTGAGGATCAATGAATAGAATCAGGCATGGTCGCAGCCATCCAGTGAATGAGACATGTAAAAATAATCCACAAAATCGCAGCCTGGATTCCAACAGACAAATCCAGGGTCTTGCGCTCCATCTCGACCCGAAGAAAAGTACAAGTTCAAGCATGCGAATACATGAGTTGAAGTTGAACATGCATGAACATCGTCTGATTACCAGTCAATAACGAAAACTATTAACAGACGCGAGAGGTACCACCAATAATGACAATGGCCCTCAACGTACTATAGGTACAATCTACGGCGTGCAAATCACTGAGCTGGCGTCGAACACCCATAGAATCATTCGATTGGAGGCCAATGATGAAAACCTCACGTTGAACACGAAGAACCTGCCATTGGGGCATGTAGGCTCCAAGGCACCGGAAGGGAGTCTCTAGATCAGCTCCCTGGATAATGAGCAAAAGTCGACAGGAAGTGACCTTGATCGAAGGTGGGCCATAGTGTTTCCCACATCATCGACACGAGACAGAGGAAGAATGTTGTGCTGAATCAAAATTATGTGAGCTATCAGAGGGAGGTTGTTATTCTACACAGGTCAACTTCTCTTGAACATATCGGCAGCACGATAGTGGACTTGGCAGTATTTGACATCAATGGATCAAAGGTCATGGTGACGAGGCAATGAGCAAATGAGAGGTCAAACAGGATCACACAAATCCACGAAGGCAATTGAAAAATGAGATGAGATGTCCCCACCCAGACATGAAAGCAGACAAGTGCCATGTTCAAGAGCCACATACTGTCGACACGACAATAATTATGGTTCCATTTTCCCCCACCATTTCTGGCGAGTACCCCAGTTATTTCTATTAACAAGCTTGACGGGGATAGCATATGCTTGTAAACCGTCATCTCGACGGACTCCAATGTCATCAAGTTTTAACGAGTCTGACAGAGGGAGAACTCAAGGCCTTTTCATGTTTAGAGAGTTTGAAAAGATAGCAGAAAAGAAAACTCCAAGGGTGTCCTTTTTCTTAAAGTTGTGTCTCTCGAGCCCGAAAAAGTATAAAACAATGCTCAAAAGAACTGCCCGACCATTACGATCGAGGAGTACTTTTCATGAATAGTGATTTCGACCTGAAAAAGTAGAAAAGCGATCGAAGCCACGTCACTTCGTAACCGTTAACGAACCTGAAACGACAAGGGTCCGACGATATTTTTGTTTTTACACGGTCGGAAAAGAGTTTAAAGATGACCGCCTCTTATTTATGTTTAACGAGTTAGGAGGGATAACTCGGCAATCTTTTCGTCTTTAAACGGTCGGAAAAGAGCTGAAAGCATACCTCCATTTTTATTCTCTTTAACGATTCAAAAAGGGAAAAATACTCAGCAATCTTTCCATTTTTTACGAGTCAAAAAAGAGCTTAAAAGGAGACTCGTCCTAGAGGAACGAGTGGTATAAAGGGTAGCAACTGGTTCTGGAAATGGTGGAACTGCTCAAAACATATAATGGTCAAGAGGTTGGCTAACAAAACCACTCATCGCTGCGGTTCCTCAGGAAAGGATAAATAACCAAGTGAAAGCATATGATCAGCCAAAGAGATGGTAGCAATGGAATGAAACAATCAAGGCTCATCTAACAGAATTTAGCGAAATAACGACAATCACGAGATGTAAAATGGGTATGGGTTCATTTTTACACAAGCTTGAACCATGGAGAACTCTGCTTGGATTCGATTTCATGTTTACACAAGCTTGAAATGAAAAAATATGCTTGTTATCATTTCGCATGCCCCCAGCATAATAACGCAAATCGAGGTACATGCCTCCCAAGCTTCATTGCATTCAACAAAGTGGACGGAATGAAGGTTCACTCTCGAGATCTAGGAAAGACTCGACTTGTATTTTACGAGATCTTAATCAAAAGACCCGATTTGGAAAGAGAGTTGATGTCTCATTTTTTAATGAGGTTGACCTAGGATAAGAACTATCCTCATAACCCTTATTTCATTTTTTAATGAGCTTGACACAAGATCAGGAACTATGCTCGGCCAGACCTAGTTTCATTTTTTAGGGAGCTTGACATAGGAAAACGAACTATGCTCTGCCAGACCTCGTTTCATTTTTTAAGGAGCTTGACATAGGAAAATGAACTATGCTTCGACCAAGCCTAGTTTCATTTTTTAAGGAGCTTGACGTAGGAAAACGAATTATGCTCCGCCCGAACTTCATTAGAATGAATAGGAAGTCGGGGCTTCCAAGAGTGCCACTCCGGGTGGAAGGATAATATCTTGAAAGTCAGGACCCAATGCCCCCAGGACACTATGCACGATGGTGGCATCACTGGATCCAGGCACGGGATAAGTGGCCACGTAGTTGATCTGTGGTGGGGCAGATGCAACTGGTGGATGAAAACCAGGAGGGGATGACGACTGCGCAGGAGGAACCCAGGGACGAACGAACGATAATTGATCTATAGTCACTATCCTTCCATTGTGTGGAAAGCAAACCACATGAAAAAGTGAAGAGACGAGGGCCCCCATGGCATAAACATAGTCATGGCCAAGGAGAAGACTGAAATCTAAAGCACCTTGGGTAACTGATACGTCTATATAGACGATTTTGCCTCCCAAAGTAATAGTGAACTTTGGAAGGATCCGTAATGGTTGACTAGTTCCTCCGTCAAAAGCCGTCAGATTTGCTGCGACTGGCACAAGCTGTGGAGAACCCAAAGATTGCCGAGTAGTGGCAGGCATAAGACTAACAGATGCACCCTCATCCAAAACAGTGCCAGGTATCGCCTTATTATAGGCGTGTATTGTGACCCAGAAAGGCACATGGGATGGAAGGCGGGGGGTAGTCAAACGACTCCAGTCAAAGGAAACGACTGAACGACTTGGTGGGGGAATCGTATGATTGCCCCCCTACTCTAAAGGGACTGAAGCAGGACTCTTGGGAGCAGCTGGGATAGGAGAATCATTTCCGGATGCAGGAGTATCTGAGGAGACAAGAAGAACATGGGAATGATGCTCTTCCGAAATAGAGTGGTCGACGGGTGATGAATTCGAGTTGACACTCTTTCCGATCAATGGTTAGTCTGGAACAGGCTTGGCAGAGCTAGGTTCAGGAAGAGGAGGCTGGACAAGAGAGGAATCTTGGTCGATCTCTTTGGCAGCAGGGGAACGATCTGTGGTTGCAGAGAGATGTTGATAGCCAACGGGTAGTTGGGGTGAAGGAGCGGTGAGACTTTCCATGACAACGAAGGCTTTATCCATGAGTGGACAAAGGTGAAGGGGATGATTGCCTTCACAGAGTCTACAGGGGATTCAAATCCTCCCTTTTCCCTTACCATTTCCAGCTGATAGGGTAGCATCGCTGTGAGCTCTAGAGGATGATGAGGGGTGCGCCGGATCATGAGACCATACTTCTAAGACCCTGGGAATTCCAGGACAATCGCGAATAAGATGGTCCTCCTTGCATAATCTACAAGGAAATTTGACCTTCCACGGAGGAGCAAAAGGTGGCCCGGTTGGAGGTGTACTCGAGGGAGTAGCTACACTTTTAGCCTCTCCCTTAGGAGACTTCTTCTTCTTTGTCTTCTTATTCTTCTTCTTAGCCACCTGGTTACTCGAATCGAGACTTTCACCAGGCGAAGTAGAAGATGAGGACATAGAAGCAGGTGAAGAAGGGGAGAGGTCCACCTTAGAATCAACATGATGTTGTTCAGGTGGAGGGACTGATTGACCAGAAGTTGAAACGGCAGGGACCAAAGAGGTTGAGAACAACCAAACAGGCAACCCAACAGTTAACCCTGGGAGGGACAACGTTGCCATGTAAGGAGCACCAAGATTCCCAAACGGAGCGAAATGACCAGGGTTCCCGTCAGAGGGGATCCCTGGGTTGGTGAACCCCGGAAAAGTTGCCATCGAAAAAGAAACCTACTCAAGCTAACGCAAACAAGATCTAACCGGGTAAATGTGAATCACGGCTGAATAAATTTTAAGACAAAGGAACTGAACTTGACCTTTTCATGTTTTAAGAGTCAAGAAAAGGACGAAAAGGTGACTCTAGTCACCTTCGAATGTTTAGTGAGCCTGAAGTGAAAAATGCCCAGGTGAGCCTTTTCTTTTAGGGAGTCCGAAAAGGATCAAAAGTGACTACTCTGGAGAAACTAGGCAAAGGGTTTACCAAACAAATCCGTAAAACTGCATATACACCTTGGCAATCATATGAAAACCAAGGACTTTTCGTACGGTAGTCAATCTTCCCGAATGTTGTGTTCAGTGCGTTACGGCTCGTAAGGTGGCATACACGGCTTCCTATGGATAAAGGATGATAACCTAGTGGGGTCTCCCCATATACTCGACGGTACGTGGGAGCACAAATCCGTGCTAGAACACTATTGAGTCACAAAAGGAGGAATCACCCAACCTTAATGTGAAATAACAGTGACTAGGTTTAACGACGCCGGAACATGTCTCTAGCCTAGACCTCTAGATGTATGTGTTAAGTTCCAATGCATTTTTAGATTCATTCAGTTCATTTTACGGTTGATCTTTGATTAGGTTTCAGTTTCCAGGTCCTACCGTATGTAATCTCTCACAATTTCCTAAATGCAAGCTATATGCCAAAATATATCATTTCATTCGATGAATGCTAGCTACGAGAGAGTTGAGATCTTTCAATCAAACAAAATGATCATAAAACAATCAACAATGACTCTAATGCAGCTAATGGCAATAAACGAAACATTTCTTTAAAGTCACTAATTCCTAATAACAATGAAAAGCTCTAATTTCCATTAACTACTGCAACGCAAAAGAGATTGTTCGTTTTCTTTTCGATGGCAAAATGCACTAAACAAATTTTGAGAGATAATAACAAAGAGTAAAAAAGACAAATTTCACTCAATGAAAACACAATCAAGTCCCTGAAACACCAAGACAATATTTCAAACCAAGAAAAATCACAAAGACCTCAATGAGCTATGTAATCTAAGCCCAAACAAAGCCAAGCGAAATCCAAGCGAAAAAGAGGTAAATCGCTCGAATAACACAATAAAAAGCTTTAACAATCACTGAACAAGTGCAAGAGAGTAACCAAAAAGTTGACTGGACCAACAGAAGTCCAAAACTCCTAAGGAAGGCTCAATGCACAAAGCCACTAGATGCCCTAGGGCTAAAACGTGAAATCGGTAGAAAAAAGAAAACACTCAAAGGGTAAAGGCCAAGAACCAGTCAAACAAGACTCTAACACACTCAAGTGATTGAGAGGAAGTATCCGGACACAGAAACCAAGCTTGGAAGGCTCAAAACAAGCAAACTCTAAAAGGTTCCCTGGGTTGGTGCGACTTTCAGGCTAAAAGTAATGCCAATTGAGGATTGGCGCGGGCTGTACATTGACAAGCGGTGCCAATGGCGTGACTGTCATGCAAAAAAGAGTGCCAATTGAGTTTTCTATGCTAAAATAAAAAACAAGCAATCCAAGACTAGGCCAACAGTACCCAGACAGACCAAGAAGCAAGAGACAACCAAAGAATCAACCCAGAAAGCTGACCAAGCAAGCAAAACAAGAAAAACCAAAGAGGCAAGACAAACTCCAAGCTATTTAGTTCGTAAACCAAACGGGAGATTAACTGAAGTGGCATTGATCTACTTCGCTAATGCAGAGCAATAGCATTTCGAAGGCTATCTGGCCATACTTCAGGCTCCGTCTAAAGTTTACAAATCAAACAACAAGATAATTCCCGAGTGGAGTCGCCAAATTGTTGGCAAGGTAAATCCCTTCTGTGAATAGAGGCGATCCCTACTAGCCCAGACCGGGTCTAGCAACAATCAATCAATTCTATCACACAAGTTCCTAATTGCAAATTAAATGTGGATGATGAGAGCCTACTTGGATTCCAACGCTAGAGTTGTAGAAGAGTCAACACTCCCATTCCTTTGCTCCGGCCGGTCACGATCCTCACGATCTCCATGAATGGACACCTGCACATGCAAAGAACAACACAAATACAAGCATAAAATCTAATAGATGCAATTATATATTGGTCAGAAAAGATATAACTCAAACATCGTTACAATGAACAACAAGAGTGGAACCATAATGATAGTCATCTATTATTGATAAACAACAAAGAAGAATACAACCATAGTTCTGACGTCAAATCCTCCTTTGGCTGGGTGGTCAGCTACATATGCCTTGCAAAGCTTGTTGGGATTGGGAACAAGCCTCTCTCTCTCTGATTATGAATGCAAAGAAGACTCTTACAACAATCTCTTAGACTTCTGAATGTATCATTCTCCCTATGCTTGAACTAGCTTGTCAAAGGTAATGGAACAAGCTTTTATAGATGGAGGAGAATGAGATAAGATCAATCACACCATCTATGGGATTGGGTTTATCCTCAAAAAGCTATTATGGATAGAGGAAAGGGAGATACGATGAATCAGGACATCCATGCAATTGGCATTATCCTTAAAAAGCTTCATGAGTCGAAAGGAAAAAACCTTCGCGCGTGCATTTGTTAAAAAGCTTTTCCAAACGGGGTTGGCGTGGGTATAGTTCTGAGACAAAGTGCCAATTGGCGCACCCTCCTTGGAGGATTTGCCCCATTGGCACAGGTAATACACTGTGGATCCGCGCTAATGGAAAAAGGCGACATTTTAAGGATATTCTGCAGGAGATGTCTTTAGGGCATATGAAGTCCATACTTAGGGGAACATAATGCAAGTGTTTTCAAGTTATGTCACTTCTCACAGGTCCCAGAATGAGTCCTCCAAAGTGTGGGAAAGGGGTAACAGGGACAGTGACAAATGGTGCCAAATTACTGTGTAACAATTCCAATAACCTCTATTTCTGTCTTATTGCCTCTTATTTTAAGGAGGGTTGTTTCAACCTCCTCAACACTTTTCATGTTTTTTTCTATTTTTACATTTTAGTTTTGTTATACAAACCCTTTCATGTATACAAAGGAAGGGTCCCCAAATTTTCTAAGGAAAGTCTTTGGAAGATTTCACTTTTGCACTTTCAATCTTATCTTAACAGAATGATAGGATCAAGGTCCTGAAGTTTTGTAGAGAATGCTTTGAGAGCTTGCACTTTTGTATTTTTGAAACCATGTTAACGAGAATGACTAGACTAGAACTATATCTTTCACGAGAAGAGTAACATACATCAGGTACTTTTATCATTGTATTTATGTTTTGCTTATGAATTGATAGTCATTCCTCTTTATATTGTTTATCATATATATCTTTTTTGACGGAATTTTGCATTAATTCATTTATGAAGATGCTAGAGTTACCATTTTTAATACATATATAAGTTATTTTTAAATTTATTTGATTGCGATATGAGTTTCATCAATTATTTTGATTAACTATTTAATCAAAATAATTACCTTAAATGCTTTTCGTTTCTGGAAGTGTTTGATTAATCTTTATTATCATGCACTAACGAAAATTATTTTAGATCACATAAACATAAGTAACCACGGGTAATAGATAGATTAATACACGTATTTCAGTTTATGATCACTTCCATATATCACCTATATTCGATTATAGGCACTCTACATCCATTCTATGACATTTTATTGGGAAATTGGTCCCATTATATCTAGCTAACCCACCATTCCAAATGGAAAAGTGACGGTATTCAAGTCCCGACTGAGTGATTATCGCCAATGTTGTTGCAACGATTTTCGAGGCATCAATAGGTTCCATACCATTAGTCTATTGAACTAAATTGAGTTTAACTATTGAAATCATAACAGAAGGGCTAGTTATAGTGTAGATAATGTAAATGCTTGTCAATTCAACAAATGAAAGCTACCAACATGTAAATTCTATGAAATGAGATAAATCATCTAGCTATGAAATTCCACAAACCACTTGCAGAAAGGACACTATGCTAACCTTGCACTTGCTCATCTAGCTACCATGGTTTCTTGAGAATAGAATGTTACTCCGTCATTTCAGAATTCAAATATGCATGCATTAACTATCTCATTCACACTTGCAAAATAGAATAAAGCTCTAATTGATAAATGCATAAATATAAAAGCTAATGCCATATGATGTTGCAGGAGGCAAAGGAGTGAAAGAACTGAGGGGTTATCCTACTCCTACACTAGGTTATGCTATCATTTTAGGTCAAAATAGGGTCAAAAGAGGCTATTATAGGTTCGCTGTAGGATGTTGTGAACCGCTACAGGATGCCCTGAACTACTACAGGAAGTTCACTGAGAGGTTTTGGAGGGTAAGAACGATGAGATAAAGTGTTAGAATGATGTATGATACTTGTGAAATGTGTAGGGATAGGGAACATCACACAAGGCCAATCCCAACACTCCAAGAAGGACAGATTTGCTTAAGACAACTTGCTCACGATGGCTAGAAAATAGAGGTTCAAAATATGTGTTGGCATGCATCAGCAGAAGGTAGAGAAGGTCTAGATGGATTTGGTAGGAGGAATCCCTACCTACATATCAACAACCCTTTAATCAAACCTGATTCTCTTTTCATTTACGAATCATTACATGTTAATGTGGAAAAGATGAGTTGAATTTGGAAAATTTGATCTAACGATTGCTAATAACTACACCTATGAAATGGACTACCTCCTAAGCTACAACAAGCTTAAGAAGAAAAAGTAACAACTATAGATATTTCCAAGAAATCATAAACAAGTATCTGACTAAGAGTGAAACTTAATCTAGGTAATCAACAAAAGACGAACTCTATTTTTGTGTTGTGAGAGTGGGGTCCTCTAATCATGGTCCCATTAGGGAGATGAGATAGGGGTCACTGTCACAAATCTTTTTATGTATTTTCCTTCACTGGACTATAACACTAATCTACTCTTCAAGCTAATGGAGGCATGGATAAGCAACAACCTAATCAACTTTTTAAGCTAAAAAGAAGCATAAATAAACTTCAACAGTTAATCAACATTATAAGCTAAAAATATAGATACAAGAGAGGAGCTTATGTTTCTAGGGTTGGACTTTGACACAAGAGCTTTAGCCATTTGAGTCAACTCAGTGTTAGGTGAAAACAAAATTCTCATTATGAATCAAAAAATGTCAAATACATCATAACAATACAATTCAAATGAGACCCCTAGCTTTCTTATTTATCCAAAAATAGAGCTACCAAGGAACACCTAGAAAATAGGGATACTTGGCTCCCTAACTTGAGTATAGGTGGGTCTAACTCATCCTTCACTTGAACTGGCTTGTCTACCAATGAACGTGGCCTGCTTGGCTACTAGTGAAATCGTGCTAATGAGATAGATTTGGAGGTATTTGACTTATTTGAGGGGTTAAGGAGGGAAACCACCTCCTATAATCTCGCTTCCTTGTATAATCTAAGTTCCTACACTAAAATCAACTCAAACTTTCTCCAATTTCTTCATTTAACACATATTATGACACATGGCATAGTAACACATCTTTACTTCTCACATTAAGCATAATATAACAAAATATGTGGATAAATGTGAGAAAAGACAATTTAGTAAGTTGGAGAATGGAATTGGGACCCTTATAGTTTACCTATCGATGAGCCTCATCATTACCCCCTAGTGAAACTGTTGCTCATCCTCTGAGAAACCTAGTCATCTATATCGATGTCCTTCATGGTCTTGGTGGCCTCTTTGACATCCCAAGCTTTTGTAGATGGTGTGTCTTCATGAGGGTAGAAGCCTACATTTTTCTCTATCTCTTCCGATTGCTTGCTTTCCTCTTATTCCTATATGTTTTAACCCGTTACAAAAATTACCTACATACCAATTCTAAAAATAGAAAATAAACAATGGCGAGAGCATAAAACATAAAAAATGTATACATAGAGATTTTCCCTTGGATCCCAAAACCAGGACTACCAGATTGATTTATCATTATTTTCCTTTCATTGTTATAATGCATAGATATACATGCCAAGGGATCCATAAACCCAAATCCATTATCCCTGGATTAGAACATAACCATACTTCCCTTCACTTGATCTATAAAAACACCATGGACAAAAAACCATCATGCCCAAAACCATGTGCGAAGACCATGCACAAAACCATAGGTAGGTTCTCCCACCTAATATAGGGTCTAAACACATTGACAAGGGGGAATTGCTCCCCCCATGTGACCCCCCTGTTGTGGAAATCTCAATGAACATGCAAGGAATGTCGCCCTCTTTGTGACCCACTCACGCGTGGGGCTAGTCATGGAAAGAATATAACACACAACCAACATTCTCTCACTTGTTTTTTTCTTTACACAAGGGGGCACATGAGAGCTTAGCCATTAGTCCATGCCAGCAACACCCATTATTTCTTTAAACCAAGAGAACTTCTTAGTGCTCACAAACTTTTTCAATGAATCTTCAATATTCTTCAAAGTGTCCACCTTTTCCAACAACACCTTTTTGTCCTCAACCATATCCCTAATAAAGTGATACTAAACATCAATATGATTTGTCTTTGAATGATAAGTTGTGTTCTTTGCCAATAAAATTTCACTTTGGCTATCATAGTCTATCCTTATAACTCATTGTACTAACCCGATACTTTAACACAATATTTGCAACCAAAATTCTTCCTTACTTGCATGAGTGGCTACCATGTACTCGGCCTCTGTAGTTGAAAGTGGCACTATAGATTTTCCCTTTCTCATCCAACTGATTGTACCTCCAAATAGGTTAAACACATATCCATTTGTAGATCTTCTCTAATCCATATCTCAAGCCCAGTCTGCATCAACAAAGCCATGGATTTCCAAAACTCTATCCAATCCTGATATTCCTTGGTAGCACAAACCATAATCACTAGTACCACGTAAATATCTGAAAACCTGCTTCCCTATTGTCCAATGCTCCTTTGCTAGTTTTGACATAAACCTGCTCAATACTCCCATTGCATGTGTAATCTCTAGTCTAGTATATACCATTGCATACATTAGGCTACCAACTTCACTTGTGTAAGGAACATGGGACATGTACTCTTCCTCTTCTTGTGTCTTAGGACATTGTTCAGCAGATAACTTTACACTGACTGGAATAGGAACCTTCATCGGTTTACTATCCTACATATTAAACTATACAATATTGTCTCAACATACTTCCTCTAGTATAAGTAGAGCTTCCTTTTTTCCCGATCTCATTAAGTTCCATGCCCAAAATATAGTTTGCAACACCAAGATATTTCATGTAGAATTTGGAGGACAATTGGGTCTTTCGTTCCTGGATAATTTCTTTGTTATTTCCAATCACCAACATATCATCCATGTACAAGAACAAATAAATAATACGGTCACCAATTAAGTTAAAATACACATAATGATCTAGTTTTCTTCTGGTGAAACCAAGTCCCCGTATATATGTATCAAATTTTTTATATCACATCCTTGGTGACTGTTTTAACCCATACAAAGACATTTTTAACCTATAGATCAGTTATTTCTTACCCTTCACTATAAATCCTTCAATTTTCTTCATATATATCTCTTCTTCCAGATCCGCATGAAGAAATGTTGTCTTCACATCCATCTATTCTATCTCAAAATCAAAAGCAACAAAAATAGACAAAAGTAATCTAGAAAATTCTACCTTCGCAATAGAAGAAAAAGCATCATCAAAATCATCTCCTGACACCTAGGAATAAACTTTTTCTACTGACTGAGCTTTGGATTTCTCCACTTTGTGTTCTACATTCATCTTCTTCTTAAACACCCATTTGCTACCAATGGGTTTCCTTCTAGCTTGCAACTCCATGAGATCCCAATCCTCGTTTTTGTGCAAAGATGTCATTTCCTCAACCATGGCCTCTTTCCAGTTTTTTCCATCCTCTGAATCTACTTCTTCCTTGGTACTTATGGGACCATCATCAGTAATTGATAAAGAAAAATTTGAACAAAAAATAGTTGGAGTATACCTTTTTGGTTGCCTTCATTCTCGAACTGATGGTCTCGCAACTGATTTTGCCGCTCTTCATCTTCTGATTCCTCTTCTGTCATAGAGTATGATTCCTCCTCCTTTAGCTCAAAATGTATCTCCTCTGGTCCTTTTGGTAGGACTTCATGTTTAATAACAACTTTCACCTCTCTAAACACCACATCATGGTTGTACATAGCCTTCCTTGTTTCTGGGTTCCAAATCTTATAACCTTTTAAACCATCATTATACCTAATAAAGATGCACCTTTCATATTTACTATTGAACTTGGTTCTTTTCTCCTTTGGAACATGTGCATATGCATCACATCCAAATATCCTCATATGTGAAAGAGAGGGTTTCTTACCAGTACATACCTCTTACAGAGCCTTATCCCCCAACACTGATGAAGGTGATATGGTTACTAGGTAACTGTAGTCTCCACTGCCTCTGCCCAGAATTCTTGTCCCAACCCAACACCACTCATCATGCTTCTTTCCTTTTCCATCCATGTCCTATCAATTATTTCTGCAACCCCATTTTGTTGAGGTATGTATGGATTAGTCTTCTACCATGCCATACCGCACTTCTTATAGAACTCTCCAAATTCCTTCTTGCAAACTTTCCACCATTATCTGTCCTCAAAACCTTTATCTTCTTCTCTATCTTATTTTCCACCAAAGCCATAAATTCTTTAAACCTATCAAAGAATTCATATTTCTTCCTGAGAAAATATATCCATGTATTCCTTAAGAATTCATCTATAAATGATACAAGCACACAGGCTTACCCAGGGATGGAATTGACACAAGACCAGACACATCACTATGCATAAGTTCTAATATATGTTTCAGTGTCTTAGCACCATAGTGGAAACTCTCTCGATTCTGCTTCCCATATACAACCTTTTTAAAGAAATCAAAATCCATAGAGAAATTAGATATACCTTCTACCATACCATTACCATGAAGTATTGAATGGTCGTTCTCTCCAATATGTCCAAGCCTTTCATGCCATAGCATGGTGTTTTCTCTAGAGACCACTAGATTTTATGCTCGACTTTCAGGAAGCACAAAACTATTGCACCCGTCAATAACAGTGCTACCCTAAAGCTGATACAGAGTTCCAATACAAACTCCCCACAGCAATACTAGTGTTCCCTGAACCATATTGCAGGTATCTTTCTCTAACACTGTTTTTACACTTGCATCATCCAACTAGCTTATAGAAATCATATTTCTAGCCAATATAGGTATATGCAAAGCACTTGGAACTGTTCTAATCCTTCCACCTTGTAACTTCAACTTGAATTTTCTATGACCGATGATTCTAGGTTTCCTGTCATCCCCTAAGAAGACATCAACACCATCATATTTATTGTACTCAGAGAACCACTCCCTGTAGGGACTAAAGTGAAAAGATGGACCTGAGTCAGTCAGCCATTGATCATGACCTACATGTGTACATGAAGAAGAACCCAAGTACACATCCCAACCTTTTTCTGAGGTGGTTTTCTCATCTGTGGAAGGAGCATCATCAGATCTACAGTCATTTTTTAAGTTCCCTTCCTTTCTGTATTTCTAGAAAACCTTTACAGTTTTTCCTGTAGATTTAGATCTCCCTTTAGATTGAGATCTCCCACTTGAGGATTTATTTTTGTTTCTCTTATCGGACCGTCCTTGTCTAGGAAAGGCATCACCATTCTTTCCCTGTGTATTTTTTCATCTCATCTCCTATAACAAGAAGGATGAGACTATTTCATCAAAATACAAGGAACTCACATTGCTACCTATTGCAACAACCAGACTATCCCACGAATCTGGTAGATAACACAATAAACTCATGCACTTATCTTCATCTGAATTTTTTATATCAATAGATAACAACTAGCTTACAACACTATTAAAGGTGTTTTGATGCTCTTTCACCGAGTCTCCATCCTTCATCCTCATGTTATACAATTTTTTTCATAGGAACAGTCTATTCACCAGAGACATAGATTGGTACGAAGTCCCTAACTTGCCCCACAAAGCCTTCGTCGAAGCTTCCCCTGATACATTCAACAATACTGAATTTGAGACACACAACCGTATTATGCTCTTTTCTTTCGGATTCAACTTCTTCTAGTATTCATTAGACATTACCATTGGTTTAGTACCCAGATCTACCATGATCCACTAATCTTTATCCACGAGTAAGTCCTCCATCCTACATTTCCACAACTCAAAAATCTGACCATTAAATTTCTCAATCTCTATATTTCCACTACTCGCCATATTATTTCACCACAAGAATTGATCTCGCAGATCTCCCACTGACTAGGGTCTACCATAGGCTTGATCAAGAGCCCTCAGTAGCAAAGTTGTCCAATTGAGGACAAAACAACTCTGAAACCAAATGTAGGTTTTAAACTGTTACAAAAATTACCTGCATACGAATTGTAAAAACAGAAAATAAACAGTGGCTAGAGAATAAAACATAAAACATATATACAGAGAGATTTTCCGCTAAGTCCCAAAACCAGGACTACCAAATTGATTTTTCATTATTTTCATTTGAATGTTACAGTACATATATATACATGCTGAAGCATCCATAAATCCCAATCCATTAATCCTATATTATAACATAACCATAATTCCCTTCACCAGATCTACAAAAATACCATGGACAAAAAACCATCATGCCAAAAACCATGTGTGGAACCATGCACAAAACCATAGGTAGGTTCCTCCACCTAATATATGGTCCAAAAAAAAATTCTGCATTTTTTTTCCTTGGACCCCATATAGGGGGGACACCGCCCCACTCAAACCCCCTAATAAGGGGGGGGGGGCTACCCTGTTTGCTGCGTCTGACACAATGAAAATGCGGGTTGTCAGCCCTGCACACGTGGGGTTATTCGTGGAAAGAATATAACACACACCCAAAAATTACTTTCATCTTGTATACCCAACAATAAAGGTTGATTGAGGTTCATTCCAATCCAGTTGATTTGCAATCTATGCATGACTCTCTTGTACAAAGGTTTTCTAGCCAATGCATTTTTCAATCTCTTAGGAGCATGATATTTTATCATCTGGACAATGTGTGGCAAGGTATTCCAAGTTCTCTGACATGCCTGTTGTCCCTCCATCTCCAACATCCTAAGAGTGTACTCAAAGTGACATATGGCCTCTTCTTGGGCGGCAAGGTATCTAGGAGCCAACTTGGCATCATTGAAAATGATGTTATTGTTGATTACAACCATGTAACTTATCTAATCTCCCCTGATGTAGAGGGGTTCCTTTTCTTCCTTTGCAAACACTCTTTTCACCTCCTCAACATTGGCTTCTATATGCTTTATCCATGATGCAAGGGTCCTCAACTGCAAGTCTATGAATTTTTCATTGGGGACCCAAACATTCATGTCAGTTAGGGTGAAGTTGTGTAAGTATAACTCAACCAATTTGGCTCTCTTCCATGCCATTTTTTTCACACAATTCAATGAATTTTTTATAGCCCTGGAATGGCATGGACGCATTATCTACTACTGTCTTGATCTGGAACTACACCCATTGGAGTTTTAGGAAAAGTGCATAGGATTTGAATGGAAGTCTACATTAAAGTGCCTCCATTGAGAGGATTTCCATTATGGCCATTGAATCTCCTTCTGTTTTAGTTTCTCCCTTAACCATTTTTTTTTCTTACAACTTTGTTCTCTTGTTGTATTCTTTATCCCTTAACTCACTCAACTCCTTTCCCATTTCTACGAGTCTTTGTTCCATAAGGCCCACATTTTCCACTTTCTTAGATTTGGCAATCTGCATCCACTTATGCATCCTTCCTCTCTCTACCTCAAACCCAAAGAAGAGAGGGACTACAAATTTTTGTGTGATCACTCCACCTAGTTCAATGAAGTTGTAATAGGAGCTCAAATTTGGCTATGGGCTACTCTCCTAAAGTTCTGGAAAATATCTTTGCTCTTATACCTGTTGTGTTGCCTCCTTTCCTTCTTTCTACCTCTTGTTCTCCTCCTGGAGCATTTTCTATATTTCTTGAAGCACTGCTTGTGTTTCCTATAGTGCTTCCCATGTTTCCGGTAGCAAGCCTTTACCTTTCTGTTGAAGTGTGATTGGTGCCTTGGGCTATTTAGAGGAGGTTTCCCTGGTGACAGGGTTCCTTACATAGGTTATGTGAGTCTTTTAGATGGCTGAAGGAGATGTGGTTTCCTCAAACTTCCTTTCAATATGTTCCAACTCCTCTCTCTTGATGGGTGATTCTTCAATCAAAATAGGGGTCTTTCTAGTTGTTTGAGGCATCCTTTGTCTAATCCTAATGCTCTCCCTTTTTTTGAAATACACTAGAGTTTGCCTCTGCCTTTTCCTCTTGGATTTGATGGGTGTGTTCAAGGAAGCCAAGGCAGTAGTCTCTTCTTGTCCTCCATATTCTACCTCTACCTCTTCTTTTTCTGCCTCCTCCACTTCTTCTCCTACCTCTTCCTCTTCTTGTCATGTCTCTTCCTCTTATTCTTTTGTTTCCTCTTCTCCTTCCTCTTATTCTCCTTCTTCTTCTTCTCCTTCTTATTCTTCAACACTTAAGGATGGGTTGTCATCAAGTGCAAGGCATTGGGTCTCAAGGAAGACTTCTTTGTCCATATCTCTGAATGTGGACTAGAGGAAAAGAACTATTGATTTATTCAAAGAATTCTCCATTATTAGCTTGATGAGACCATGGTGTGCTAACTGTTGTTTCTTTCCCTCTTTCACCTTCTGGCTCATTTCTATGATGGACTATAGGAGAAAATAGGGCACACTAAGTATTTGCGCTATGGGCAATCTATCTCAAAATCTCAATTCATGGAGCAACCTGAACTGATAGCCATAGACTACACTTAGTCTTCCTTCACAAGAAATGTATTTAACAATGTGGTAAGCTACCTCATCCCAGGGACAGGGAAGGCTCTCCTTTCTGACCCCATTTTTGTTTTCAATTGTTTTCTCATCTTTGGTGAATAATTTTTTCCTAGCAAGGGTACTGTTGGCCTTGTATTCCTTTCTCCATTGGACCCCTAAAGGAAGTGTTGTCACCTTGCTGATCACCTCAAGATTCATGGTAATGGATAGACCTCTCACCACGGTAGTAGCACTTGTCCTTTCTTGAGCATTTAGAGCCATGGAAAACTCATAAGTTATATCATCATCATATCCTTTAAGAAACTCACAAAAGCCTAACTAGTGATGCCTCCTGAATATGTCAACCAGAGGGGGATGAAGGTGAATTATTGATGTATCTGTGGTCCCTCTACTAATGAATGCCCCTCCCATTTTCTTCTCTATTTTCAGCTAGGAGTAAGAGGTTTTCTGGGATATCTTGAGTATGAATTCAAGAGTAGATTAGAGCTAAGTTGATGATTGTATTTAATAAAACTCCTTATAGCCACAAAATTCTTTGCTCTTATAGCTCCAAACTCTTTTTAATTCGTAGGTTGATTGTAATTACTAAGATAGTTTAGAGTTTACCAGTATGCAAATCATGGATAGAGGAGAGATAAACCACTTACTTTTTTACTATAATTCTTGGTATCGTGAGAGTTGAGGACCAAGTTGAACCTAGGCACCATTCTTGCACCCTTGCAAGCTTCTTGTCGAATTTTAGTGTTTCCTCTAGCCTTTTGCACTTCTTGTAGCTACCTCTTGTAGGATTTCTAGAGTAGGGTTCAACTATTTCTATAGCATCCCAAGCTAGTCTCTATCTCCTTGATTTCGAAATGAGAAAAAGATGCATGAAAGTTTGGGTTTTATGTTATTTGTGGTCAAGGTTTGGAGCACTTTGCTCGCTATAGATGGTACGAGCTTTCCTAATTTAGACCATTGGCCCACCTTGGGTCATCATGCTCCCATTCCTCATAATCACCACCCACTCCCTCTTAACTGATGTGACACTTTTGCATGGCATTGTGACTAATGATTAACTTTTTTTTCATGAGTAGAGGCTGCCCAAGTTAACTGGCCACATAAAACTTATAAAAAAAATATTTCCGCGACATTTAAATATTTTTCATTATTTCATACCTATGGAAGAGCTAAGAATTTACCATACTTGTTCCTACCTGGTACTTGATCATTGCATGTTCTAGGGTTGGACTTTTGTGTTGCTACTCAGGGAAGTGCTTCCTTGACCTTTTGTCTATACATTTCATTTTTCTCCTCTATAGTTGTCTGCTTGTTTCTGTTCCTGTGTGAAGGTGCTTGATATCTAAGGTGTTGTTAATGCTAACCTGGAGTATTTCTAGGAACAGAAAGGTGCCCATGGATGATGGTACTATCCCCTCCTCTTGGATGGGAAGAAAACTAGATTTTAGGCTTGATGCAATGGTGGCACAGGCTGTTACCAGAGATCTTGTACCAACACCTTTTTTCTTTTCAAAGCTTTTTCTGTTCAAAGGGATGTTCGGAAGTAGTGTAGGGGTTGGAGGATGATAGCAAATCCTTGATTTAGTAGTGAAGGGATGTGCAAATGGACTACATTTCCTCTAGTTTTTTTCTATTATTATTATTTTTGAAAATTTCCCTATTTTTGAATGGGACACAGCTTATGTATGAGGAGATGGTGATTGTTTTGTTAACCATGGATGGATGGATGATGGGTGAGTGTTTGGTTCAAGTCAAGAGACCCTAATAAACCTAGGACAAGCCATGCATAAATATTTTTCTATCGGATCCCTTTTCATGTATCATTTTCAGTACATCCTGTAGTGCTGCAGAATCTTCCTGTAGTAGCTACAAGACATCCTTTAGCAAACCAAAGAATGCCAAAAAGAGGATTTTTGAGCCTCGAGGATGGATGAGCGTGGTAGGAAGGTGGTTGACATGGATGGTATGGAGTGGATGGTGGGAGAAATGGAATGAAACTTGAGCATGTTGTCATGTAGATCTACATTTTCCACTGTCTTCAAAACCTGCAAAATCACTAAATTTATTAATGGACAGGTTGGAGTCTCCTGTCATGGTATTTTTTATTTTTATTTTTTTTATCTTTTTTTTTTTGAGTGACCCACATGCTGCCTCAAAAGAGGTTTCCAACCTACCTGCCTGCCCTAGGGTCCCCAAGGGAGGTTTTCACCTACGGGTATTTTATTTCTATTTTTTCTTTCACTCCTGGGCTGCCTCAAGGAGGTTTTCAATCCAAGAGTTGGCCTCCGATGCCTCATGGAGGTTTTCATCCCTCTTATTTTTTTTTTTATATTTTTGATTTTTCCCAAATAAAAACAGTTTTCAAGAATGTTGTGACATGGAAGCTAGGACACTTCCAATCAGATTTACCTCCATGCTAATGCTGGTGATGTAATATTCCCTAGATAGAGGTCTTTTGTAAGCCTTCAATTGGCATCCATTGATAAACAAGGGAATACCTTCCTCATCAATGGTCCTGATTTGAATAGCTCCATTGTCATGGCACTTCTCTATCATGTATGGGCCTAACAACCTTATCATAAATTTGTGTTTGAAGTCCTTGAACGTAGATTCATATAACAGAGCCCAATCCCCTTCTTGGAAAACTGTGTCCTTGGTGTTCTTTTCATGCCAAACCTTCCTATGTACTTGGACAACTTCAGTGTGTAGGAGGGCCCGCACTCTCAATTCATCTAGACCATTTAGCTGGAGGAGTCTCTCTTGTTGTTCCTTTGTAACATCCAAACCCAACTATGCTACAATTCTCAAGTTTTTGTATTCAAAGTCAATGCAGAGAAAATCCTTCTTTCCATATGCCAAGTCATAAGGAGTGAAACCATTAGTTCTCTTCCAACTTGTATTGTAGGTTAAAGTGGCCTACACTAATCCATTTTCCCAATCCTTCTATTGCTGCTCCCAACCTTGGTGAGGATGCCTTCTGATGCTCTATTGGTGACCTCTACTTGTCCATTGGCTTCAGGATGTTAGGAAGTATATTTTTTTCTTCATCCCATGCTTCCTTAACAAATTTTTGATGAAATGTGATGTGAATTGATCTTCCCCATCGATGACTAGTTCTCTAGGGTAATCAAATTTGTAAAATACATTCTCCCTTAAGAACTCAACCACTTTCTCCTTTGTTGCTACCTTCATAGCCTTGGTCTGAACCCCCTTTGTCAAATAATCAGTGCATACAATTATGTACCTTTTCTTCCCCTGACAGTGGATCAACTGGCCCAATGAAATCCATGCCCCACTTATCAAACAGTTCTAAATCCACCTGAGGTTGCAAGGGAATTTCATCCTTCGAAGTATGTTTCCCCATCCTCTCGCACTGATCACATCGATTGGTGTATCTTCTTACATCTTGGTGGAGAGTGGGCCAATAGTAGGAAGCTTGCAAAACCTTGAAGGATGTCATCTTGGAAGCAAAGAGACCTCCACAAGACCCATCATGACAAGATGAGAGGATGTCAAATACTTCCTCTTCCGTAACACATCTCCACAAAATTTGATCTGGTCCTAGTTTGAAGAGATTGCCCCCAATCCAAGTGAAAAGGGAACTCTTCCTCACAATTATGCTCTTATCCCTCGGTGATAGATTTGGAGGAAATTATGCAGGAGCAAGGTAGTTGTCTATGTCAACAAACCATGGAGAGAGAACTCAAATATAAAATAAGTGTTCATCTAGCAGTTGGTCATCAACCATCCCTTCTTCACTTGAGGAAAAGAAATTCTAGACAAAAAATATGCAACTACACTTTCTTTACCTGGTTTACTAATGATAGTTAAATCAAACCATTGTAATAGAAGAAACCATCTAATAATTCTAGCATTCATATCAGGATCATTCATTAAGTATTTGATAGCAACGTGGTCAGTATGAACAAGTTTTGATAACCATTGATGTAATGTCTGAATTTGTTCAAGGAATGGACAACAACTAGAAGTTCCTTCTCAGTCACATTGTAATTCAATTCATCCTTAGATTTTTTTTTTGCTAATGAAGTAAATGGTATAAGGAAACTTGTCATATATCTGTCCTAGAGATTCTCCTATAGCTTTGTCAGATGCATCAACATGGATTTGGAAAGGAAGAGCCCAATTTGGGCCTCTAAGTATGGATGCAGTACCCAATTTGTCCTTCAAGATTTCTAGGTCCTCTTGGAAACTATCTGGCCAACAAAATTCAGAGTCCTTGGAAAGAAAACCAAACAATGGTGAGGCTAATTTGCTAAAGTATTTGATAATCTTGTATAATATCAAGCTAAGCCTAAGAAATTCCTAACATCCCTCTTGTTTTGAGGTGTAGGGGTCCTTTTTATGATGGTAATTTTATTTGAGTCCACTTGAATTCCCTCTTGAGATATTGAATGCCCTAGGACAACCCATTCATCACAAATTCACATTTATTAGGACTAAGTGAGAGTTTTATTTCAATATACTTTATTAGGACCTTCCCCAAGTTAGAGATAGCCTCTGTGAAGTCAAACCCATAGGGAGCGAAATCATCCATGTAGATCTCTACAGAGTCATGAACTCACTCAGCAAAGATGCACATAACTTCCCTTTGAAATGTGGCAAAGACATTAAATAATCGAAAAGGAAGGACCCTATAAGAAAAGGTACCTGAAGGGAAAGTGAATGTATGATCTGGAATTAAACAGGAATGTAGCAAATTAGAGAGATAACCATAAACACAGAGATGCAGAAAAAATAATACTTCATTTCATTAATGTAAAATACTGAAATACGCTTACAAACAGAAATGGAAAGAAACCAGCGACGACGATGGTAGCTTATCTCCGAGAAGAGATGTGGCAGCTACATACCTCTGAACTATGTTACAATGAGACTCGAAGGCATATTTATTATTGATAAACAATGGAAAACCCTCAACATCCAAAAACCTAACCCTAGGAGATGAAACGCCAAACCGTGGGCCTCGTTTCGGGTAAGTTGGTACATCAACTTCCCGGGGTCATAACTTTGGCATACAATCTCCGTTTGATGTGTACAATAGCTCGTTAGAAAGATATATCCGAGGAATACAACTTTGGGAATAAAAACATTCATTCGTGACCCATGTTGCTCCGGATTTTCCCAAAAAACGTCATTTAGGGCCTCAAAATGGCTTCGGAAGTTTAGGACCCAAAAAACTGCTAAAAATATTAAATTGTGCTACAAATAAGGAAACTGAAAGAGATAGTTGTGGGGGTCCAAGTAGGATAGGTGGGTGCCAACCAACATCCACCTAGATCATTCCTCCCCCCTTAGGAATCAATGGTCCCCATTGTGTTGAGTTCCTTCTAGAGATGAGGAAGCTTTTGTTGAGCTGGGTCCCTGGTGAGCTATTCTGCAATCTCTGATGTGTCTAGTAATGGTGGGAAGCATGGCAGAGGGCAGTCCACATTGAACACTTGGTGTAAGAGAAGGAATGGGGAAATGTTGTGCTCCAAATAATTGTTACCCACAACCTTGGTACTGGTGTAAGGACCATGTCAGAGTGGTCTGAGCTTCTGATGGGCTCTTGTAAGGCATTCTTTCTGCAGATGCAACCAGACTTTGTTGCCCAATTGAAACTTGTGTGGTACCCCTCTGGGTGAGGAGAAGTTTTTCCTATGTTATGTCATGACCATATCCCTTTATTGCTAATACTACATGGACGAACCCTTCGCTGAGGTCATGGACGTGGCGACGATCTTCCCCTTACTTTGGGAGTGAACCAGACAAAAAATGAATTTCCTAGTCTAGTAGATGAGCTTGTCGCCTTTGTTAGCAGAGATCAAAGAGGTGGCGATAGCTGGGGCTACCTCTGCTATCCTGTATAATGAATTACACAAAGAAATAATGGCAGTGCAAGGCCTTGACTCATACACAACATGTCACCTCCACAAATATGGTTGGCCTAATAATACATCACAAACATCCAAAGATGCAATATCACACAATACCTCATCTGTGAAAGGTTTGAGATCTCGTCCTTGGTGAAGCCACCCGATACTTTACGGATGCGGGTGTGGTGTAGTCAGTAGGCCCAACTGCTTCACGACCTCTGCCACAATGAGGTTCTTTTGGCTCCCACTATCAACAATGAATTGCAGTGGTGAACCCTTCACCCACATTTGTGAGTGGAAAAGATGTTCCCCCTCCTCTAGATCTTCGGGCTCATTCTTTCGGATCTTGGCAATGGCAACAGTTGCGCTGGGCTCCACATCAATGATCTGTTTTCCTCTGCCATTCCCATTGTTGGGTTATGACTCAAGGTCGAAACATGCATCTAATTCAAAGGCCTTCAACTCAGCCACCAATGCTTGCTTGGTCTAACACTCACTTGTGTTGTGAGTGGGGCTCTTATGGAACTCACTCCACTTTTGTGTGTCCTTCTTCGACTTTGTGGTGTTGTTATTTTCTTGCAGATTCAACGAGATGCCTTGGGTCACCCTGCCCTGGCTTTGTCCTTTGGTATTCAGATTCATAGATCCAAAGTCTCGCTTCTTTTGTTTAAACTTTTGCTTGATTTTCACAGCGTATCGGTACGCCATGTCAAGTGAGGAGATGTTTAGGAACTCCATCTCTTCCTGGATGTATCTATGTAAGAAGTCATGCTATTTGAGTACCAAATGTAGCTCAGAGTACTTGATACCCAACTGTGTACGAAGGGTATGAAAAATGTTTGTGAACTGCAGCACATCTTGGTCCTTTCCCTGCCGCAGTGTGGTCCACTTTACGCATTTGACCTCATAGCTTTTGAAAGGGTAGTAGTTCTCCTTGATGGCATTCTGAAATGACTTCCATGTAGGTGTGGCTGAGAATAGTGAGCCCGTGCTTTCATCCTTCTGCTGGCAGTAGGTTTCCCACCAGTCCTTGACGTGGGGGGCTACTTTGAGAAGAGCAAAAATAATATTTTCCCGACTGGAAAAATCATGAACATAGAAATACCCTTCTAGCAAATTTAACCATTTATATACGACACCTATGTCTATTTTACCCTTGAAGATGGGGATTTCAAAATTAACTTGTACCTTAAAGGGTGTGGTGTTTCAAGAGTAGCTGTTGGAAGCTGATGCGTCACCTTTGAGTAATCGCTGAAGGATTTGGGAAAATATGTCCACCATCACCTTCCTTTGTCGCTCAAGGGCTTCTTCAAGCAAGCTTTTGATAGGATCTCTTGCCCCTTCATCTTTGTTTTCATCCATCATGGGAGGCCGTCGGGATTTGCAAGGCTAGTCTTGCAAAGATTTGACTAGTTCAAGCCCTAATTCCTTATATCTTGACATCGTTGGGGACATGCAAAGAAAAACACAGAAAGAGCAGACCGCTTTGATACCATTGATCCAGATTTAAACAGGAACGTAAAAAATTATAGAGGTAACCATAAACACAGAGATGCAGTGGAAATAATACTTCATTGCATTAGTGTAAAATACCGAAATATGCTTACAAACAAAAATGAAAATAAACCAGCTAGGGCAATGGTAGCTTATCTCTGAGAAGATATGTGGCAACTATATGCCTCTAAACTGTGTTACAATGAGGCTCAAAGGCCTATTAATTTATGATAGATTTTTCGGCGAAAATCACATGAGAAACCATTTGTCGACGCGTTTTGAACCAACCAGTGTGGTTCATCGTCAGGACAAGTTATTGTTGACAAGGCCTATTTATTGTTGATAAATAATGGAAAACCCTAAACATCCAAAACCCTATCCTTAGGAGATGAAACGCCAAACTATGGACCCCGTTTCAGGTAAATTGGTACATCATCTTCCCAAAGTCGTAAATTTGGCATACGATCTCCATTTGACGTTTGAAATAGCTCGTTAGAAAGATATATCTAAGGAATACAACGTTGGGAAGAGAAACAATGGTCCATGACCCATGTTTCTCTTGTTTTTCCCAAAATATGTCGTTTAGGGCCTCAAAATAGCTCCAGAAGTTTAGGACCCGAAAAACTGCTAGAAGTAGTAAGTTGTGCCACAAATAAGGAAACTGAAAGAGACGGTTGTGGGGGTCCAAGTGGGTAGGTGGGTGGCCACTAACATTCACCTAGATCAATGTAGTTTTATATTTTCCCTCTCGGATAATCCGGATCTGATTATAACCACTGAATCCGTCCAAAAAAGAGAATAATTTCTTCCCTGCAAGACCATCGAAGACTTGATCAATGAAAGGTAAATTGGAAATGGTCTTTGTTAGTGTCTTTTTTCATATGTCTATAATCCACACAAATCCTCCACTTTCCATTCTTCTTTGGGACCAAAAGTAGAGGGGACACCCACTCACTATCTGATTTGGGCTAAACGAACCCTGCATCCAACAATTTATGCAACTCTTCATTTACTATGTCTTTGAGGGATAGGTTCATTCTCTTCCGATGTTGGTGCATTGTTTTTCATCCTTCCGTAATGTAGATGTTGTGAGTACACACCAAAGGATGCACTCCCTTCATTTACTTATAGCTCCACGAAAATGCATCTGAGTGTTCTCTCAACATGTTATGCAACTTCTCTTCTTCGTTGTTTGAGAGTGAAGGTTTGATCTTAAAATTTTTAGATGGACCAAATTATACCATTTGGACATGTGCAGGACTTGGGTCCACTAGGCATAACTCAGTCCAAGGATTACCCTTAGATTCCTTCACAAGCTCATTAAGGGGTATGGTGTTGGGGGGCTGCTTCTCGAGGATTTGGTGGATGACGTCACCTTTATCATGTTGCCCCCCCCTTACGATAGCATCTGAGGTACAAATTTAATGGCATGTTGCATGATACACTTCATCTTCCTCCTCCTCTTCGAACCATATGGGCAAGTAATGCTCAAGTGATGGTTGAGAAGAAGGGTACAATACCAATTGTTTGGACAAATTCCCATTATTAATGGTCATGTTCCCAGCTCTACAAATTATGTAAGCATCAACAATGGCTAGCCATGGTATTCCAAGAATGAGAGGGTATCCATTGAATTTGGTCTTGGGCTAGAGAACTAGGAAGTAAATAAGATACTCCTAGGAATCAATAGAGACCATTACATCCTCAAGATCCCCCTTAGGAGCAATTGTAGACCTATCAACAAGTTGAAACACTGTTGTGGTCTTTCTCAAAGATCCTTGACAAATTAGTTTGAGCATGGTTTCCTTAGTAATCACATTTATGGTAGCCCCAAGATCAATCAAGGTATGAGGGACAATGATGCAATCAATGTGTACATCTAACACAGTAATTCTAGGATCTAGGTACTTTGGGAAAATCACTCTCCCTAGCATCAAATTAGACAATTGACTGATAACATTGATGGTAGGTGTATCTTTATTTCTTCTTTAAGGATATTTGAAGCATTTCTCTTTTCTAAGATTATGGTATATGGGAACATCCTTGACAGCTTGGAGGAGTGGTATTTTCACACACAAGTTTTTCAATATTCCCAGAAGTGTGGCCTCTTCTAAGGTGTACTAGTTAGGATGGACCAATATTTCAAGAAAAGGAGGTGGATTGGCTTTAGGAACATTTTATTCCTTTTCCTGTTCAAGCTCCTCAAGTGGACAGGGAGGTTGGTTATCTGGTAGCATTCTTCCAAACCTCAGGTTAATTTCTTGAATCTCCACATCATAGTCAAGGTAAGATATCTCTCCACTATAGACCTATTGTTCCTACTTGTTATTTAGGTTCAGATTTGGTTGAGTAAGCATCCAAGGTTGCTTCGGTGGATAATGATGAATGAGTTGTGGCTGAGATGGAGGTGGAGGTTGTAAAGTAGGAAGTTGGTTGAACTGAGGCCTCCAAGCTTGTGATGGGGTATTCCACTAAGGATGTGGTGAAGCATATGCCTGAAATGGTTGACTGGCTAGCTGGGGAGGATATTATGTTGCATAAGACCAAGGAGAAGGTGTTGACCATGAAGGAGGAGTAGGAGAACACCAAGGGGGAAGGGATGCATTCTGATTGTGATGATAATATGAATAGGATGCACTCTGCATGCCCTACTAGTATGGCCTAGGTCCTTGAGGCCTCCTTTGGTTGATATAACAAAGTTATTTAGCCCCACATTCAGCCCTTAGGTATACAACTCCCAATCTGGGCAAAGAAAGACACTTGTCTATGGAATGGTTCTCCTCACAGACTGAGCCTGCCTCTATAACATTCAATGGAGATTCATTTCTTGGGTGGTTCCTTGTGCATATAGGGAAAAACATAACTATGGACCTCTCTGCTTCATCTTGTTTCCTCATTATGTACATGGTGTCCATTTACAGAGAAAAGGTGTGCACATTTTCACTTTTAAATTCCCCCAACATGTTTCCAATTTTATTTTTGATAGATGCGGTGAAGGAAGAGGAGTTGTCCAAAGCTTGACTAGCCCTACCTTTCCTTCTAGCAGCCTTGGAATGGTTTTTGTGTATTGTCTTGATATCCCTCCATAAAACGTGTTTAGGGTTTCCAGTAAGTCTTCCCTAATTCCTCTAAGGAGGACTAACTTGAGTGATTTAGGATCAAGGGTTCATCTAGCCCTTTTGGAACTTAGCTGGAACCTTTCCTCATATTCTTCCAAGGATTCATCAAGTCCTATGCTCATTCTAAATCTTTCCTCTTTGGTGTCCTTGGAGCTAGAATAGTCCCTATACTTATTCTTAATGGATTGCCTCATTTGAGTCCAAGTGTTGATATTATCCTTGGGTAGAGCCATGAACCAGCATAAGGCTGCATTTTTAAGGGTGGATGGGAACAACTTTAGCTTCTCGTCATCGGAGGTATAATCATAAGTTCTGAAAATGACATCAAACTCAAATAAGAAGGTATCGGGGTTGTCTGAGGTTAAGCCATGGAAGTGAGGAAGGGGAGAGGGGCTTGTATTTTTCATCATAGTATCTCCATTAGTCTCTCTAATGGAAAAAACACCCTCATTCTTCTTTTTAGCCTCATTTATGTTTTCAGCGATGCTGTGAGTGTGTGGAATGGTCTCTTCTTCTTCTTCTTCCCCAATAGGCTCTTCAAATATTTCAGGTTGTTCACCTAAGGGGTCGTCTAACTGTCTTGCAGTCAGAGATGCAAGCTAGCGGTCACTGAAGAAGAGGGAATGTTGATTGTTTGATGTTGTGGGGGTATTTAGTAAGAATTTCACTAAAGTGTCTCTACTCGTATGAGGCATGAAAGAAATATTTTTTTTTCTTTTATGGTTTTTTTCCAAAACCAATTCAAGACAAAAGGGAAAGAAAGAATAACATCTATCTAGTAAATGCAAAATGGAAAGAAAAAGCAGAAAATACATCTACCTGGACACCTCCTCGACAATCGTCCCAAAAAGTGAGGAGACCCAGTATTATAGCAAGAATGTTGCAACTCCCAAGGGTACCATCTTTACTTTATCAACGTGGGGTTTCGTACAAACTTGGAGGTGACAGTGCTATATACACTACAGATGCATCATTCTACTCATGTCAGTTCTCAACTAGGGCACTTGACCATTACAGTTCCAGACCATTCCTCTATTGAACTAAAAGGAGCTTGAATATTAAAATCATAATGTAAAGGCTAGTTCTAGTGTAGAGATGGTAAACACTTGTCAATTCAAGATATGAAAGCTTCCAGCTTGTAAATGCTATGAAATGACAAAAATCATCTAGTTATGAAATGACACAACCCGCTTGCAAAAGGGAAAATATGCTAAACTTGCACTTGATCATCTACCTACTAGGGTTTCTTGATAATAGAAGGTTAATCTATCATTTCAGAGTCCAAACATGCATGCAATAACTATCTCATTCACACTTGAAGAAAAGATAAAAGCTCTAATTGCTAAATGTAGAAATATAAAGCCTTATGGCATCTGATCTTGCAGGAAGGAAAGAAGTGAAAGGATTGGTATAGGTGGCACTTATGCTCATGGAGTCTAATCTTAGGGGTTAACCTACTCCTACACTTGGTTATGCTATCATTTCAGGTCAAAACAGGGTCAAAATAGGTTGCTACAAGTTTACTACATGAAACTGCTACAGGATATCCTGAACTGCTATAAGATGCCCTGAACTACTACGAGATGTTTTTCTAAGAGGTTTTCGAGGGTAAAAATAGTGAGATGATGTGTTGGAAGGGTGTATGACAGTTGCAAAAGATGTATGGAAGGTGAAAATCACCCAAGATGAAGCCTGACACTCCAAGAAGGCCAACTTTTCTTAAGACAACTTGCTCACTATGGCTGGAAAATAGAGGTTCAGAATATGGGCTGGCATGCATCAGTAGGAGGTAGATAAAGCCGAGATGGAGTTGCTAGGAGGAATCCATGCCTACAGATCAACAATACTCAATCAAACCTAATTCTCTTTTCATTTACAAATCATTACATGTCAATGTCAAAAAGATGAGTTGAGTTTGGAAAATTTGATCTAACAATGGCTAAGAACTAGATCTATGAAATCGAATACCTCTTAAGCTACAAAAATATTAAGAACCATAATAACAACTCTATATATTTCCAAGAAATCATAAAAAACTATCTAACTAGGATTGAAACTTAATCTAGGTAATGAACAAAAGAAAAACTCTATTTTTGGGCTATGGGATTGGGGTCCTCTAATCATGGTCGCATGAGGGAGATGAGATAGGGGTCACTATCACAAGATTTTTTATGTATTTTCCTTCACTAGACTGCAACACTAATCTACTCTTGAAGCTAATGGAAGCATGAATAATAAACAACTTAATCAGCTTTTTAAGCTAGAAATAAAACATAAATAAACTTGATTTGTTAATAAACATTCTAAGAAAAGAATACATATACAAGAGAGGAACTTCTACTACTAGGGTTGTGCCCTAACTCAAGAGTTTTAGCCCTTTGAGTCAACTCACTACTAGATCAAAACATAATTTCTCATTATCAAATAAAAGTGTCAAATACATCATAATAATAACAATCAAATGTGCTTCAGCTTAATGGCCTCTTGGCTACATAAAACTTCAAATCCTAATGAGTCACCTAGCTTTCCTAGTTATACAAAAATGGATCTACCAATAACTCCCTAGAAAATAGGGATACTTGGCTCCCTAACTCGAGTATAGGTGGGTCTATCTCTTCTTTCACTTGAACTAGCTTGGCTGCCAATGAACTTGGCCTGCTTGGTAGCTAGTGAACTCGAGATGAGGAGATAGAATTAGAGATCTTCGACCGATTTGCAGAGTTAAGGGGGGATACCACTTCCTATAATTTCTCTTTCTTGTCTACTCTGAGTTCGTACACCCAAATAAACTCAAACGTGCTCCAATTCCTACATTTAACACACATTAAGACACATGGCACAGTAACAAATATTTACTCATAACGTTAAGCATAATATAACAAAATCTATGGATAAGTGTGAGAAAAGACATATTAATAAGCTGGAGAATGGCATTGTGACCCTTATAGTTTACCTATTCATGAGCCTCATCAATGGTGCTTCTAATTAGACACAAACTAAGGCCCATTGTGTAGTACTAAAAAAGGTATGCTTTTATCATTTATTTTGTCATATTTGCTTTAAAACTCATAACCTCTTTGCATCATGAACTAGGAAGATAATAAGAAATGATGACAAAATCTAAGGGATTTATATGCAACACAAAACTACTAATAATTGCCATTTTCTTATGCAGGAAAAGGAAAAAATGAAAAATTGCCATCCCAAAGGAAAAGACAGGGAAAAGTTAACTGTTGTCCCTCTAGCAGGAAACCACATGCAAACAACACGATTCAAATTGGAGCATATCAGCCAAGAAAGGGAAAAGGAGATATCGAATCGGTGCAAGAGAACAAATAGATAACTGGAAATTAATAGTCTAGCGAATCCCTCTGGATCCTTTGATCATGAGGGATCACTATCTTAACTATTTTTGCATCATTGATATCTCCGCTCGGTTGTTATAAGAAGGGGCAACACTGCTATCCTGGGGGATGACCTGTTGTTGTTTTTATGTAATTCTCCTTTGTATTTGAAACTTTGAACATCGAATCTCGTTGAGAAGTGATCCATTGTAACTCCGCTTTGATGTTTTAATATAAATCTTGTTGCCATTTCATCTTTGATTCTGGAGTAATCTCAAGTGGTGTGTCCCTGGAGGCTAAGGGCCCAACCCTGGTGGAACACTTGCTCTAGTACCATTATCTCTAATTCATGTGTGCTTTTCATTATCAACTTTGTTCAGTAATCTGATGTGTTTTATTATTTTACATCACGGTTTTGTTATATTTGATTCATGTTCAATTGAATAATGTTGTTCTCTGTGACATGAATGTTGTGTTATTCATTCTGACTTTGTAACGCATTGCTATTCCTTTAATCATTGATATAACATTGCTTTTCCTTACAGAATGCTATTGATGTTAAATTACAGAGCAACTATGTTGTAACATTCATAAGTTGGTATTACTGTATTCATCTATGGTTTACACTTAATCGCGATTGTTGTTCAATTAACGTTGCTATTCCATTATGAATTTCAATCATTATTCTTTATAACTGAGATTGATACCTGTTGTATCAAAGTCAGATTACTGTTTCTCTTAATATTAAGTGTGTCGTGTGTGTTATTTATCTTGGTTCATTGTACATATACATTTAACTCTAGTTGTTGTTCTATATTTCATTGCGGATTAGTTGCCATTCTATTTTTGTTTGCTGTCTTATTTATCCTCAGAGTAGAGATTTCTATCTGATTTCTGTAGGATGTGATTGCTACATTTATTTCCTTAGACTGAGGTTTGTTGTTCAATATTATTTATAAGAACTAGTTGTTGTTCCATTTCCTGTTATTTGTATTACCATTGCTTTGGTGTGTGGAATGATCTAAGACGGTAGTGAACATTGACATTTGTTGTCTAGTTCTGAGGTTAATGATCTTTTCCTTGATTATCTTTAATTACATTAGTTTATAGAGGGATGAGTTACCATTACTGTACCCTTGAGTGATAAATTGCTATCGTTTTCTGTGTGCATGATTTGAGTCTTAACGTTCTTTTCTATTAGTAGATCTTATTTCAAGCATCTGTTTACTCTTGTATTTAGAGCACTATACTACTGGCATTACTCTGACAAATGACCACCTCAAACTGAGTACACTCTTTGAGATAACAAATCGTTCCTAGATTGACAAGTTAATGTGAGGTAAATAGAGGTGAAAAATACCCTTTTTACTGCTCGACATTTTGGCGTTGTTGCCGAGGAAGACTGTAGCTATTTGTTTCTTTTTCAGAGTGATGTAAGAACCTACTAGGAGAGAACTGGGTTTTAAAAACGGAAGGTTAGAACCTGTGTATGGAGCATGTAATAGCCCTGCTCCCCTACCTACTTTCCTACAGACTTGTTGCTGTTTTCTTTAGGTAGAAATTAGCATTTGATTTGTGTGCATGACTAAGCATAAAAAGCCTGAAAGGAATCCTAAACCTCTACCCAAGCCTGACAAAGCTAAGGGGCCGGTGACCCTTGGCCGATCGACCTTTATAGACGAAATCCTTGAGAAAGCAGAATCTCAGCCCTCAGTAGCGCCTAGAAAAGTTTCTTCTAGATAGCCTACTAGTTCCCTTCAAGCCACAGGATCACCATCTGTAGCCTTTGCTGAGGTGCACAGTCAAACCGAAGAGTAATATTTTCAAGAAATTGAAAATTATAGCCCAAAATAATTACAAGAAGGGAACCCTAGCAACCTCTGTGAAGGAAGAGGAGAAACTTGAGAAACTGAATAACCAAGATCTCCTCTTGGGATAACTCAGCCATTAAGTAGCCCAGATAAGGGAAGCGCTACAAAAATCATTTATAACGAAGTTGAAGAAACTCAAGAATTCCCCTAGACATTAGGCACTCTTATCATCCCAGATAAAGGAAGTGTTGTTAAGGCCATCCCCATTAGAGCTATTCCCCCTCGACAACCTAGGAATACCCTCCTAGATATCCCAGAAAGTTATTGGCATATATTTGACCAAATGGCCTAGAACCAGCCAAACACCCAAACCTCCACACTGCAATACCCCATTGTGGATACTGCAGCTAACGCACCTATGAAAGCAATTCCTCTCCATCATATCCCTACATTCCATGGCCTTACATCAGAAGATCTGAATGCATTCTTATTTGAATTTGATGTGTTGTGTAGAGGATATGACTATACTACCGATCCCTAGAAACTGAAATTATTTCCCTCTACATCAAAAGGGGCTGCCTTAAGATGGTTTATGGGATTGGGTGGTGGTGTTATAAATAACTAGGATCAAATGAAAGAGTCATTTCTAAAAAAATATCAGGATTACTATAGTTCTAGAGAGTTAAAAGATGAAATATTTCAGATGGTAGCTAGACCGAATGAAACATTAGAAGAATATGTTGAACATTTTCAGTATAATCTTCAAAGATCTCCTTATGCATCATTATCCTTACCTGATAATGTATTAAAAACAACATTAATTAGGGGAATTGTTATCGGGAAATCTAGTGTCTATGCAGAGCTACTAGTCCCACTAAGGTTGGTAGCTACCTTAGAAACAAACAAACTAAAACCACTTTCATTTTCCTTTATGAGAAGTAGATAAGAGGGGAACAAAGGAGACCAACCTCTGTCTTGCACTTGGTTCCTTTCTTGATTCCTCTCCCTTCTAATAGATCTTTGCCACTCGCTTCCTCATCTACCCAGCTTCAAAGAGCACCTGTGGAATCAAAGCAGCATAACACTATCCAAGAATAGAGATCTACTATCATAAACAATATAGGACCATATATATATTGACCACACAAATGAATATATCATCAATCATACAAGAATGTGGAGGAAAACTTGAATAGCTTTATTAATAATCAAGAATAGAAAAGAGGATTACAACCAATTTTTCTGACCGAGTGTCATCCTCTCAGTAGGAAAGCCCTTCTTCACCTCATGAAAAGCTTACATCACCCAACACTATGATGTTCCACCAAGAAACCAACAACACTTCCTTACAAGATACAAAATTACAGCCTCTGGATCTCTGGAATGAGGGATCCATATATAGATGTTTGCAAGGGGGGTGAGTCAGCTTCTGAGATTTGATTAGTGTCCTCTCTCTGATAGTTCTTGATTCCGCTTGGAGATTGATGATCTCTTACTCATCCCTGGGAAAATGCAAAGAGGCAAGTGTCACAGAAGAAGTTTCTGGAGGATTCCATGATCCTCCACCTTGCAGATTGACCCTGCCATTTGTCCACTCTCACCCATCACACCCCATAGAAGGGATTTTCAGTATGCATCACACCTCCTGTGTGAATTTAGGTGGGATGCAGTGCACTTTGACCATGGAGCATGTGAGATGGTCCAGTTTTGACCAATTCTAAGTAGTTTTTCATGGAGAACTTCTGGGAGATGATGTAATCAGCTGACCTTATTCTTTTAGGGGTTGGAACAACACTTTTAGGGACTTAAGAGCCCTTGGTTTATGGAAATTTATGATTGGGGTTGCAGTGCCCAAAAATGTCTATGACAGTTGCCCCCTAAAGCATGAGGTCGTTAATCTTTTGATGTCGAGTGAGATGCTTTATCATGAGGAACCAAAGTTTTTTCAAGCTGGAAGGAGACCTGTAATAAGGTACAATACAACACATTATCTTTATAACATTTTCATGATCTAGTTGAGGCAAGCATTCCCATGCTCTTCTTTATAAATTCATTTTCATGAACATAATACAGACAATCGTCTGTGTGCAGACTGATGATTTTGGTAGAGCCATCATCCCTTGGATTGGATGATTATCTGTGCAACAATGATGTACATTTGATGTCTTTATTTTCTTGAATATATATCGCAGCCCGGATGGATGAAACTAGATCCGAGGTCATCAATCTCGTTCGATCATCACTAAAAGTACAAGTCGATCCATGTGAGAGATGTTCTGGAGTCGAACATGGAAAGACATCGCCTGATTACCAGCCAATGATGTAAGCTGTTAACAGGCACAGGAGGAATCACCGATAATGATGATGACCCTCAAGGTACTATAGTACAATTCACGTGGTGTGAATAAGGGACTTGGCATCAAACACCACGCAAAATCTTTCGGTCGAAGGCCATTGATGTAAACCTGTCGTCGGAAGTGAGAAACTTGCCATTAAGGCATGCAAGCTTCAAAGTACTGAAAGGGTTGTTCATAGATTGACTTCCTGGATAATGAGCTGATGTCGACAAGAAGCGATCCATCATAGGAGGGCCTTAGTGAATCCCACATCAATGACACGGAACGGAGTAAATGATTTTAATGGAGGTGAAAATGATCTGATGATATAAGGTTCAGGGTGGCGGTCATGAAAGAATGGAGCGTAAATGTATTGCAGTGGATGAGACACAAGTGAATTCTCTGAGCGACTTCTCTTGAACATACTGGCGACACTGACATGATGGATTGGTAGCATTAACCCCAAATATGGATGGTGTGATGGACCAATGGTGATATGAGTAGTGAACGGAATAACCCAACCCGACTCGGATACAGAGTGAAAGTGTCATGTTCAAGAGCGACTTGCTACCAATAAAGTTTTTGCAAGTTTTCTTCCCAATTTTTCCCCAATCATTACTGACCAGTACCTCTTTATTTTTGTCAAGCTTGAGGAGGATAACATATGCCTGTTCTATAATTTTGCCTTCGGGCAAACCCATTGCTATGTTTCAATGAGCCTAGCGATAGTGAAAGTCGTTCTTGTTTGTATGGACAAGTTTGTCACTTTCGGTTTTAACGAGTTTAACGACAAAGAAAACTCGGTCCTTTTCAATTTTAGAGAGTCTGAAAAAGGGATGTAAAGAAAAATCCAATAATCCTTTTTCATCATATAATCCTTTGAGTCCGAAAAAGTATAAAATAATACAAAAGGGATGAATTTTCGGTAATTTTAACGAGCCGAACAAAACAAGCGCTTGATCTTTTTGTGTAATAATCCCTTAGGTCCAAAAAGATTAAAATCTAAAGGAGGGATAGCACTTCCGGTCACTTTAACGAGCTGGAGAGGCCAATTGCTCGGCAATCTTTTCATATTTTATGAGTCAGATGAAAAGAGCTTAAAGGAGACTTGTTTTTTGAGGAACGAGTGATAAATTCGGGTAGCAACTAATTCCAGGTAAGGTTTGGAATTTTCCAATCACAACAGTGTCATAAGGATGGCTAACAGGGTCACTCTTCACAGCTATTCCTCAAAAAGGGTAAACAATCAAATGGAGGTGAATGATCAGCCAGTACAAAGTGGAGGTGATGATGAGAACATGACCAAGGCTTCAAAGGCTGATGATAATACATTCACGATGGTTATTTACTAGAAATTGGTTCATTTTTTAATCAGCTTAAACTCTGGGGGAACGCTTGCTCATTGCTTATGTTTATTTTTTAACGAGCTTGAATTCCGCGTTAAAACTGCTCGATCTAGTCACATAATAAGGATGTCTCATCTAAGATGCCATTTTTTATGGAGCTTGCACCTTAGAAAGCTTTGCCCTGGATCCTTTCTTTATGCAAGTTAGGAAACGACCAATCCTACAAGTTTAAAGGGTTAGAGGACCTAAAAATTTAAAAAATAAATGGTCACCTTTCGCTTGCATGCCAAAAGGTTTGCATGCCCCCAGGTATAGCGAAAAATTTCCAAGTTACCAAAGATTGTTCTATCTGCACTGCGGACAAAACACTTCCTCGGCGATGTGTACCGAAATAAACAAAGGTGAGTGGCGCAAATGGCTCCACTCACATAACTTTGACGAAGGAATCTTATTCCAGTCTAATTTTATAAACTAGTCATATACCCTTCGCGGAAACCTACCCTATACCCAAGGTTTTCCCGTCGAAACAGAACAAGGTGCATGCCCCCTGGGATTCAGTCATGTCCTCCAAATCACTCGTGCTCATCATGTGGACAGACTGGGGATTGATGAGACATTCCTTGTGTGAAAAGACCATTCAAGGATGGTATTTCACTATTTTCTATGTGTGAACCGGGGAATGAAAGCTGGTCTATGAGCTTGACCACTCTTCCTTCATGCGAAAAACACATTACTCTAAAGAGTGAGGAGACAATGGCTCCCATGCAATAAATATAGTCGCGTCCAAGGAGTAGATTATAATCTAGGGGTCCTTGGACTACCATTACATTCATGTGAATGGTTTTCCTTCTCAATGTTATCAGGACATTGGGAAGGATCCCTAGCAGTCGACTGGTTCCTTTGTCAAAGCCTATTAGATTTCTCATTTCAGGCAAAAGCGATGGCGAACCAAGCACTTTCCAAGCAGTTGAGGAAAGGATACTCACAAAAGCCCCTTCATCTATGATGGTACCAACCATGACCATTCTATATATTTGAGCAATGATTCGAAATGGTACACTAGCCAGTAAACGAGGTCTACCTAGTAGATTCCAATCGAAGGAAACAACTAGGTTGCTTGGAGGTGGAACCGAACAGACGACTGGATACGACTCTAACGAAATTCCTTCCTGCGGTAAAGGAACGGGTAGACTGCCCCCATGTTCATCAGAGTTTGTGCTTACGCAGAGAATTTGAATGGTGTCGTTCTTGTTCTCTCCGGTGACTGTATCATCTGAAGATGGACCTTCTGAAGGCAAGACTGGGTCAAATGCCACCGTGACCTTTTGAATTTCATCCGGTGTGGATTCAGAGGGTTCATATTCAATGATAGACGCTTCAGCCGACCACAATGGTGTGTCAGCCATATTTTCAACTAGTGACAGACTCAGCAAGAGTTTCTTATATCCAGGAGGAAGCCGTAATGGTGAAACCGACGGTCGTCCAAAACTCTTTTAGCCTCGTCTAAGAAGAGACAATGGTGGACGGTGTGATCACCTTCACATAGTTTACAAGGAAATTTACATTTTCCTTTTTGTCCAGGGGCTTCACTTTCACTAGTTGATGGTGTATTCTCAGCATGATCGTCAGAGGTTGATGACACTGGTTTGTGCAAACGAGGAGACCAGTCCCTTAAGATCCGAGGGATGCAAGGAAAATCTCAATGATAGTGGTCTCCTTTGCAAATGACACATGGCGATTTAGGCCGGGATGATGCCGTGTGTGGATTTTTGCTAGACCATGCCTGGTTGCCCCTTTTCGCCTTTGGCTCCTTCTTCTTCTTCTCTTTCTTCTTCTTTTCCTTCTTCTTCTCAGTTACTTGATTTTTAGCTTTACCAGCTTCATCAAGTGAAGAGGAAGGAGGAGAGGGAGAATTGGATGAAGTAGAAGGTCTGGGGGTAAATTTGGTATCATTTAGTTGCTGACTTGATTGTTTAGGAATCACGGTGTTCTGAATGACAGAGGTCGAGAAGAGCCATACGGGCAAGCCGATTGTCAATCCTGGAAGCGACAATGTGGCCATATGGGATGCACCAACATCTCCCGAAGAGGAGAAAGGATTAGTATTTCCTCCAAGGGGAAATCCGTGGTTGGTGGACTTCATTTTTCTCAACCTAAGACCAACGTAGGAAAGGTGATGTTTATTCCGATTAAAATAAATTTTAGACGCTTTGACACAACTTGTTTTTTCAATTTTTAAGAGTCGAGAAAAAACAAAAGATGACTCTAGTTGCCTTCAATTTTTAATGAGCTTGAAGTGACAGGTGCTCAGATGGACCTTTTCCTTTAAGGAGCCTTAAAAGGAATGAAAGAGACTACTCTGGAAATCTAGAGAGAGGGATTACCAAACCAATCGCAAAACTGTAGAATACTTTTTACGGTACGACAGTCAATCTTCCCGAATGTTGTGTTCAGTGCATTATGATCGATAAAGGATAAAGCCTATTGTGGTCTCCCAATATATACTGGATAGTACGTGGGAGCACAAGTCCGTACTGGCACTTATTGTCTCAAAGTGGAGGAATCACCCAACCAACAATGAAAACAACAGTTACCAGGCTTTATGACGCCGGAATACGTCACTAGCCGATACTTCTAAATATTGTGCGTTAGGTTCCAAAGCGTTTTTAGATTCATTAAATTTATTTTACAGTTGATCTTGCTTACGAAATTTTCCTTTCAGGTTCACCGTGTGATGTAGATATACAATTCCTGAAATTCAATCTAAGATGATAAACAATCGTTTAATCTTCTTTTTGTAATGAAAATCCTAACTACTAAGGAAAGAGAGACGATATTCTTTCAACATAGAGCAGAGAGCACACACTATATGCACTGTCCTAAATCAGACCAAAAAGCAGTCTAAATGCAAATGCACATGCATGTATTTGTTTTTAGCCTTCTCAATGTGTGAATGATAGAAAGAAAGCTAAGCACAAATATGAATTATTTTTCAAAGTGACATTACTAACAAGCTTCTTTTCAAGACAAAATGAAGACAATGACGACACTTTGTGATTTGGAATTGAAAACTTGCTTTCGACACTTGAAAAAACTACTAATTCAAATCAAATACAAGAGTAACAGTGTAATCGACTATCAAGAACAATCAGATTCTCCTCTATGACTGAAAACGACACTTGCGACACTTCCAAATTGAGAAACGATAGTTCAATTACGCTACTTCTTTGTAAAAGAGAACTGAAAATGGATCACAATATATAAAAACATTTTCAGTTCTTTTCACAATGGAGGTGGAATAATGGCAAGGAAGAGGGTTTCCAACAGAGGTATATTGACTACAGACAGCAAAACTCCTGAATAGAGATGAAAAGAGTGAAAAAACTAAAGTCTGAAGGCAAAATTAGCCCTTTCTGATCAGCGCGCTTGTTACACAGGGATTCCAGTATGCATCCCACCTACAGCACATGGGAAGTGCGATGCATACTGATATCCTTGAAGAGAGGGTGTGATGGTACAGTGTGAGACTTTTGATCCAGTTCTTGATCACATTTTGCAGCATAGTTCAGGAATTTAGGCCGAGCAAGTGGTAATCAGTAAATAAATCACAAGGGTAGATCTAAGGAGATTACTAGAGCCACCACAAGGGCAATTAGAGAGTTTGTAAATCGATTGTTTAGTTCATAAACAAAACCCGGAGATAGACTGAAGCATCATTGATCTACTTTGCACTTGCATAGCAAATGCTGTTCGAAGGCTAGCTGGCTTGACTTCAGGCTCCGTCTGTAAGTTTATAAAGAAAACAAATATAGACAAACAAACAATCTATTCGCTCCCATTGTGGTCGCCATTTTGTTATCGAGAAATCTAGTGTCTATGCAAAGTTGCTAGTCCCACTAAGGCTGGTAGCTACCTTAGAAACAAACAAACTAAAACCACTTTCATTTTCCTTTACGAGAAGTAGATAAGAGGGGAACAAAGGAGACCAAACTTTGTCTTGCACTTGGTTCCTTGCTTGATTCCTGTCCCTTCTGATATATCTTTGCCACTCGCTTCCTCTTCTACCCACCTTCAAAGAGCACCTATGGAATCAAAGCAGCATAACACTATCCAAGAACAGAGATCTACTATCATAAACAATATAGGACCAGATATATATTGACCACACAAATGCATATATCATCAATCATACAAGAATGTGGAGGAAAAATTGAATAGCTTTATTAATAATCAAGAATAGCAAAGAGGATTACAACCAATTGTTTTGACCCAGCATCATCCTCTCAGCAGGAAAGCCCTTCTTCACCTCATGAAAAGCTTAGATCAACCAACACTATGATGTTACACCAAGAAACCAGCAGCACTTCCTTATAAGATACAAAATTCCAGCCTCTGGATCTCTAGGATGAGGGATCCATATATAGATGTTTGCAAGGGGGGTGAGTCGGCTTCTAAGATTTGATTAGTGTCCACTCTCTGATAGTTCTTGATTCCACTTGGAGATTGATGATCTCTTACTCATCCCTCGGCGAATGCAGAGAGGCAAGTGTCACAGCAGAAGCTTTTGGAAGATTCCATGATCCTCCACCTTGCAGATTGACCCTGCCATTTGTCCACTCTCACCCATCGCACCCCATAGAAGGGCTTTTCAGTATGCATCACACCTCCCGTGTGCATTTTGGTGGGATGCAGTGCACTTTGACCATGGAGCAGGTGAGATGGTCCATTTTTGACCACTTCTGAGTATTTTTTCATGGAGAACTTCTGGGAGATGATGTAATCAGCTGACCTTGTTCTTTTAGGGGTTGGAAGAAAAATTTTAGGGACTTAAGAGACCTTGGTTTATGGACATTTATGATTGGGGTTGCAGTGCCCAAAAATGTCTATAACAGGAATGAAGGAAGAATGGATTGAAACACTAAATATTAGGGGAAAAGGAGATATTTATCAGGAAAATTTTGCTGACATTATTAATCTATGTATCAGGAGCTTGAGAGGCAGCATAAGACTGAAACCAGCAGAACATGATCAATTTGCAAGAGATAACATAATTTTGGAAAAAAGAGTAACTCATGCAGAAATTGGAAATTTATTAGAAAATTTTAAAACTGACATATTGGGGACACTGACAACAGAACTTGATATTATGTAGGCTAAACAAAAGCAAGTAGAGGCAGAACATAATTTGGCAATCTTTTGTCCCAGATGCAGAAAGAAACACAGTCACAAGGAGTGTCCATTAGATGCAGTCCAAGTCTGCAGCATTTGTATGAAAGACCACTCTACATAGAGTTGTCCCTCACTTCTTGGATTGAAAGTAGTATACAAGGAAGCAGAAGAAGAGTCCGAGCCAGTGTATCTACTCAATCAATGCCATCAATGGCAGCCACGACAATGAGGTATGTTCTCAGACCCAGCTTCTTCTTTTCAGCCTCCACAATATCATGCTCAACAATATAATACAATGTGGCAAAATCAACCTCCCTTCCTGAATTGGTCACAACAACCATTTCCTTCATCATCTCCATGGCCGAATCAAGCAAGCCAACCCAATTGGCCAGATTTTCCCTACACTCCACCATATTGGCAAAATAACGTATATCCAGCACAATGGTCCCCTCCTACTTCACAGAGTCAAGCCTGGCAGACAAAGTGGAAGAGACCCATGAATCAGCCAGTAAGAACCATTTTCCTCCCTCAGCCTACACTACCAGCATTACAACAAAATCCCCCGTCTAACTTAAGACAACAATTCCCAGTCTAACCCAACCCCCATCCAAATAACAGACTATTCCAATATATTCAAATAATTGAAACATCAGACATAGGAACCGATCTAAGGGAGTGTAATGACCTTCAATTAATATCTGGGTGCATCATTGAAACACAGGGAGATAAAACTACTCAAGTTGCAAATTAGTTACCTATAAAACAACCGCCACAAGAAGAGGATGTGACCAGAGAACAAATTCAAGATCAAGCAACCACATCTTCTCCTCCATTCCCAGAACGATTAATTATACCTCGACCTATACAATATCCTAGTTTTGACATTCTGGGAGAAATAAAAAATCTGTACATAAAAATCCCACTCCTCCAAGCCATTTAAGACATCCCAATATATGCAAAGACTATTAAAGAGCTATGTATAAAGAAACCAAGGAGGAAAATAAAAAATAACCCAAAAGTCCAAGTAGTTGGCACTCTATCCGATCTATTATCATGTAAAGAAACACCCATTAAATATGAAGACCCAAGAAATCCAATAGTAACCATACAAATCAATGGACAAACCTTCTCAAATGCCTTAGTTGATCTAGGAGCTGGAATCAATATCTTAACCACTACCACTTGCCAAAAACTAGGCATTACATCAGTAGAACTGGCCTCCACTTTATTAGAACTAGCTGACCGATCTATGGTTAGTCTAGAAGGCACACTACATGATGTAATGGTATCCATTGACTCCTGGGAGTATCCTACCGATTTTCTGATAATAATCCCCAAAAACTGACTTGATGGACATCCATTGATTCTAGGTAGACCTTGGTTTGCAACTGCCGATGCTTATATTGGCTACCAACAAGGCAACATGACCATAACTAGGGGGGCTAATATCAAGAATCTAGATTTATACCCTCCGGCATAGCCAAGCGTCACAATAATAAAAACTAACAAACATCCTGTATCATACCTCACCGAAAATATTAGATCTCCATTAACCATATAAGAGACCCTTGATTTCAAAGACCAAATAGAAGATGATGCCATTAACAATTTTATTAGTCAAGTTGAATCCAGATCCCACATACAATGTCACATGATAGAAGCAGCATTTGATAATGAATCAGAAGAAGATCCTCTTAAAGATACACACGATCAAACAATACCTACTACCTGTGTCTCAAATAGCAAAATTGTAGAAATTGAGTCAGGAAATACTTTAAACATTAATGCCAGCCTGACTTCCGAACAAGAAGAAAAGCTCATCCAACTACTGAGGAAATATAAAGAAGCACTTGCATGGGACTATCTTGACATGAAAGGAATAGACCCCTAGTTATGTACGCACCACATTTACATAGAAAAATATGCAAGAACTATTCGCCAACCACAAAGGAGACTTAATCCTCATCTAAAAGACATTGTAAAGGCTGAGCTTCAAAAACTTTTAGATGTGAACTTCATCTACCCTATCTCTAATAGTAAATGGGTCTCTCCGCTTGTTGTGGTACCAAAGAAAAATGGAAAGTGGAGGATTTGTGTAGATTATAGAGAGCTAAATAAAGCAACACAAAAACAACACTTTCCCCTTCCATTCATTGACCAAGTATTAGACACTTTGGCAGGAAAGAAATTCTTTTCTTTCTTAGATGGCTTCAGTGGATACAATTAGATTCAGATTGCCCCTGAAGACCAAGACAAAACTACTTTTACTTGTCCTTGGGGAACATTTGCCTACAGAGTTCTAGCTTTTGACTTATGCAATGCCCCTGCCACATTTGAAAGGGCTATCCTCAGCATTTTTTTAGATTTAATAAATGAAGGGCTCGAAGTATACGTGGATGATTTTACACCATACGGGGATGATTTCAACCTAGCATTGGGCACACTGGAAAAAGTGCTGCAGCGTTGCATTGCCACTAGGCTTTGTTTGAGCCATGAAAAATGCTATATGATGATGACGGAAGGATTTATTCTAGGCCATTATATTTCAACAGCTGGAATACGAGTAGACCTGGCCAAAATTTAAATAATTTTTTTAATTCCCACTCCTACCACTCAAACAGAGGTACGCAGTTTTCTTGGATTTTCTGGTTATTATAGAAGATTTATAGAACATTTTTCTCATATTGCTGCACCTCTATATGCACTGACAGGTAATTTTGACTTTATTTGGATAGAAAAATGCGACCATGCTTTCCAGGATCTAAAAAAGCTTGTCTCAACAGCCATAGTCCTTAGAGGTCCAAATTGGGACCTGCCATTTCAAATTTCATCAGATGCTTCAGATGCAGCTATTGGAGCAGTCCTTGGGTAGGAAGAAGATAAAAAACCATATGTAATTTATTATATTAGCAAGAATTTATCTCCTGCTGAATTGAACTATACTGTTACCAAAAAGGAATTTTTAGTTGTAATACATGCTGTCAATAAGTTTAGGCATTACATTACTGGATATCCTATTATCTTGTATACAGATCACTCTTCCATAAAATACTTGGCAAATAAATCAATCACAAATGGTAGAATAACCAGATGGCTAATTTTATTGCAGAAATTCGATATCACAATCAAGGATTGACCTGGAAAAGAAAATCCTGTAGTTGAATTTCTCTTGCGAATGCCAAAATTAATGTACGTAGTAGCAGTTGAAGATCAATTTCCAGATGAGCATTTGTTTGCTTTCACTGCTAAAACACCTTGGTATGCTAATGTTCCAAATTAATTAGCATTAGGAAAATTACCAAAACATCTGACCCCGAATGAACAAAAATAGATTATCCAGCGAAGTACTCGATTTTCTTCGATTGGGGGCTACCTGTTCCATATAGGGGCAGATATGGACATCAGGAGATGCGTCCACAAAGATAAAATCTTTGACATTTTGAAAGCTTGTCACGATGGACCATGTGGTGGAAATTTCACCGATCAAAGAAATGGACATAAGGTGCTACAAACAGGGTATTATTGGCCCACGATCTTCAAAGATGCAAAGAAGTTCATTCAAGCTTGTGAAAGTTGCCAAAGAGTAGGACACCCTGGTCAGACCGACGAAATGCCCCTGAATCCACAGCTAGTTATTGAACCATTTGAGCGATGGGCCCTCGATTTTGTTGGTCCAATTAACCCATCCTCGAACCAGAAAACATATATTTTGGTAGCAATAGAATATGTCACCAAATGGGTTGAAGCAGAGGCATCATCAAGAGCTACAGAGGATTCCGTCATACAGTTCCTGTTCCATATATTTGTCCGATATGGGCTTCCAAGAGATATAATTACAGATGGTGGACCATAGTTTGCTAGTAACAAGATTGCTGCAACACTAAAAAACTATCATATCCAACATAAAATTACTACTCCATACCACCCACAGGCAAATGGTCAAGTAGAAAGTAGCAATAAAATAATAGAAGCAATCCTAACAAAAACCATTGCATCACATAGACATGATTTGGCTGCAAGAATACCAGAAGCCTTCTGGGCTTATAGAACAACATGGAGAAGCACTATCGGCTATTCACCATACCAACTAGTATTTGGAAAGGAACCCATCTTTCTGATAGAATTTGAAATACAAAAACTACGAATAGCACAAGAAGTCGGTCTAGATCTAAATGAAGCACAAATTAATAGATTACAACAGATCAATGAGCTAGATGAAATCAGGCTCTCTGCCCTTCAATGCACTGCATTGATCCAACAGCAGCGAGCTAGGAGATTGGTCGTTCCGCGAAGGAGATTGGGCGCTCCTATATGATTCTAGGTTTCAGGATTGTCCCGAAAAGCTGCAGACTCATTGGCTAGGGCCATATGAAATCCAAAAGGTACATGATAATGGAACCCTTACTCTAATCACCATTGATGGATCTGGACATACCTTCAAGGCAAACGGCCACTGAGTTCGACTATATCGCAAACCACTTACTTGGGAATCCTTCTACCAACAATTCCGTGAAGAATCTGACATGCAAATTTTGCAGGAGGAAGAGAAATCTTCCTCACCTCTGGTTCATTAAGTGATTCAACTGTTCTTACATTCTGTACATAATTCATTTGTTTTGTTAGCATAAATTATTTTTTGTACATATTTTTTTTTATATTTACACTTTGTTGTTCCTTTTAGGAAGAAATAACATTCTCACCACTTTATTGTTCCTTTTTGTAGGCTCAGCAATTCCGTCATTTTTCTATTCCTTTTCCCAAAGGAACAACACTTGCATTTTTTCTGTTGTTCCTTTTTCTGAGGGAATGACATTGTCATTTTTGCTGTTCCTTTTCTGAGGGAATAGCACTTGTGTGCACTTTCGTTTTTCTGTTGTTCCTTTTCTGAAGGAACAACACATTCGTTTTGCTATTCCTTTTCCAAAGGAATAACACTTTTGATTTCTGTTGTTCCTTTTCCAAACGAATGGCACTTGCGTTTTTCTGCTGTTCCTTTTCCAAAGGAATGACGCTTCCATTTTTCTGTTGTTCCTTTTTTCCAAAGGAACAACACTTGTATTTTTTTGCTATTCCTTTTCCAAAGGAACGACACTTGCATTTTCTGTTGTTGTTCTTTTTTAGCACTTGCATTTTTTTGTTGTTCCTTGTCCAAAGGAATAGCACTTGCGTTTTTTCGTTGTTCCCCTACGAAACACCAACATTTTTGTATTCCTTTTACTTATGCTTGTTCTCCTTGACTTTCCAATTCAAAGACACCTGTTGTTCCTAATGTTTCGAGTCTATTGGAGCACAGCTATACACTTACGCAATGCATACAAAACTAGAACACACAGAAATCAGTAAATTACATAAATTCGCTATTTTTACAAGAAACTGCTTTGAATTGATAGGAGTGAAGAGGAGAGGACACAATTATTCAACACTTTGCTATCATTATTCTACTAATACTAATATGATTGGTTATCATTATCATGATGGTTTTTTTTGAATTCCCATAATCTTCTTTCATCATTATTAAGGAATAAGAACAAAGGGTATATTTTTCTATTGAGAAGTTAAGACTTCTTCCACCATTCCTACACTTAAGGAGTGTTGAACCACCTTTTGTGTATAAATAGGAAAGTACTTTATAAAAGAGAAAAATGTTTATATGATATCGTTTGCCAAATGAAAGATAGGGGGTCTCATCAAGAGCCAACCTACCATGATCATAAGGAAGAAAGTGAATTGGCATTCCCACTATGGCCACCACACCAGGGATATGATCCAAGAGGCAGATCATAGAAAATAAAGAGTCCTTGGAACAAGAGGTCTCATCATTAGCCGACCTGTTCACCTTTCACTCCTTCCTGGTGAATGGCATTGTGGTTTAACTGGTTACCAAGCCAGCATAATGACCTCCATTTTGACATTGCATAGCACTTCCTAAAGCATACACAAAGGATCATGGTTCAATGGGTGAAACAAACAACTATGTCAAGGTTATGGACACCTATGGGCAACAGAGCTCTGTTGATGGTATTGAAGTCACATTCCTTATACACTAATAGCAATCATCCACACCCCTCCTGCTCTTATACCTTTGTAATGGGTCAAATGAGATTATGTATATCACTTCCCCGAACCTTTAAACACATGAAAATCTATTACAACCAATCATGATGGAAAAGTTGATAATGACCACATCAGACTTTTTGTGCACGTCAGCTGTCCTATCCTCCTAGCCTCGCATCATATCACAACATTCTCTTATTTGTTAAGTGATCCTACTATACACCTCGATTTCGACAATCTGTTCCTTTTGTAAACATGGCATTTTGGTATACGTTGTTCCTTTATGACTTTGTACCATGGTAGTTCGGCATGCCACTCTCTCATTTGACGGCTGAGGACAGCTTATCAAATTCCAGGGGGGAGGCAGGTGACCTCATAATTTACTGGTATACGTGTCAAACTATTATTTGGAAAACTTTCACTTGGGAATAGCAAGGCTTAACGGTATATCATTTTTCAATTTGCATGGCCTGTTGTTCCTAAGCTATTTCCGTATTATGCTCTGTAGCAATTAGTAAGTGACTCAGGATTTGAACGAGCTTGCTGTTTTGTTATTTTCTCTGTATTTCTAACAGTTTGAACAACCTGTTGTTCCATTGTCATCTCTGCATTTTTACAGTGTGCTAAAACGTGGGAGGAATATCAATTTGGAGAGAACCACAGGTATTGACAATTTCTGATGCTGCACGGGAAATCTTAATGAGGGCAGGATGGATAGTCTATCTCAATCGGTTACAAGAATCCATTGAGACTGTAGCAACAGAATTCTTGTAGAACTTGCAAGAATGTCACTCTACGTTAAGAGGGAGACACATAGCAATCACCGACGACATAACTGCAGAGGCCTCGATACTACCAGCCACTGGACCTGTGTGGACTCTAAAGAAGGAGAGACTGTGAAAAATGATAAAAAAATTTCAAGACGAAGGCCAGAACCTGACCGTAAGAGGAAAGGGAGTTATACCAGCAGCACTAGGAGAGCCGTGGGCAGAATTGGTGAAGATCATCTAGAGCTACATCACTTTTGAAGGCCGAAAAGACGTGGTAAGACCACGACACCTTAAACTTTTAGCCGTATTAAAATGGAAATGCTCGGTGAACTTACCTGCATTTTTAAATATCTTACTACAAGATGTTGCCTGAAGCATGAAAAAATAACAACACGTAGAATCGGTAGTAAGTCGCCATGGGCCAATACGACTGACAGTTAGCCATAAGTCTTGCTCAGCAACAGAGAAGTTGGGAAGAATTAATTACCACGATAGACAGGGGACTGACTCTGCCAGGCCCAAAATGAAAACATGCTACCAGTACATCGAATAGACCATTGAAATGGAGGAAATTAGTTAGATTGGCATGGATCAGAGGGAGGCTGGAAAATTCCCTAGGGAATACTAGCCAACTAGTGGAGATAGATGATTCAGGGGATGAGAAACCCCGCCAATTAGAAGAGAGGAGAATGAGAAAGAGATGGAGGAAAATAAGGAAGGAGAAACAGAGGAAGAGACTGAGCAGTCTGGGTAGGCAGAGGAAGAGACTGAGCAATGTGAAGAGAGCCCATTGAAAAATCAATTGCAAGAGGATGAATTGGCCCAAATTCTGGCCAATATGGGTGAATATTCCCAACCTCTTAGCCCGTTAGGCCTCCATATTGAAGAAGAACCAAAGGAGCATTTTTCTCAGGACAAAAATACACCCAAATAGTTGTGCAACGAGGAAGAAGAAGAAGAGAATCATTCTGTTCATGATGAAAGTATAACTAGCGAGAAAAGTGTTGAAGATACAGAAGCGGAACAATCTGTTCCCAGCCAGACTACACCGGAAGAATTTCATGGAGAAGAAGGGGGGGAAAAGAAGTCACCCAGGAAATAACAGAACCAGCAATGGTTTTTACTCCTGAGCAACCCAGTGAGAATAATGAAGGAGACCCCAAGAAGAAAACTAGGGAATTGGCCAAGATGATAGTCCAGGCCCGAGTAAACAGACAATTTTTCCTTCTATGAAAATAGAATAAATTAAAATATTACGAAAAGAACAACAAAGACTGTTGAATGTGATAGCACGACTTTGACAACAAATTAGGGTTTGGAAAATGGGAAAGAAGGAAAAAAGGACCTAGGGGGTAAGACATGCAACCACCCTAGTGAGACCCCTCAAGAAAAAGGTTAGGAGGACTCAGGTCCAGACTGCTGTTCAAAACCAAAAGGAACAACATTTAGCTATTGCCCACATTGAAGTGCAAATAGATGATATATCGGCCTGTGACAAGGAAGTTCAAATAGAGGCACAACCCTCTGAAAAAATGCGAACCATAAACACGAGGTGATGGAATAAGAAGATTCAAGTAAATCTTCCACTTACTACTACCATGTGGGATAGTTATCCGAGGACAGTAATCCTACGAGAGGGATTGATGCAATCTCAACAAGCAGTAGGAAAACTTACAAAAAAATGGTTTCTCGAGAGAAGTATGAAGAATTACAACAACAACTACGGAATGTCAATTATCTGAAAGCCAGTTTTTTGAAGGATGGAAAAAGGAAGAAGAAAGAGTTGCTAAGGTAACTCATAGGTTAGATGTAGTTATCAAACAAATGGATACCTTATGCTCTTTGTACAATGACGCCCTAGCACGTAGAGCCCCTGCTAAAAGTTATGCCTTGTTTTTAATGGAACGATATTTGCAATTGAAAATTAATGTTGTCAAAGCAGGAGCTCCTATACAAATTAATACTATTGATGATTTCATAAATTGTTGTAAGCACTATGGAATAAAGGTCCAAAGATTATTGTGTGAATTCTATCTACATAACCTTGTGCTAGATCAAGAGACAGAGCAGAAACCCAACCCTTTCATTGGGGACATCCAACTGCAGGCATTTATTTCATTTGGAGTTAATCAAATCAAATGGATTAAAGCCTATAATGCCTTCCAAAGACAAGAAAACGGATTAGACTTATAGGTAAGAGCTGAGCTTAGAGATCCATTATAGTTGTGGAGTTAACTTAGGAACCTCATGAGGGCTCCGGGCGTGATTGAAGCATTAGGACCCATTCATACAACAATGAATCTGCAAGGGATAGAATACTTTTTTACCATCAAGGACCTTGCCATTGCAGCCGCTAAATTTCGATATCAGACCTCTAATCTGAATATCCAACTCAGGGAACCATTTAATTATGAGAGCTTTAAGTTAGTCGCTAATCGCTTGAGCCTCTATGGTGATCTTATCTTGAGGGAAAGCCCATCTTGGTTAGCATATAGGTTCTAGACTCTAATTATTTGGCACCCTGCACCTGCATACCGAGCCCTGTATGATATGCCTGAGGGTCAGGTAGGCCATCTTTTTGAACACATAGCTAGGCATCATGGTTGTAGACCACCACATGAGATTCCGTCTACGGCCTACTCTCTCACCGCCTTACATGTCAATTACAATGTTTTTATGAGGGCATGAAAAAGGGTAAGCAGGGAGGTGTGTGGAGTACTAAAAAAGGTATGTTTTTATCATTTATTTTTCCATCTTTGCTTTAAAGCTCATAACCTCTTTGCATCAAGCAATAGGTAGATAATAAGAAATGATGACAAAATCTAAGGGATTTATATGCAACAGAAAACTACTAATAATTTCCATTTTCTTATACAGGAAAAGGAAAAAAATGAAAGATTTCCATCCCAAAGGAAAAGATAGGGCAAAGTTAATTGTTGTCCCTCTATCAAGAAACTGCATGCAAACAAGACGATCCAAATTGGAGCGTATCAGCCACGAAGGGAAAAGGAGATATCGAATCGGTGCAAGAGAAAAAATAGATAATTGGAAATTAATAGTCTGGCGAATCCCTCAGGATCCTTTGATCCTGAGGGATCGATATCTTAACTATTTTTACATCATTGATATCTCCGTTCGGCTGTTATAAGAAGGGGTAGCACTGCTAGCCCGGGGAATGATCTGTTGTTGTTTTTATGTAATTCTCCTTTGTATTTGAAACTTTGATCATTCACTCTCGTTGAGAAGTGATCCACTATAACTCTACTTTCATGTTTTAATATAAATCTGGTTGCTGTTTCATCTTTGATTCTGGAGTAATCTCAAGCGGTGTGTTCCTAGAGGCTAAGGGCCCGAGCCTCGTGGAACACTTGCTCCTATACCATTACCTCTAATTCGTGTGTGGTTTTCATTATTAGCTTTGTTCGGTAATCTGATGTGTTTTGCTATTTTACATCACGGTTCTATTATATTTGATTTATGTTCAATTGAGTAATGTTGCTCTCTGTGACAAGAATGTTGTATTATTCATTTTGACTTTGTAACACATTTCTATTCCTTTAACCATTGATATAACATTGTTGTTCCTTACAGAATGTTATTGCTGCTCAATTACAGAGAAACCGTGCTGTAACATTCATAAGTTGGTATTACTGTATTCATCTATGGTTTACACTTAATTGCGATTGTTGTTCAATTGAAGTTGGTGTTCCATTAAGAATTACAATCATTATTCTTTATAATTGAGATTGATACCTGTTGTATCGAAGTCAGATTACTGTTTCTCTTAATATTAAGCGTGCCACATGTGTTATTTATCTTGGTTCACTGTACATTAACATTTGACTCTAGTTGTTGTTATATATTTCATTGCAGATTACTTGTCATTCTATTTCTGTTTGTTGTTCGATTAATCCTAAGAGTAGATATTGCTATCTGATTTCTATAGGATGTTGCTGCATTTATTTCCTTAGACTAAGCTTTGCTGTTCAATCTTATTTATAAGAACTAGTTGTTGTTCCATTTTCTAGTTGCTGTTCCATTTCCTGTTATTTGTATTATCATTGCTTTGGTGTGTGGAATGATCTAACATTGTAGTGAATGTTGACATTTGTTGTCTAGTTCCCAGGTTGATGATATTTTCCTTGATTATCTTTAATTACACTAGTTTATAGAGGGATGAGTTACCATTACTGTACCCTTGACTGATAAATTGCTATCGTTTTCTGAGTGCATGATTTGAGTCTTAAAGTTCTTTTATGTAAGTAGATCTTATTTCAAGCATTTGTTTACTCTTGTATTTAGAGCACTATACTACTAGCATTACTCTGACAAATGACCGCCTCAAACTGAGTACACTCTTTGAGATAACAAATCGTTCCTGGATTGACAAGTTAATGTGAGGTAAATAGACATGAAAAAAACCCTTTTTACTTCTCGACACACATCTAACCTTTCCTAGGAACATAAAGGCTATATTGAATATCTCCTTCTACACTTAATAATGTTTTTTATCTTTAACATGTTCTTAGGGAGGTTTAAATATATTTGCATATTATGTGCCTAATATTATTTACTTTTGCAGAATATTGAGAGAATATTGAGTAAATATTAAAAGAGATGATATAGGGAATTTCTCGCCACTCTAGGATGGAAGAATATTAGATAATAAAAGAATTAAATATCATGAGATTGATTGCAAAATTGTAGAGCTTCATTGATTGACAAAATCTGGGAATGTGTTCCTTGTCAATAAATGAAAATTCCTAGTGTTGGGAACCATATTAATTTTTTGAGGGATTTTGGATGAGAAAGTTCCCTCTTTTCAAGGAGAATTCTTCCTCATCACTTTGCATAAGTACCAATTCAAATTTTCCTCTAGGGGCATGTATTTCTTAGTCTTCTTGTGGAGATAACTTGTTATCTAGAAGCTCCACTTTCATTTCCAATAGGGATGTACTTGGATTGATTCAAATAATGAAGTTTGGTGCCATTTTTAGCTTATAAACATTTATTTCCTTCATAGGACACTATCTATCCTTGTGCTTGGGCTTCCCAAGAGCCTAAGATCTCTTTTATACAATTTATTTATTTCCTTTGAATATCTTTTTGACTTTCATCTCTTGTTTCTACATTTAGTGTTCATGCCTATTTTGTTGTAGGTTAGATTGGTTATATGATTGAAGTGAGTTTTCTTGCAGGTTATTTACAAATTCACAAGCATGATGCATCCTTATAAAATCTTTTAAAAGTCATATTCATCACTTAGGTACTTGGATTGGTTTACAAGTTCAAAATTCTAGAATTTCTCGAAGTCTCTTGTAGCAAGATAGTAGTAATTTTCTACTATTTTCTTTATAATATGTAAATGAGATTAATTTGAGTTGATTCTACTTGTTTTGAGTCATAAATACAATGAATTTAATAAAAAAAATTACTCCATAGAATATTGACTTGATTAGGTTAGGCATTTGGTAGGTTAACTAGCTCACTAGTTTTAGAATTTCCAGTTCTTAGAGTGGTAACGTTCTGCTATTTTTTTGCACATCTTAACAGAGGTTTTTTTGAGTCATTCCCCTTGGAATGGAGTCCTAGGAAATTTGAATTCATAACAAAATTTCTCTGATCTCATTTTTATATGATTTTCTTGGGCTTTCAGAAGGTTATCTCGAGGAGTAGTACTCCTATAGAAATCTTGCTACTCCTGTAGTAATCCTGTAACAATCATGTAGCAATGTGTTTTCAAGATACTGCTTACCCAAATTCACTTTGAAATCATTGTGGAAGTAGATTTATATCCTATGAATGCTTCGAGTCCACTTTGGTTGAGCTGAGGCTTGGTTAGGTCGTTATTTATCTCTTACATTGCTTTCTTCTTGAATGTTTATTTCTGCAATTAGTTTAGATTTCCTTTCTACAATTTACTTCAAGCAAAGTGTGCTTTCCTTCTTTCAAAAGTAGTCTAGGAAATTTCTTTCCTACAAAACATAATAGATTTCCTTTAATTCCATTTATTTTCCCGCAAGAAACATTAAATTTTCTTAGTTTTCAGTATCCTTTATGTTTTTGCAAATAGAATATATTTATTTCATGCCATTTACTTTCCAAGTATAAAAGATTTTCTTATTTTTATTTACCTTTTGCAACTTAGGATTGGTGGCTTACCTAAGATATTTTCTCATTTGAATATTTTCATTTCCTTATTTCACTTCCGTTGAATGGAATCAGACTCGGAATAGGAATGTATCTATTACACATATAGTGTTAGCCCCTCTTATGTTTGTGTGAACCCCAGGTTTATAATTTAAGTCGATAGTTGTAGGAGTTGCAACATTCTTATTGGAATACTAGGGCTAACCAATATCATCTTAAATAAAGTTAATAATGTAATTTTAAAAAGCTTTTATGATATTCAATCTAAGCTTAATGAAAGTTTTGACCTTAATTAATAAGGACAAGGAGGTCTAGAGGTCTAATTCACAACATGTATTTACACATGTTAATAGGAATTATACATTTGGTCTCAATTCCACTATAACGTAATATATGAAATTCAATTTGATATGGTAAACAATATACACTTATGAAATGGCTAGTTAAAATGTAACTTTATAAATCCTTCCAAATTATTACTCATATTCATAGTAACATATTGTGAAACACTACTTAAAAGTGAGAAATTATATATTTGTATTTCTATAGTTTTATAGAAATTATTATATTTTAAAAGAGTTTTTTTGTTTGAGAATATATATGTTTGTATAGATGTTATATATTTCTTATGAAGAATATATATAGTTAATATTGTTAATATTCATCATGCTATTGGGAAATTGAACATGGGTAAGAAGAATTCCATTATTTAGTCTCAACGCCCTAAATAACTCTAAATTATATATATATATATATATATATATATATATATATATATATATATATATATATATATATATATATAATTTTAATGATATAATATTTTCTAATAATTTTATTTTTTAATTTTTTTATAGATTTGGTTATATCGTTGAACGTGTTACTATGTTTATTTTTTTTAATGTATAAGTATAATCTATGTTTGTTAAAAAATTTAGAACATTAAAACTTATGTCATAATTTTATATAAAATTTGATATGTAATCATTTCCTTAATATTAGTTGTTACAAATTATGGAACTATATTCAGCTATATTCATTAAGATTGCTTGGCACGTGAGGATAGGTAACAAAGTGGATAACTTTGAATGTAATATTATCCTTAAATTATTTTAAGGCAGTGTAAGATCATGTACTATTAGAACATTAATCATGATGGTGTTGACCATTGTTCCCTAGTCAACAATAGTTATTAGTCAGTAGGAGTTGACAAGCTTAGGTAAGTAATAAAGATTGTTGGTAGATTTCACTGTAGAAACTCCAGCTCAATCTATGTATAAATTTCTTTGATAGAATCTTCATATTTATGTTCTGGTATCAGAGCTCAAGTGAGCTATGAGAAGACAGAGCTTAGATGAGCTGCGAGGAGAGAGAGATAAGGTGAATTGTGAGAATACAAAACTCAAGTGAGCTATGAGGAAAGGTCGAGTGGTAAATAGTTGTGTGAGGTTGATTGTGGTGTTGAGTGTTTAATTGCAGTGAGCATTGAGTTTCCTTGAGTTGTGTTGAAAGAAGATTTGTGCGTTGAGTGTGTAGAGAGCGTGAGCTTTTGCTGCTATGGGAAAGTTCCATAGTGAAAATATCTTGTGGTGTGCCACTATTTTGGAATGTCACACACTCGAGAGAGAAAAAGTGCTACTGAGTTGTGAGAGAGTGAGAACATTGAGCTGTCTGGAGCCCTGAGAGTTGTTTCAAGACAGTGTTGTGCATTGGATTTTTTTGTTGTTTTGAGTGATGGTGTAGTTGCAATCATAAACCAAAGGTGTCACTACCCTCATGGACGTCATCCAAGGTTGTGGTGAAAGTTGAGGTGAGTGGTGCTACTATGTGGAGGTGTTTTTGAATGTGCATATACAATTTTATATTTGTCGTCTCTTTGTGAAGCGAGGAACAGTGGAGCCCCTGGATTTGGAAGCATTGACTGAGGTTTCAACTCTGAGTTGGAAGCTCTTGATATTAAATGACAATGTTGTTAGAAAAAGTTCATAATTGTTCTCCTTTGACTGTTCGATCATTGACCTTTAATTTTTTTGATTGATTTCTATTGGGAGAGGCATGGAGGAGTAGAGGAGTTCCTTAAAGATGCGACCACCATGTGTGGAGAGAAGCGTAGACGATCACCGATCTGATTGGAGTACAATGAGTGGGATAATGTTTGATAGTGATAATTTTTATGATCCTTTTGTAGAGAGTCCATTTGGAAGTATTTTTGGGTCGTGTAATATTTTTATTTAGGTAGTATTTTTGAGTCACAATTATTTGATAAACCAAATTATTTTATTGATGACTATGAATATCAGTAGCTGTAGTCTATTCCACATGATCCTGCAATCATTGGGAGAATAACTTGCTTCTTCTGGAACCAAATTGTTAGAAATTTGATTGGATATGCTTCTAAGATGGCTCTTAAAGTGGAAGATATCACCATGGATGTTGCTCAAAGGTTGCTCATGTTTGAAGATGAGTGCATTTTTGTAGCTCCTTCTGATGGAAAGTGGGGATAGCATGAATTGGATTACCATGTTTTCATTGTTTGGAATGTTTCCTTGCATCCCAATCTAGAAGAGGTCGTTGATGTTAAGTACGTAATAAAAGAGTAGTTGAAGGAGCTCATAAGGAAAGCAAGAATGGTGAAGACGAAACTGCATCAACAAATGAGCAAGCATGGACCCTTTAGTAAGAAGGACAAAATGAAAGATTTATAATCAAGTTTTTATGTACTGTTGTATTGTTAGGTCCCTATAATACTAGTGATTCCCCAATTACTATTGTTTATGTATCCATTATTGTTATTGTTGTGCCCTATTGTACCCATATTGTTATTATTGCGCCTTTATATTATTACTGTTAGGTCAACTTCAATTATATTGTGACCGCTTAGACTCCTATATATAGAAAGGAGGTTTTGTCATTTAAATCATCTATGAATTGTTTATTTGTGGAATGTAAAGGAGGTTGTGCCCTCGAATATGCTTATTTCTAAGGCATTGATCTATCTTTTCTATATTTTTGTGAGCTAGTTTCATAACCTTTAATATCAGAGCTTTCAGGTTTCTTACTAGGTGTTATCTTTTAAAGTCCCTAAGAACACATCAATCCTATGCTCTTCTAGAATATCTTTTACGCTTATATTCAATTTTTGGAAGTCCTCAATGTGCTCCATAATTGAACCCTTTGTTCGAGATTTATCAAACCTTGAAATGTATAAGGTGCATTAGTAAGGCCAAAAGGCATGACCAAAAATTCATAATGACCCTTGTGAGTTCTAAATGCTATTTTTGGAATGTATTCAGTCTTCATTTTGATTTGATGATAACCCGAATGAAGATCCAACTTGGTGAAGTAAATCGATCCATGCAATTCATCCAATGGGAAATTTATCTTTAATAGTGAGCTTGTTGAGCTCCCTATAATCTGGAGACATGCGCCATGATCCATCCTTCTTGTGAACCAATACTACTGGAGTAGAGAAAGAACTTTGACTAGGTTTAATTATACCAACCTCTAGCATTTCTACAACCATACGTTCAATTTCACTCTTTTGGACATAGGGATATCTGTAAGGCTTGATGTTTGGAGGAACACTTCCTAGAATCAAATTAATAACATGATCATGATCATGAATATGTTTGAGGTCTTTGGGAGTTTCAAATACCTTGGAATGATTGTCCAAGACTTTTTGAATATATGGAGAAATGGATGAATGGAAGAATGACGAGGAAGTGTGGGCACTCATTCAAAAGATAGAACGCGATCCCAGTACATCTGATACATTTAGTTGGAAAAATGATTCCTTATGGTAGAAGAATCGGTTAGACCTATGTAAGAATTCACAACTCAAACAAATGATTATTAGGGAATTGCACACCTCTCCCTTAGGAGGGTACTCAGGATTTCTAAAAACCTACCACAGGGTTAAGAAGAATTATTTTTGGGATGGACTTAAATTGGATATTCAAAAGTTTGTGGCAGAATGTTTATTTTTCCAACAAAATAAAGTTGAAACAATTAAGATCCCAAGACTATTATAACCTTTATCCATTCCAAGCCAACGTTGGGAGGAGGTTCCCATGGATTTTATCACAGGTTTACCCAAGTTTGAAGGAAAGAGCATTATCATGGTGGTAGTAGACAGACTTGCCAAGTATACACACTTTTCTGCATTATTTCATCCATTTAAGGGGAGTACAATTTCTACTGCATTTATGGAAACAATTCAAAAGCTACATGGCAACCCAAATATTATTGTAAGTGACAATGATACCATTTTCACTGGAAATTTTTGGACATAATTATTTTCTTGTCCTGGTACTTAGTTAGCTCATAACTCATCTTATCATCCTCAATATTATGGGCAAACTGAGATAGTAAACAAATGTTTGGAAGGATATCTTTGCTACTCTGTATCTGATAAACAGACACAATGGGTCAAATGGTTGCCTCTGGTTGAATGGTGGTATAACACTTCCTTCCATACTAGAACAAAAATGACCCCATTTTTGGCAGTTTATGGATATCATCCACCATCCATAACATCATATTTAAGAGAAAATTATAAGGTTTAAGTAGTGGAAGATCACATAGAGCATCAGCAACAAGTTCTCCAACTCTTAAAGGATAACCTCAACTTGGCACATAATAGAATGGAACAACACACATATCAACATCGTAGCGAAAGAAGTTTTGAAGTAGGTGACTGGGTATTCCTATGGCTACAACCATATAAAGAAATTTCCATCAAGCAAGCTAAGAAGGATAATAAATTATCACCAAAGTGTTATCATCCACACAAGGTGTTGCAAAAGATAGGTACTATGGCATACAAATTGGAGCTTCCTACAGATTCCCAAGTGCACCTAGTTTTGCATGTTTCATGCTTAAATAAGGTTATAGGTGACAAGCTTCCAGTTCAAATAATATTGCTAGTACATGATGAGGAAGGAAAAATCATATTGGAACTTTAAGCAGTCAAAGAAACAAGAACTCGACAGTTATGAAATCGATCAATTTCAGAGTATCTCATCAAGTGGAAGAACTTACCCGTTGAATATTCCACATGGGAGGATGAGAATTTTATATGGAAGCATCCATAACTACTCAAGCATTGAGGACAATAGATTTTTGAAGAGGAGGGGCATGTTAGGTCCCTATAATACTAGTGATTCCATCATTACTATTGTCATTTTATCCCTTATTGTTATTTTTGTGCCTCTATTATCCCCATATTGTTATTATTGTGCCTTTATATTATTATTGTTAGGTTGCCTTTGGTTATATTGTGAGCCCTTAGACTCCTATAGATAGGAAGGAGGTCTTGTCATTTGAATCATCTAAGAATTGTTCATTTGTGTAATGTAAAAGATGTTGCCCCCTCAAAGAGGCTTATTTCTAAGGCATTTATCTATCTTTTTGTGAGTTGGATTCATAACATGTAAGGCTAGCTGACACTGAGACCAGCAGCCAAGATAAAGTATAGGTCGTGATTAAGGGGAGGTATTAGAATATTAGTCATGACATAGATGACATGGTTTCCTAGTCACTAGTAGTTAATAGTCGGCAGGATTTGACAATCTTAGGTAAGTAATAAAGATTGTCGCTAGACTTCACTGTAGAAACTACAGCTCAATCTATGTATAATTTTTTGTGTTTTTGAATGAAATCATAAGATATTTGATAAATTCTTCATATTTTTATCATTTACATGGTATATGTTATTCCACTAATGAACTATTAGTTACAAATATAGGTGGATACTCATATGATACATAATGAAAATATCATTCACTACACTATAGTTTTTGCAACATTATTAATAATGGGAACAAGAAAGAATCATCCTAATTCTAAAAAATATTAGTGAAAGAATAAATCAACAAAGATAGTTTGGAGTATATCCATTACCACTGTGGATGATTTGTACTTATTTGAGAATGTCAAATGGAATCTACTAATCAACCCAAAATCATGATATACATGATCTCAAAATAAAGAAACAAATCAAAACCCAAATATTAGTTATATACAATAGGTGCAAGGTGTTGGTTGCTAAAAGGTGTCTTTTAAAACTCCTAATTGCCTCACATTAATTATCAACCTGGGTAAGTCTTTTTGTTTCAAGAGTGTACATAATATGTGCAAGCTATAAATCTACAAAGTAATGATTTAAGATAATCTATTAAATTCAATACAAGAGCAAACATATCAAACCATAAATCTCAAGCTTGTAACTTCTAAGGGAAATAATACATCTAAGCATCAGGACTTAATCTCAAGCAAAATCATAATCCAATCTTAAGCAAGAAATTCAAATGGGAATAACATCAACCGAGAGAAATGTAGCAGTAACTGAGCACTTTCAGTTGGATCTACATTAATCACACTCTATTATACTTTAAGCAATGTGAATGGAAATTACATCAATCAAGAGTTCACTAGCATTAACCAATCTCTTTCAACTAATTCTATACTAATCATACTCCTATCATAATCAATGGGATTCAATGTCTTAATAGAATAACCTTACAGGAAATGGAAAAGTATCAAACAGGGAATAACAGTAAGATCTGCCAGAGACTGGGCCCTAGCCACCAACGAATACTACTGAGCTACTTCATAATATCCGAATGACCAACAACGCAAATTATATATTAATCATTAAATTCACTCCTCATTACAATATGATTTGTCCTTCAGAATATCATTCTGTATATTGAAATTACAATTGAGGTCCCAAGTGAAAAGCTAAATCTATCGATTATCCACTCTCCTCCTATCCTATCCTATCTTATCTATAATTATCCCCTTCTTTGATCTCTATTTTCATTTAAATATACAGAGAGCAGAGAGAAGTTACAACAGAGATGATTACAAAATGATTCCCATAACAAAATTGAACTGTTCACAACAAATTGATTAGCAAGATCATGTATGACATATCTTTCCATCAACATTCAACAGGAACAGGTCAAATTTGATATTTCAACTGAGATAATTTGGAAAATGGCCGCAACACCAAATCTGAGAGAATCGTCTTTAGAGAACCTTTTGTTTCTTTTAATTCATACCAAATTTGGGAAAACTGCTTAACGTGAAGCTAACTTGTTCCGTTATGGACAAAACCCATGTTTCAGATTTTCCAGATACGTCTCCATTTGCCCGAAATGTCCAATGAAAAACTGTCACTTCTCATTCCAGTGAATTTATGAGTTGGAATAATTAATGATGAGCTGGAGATCAACTCTACAATCTAGAAAATATCTTGGAGGCTAAAATGGTGAGTGATATTACAAAAATTTTATTATTAAACCATCATTGGTAAAATCATGCATAATAATCATAAATATATTAAAAATAATGGAGAATAAATAATATTTATCCATAAGAGCATAAATAATATAAAATGGAATTATATGATAAAGTATGATAAATGACGTGATAAAGAATGGTAGAACTGGATGAAATATGCGTTAAAGAGTGATAATAATAATGACAAACTAGCGGCCCAACATATCCCCAAACTGAATATATTGCATGTACTCATGCAACCCAAAGCTTCTATATTAACCAAGCAATTATACGAAAATTGTTCATCCCAACTATTGAAATGGATGGAACAAATGACTTCTTCCTAAAATAATGAATATTCAATTTTAGCAATGTTGATGAAGGCATAACAATTTTTACATTGATATTCAATTATATGTATATGAAGTTGTAGCAAAATATGATATAAGTAATAACAAACTTCATTAACCATTTTTTCAAAAACTACAAATCAGATCATTTTGATGCACGGATCATGAGATATATGCAAAATGGCTATACATGATAGTGCATGATTTCTAAAATTTTACAAACTAATTTAACTTGAAATTTTCTGGGTTTCTGTATTTTAATTATACCTCTTTCTTGTCCAAAAATTACAAGAATTAAGTTCATAGTTTTAAAGATATACACAAATCAATTTCTACACTATATAAAAATGAAATTGTATGCCTTAAATGAGAAAGAAAGTAGAAAACATTCATCATGTGTAACAATTCTTCCCCCAAACTAGAGAGTTAGCATGTGCTTGTGCAATGCTAGAAAACAAATTGAGTTGGTTGCTACAATCTGTTGAAATCTATGCTTGGTGTAAAACTACATGGAATAAGGGAGGTGTTGAGAATGAATAAGAACATCAATGGATGATAAAGAATATTAATGGCATGGTCATAATAAATAAATAAATGAAAGGAACAACCCCCCAAACTAAAAGATTCTATCTCTGAAAAATCGGAAGTGATAAAGTTGTGGAATGACTGATGATAAATAATGCTCAATGGATTTTGCATTAAATTCTCATAAATTCATAATAAATCAGAAAAGTATGCTATTTTACCTCAAGTTTTACCTCCGAAGAAAATGTGAAATGATATGTGTGGACCGGCATTTGTTGAAGTTGATGTAGGCTGAGTTGATGTTGAAAGTGATGCAAAAATTGGAATCCAAGCAAGCATATAATGTCTGAACAATTGTTTGTGTTTGCAAGTTTCTTGAGCCTCTTCTGTTAGTTGCAATAGTGTGGCCTTGCTACGAATAGAGTTCCCCCCCATAGTTGTTGTTCTCCTATAAACAAATCACTATTTTACATGCAAATTTCTTGAATCCACAGTTTTAGTTTTGAATAGCAACAGATAAGCCGTATGCAAAAATACTAATCAATTTTTTTTTTGTATAAATGCAATACTAATATTTTGTCTAATAAACAAGTTATGGTAGAGTGCAGTAATTATATAGCATGCTATCCCATAATGCATACGTTCCCCCTCCAATTGGAAAAGGGCATTCATTACCATAAAGCATAGGAAAAGTGTTATTTTGATGGCAAGGCAAGGGAATGAACAGTATGACAGTAAATGTAGCAGAGTACACATATCAATGATAGGACAGCAAGAGGTATGGTTATAGTGAGAGTGGAGTGTGTAAAGACAGTTAGGAATAAGAGATAAGATGCTTTGATTTATCATAGGTTATGTGGTAAGAAAAAAGGACAGAAATATGCAAGAAAAGTTACCTTGTTGACAATATTCCATTGGAAAATGATAAGATTGATTAAAAATATTAACTCATGCATAAATGTTCAAAGTAGGGAGAAATTAGGGAAATAATCTCTTTGATAAAAACAAAAAAAGAAGAGGGTATTATAATAATTATTGATGTTGAAAATAGAACTTCAATACCATAAGTAGAGCCTCTGCTGCCAGTGGGCATCCATAGCCTTTGCAGGGTTGTTTTTATAGAAGATATCTGTGTGCTGGCATGGTAACCAGATGACCACACTTCCACTCACAGGGATGTAGCAAAAGTGATTAGGCCGAATCGTGATGAGACCTCCTATTCCGAGGATATTTTGGCTATCTAATGGATCATAATCCTGGTGTGGTGGCCATATTGGGAATGTCACTTTGTTACAGCCTTATGAACATGGTAGGCTGGCTCATAAGGAGACCCCCTATTCTCCATCTGAAATTTTGTTGTTATTACACATTTTGATGATAAATAGAGGGAGGCTCAATATTCCATAAGAGAAAAGATGGGGAAAGAAGTTGAAGATGTCAATAAAAAAAATATACCCATAATCTTAGTTATAATTGAAAGAGAGAATTATAGTGAGGAGAAGTGGAACCAGCATCGTAAAGATGATCAATCAATATCATATACAGTAGAAATGAATATAGTAAAGTAATATGTAAATAATTGTGTCCCTTTCATTTAAAAAAAAAAAAAAACCTATCATCAAGAAGTTGTCTTGTTAAAGACCATAACGTTAAGGGTATTCACCTCCCTCACTAGACTCTATAATTATTGTCATCATAAAAGTATTGTACTTCATGCCATGAAAGGGTATCAGAAAAATTGGCTGGGATGAGCTAGGAACCATCCCAGAAGAGGAAGGAGGTGCTAATCACAACACTCAAAACTTCACAAGAAGCAAAAATGTTGTTCCGAAGAGGGAACAACAAAAACACTCTAAAAGTGTTGTTCCCTAGAGGGAATAGCAAAAACTCAAAAATGCTCAAAAAAATCTTGTTGCCTAGAGGGAACAACAAAAACACTAAACGTGTTGTTCCCCTGAGGGAACAGCAAAAACACTCCAAAAAAGGTGTTTTTCCCTTGAGGGAATAGCAAAACTATAAAAGAGTTGTTCCCTTGAGGGAACGACAAAACTCTAAAAGTGATGTTCCCTTTATGGAACAACAAAACACTCTAAAAAAGTGATGTTCCCTTGAGGGAACAACAAAACTCTAATAGTGTTGTTCCCTTGAGGGAACAACAAAAACACTCCAAAAAAAGTGTTGTTCCATCAACAGAACTCTAAAAGTGTTGTTCCATTGAGGGGATTCCAAAAACACACAAAAGAAGTGTTGTTCCCTTGAGGGAACAACAAAACTCTAAAAGTGTTGTTCCATTCAGGGAACAACAAAAACACTACAAAAAAGTGTTGTTCCCTTAAGGCAACAACATAACTCTAAAAGTGATGTTCCCTTTAGGGAATAACAAAAACACTCTAAAGAAAGTGTTGTTTCCTTGAGAGAGCAGCAAAAAAAAACTCCAAAGAAATTGTTGTTCCCTTGATGGAACAACAAAAAACACTCGAAAAAAAGTGTTGTTCCCTTGAGGGAATAGCAACTGTTCCCTTGTGGGAACAACAAACTCCAAAAGTGTTGTTCTCTTGAGGGAATAACCAAAAATACTCAAAAAAAGTGATGTTCCCTTGAGGGAACAACAAACTCTAAAAGTGATGTTCCATTCAGGGAACATCAAACTCTAAAAGTGATGTTACCTTTAGGGAACAACAAAAGAACACTCCAAATAGTGATGTTCCCTTGAGGGAACATCAAACTCTAAAAGTGATGTTCCCTTTAGGGAGCAACAAAAGAACACTCCAAAAAGGTGTTGTTCCATTGAGGGAACAACAAACTCTAAAAGTCTTGTTCCCTTGAGGGAACAACAAAAAAGCACTCAAAAAAAGCGTTGTGCCCTTGAGGGAACAACAAAAAACACTCCAAAAAAAGTGTTGTTCCCTTGAGGAAATAAAAAACTCTAAAAGTGTTGTTGTTGGCATTATGTTTTCTGGTATGACTGTATGTTACAGATGTTGTACTTGATGGCAACTCCAGTGGCAAGGCTCTCAGTTTGTTGAAAATTAAGAAGGACGCAGGAAACCAGTTCAGGAGGTGCGTACCCGCAGGTACACCATGCAGAGTCCGCGTCCAGAGACGCTGGCCAGCCGTTCAGGGGGTGCGTCCACCCAGTGCACACATTTCAAGGCAGAGAAAAAGCATGTGGGGGTTTCTTGTGTGGTATCTAGCCGACGGTTTTGTGTTTCTATGGTGTCGGCTCGTGGTATTGTTCCATGTTTTGGGGAGGAGCTTGCCTATATAAAGCAAAGGAGTTCATTTGGATTAAGCATTGTCTTTGGTTGAATATCTTATTTGGTGAGATCTAGTCCAGATCTAAGAGGGCGAATCTTCTAATGGACTGTGATCTCTATGGCGCATGATCAGATCTGTAGATCTGACTGTTTGGGTTAGTCTTGAAGTCTTCATATCATTTATATCTGAAGGGACGCAGGTTCAGTGGAAGAAAAGTGCGCCGGGACGCAGGTACTGTAAAGGGCAAGTGCGCCGAGACGCAGCACAGTAGAGAGAGACCTGGGTGGGGACGCAGGGAGATCAAGGTTCAGGTGCGTCTCTGAAGCAGAAGGACGCGGCGCGATAGTGTTTTCAGGTGCGTCTCTGTAGCGAAAGACGCGGCGCGATAGAATCTTTGGGTGCGTCCCTGAAGCAACAGAACGCAGAGCAGTCAAAGGAACAGTGCGTGGGCACGCAGCGGAGCAGAAGGATATCTGCGTGTGGACGCAGAGTAGCAGAAGGTTAACGGCGTCTGGTCGCAGGCCACAGAAAGAAAAACTGCGTCTCTGTTTTAAAATGTTCTGTTGATTGAATTTCTCTATTGATAAGGTGTTCTGGGTTAGTTCTGTTGTTGCTGATCTGATATCTGTAGTGATCTATATCTGTTATGTACTTGTTGATTATCTGATGCTTTATGAAAAGAAGTAGGGGGTTGTAGCTCCCTTCCAGGAGTAGATTGGAAAACGAGAGAGAGAGAGAGAGTTGTAGCTCTCTGCAGGTTGCAGCCTGCGTACTGGTAAAGGACTGCACCAGTACAAAATCATTGTAAAAGAAGTTTCTAAATTGAAAGAAGATAGAGACATATTGCAGCAGGTGGTTTTCACCCACATTGGGTTTCCACCTTACATCTTGTGTTCTTTGGTGTGACTATCTGTTTTTCATGGTCATTATTTTATGGTACTGACATGCTAAAATAATTCAAAGATCAAATAACGAAGATTTATTAAATTGCTAGATAATACTGATTCACCCCCCCCCTCTCAGTATTATTTCCAACAATTGGTATCAGAGCAGGTCCTTCAGAGAAGCTTGATCGCTTGAAGGTAGATCGTTCATCATGAGCAACTACGAGAGAGAAGCATCAATCAGGCCACCGATTTTTGATGGGACAAACTTCAATTATTGGAAGGTAAGAGTTACTGCATATCTTCAATCTCTTGGTACAGAAGTTTGGGACATTGTAGAAACAGGCTATGCTTTTCCTTCAGCTACTCCTACAGATCCAGCTGAGAAAAAGAAGTATGAAACAAATGCAAAAGCAGTCAGTACTCTATTAGGAAGTATATCCCAAACAGAATTCATGAAGGTAATGCACTTCAAATCAACAAAAGAGATATGGGACAAAATGGTCACGAGCTATGAAGGAGATGAACAGGTAAAACAAGCTAAACTTCAAACTCTCAGGATTCAATATGAGACTCTCAAGATGTATAATGATGAAAGTGTTGCTAATTATTTTCTTCGGGTAGATGAGATTGTTAATTGTATGAAAAATTTGGGTGAAGAAATAAAAGAGGCTATAGTAGTTCAAAAGATTCTAAGATCATTATCCCCCAAGTTTGAATCTAAAGTATCTGCAATAGAAGAAAAGGAAAATCTCCGTGTTCTCACTATGTCTCAGCTACATGGAATTCTAACTGCTTATGAAATGAGAAAGGGAGGCCCATCAGACAGAAGGGAAGCTACTTTTAAGGCATCAGGCAAAGAAGATTACTATGAAGCAAGCCATGTTCCAGAAGAAGAGGAAGAAGAATCAAATTTTGTCAGAAATCTTCAAAGGGGTTCTGGAAGGTTCAGAGGTAAGCTACCTTTCAAATGCTTTGCTTGTGGAAGATTAGGTCATTATGCTGCAAAATGTCCTTATAAGGATAAAGGAAAGGAACCTACTAGATGGAATAAGAAACAAAGTGCAAATAAGAAAAGCCACTACACCCATGAAGATAGTGATGGTTTATCAAACAATGATGAAGATGAACAAGGTAATAAATATAAGTTGTTAATGGCATTTGAAGATGATGATTATGAGGATGCTGTAGATGTGAATAACCTTTATGATGAAATTACTAGACTCAAGAGATGTATAGAAGAAAAGAATGTGATCATTGATACTCTACAATTTCAAATTGATGAAAAAGAAAAACATCTTGAAAAACTAGAAGGTGAAATTGTTGGTCTCAGAAAAGAAATTGAGAAAACAAAAGCTATTAATCTTAAGTTTGTCAAAGGATCTGAAACTTTGGATGAGATTATCAATGTGCAGCGGTCTCCTCTAAACAAGACAGGTTTGGGTTACAATGGAGAAACCTCTCAAGCATCCACCTCAAAAAGTTATCTTGATGCGGCAAGAAGAAATGAGTAGAAGAACAATGAAGATAATCAGGTAAAGCAGGGACAAAATACAAACAGAAACTATCAGGGGCAATCCATCTTAAGGGTGAACAAAAGCTACAACCAGCCATAGGTAAAATCTTCTCAGTTTGGTTCAAGAATAGATGAAAATAGAAATTACAATTAGTTGGCAGGTAGATTCAATAACCGCAGAAGCTTCTTCAATGGACAATGCTTTTCTTGCCATAATTTTGGTCACAAAGCAGCTCAATGTGTTGCATATAAAACAATCATGACTAGGGAAGCTCAAAAACAAAGAAGTATGACAGGGATAACAAAAAGGACCTATAACAACTTTTCGGTTCTTGAAAATGAAGTCGAATGTTCTATTTGCAATAACTTTGGTCATGAAGAATCTGAATGCAGGAGCAGGTTTCAGCAGAAAAAGGAGCAAGCCTCAAGCACCAAAACATGGAGAATAAAGGAACCTCAAACAGAAAGATGTGGAATAGCATTTTATGCAGAGGGACAGGAAAATCTATGTTACATTGACAGTGGATGTTCGAAGCATATGACAGGTGATAAAGAAAAACTCGAATCTTATTCTGTTCTAGAAAAAGGAAAGAAAGTCTATTTTGGAAACGATACTCCTGCAATTATAAAAGGAAAAGGCATTGCTCAGTTAAAAGGAAAGGTCAAGGCTAGAAATGTTTTGTATGTTGATGGATTAAAGCATAATCTTCTAAGTGTCAGCCAGATGTGTGATCAAAGGACCGAGGTTATTTTCAGATCGAATGGATGTCTTGTTCGTGATCTTGATACATGTAAAACAGTACTCAAAGGCAAAAGAACTCCAAATAATCTGTACATATTTGAAGAAGGACAACAACAATGCTATCTGAGCAAGGATGAAGAGCACTGGTTATGGCATCGAAGGTTGGGACATCTAAGCTTCTCACAAATAAGGAAAGCATGCAAATATCAGGCAGTTCACGATCTTCCAGATATCAAAATTCCTGACAACACCATATGCAGATCATGTCAGTTTGGAAAACAAACCAGGACTAACTTTCCAGAGAAGGAAGGATCAGCTAGCATGCCTCTTGAGCTAGTACATACAGATACATGTGGTCCATTCAGGAAAAGAACACCTAGAGGAGAGGAATACTTGATATTATTTATTGACGATTTCTCCAGGTTTGTCTGGTTAGGACTTATGAAGCACAAAGATGAAGCTTTAGAAAAATTCAAATCCTTCAAAGCCTTGGTTGAAAATGAATCAGGTCACAAAATTAAGTGCCTCAGATCCGACAGAGGTGGGGAATTTACTTCAAATGATTTTTTCAATTTCTGTGATGAACATGGCATAAGGAGAGAATTCTCTACAGCTAGAACTCCTCAGCAAAATGGAGTTGTTGAAAGAATGAACAGAACAATCCAACAAATGGCTCGTGCTATGCTTGATGAATCAGGAACTCCCGCAACTTTCTGGGGTGAAGCTGCACATGCTGCGGTTATTATTCTCAACAAGACAAATGTCCGGGTAAACAACACTCAAACTCCTCATGACCTCTGGAGTGGTAAAACTCCTTCGGTAAAGCACTTCAAAATCTTTGGGAGCAAATGCTATATCAAGAATACTGATGAGCAGCTTGGCAAACTTGAACCTAGAGCAGATGAAGGCATTCTTCTTGGTTACTCTCCACATAGCAAAGCATACAAGTGCTATAATAAAAGACTTGGCAGAATTGTTGACAGCATTGATGTGGTGGTTGATGAGAAGGGATACATTCCTAGGCAAGTACATCGGGAAGATATCGAAGAAGATGAAGGCTACCCTCAAAGACAGAATGATGAAGAAGAAGAACCTCAAGAAGAACCAGAGGAGCAGACAAGAATAGAAGAGAAAAATCCATCCAGATATGTTCAGAAGAATCATCCAGAATCTCAGATTGTGGGGCAGAAAGAAGCAGGTGTACAAACAAGAAGAACAGTTGCAGAAGCCTCAAGCTATTTGGCATTACTATCCTCTACTGAACCACAAAATGTGAAAGAGGCATGCAAAGATGAATGTTGGGTAAAAGCAATGGATGAAGAACTTGAGCAAATCAAAAAGAACAACACTTGGGAGCTGGTTCCTAGACCAAAGGATAAGAATGTTATCGGAACAAAATGGGTCTTCAAAAATAAATTGAATGAAAATGGAGAAGTAATTAGAAACAAAGCCAGACTTGTTTGTAAAGGGTATGCGCAGCAAGAAGGAATAGACTTTGAAGAAACTTTTGCTCCTGTTGCAATACTTGAGGCCATCCGAATGTTCCTTGCTCTCTCAAGTTTTCAAAACTTCAAAGTATTTCAAATGGATGTGAAATCAGCCTTTCTGAATGGAGACTTGGAAGAAGAAGTGTACGTTGAACAACCAGATGGGTTCATTCTTGGAAATGATCCAAATCTTGTATGCCAATTGAAAAAGGCTCTCTATGGTCTCAAACAAGCTCCAAGGGCTTGGTACTACCGGTTGGACAAATATCTTCATCAACAAGGTTTTTCAAAAGGTTCAGCAGATAGCAATCTGTATATAAAAGTTGAAAATGACAAATTACTAATACTTGTTGTGTATGTAGATGACATTATTTTTGGCAGCAATGAAGAAGCTATGAGTCAAAATTTTGCCTCGGTCATGCAGAAAGAATTTGAAATGTCCTTGCTAGGAGAACTGACCTATTTCCTTGGTTTGCAAATCCAACAAAAGGAAGGAGGAATCTTTTTATCTCAAACCAAGTATCTCAAACAGATTTTGAAGAAATATGGCATGGAAGATGCAAAACCAGTATGTACACCCATGGTCACAGGATGTAGTCTCAGTGCAAATGATGAATCTGCAGCAGTACATCAACCAACCTACAGATCTATGATTGGAAGTTTACTATATTTGACAGGTACCCGACCGGACATCATGCATGCAGTTGGAATAGTTGGAAGATTTCATGAAAATCCGAAGGAGACTCATCTTCAGGCAGTAAAGAGAATCTTCAAATATCTTCAAGGGACTCAAAATTATGGCTTATGGTATCCTAGAGATACAGATCTTTCTCTTCATGCTTATACAGATGCAGATTGGGCCGGAAGCGTGGATGACAGGAAAAGCACAAGTGGTGGTGCGTTCTTTATGGGTTCCAGACTGGTATCTTGGTTCAGCAAGAAACAGAGTTCGATCGCCTTGTCTACAGTTGAAGCGAAATATGTTGCTGCTACATCTTGTTGCACCCAACTTCTTTGGATGATGCAGACTTTGCAGGATTTTCAAATCACTTGTACACCACCAATCCCCATCTTATGTGATAATACAAGTGCAATCAGCATCTCAAAGAACCCTGTTATGCATTCAAAAACCAAGCACATACCAATCAAGTACCATTTTCTCCGGGAACAAGTGCTTGAACAGAAAGTCAAGTTGGAGTATGTTCCTTCCAAGGAACAAGTTGCTGATATTCTCACCAAACCATTGCCCAAGGACACGTTTGAATACCTCAGGCAAAAGCTGGGGGTTGTTGATGCATCATCTTATTGTTGAACATCTTCTTATTGGTGGTACAGGCTCAGGGGGAGCACATAATGCATTGTTGGCATTATGGAGAAGGAGATCTTGGAAATAGCTGCAATATGTCTCTATCTCTTTCATGGTGGATCTCTGGTTATTTGTTGCAGATCTGGAGGAGCATGAGCTTAGGGGGAGCATACCCTTTGCCCTTGATGTCAAAGGGGGAGAATGAAGCTGAAGTTTGTAAGGTAAGTTTGTAAGGTTGCCATCAAGTCCAAAGGGGGAGATTGTTGGCATTATGTTTTCTGGTATGACTGTATGTTACAGATGTTGTACTTGATGGCAACTCCAGTGGCAAGGCTCTCAGTTTGTTGAAAATTAAGAAGGACGCAGGAAACCAGTTCAGGAGGTGCGTACCCGCAGGTACACCATGCAGAGTCCACGTCCAGAGACGCTGGCCAGCCGTTCAGGGGGTGCGTCCACCCAGTGCACACATTTCAAGGCAGAGAAAAAGCATGTGGGGGTTTCTTGTGTGGTATCTAGCCGACGGTTTTGTGTTTCTATGGTGTCGGCTCGTGGTATTGTTCCATGTTTTGGGGAGGAGCTTGCCTATATAAAGCAAAGGAGTTCATTTGGATTAAGCATTGTCTTTGGTTGAATATCTTATTTGGTGAGATCTAGTCCAGATCTAAGAGGGCGAATCTTCTAATGGACTGTGATCTCTATGGCGCATGATCAGATCTGTAGATCTGACTGTTTGGGTTAGTCTTGAAGTCTTCATATCATTTATATCTGAAGGGACGCAGGTTCAGTGGAAGAAAAGTGCGCCGGGACGCAGGTACTGTAAAGGGAAAGTGCGCCGAGACGCAGCACAGTAGAGAGAGACCTGCGTGGGGACGCAGGGAGATCAAGGTTCAGGTGCGTCTCTGAAGCAGAAGGACGCGGCGCGATAGTGTTTTCAGGTGCGTCTCTGTAGCGAAAGACGTGGCGCGATAGAATCTTTGGGTGCGTCCCTGAAGCAACAGAACGCAGAGCAGTCAAAGGAACAGTGCGTGGGCACGCAGCGGAGTAGAAGGATATCTGTGTGTGGACGCAGAGTAGCAGAAGGTTAACGGCGTCTGGTCGCAGGCCACAGAAAGAAAAACTGCGTCTCTGTTTTAAGATGTTCTGTTGATTGAATTTCTCTATTGATAAGGTGTTCTGGGTTAGTTCTGTTGTTGCTGATCTAATATCTGTAGTGATCTATATCTGTTATGTACTTGTTGATTATCTGATGCTTTATGAAAAGAAGTAGGGGGTTGTAGCTCCCTTCCAGGAGTAGACTGGAAAACGAGAGAGAGAGAGAGAGTTGTAGCTCTCTGCAGGTTGCAGCCTGCGTACTGGTAAAGGACTGCACCAGTACAAAATCATTGTAAACGAAGTTTCTAAATTGAAAGAAGATAGAGACATATTGCAGCAGGTGGTTTTCACCCACATTGGGTTTCCACCTTACATCTTGTGTTCTTTGGTGTGACTATCTGTTTTTCATGCTCATTATTTTATGGTACTGACATGCTAAAATAATTCAAAGATCAAATAAGGAAGATTTATTAAATTGCTAGATAATACTGATTCAACCCCCCCCTCTCAGTATTATTTCCAACAGTTGTTTCTTAAGGGAAGAGCAAAAAACACTCTAAAAAAAGTGGTGTTCCCTTGAGGGGACATCAAACTCTAAAGGTGTTGTTCCCCTGTGTGAACAACAAAAAGCACTCCAAAAAAGTGTTGTTCCTTAAGAAACCAATTTCCTGGCTATAAGGAAATTCTGCTTAAGACATTAATAAATATTATTTACTGTCACTTATTTATCACTGAAATATATGTTGTGTCTTTAAATGAAGGACCTAGAAACTTGGTCTTTAACCCTTAGTACATGTATGACCAGAACATCTCAGAATGCCATTTGTTGCTAATGATGAATGAAGAAAGCTTCAAGGAAAAGTTAAATATAGTGTGTTGATCTTTCACAGAAACTACTATCCATCACTTAGAAGAATTATGGAAATGAGAACTGAATCATAGACAATATGCTGCTTAACACATAAACTACCATCTGTGACTCTGGGAGAAATTAAAGATAATATGCTGGTCTTTCACAGAAACTATTATCTATAACTTACAAAATAAGGTGGGAACTTCAATTATAGGAGCGCTCTTTTAAGGAATTTTAACTTTATCTACATAAGCAAACAAAGACCTGCAACTTCATTACTATAACTGAAAGAAGAAAACATAACATGACACATAATAGAGAAGGTTAAAAAATTATACCCAAAAACTCCTGGAAAATTTTGATTCTTTCATTAATCAATGATGATATCAGGAATACAGTGGCCTAGTCTCCAGGTTCTCCAAAATTCCCACCCTTTCTTAGTAAATTTTCCTGTTTTTATACATTTTGGAACAATTATTGATTTCTGAAACTGCCCAAATTATCCAATTATTTTTTCCAACTATATGAAGGAAAAACCATTACAGAATTTTACAGAGGGTAAAAGACACCTCAAATATCATGAAATAAAAAAATCATAACTGTATTTAGAAGGGGATGATAACTATTGGCTTGCTCTATTGATCTGCTACCGAATTCTTCTATAAATGCCCTAATGATGCTTAATTCGTTTTAGCCATAAAGAAATATGTTTAGTTTGTGTAATCCTGGGCTTACATGAGCATTCTGATTGGCCAAAATGCAAACAAACATACCGGATTATCTTCCTCTTTAGCTTTAGCTCTATCGTTGATTTTCCACTTTACACAGCGAAATTAATGTGAACCTTTGATTAATACGGAACTCAAAAGAGTTAATCCTGCTTTATAAACCTGTCAAATCCTCCCATTTAGCACTCCGTTGACTTCCATCGCAAATTTCAATCAACTCGATAATCAGTATAAAACTTAACTTATGCACCCTTAGGCCGCATAACTCTGGAAGTGTTGGACTTATGCGTAAATCCTTTATATTTGTGCTTTTCTATTGTAAACCTTTTATAATGAAAATATATTATAAAACATGCTTTTTTTGCTTTCAATACAATCTCTGCACAATTTTCGAGGTATACCTTTCCCCCAATACATCCCACCGTAGCTCTATTCCTTTCAGATCAGAGAGTCTATAAAGGTTTCAGGTGGGACATAAGCCCGAAGAATACCCACCTAAAATGGGTGGTTTCCTCTCTCCACCTGGCTGCTACATGTTGAATGATAAGTGGGATTAGGTAGTTCTAATTAAAACCATTTACCATTTTTTCTCCACCTGAAAACCTGCCTTATGACTTGAAATCTGCCTTTTTGTATGCCTTACGGACCTGTCGGACTTATATAACATAATATATATCAACTATCAGATCCAGCCCGTCGCAAATCGCTATCGGCATGCCATATAGACATATATAAAGTGTTATGCGATGATTGCGGACCCTCCGGGCTTATAAATCATAAAATGTATATGCTTTGGGTCCGACCTTTCTATTATAACACTTTACAATCGAAATACAAATAAAATTGGGTAAACAAAATATATATGAAGGGCTTTTAATATAGCAGACCTGCCAGACTTTACAATAAAACATATATATATTTCAGGTCCGCTATCGTGAATCGCGATTGGCAAAAGAACCAACATATATGCATAAAGGCATTGCGGACCCACCGGAGCTATTAAACACATTATATATACATTTGGGTCCGGCCCTTATCACAGATCACAATTGGTGGGATCACATAAAATGCTCTAGGTTATTTCGAACCCGCAGAAACTTTGCAATGTAATACATATATGCTTCGGGTCCGCCCCGCGATCGCAAATCACAATCGGCGCTATCTGCAGAAGCAGTCATATATATCATTGCGGACATGCCGAACTCTATAAAACAAAACTTATACTATTTCGAGTCCAGCTATAACCCTTTTAACACTTGTTTTCTTTTGCAACTCCGATATATTACTTTGTTTCTTTTGTGCTTTGATTCCGATATACAATTTTTTACATCTCCCTCTTGCCTTATCTTTTTTGAAAATATTTTTCAAGTGATTTTTTGAATGAAAAAAAAAGATACATGTTACAACATCTAGTTCTACCTGGGGATAGTTCTTTTTCCATAGAAGCACCGAGAACCGTAGATTAGTGTCGTCACTTCGGTCATGGAGTCACATATTGTTTTTCATAAACTGAAATGCTATGGCATTTGTACATTTATTTCACTTTGGTATTTACAATGAAATGATGCTTATTCTTTAGAACTAGAAGTAGTGCTTTAAGTATTGCCCATTAATAAGCAGTTGTATAGTTTCACAATCAAGATTCTCAAGGATGAAGGTATTATTAGATCTCACTTCAGAAATTCTAAAACGACCATACTAGAGAGGATCAAACTTCCCATGTTTACCCTTATCTTCTCTTCTGGTATCCCATCTCAATACTAAATCTGCAACTTTAAAATCATTTTCCTTCGATATCCTGTCAAAAATAATTTTTTATCTTGGTTTGATACATAATCAAGTTGTCGCTTACCTTGTCCCTATTGTCCCTTAGCTCCACCACTTTGTTTATTATTCTTATCAAAGCATTTGGTTCTTCTTTCGCCTCTTGAATCATTGCAATCACAGGCTTTACAAATTGACTTGGAAACATAGCCTAAGTTCCATATACTAATTGAAAAGGTGATTTCCCTGTACATCTTCTTATAGTTACTCTAGCAGCCCACAAAGCAAACTTTAACTTAGAATCCCAATCTCTTTGATTTTCTGCAATGGTTTTCTGAATGATCTTCTTTAAAGTTTTGTTAGTAGATTCAACTAATCCATTTCCCTAAGGATGGTAAGCTACTAAATGGGACAAAATAACATTATACTTGTGACAAAAAGTAATGAACTTACTTGAGTTGAAGACTTGAGCACTGTATGTTATAATTTCAATGGGGCATCGAAATCTACTGAAAAAATTTCTTCCAGGAACTTCATTGCTATCTATTCATTTGCTCTCTTAGTAGGAATTTCCTCTACCCATTTGGTGAAGTAATCAATTGTTGTGAGAACCCACTTGTGTTCTCTGCTTGAAGGTGGATTGATTTCTCCAACAAAGTCCAATCACCATTGTCTAAATGGCTCCTCTATGAAAAGTGGAATCAAAGGTAAAGGGCCTAACCTCTTTTTCTCAGCAAAAAGCTGGCACTTCCGACAACTTCTAACAACTTATATGTATCGCCAAATAAAGTAGGCCAATAAAATCCTACCTGAAGGATCTTATGTGAAGTTACTTTCCAACTGTAAAGTCCTCCACAAAACCCCTCATGAAAATATTTGATTGTTTCTGTAAATTCATCTTTTGTTAAACATAGCAATAAAATTCTAGGAGGATCCTTCCACTACAATCTGCCTTCCACAATCACATATGGTTGTGTCTTGATCTTTAGTTCCCTATACTTTGTTCCATCTAAGGATTGAGGACAAGAAAGAAAGAAAAAATTTGTATTATATGCTTATACCATTCAAAACACAAAAATCTATACCTGATCTTCATACATGGATCTTGCTCTCCTTCACTTTCTTCAACTGCTTTTTCATCCACAGGTGCCAACAAGTTAATTCCCAATTCCTAAAAGTTTGATTTTGTCAACATTTTTGCCAATCCTTTTCCTTTCCCCAACATTGTGGGTTTTATGTCCAAATCATATTCTTGGATCTTGGCAATCCACTTTCCTCTTCTGCCTTCTACATCTCCCTGTAGTGATACATCTTTCGCTGCAGCATTTCAGACATAAGCAATGATTTGTGAGTACAACACATATGTTCTTAAATATTTTAGGGCTTTTACCAAAACATACACCTGTTTCTCAAGAATATTATATTTCATCTTAGAATCTCTAAGAATCTTCCCGAAGAATGCAATTGGCTGCTCTCTCTCTTCATCATTCTTTTGCAGTAAGACAACAACTGTTGAGCTTCATGATGAAAATGAAAAAACTCAGAAAGCCTTTTGGTAATCAGGGTTGATTAAGATTGAAGCTACCTATAATGCCTCTTTAATCCTGGAAAATGATTCTCTAGCTTCTTTAGTCCAATTCACTCCGTTCTCCTTCTTTAGCATATTAGTAATTTCCTTTACAATTTCTGCATAGTTGGATACAAATCTTCTTAGGAAGTTTATCTTTCCCAGAAACTTTTGAATATCCTTTTTACTCTGAGGCAATGGTATTTTCTGCACATCTTGTACTTTGGCTAGATCTATCTTCACTCCTCTGGAAACAATGTGTCCCAACAATTTTCCTTCTTCAAGAGCAAAAATGTATTTCTTGGGATTTAAGGAAAGTCCAAATCTTCTACATTTATCAAAATTCCTTTTCAGATGATCCAAATGTTCTTCTTCAGACTTTGAGAAAACAATAATATCATCCAAATATATTACCAAAAACTTATCTCCAACAAAAGCAATTTCCATATCCCTTTGAAATGTAGCACCTGCATTCATCAATTCAAAAGGCATTCTTGCATACATAAATGTTCCCTAGGGAGTTATGAACGTTGTTTTCCTCTGATCCTCCTTATCCACAACCACCTGATTATAACCATAAAATCCACTTAGCATTGACATTCTAAAAGGTCTCGTTACCTTTTGTAGCACACCATACATCTTAGGCAATGGATAATTATCTTTCAAAGAGCCCCATTGATATTTCTGAAGTCTGGAAAAAGAACCAAGTGGGAGTGGAAGAGTGGAAGAGCGGCGAACTGGCGTTGGGGGTTTCTGTGCAATCTTCTCTCCATGGACGGGTGCAGAGGAGGGAGCTTCACTCCCTCCTACCGTGAGGTAGTGGTTAACAAGAGCAAGGCATCTCCAGATTTAGGCAGAGGTAACACGATGGAAGGGGGAGAAAGTGGGGAAAAGGAAATGGAAAGCAACAAGGAGAAGGAGAAGGATGGCATAAAGGATAAAGAGGAAAATGACAAAAAATAGAGAACAAAAGACAGGAAACAACAGGGACCGTGCAAGCCCAAAGCTGAAGTCACTCCCAGAGTAATCTTAAATAACCCCGAGTTGCAGGCCCACAGGGACCACATGCAGACTTATGCAATCATATGCAAATTCATGGGACTATGGCCCACTGAAAAGGCTTTGCAAACGTGGATCAGATACCATTGGAAGCCTAAAGGAAGCATTGATCTTCATCTCAGATCCAAGGGCTTTTTTTATCATGGTGTTTGTGAACATTGAGGACAAAGACAGAGTGTTCGAAGGAGGGCCCTACTTCTATTCAGCAGCAGGGCTCTACATGTGGTCGTGGATGATGAAGTTTGTGCCGAAGTGGGAAACCTTTACCTCAGTCTCGGTATGGGTAAGACTGTATTTGCTACCTCTAGATTCTTGGCAAATAGAATCACTAACAACCATAGGAAATAAATTAGGAAGGTATGTTAAAACTTCTGAAGCACTAGAAGGGGAAAATATACCTCCTTTGCTAGGATTTGTGTAGAGATGGACCTATCTGGAGCACTACCATACGAGGTCATATTAGAGGTTTATGATGAGGAATGGGTGCAGACGATAGAGTACAAGCACATTCCTTTTAGATGTCAAAAATGTCATGAACACAGACATCTTCTTCGAGACTGTCCTATCAGTAAGGCTGAGAATAAAAGTAAACGTAACACAATGAAAGAGATAGATAGCTTTCACGAAGTAGCTCACAAAGGTAAAAATGTCAAAAAAGGGCCAAAACATCACCAAAGTGGAGACCAAAAAGGGAGGCCAAATCAGTTCCATGTTCTTGAAGAGGAGGAAGATGCAACAGTGGAAAATCAAGTTATGAAGGATGGAGATGATAAGTAGGAAAAGGAAGAAGAACAAGATCAGGAATAGGTAAAGGAAAAATAGAAAGGGATCATGATGAGTGAATCAAAGATGGATATGGATCAGGAAATGACCCAGAGTGAGATGGAGATGGAAGACAATGAGCTACAAGAGATTCTCGACAAAGAAAACCTAGATCTAGAAGGGTTCTTGAGTAAGGGAACAACATGTGGAGTAGAATCTCTACCACAAGAAGAATGAAATCGAATAAAGCAGTTATTCTTATGGAAAACTCAAACAAAAGGCCTGGGAGAAGATAACACCATGGAAGGACAAGGCAAGTAGAGAATGAAAGTGATAAAACCAACTCAAGTATTGACTCAAAGAAACCCAGTGAAAAGAAGGGGCAAAAAAAAGCAGAATGAGCTATTAATGGAATGTGGAAAGCTCATGATAGACTCAAGTAAGATGAAAAACCTAACCAGTTACTCTTTTACCAATAATTAATTATGAAGTTTACAACTTGGAACATCAGAGGTCTAGGAAGCAAAAGAAAACAGAGAATGTTGAATAATAGAATGAAACAGGTAGCTCTGGATATAATTTTTATCCAAGAAATGAAATGATCTGTTCAAAAGATAAGAGATATTCATAGTAAGTGGCTCAACAGATATGAGTTTATAGAAGTCAAAGCAGAAAATACAGTAGGGTGTATCCTCATCCTTTGGAATCCCCAAAAAAATAGGTATTATTGATGCGGAGGCATCTAGGAATTATTTATCAGTGGTTACATATCTAGTAGGAGACAGGGAAACTTATCTTGTAACAAATGTTTATGGCCCTCAAAGGTTAGATGATAAAATCAAGTTTATTGAATCCTTAGTGGACCTTCGAAATCGATTTGCAAGGCTACCGTGGGTTATAGGAGGAGATTTCAACGTGATTAGATCCCTCTTGGAGAAAAAAGGGGGCACAAGAGCACTAAATAAAGATTCCTCAGCTTTCCAATGTTTTTCCGAAAACATGAAGCTGGTAGACATTGAAAAAAATAATGGTCTTTGCACCTAGAACAATAAAAGAGGAGGGGATTCCCAGGTAGCTTCCAAGCTAGATAGATTCATGATTTCTAAAGAGCTCATGCTCCTAGACAAGGAAATAATAGCTGATATTATTCCTTATGGAGGCTCAGATCACTGGCCGATTCAAATGGAGATAAAGGGCATTGGCACCCCAAGAAACAAACTGTTTAGGTTTGAAAATATTTGGCTTTCACACCTAGATTTCATCAGCAACATTGGAAAACGGTGGGATGAAGACTTGCAGATTCAGGGCTCATCCATGTTCATTCTACATAAGAGATTAAAACACATCAAGCAGAAGCTAAAGGAATGGAACCAGATGGAATTTGGAAATATTTTCACACGTAAAAAAATAGTGGAAAACAAAATCCTAGATCTCAACCAAGCTCTGATCAAGAATGGCTTTGATAAAGACAAAAATGATCAAGCAGAGAAATATCACCAAGAATGGGAAATGCTGTGTAAGCAAGAAGAAATCTTTTGGAAACAAAAAACCGGAGTTCTATTGCTAAAAGAAGGAGAATCAAAATACAAAATTTTTCCACAGACCTACCATTGCAAACAGAGCTCACAATAGAATCTCTTCAATCAAGGATGAGAATTGCTGAATTCTTCAAACACATGAGGAGATAGATGTAGTATTAGTAAAGCATTTTTGGGACATTGCTATGGAAAACTTCTCAGAAAGAGAACCATTCATTAAGAAATTAATTAAACATATTCCTAAACTGGTATCTAGAGAGGATAATTGTAATCTCAACAGACCTGTGACTGAACAAGAGATTAGTGAGGTCCTTAAGGAAATGCAAAATGGCAAGGCACCAGGTCTGGATGGTTTCAATGTGGATTTATTCAAAGCTTGCCGAAATATTGTTAAAAGGGATATCGTCGATACTGTTGAAGACTCCAGGCAGAAAAAGACCATTTTGAAAGCTCTCAATACTTCCTTTATTGCCCTCATTCCAAAACAGTGTAATGCTCAAACACCAGAGAGATACAGGCCCATAGCCTTATGCAATGTTGTCTACAAGATAATTTACAAAGTTGTGGCTAATATACTTAAACCCCTATTTCCCACGCTCATCTCCGAGGAACAAACAGGGTACGCAGAAGGAAGACAAATTCTGGACAACATAATTCAAGCTCACGAGGTGATTCACTCATTAACTTGCAACAAGAGAGCAGGAATGATCATGCAACTGGACATAGCCAAAGCATATGATAAAGTAAATTGGATGTACATCAAAAAAGTGCTCACAACGTTTGGTTTCAATCATAATTGGGTTAGGTGGGTCATGGCCCTTGTGACTACTTCCCACTTTTCAATTTTAGTGAATGGCTCTCCTTCTGAAATTTTTCTCCCTTCCAGGGGTCCTAGATAGGGAGATCCACTTTATCCTTTTCTCTTCATCCTCATGATGGAAGGGCTTTGGTGGTCCATCAAGCATGTAAGAGGATGGGGAAAAATTCAAGGACTCCAACTTTCGGAGAATGGGCAAGTCCTGACTCATCAACAATTTGTAGATGATACCATGTTATAGGGCATTCCCACAGTTAAAGAAGCACTTGCTTACAAAAAAATTTTGAATGACTTTGCAAAGGCCAGAGGTATGGAAGTAAACCTTTCCAAATCAAAAGTCTTTTTCTTTAACACTCATATTGCGATCCAGAGAAATGTCTCCAGAATTTTAGGGTTTCAAAGAGAATCCCATCCCTCTAAGTATTTGGGAGTTCCTCTTACCGCTAAACACTGACACAAAAGTATATGGGATCCTCTAGTAACTAAAATGCAAGACAAAGTCATGAAATGGACAAATAGATCTTTGAATCTAGCTGGTAGATTGGTTCTTACTAAAACAGTTCTCCAAGCAATCCCAATCTTTATGCTATCAACCCTCCCAGCTCCAATAGGAGTCTTACAACAATTTCAGAATACTAACGAGATTTTCTATGGGGCAAAGAGGAAACATGAAAGAAATGGGCTTTAGTCTCTTGGGAAAAGATCTGCAAACCCAAGAACCAAGGAGGCTTGGGTTTGGACAATCCTGAGATTCTCACCAAGGCTCTTGGAACAAAACTTTGGTGGAGGTGGTTTAAGGATCCTAAAGCTCAATGGGAAAGCATTTGGAAGGAAAAAAATGCGAATGCCTGGTCGGATTCTGAAAGCATACGTATGACTAGAATAGCGAAAGGCTCCCCCATTTGGAATAAGTCGTGGGAGAATAGAGAAGTAGTTCAAAAAAATAGTTTTTGGGAAATCAGAGAGGGCGATCTGGCACTTTTCTAGGAGGAAAAATGGCAACAAGAACATAATTTACTGAAGGAAGAATTTTTAGGCCTCAAGCATGAGACTAACAATCATGGTTTAGTAAAGGTGAAATACTTTTGGAAGAATCCACAGAATGTTGGAAAATGGAGAATTTGGAAAAAGATAGAGGAAAAAGTGGATAGGACCCTCAATAGTAAAGCAGAGTCCATCAAGAGACTACTGGATCAGAGAATAATTTTAGTCACGGAACGGCAGGACCAACTGAGATGGGGTAACAACAAAGAGGGAAACTTTAATATCAAGGAAGCTAAAGGTTTGCTCCTTGATCTGGAATCCCAAGCTCCTAATAAAACTTGGCAGAAGCTTTGGAACACAAAGGCTGGATGAAAATCAAACTTTTTATGTGTTTAGTTCACCACAAGAAAATTTTAACCTGGGACAACCTTAAAAAAAGGGGCATGGTGTGACCCTCCAGGTGTCAACTCTGTGAGACCCAAGAGGAGACTATAGAGCATCTTCTCAACAACTGTAGTTTCACCAATAGGATATGGGAATTTTTTACCAACATCTTCAAATAGTCTGATAGGGACAAAGAAAGAATTGCCAACACTCTAAACAACTGGAGGAATAGTTTTTCAGATAATGAAATTCTCAACTCTATCTGGAATCTTCTTCTGAGTTTCATTATTTGGAATGTGTGGAAGGAAAGGAACAAAATAATATTCAAAGAGGTAAAGTCTGCCGCACTTACCTTGGTGGAGCTGATCTTAAAAAACTAAAGGAGACAATGAGCACCTCGGTTAGGAACCTCCCAAAAACCCTCCCTCAGTTGCGGAGTTGAGAATCCTCCAACTCTTAGACATGCATGGGCTTATTCCTCAAGGTCTAGATAGGAAAGAAAGTATGAGAGAAAAGGTGGAGGATTTCTGGCATCCCCCCCTTGAAGGTTTTTTAAAGTACAACATTGATGGACCTTCGAAAGGCAACCTGGGGGATGTAGGTTTTGGAGGAGTTCTAAGGGATGACACAGGTAGCATAATCTCCCTCTTCCATGGTCGCTTAGAAAAAGCCACTGACAACATGGCAGAACTAATGGATTTGGAACAATGCTTATAATTTTTGATACAAAGTAATTGCCAAAACATCATAATAGAAGCGGATTCAGAGTTAGTTATAAACACTGCAAGAGAATCAGTAATGGAACAGGGCCGGAAAAGGTCACAAAACACTGGAGATTAACTAGAGTTCTTCAGAGAATTCAACTGCATCTACAAGAACGTTGTACTCTCAGATTTATTCATGTGAGGAGAAAGGCCAATAAATTGGCTAACATTCTAGCCAACCAAGGTGTCAGTAGTAAGGACCATGCAATCTCAAGAAGGTGGAATACAATGGCACAGAGTAACCTGAAAAACTCTGTCACAACCAGGCGGAGGAGGATAAAGCAGAATACAGAGGCAAAATGACTGAACACAATCAGTAATGGTCACCGGTTAGAGGTCTACACCAAGTGGGACTAAAGGTGCGTAATGAAAGGTAAGACAAGGGAAGAGGTAAAATGGACCACGATCAAGACTTTTCTTAGTGACGGGACTCAGAGCTTCCTGAACAGAAGAAAGAAGCAATAGAAACCTATGCATCATCCTATTTTTTCAGTTATTGAAGTCAAAACCACCTTTGGGTGGTTTCGTAGCGATCACACCACTTTCTTGTCAAAGGTGCTTTTAGACTTTTTGCAGCGATGCCACAGAAAACATGCCACGTGGTGGAGGGCACGGTCCAAAATCCACTCTCCCCACTCCCTAAAGGTCGATGACCTTAGGTGTACGATTCTCTACTCAGTCATTCGATGGTGACTGGTTAATCAATGCTCAGGATCCATCGAGCAGTTTGGTGGGGCCCGTGGTTTGGGTCGGGTTGGCGGTTTCATTTCTGATCGCACCACTTTCATGTTAAAAGTGGTTTTAGTTTTATTGGGAGCGATATCTTTAGGCTTCTGCCACGTGGCCAACGCGGGGAGTGGAAACCACCATCCATCGTGAGGTAATTTTTGCACAGGTTTGGTGGTGCGATACTTTGGGGTGTCGTCCGGTTTCGTGGGGTGGTGTTAATCGTCGGTTCTGTTGGTTCCTTTATAGTAGGGCCCCATGTATTGATAGGTTTTTCTCTTGAGCAACGTGATTGGTTATTTTCTGTAGATCTGACTTTTGGGGTGAATGGTTCTTCTAAAGTATGTAATGAAAGATTTTGCTGTTTGCAGCGTAGTGATGCTTTTCTTTGGCATCAGGCCCTTTGGTTCCCTTTCTCCTATTGGAGTTCAGGGTTTATGTATATTCTGTAAATTTCTCTTGATTTTATGAATTAGAAGGAACTACTCTTGCTTTAGCCAAAAAGATATTTCCGAAGTCCACACAGAACCTTATTTCTCCATTTTTCCTTCTAAGAGGTACTAAATTAGCCACCCAATCAGAATACCTAAGTGGGACTATTATTTTGGCATCAAGCAAATTCTTGACCTCCTTTTCAATTAATGGTAGAAGTAGAGGATTTATCTGTCTAAGCTTCTGTTTGTAAGGTTTAACTCCCTCCTTCAATGGAATCTTATGCTGAATAATATTTACATCATAGGTTTTGAGATCTTAATAGGACCATGCAAAGACATCAACATAATTCTTGAAAAGTTTAATATCTCTTTCTTGAAAATTAGGTGAAACTCCACCATATAATTTGACTAACCTGGGATTATCCTGAGTTCCAATGTTGTGATCTTGAATATGTTCATCCTGTGAGATTTACCGTGAGTCCACAACCACATCATTGGAATTAAAAATCCTTTCAAGAGGAAGAAGTCCCTTTGGCAGAATATTATCTTTCAATTGAAACATCTTCTGATTTGCTATTGAATCTTTTAAACCACCAGCTTCTACAATTTCTGTTGTCTCTTCTTCATCCTTATCAATTTTTGTGCCCTGGATCTCTTCAACCATAGTCAAAAACTCCTTAATCTATTGGTCATCTTCAAAAACTTGCCAGTTCTTAATATTATCAGGAACATAAGGTCTGTGTCTCATTTCTACCTCATATCTTAGTATTGGATTAATAGGGTTCTTGAAAGTGCTGGCATACACAGCCAATGAATCTGCTAATCTATTCTCATATCTTGGAATGAATTAAATGTTAAAAGCTTCAAAGAAGTTTTCAATGAAATCCCATACGTCATTTTTGTATGCCTGGAGCCTAGGATGCTTTGTTTGGTAATGATCTTTTATCTGCTTAGCTATGAATCTCCAAAAGTAGAAATTTTCTTGACTCCGATCTATTTGGTTGTTTGTAGAGAAATAATCAAGGACTCATATTCTACCACATTGTTAGTTTCCCTGAACTCTAATTTAAAAGAAAAAGGGAACATATTACCTCTAGTTGAAATTAGAAGAAAACCAACACCTGTTCCTTCCTTGGAATAATCTTCATCAAAGAAACACTTTCAAACTTCTTCCCTCTATAGCTTTGTAATTACATTGGCTGAAGCAAGCTTCTTCTGATTATCTTCAGCCAGCTTTGCATTATCATGCAGGGTGAAACAAGCAAAGTCATCCTTTTCTTGACTATATATAGGTTACTTTCTTGCTCCATATTTTGTAATTGTTTTTACAAACCTAGTTTCTCTGTACAATCTCCTCTCCTCCCCACCAAAAATTGGTATAATAGCATATGTAAAATCTAGTTTCAAAACGCCTCGCAATTTAGCCCCCCACGGCCTAGATAGAAGCATTCCAAATCTAGCAAGAACATTTACTATTACAACATCCATGACCAAGCTTCTAGCTGGAATTTTGGCTAGTGACACTGCCATATCCTTAATAACCCCAAGACACTTGTTCTTATTCGAATCAAAAGAATACAAATCCCTATAAGGTTTGGTCACTTGTAGATTTAGTTCTTCATCACTGACAGAGGCATAAGATTATGTGAAGCTCCTAAATCAAACATACAATTATGTAGGAGGAAATCATGAACCAATAGAAAAATATAAAAAGGAAGTATTGAAGAATCTATTTCCTCTACATGTGGACTAAAAACCACTACTGGATTATCTTCCTGTAGATTTACAGTGTCATTTATACTCTCATTTTCTTTTAAATTAATAAACTCAGTAATCTCCTTTTGATAAGTAGGTGTTTTTTCCAATTCTTTAAGGGAAACTTGTATTCTTACCTTTTCCAACTACTTAGTAAGACTAAACAAGTGACCCTATTTAGTAGTCTTTTCATTCTCATCTTCACCTTTCTTCATGACTGGAATTACTTCAGGAATTGAAACAAGCTTCTCCAAAGGAATTTTTCCAGTTTGATCTTGTGAAGACTCACCTCAAAGTATTTTTGTCTTTCCATTTGCTATTTGTTGCTACTTTCCTTTATTTACTTGTTTTATAGGCCGAGATTCTTATGGAGTCGCCATTGGTGAGGAAGTTGAAACTTGCTGCTCACTATCATTTTCTTGATTTCTTGATCTTTTCCTACATCTCACATCATATTTCTTATGTAGTTCAACCTGCATAAAATTAGAGAATTGTTTCTAATATTCATCGATTTCATTTTCATCTTGAATAGCATCTGCTTCATCATACACATACTCTTCTCCTTCAATGCCAAGTTCATCTTCATCTAATGCATATAATGTAGAAATCTGATCTTCAGTTTGTTCATCACCAGGATCTTCTTCTATATATAATGGTGCTTGAAGTTGATTTTGATCTTTCCTTTCCTTTTGCAAGATTTGCAAAGGTTGTCTTCTATATTGGGGATTAAAGTTCTTATTATATTGTGTTTGTCTCTACAAATTCTTATTTTCTAGCTCTAATTTATTTAACTTATCTGACAAAGTTTTCAACATATCCTCAGATGCTTGACTTTGAGAGGATTCTATCTTTTCCTTTCCCTTGTCCTGGGTAGGTTGTGTCTCTGCTTCTTTTCCTGCAGTCACCAGATTTTCTTCTATCTCTAATGCATCTGTTTGGATCTGATCAAGGGTTGAAGCTCTTCTTTCCCTTAATGTGAATCCAAAATTTAATTCAAAAGCCCCTGCAAAAGTTTTTTTTGTGCCAGCAAGAGGAGGCTTAATCTCTACTGGGAGATAATTGTACAATTTATTAAATCTTCTGACAAATTCAGCCACATTTTCATCATATTTCTTCTTTATGGCATCTATTAATGAATATCCATGGTCTCTTTTTTCTCCCCATCACTGAATAAACACATGTTCCATCCCTTCCCAAGAAGGAATGGTATTATTGGGAAGTCCTTTGAACCATTTCCTTGCTTCTCCATCCAAGCACTGAACAAAGAATCTTAGAAAAACATATAAATGTTCAACACTTAGGCTTTCTGCAAAATTACAAAGTAATACTACATGATTCTCTGATGTCTGTTCATCTTCTGCTAAAAAACAAGGAATACGTTTTAGGTAATCCTGTGGCATTTGATTGAACGGTTGTGGTAGTCAAGGAGGTGCATACCTATTCACCTAGAATGCAGGTGCTTCCATGTTTACTGAACTTTGATTACCAACAAATGTGGAACCTGATTGAGAGGTAAATGAAATGTGCACAGGTGGTAATGTGGCTATTGGTTGAGGTTGAATGATTATAGTAGATAAATGAAAAGTAACAGATTCTAAAGATTGCTCTTGACAGTTAGGTTCATGAAATGAAGATGATGAAAAGGATGAGTCTTTGTTAGATTAATGTTCAAGTGAATTGCTGCATGATGCAGACAATGTAGGAATTGGTGTAATTAGAATCCTAGACCTTCCAACTGTTATGAAACCAGCTCAGATCAATGCCTCAGAATTTAGCTTCTTCGAGGGGGAAACCTCCTTTACATTACATAAATGAACAATTCTTCAATGATTCAAATGACAAAACCTGCTTTCTATATATAGGAGTCTAAGGAGTCATAATGTAACCCAACCGACATAAAAATATTAATATAAAGCCACAAAAATAAAAATAGAGGGATTCTATGGGGCACAATAATAACAATATGGGGACAATAGGGGCACAACAATATTGATAAGGGATAAAACTACAATAGTAATGCGGTAATCACTAGTATTATAGGGACCCAACATGCCCCTCTCCTTCAAAAAAGTGTTGTCCTCAACACTTCAGTAGTTTTGGATGCTTCTGTATAAAATTCTCATCCTCCCATGTGGAATCTTCAGTGGATAAGTTCTTCCACTTGATAAGATACTCCGAAATTGATCGATTTCGTAACTATCAAGTTCTTGTTTCTGTGACTACTTTTGGTTCCAATATAATTTTTCTTTCCTCGTCAAGTTCTGGCAATATTGTTTCAACTGGGAGCTTGTCGCCTATAACCTTCTTTAAACATGAAACATGGAAAACTGGGTGCAATCGAGAAGTTGCAGGAAGCTCCAATTTGTATGCCATAGTACCAATCTTTTGCAACACCTTGTACGGACCATAATACTTTGGTGATAATTTATTATCCTTCTTAGCTTGCTTGAGGGACATTTGCTTATATGGTTGTAGCCATAGGAATACTGAATCACCCACATCAAAACTTCTTTCACTGCGATGTTGATCTGCCTGTTGTTTCATTCTATTCTGTGCCAACATGAGTTTATCCTTTAAGAGTTGGAGGAAATGTTGTTGATGTTCGATGTGATGTTCCACTGCTTGAACCTTAGAATTTTCTCTTAAATATGATGTGATGGATGGTGGCTGATATCCATAAAGTGCCATAAATGGGGTCATTTTTTTTGCTATATGGAAGGAAGTGTTATACCACCATTCAGCCAGAGGCAACCATTTGACCCATTGTGTCTATTTATCAGATACAAAGCAACGAAGATATCCTTCCAAAGATTTGTTTACTATCTCAGTTTTCCCATCAGATTGAGGATGATAAGATGAGCTATGAGCTAACTGAGTAACAAGACAAGAAAATAATTCTGTCTGAAAATTCCCAGTGAAAATGGGATGTCTGTCACATATAGTAATCTTTGGGCTTCCATGTAGCTTTTGAATTGTTTCCATAAATGCAATAGAAATTGTATTGGATTTAAATGTATGTGATAATGCACAAAAGTGTGCATACTTGGTAAGTCTGTCAACTACCACCATGATGACACTCTTTCCCTGAGACTTGGGTAAACCTGTGATAAAATCCATTGAAACCTCCTCCCAACGTTGGCTTGGAATGGATAAAGGTTGTAATAGACCGATGTCTTAATTGTTTCAAATTTATTTTGTTAGCAAACAAAACATTCCGCCACAAACTTTTGAATATCTGATTTAAGGCCCTCCCAAAACAATTCCTTCTTAACCCTGTGGTAAGTTTTTAAAAATCGTTAGTGTCCTCCTAAGGGAGAAGTGTGCAATTCCATAAGAATCTTTTGTTTTAGCTGGGAATTCTTACAGAGGTATAAATGATCTTTGTACCATAACGAACCATTTTTCCAGCTAAATGTATTAGACGTACTAGAGTCTTATTCTAACTTTTGAATAAGTTCCCACACTTCTTCGTCATTCTTCCATTCCTCCCTTGCTTCGTTTATCCAATCTGGTTGGATAATAGAAATGGCGCACAACAATGCTTTCACATCCACATCCTTTCTTGAGAGTGCATCTGCCACCACATTTTGCTTCCCTTTTTTGTAGATGATTTTAAATTCATAACCCAACATCTTTGCGACCCACTTTTGTTGCTCTTTAGAGGATAATATTTGTTTTAAAAAAAGTATTTAAGGCTATCATGATCCGTTTTTACCTTGAAGTGTCTCCCCATTAGGTAGGGTCGTCATTTCTTAAGTGCATGGAGTATTGCCAACATTTCCTTATCATAAATAGCTCTGTGTAAAAGCATTCCCTTGATTGGATGACTTTCAAAAGCAACGGGTCTTTCATCTTGCATTAAAACAACACCAATTCCATTTCCTGAAGCATCACATTCCACAATAAAGGTTTTTGTGAAGTTTGGTGTAGCTAAGACCGGTGCTTGGCACATTTCGTTTTTAAAATGCTCGAAGGCGTTTGTTGCTTCTGGAGTCCATGAAAATGCATCCTTCTTCAATAATGTTGTTAGAGGTGTTGCTATTCTCCCATAATCCTTAACAAAATTGTGATAATACCTTGTCAACCCGAGAAATCCTCGTAGATGCTTTATGGATGTGGGAATTTTCCATTCCTTAATGGCTTTAATTTTGCTAGGGTATACCTTAACTCCTTCATGAGATACAATATGACCCAGATATTCCACCTCTTGTAATCCAAAGAAAAATTTGGATCTTTCTGCATATAATTGTTTCTCCTCCAATAATTGTAGCACCCTATCAACATGTTCAACATGATCCTTCGATGACTTGCTGTAGATTATTATATCATCAAAAAATACTAACACAAATTTTCTAAGGAATGGTTTGAAAATGGAATTCATCAAACCTTGAAATGCTGAAGGTGCATTGGTAAGGCCAAAAGGCATGACCAAAAATTCATAATGACCTTCATGAGTTCTAAATGCTATTTTCAGAATGCCTTCAGTCTTCATTCCAATTTGATGATATCCTGAACGAAGATCCAACTTGGTGAGGTAAATTGATCCATGCAATTCATCCAGTGATTCATCAATGACAGGAATGGGAAACTTATCTTTAATAGTGAGCTTGTTGAGCTCCCTATAATCCAGACACATGCACCATGATCCATCCTTCTTATGCACCAATACTACTGGAGAAGAGAAAGAACTTTGAATTGGTTGAATTATACCAGCCTCTAGCATTTCTGCAACCATACGTTCAATTTCACTCTTTTGGGCATAGGGATATCTGTACGGCCTGATGTTTGGAGGAACACTTCCTAGAATCAGATGAATAGCATGATCATGATCACGAATAGGTTGGAGACCTTTGGGAGTCTCAAATACCTTGGAATTATTGTCCAAGACATTTTGGAGATCTGGAGAAATAGATGATTCCAATGTGGAAACATCTAGTGAACATAATTGTGCAATTACATCTCTTTGTTCCTTTTTTAGAATCTTTGTCATACCGTTAGAGCTGATTATCTTTCCTAGTTTCCTTGCAATACCCCTTAATTCAACTTCCTTTCCTTCCATAGAAAATTTCATGAAAGGTTCTTGAAAATTAAAAGCTATTGTACACAAGGATTGTAGCCATTGGACTCCTAGTACAACATTAGCACCTCCCATTGGAATGGAAAGCATTGGGCTAGTCAATACATATTCTCCCATGGATAGCTTGATATTATGGCACTTTCTAGAGAAATTTATTATTCCTCCATTTGCAACCATCACTTGACACTCTGGTGCTGGATATAGGAAGCAATTCAATTCTTTTTCTACCTTACGATGAATAAAATTGTGGGTACTTCTTGAATCAATCAACACTATTACCTTTTTCTTCTTGATTTGTCCTTCTATCTTGATGGTTTGAGGAGTGGTAATTACTACCAATGCATTACAAGATATGGTCGGATTCATTTCTTCTTTATCTAGGCTTTGTTCCTGGAGTATATCCTCTTCTTTTGACCTTTCTTTCTCCTTTTCTTCTTCCTCTTCACAATCTATGTAGAATAATTTATTCTCAACACACTTATGACCTTTAGTGTATTTGCTATCACAACTGTAACAAAGCCCTTTTGCTCTTTTTTCTTCCAATTTTTGTGGTGTCAACCTTATAGGTTGTGGAAGACTAGGGGCAACAAAACTTCCATCTTTATAGTTGTGAGTGGTATGCTTCCTGGTTGCCATAATTTTGCTTTCCATTTTTCTTGCTAACCTGAATGCCTTCTCTAATGAATCAGGTTCCCAAAGGCGAACATCATTTTGGATATTATCCTTTAAAGTCCCTATGAACACATCAATCCTATGCTCCTCTGGAATATTTTTTACCCTTATGTTCAATTTTTGGAACTCCTCAATGTGCTCCATTATTGAACCCTTTTGTTTGAGACTTATCAATTGGCTAGAAAAAGTGTTGTTTTTTGTATCCTCATAACGTGCTGTCAATTCTTCTGTAAAAATTACCCAAGTGATAATTTGTTTACGAGAGCAAAGCCATTGATACCATACAAACTGATTTGGTTCCAAATATAAAGTTTCAATACATACCTTTTGTGTGTTTTGCACATTATTGAGATTGAAAAATTGCTCCATCTGTAATATCCATGTTGCCGGATCCTTGCCATCAAACTTACTCATATCTATTTTTGGAATATGGTGGGTCTTCGATATAACATTAGAGTCTATGGAATCATGATTAACATTTCTTTTGTTCTCATCATGAGTTTCCTTTACTACCCTTTAACCATTAGCGACCATTTCTTGTAGCAACTTATTCATATTTATCTTCAATTCTTCCATCTTATCATCCATGCCATCAATTTTAGCGTCCATGCCATTTATCTTAGCTTCCATGCCATCCATATTAGCTTCTATGCCTTTCTTTAAACAATCCATCTTAGCTTCTACACCTTTCTTTAAACCATCCATCTTAGCTTCTACATCTTTCCGTAAACCATCCATCTTAGATTCTGTTGCTTTTTGTGCAAGTAACACTTTTTGCACTTGGTCTCATAATTTTGATATATCATGTTGCATTTATTCCTCTTCTTCATAAGTCATGCTAGATATTTTAGGTTGCTTACTAGGTTTTTTCATTTTCTTTCCTTGGGGCATCAACTACCGATTCAAAATAATTTTTCAAACCAAGCTTATGCAAAAATTAAGAAAAAACTACACACCTTTTTTCACTTTGTAGAAGATTGATATTGAATCTGATGTATCTTTGCAATTTCAGATCATCCAATTCTAAAATTGCGACCTGTAGTAGCCCTCTGTTTTCTCTTTCCAATGCCACCATTCTGATCGAAGTTGGATTATCCAAGTAAGCGTTATCCACAATCTCCCAAGATGACCTGATTATAGACTAGTTCAGTAGAGCGCACTTGTATGACATGGCACGAGTCACTGTTTCGACCTTTGGATCTGGAAAAGATATACAAAAAAATAAAGTCCGTCCTCTTTCTTTACCTTCTTACAAAATTTCAATCTGATGCTCAAATAAAAAGTTATGATGATTTTCACAAGGTCACCTATTTGGAATGGAATTCAGGAGTCTACAAAAATACCAACTTCCTCAGATCATATCTCCACAAATATAGCGTGAAAAGCTCTGAAATTCAAACCCAAGATTCATCGCAATGTCTTCTCAAATGGATTTTTTTTAGCTTCTGAAACGTTGCAGAAAAAAAGTTATAGCGAAAATGCCATGATGACCTGTTTGGAGCAGCAAAACCCTAGAATCCAACACTCTGATACCAAATGTTATGAAAACAACTCACAAAAAGATATAAAAGATAGATCAACTCCTTAGAATTCAGCCTCTTCGAGGGGGAAACTTCCTTTACATTACATAAATAAGTAATTCTTGGATATTCAAATGACAAAACCTCATTTCTATATATAGGAGTCTAAGGAGTCACAATATAACCCAGCCGACCTAACAATAATAATATAAAGCCACAAAAATAACAATAGAGGGATTCTATGGGGCACAGTAATAACAGTATGGGGACAATAGGGGCACAAAAATATTAATAAGGGATACAACTACAATAGTAATGGGGTAATCACTAGTATTATAGGGACCCAACACCAACCCTCCTAGAAGGTAGCCTTTCAGGATCTGAAAGAGCTTGAACCTTCTGTTGTGAAGTGTCTGATCTAGTATGGGGCCTTCTTGAAGCCAGATTTACTACTTTGATTCAAAACAACCAAATATTTCCTCCTCGCTAAACAACTAGAGGAAAATATTGAAACCTAGGGAAAAGTATTCTTGTCTTCTCTCCCTGGCAATGACGCCAATTAATGTTGTTCCGTAAGAAAACAATTTGCTTGCTGTAGGGAAATTGTGCTTAAGATATTAATAAATATTATTTACTGTCACTTATATGTCACTTAGATATATGTTGTGTCTTTAAATGAAGGACCTGAAAACTTGGTCTTTAACCCTTAGTACATGTATGACGAGAACATCATAGAATGCCATTTGTTGCTAGATATAAATGATGAATGAAGAAAGCTTGAAGGAAAAGTTAAAGATAGTATGTTGATATTTCACAGAAACTACTATCCATCACTTAAAAGAATTATGGAAATGAGAACTAAATCATACACAATATGTTGCTTAACATAGAAACTACCATCTGTGACTCTAGTTGAAGTTAAAGATAATATGCTGGTATTTCATAGAAACTATTATATATAAGTTAGAAAAGAAGGTGGGAACTTCAAGTATAGGAGCTCTCTTTTAAGGAATTTTAAATTTATCTACATAAGAAAATAAAGACCCGTAGATTCATTACTATATTTTAAAGAAGAAAACATAACATGACATGTAACAGAGAAGGTTACAAGATTATACCCAGCAACTCCTCGAAGCTTCTGATTCTTTCATTAATCAACGATGATATCAGGAATACAGTGGCCTAGTCTCCGGGTTCTCCAAAATTCCCACCCTTTCTTACTAAATTTTCCTCTTTTTATACATTGTAGAATAGTTATTGATTTCTAAAACTACCCAAATTTTCTTACTGTTTTTCCAACTATATGAAGTCAAAACTATTACAAAATTTTACAGAGGGTAAAAGACACCTCAAAGAACATGAAATAACAAAAACATAACTGGATTTGGAAGGGGATGATAACTATTGGCTTGCTTTGTTGATCTGCTATTGAATTCCTCTGTAAATGCCCTAATGATGCTTAATTCAATTTAGCCGTAATGAAATACGTTTAGTTTGTGTAATCCTGGGCTTACATGGGCATTCTGATTTGGCGAAATGTAAAGAAACATACTGGATTTTCTTCCTCATCAGCTTTGGCTCTAACCCTAATTTTCTAATTGACACAGCGAAATTAACACAAACCTTTGACTAATACAATACTCAAAAGAGTTAATCCTGCTCTATAAACCTGTCAAATGCACCCATTCATTGCCACGTTGACTTCCATCGCAAATCACAATCAGCCCGATAATCACTGTAAAACTTAACTTACGCATCCTTAGGCTGCATAACTATGGAAGTGTTGGACTTATGCATAAATCCATTATATTTGTGCTTTTCTATTGTAAAACTTTTATAATAAAAATATATTATAAAACATGGTTTTTCCGCTTTCAATACGGGCTTTGCACAATTTTCGAGGTATACCTTTCCACTCATACATCCCACTGTAGATCTGCAGTTTTTAGATAAGACAGTCTATAAACGTTTCACGTAGGACATAAGCCCAGACAATACCCACCCGAGATGGGAAGTTTCCTCTCTCCACCAGACTACTACGTGTTGAATTATAAGTGGGATCGGGTTATTTCCAATTAAAACTATTTACTATTTTTTCTCCTCCTGAAAACCTACCTTATAACTTGAAATTTGCCTTTTCGTATGCCTTGCAGACCTACCAAACTTATATAACATAATATATATCAACTATCAGATCTGGCCCATCGTAAATCGCAAATCGCAATCAACATGCCATATACATATATACAAAGTGTTATGTGATGATCGCAGACCCGCCAGGCTTATAAATCATAATATGTATATGCCTTGGGTCTGACCTTTCTATTATAACCCTTTACAATAAAAATACATATAAAATTGGGTAAACAAAATATATATGAAGGTCTTTTAATATAGTGGACCTGCCGGACTTTACAATAAAACACATATATATATTGGTTCTGCTATCGTGAATCGCGATCGGCAAAAGAACCAACATATATGCATAAAGGCATTGCAGACCTGCCAGAGCTATTAAACATATTATATATACATTCGGGTCCGACCCTTATAGGGGATCGCAATCGGTGGGATCACATATAAGCACTCTATTTTATTTCACACCTGCTGGAACTTTGCAATCTAATACATATATGCTTTGGGTCCAGCGCGCAATCACAAATCGCAGTCAGCGCTATCGGCAGAACCAGTCATATATATCATCTTGGATCCATCGAACTCTACAAAACACAACTTATAGTATTTCAGGTCCAGCTTTAACCCTTTTAACACTTGTTTCTTTTGCAACTCCGATATGTTACTTTGTTTCGTTTGTGCTTTGATTTCGATATACAATTTGTTACATCTCCCTCTTGTCTTATCTTTTTTCAAAATATTTTTTAGTGATTTTTTGAATGAAACAAAAAGATACATGTTACAGCAGAGGCAACAACAAACTCTAAAAATGTTGTTCCTTTGAGGGAATAACAAAAAACACTCGAAAAAAGTGTTGTTCCCTTGAGAGAACAACAAACTCTAAAAGTGTTGCTCCATTAAGGGAACAACGAAAAAACACTAAAAAAAAGTGTTGTTCCCTTGAGGGAACAATAAAAAACACTGCAAAAAAAGTGGTGTTCCATTGAGGGAACAACAAACTCTAAAAGTGTTGTTCGCTTGAGGGAACAACAAAATCCACCGGAAAAAAAGTGATGTTCCCTTGAGATAACAACAAACTCTAAAAGTGTTGTTTCCTCGAGGGAACAACAAAAAACACTCGAAAAAAGTGATGTTCCCTTAAGGGAACAACAAACTCTAGAAGTGTTGTTCCCTTGAGGTAACAACAAAAAACACTCCAAAAAAGTGTTGTTCCCTTGATGGAACAACAAACTCTAAAAGTGTTGTTCCTTGGAGGGAACAACAAAAACACACTCGAAAAAAGTGTTGTTCGCTTGACGGAACAACAGCTGTTCCCTTCAGAGAACAACAAAAAACACTCTAAAAAAAGTGATGTTCCCTTGAGGGAACAAAAAGCTGTAAAGGTGTTGTTCCCTTGAGGGAACAACAAAAAACACTCGAAAAAATGTGTTGTTCCCTTGAGGGAACAACAAAAAAACACTCGAAAAAAGTGTTGCTTCCTTGAGGGAACAATAGCTATTCCCTTGAGGGAACAACATAGAAGAGTTAAAATGTGTTGTTCCTTAGAGGGAACAGAAAAAAGTGTTGTTCCCTAGAGGGAACAAAAAAAATGCAACAAAGTGTTGTTCCCTAGAGGAAACAACAAAAAACAGAGAAAAAACACAGTAAAACAATCATATTTATGCCTACAAACAAACAGAAAAATAGAGAAAAGAAATTGTATTTACAGAGAAAGAAAAAAATAACTTTTTACAAAAATGAAGTCATCGAAGGATTTTCTTTTGCAACTAGAACTTACATGGTGGGGTCCTCATTGTTCAATAGCCAATGGAGCGAAAACTACAATTTGAAGGAAGCAAGACCCAAAACACAAAAACATAAGAGAAATTAGAAAAAAAACAACACTTTATTTTAAAACAGTATATAAATAAATGAATTAAGTTACAACAGCTATGATGTTATTTCCTATGGGAATATAAATCTACCAATGGAAAAAAAATGATCTCTTGGAAAAATGTATTGGCAGTAGTGACATGAATCTTCAAATGGAAACCAATTCTTCATTTCTTTTGTTATGAACTCGTTAGGTAATGAATTCAACGAAATTCCCCTATTTCATTAAAATTTCTTTCAAGAATCGCTTGTCCATAAATTGACCTTCTTTATTCTCCTAGGACTGGAAAAAAATGAGTGTCGACCTGCAATAAAACATTAAATCATGGAGAAAGAGAGGTGATCAGCTCCCCTAATCCAAGAATTATGCAAAAAACTAACAAGTAGTTACTTTGTAAAACAAATCCATGGAAAAGTAGCAAAGTAAAATTAATTTATTACCTGCGGAAGAGCAGTGGCCAATCATACTAACCTGAAATGTTTTAATCTTAACTTCTTTGTTTTTCATCCAATTTTAGTGATTCGAAAGCCAAATGATAGATACTTCAAAGATATATTACCAATAGAAACAATTTTTAAAAATTCAATGATATGATATGTCAATTTTACTTAGAACATCCTGCCTAACAAAGTCATTTTCGATTTCCCCACTTAGAACAATAGTGGATATTTTAAGCATAGCTTTTTCATTTGATGATGGATTCAAATGATTCAAATTGTAAATTAAATTAGATTCATTTATTTATCTCCAATAGAGACAAGTTTTGAAACAAAAAAATTTGATGGGTCCAATACTCTAATGAACAGCCAGAAAAACGGAGTTTTAGGAGTTTTGATTTACGATAGACAGTTAGTATTTTGGTCATAAGGTTATAATACGATATCGAAGATGAGTGATTAAAATTTTCTTTTAAACTAGATTCATATGGTAATACACTGCGGAAGCATGTTTTCAAAATATAGTCATTTAGGCCTCCAAAAACTGACTATCCCAACCCTTTTCCCGCGCTACTTACGAGACATTTAGTCACTATTTTGGTTATAACTTTTTCGTTTCAAATCCAAATTGAGTTATTCAAATTGGGTTGGAAAGTATACATAAAGGTATACTTAGGATAGGAACATTTTTTAAAAATATTCCCCTTTGGTCCTTCAAAACATGACTGTCGCGACTGTGTTTTTAGAAATTTCATCAAGCCCACAAGCCAAAAAAAATGATATTCAAGAATTTTTTCCAAATTGGTGATAAAAATTAATATGAGTGTCTATAGAACTGCTATTTCCATTATAATTCATCTATATACACAAATAAATTGAAAAATTTATCACCAATGTTGATTTCCATAGCGTGTTGCAAAAAAAGCAACTATTTTTACATTAAAAAACATGTGTTTATTTTATTTCCTTATTTATTTTATTTTCTACAATAACCTACTATGATTTGAAAAATTAATATCATTATGTATAAGAGCACTTCAAGTGGAGCCATTTTTGCAATAATCCCTCAAGTGTGTATATACCCAAATTTGAAAAATACATGCTAATGAATATTAGGGTATGAGAAGCCAACTTCCCTTGAAAAGATGGTGTCAAAAATTGTTGAAGTATGGAGTGATGCTGCAAGAAAATGATGGATTGAAACCAATCTTCAATATATCCTTTACTCTCTTGATTTCCCATAGCCATCATATCATGAAGTTCTTGCACTTTTAAAATGACTTGTTGATGCAAACTAGAAGAAACTTCATTTTCTTTCATAACTTCTACAATTTCTGGATTTGAAACATTCTAAATCTCAATATAAGTTTTCTCCAATGGTGCATGTGAGATAGAATGGGTGGGAATGGTGGCTAAATTTTGTGGTTCAACACTCTAGGCATGGTGTACTGGTTTATTATGGTGATGGTGTGGAATGAGTTGAGCAGGAAATTGTGTATAGAATGGAGCATTTTGATGATGTAGTTGATTGGGTTGAGTGGATGATTTTGATAGGCAAGCAAGATGTTGTGGAAGAGCTGGTGAATAATATGGATGATGTGTTTGTGCTACAAGATGAGGGAGAGTAGCCATGCAATTATAAGATGAACCATGCCAAACTTGTAGACAAGATTGGTGGGGGTTATATTGAGATTGACATGGCTACCCTAACACATCAGTATTCCATAATGGATTATGCAAGTAAGAAAATGGAGAGGAAGTGTTTTGAACTGTACGTGTAGGCCATGATTTCCATGGTTTTGACATTGTTGTAGCTTCCCAATCTCTTTGATATGATGTTTCCATCCTAGATAAGGAATAATGAGTATCTATGGTATACTCCTTTCGGTAATGAGGGGAAAAAACTTAATCAAATTCTACCCGATTTTTCTCAACCTGCAAAACATGCAATTGTGAATTCAGAGAGCTAATAAAATCAATTTTTAAATGTTCAAATAAATCGTTGATTTCAACTCCTATATCTCCTATTCTTGTAGTAGATTTGGAAAAGAAAGAAGAAACTTCTCTAGAATTCTTATCAGCCTTAAAGACTCCTCTTGAATACCTTATGCATAATTCACAAACCTCATCATATGATAACTGAAAAACATCACCTTTTCCTATCAGATGTAAGAGTTCTAAAAATTCATCTTCAATTCTTTCAAGAATGAGTGTTTTTAAGATCTCTTTTTTCAAATGCTTATGCTTTGATTTTTGAAGGTTGTAATGAAATCGTTCTACATAGTCCTCCAAGCTTTCATCTTCCCGTTGTATCATATTGAAAATATCTTCATCGGCCTTGCAATAGTCCAAGTACTTCTTCAAGAATACGTTCTTCATGTCCTCCCATTTTTGGATGCAGTTCCCACCAAGGGTCATGAACCATCGGAGAGCTACTCCTTTTAGAGTAAGAGGAAACACTTTCAACCTTTGATCATTAGTATAATAATCGTATCCTATACAAAGCACTTCAAACTCAAGTAAAAATTTATCTGGGTCTTCGTTTGCTAAACCATGAAAATTTGGTAGAGAAGATGGGGGAATTATGTGCATTTGTGTCACTCCTCCTAGAAATTTGATAAGGAATTCAAAAGTAAAAATGTGAGCCATTTCTTACCATAATAGAAGATGTTATTCATGTATTTCTTTGAGGCTCCTCCTTCAAATGTTCCTATCAATTGGTTAGTGAAATGGGTGGTGCTTACATGATCACTCGAGCGGAATTATGAGATTTTTTAAAAAAATTCCACCTCTAAAATTCCTACTTCAATTCCTATGCAATTCTGCTAAAAAGTGCGCGAAGGAGCAAGGACTTTACTTGCTCGTAACACATGTTCTTACCTTCAATTTTTAATACCGAATTCTTTCACAGCAGACAAACATCAAACACCCACTTCAACTTCTATGAAATTATGCTGAAAAGTGGGCGGAGGAGCAAGAACTTTACTTGCTTGTTACATAGGTTCTTACCTTCCACTTTTAAGACCCAATACTTTCCCATAAGCAAATATCAAATATACATCACTCTTTGTGAGATGGCAACACTCTCCCAGGCAACGGCGCCAAAATGTTGGGTGTTAAAAAGTGTCTTTTTTAAAAACTCCTAATTGCCTCACATTAATTATCAACCTGGGTAATTATTTTTGTTTCAAGAGTGTACACAATATGTGCAAGCTATAATCTAGAAAGTAATGATTTAAGATAATATATTGAATTCAATACAAGAGTAAATAGATCAAATCATAAATCTCAAGCTTGTAACGTTTAAGGGAAATAATACATCTAAGAATCCAAAGTTAATCTCAAGCAAAACCATAACCCAATCTTAAAAAATCAATTCAAATGGGAATAACATAAACTGAGAGCATTGTGGTAGTAACTGAGCTCTTTTAGCTGGATCTACATTAATCACACTTTATTCTACTTTAAGCAATGCGAATGGAAATAAGATCAACCGAGAGTTTAGTAGCATTGCCCAATCTCTTTCAGTTGATTCTATACTTTTGAATCATTGACCGAAGAATCCACAATTTTAACATTTTTGTACCAACGTTTCAAATCCCAAATGGGATCCATCATCAGGATATGACGATAAGAGTATGATTCTATACTAATCATACTCTTATCGTAATCAATGGAAATCAATGTCTTAACTGATAATTAATTCAATCTGCAGTGAGAATAAATGAAATCAAATGACAAATTTGTGAAACTACATGAGATCAGAATAAACGAAAGTAAACTAATGACAATGTAAACTCACAAGAAATAAAAAGATATCAAATAGAATAAACTCACAGGAAATGTAAATATATAAAATAGAATAACCTTACAGGGAATGGAAAAGTATCAAACAGGGAATAGCAGTAAGATCCACCAAAGACCGAGCCCTAGCCACCAATGAATGCTACCGATCTACTTTAGAATATCTGAATGATGAGAAACGCAAATTATATATTAGTCATTAAATTCACTCCTCATTACAATATGATTTGTCCTCCAGAATATGATTCTGTATATTGAAATTACAATTGAGATCCCAAGTGAAAGGCTAAATCTCTCCATTATCCCCTCTCCTCTCCTCCTATCCTATCCTATCTCTAATTATCCCCTTCTTTGATCTCTATTTTCATTTAAATACACAAAGAGAAGTTACAACAGAGATGATTACAAAATGATTCCCATAACAAAATTGGATTTTTCACAACAAATTGATCAAGAAGATCATGTCTGAAATATCTTTCCATCAACATTCAACAGGGACAGGTCGAATTTAGTATTGCAACTGAGATAATTTGGAAAATGGCCGCAACAACTAATGTGAGAAAATCATCTCTAGAGAGCCTTCTATTTCTCTTTATACGGACCAAATTTGGAAAAAAGGCTCCTCATCAATCTAATTCGGTCTATTCTGGACAAAATCCATGTTTCAGATTTTCTGGATTCTTCTCCATTTGCCCGAAATGTCCAATGAAAAACTGTCACTTCTTATTGCAGCGAATTTCTGAGTTGGAATATGTAGTGATGAGCTGGATATCAAATCTGCAATCTGGAAAATATCTTGGAGGCTAAAATGGTGAGTGATGTTACAAAAAAATTATTAATAAACCATCATTGGTAAAATCATGCATAATAATCATCAATTTATTAAAAATAAAGGAGAAGAAATAATATTTATCCATAAGAGCATAAATAATTATAAAATGGAATTATATGTTAAAGTATGATAAAATGATGTGATAAAGAATGGTAGAAATGGATGAAATATGTGTTAAAGAGTGATAATAATAATGAAAAACTAGCAGTCCAACACAAGGGTGTCACAAAAATTGACTATGTATGAACAATACTTCCCTAGAAAAACACCAATGTAGGGTTAATTTAAAGGGGTCACTTCAAAATATACTAAATCACAACCTTTCTCTTTTAAAATGTGCCTCAGAATACAAGGATCATGTCATATTACTATGAACATGTACTTTTCCAAACTTTATCAATATCTCAAACATAGACTAAAACTAAGTCTCCCTTTGAAAGACTAAATGATGGGCATTGTCACATATTGATTTTTCATATGCTTCTGATGGGCCTTATTGACATAGATATGTTTTAATATTTTTTAGCAAGGAATTTCAAATAAAATAGGTACTCCTTCTCAACTAATGTAGTGGGGAATAACTCAAAGGATAAATTTAATTAAATGGTTTTGAATTCAATTAGAAGAACCTTCTCCATTCCAGTACAAATTAGAAGGGGAAAAGAATTTCGGATGGGGGAAAATATTTTGGGATTTTGTTATTGAGGTTTTGTATTCCCAATGAGATGGAACCATTAAATGCCAACTGAATCCATTTTTATTTTCCATCCTCTAAAGAATTGTTTACAAAACTATGCTAACAATTTGAACTATACATTTAGCTTAAGGATAGTATGCTAATGAGTGTTCCTTTTGGAAACCAAACTCGTAGATAATTTCATGATCAATTTTCGCAAAATGTGTTCCATGATTTGTGAAAATTTGTCATATTCCACCAAACATGGTTATGTCATGATTGAATGTGAAGAGTGTCATTCTTTCACCGTCATTCACAATTATCAATATGGATTTTACAATCTTATACGATTAATCAAATACCATAATGCTGTACTTGTGACCATTTATAGAAGAGGGAACATCATAAAATCCACTCATTTCTTAGCTAAGGGACCAATAGTAAATACAAGGAGCAATGTAGGAATAAGGGCATGCATTTTCTTCATAAAAACATGAAAATGATTACAATTCCTAATAGCATGGATGTAATATTTAAATATTCATCATAAAAAAATGTCATGCATGAAAAAAATATAGGTGGTGGAATCACATATAAATGATCATCACATAATCCACTTTCACAATCATTCAAAATTTTCTTATCCTTCTTGTGAGCTTAGCAGTAGCCCAAAATTTGGTCAACTCCTTAATGAAACAAAGTGTGGTGAAGGCTAATGTATTTTTTGGCTTGACGGTGAATATGTTAGTGATTTTCATGAGATAGGTCAAATGTATGACATCAATTTTGAATATACACGCATATTGCTCAATACTGAGTATTAGAAGAGGACTATAGGAACAATTTTTCATTAAATACATGTTCACTCATAATATGATGCTCATTATCTTTGGGAAACTTTAGCATTAACTTAGCGAAAGCCAAGGACATCTTGGATTTTCATCTCGTAGATCCTAGATAAAGTCTTGCAATATAATGATCCATTTACAATAGTTACCCCTAATTATTCATGTGCTAAAGATATACTATGTTGGGTTTTAATATACAATAGATATTAGTTTTGGAGGAAGAATATCTGTTGGAGTCTCTAGATAAATCCATAGTTTCCAAGGCTAACTTCTCCACATCATTATGCTTCAATTGTTATCAAATGATAACTTTTCTAAAGTAGTGAATAACATTCTCGAGATATTACTAATATTACTACATGAAGATCATACCAGTGGTTGATTCAAATGCTATTAGATATTAGAAGAATTTTGTATGGTAGTTAGGTAAAATCAATGGTGAGGTTGATGTGAGAAATTTCCTTAAAATGTTAAATAATCGTTTTTCTTGATCATTCGATGTAAATGAATCCCCCCTTTCAAAATGTGCATGAGACATTTTCTAATATTGACATAAGCTACAGTAATCATTGGAAACAATTACATTCCCTCTAAATATTTCAAAGTATCCAAATTTTCCTTTAGAAGGAAACTATAACATTTCATCAACATCAAAGCATTGACCATGATCACATACATGGAAATAATAAAAGAAAATCAATATTTAGATATAAAACAAAAGGTGCAGGAAAGGTTCAAATTGAATTTATAAATATAATCTTTTTTCAAAAGAAGTTAAAAGCTGACCTTGACACTTAGGCATCCTTCGTGATTCAAAAGCTAGATCATCCAAGTAGACTTCCATAATGAATTTTCGGTTATGAAAAACATAATATGTACTATGTTGAAACATAGATTTAGCATTATCAGGAACCAAACGATATTTATCAATTATAAAATATTCCCCAAGGATAACTAAAATCACTCTCATCTTGATCCTATTTATGTATTTGAGTTTGATTATATTAAAGAATTAATGAAGAGAGTTAGAGAAGACATTTCTCGTGTAGTCATTTATAATTTAGATGATGAACAATGTATGTTACTCATCATACAAATGTGTTATTTAATATGGAAATTTAGCCAAATATATCTTTACATTTTGTTAAGAAAGATCCTTTAGAATATTTAATTGTTTAGTAGTTTTTGGATCTTTCTTTGGAGCCATGTGAGAAAAAAATAACAGTGCTAGTTTTTATCTGATTAATCCCAAAAAATGGATCTTCTAATTGAAGTTTTCATGACTTGTAAGTCATAAATTTTTGTGCTTTTATGAATCTAATATGTTGTCCTATAATACCCTACACGTGTTCTTCGAAATTTCATAAATTTAGAGAAAATTTCATCGGACATGTAGATAGTATGGTAACTTCCCCAAAGCTTGCTGCCTTTTGACCTATTCGTAAGAGAAAACATGTATAATAGGAAATGCGTCCAACTATTTATATATTCTTTTAAAATATTTACCTAATTCACTTTTATATGTCTTAGATATCTAAATATTTCACAATATGAAGTGTCCTATGAGAAAGTAAGAGTTATAGCAAAAATTCCATCATCACTATTTTGAAATTGACTTCAAGACCATTCACAAGCCATAACTTCTATAGGGTATCTGTCAAAAATTATAGAGCACTAGAATATGAAATCTAAAAGAAAAATTCTTTGGAATGTTTTCTAAATGTAGTTGAATTTTCTTAATATGAAACATCACAAAAAATAAATATATGGGAAGTCCCATGTTCACTCATTTAAAATTGATATGAGGGGATTTCACAAACACTAGGTTCCATTGGGTATATATATTCAAAAGCAGAGTTAACTATATTAGTAAATCTATTTGTAAACTATCATGTATATTTGATTCCAGATCCTGCATCAAGATTAATAGTTGGATTTTGCTAGCTGTTAACTACCTATACCAATAGGTTTCATATTTCATGATTGGCAAAGAAAGTTCCAAATATGCTCTGCTTTGATGATGCAAAGATCCCATATTTCCAAGAGAAGACAATGTGTGTATATAGCTCGATGTGGACTCAATTTTGATGGATGGTCCAACAGCCTAATCTGGATCATGCCATGTTTCAATTTTCTGCTGTAGAATAGAGAAAGAAGTCTGTCCAAACTGTTTAATCTTGGCAGACCAGTAGCTTAGGTAGAGAATTAAGGTTCCCAACTGCTTAATCTGGGACCTTGGAAGCAATAAGGGTAGTTCTAGATAGAAAATCAAAAGAAAAAGCCAAGAGAAAAGAAAAGGTAAATAAGGGTCTGCAAGTCTAAATGCACCCTCCAAGAAGAAACAAAAAATGCTAGGCAAGTAGATGGGTAGGCAGATGGGGTTGCAGAAGTGTCATTCCTTATAATTGGATGCGTGCTAACCTATTCACAAAGGAAAATCAATGGATTGAGAAGGTCTTCTTCTCCATCATGTTGCAGCAAAGCAAAGAAGCATGACTAACTTCCTTTTCCCCTTTTTTCACCTTCATTACTAACATCCCTTCATCAGTTGTGTTCATGGAAGAATTTGAGGTTTTATGGTGGTTCTTATTCCTTTAAAAGCCACATTTCTTGTCTAAAATTCTTTTCATTTTGATCTACTCCCTAAACTAAGTGATTTTCAAATAAACTTAGTGATATCACTCCTCATTCACCTGTTCATCCATATTAACCCCTAACTTCTACTATCTAAATCCCCTATGTTACCCTTTCGCTACTATTATAACATTATGGTGTATAAACCCCAAGCATCGTATAAATATCCCTCCCCTTGGCATTATAGCCATGTTTTCACTGTCAGGGATCTAATTGACATCTGGTCAGTTTTAGAACCCTAAACCTTACCCCTTTTTCCCCTTCTGAAGCCATTTGACCCATTAAGCCCTTCATTTGCTAAGAAACCTTGTGAAAAAAACCCCTTTTCACCCCTAACCCACTTCATTTGCAAAAAACATATAAAAACCCACTTTTTCCCGTTTACCCAAAGTTTGGCGCTATGCGCATTTTTTATAAAAAACATTGAAAACCATGGAAATCCGCCAAATTTCCAAAGTCCCCGCCGGGCACAGATCTCGAACAAAATATTATTTTATTCCCGCCCACCGTCCATATCGTTCGGCCACCTCAGCAATCCGTCGACCGTCGGATCGGGCCCTTTTTGATCCGACGGCCCTCGTACATATCGGACCGGCCCCGACGTCCGAAAGATACCTTCCGATATCTATCAGAGGGTGATGTCAGGCCTCTGCCATGCGTCACCCCCACAGCGTATCGGAGGTACATCTGACATTTCCGCCTCCGTATCATAAGCGGTGCGATATGAAACCGCTAACCACTCCTGGTTTTGGTTGATCCGCCCTGCCTCCGCCCTGCCTGCGTCAGCGCCGTGTCAGCGCCCCGTCTGCCAGTTGACCCCACCTGTCCGCCACCTCATCATCCCCGTGGACCTCTTGTATGCCACCACGTCACCCCATGACGTCATGCTGACGTCATCCGACTTTGACCCCACCTGATGACGTCATGTTGACGTCATCCAAAAAAAGCGCCAAAGTCCCGAAAAAACCATATTTTGGCCGAAATGTCGCGTTTTATGCACTTTTTGCAAAAAACGTTGTTATATCCTCTGCATGAACTTCACGTCCGAGGCTTCGCCAACCTACTGAATTCAACTTGAAGACCGCTGGCGCACCATTTCCACCTGCATTCGTGACAATTGTTCTCTGTATACCAGGTATTTATCCCAGTGAATCCTTCCTGCACCTGTTTTGTCTGTGAATTGCCATAAGAAAGCTTAAAACACTGAGAAACATATAATTCACCAGCAAGTCCCCTGTGTCTGGTCCTCATTTGCACCTACAACGTCGAAATTCACCAGCTAAGCCTCATTTTCCTGAGTTTCTATAAAAACTGCATTCTGTTCGCGCAATCGCGAACTGGTAACCCAAACTATACCAAATTTGCTGTAAAAGAGAGATTAAGGCCAGACATTTTCCTTATTCATGTTTTAAGCAGTATTTCAATTGCTGCAATTCACCTTTTTCCCTCTGTTCCTGAGTAATTCACCTTCTGTTCAAAGAAAACCTTTTGGTGTTGCTCTGCACAGTAACACTAGTCCATAAACTATAGAATCTTAAAAGGAAATCATGGATCCACCAGTAGCTCCTGTAGCATTAAACATTGCTCCATTAAATGCCCCTCAGAGAGAATTGGAGTGGCAACCCCTAGCAGACCTGGACTATCAAATCTCAGAAGAAATGCTGATGCACAGCAAGTTTCACATCCACTTATTGAATGAGTTAAAGGCTAAACATGAGAGTGGAACAGATGTACTGGGCATATGGGACTCCTTTCTCCCTATTTTTAAGCTCCCTCAGGTCAAACAGTTCCCTGACCTCATTCACCTATGTGCTGAATGTTATGACCCTACTCAGAGGGCTGTGCTTGACCCTTCAGGCTCAGTCGTTTTCTATATCACCCCTGAAGCTATCAAAGAGATGTTGCACTTCAGGACTCAGAAGAAGCTAGTTCCTTTATCACTGATAGACTTGATAAACCAAGGAGCTAGATTGATAGATGCTCAGGTCACCAAACTCAATCAGCTGTACATTGACTCTGACGCTGTGAAGAACCCTCCCATTTGTCATGTATATCTCAACCAACTAGGCAGAGACCTTGCAGATATGATTAGTCCCATTTTAGGCTATAATTCAATTGAACATATTGATGAAACTGTGCTGGTGATGATGCTTATGTTTGCTCCTGGCAAGTCTCCTATCTGCTATGACTATGCCACCTACATATCAGACAAAATACATGAGCAATTGATGAACTTGTCAAGAGAAAGGGTGTTCAGATACACCTCTTACATCTACCACTTAATCCTATATTATCAATATGAAAAGTTTTCTTTTGTTGTGAAAAGAGAGGATGCCCAAGGCAATCCAAGGTCAGTGGTTTATTGGTCCTCTGTCTTCCATCACAGAGCTCACTCTCCATATACTTACTATGAGTTCATAGATCTCTTCATCCACCCAGCCATGTCTCTGTTGATGAGCTCGCCTCCTCCAAGACTAACTGATGATATGCAAAGGATACTTCAGTTGTCTAAATTATACAGCATTGGGGACTGGTACTTCTACCAGAACCACACAGTTATAAGGATATATGGGTGTGAGCTGCCCCCATACAGATTGCCCAAATATGTGCCCATGAGACTATTTGCCCTGGAATACTTCAGGCAATTTGGAAATGCTGATGTGCTACACTTTTTAGGAAGAGGCAAGAAAGCACAGCTCAAGGTCAGGAACCAATTAGGCCACTTTGTCTACAAAAAAGGGAGGAAGGCTAGCTAGAGGCAGATAGAATGTTAGAATCCCTTGGCCTGCAATCCAGTTTCCTTTGGAAACCATATGACCCCAATCACTTCATAACTTTAAGAAGGGTCAAGTATAGGTTGTCTGGTTATGATCATGTAAGGATTCCTCATATAGAAAAGTATGCAAATCAAGTGAAATGGAGGAGGGGAACCTTAGAGGAGCCTCTCACACAAGAAGAGCTAAATCAGAGAGCTCTAAGAAATCTGAAAAAGATGGCTGACCTAGAACTTTGTCCACAGGTGTTCAATCTTCCAAGCAGTCAAGAGGGAGCAACTGCCTCTTCCTCCACAGCAGATCAGCAAAAAGCCAAAGCTACTAGGCAAATCTCTACCAAAGGCAAGGAAAAGGAAATGGAACCAGAGCAGCCACCTCATGAGGAGGTGCAGCAGCAACAACAGCAAGTACAACAGCAAGAACAGGGGCAGCAAGAGAAAGAGCAGCCCTTACAGCAAGAAAAGGCAACTGGGGCCCCAATTTCCACTGAGCAGCAGGCTCAGGATACTGTACCTCCCAGGCAAGAAACAACCACTGAAGCCTCAGTCCTCCAAACCCCACAAAAGGAGGATATAAGTAGAAGGAGGGACAGAGAAACTCCCCTCACAGAATCCACCAATCAGGGAGAAAAGAGACACAGAATGAATCCCCTATCAGAGGAGGAAATGCCAATAGGACAATCTCTGGGCATGGGCCCACCTAGTAGAGAAGCATCTGCAAGTTCCTTTCAACAGGGACAAGACAGAACAGTGGGAGGAGAAGTCAGCTCCTCAAGCCACCAAAGAGAAGGTGAACTGGGCATCAAACAACAGTTCATTGACATAAAGAGGAGAAGTGAGCCAATAAAAATACAACTATATAATCATTTGTTGAAGATGGCTCCTACTAACCAGCAAAGACTCATGTCCGCATATGATGTCAATGAGGGCAAGATGATCATGAGTCACTTCATGCCAACTACATTGCAACCGCAGTCCCCCTCAGACTACTTAAGGACCAATCTTGAGGTCCTTGCCAAGGATATCCACCCAATGGACAAAATCGAATTACATAAGCAAACGGGTGAGATGGTCTATGCCTCCTTGGTAGACAAGACATTGGATAATTATAGGCTAGTAAATAGCCTAAATAATACAACTGCTCAACTGGAGTTGGAGAGAGAATCCTCTCAAGCAAAGGACAATAGGATCAGGTCCTTAGAAGATATAATCATAGAGATTGGGCATGATCCCAAGGACATCAAGGGCATACAAGAAATATTGAAATTGAGGGATGCAGACATGGCAGCTTTGAGGAGAAAGATCAAAATTCCAGCAACAATTCACCCTCAAACAGATGAAGTTGCCCAGCAAAGACATGATCAAGATGCCTCAGCTTTGCTAGTGTCTTTATATAAACAGCTGATCCAAACACAAGAGAAGCTGGGAGAATCAGAGGCTGCATAGGCAGCATTACAAGCAGCATTATAGCAAAAGGAAGGAGGTCAAACATCTCAGCCTCCTCCAGAAATAATTAATCTTGAGGAGCCTCCTCAAACTACTGCTCCTCCCACTCAGCAAACAGACCAGGCAACACCTTCTACATCAGCACCAGTGCCAACAACAGAGCAGGCTCCAAGCCTACATATGCAGAAGCTCAAGAATGAAATCCAAGCCCTGGAAGCCCAAATGGCAGAATTAAAAGAGGCCAGGGAAAATTTGGTCAAGTTAAACGAAAGATATGACAAATCCAAGCAGACTGTAGCAGAAAAGGGCAGGGAAATAAAGGCCCTTAAAGATAAGATAAAAGAGCTGGAGAAGGAGCTCACACTTGATAAAGTGACAGCTGAGCTCAAGACAATCCTATGGGCCAACATTGGCCAATCCATAACTGATCAATGGCAATACATTGAGATAATTCATGAGCAAATAGAGCTCATAGGAAAAGCACACAGAGAAATCCAGAGATCAAGGGCCTCTCTAGGCAATATGCCTGAAGTTGCCAACAGGATGATCAATGTGCTTAATAATAGAACAAGTGCTCAGTTAGCAACTATGGGAATCTCCAACAGGACTGAGACTATTTTGTTGATAAAGAGGGTCCTAACACTGAGAAGCCTAGTGCAGACACTAGAGAGAAGGACCCAGGATATGCAGACCGAGGTCAATAGATTCATGGACAAATTCGTGGCATTGCAAAATAGAGGTCTCCCTAGCTTACTGAACAGCACAGGAAGGCTACTTACACATGAGCAGTATGCCAAGAGGGTCAACACATTCGCCAGAAATCAGATCACTGAAAGGCCCAGCACCTCAGAGGAAACAGGGCCAGCTACAGGACAAAGTCTCTACAACAAGTGTTATAGACATTTTTGTGCCTTACAGCATGAAGCATGAAATGTCCATAATCTAAGGGATCCAAAGTACCTAAACATGTTGTTCCTACCCCTAGAGGAACAAGGTCAGCAAACCACAACACTAAATATCAGTTCTCCACCTGAAAACACTCAAAAACAAACAAATTCTGGATCATGTCAACTGCTCCACTGAGCATCTGCGCTGAATGTCAAGTGCTCCACTTTGTACATGCGTTGAATGTCAACTCCAACAAAGGCTACCTGCGCTGAGCAAGATTTGACATGTGGAAGTCTCATTCCTCAATGTGTCAGTGCCCAGGAAGCTTCCAAAGTGACACTTGGATCAAGGAATTCGCCTAGTGATGAGTAAGAGGTTCTTAATCTCCAAGTGGAAGCAAGGATCTCCAAGTGGACTCAAGGACTGAAGAATAACTGAAGTGAGAGAGGACACTAGTCAGCTCTCAAGCTTACTCATCCTTTCTCCAAAAATCCTATATATAGATATCTCTCATGAGGTCTAGGGAGGTTGGAATCTTGTGAATGTAAGGAAGTGCTGTTGGTTTGAGTTTAGAGCTATTGGGTGATTTGGTTTGAAGGAGGTGAAGAGGAGATTTCTTTCTGCTAGGAAGGTGATGCTGGATTGGGCCTCTTATGGTTGTATCACTTCCTGAACTTTACTTCTTCCATTAATAAAGCATTTGAGGTTCTTCTATATGCATGTGTCTCAATGATGTATTGTCATACTTGTGTATTTGATTTATTCTAATCATTGAATCAATTATGAATGTATGCTTCTTGTAGTTTTCCTCTCTTGCCATTTTGTAGGATCTTGGTGTAGCTGGGCCAGTGAAAGAGCAAGGAGCTGGGAGCAAGCAGCAAGGAGAGAAGATTGGATCAACCATTAGCGAAAGATATCGGTTAGTGGATCCCTTTCTCCCCTATTTTACTTTCATAAAGAAGAAATCTTAGATAGCTTTGCTTCGATTGTTGCTGAGGTACTATCACCCTTAGAGTGGGATAGGGTCATTCCGTATTGGATACTTTTCCCTACAACAAATTTGGCGACTCCGCTAGGGATCATATCTTGTTGGTTGTTTGTGTTTTTGCTATTCATTTCATAAACACAGGGAGTACCGAATCGAACTGCATTTGGATCTTTCAAATGCAAAGTAGAGGGCAGCTAATCTAGCTCAGTTTCTGGGCATGTTTACGATTTGAAGATCTGATCCACAAGGACTCTGAACAGCTCTTAGTGATAGCTTTTCATCCTCCTAATTACCCTTTAGTTTGTACTTGATTGATAGCTTTTGATTTGGCCAAAAACTGTGAATTTTTGAGCAATATGTAACCCGGAAACCAAGAGAAACGAGAGTTTCTCTCTTCATTGCAGGCACTGTGAAGGCAGTCTGCATTTCATCGCAGGTCCCGAAGGGGCTACCTGCGTTGAATGTCAAACTGACAGTGTACTACCTGCGTTGAACCAGTTTTGCCTTGTGCTACTGGGGTTCCCTGCTGTTCATTGCCCTGTTTTCATCCTTGCTTTTGCAGCCTGTTATCAGTCAATGTACCTATCTGAAACCACCTTTCCTTGCCACTATTCCGCCTCGGTTGTATAAAGAAACTGTATTTGTTCTTTGTGTATTTCTTACATCATTTGCAGTTTCCCATAACGAAAAGTGAACTAGTCTTGCTGTGGCCTCTTAGATCTAGACCTGTGATAAGTGTCGTTCTGGTCTTAAGAGTTAGTTTGTTTGCTGTTCATAGCTGATTGAGCTTTTGCTTTCGTCATATGGTTTGAATTTATGTATTTCTAGTGTTGAAACAAGTAAATCTTAAGGTGTCTTTTGATTTTGGACAAAGCTTGTTCGCATTCACTTGAAATTGAATTCAAAATTATACAACAGCTTTATTTTTGTAATACATCAACATTAAGAAAGAGAAAAGAAATACCTGCATTGTGCATGTGAATTTTGACAATTTGTATGTTGATTTAGGGAAAAGTGCATTAGTGTGTGCTCTATGATCTGTGTGAAAAGATGATATCTTTCTTTTCCCTCAGTAGTTAAGATTTTCAAAGTTGAAAGATTGAAAGCTTGCTTATCATCTTAGACTGCATTTAGGAAGTTGTATTATACATCTCGTGGTGATCCATAAAGGCAAACTGCTAAACAAGATCAACTTAAAATGAATTGAATTTACATAACAACGCTTTGAAACATAACGTGAACACATAGAGGTCTAAGCTAGAGACGTGTTCCGGTGTCGTTAAACGTGATATCTTAGCGTTGAGTGGTTGGGTGATTCCTCCATGGTGAAGCGATAAGTATCAATACGGACTTGTGCTCCCACGTACTGTCACCTATATATTGGGAGACCCCTATAGGAACAAAGCCTTTATCCATAGGAAACCGTGTCGACCGCCCTACTGATCGCAATGCAGTGAACACAGCATTCACGAAGATCGACCACCCGTACCGTAAAACGTATTCTGTGGTTTTGCGAAAGGTTTAGCACACCCTCTGCCTAGATCTCCAGAGCAGTTTCTTTTGGCCTTTTTCAAACTCTATAACTGAAAAAGTCCATCCGAGCATTTGTCACTTCGGGCTCGTTAAAACATCGAAGGAGACTAGAGTCATCTTTAGCTTTTTCTCGACTCTTAAAAAGTGAAAAAGCAAGTTGTGTCTAAAGCGTCGTTATAAAATTTATTTTAAACGGAACATAATCACCTCCTATTCCTGCGTTGATCTGTAAGTTCAGAAAATGGAACGCCCCAACCAAGGAATTCCCCATGATGGAAATCCTAGTCCTTTCTCCTCTTGGGGAGAAGTTGGCGCGCCCCACATGGCCACATTGTCGCTTCCAGGACTGACAATTGGCCTGCCAATTTGGCTATTCTCAACCAATGTAGTTCAGAACACCACGGTTCCTGAACAGTCGAGTCAACAGTTAGATCAGTCTAGAGCTACCCACTAGCCTTCTACTTCCTATAACTCTTCCTCCAATCCTTCATCTTCGCAAGGTAGAGCCGGCAAAAGCCAAGCTCCCATGGAGAAGAAGGAGAAGAAGAAGAGAGAGAAGAAGAAGAAGGAGCCTAAGGCGACTGGGGGCAAGCAAAAGACATCTGACAAAAATCCACACACAGCACAGACCGGGCCTAAATTGCCATGTGTCATATGTAGAGGAGACCACTTCCATAGAGATTGTCCCTGTATTCCCCGGATACTAAGGGACTGGTCCCCTCGTTTGCACAATTCGGGAGCATCAACCTCTGATAGCCACGTTGAATGCTTACCGTCAACCAGTGAAAGTGAAGGTTCAAGACAAAGAGGGGGAGTAAGATTCCCCTGCATACTGTGTGAAGGTGATCACGCCATCCACCGTTGTCCCTTCTTAGACAAAGCGAAGAAAGTTTTGGAAGATCGTCCGGTTTCACCGTTAAGACTTCCTCTTGGATACAAAAAACTCATGCCAAGTCCTTCGTTGGTTGAAAATACAGCTGGCCCGCTCAAGTGGTCGGCTGAAGCGTCAGTCACTAAAAATGAACCTACTGAATCCAGACCGGACGAAAGTCCAAAGGTCGAAACGATAGTTGACCCGGTTCTCCCTTCAGAAGTTTCATCTTCAAATGACACCGTCATTGAAGACTCATCTTCAAATGACACCCTCACTGAAGAGAATAAGGATGACACCATCCAGATTCTTTTCATCAACACAGACTCTGATGAGCATCAGGGCAATGCGCCCATTCCTTTATCGCAGGAAGGAACATCGTCAGGGTCGTATCCGGCCGTATATTCGGTCCCACCACCAAGAAACCTGGTTGTGTCCTTTGATTGGAACCAACTAGGCAGACCCCGGTTACCAGCCAGTGTACCATTCAGAATTATAGTCCAAATATACAGAATGGTAATGGCTGGAACTATCATTGATGAAGGGGCATCTGTGAGTATCCTTTCCTCTATTGCTTGGAAAGCACTGGGTTCCCCGGCACTTTTGCCTGAGATAAGAAATCTCTCGGGTTTTGATAAAGGAACCAGTCGACCATTAGGGATCCTCCCCAATGTGCCTGTTACATTGAAAGGGAAGACTTTTCAAATGAACGTGATGGTCGTTCAAGGACCCTTGGATTATAACCTACTCCTTGGACGAGACTATATATATTGCATGGGAGCTGTAGTCTCCTCACTCTTTAGAGTAATGTGTTTTCCACACGAAGGAAGAATGGTCAAGCTCGTGGACCAACTTTCATTTCTGGGATCATGCATCACAAATAGTCAAATACCAACCCTGAATGGTCTATTCAATCAAGAAATGTCTCCACCCCCAGTCCTTCTTCCCGATGAGTGCGAGTGATTCGGAAAGATGGGACTGGAACCCAGGGGGCATGCATCCTGGTCTGCTTCGGGCAGAAAAAACCCTGGGTATAAGGTAGAATTTCCGCGGGAGAATATGACTAGTCCGTACGCCGTCCGAAGAGGAGAGAGGGTTGTTCTAGAATAGGATTCTTTTGCCAAAGTTATGTGAGTGGAATAATCTACTTTTCACTCACCGTTGTCTATTTAGGTAGACAGTGCCGAGGAAATGTTTTCGTTTGAAGAAGTTAACAAAACAATCTTTGGGTAACCAGAAATAGGCAAGCCTCCCTCAATAACACAAATGTTTTGTCTTTGAGTAGTGTTCTTCTCTTGTCGTAAGTAGATATTCTCTTGTCGCAAGTAGCTGTTCTCTTGCAATCTTGCAAAAGATCTGTTAAAAAGTTGGGCCGATGGGAAGACAAGTACCGCGTAAGACCCCTTAAAAATAATGAGAAGACAAGTATCGTTAACATTAGACTGGCAAGACGACAAGTAGCTGTGAACACCCAAAGAAAAGCAGAGGTGGGGGAGAGGAGGGGCAGCCTTGAAATTGTATTTTATACCTGGGGGCATGCAAACCTTTTGGAGTGCAAGCAAAGAGTGGTTATTTATCTGTTTTTGGGATTAGCCGTTTCCGAACTTGCATAAAGAAAGGATATGGAGTAGAGCTCAGTGAGATGAAACTCCTTAAAAAATAGAGATCTCACAGGGGACATTTCTTATCTTATGACTGGTATATCGAGCAGTTTTAGCACATAGTTCATGCTCGTTAAAAAATAAACGCAAGATCCGAGCAGTTTTAGCACATAGTTCATGCTCGTTAAAAAATAAACATAAGATTGTGAGCAAGCTTTCCCTTAGAGTTCAAGCTCATCCAGAAAAAATGAACCGGTAAATAACCATTATGATCGTAAATTTATCAGCCATAAAAGCCTTGGTCGTGTTTGCACCTGTCACCTCCACTGTCATTTGGCCGATCGTTCACCTCCATATGATTGCTTACCCATTTTGAGGAACAGCTGCAAAGAGTGATTTCACCTAGCCATCCTTGTGACACTGCCGTGATTGGAAAATTCCAACCTGTACCTGGAATCTGCTGCTATCCCTGTTTATCACTCGTTCCTCAAAAGACGAGTCTTCTTTAAGCTCTTTTCATCTGGCTCGTAAAATATGAAAAGTTTGCCGAGTTTTGTCCTTCCAGCTCGTTAAAGTGACCGGAAGAGCTATCCCTCCTCTAGATTTTAATCTTTTTGGACCTTAGGGATTATTGCACAAAAAGATCGAGCGCTTGTTTTGTTCGGCTCGTTAAAAGTACTGAAAACTCATCCCTTCTGTATTGTTTTATACATTTTCGGACTTAAGGGATTAGATGACGAAAAAGGAATTTTGGAGTTAACTTTCTGTACCTTTTTAGACTCTCTAAAAGTGAAAAGGACCGAGTTTTCCTTGTCGTTAGACTCGTTAAAATGATTAAATAGCGACAAACTTGTCTTTAGACGAGAACGAGTTTCCCTATCGCTAGGCTCCTTAAAACATAGCGATGGGCTTGCCCGAAGGGCAGGTTATAGAACAAGCATATGTTATCCTCCTCAAGCTTGACAAAAATAAAGAGGTACTGGTCAGAAATGACTGGGGAAAAATTGGGAGAACCTCAAAGCTTTAATGGTAGCAAGTCGCTCTTGAACATGACACTTTTCCTCCGTACCACATCGGGTTGGGTTGTTTCATTCACCGGTCTCATCACCATGGTCTCGCCAAACCATCCATTTGGGGTAATGCTACCAATCCATCGCATCAGTGTCGTTATATGTTCAAGAGATGTCGTTCAGAAAGACTCAACCGTGTCCCATCCACTGCCATACATTATCCTTCATCCATTCATGACCGCCACCCTGAATCATATGTCACAGATTGTTTTCACCTCCACTAAAATCATTAGCTCAGTTCCGTGTCACTGATGTGGGATTCATTAAGGCCCTCCTTTGACGGATCGCTTCTTGTCGACTTCAGCTCATTATCCAAGAAGTTGATCTAGGGATAACCCCCTCAGTACTTTGAAGCTTGCATGCCTCAATGGCAAGTTTCTCACTTCCGGCGACAGGTATACATCAATGACCTTCGACCGAAAGATTTTACGTGGTGTTCGACGCCAAGTCCTTTATTCACACCACGTGAATTGTACTGCAGTACCTTGAGGGTCATTATCATTATCGGTGATTCCTCTCGCGCTTTTTAACGGTTTACATCATTGACCGATAATCAAGCGATGTCTTTCCATGTTCGACTTCAGCGCAATATCACATGGATCGCCTTGTACTTAGAGTGAAGATCGAACGAGTTTGAAGACCCCGGATCTAGTTTCATCCATCCGGGCTGCGATATATATTCAGGAAATATAAAGACATTTGTCATGTACATCATTGCAGCAGATGATCATCCTACTCAAAGGATGATAATTTCAGCAGAGAATTATCAGTCTACCATCAGACGATCGTCTGTTCTATGTACCAAAATGAATTTATAAAGCTGAGCATGGGAATGCCCGCCTCAGCCAGATCATGAAAACAGAATGAAAAATAATGTATTGTATTGTATTTCATTACAGGTCACCTCTCAGCGATTGAATGAACTTCAGATCCTCCGGATAAAGCATTTCACCTGATAAATGACCTCATACTTTAGGGGGCAACTGTTATAGACATTTTTGTGCCTTACAGCATGAAGCATGAAATGTCCATAATCTAAGGGATCCAAAGTCCCTAAACATGTTGTTCCTACCCCTAGAGGAACAAGGTCAGCAAACCACAGCACTAAATATCAGTTCTCCACCTGAAAACACTCAAAAACAAACAAATTCTGGATCATGTCAACTGCTCCACTGAGCATCTGCGTTGAATGTCAAGTGCTCCCTTCTGTACCTGTGTTGAATGTCAACTCCAACAAAGGCTACCTGCGCTGAGCGAGATTTGACATGTGGAAGTCTCATTCCTCAATGTGTCAGTGCCCAGGAAGCTTCCAAAGTGACACTTGGATCAAGGAATTCGCCTAGTGATGAGTAAGAGGTTCTTAATCTCCAAGTGGAAGCAAGGATCTCCAAGTGGACTCAAGGACTGAAGAATAACTGAAGTGAGAGAGGACACTAGTCAGCTCTCAAGCTGACTCATCCTTTCTCCAAAAATCCTATATATAGATCTCTCTCATGAGGTCTAGGGAGGCTGGAATCTTGTGAATGTAAGGAAGTGCTGTTGGTTTGAGTTTAGAGCTATTGGGTGATTTGCTTTGAAGTAGGTGAAGAGGAGATTTCTTTCTGCTGGGAAGTTGATGCTGGATTGGGCCTCTTATGGTTGTATCACTTCCTGAACTTTACTTCTTCCATTAATAAAGCATTTGAGGTTCTTCTATATGCATGTGTCTCAATGATGTATTGTCATACTTGTGTATTTGATTTATTCTAATACTTGAATCAATTATGAATGTATGCTTCTTGTAGTTTCCCTCTCTTGCCATTTTGCAGGATCTTGGTGTAGCTGGGCCAGTGAAAGAGCAAGGAGCTGGGAGCAAGTAGCAAGGAGAGAAGATTGGATCAACCATTAGCGAAAGATATGGGTTAGTGGATCCCTTTCTCCCCTATTTTACTTTCATACAGAAGAAATCTTAGATAGCTTTGCTTCGATTGTTGCTGAGGTACTATCACCCTTAGAGTGGGATAGGGTCATTCCGTATTGGATACTTTTCCCTACAACAACAAGGTAGAGAATTTATTCTTTATAATGAATGAAATTAAACATCTGTTTGAAGTGCCTCCAAACTTCTACAAATACACAGAGGCAGATGAGACTTTGGAGGCAATTCTTAGACATCAATTTCCCACATAGGAATACTGGACCAAAATGATACAGCTGATATTGTAAGCCAGAGCCTGTAAATCAAGCTTTTTTGTTCAAATTCATAAGTGGTCATGCACAGGAAAACTTAGTAAAATCAGCATGCACGAAAAGGGAAGAGCTGAGCCAACTCAGCAGATCATATTCGGCCAACAAAGCAAGATTGACAGCTAACAGGTAACAGGGCCGAGAAGCTACAGCACGACAGCCATAAAGGCACATTTCCAGCATTAAAGCAGAACGTTCAGACCGACTCAGTGGCCTCCAAAGGTCAAAGTATCTCCTGACAGATATAAAGAGCATTTATTTTGTATTCAATGATGTAATAACTTTCTTATCTACTATCTTGAAAAGTTGGTGGACGTATTCATTTCTCAGATGACTCAATGCTTCAGATATTTTGTATGAGCGTTTTTATATATTCCCCCTCGAATAAGTTTGCGGGGGTTGTTGTTGATTTCTCTTCAAGAGTTCTTTTGTTGTAAATTTTCAGAGTTTAATACAAAGGCCGATGGAATTTCCAAAGTCTGTGTTGTCTGAGGGGTTGTGATGCGATTGATGTGCGCTACAAGATTCCTGCATGTTTTCATGGCTCAATAAGTTTCCTTGAACTTTCGTTATGTTGTTTCTGTTTATTTTCTCATAACTCATCCATGCTCTAGATCTCACAATTAATGGCAGAGAAAAAGACTAATTCCAGGATTTATTCATAGAATACCCTGAATTCAATCTATGCTATTATAAATGTTTCTCTCGGTTATGGTCATAAAGGTGTAATTCTTAATTGCTGCACCTCTATACTGTATCTTTCACAGTGATTATTGTTTTAGGAATTCGAATCTACTCCTTTACAATACATCTCTTTCTCACAACCAAGCTTAGTGGAAAATTCTTAATTGTTTTTCACTGGTTAAACACACTTCATCATTATAATATCAAGTTTGTTTCATGAGATATTCAAAAGGCCCTGCAGTTTCAGAAATCCCAATCTACCTCTCAAACAACCAGTAACCAAAGACTCCATTGCCCAATGGACTAGAGTTATCTGAAAGTTTCCACCTTAGGCACAGAAGACATCCCTCAACCAAAATATAAAACCAAAACCCTGAACATCATAGCTAGTCTAAAATACTATCAGAACAGAGACAAATCATAAAGAGAGAGCCCTCTCTGATTACAGTTTGGCTAGGAGCTGTAATCCAAAGATTGGTTAGTGGTTACCCCGGCCGTATTCCCTTGGGAGTCAAAGGGAACAACCTGGGTGTTAACACTAGCAACATTAACTCATTTACACTTTCAAATTGCATTTCTCATTCACAAAATCTCCAACAAATTCCCAACATATATTTTTATTTTTTCTTCTGAATTGCAAAAGATGAGTACATACATTCATAGATAATCATATATCTAATTCTATTCTATCATTACAATAATTACTAAAATTTGGATGGGTTGGAATTTTCCCAAAATGAATTCAACCTCCCTGTTTTTCTTCCACAAAGTGTTCGCCTTCTTCTAAACATAATAAGAAAACTACTTCCATCTCTATCCATAACAGAAGATAATATTTTTTATTTTATTTCTAACATCATTCCTATCCAAAATTTATAATCGTTAAACTAAAACAAAACTAATTTACTAATAAAATAAAGGAATCTAATTCCTTCCACATTTCATTTGTGTTAATCCCAATTTCAAGAGTAAGATTCTCCTCCATCAGATTCTCATGGAAATAAATTCTCCACGATCTCTTTAACATTTGTGCAATTATCGGAAATCTCCGTAACATTCATCCAAGTAACATCCTCCAATGGTTGACTTCTCCACTTCACCAAATACTGAAAGTATTTGTTTCCTCTACTTTTCTTCACCACTTTTTGATCTAATAACCCTACAATTTCCTTTGGAGTTTCTTTGGGAAGTTGTTTCTTCCATTCGAAAATATTCTCTACTTCACTAGAAGAGTCATCATCTAAAACTTTTTTTTCCCTAAAAGGAATACAAATAAAAAACATTAAAAATTGGAGAAATACCAACATTTCTTGGAAGCTCCACTTAATAAGCATTTCAGAGATTTTTTCTTAAAATTTTACAAGGTCTGATCTTCTTGAGTATTAGCTTGTTGTAAGTTCCTTTAGAAAATTTTTCTTTCCTCAAATGTACCATCATTAAATCACCAATCTCAAAGTTTTGTTGCCTTCTGTTCAAATCAACCCTTTCTTTTTATTTTCCACTGCCTTTGTGTAGCTATTGCTGAACTCTATCTTGCAATTCTTGTATTCTCACTACAAATTCTTCACCATATGCACTTCTTATATCTTATTTTACCAAATTTCTCAATTCATATACTCCCCTTAGATGAATTCCATATAAGATCTCGAAGGGAATCATTCATATACTTCTATTGGGTGTATCATTGTATGCAAATTCAACATGAGTAAGAACCTTATCCCATTGTTTGGGATTTTCCCTTAAAAAGATTCTTATGATGTTTCCCAAGTTCCTATTCACAACTTCCATTTTCCCATCAGTTTGTGCGTGATATCCTGAGATGAAATTAAGGTTAGTACCCAACTTATTCCATAATTTTCTCCAAAAATGACCAACAAAACATCTGTCTCTATGAGATATAATTCTTCTACACAATCCATGCAACCTTACAACCTCTTTAAAGAGTAAATTGGCAACACTGGCGGCATCCCTAGTTTTGCTACAAAGTATAAAATGAGCCATTTTAGATAATATTTCAACAAAACATAGATAGAGTCATTACCTCTTTGATTCCTTGGAAATCCCAATATAAAGTCAATTCTCACTGAATCCCATGGCCTAGTAGGAATTTGTAATGGATGATATAACCTATATTTTCACTTCTTCCCTTCACATTCTGGAATATCCTACATTTTACAACAAACTTTTTCACATAAGCTTTCATGCCTCACCAAAAATAAAAACCATTCAATTGAGAAAAAAAATTGTCTTTCCCAAAATGTCTTGATAATCCTCTATTATGCTTTTCCCTGATAATATTTTCTCTCATAGAACATTTGGGTATGCATAATCTGCTATCAAATAATAAAAATACTTCTTGCAACATAAAGCTCAACCATGGAGTTTTCTCACCACTAACTGGATTTTTACAAGAAACATATCGATCTTTAGAATCACCATATTCCTTATACATATCCTTCATTTCATCAAATCCTAAAGTGTTGATTTTAAACTCATGCAAAATCAAATTTATTCTACTTAATGCATCTTTGATTTGGCAGTTATATTCTTGATTACAAATGTAAAATTATGCAAGAAATCTACCTACTTATCAATAATTTTTATAAACTGTAAAGCATGGTTATCGGTATAAAGAACAAATTCTTTGGGCATAAGATAGTGCCTCCATTTTTTTAAAATATGAACTATAGCATGTAACTCTTTATCATAAGAGGAGTATTTCTGCCTTGCTTCATTTAATTTTTCACTAAAATATGCAATCCCCCTTCCTTATTGACTCATGACAACTCCAATAGTAGCTCCACTTGCATATGTGTCAACTTGAAAACATTTGTCAAAATATGGGAAGGATAATACATGTTGTTCATTTATAATTTGCTTTAGTATTTTAAAATTTCTATCATTTTCTATAGTTAATTTAAATGGTTTCTTATTCTCCTTTATTGTGTCAATAATGGTTGAACAAAAACTAGTAAAATTCTTTATAAACTTTTGGTAGAAATTTGCAAGACCATGAAATATTCTTACTTAAAACACATTCCTTGGAATAGAGTAGTTAATGATTTCCTTTACTTTATCTAGATCCATCTTCACCCCTTCTTCTTAAATAAAAAATCCCAAGTATACCAACTCATTCTTCATAAAGCTACATTTCTTTAAATTTATCAACTTCTCTTGCTAAAGGGAACTCAAAACTAATTTGAGATGTGTGAGATGGTCTTCATTTTTTTGTCTATACACTAAAATGTCATGCATATAAACAATAACGATTTTACTTGTAAATTCTTTCAAGGCTTCATTCATTTATATCATACATTTTTTTTCCATTCACCCCCCTCCCTAATTCTAATTAGGTGATAGCCACTCTTGAGATCAATTTTAGAAAAATACGTAGCACCACTCAAACAATTAATCAGATCTTCAATGTGAGAAAGTGAAAATATGACCTAATTATAATTTTTTTGATGGCCCTTGAATCACTACAAATTCTCTACCCAACATATTTCTTTGGGTTGATCATGGTGGGAATAGCACATGGAATTAGGCTCTCCTTTATTAATCCTTTGTCCAACAACTCATGTACCTGTTTCTTTATCTCTTAATTTTCTTGTGGGATCATTTAGTATGGTGATTTATCTAGAATAATTTCTATGGGAATTAGGTCTATATGATGATGAATGCTTCGCAAAGGTGGAAACTTACTTCAAAACTCAACAACAATTATATCTGTAAACCATCCAAGATAACCTTGACTTCTTCAGGAAAATAATTTAAACTTGTGCTAGTAATAACTACCTTAAGCTTACCAATCAAATAAAAATGAATTTATTCTTTTTTTTTGAGCTCTTGCAACAATTTTTCCCCATCCATAAGTAGAACACTAGGACCAGCTTCATATTTCATGTCCTTAACCTTCAAAGGCAATAGCATATTTTTTTCACCATTTTTCTCAAAAGTGTAGGTCTTCCACCTGCCATCATGAATAAATTTCTTATCATACTTCCATGGTCTTCCCAACAACACATGACACACATCCATTGGTATTATATGACATAAAACCTCATCCTTGTAATTACCAGTATGGAACTCTACTTTACATTTCTCATTCACCAATGTATGATAACACTTTTGCACCCAAGACACCTTGTAAAGTGTGGGATGTGTTGTTCTCTACAACCCCAACTTCTCTACCATTCCTGTGGAGACCAAGTTATATGTGTGACAACTATCAATCACCATTTTTCAACACTTGCCTGTTGATTTGCATGTGGTACTAAATAAGATTTTTCTTTGTGCTAGTTTTTTAACTTATTTTTCAAACTTAATCAAGATTCTCTTCATCAGCAATGATTTTCCTACCTCGGGTGTTTCTTCATAGATAACTGCTGGTACATTTTATTCTTGTTATTCAGCTATATTGTCTCCTCTTTAACTTGAAGGATTAGTTTTTGGACAATCCCATGACATATGTCCCAATTTCCCACATTTGTAACATTGGACATGGTAGCCTCATCCTCGACCACATCCTCTTGAGAAAAACCACATTCTGCTTGATTCACCTCCTCTTGATGGTTGACAACTTGAACTACCTATCCCTTCCTTTAGAGGTTGAGTTTTCTCCCAGTAGTTGGTTTGTCTCTTCCCCTTAAAAAAATCTTCTATCTATTCCTTGGGCTATTCTTTTTAGCCAAATTTTCCTTTTCTTTCAAAGTGAATTGGTAAGCATCCTCTACAGTTCTAGGTGAAAATAGTGTAAACTCGTCTTGAATATCGAACCAAAATCCACTGATATATGTGGAAACTTTTTCAGGTGTTTCTTCAATGTATCATGTTCTAATATTCACCTTATAAATTCTTTAGTACACTCTTTAACAATCAATGACCTTTGTTTCAAATTTTTCATTTTCCTTAATAAATAAAATTGGTAATCTTTGGAAAAAAATTTACCTTTCATCTTTGCTGCCTTATGCTGGAGATTTTGATCTTGGCTTTGTCCTTTCTTCTCCTTTCCTCTTTGACTACATCTCACCAAAGAGATGTGTGTACTTTCAATTTGGTAACAACAAGATTAACTTATCTGTCTTGAGTGACCTCCTCATATTCAAAATCATTATCTAAAGCGTTGATCCAATCTATTAATTCTTTTGGTTCCAAGGTACCACTATAGGTAGGTATCTCTATTTTAGGCCTTGAAATAGCCCCAATCATTGACGAAATCAATTTAATTTCTATAGGCTCTCTCACATGTTTTTCATCTTTTGCTGGAGAGTCCTCATCAAATTCGTTGATGTCTCCAGTCTCTCGATCTCTTTTCCTGTTCATATCTACGGCTTATAGGATTTATTGGACACGTATCATGTCCTCCCTATCTCCAGCATCAGTTTTTGGTCTTCACCTTCGACCTTATCTTCCCCCTTGAGCGTGAAATTCCATTTCACACTTTTTTTCTATTTGTCCTGACTCTGATACAAAAATTGATGCCATATTCTTCAACAATATTAAAGTCTACACGAAACATTAACTCATTTTCAGTCTCAAATTACATTTCTCATTCACAAAATCTCCAACAAATTTCTAACATGTATTTTTATTTTTTCTTTTGAATTGCAAAAACTGAGTACATACATTCATAGATAATCATATATCTAATTCTCTTATATCATTACTAAAATTTGGATGAGTTGGAATTTTTCAAAAAAGAATATAAAGTCCCTGTTTTTCTTACACAAAGTCTTAGGTTCCTTCTAAACATATTTAAAAAACAACTTCTATCTCTATCCACAAAAGCAGATGAGAGTTTTTATGTTCTTTCTAACAAAATTCCTAACCAAACTTTCTAATTGTTCCACTAAAGAAAAACTAATTTACTAATAAAAAAATGGAATCTAATTCCTTCCACATTTCATTTGTTTTTTTCGCAATTTCAATAGTAATATTCTCCTGCATCAATATTGCATTAGATAGTTTGTCACAAAATATCTACTAAGATATATTTGAAAATATGATTCAAACTACAATATGATGGTATACATTTCCTTATATTTTTGGATTCCTTAACTACTATTTCATTCTTATGCATGCAATAGATAAAATATAGAAAATAGATAACATCAAAATAAAACCAAAAACCAAACTAAACATAAGTTATGATTTGGAAAACTCTTGTCAAAGAAAACTCAATTGGAAGGTGAGTTTTGTTTGCTCTCTCTTTCTCTAAATTAAAATGGATGCAAGTATAAAGGAGTGAAATATATGTCACTATAATAAAGGAACACTCTTTGTTATCTCTATCACTATCCAATCTTAGTTACACTTCCCTTGTATTGTACAAAATGCACTCAAAAAGAATGAAACCCATTTCACCCTGGTGGCCCAATTATAACATAATCTAATAGTCTATTGGAGGTTAACTTTCATTCCAACTCTTAACTAGAGTTATAATTTAATTTATTTTAATATTACTCATTATCATCACATGGATTCCTAATTTTCCATTAATAATGGGGGTTATTATAGCATCCTTTCAAATCATGGTGGCCAACTCAAGAAGATCAACTTTTAGGTGGCATAAATTTTGCATATCGGCTCCAATTGAGGTCATTTCTTGTGTTGAACAAATGGTATATATGTGTAGAATAGTAATAGGGAGTGTGCCACTTAAAAAAATAATTATTAACCCCACAAAATATTTTTAGACACCTCAAACTACTTCTAGAATGTGTCATATCCCATTTTCCCAAACTTAGACTTTTGGTAGTAACTGTCCTATTAGCCAATTCCTCCAATTTCTTCACTCTATAGGCACCAATATGGATGAAAAATAATATATGGATTGAATCTATATCAAAACGTCCTAATTTTAGGAGTCTTTTCACCCCAAGCTTTCTTTAGTAAATGAGGTGAGGTAAATTTTCCTTCGCATTCTCTCTAGTATACCATTTAGTCTTTCCTAGAAGTCGCCCTTTCAGTCCCATCTACCAAAGTCATGCAACCCATGTATTGTAGTTCTAGACCTATGTTGAAGGTTTATATATTCTAACAAATCTACCTATGAATCAAGAACCTTTACAAAAGGTAGAACCTATTCCTCTTCCTAATCCAACATGCAAGGCTCATAGAGTTTTAGATTACATACATTCACAATTTAGTAAATGCATATGTATTTGAGTAGATTGAGTGTATGGGAATTATCTCCAATATTATACAATACCTCAAAGGGATCATCTCATAAAGGCTCTATTTTATTACAGGGACCCTATAGCCACTCCTTCATCACATGTAACCATACTTTATCTCCCACTTTGAATGGAATCTATGTTCTATGTTGATCATGTCTAGACTTGTATTTTTCCTATCAATTCTATAGTGCCTCTTGTACCTCTAAATGCATTTTCATAATCTTATGAACTGTCTTTTATTCTCTTAAGGATTCCCATGTAAGATCCTCCCTCACGCCTTGCCACCAATATGAAATATCTAAAGGTGATGTTGGAAAATACAGCAAAAAAGATTCAAATGGGGAATTACAAGTAGAAGTGTATATTGATTTATTGTAAGAGTGTTGTATATACACTAGATTTTCATCACAAATTTTGATATATTCTTCCAATTCTAACCCCTCAAAACATACACTAAATTCTTGTTGACTACTTTTATTTCCCAATCAATTTATGGCTGGAACGTTGTAGACCTTTTCAGCCTTATGTCCATGTTCCCACATAATGTAGTCCAAAATCCATTGATTTTTTTTTGTCACTATCTCGAAGGCTGGTCTTTGGCATTCCAAATCATCCTCAGAATCATCCAGAAAAAACGTTCATTATTTCTTGCTCATTGATGGACTTTTAATAGGAATTGGAACAAATAACATTTCAAACCTATCAATTACCATGTGTTGAAGAATGTAACTAGTACAGGTCTTCGTAATTGTACTTGAATCATAATGAAATATATTTATGAAAAGAAAGAAAATTAACTTTTATTATTAAATAAACTTATTAAATCATGGGTTTCATTCTTGGTTCAATTATCTTTAGGTCGAGGTCTCCATTAAAGACCTCTAGTTTTTATGTCAAGTGTCCTTGTCCAAGTCATATTGTAAAGAACTATTATTATGAATTATTTGTCAAACAAGAAATTTTTTTACTGTAAAATAGGTCAATTAGGCCTCCTCTACCAAGTCGTCCTCAAACTGGAAAATTCTACCTAAATTGGGATGTACAATCACCATATAAAGGCATCAACTTGACCTTATTTGTCACTTACTCATAACAACTTCTATCTAAAACTTCTGGGGCAACAAAATTTGTGAATTTCAAGGAGGAAGAGGAATAAGGATAGAGAAGTATAAGAAGGTCTCTCACAAGTATATGAATTCAAAATCATCTCTCTTTTTCCCACATGTGTTAATTTGTAAAGCTGTTGGAGGGGGCCAAAATTTTGTAGATGTTGGGGAGGTCGAAATACTGAAGTTGTTGGTGAAGCTGGGACTAAATTTATCGGTTAATGTTGGGTTGAAGCTGCTGAACAAGAAGAGACTATTGAATGGTTGAGTTAGTGGAGGAGGAAGTTCTAGGTCTTGGTTGTCTCGATATCATATGAATCTACTAAAGGAAGAGTTCTTGACTTTGTTTTCCCCTATATAGGGGTTTTCCCTGGCTGTGCGCTTACATTTGGTGTCCTTGATATTCATGTTTTAGTTTTGATAATTTCTTGATGAACTAAGATAAAATAGGGACATAAGAAAAATAATAAGAAATCAAACAAATCACAAGTAATTATCAAAAAAGAGAAAAAAAATTCCTTTTCGATTTTCCAAGATGGCATCAGAGCTAAGGTGAAGAGAATAAGGAAAAAGGGTGTGTGAAAGGAGAATAAGGATAATAAGGAGTATTAATAAGTTGAATAAGGTATCATATAAGGGGATAAGCCTACTATATACAAGAACTATAACTAACTCGATGAAGGGAGAAAACAAACTAGAAGGATCCTCTAACTACAATGCATGGAAAAAGAGGATAGATCTTATCCTCGAGGAGAATAAAGTTTTGGAGCTAGTTTGAGGAAATTTCAAGAATCCTACATATGAGCCAACTGAAGCAGAGAATTTTTTTTGTAGAGACACCAAAACATTCACCATGAACCTAATAGTGGATGGAGTAAAGGACAACCTCATTCCATATATATCCAACATAGATCCCTTTTAAGAAATGTATAAGGTTGCATCCAAATTATGCAGAATTAAGAACATTGGTCAAATTGCAAGCCTCGAGAACGAATTAATAACTATGAAGATCAAAAAATGAAATAATGTGGCATCCCTCCTTATAAAGATATCTAAAATCATGAATGAACTCCAGGAAATAAATCAAATTTTACTAGAAAAAGAGCTTGTGATTACTCCCAATCTAGGACTACCAACATTGTGAGGTGACTTTGCATAAGGAATTAACAGTTGGAAGGATACTCCAACATTCAAACAAATATGAAATTCATGTAGTCAAGAAGAAGCCAGAATATCACTAGTAAGCAATAAGGAGGATGGAGAAGAGAACATTTCAAATTCGTATTCGACTCATCAAAATAAAGGAACCTTCAAGAACTACAAAAGGAAAAAAAAAGAAGGTTGACCTATCCAAGATTCAATGTTATAATTGTCATAAGATAGGTCATTATGAAATTCATTTTCCTGAGAATCCAAGGAATAAAAGGAGAGATAGAGATCAATAAAATATTGTCGATGAAACACCACCTAAGAAGAGAAAGATTGAAGAATTAGAAGTCAAGGACTTACGCTACTAATTTGTCTCTCTCTTATCTATCTTAGCCTTTTGTTTATGGTTTTTATTTCTTTCTTTTATGTTTTGATTTCTACAACTTGTAGGTCTAAAATGCATTGTTAGAAATTTTTTGAATTGTTTTGATAAAGTTATAGGTATACCTCAAGATTGCATTAAGAGGGAGTACTCGACATTTACCAAAGATAAGTATCTTACTCCTTGTATGTGCCTTGTATTATCTTTTCATGTTCGGTTTACTTTGTTATCAATATGTGTTTTGATTATGTGCTAATAACCTTTTATATTTTCTATGTTAGGAAAGCTTGTTGAATACTTAAGGGCTATGAAGGAGACTTCAAAGGATAGACTTGAAGCATGAGAGAAGTGTTTCCCTTCAAGAATTGATTTCATAAAAGGTTTGTAAGGAACAACTCAAACATATGTTTTAAACCATAAGCCTTGTTCTAAAATTCTCGTCATCTGAAAAAGGTATGTTCATTTTCTTTTAAAATTACTTCGCATTATTAACATCATTATGTACATCATTCTGAATCACACTGACTCCTTTTAGGGTGATTAATCATTAGATTGAATCTACCCTTATTATATTATCATTCTTGTGGAGCCCTAAAAACGGTTCACTATAAAACCCTAACCTAAGGGTGTGTCAATATTAATTATGAAACACTAGGTATATATTCATTTGTATGATGGAATCCCTAGTCTAAATAAAATTTATTGATATTTTTTCGTTGGGTTTACCAAGTAGATATTTTTATGATATTCTTGTGCATGATTATGAAATCCTAGATATATATGCTAACCTGATTGTTTGAAAATTCTAGCGTTTGTAACAAACCCCTTGTAGAATTTTGATATATGATGATATGATAATTAAATCTAGGATTTGAATCAAACCTTAGTAGAATTGTTATTGCTAATGTTGAATGATTTTTGTCTCTAAGAAGCAATCTAGGGTTTGTAATGGATCTTAATAGAATTTATCATATATCTCTGAAAATAATATTGATGCCCTAGATAGAATGAAATTGATTTCTTGATTAATTTGTTTTATATTATAGTCTAGAAAATAACTTAGCAATAAGTTGAACTTTAGAAGTGTATGTCCTTTGTTGATTATGAACCTAGCTAGGTATTTGTTGTCTAAAGTCTAATGCTTCCATTATTGTATTAACATAATTATGATATAGTTAACTTCATATTTTTATATACGTGTTTGGTTTCACTTGTTATTAAAGTTTTATCAGTACACAATCTTCAAGATGATGAAGATATTCATATAAACATGAAGAAGAAAGATATAAGGATGAGGATGAAGATAACCTCGATGAATTCGTGAAGAGTTGAAGCTTCTTCAATGTTATAGGAAAATAAAGTAGTTGATCTCCCTAAATTAGGAGGGACACTGCATAGAAGAAAGGATATATCTTCCCAATTGAGATTGATGGAATTTGTGACAGTGAATACTACAGAGGAATGGAAAATGCCTGAGAAGCATTGAGAATGTATTTGGTGCTACTTGAGAAATAAAAGAAGAAAGATTTCGATCAACAATTTATATGGGTAACATCATGATAAGAAAGCATCAAAATAAATTAGGACCAAGAAGTTTTGTGTTTACTTGTATATTTGAAAGTTTATTATTGATTGGGGTTCTGTTTGAACAGGTAAATCTCTCCATAAAGAATGATGAACACTGTGGAAGAATTCCTTGACAAATGGATATATCTGGTTTATTAGGGAGAGTTGAAGCAACTAATGGCTAATGCTTGGGAAGAAATTTGGTCGGCCTATGTTTGTTCGATGTCTAGATCCCAAAGAGGGAGGGTGGCATTAGTATTAGAGCTCTAAACTTGGATATGCACCTAGATCCCTCGGTTGCTATTTAGTTAGTAATCCTGAGGTACCTAGACTATCTCAGATCTTCTGTCCAACTTAGTCCCAGTCGGATAAAATACCATTCTGAGGAATCTAGTTTGTAGCACTGATTGTGTTTAACCCTTCATAGTTCATTTTGAGATCTTTGATGTACCTCTATAGATATAGGTAACTATGAATTCTTCCATATTTAAGAGGGAATGTTGAAGAATGTAACTAGTATCTATCTTCATAATTGTACGTGAGTCATAATGAAATATATTTATCAAAAGAAAGAAAAATAAATTTTGTTATTAAATAAATTGGCTTATTAAAGCATGGGTTTCATGATTGGGTAAATTTTTTTTAGGTCAAGGTCTCCATTGAAGACCTCTAGGATTTATGTTAGCTGTCCTTGTCCATGTCATGTTCTAAAGAACCCTTGTGAATTATTTGTCAGAGTTCTGGCACCTAAATCTGCCTTAGGCGGAAGGAAGGCAAAATTCATGGTAACCACAAACCACGCTCAGTCTGGTAGCTAGCCCTACCAGAACAGGAGAGGGCTCTCTCCGGGTCACGCTCAGTGAAGAATAAGCAAATAGGGTCTGAGGATGACTTAGAATGGATATTGATTTTAGGCTAGGTAAATAAATATGAAAGAAATATTTTGATGAATGACTGAGTTTTCTGGGATGTATGGGACCAAGGAACAGCATGGGCAGAGAATTTAACTCAGAGACGCAGATTATTTTGTGAGGCAAGTCAGGCCGAAAGTCTAGCAATTAAATTTGAAATAACATGAAATGGAGAGACTGTTTGAGAGGGTGAAAAGGGCATAAATACATGAATCCTTTTCAACAGAAGAAAACATTAGAACGTGAAAACTTTCCCAAGGCAGAGCAGCAAAAACTGAATTCTACCTTTTCTTACTTAGAAGCTTTCACTGGAAATGAATATGAATGAACTGTGAAACATAACAACATACATATGAAACAGAAAGAAAATACATTTGCTAAACTCACGCCACAGGAATCTCAAGAACCAGAGCTGCAACCTTTCATTAATTCTCTGTCAAAATGTACAGTGAGTAACTGAGTTTCTCTCCCACAGCTTCCCAGAAACTCCAACCAAACAACAAAATGACTCTCAATACAATAAATAAGCTTTGACATGAGAAAGTTGATCAACCCAGGAAATGAAGAGCCAACCATCAGCAATTACATTTAACTTTCTATGAGGACCAATTAGAAAAAAGCAAACATGAGAGTAGATTTTTTGGGTGACTGTTCGCCTTCATTTGGCCACTTGGATAGAAGCCAAAAATGTTTTTTAAACTTTTCCTTTGATGCCGAGAAAAATCTATTGTAAATGAGTGGGCCCACTTGGAGAAAATTGCAAATCGAAATTTCATGGAGCGGAAGTGATTTTGGCATTTGGGTCTCTGTGTGTCGCGCCAACAGCTGTATGCATCCCGCCACTTTCAAGCAGGTTTTGAGGCACTTTTGAAGTCCAAATTGAGCCCAAGTGTGCTTTTTAGAAATCCCTACCTGTCTACTTTCCAACCCAAGTGGAATTTCTTAATTTGGATGCCATTTGCCCCTCCAAAGCTACAATATCCCAAGACTGCTTCATGTGTGTCAAAATAGGGGCAAAGAGGTCATTTTTTGGGTATTTTTGACCTCCTGAGGACTCAAAATTGTCCCAAACTTCTTGGCCATGCACCAACAGTCATGATTTTCCATGGAAAATCCAAAAATGTAAACGTTTTGTCATTTGGAGCTCCCTAGCGAAAGCGCGTGCCAGGTGGCCCGGCGCATTGGGAAAAAATACCTGTTTTTTGTACACAAAATTTCAAAATGCAAAAATGTGCTCCAAATTTCTTGAAATCTAGGCTGTACCTTCTCTATCACATGTTGTGCTAGACCAAAGAAGCCTCGGCCAAGATTCGGAGCCGATATTGCTCTTTTTTCCTCTTTTGTCTTTTTGTCACCTTCCTTAATTTTGCCTTTAGGCTCCTGATTCTCACTTTGGAGCTCATGTTTCGGGCCATGTAATGGTGATTCATGCACCTTAGCATTGCTTTTTCCCTCTTAGCCTTCTCCAACAGCTACTGCAAGTGAATGTTCACTTTCTCTAAAACATACTCCCGGTCCTCATCTCTTTGCTCCTATAGGTCTACCTCGTGCTGCCACGATGTGTTGCCGGCTTCCCTTGCTCAGTTGCAACTCTATCTCATCTTGCCACTCCTCAAGTTGTTTGTTCCTCTACTCCAGGTATTTCATATTCCATTTGGCTCTCGAATATTAGGCATGCCGGTAGCTAATTAAATAGAGTCTGTTGTAAGTGTGAAAGTAACACCGACCAAAGTAACTTGAGCACCATGCAAATGTAGAACAAATATGTGAGCCAACTCATGGTGGAATTGAACATTTGCAACCTTTTACAAAACTCATAGCATGACTGAACCGAAAACAAGAGATGGCAAAAGGGCAGGCCTGCAATTCTGTGAGGGTAGCCGGTTCTTCTCTAACATGTCTGCCACTTTTGTGAGGCCTCCGGGGTGCATGTTCTTCCATGGGTGGGTCACTATGAGTTTCCTCCTCATAATCAGATGAATTATCAGATGACATAATTGATGCTATGAAAACTGCTTGGAGAAATGAATGCTGGTCGCAAGAATGTTTGGACTGCTATTGTAATATGTTTGAAATTGCTGTGCCGTAACGCAATATAGTTGGATTTCTAGAAAATCCACGGAAGGAATGAGCAAATTGGTGAAAATAGGGAGTCGTTTTAATCATCATTAATGAACTGAGGCTGAAGAGACAACTGTTTGTCAGCATTTCTTTTTCCACCCAAACGACCGATGGAGAGGTCTGGGGACTCAAACCTTGCCCAAATTTCTTGGCCATGCACCATCAGTCATGATTTTTCATGCCAAATCCAAAAATATAATTTTTTTGCAATATAGATCTCCCTATCATAAGCGCGCGCCACGTGCGTGGCGCATAGGGAAGTGGCGTGGTGCACTGGGCTTGAGGCGCAGCGCATACAGTCTGTGCATAGCGCTTTTTGCAGGAGACTTTTGGAGGACTTCCCAGTCTCCAAATTGGGCGCATGATAGCTCTTTGGAAAGGTACTTGAGTGTACCTTCCAGCACAGCTAGAAATTTTCAATTTGGAGTTCATTTCCGTTGTCAAAAATGAAATCTCCCAAGACTGGTCAAAATGTGCCAAATGAGGCTGCCTCAAGGCAGAGTGTTGTTGCAGTCAAATTTTGAAGGTGTTCCTCAACTCCAAATTGAGCTCATAATAGCTCATTGGAAAAATATTTGTGTCTAGTTATCATTTTACTCTTCAAGCAAGTCATTTGGCTAACCAAACTAGGAGAAAAATTGATTTTCCCAAGGTAACTTCAGAGGTGCATCAATTCTCCCCAGGCAATTGTATTTTTGACATTTCTCTAAAACCATGGATGTTTCTCTTCCTTGGCTTATTTTGCACAAAAAATTCTCTTATTTTTCCCAAATTCATCTTTTATTGCTTTGAAACATCGTTGGAGTAAAACCTATCCTGATGTGTGGAATAAGAGATTTGTCGAAATGAAGCGAAATGAATGGGATAAGCGGCTTCTAAATTCTTGGGAAAATTCTTGGAAGTAGGGAGGGATGTTAAGAAGCAAGGGAAAGTGGAATTTCAAAGATTGAGTGAGGGGAAGGGGTCCAAAAAGGCAAAACACAGGTCCAACCTATAAAATTGCCAGGTTGTAGCAAGAAACTAGGGTTTGTGCGAAAATGAGGAATTTGGGGGATCTTAGTGATGGGAAGTGTTTTATAAAGTACTTTAAGGATAGGGGAAGGTGTATGAACATTAGGATACAATTTTTTCCAATTATTTGACCATCCAAGAGAAATCGCCTTCAAAACCCTAGGAGAGGGAAATGACCTTAGCTAGGTGCAACTGAAGCATGAACAAGGTGTAAAATGACCCAGTGGAACTTGACATGATAATGACAACCCTGTGAGTGATGGTACACTCAGCTGAAAGGTGACATGGACCGACATTTGGACAAATTTGACAGGAATAAAAGCAAACCCTAGATCTAATACCTAGTGACCAAATTTTGGTTGAAGACTTACTGAAATGACAAAATTTGACCTTGACACTCTCAGACCACTTTGTAAGAGCATATTTGATCACTGGAGGAAGGCTGCAAGGACTAACACTAACATTGGCTCCAATGGGGATGGTAGCTCCAGCTCCTTGGAGGTGCCAAGAACTGCAGATCTTTGGGTGAGTAGACAGTGCCTTCGCCCATTGGGCTATGGAATCAAAACACAGAAACTGAAATTATGCAGACAGACTCTAACTGAAGACTCAAACTGAAAACCATAATAAAACTAGACATGACTAAATCCTAACTAAGAAACTAGAAAGATGCTCATAGTTGAGCTTATTCAGCAAACCTACACTAATTACTCCTTCCACCACCCGATCAAGTGAGATGGAATAGCCAATGCAACCAAGTAAGTATCATGGTTGATATTTGATTTCTTCCCAAATGCTTTCTGATGTGCAGGAAAAGCGAAGAATCGAAAGGCAACTCCCTTGGAAACTTGGAATCAAGTTCACTGCTGACAAACTTGCAAAGCATGAATTGGCTGGATGACTTCAAGAATATTGCAAAAGGATCCTCATAAGCATCGCCATTGATTTCCATTAACACATTACTGTTCTGGTCCAAGTAATCTTCATAACTGGATATTAAAATTTTCCTCACATCTGCGCTGTCTTTCTATGGTGATAGTAGTAGGCTGTCAAAAGGATACTGAATTTTGTGAAGAACCAAACTCTGTTGTAGATTCCAAACAGAACCAAAGCCTCCTTTATCAATCTCCTCACATGACTGCAAACTTTGATCTGAGCTTTGTAATGAAAAATCCGTTAAACAAGACAATGAAGGTGGCCTTGGGATCATATTATTATCAACATTCTCTTTTTTCACATGGTTGGCTGATGGAGAAGAATTTTTACAGCAAACAGAATCTAACACATGAGCAAAAGGATCATCAAAAACTTGAGGGGACTGCTGCGATGTATCTATTGAAACTGTATGACATCCTATTGGTGGTTCATCTTTTTCTTTAGAGATATTACGAAGATTATGCCTTATAAACTGAAATATTTCGAAACAAAAGGGTATAGAATCCTCTTGCATCATTACGTCATGTACTTCGGCTGCCACACCTTCATCTGTAATCTGACCTTCAATTGTGTTTGGTGGCTGCGAATCTGGTGCTAGAGAGGGTTTTATATCCAAAATGATTTTGTCAATCATTTCAGGGGAAGATTTCTTGTTAACAACTTGCTCAAGAATTTCACCATCTGTCTCATCCTCAATATTAGAACTGGGAGATTGTTGATTTCCTATAGGCTGCTCATTTGAAGATAAACTATGCAATTTACCTCTCAAAAACTGAAATGATTCAAAACAGAAAGGTAAGGAATCTTCTTGTATCATTTGATTGCATGTGTTAGATTCCATGTCCTCATCCGCAGCTTGACAACTAATGGCATTTGGGGGATGGAAATATAAATATGAGAAGTCTGGCACTGAATTTTGATCGCCATGAAGAGGCTCCAAATCAAGACTAGTCGACAGCTGATGTTTCATTGCACAGAAATTGTCTCTGATGAACTGACATGAATCAAAGCAAAAAGGTAAAGATCCTTCACCTACTTCCCAATTTGCTGCACTTTCCTCGTCATTGTCATAGCTAATATGTATTGGTTTCTCACTGTACTCGAGCTATTGTAAGTGAACTTCCTCATCCCACAAACTGGCTATTGGTTTGTCTGCAAGATTAGCTTCCGTTTGGAGAACATAATCATCATCATCATACTGATCAAACTGAGGCAAATCGTCAGTATAAAACACATCATCAAGCATACATGTGATATCAACACGTCTTTTTTCCTCAAGATGATCTACAAAACAATCCTTATGACAATTGAGATAAGAAACAATATGTTTTGGATCAGCCACTTGTTCATTAATGTCATTTTCATTTTTTGCAGTCATTTTCCACACCATCTCTTCTAATGCACTCACCAAAATGTCAAGCTTTTCTTTTGAAGGTGTAGTTTTCCCTGGATCCACGTTTTTCATCTCTTCTTCTTTCAACCTTGCCCTTCTGATCAGTAAATGAGCCTCTACATTTACTACATTGTTCTGCATCTCTTCAAGTGTTGCGACATTCTTTTCTCTCAGCTGAAACTCCATTTCCGGATCAAAGGCAGCCGGGTAGTGCAAGAGAGCAAATCTAGGAGGGGGTCTTATATCAACCGGTGTTGAATAATAAACTTGATTAAATCTGGCTGAAAATTGTTGTATTGTCTCCCTTAGCAGTCTTTTCAGCTGATTATACTCTTCTACGATAAGGAAAAGGTTTTGTCGGATCCTCCACTTGTCAAGAAAAACTTTGATGAACTGTTGTAAATCTGTGATGCTCACATCAAGTAGGGCTTTGAACCAAATCTTGACTTTGCCTCGCAAAGAAAGAGCAGAAAGCCTTATACTGACATCTTCTTCATCAATTTCAAAAAGGTCTAGAAAAGTCTCAACATTCTACACATGTTGCTCAGCATTGACATTCTTACATTCACCGTCAAATCTTGGCAAGTATAGATCATAGTTATTGGGGAAAGCATGAAGAATAGAAGGTAAAACAAGAGGTTTATACCTATCTGGGATTATAACAGCTGTAGGAATATATACAAGAGATATAGGATCAATTTTGTTTTCTTTAGGGTCATCACTTTGCAGAGAATCATCATAAGATGTAGGAAACCTAAGGAGGCTAGGATCAAAGGGAAACTTAGTATTTATGCTTTTTGAATGGCTCGATTGAAGATTTTGATCACCTTTATCATACAAAAAGTTCTGAAAAACTTTCAGGGCAGCTTCAAGAACAGCAAAGAAGTAATTCACACGAAAGTAGAGTAGGTCCTGAATACCATTCCAATTTGGATACCCGAACTTTGTGTAAGATCCTTCCACTTTCGCAGAGAAAGAGTTAGTCCTCCAATCGAGTCACAATGAAGAATCGACTGCTAGATTCTTCAGTGAATGGAGTCACCAGCTGAATGATTTCAGCCGTCTTCTGGCTGATCATTGTCCACCATCAACCATCAGATCTAAACTTGAGATATGTACTTGGGCAAAACAATCTACAAGTAAACCATTATCGTTCCCCAGGGGAATCGCCACTATGTTAGCACTTAAATCTGCCTTAGGTTGAAGGAAGGCGAAATTCAGGGTAACCAAAAACCATGCTCAGTCTGGTAGCTAGCCCTACTAGAATAGGAGAGGGCTCTCGCCGAGTCACGCTCAGTGAAGAATAAGCAAATAGGGTCTGAGGATGACTGAGAATGGATACTGATTTTAGGCTAGGTAAATAAATATGAAAGAAATATTTTGATGAATGACTGAGTTTTCTGGGATGTATGAGACCAAGGAACAACATGAGCAGAGAATTTAGCTCAAAGATGCAGATTATTTTGTGAGGCAAGACAGGCTGAATGTCTAGCAATTAAATTTGAAATAACACGAAATGGAGAGACTATTTGAGAGGGTGAAAAGGGCATAAATACATGAATCCTTTTCAATAGAAGAAAACATTAGAACGTGAAAACTTTCCCAAGGCAGAGCAGCAAAAACTGAATTCTACCTTTTCTTACTTAGAAGATTTCACTGGAAATGAATATGAATGAACTATGAAACATAACAACGTACATATGAACAGAAAGAAAATACATTTGCTAAACTCATGCCACAGGAATCTCAAGAACCAGAGCTGCAACCTTTCATTAATTCTCTGTCAAAATGTACAGTGAGTAACTGAGTTTCTCTCCCACAGCTTCCCAGAAACTCCAGCCAAACAAAAAAATGACTCTCAATACAATAAATAAGCTTTGCATTAGAAATTCGATCAACCTAGGAAATGAAGAGCCAACCATCAACAATTATATTTAATTTTCTGTGAGGACCAATTAGAAAAAAGCAAACATGACCGTAGATTTTTTGGGTGGCTGTTCACCTTCATTTGGCCACTTGGATAGAAGCCAAAAATGTTTTTTAAAGTTTGCCTTTGATGCCGGGAAAAATGTATTGTAAATGAGCGAGTCCACTTGGAGAAAATTGTGAATCGAAATTTCGCGGAGCGGAAGTGATTTTGGCCTTTGGGTCTCTGTGCGCCGCGCCAAAAATGGTATGCATCACGCCACTTTGGAGCTTGTTTCGAGGCACTTTCTAAAGTCCAAATTGATCCCAAGTGTGCTTGTTGGAAAGCCCTACCTGTCTTCTTCCCAACCCATGTGGAATTTCTGAATTTGGATGCCATTTGCCCCTCCAAAACTGCAATCTCCCAAGACTGCTTCCTGTGTGTCAAAATAGGGGCAGAGAGGTCACTTTTTGGGTGTTTTTAACCTCCTAAGGACTCAAAATTGGCCCAAACTTCTTGGCCATGCACCAACAGTCATGATTTCCCATGGAAAATCCAAAAATGTAAACTTTTTGTCATTTGGAGCTCCCTAACGAAAGCGCACGCTAGGTGGCGCGGCACAGAGGGAAAAAAAACCTGTTTTTCGTACATAAAATTTCAAAATGCAAAAATGTGCTCCAAATTTCTTGAAATTTGGGCTGTACCTTCTCTATCACATGTCGTGCTGGACCAAAGAAGCCTCGACCAAGATTCGGAGCCGATCTTGCTCTTTTTGCCTCTTTTGTCTTTTTGTCACCTTCCTCAATTTCGCCTTTAAGCCCCTGATTCTCACTTTGGAGCTCATGTTTCGGGCCATGTAATGGTGATTCATGCACCTCAGCATTGCTTTTTCCCTCTTAGCCTTCTCCAACAACTACTCCAATTGAACGTTCACTTTCTCTAAAACATACTCCCGGTCCTCATCTCTTTGCTCCTATAGGTCTACCTCGTGCTGCCATGATGTGTTTCCTGTTTTCCTTGCTCAGTTGCAACTCTATCTCAGCTTGCTGCTCCTCAAGTTGTTTGTTCCTCTGCTCTAGGTATTTCATATTCCATTTGGCTCTCCAATATTAGGCATGCCGGTAGCTAACAAAATAGAGTCTGGTGTAAGTGTGAAAGTAACACCGTCCAAAGTAACTTGAGCACCATGCAAATGAAGAACAAATAAGCGAGCCAACTCATGGTGGAATTGAACATTTGCAACCTTTTCAGAAAACTCATAGCATGACTAAAACCGAAAACAAGAGATGGAAAAAGGGCAGGCCTGCAATTCTATGAGGGTAGCTGGTTCTTCTCTAACATGTCTGCCACTTTTGTGAGGCCTCCAGGGTGCACGTTCTTCTGTGGGTGGGTCACTATGAGTTTCCTCCTCATAATCGGATGAATGATCAAATGACATAATTGATGCTACGAAAATTGGTTGGAGAAATGAATGCTGGTCGCAAGACTGTTAGGACTGTTGTTGTAATATGTTTGAAATTGTTGTTCCGTAATGCAATATATTTCGATTTCTGGAAAATCCACACAAGGAATGAGAAAATTGGTGAAAATAGGGAGTCATTTTAATCATCATTAATGAACTGAAGCTAAGGAGCCAATTGTTTGCCAGCGTTGCATTTTCCACCCAAACGACTGATGGAGAGGTCTGGGGACTCAAAATTTGCCCAAATTTCTTGGCCATGCACCATCAGTTATGATTTTTCATGCCAAATACAAAAATATAAAAAATTTTCAATTTAGAGCTCCCTAGCATAAGCGCGCGCCACATGCGCTGCGCATAGGGAAGTGGCATGGCGCACTGGGCTTGAGGCGCGGCGCATAGAGCTTGTGCGTAGCGATTATTGCAGGAGACTTTTGGAGGCCTTCCCTGTGTCCACATTAGGAACAGGATAGCTTGTGTGAAAGGTCCTTGAGTCTACTTTCCAGCCCGACTGGAATTTTTCAATTTGGAGTTCATTTTCCCTATCAAAAATCAAATCTGCCAAGACTGGTCGAAATGTGCCAAATGAAGCTGCCTCAAGGCAGAGTGCTATTGTAGTCAATTTTTGAAGGTGTTCCTCGACTCCAAATTGAGCTCATGATAGCTCATTAGAAAGCTATTTGTGTCTATTTATCATTTTACTCACCAAGCAAGTCATTTTGTTAACCAATCAAGGAGAAAAAATTATTTTCCCAAGGTAACTTTAGAGGTGCATCAATTCTCCCGAGGCAATTGTATTTTTGACATTTGTCTAAAACCATGACACCTGTGTAAAACGTGAAGGACATTTTTATTCCTTGGCTTATTTCTGACAAAAAACTCTCTCATTTTTCCCAAATTCATCTTTTATTTCTTACAAACATCATTGGAGTAAAACCTATCCTGATGTGTGGAACAAGAGATTTATCGAAATGAAGCGAAATTAAGGGGATAAGCGGCTTCTAAATTCTTTGGAAATTCTTGGAAGTAGGGAGGGATGTTAAGAACTATGGCAAAGTGGAATTTCAAATATTGAGTGAGGGGAAGGGGTCCAAAAAGGCAAAACACAGGTCCAACCTAGAAAATTGCCAGGTTGTAGCAAGAAACTAGGGTTTCTACGAAAATGAGGAATTTGGGGGATCTCAGTGATGGGAAGTGTTTGATAAGGTACTTTAAAGATAGGGGAAGGTGTATGAACATCAGGATACAAGTTTTTCCGATGATTTGACCATCTGAGAGAAATCAGCTTCAAAACCCTAGGAGAGGGAAATGACCTTACCTAGGCGCAACCGAAGCATGAACAAGGTATAAAATGACCCAGTGGAACTTGACATGATAATGAAAACCCTCTGAATGATGGCACACTTAGCTGAACGGTGACATGGACCAAAATTTGGACAACTTTGACAGGAATAAAATCAAACTATAGATCTAATGCCTAGTGACCAAATTTTGGTTGAAGACTTACTGAAATGACAAAATTTGACCTTGATACTCTGAGACCACTTTGTAAGATCATATTTGATCACTGGAGGAGGGCTGCAAAGACTGACACTAACAAAGAGAATAAATGTATTTTGTTGTAAAATAGGTCAATTAGGCCTCCTCGACCAAGTCGACCTCAAACTAGATAAGCCAGCCTAAACTGGGTAGCAAAATCATTATCTAAAGGTAGAAAATTGACCTCATTTGTTACTTACTCATAACATTTTTGATCTAAAACTTTTTGGGCCAAAAATCACGTGAATTTCAAGAAGGATAGTGAAGGATAAGAAGGTCTCTCACAAGTATAACAAGTCAAAAGTCTCTCTCTTTTTCCCACATGTGTGAATCTTTGAAGCTGCTATAGGGGGTAAAAATTTTACAGTTGTTGGGAAGGCTGAAATTTTGAATCTCCTAGTGAAGTTGGGACAAATGTTTTGGGTTTACGTTGGGTTAAAGTTGTTGGACAAGAAGAGACTATTGAAGGTTGTTGTATCTCATTGAAAGGAGACTTGGTGAAGTAGGACGGTCTAGGTCTTTGTTGTCTCATTGTCATATGAATCTACTGAAGGAAGAGTTCTTGACTGGGCTTTCCCATATATAGGGGTTTTCCCCTAACTACGCATGTACATCTGGTGTCCTCGTTCTTTATGTTTTCATTTCGATAATTGCTTGGTGAACTAAGATAAAATAAGAAGATAAGAAAATAATATCTCAAAGAAATCACAAGCAATTATCAACAAAGAGAACACCATGAACAGGTATTCATGATCCTTCCTAGTTTTTGGTAAACCTCCCACAAACTCCAAATAAATACTTCCCCAAGGACGAGTGAGCGTGGGAAAGGATATACACGTTGTTTCATGTTACTTGGCTTCTAGGTACAACAAAGCATGCATCCTCCTATGAACCTAGCTAAATATTCTTATGTCATGTGCAACACATACCTTTAAAAGTTGGCTACTACCTTCCCTACACCAAAGCGCCCTAGTACCTTAGAGGTGTGAACCTTTGCTGAACAAAACCCTAGATTTGAAGATCCTCAAATAAATAATTTTTTTACTTATGGAGTTGTGGGATGTGTTTTCCCTAGTTATAACTCAATCGTGAGTGTTCAATAGAACTAACATTGTTCAAGCTCTTCTATATGGAGCTTCAACTTGCTTGCAAGTTCTACTTAAGGACATATTGAGAATTTTCTCTGACGGGTATAAAAATTGAAATTGAGTAGTAAAAAAAGCTCTTATAAGTATGAAATGAATTGACTTAGCAAATATACATGTGAGTATGTGTCTCTATTTTCTACCTGAAAAAACTAGTGCCCACTTCCACTTTTCATGACATTATCGAATTGGGAGGTGACTCACCTGATCATTTATGAAAAGGGTGCAATTTTTAACATTGTCACATTGTTTTCTAATTGATGTACTATGGATTTGTTATGTGACAGAACAAGATCCCAATGTTTTCAACCATTGTCTTTAAATGGAACTAGATCCTCTTAAATAAGATGTTAACATTTAGATCTATCAGAAATGATCCAAGGTGAAGCTGTCAAATTCAATCCTTGGAGACCCCCACCATGACCAAATTTCAAAGATTAAGTGAGATAAATTGGAGAGTCCCCTAAGAAGGGAATAAGTGTATTCTTGTCTGTTGGTTAACATCCCTAAGCTCTGTGAAAGTGATAAATATACTAGTCCACGAGGTTAGAGTGGCCACCCAACACTCCTATGTTGACAATGGGTTTTAATTCATAAGGCATGACCATTCTCGTTATCATTAGTTTAGTAAAGAAATCTATTATTATGAAGCAAATATGATCTTCTTATAGGAAAATTACTTCTAATAGAAAATCCATTGCTATTTCAAATATTTCTTAATAATGTTAAAACCACATTTTGATGAAAAAATATTTGGATAAAATCAATTACAACAACTAGGATTCACTAATAATCCTAAGATTGAGCTTTGAGGAGGAAACAACTGATTGTTTAATCCTAAGATCAAGCTTTGAGGAGGAAACAATTGCATAAGAAATCAATCACATATCTTAAGTTCAAGTTTTGATGAGGTAAAACGCCATAAAGAATCAATCACATAGCTTTGTAAGGGTTTTCAAATTTAAGTGATACATCAAGGAGATATAAAAAGACATTCATCATATTTTTTTCTAATTAAAACTAAACGTAATCCAACATAATTATACTTCAACCTTTTGTTTGTAGACTTCCATAGATATATCAATCTTTACTCTAACCAACTAATATTAGTATTCACAAAAATCCTTACCTTAACGAACAAACTAACCATATTATTACTTTAACAAACTTACCTTACTGCTCACAAGAATCCTTACCTTGAGACAATGACCTTAGTCTATAGAAGAATCGTTACCATGAAAAACTAACCTTACTATTATCAAATGAATGACCATTCATAATTTTGTGACCTAAAATTAAAATAAATAAATAAAAATGTAGTCTAAGCTTTTCATAAAAATTAATGTATAATAGAAATAAATCTTTTTCAATCTTTGACTAAATTTTGAGAATTATTTTCAATATATTTTAAAATTTTTAAATGATACGTAAAAGTATTTATGCCCTAAAAGATAAATAAATCTGTGTCCAACTCGTCTCCCCAGCCATTTAATAAAATCAATTTTTGTGATTTAAAAATTCCATGAATCTGCAACTTGCATTCACCATACTCGAAGAGTTTATAACCAATTTCAATCGTATTTCATGCATTTTGTTTTTTTTTCAAGACTTTACCATAATTAGTGGAATGGAATATATATATGAATTGTTGTTTAATATGATTATTATATGAAAGCAAAAGAAGTGCTAATGATGACTTCCATTTTCATATACAAAAGGACTAGCTTTACTATTTGTAAACGATAGATGCCTTTTACGAGTTATGGATATCAATAGTATCCTACGGATCGTTGTATATTGAAGAGTTTGTCAATACAACAATTCTAAATCACATTCGAATATGCAACTTGGTGGGTTAGTGAGTAACACGTTCCATTTCCAAAACTAATCTCTAAATGTTGAGATGATATGTCATCCCTCCAAATTTTTCACACAAACATGCTATTGGCAAGGGGGTCGCCGATTGTCAAAACCCATATGATGAAAGCCTTTACACAATTTAATATTATAAGCAACAAGAAAACCTATCAAAGTGGTTGATAGGTTTGACTACTATAGTATCAAGCAAAGAACCCACAGATGAGAGCCTAGAGAAATGGAGTCTTAGACATCTTGCGAATGTTTCCTGATTATACTTTGACAGTTGTACCTCAGACTTAGAATTTTATTGTCGATTCACTTGCCACTGCTGCAAGAAATTTGAAGATCCCAATGAACTCCAACAACAAGTTTGAAATTCATGTCAAAAACTAGCCTGCCGTTCCAGATAATTTAAGGTATTGGAAAGTGTTTTGGGAATCACTAATTTTTTTGCAAAATGAAGGAAAGTTCAAGGATGCTTCCATAGATGATTATTATGATACCGATGACCAAGAGATTGAAGTGAATCAGATGGAGGTATTACAGCCAAAAGATAACATTATTCCTAAAGGTCTCATACCTTTAGAAGAGCCTTTTGATGAAGATGATGTTGCAAGAAAGTCGAGGTTGGTGCCTACAAATAAAGGAGTTGAGGATGTCAATCTTGGAACAGTGGATAAGCCCAAGTTTGTGAAATTGTCCAAAGCATTGTCTCCTGAGGTAAAGAATAAATATGTTAGATTGTCATCTTATGATGTGTTTGCTTGGGATTATTCAGATCTTAAGGTGTATGACAAAGATATAATTCAGCACATGATTCCCATCAAGCCAGATCAGAAGCCGTTCAGATAGAAGTTGAGAAGGATCAACCCAAAACTACTGCCATCCATCGAGAAGGAGGTAAACAGATTATTTAAAGCTGCAATAGTTTTCCTAATCAGATTTTCTGATTGGATTTAGAATATAGTTTTGGTACGAAAGAAGACCGGAGAAATAAGATTGCGTATAGATTTCCAGAACCTTAACAAGGTATCTTTGAAGGACAATTACCCACTTCCAAATATGGATCATATCCTGCAAAGAGTGGTTGGAGAATAACACATGTCACTACTCGATGGGTATTTGGGTTATAATCAGATCCTGGTGCATGAAAAGGTTTAGGACAAAACTACATTTACAACACCATGGGGAACTTTTCATTATGCTAAAATGCCATTAGGTTTGAAGAATGTTGAAGCCACATTTCAGCGATCAATGGACATCGCTTTTGCTAATGAGAAGGATGTACTTTTGGTTGTTTATTTAGATGATGTGACAGGGTTTTCAGGTTCTAATGATGAGCATCTACACCATTTAAAGATTGTTTTTCAGAGATGTAGGAAATTCAGGATATCTCTTAATCCAAAGAAGATCCTTTTTGCCATGGGTGAAGGAAAGCTACTTGGTCATATTATCTCAAAAGAAGGCATTTGCATTAATCCTTCGAGGGTGGAGGTAATTCAGAAAATATATTTTCCCCAAAACAAGAAGGAGATACAAGCTTTCAATGGTAAGATGAATTTCTTACGCGGATTCATACCCAAAGCTGAACATTTAAGAGAAATGACTAACATGTTGAAAAAGTACAGCATGGTAAAATGGATGGAGGATGCCATGAAGTCATTTAATCTGGTAAAGTATGCTTTATCTATAGTTCTAGTCTTAATTAGTCCTAATTACACTCAAGATTTCATTATATTTTCATTTGCAACTGAGGATATCATGGTTGCAGTATTAATGCAAAAGAGAGATCAGCTAGAGAAGCCCATTGCCTTTTTCAGTAGGACTATTTGAGATGTTGCCTTACATTTTAATATAATTGAAAAACAGACACTTTCTCTCATAAAAGCATTGAAGGATTTCTCAGTGTACATTTTGCGCTTAGACATCGTAGCATATGTTCCCAATGCAACAGTAAAGGATGTGCTGATACAAATTGATCTAGAAGGAAGAAGAGGGAAGTGGATTGCAGCAATGTTGGAATATGATCTAGGGATTAAACCCACAAAGCTAATCAAAGGACAAGGCTTGGCGAGACTAATGGATGAATCAAATTTTCATGCTTTAGATATCAATCTCATTGCAGCCATGTCAAAAGATGAAGAAAAAGGCTCTCTCATTCAAGTGTCTAAAATGTTTCTTAAATCACCATGGTATTTAGACATAGTGTATGTACTTCAACATCTTTCACCACCTCCAAGAATATCTAGAAGCAAAGGTAGATCACTCAAACTCAAAGCTACCACATTCTATATTTTAAATAATTCCCTTTATTGAAAAGATCCAGGAGGTGTGTTACTTAACTATTTGGTTGAAGACGAAGCTCAGCAGGTAATGTATGACTTTCATAAAGGTGATTGTGGTGGTCATTTGTTTAGGAAGACAATGGCAAATAAAGTATTGAGAGCAGGTTACTACTAGCTGACTCTATTTTCAGATGTATACAGGATAGTCATGAGCTATCATGAATGTCAAGTCTTTCAACGGAAAAGAAAATTGTTGCCTCTTCCTCTGAAGCCTGACGAAGTGAATGCACTATTTCAATAGTATGGGCTCGATTTCATTGGGGAAATCCATCGAACATCGTCAGCACAACACAAATGGATCCTAACAGCAACTGACTATTTTCACAAAAACAAGCTATTGGCAAGGGGGTCATCGATTGCTAAAACCCAAATTATGAAAGCCTTTATACAATTTAATATTTTAAGCAACAAGAAAACCAAAGATCTTCAAGATAGAAAAATTCAAAGATTATGGGTGAGAATAATATCTTAGAGGATTTGATAAAGAGACGTCACAAATGAAGTAGGATATCTTACCCCCCTCTGACTTATTAGCTTGGGAATGCTATTTAAGTATTCAAATAGGTTGATGGTGAGCACATTTTCCTATATTGTGTTCAAGGGAGGCCAATTTGAAAAACCATAAGGCACTATACAAGATATCGCTAGTTTGGAAGGAGTCCAGACTAGACTACAAAAATTCTTTGTTTAGTATGCCAATCAAGAACATTGGAAAATGATGTTAATAAGCTTGGTTGTGGTATCCCTTCTGAATAAATAAGTTGTCTACATGCTTTGTATTCCAAAAGATTCTTTATTTACTCAAATTCATTGTTTCATTATTCCTTTATTTTGGGACAGGCATGGAAATTTGCATTGAATCTTAGGATCCCTGCAATATCACATTAGGAATGGACAAGATATATTATTGCACTATTAGAAGCTTATATAAGGATTCAAGAAAGGGAAGATGAGTTAGTTTGGGAAATTTCTTAGCATGGAAAATATAATCCAAAAGAGGGACATCCATTTATCTATGTTGATCATGAGCCCCTTCATTCTATCTCGTGGTGGTGTCTAATGTCGAAATTAAAAGGCCCATAAAAAACTAAGCTTTTTATGTGGTTTATATTATGCAACAAAGCTCCCACGAGAGACAACTTTCAACGCCATACCTTTCAGGGACACTCTTGGTGTGTATCTTGCAGGAACTACGAAGAATCTATTAACCATTTAATTTTCCACTTCCTAACAGTAGCTGAAATTTGGAATCAGCTATACCGATCAATGACTATCAACATCAGGTGGATGGGAGATACTTTTCGAAACATAGGGGAATCTTGGTGGAAGAATTTGTTTGAGTATTTTGATAAGAAGGAACAAAATCATTTTCCAAGAGAAGGTTCCTAACTAGTAGCTATCATGTTCTCGCATTTCTACATTATACAATATGATTCCAAATGAAGAACCTAGACAACAACACCGGTGTTAGTGTCACTCTTGTCATACTTCCATCAGTGATCAAAATATGCTCTTTTGCATTTTCATAATAGGAGACCCATACTATAAATTTTCATCACTCCATTAGGTCATGGATCCACTGATGGTATAGGTCACTTTAGTTTTCCCTCATTAAATATACTTGTTGATTCTTTTTTCTATGGTCTTCAGTCATGGTTTATTTTCATTCTACAGTTTCATTTCATTAGGTCATAGGGTTTGGTCCCATTAGTTTTAGGCTTTCCACATAGTCAAATTTGATGGTTAAATGCCCACAAAGATTAGCAAGGAAATGAGGATGCCAAATAAACTCAAGCATAGTATCTGGAAAGTCAAAACTTGTTATTTTTAAAGCTTAATGTAATTTTCACCTCAAAACATGTTTTCAGGTGAAAATAGAGTATTTTGTTTTTATTGTCATTTCTTATGTAGTTTCATGTTCCTATATGTAATATTTATTCCCAGCTACTCCTAAGCATCAATCCATACTGCCTAGCTACAAACACTGCAAAAAATCAAGTCAACATGAGCTAATCCACCTGCAAAGCCAAAAGTGAAACAAGCATTAAAACCGGGTTTTCAAAAAAGAAAAATTAAAATGGTGTCCATATATAAACCCCTTTCATTTTACTATCATTTCATTATGTTATTTTTCAAGTCAAAGAAACTAAAGGCGATGAGAAAAAAGAAATTTCAAAGCCATCTCTAGCAAAGCAGGGGTGGCACTGTGCGTAGGCAACTGGCGCTACACTTCTGGAGATTTTTTGCTCAGGGCTATGTGTAGGGAGGAGTACGTTGCACGTAGGTCCTTGCATTGTGTCTAGGGCATTTCTTCACAGTGCAATTTTCAATGGGTGTTGCGCATAGGGTGTGGCACTGCGCGTCTGTGCAGGAGTGTTGCACGTATGGTAGAAAACCACAAAAATGCTCCAATCTTCAGATTTTTGCCAAATTTCCTCCAAATTTCACCTTGTACAGGTAAATAATATCACCTTGCTTGATGATTGGCTTGCATATGTGAAGTTTTAGAAAATTTTTCATTCCTAATATAAAACCCTGGTGTTTCACTATAAACCCTAATCATTTTGTTTTTCTCATTGCCTAGTTTAATAACTAAACCCCTTACCCATCATTCCCTTCACCCTCATCTAAATTTCACAATCTATCGTTGATTCCCTAAACCCTCCCTCACTCTCATGGTTTGTCCATAAGTACCTAAGCTCACTCAAACTCATCCATACAAACCCTAGAGTATCCTATTCATTCCCTTCTATTGTCTAAAATTGTGAAAACTAAGAACGTTGGTAAAACATGAATAGAGGTGACTATGATTATGATGAGGAGGATATAGCAAGTGATAGTTCAGTTGAGAGGAGTGGGCAACAGAGAAAACCTCATAAGGGAGGTAAAATTACCATAGAAGAGCCAACCAACCTAGCAGAACTACAAGCCTACCCATTAGCAGTTTCTTGTTTCAGACACCTTCAATGTTATGAATTCTGTGAACTTGTGGAGAGAGTTCAGTTTCATCATGAATTGGCTAGACTTTTTGTAGCCCACCTGCACAACAATGAAGTGACACTTACTGGGGTGACTTTCACAGTGTCACCATCTATTATTTCAAAGGCCATCAGAATCCCTGATGTTGGTGAGAAATGGTATAATGCTGAGGACCTTGATGAGCATTATTATGAGCCTTACATTAAGCGTCTGTACAGAAGTCATGTGAAAAGGCTTTTCCCTTTCAAATTTTTGGAGAATAGGTATGTTCCCTTGATGAGGATTATCATCAAATGTTTCACTTGTGAGGTCAGATTTTCCAAGTTGTATACTTACCATATCAGGCTCCTCATGCACTTTACAAGGGTGAAGATGTTGAACCTCCCTTACTTTTTGTTTAGAAACGTTGATAAGATGGCTTACCTTGCATAGAAGAGGCCATAGCCTCAGTAGATGAACAACATATATCATTACTACTTGATCAAGATTATTGTTCTTCACCATCTCAGTCTTCTAAATATCCCTTGGGAGACTTTCATTGCTCATGAAATGTTTAGGGGACCTCAGATTCCTCCATCCATAGTGCAAGAAACAAGTGGGCCCTCTACTCATGTAAAAACAGGAGAGGAACACAAAGATACAAAAAATGCTGAGGTGTCAGTATTCTTGATAGATCAGAGAGGTCCAAGGAGGTTATTTGTAGCTACTAGGCAAGCGTTTCCTCCACAAGATGTGGAAGGGACCTTGCCTTCTTCATCAGTTCACAGGAAAATGTTATCTCCACAGGGTGGGGAGGGGGCTTTGCCTTATACATCAACAAAACAGGTACAGGTTGAGCAGCTGAACAAAGGGAAGGAAAAAGTGCAGGAGGAAGGCCTTGGTGATGAGGAGGAAAAAGATTTTGATTTGACTGAGCGTGAGGAGCCGCAACAACGTTACAGTCATCATGGAGTTGATATTATTGACTTGGAGGCTTAGGATAAAGAAACCATCAAAGACATCATCATACAAGAAATGGAAGCTCAAATACAAGCTTTGGTAGACAACGTAGAGAGAGCCAATTTTGTCATCACATACTTGGAATAGGATAACAAACAATTAAGTGGTAAACGAGTCCTCGTGGAGCTTTAACCACTGAAAGAAAAGAGGCAAAGTGAGAAAGAGGCTCATGTCACTTTGACTCCTATCAAGCAAGAAATTGAAAACAATATGGAGACTTGGCTTGAAAGAGTCAACATACATCTTGAAGGGCTCATTGAGAAGGCCAATAGGGACAAGAAAATGCTTAGACACATGGCATACCATTACATGACTCGCAATAAAATTTGTAACATGGGGATCAGAAAGTTGAAGGCTAGGTTAAGGAGGGCTTTAGAAGGAAAAAAGGAGGAGGATAGATTAAATATGATGGCTGAAGCCTCCTTGGCTAATCAAAGTAGTTGATGGTTGTGCCTCATACCAATTTTGTGCAGTTTTTGAGGAAATTCTTTCATTTTTGAAATTTGGAAATTGAATACATAGAAAATCTACCGAGAAGCGCAGCCCCACCGGCGCTGTGCTTTTTCTAGGGGCACCCAATGCAAAAATGGATGGCATTTTTTGATTCAAGGTATCAAGGAGATGTACCCTAGAAATTTTTAGAATTTTTGGAGTAGAATTACTTCACCAGAATGTCCAAAAACACTCAAAATTTGACCTTTTTGCCAGTTTCTGGAAACACAGAAGTAGCCTTTGGAGAATCCGTTTTTAATGGAGCAAATGAGTTCCAAATCCTGAAATTATATGTGTTCGAGAAACTAGACGTAAAAATATTTCCAATGAGCTATCCTGGGCTCAATTTGGATGATAAGAAGGCATCCAAAAGTGGACTCAAAGTGGTGCTACACGTAGGAGTAGTAGTGCTCTGCGTAGGGCATTTTTACTCAGGATGACTGTTTTGCTAAATTTCGACTATTTTCATTTTTTCTCTCTCATGGAGGTGAATTTAATGATGTAATTAATGCCATGATTTGTAAATGTAATGTTAAAATACTAGTATATGGTAGATTCGTTAGATAAAAAGTGGTTTTGAGGGTAACAAATCAGTTTCCCCTCTTTTAGGGGCAAGTTGTTTGACTGCCTAGATTCCCGGTCCTTATCTAGAAATGGTTGAAAGAACTCCACTTCTCATGGTTTCGACCCCTTATGGTTAGGATGAGAGATTTCAATGTCTATATCATGTATTTCCTTTGTTATTGAGAAGAGCGGGACTCACTTGGATGCTCAGAGCTTGATTGTACATCATTGTAAGTAGTTTGGCAAGGAGATTAATAGGATTTGCAGCTATTTTTAAGGGATCACCGTGGTATGGAGTTTTAGCAAAGTTTCTTCTTTTGTAATCATTTTTTTACATGGTTTATGTGTGCCATCATCCATATCATTGCTTCTAATTGAATGTTATCAAGATAGATAGGTAGAATCCATGGTTACAGTGCTCTACCTTGGGAAATCATTCAATATTTTATGTTTTCTATTGTTTGAGAAGGATCCATGACTGTCACATGCCCTCCTCAGCTCCTCATCTATCCTTAACACCTCACACCATTAAGTTTGAAGTGCTAAAGCCTATTCCTACCTTGCCCCATAGAACAACCTGCATTTTTGACCTAATTTCCTAGACCTAAACTACCTAGCTCCATCTGATCCAGCAAACACCAACAAATTCAATCAAAACCCTTCAAGCTACTATACCTAGCCAGAGATATTTACCTAATTTAGTCATTCCGACTGAGATTTTAAAGGAGAGATCCCTCTCCCCACCTTGTAGGGCTAGCTACAAGGTTAAGCTTGGTTAGTGGTTACCGTAGAATTGCCTCGCTTCAGCTTGAGGTCAATCTAGGTGATAACATAGTGGAAACCATACTGGGGATCAAAAGACTAATTACCCCAGTAATATCTTTTAACCAAATTCTTGAACTTTGGATGATGAGCTTTAGAATTTGCTAGGCTGAAACAGAAAGTTGTAACAATAAAAAAATTTCGAAATTTCAGCACACTGGCTTCGAGAAAGTACACGAGGGCCAATCTTGATGCAAATCCTCTCCCCGTATTTCAAAATCCCAACCTTATTCTAAGAATAATCAGAAGACAAGAAATTTCAGTAAGATCCAATCCGTGTCCCAATGAGTGGTTGTTCATTGAAGACCTCCCTTTTGACGAGTATTTTTACCTTTCTTTGTTTAGAACCAAATATGAAACTTCACTGGATGATACAGTTCTAAACCGAAAATTTGTTGCAAATCTCAAAATTCAAAGGGAGAACAGATCAATGATGAATATATCTTAAATTCTCCTCAGTCATCCATCACTACTGCCAATATCCGTGAGCTTTCAGAATCGACATCCACTACTCTCAGTTCATCAATATTCACATCTATTTTTGAAGTCCATTCTCAACCTCAGTTTATACCTACCATTCCCCTTCAACCTATCATATCTGATCAAAAACCTATCACCCCTACTTCTCCATCAACCACTCCATTAAACCCTAGTAGTCCAACCATTGTTTCAAATCCACCTGGAGTCATGGTTGCCTGGTATGTACCCCTTGTTTTACCTCAGAATATGGATGATATGCCCACTGATTACCAAAGTAAAATACCTCTTTCTAATGCCACTCAAGGTATTACAGTGCAGCCACATGTTGATAGAATGAATGAATTCTTTGACCTTCATGAGGTAGAGGTAGAAAATGTGACTATGAGATTGATTGTTCAAAGCTTTGGAGGTGAAGTTCGAAAATGGTTCAGAGCTTTACCAACAGCCTCTATCAACACTTTGCCAGTTCTGCATAGATAATTCTTGGACCGATGGGAGGTAAAGAAGAACCCACTCCAAATTTTGTCTGAGTATGAAAATATCAAAAGGAATGCAGGTGAAAGTGTGCAAGATTACTGTGTGAGGTTTAATGCAGTATATAATGTTATTCTGGCTGACATTAAACCACTAGTGGGGTTAGCCTTGCTCAAGTTTCCAGATGGTTTTGATGCTGATATGGCATATCAGTTATGAGAAAAAGACCCTACCACACTTGAAGATATGCACAAGAACGTTGTAAATGTAGAAGCAAATATGCGGGCCAAAAGAGTGAAAATCAAATTTCAAAAGAAGTTGACTATAAAGGAAGAAGCATCTACCTCAGATGTTGAGATGGATACTTTGCTCTGGAAAGTTGAGAAGATGTTTGACCGACTTACTATTACAGATAGAACTGAAACACCAATCAGGAATCCAAACTTCAGAGGACAGCAACAGCCCCAATTCTGGATTAAGAAAAGGGAAGAAAAGGAACGAGATCAAACATCACAACAATAGTAGGTCAGAACTCCTTTGCAGCAGAACTATTGCACAAAATGAAGTAGGAAGATGACGATGATCCGGTGGTTGAAGAAAACCATTTCTTCACCACTGATGGTACGCCCATTTTTCTAACAAAAGATGAAGAATATGCAGAGGTTCCAGACAACCAAAGGGATGAAGATTTCATACTAGCAAATGAGGTAGTTTTAGAGAATGTGTCAGATGATTATCAGTGAGGATATATGAATGCCTTGACAACACAGTAGAAGCAATATTCATTGAGAATCAGGGATGTACCAGTTGGTCCAATTCAAAAAAGAAAGGAAGAACAATCCAAAAATGAATCTTCAGGAATTCAGAAGAAAGGGAAAGACCCTACTAATCCAAGTCCAAGCAAAGGACCATCAACAAATAACGTTGCAAATGAGAAGAACAATCATCAAAGTGCAGCAAAAGAAAGTGCAGAAAATAAGGACCCACCTATCAAAGAGGTAGAAAAAGTTTCAGCTTTTAGTTTAGAAAATGAAATTGCTAAATTAAAAGTTTCAATTCCGTTGACTGAGCTGCTAGAGAACAGCAGCTATAGAAACCACGTGTCTCGAATTTTTCAAGTAGATCCTTTATTAGACATGGTCAATGTAGAAGATGATCAACCTGAGCTCATTTTTGGCCCTGGCTTAGATGATCAATCCGAAGATAGTGAAGTTCCTCCATTTTATATAAGCCTTACATTACACGAGTATGTTCTCCATAATGCCATGTTCGACTCTTGAGCTTCTCATAATCTGATGCAAAAATCCTTATGGAGAAATTGGGCCTTAACATTACACAAAAATATCATGACCTATGTTCTTTTGATTCCGGTAGGGTCCATTGTATTCGTCTTCCGAAAGACTTGGTAGTATCTTTAGACCAGATCCCAACCAAAAATGTTTTGATGGATGTGGTTGTTGCTAACATTCCACCATGGTTTGGTATGCTTTTTTCTAGATCGTGGGGTGCAAAACTTAAAGGAACTTTACAACCTAATTTCTCTTATGCTACCATTCCCGTGTTTGGCCAATTGAGAAAACTATACATTGAGAAGAAAATGAAATACATGATTACTAGCAAAGAGAAGCCACTTAATCATCTAACAAATGTTCCACATACAGATTTACAATCATTTTTACAATACTTAGATAGTGGTTTGAATGATGTAAATAGCCAACTAATAGAGGTAGACGTTGTACTAGAGATTTCAGAAAATTTTAGTGGGGGCCTTGATCAAGAAAGAAAGAAATTAACAAGTTCTTCTGAGCAGTCCAAATACCAGCAACTAAAGGTCACTGAATAGCAAAAAAAATGAAGAGATCAGTCAAGGTAAGATAGAGAAGGAAACAAAATTTTAGCATTTAGAAGAAGAGGCATGTCTTTGGACCATGGATTTTGACGGAGTTGTTGGTAAGGATAGTGCTGACATAGGAATTTGGATTCGGAGCCCTGCTTTCCAGCCTAATAGAGTTCCTAGTAATGTTAAAGTGTGTTCTTACAAATTGGATTTTGACTGCTCTAACAATGAAGTAGAGTATGAAGCTTTGATTTCAAGTCTGAAAATTTTGAACAAGTTAAATGCAAAAAGGATTTCGGTCTATGGAGATTCAGAGCTAGTAATCAAGCAGGTAGAGGAAGAGTATCAAGTAAAGTACCCATGAATGAGAGCCTATAGAAATGCAGTCCTAGACATCTTGCACATGTTTCCTAATTATAATTTGACAGTTGTATCACAGACTCAGAATATTATTGTCGATTCACTCGCCACTACTACAAGCAATTTGAAGATACCAATGAACTCCAGCAACAAGTTTGAAATTCATGTCAAAAACCGGCGTACTGTTCTGGATAATTTAAGGTATTGGCAAGTGTTTTGGGATGATAATGAAATCAATACCTTTTTGTATAATGAAGGAATGTTCAGGGATGCTTCCATAGATGATTATCATGATACCAGTGACCAAGACATTGACGTGAATCAGATGGAGGTATTGCAGCTGAAAGATAACATTATTCCTAAAGGTCTCATACCTTTAGAAGAAATTTTTGATCAAGATGATGTGGCAAGAAAGCCGAGCTTGGTGCCTACAAATAAAGGAGTTGAGGATGTCAATCTTGGAACAACGGATAAGCCAAAATTTGTGAAATTGTCCAAAGCATTGTCTCCCGAGGTAAAGACTAAACATGTTAGATTGTTATCTAAATTTTCTGATGTGTTTTCTTGGGATTACTCAGATTTGAAGGTGTATGACAATGATATAATTCAGCACACTATTCCCATCAAGCTAGATCAGGAGCCGTTCATATAGAAGTTGAGAAGCATAACCCTAAAACTATTGCCTTCCATCGAGAGAGAGGTAAATATATTATTTAAAGCTAGTATAATTGTCCCAACTAAATTTTCTGATTGGATTTCGAATTTGGTTTCCGTATGAAAGAAGACTGGAGAAATAAGATTGTGTATAGATTTCTAGAACCTTAACAAGGTATCTTTGAAGGACAATTACCCACTTCCAAAGATGGATCATATCCTATAAAGAGTGGTTCGAGCATCGTGCATGAAAAAGATCGGGACAACTTCATTTACAACACCTTGGGGAACTTTTCATTATGCTAACATGCCATTCGGCTTGAAGAATTTTGGAGCCACATTTTAGCGAGCAATGGACATTGCTTTTGCTAATGCAAAGGATGTCTTTTTGGTTGTTTATTTAGATGATTTGACAGTGTTTTCAAGTTCTGATGATGAGCATCTACACCATTTAAAGATCGTTTTTTATAGATGTAGGAAATTTGGGATATCTCTTAATCCAAAGAAGAGTCTTTTTGCCATGGATGAAGGAAAGATTCCTAGTCATATAATCTCAAAACAAGGTATTTGCATTGATCCTTCGAGGGTGGAGGAAATTCAAAAAATATGTTTTCCCCAAAACAAGAAGGATATACAAGCTTTCAGTGGTAAGATGAATTTCTTACACAGATTCATACCCAATTTAGCTGAACATTTAAGAGAAATGAATAACATGTTGAAAAAGGAAAGCATGGTAAAATGGATGGAAGATGCCATGAAGTTATTTAATCTGGTAAAGTATGCTTTATCTATAGCTCGAGTCTTAGTTAGTCCTAATTACACTCAAGATTTCATTATATTTTCATTTGCATCCGAGCATACCATGACTGCAGTATTAATGCAAAAGAGAGATCAGCTAGAGAAGTCCATTATCTTTTTTAGTAGGACTATTCGAGATGCTGCCTTGCGGTATAATACAATTGAAAAACAGGCACTTTCTCTCGTAAAAGCATTGAAGGATTTTAGAGTGTACATTCTGCACTCACACATCATAGCATATGCTCCCAATGCAGCAGTAGAGGATGTGCTGATACAAACTGATCCAGAAGGAAGACAAGGGAAGTGGATTGCAGCAATGTTGGAATATGATCTAGAGATTAAATCCACAAAGCTGATCAAAGGACAAGGCTTGGTGAGACTAATGGTTGAATCAAATCTGCATGATTTAGATACCAATCTCATCATAGCCATGTCAGAAGATGAAGAAGAAGGCTCTCTCATTCAAGTGTTTGAAATGATTCTTAAATGAGTATGGTATTCAGACATAGTGTATGTACTTTAGCATCTTTCACCACATCTGGGAATGTCTAGAAGAAAAGTTAGATCACTCAAACTCAAAGCTACCAAATTTTGTATTTTAAATAATTCCCTTTATTGGAAAGATCCGAGAGGTGTGTTACTTAACTTTTTTGTTGAAGACAAAGCTTAGCAGGTAATGTATGACTTTCATAAAGGTCATTGTGGTATTCATTTCTTTTGGAAGACAATGGAAAATAAAGTATTGAGAGCAGGTTACTACTGGCCGACTCTATTTTCAGATGTATACAAGAGTGTCATGCACTGTCATGAATGTTAGGTCTTTCAAGGGAAAAGAAAATTGTTGCCTCTACCTTTGAAACCTGTCGAAGTCAATGCACCATTTTAGCAATGGAGGCTCAATTTCATTGGGGAAATCCATCCAGCATCGTCGGCACAACACAAATGGATCCTAACAACAACAGACTATTTCACTAAATGGATTAAAGATATTCCAACTAGACAAGCCACATATATGGTAATCATCTGATTTCTAGAGTCAAATTTTTTATCTCGTTTCGGTTGTCCTAATAAAATCATCACAAATAACGCAACCACATTCAAATCAAAGAAGATGATTGAATTTTGCAACAAGTATAACATTACCTTGGGTCATTCTACAACACATTACCCGTAGGGAAATGGTTTGGCTGAATCATCAAATAAGTCTTTGGTGAACATCATCACGAAGATGTTGGAAACAAGTAAGAAAAATTGGCACAGAAAGTTGGTTAATGCCTTATGGGCTAACAGAGTGAGCCACAAGAAATCGATATGTGAGTCTCCATTTGAGTTCTAGTTTATGCCATTGACACATTCTTTCCGACATCTCTTGCAGTTCCAGTTGTGAGATTGTTACAGGAGGCTAGCAGTGAAGAGGATGACTTTCAGCGAAGAATCAATCAGATGATTCATCTTCAGCAAACAAGGGATGAAGTTTTCCAAAACACTTTCAAATTACAGGAAAAGATCAAGAAGATATATGATCAGAAAACTAAAGCAGACAAATTTTAGCTATAGGATGCAGTGTTGTGGTGGGATGCTCGGAATGAGGACAAAGGAAAGCATGGTAAGTTCAAAAATTTATGGAAAGGACGATATAAGATTGCAACATACAGAGGACATAATTCTTTTCTGCTCAAAGAGATGAATGGTCAGGATTCTAGGAGGGCCAATTAATGGTAGCCTCCTGAAGCACTACTACTTTTGAAGTGATTTTTTGAAGTTACGACATGATCATTTTACATACCAATCTCCTTCTCATTGCAAGATTTCAAAGTAGACAGTCATTCCGGCTTGGGGCCTGAGGTGAAGGCTATAAATTTTGAATGATATGTGTAAAGTTTGCTGGTTTTGATTTAGTTTGCAGTCACAGTTTGAGTCATGAGTCAGTTTCAGTTTGCATACAGCGTTAGTTTTTAGTCTTTGAAGTGTTTTGACTGCATTTCCCAATGGATCAGGCTACTAGGTCTACGGTGTTCTTGGTAGCTGTAAGGAGCTACCATCCCCATTGGAGCCAATGTCAGTGTTTGTATTTTCATACTGCAATTAGTGATCAAAATTTTCTCTTTTGCATTTGCATAATAGGAGTCCCATATTGTAAATTGTCATCACTGCATTAGGTCATGGATCCACTGATGGTAGAGGTCACTTCAGTTTTCCCTCATGAAATATACTTGCTGATACCTTTTTCTATAGTCTTCAGTCATGGTTCATTTTAATTCTCCAGTTTCATCTCATTAGGTCATAGGGTTTGGTCCCATTAGGTTTAGGATTTCCACATAGTCAAATTTGATGTTTGAATGCCAATAAAGATCAGCAAGGACATGAGGATGCCAAATAAACTCAAGCATAGTATCTGGAAAGTCAAAAGTTGTTCTTTTTAAAGCTTAATGTACTTTTCACCTCAAAACATGTTTTCAGGTGAAACAGAGTATTTTATTTTTATTGTCATTTATTATGTAATTTCATGTTCATATATGTAATATTGATTCCTAGCTGCTCCTAAGCATCAATCCATACTGCCTAGCTACAAACACTACAAAAAATCAAGTCAGCATGAGCTAATCCACCTACAAAGGAAAAAGTGAAACAAGCATTAAAACCTGGTTTTCAAAAAGACAAAGAACATTGGAAAAGTGGTTTTCCAAAAAGGAAAAATTGTAATGGTGTCCATATATAAACCCCTTTCATTTTACTTTCATTTCATTATGTTAACTTGCAAGTCAAAGAAATTAAATGCGATGAGAAAAAAGAAATTTCAAAGCAATTTCTAGTAAAGTAGGGGTGGCACTGCGCGTAGGAAACTAGTGGTGTGCTTCTGGAGGTTTTTTTCCTGGCGTTGCACGTAGAGCATTTTTTCACAGTGTAATTTTCAACGGGAATTACATGTAGGGTGTGGCGTTGCGCGTTTGTGCAGGAGCACTGTGCGTAGGGAAACAAACCACAAAAACACTCCAATCTTCATATTTTTGCCAAATTTCCTCCAAATTTCACCTTGTACAAGTAAGTACTGTCACCCTTGCTTGATGATTGGCTTACATATGTGAAGTTCTAGACAATTTTTCATTCCTAATATAAAACCCTAATGTTTCACTATAAACCCTAACCATTTTCTTTTTCCCATTGCCTAGTTTCATAACTAAACCCCTTACCCATCATTCCCTTCACCCTCATCTACATTTCACCATCTATCACTCATTCCCTAAACACTCCCCTCACTTTCATAGTTTTTCCATAACTACCTAAGCTCACTCAAACTCATCCCTACAAACCCTAGAGTATCCCATTCTCATCCCTACAAACCCTAGAGTGTCACATTCATTCCCTTTTATTGTCTAAAATTGTGCCAACTAAGAAAGCTAGTTAAACATGAATAGAGGTGACTATGATTATGATGAGGAGGACACAAAAAGTGATAGTTCAGTTGAGAGGAGCAGGCAACAGAGAAAGCCTCATAAGGGAGGTAAAATTACCAGAGAAGAGCGAACCAACCTAGTAGAACTACAGGCCTCCACATTAGCAGTTTCTTGTTTCAAACACCTTCAATGTTATGAATTCTGTGAACTAGTGGACAGAGTTTAGTTTCATCATGAATTAGCTAGACTCTTTGTAGGCCACATGCACAACAATGAAGTGACTCTTATTGGGGTGACTTTCAGAAAGTCACCTTCTGTTATTTCAGAGGCCACTAGAATCCTTGATGTTGGTGAGAAATGGCATAAGGCTCAGGACCTTGATGAGAATTATTATGAGCCTTACATTAAGTCTCCATATAGAAGTCAGGTGAAGAGGCTTTTCACTTTCAAATTTTTGGAGAACAGGTATATCCCCTTGATGAGGATTATCATTAAATATTTCACTTGTGAGGGTAGATTTTCCAGGTTGTATTCTTACCATATCACGTTCCTCATGCAATTTACAAGGGAAAATATGTTGAAGCTCCCCTACTTTTTGTTTAGAAACATTGATGAGATGGCTTACCTTGTGCAGAAGAAGCCATACCCTCAGCAGATGAACATCATATATCGTTACTCCTTGATCAAGATTATTGTTCTTCACCATCTCAGTCTTCTAAATATCCCTTGGGAGACTTTCATTTCTCATGACATGTTCAGGGGACCTCAGATTCCTCCATCCATAGTGTAAGAAATAGGTGGGCCTTCCATTCATGTGAAAATAGGAGATGAACACAAAGAGACAAAAACTGCTAAGGTGCCAGTATTCTTGACATATCAGAGAGGACCAAGGAAGTTATTTGCAGCTGTTAGGCAAGTGTTTCCTCCATAAGATGTGAAAGGGACCTTTCCTTCTTCATTAGTTCACAGGCAAATGTTATCTCCACAAGGTGTGGAAGGGGCTTTGCCTTTTACATCAACAAAACAGGTACAGGTTGAGCAACTGAACAAAAGGAAGGAAATAGTGTAGGAGGAAGACCTTGGTGATGATGAGGAAAGAGATTTTCAATTGACTGAGCACGAGGAGCCTGCAACAACGTTATACTCATCATGGAGTTAATATCATTGACTTGGAGTATCAGGACGAAGAAACCATCAAAGACACCATCATATAAGAAAGGGAAGCTCAAATACAAGCATTGGCGGACAACCTAGAGAGAGCCAAGTTTGTCATCACATACTTGGAAGAGGAGAACAAACAATTAAGTGATAAACAAATCCTCATGGAGCTTGAACTACTGAAAGCAAAGAGGCAAAGTGACAAAGAGGCTCGTGTCACTTTGAGTCCTATCAAGCAAGAAATTGAAAATGATAGGGAGACTTGGCTTGAAAGAGTCAACATACATCTTAAAGGGCTCATTGAGAAGGCCAAAAGGGACAAGAAAATGCTTAGATGCATGGCATACCATTACATGACTCGAAAAAGAATTTATAACATGAGGATTAGAAAGTTGAAGGCTAGGTTAAGAAGGGCTTTAGAAGGCAAAAAGGAGGAGGATATATTAAAGATATTGTCTGAAGCCTCCTTGGCTAATCAAATCAGTTGATGGTGGTGCCTCATACCAAATTTGGGTAGTTTTTGAGGAAATTTTGTCATTTTTGAATTTTGGAAATTGAATACACCAGCACTACGCTTTTTCTAGGGGAACCCAATGCACAAATGGCTTGCATTTTTGGATTTACGGCATCAAGGACATGTACCCTAGCAATTTTCAAAATTTTTGGAGCAGAATTAGTTCACTAGAAGGTCCAAAAACACTCAAAATTTGACCTTTCTGCCAACTTTTGGACACACAGACGCAACCTTAGGAGAATCCACTTTTGACGGGGAAAATGAGCCCCAAATCCAGATATTCTAGGTGTTCCAGAAACTAGACTTAGCAACCCTTCCAATGAGCTATCCTGGGCTCAATTTAGATGATTGGAAGGCCTCCAAAGGTGGACTCAAAATTGGTGTTGCGCGTAGGGCATTTTTACTCAGGATGACTGTTTTGCCAAATTTCGACTATTTTCTTGATTTCTCTCTCATGGAGGTGAATTTACTGATGTAATTAATACCATGGTTTGTAAATGTAATAGCCAAACACTAGTAGATGGTAGATTCATTGGATAAAAAGTGGTTTTGCGGGGAACAAATCAGTTTCCCCTCTTTTAGAGGCAAGTTGTTTAACTACCTAGATTCTTGGTCCTTATTTAGAAATGGTTAAAATAGCTCCTGTTCTCATGGTTTTGACCCCTGATGGTTAGGATGAGTGATTTCAATGTCTATATCATGTATTTCCTTTGCCATTGGGAAGGTTTGGACTCACTTGGATGCTCAGAGCTTGATTGTACATCATTTTAAGCAGTTTGGCAAGGAGATTAATAGGATTTGCAGCTATTTTTATGGGATCCCTAAGGTATGGAGTTTTAGGACTATTTCTTATTTTGTAATCATTTCCTTACATGTTTTATGTGTGCCATCATACATTTCATTGCTTCTAGTTGAATGTTATCAAGTTAGATAGGTAGAATCTATTGTTGCAGTGCTCTACCTTGGGAAATCATTCAATATTTTATATTTTGTTCTATTTGAGAAGGATCCATGATTGTTACATGCCCTCCTTAGCTCCTCATTAGTCTTGAACACCTCACACCATTAATACTAAAGTGCTAGAGCCTATGCCTAAGTTGCCCCATAGAACACCCTGCATTTCTGACCTAATTTCCATGACCTAATCTACCCAGATCCATCTGATCCAGCAAACACCAACAAATTCAATCAGAAACCTTCAAGATAATATACCTAGCCTAAAATATTTACCTAATTCAGTCATTCTGACTGAGATTTTAAAGTATAGAGCCCTCTCCTAGCCTTGTAGGGCTAGCTACAAGGTTAATCTTGGTTAGTGGTTACCCTAGAATTGCCTCCCTTTACCCAAAGGTCAATCTAGGTGATAACAACAGGAATATAATTCAAGAAACCATTGACCAAATTGTTCCCTAGGCTTATTTTGATGGATCGGCTCATCAAGTAGGCTGTGGTGGTGGAGCAATTTTATATCTTAGTGACGATAATTATTATATGGTGAGGAATGTTTTAGGGAAAGGCAACAATAATTTTTTAGAACTTAACAACCTCAGACATCTTCTTACCTTTTCCCTTGAGAAATGATGCTAACAACATCAAATCTGTGGAAACTAAAAACTTGTCAATAATTGGTTCAATCAGTAATTTGAATGTCACGTGCACACACTCAAGAATTTGTTGGATGAAATTATTTGTTTAAAATCACAGTTTGACTATGTATCATGTCATCATATCTACAGGGAGATGAACCAACTTTCCAATAACCTTTACAGGGAAGCAACGTGACAACCTATTGGTTATTGGATGATATAGGAGTAGAATGGACATGACCTCTACCAATATTTCCACAAGAATTTCATAGATAATCATGCCCAAGGGACAACATCTACCTGACTCTTCACAGATCATAGATGGAGCCCTTTTTTTGTTTATTTTTTTGTGTCGGGTCATAGAGCTATGTATGTATGTATGTATATATATATATATATATATATATATATATATATATATATATATATATATATATATATATATATATATGTATATTGTGTTTCATCATATCAGTTACAATCATATAACAATCACTTTTTGGACTTTACAGAGTATGTGGGAACACCAAGAGTTTTGACACACACTCCTTTTGCAGCATCTACAACATGTAATTTTGAATATTTTATATAATGAAAGTTATGATTTTTCCTTGGAACAAAAAAAAATTAATTTATTATTGTAAAAGAGTAATATTAATATTTCACCAATCAAATATTAATGTATCGCTCTAAAATGATCCTTTATGAATCACATTTTTTTTTTATGTCCCCACTTAAACTACCTTAATTCTATGTTTTAAATTTTAAATAACAATATTTTATTAAATGAAAAAACTTACTCTTAACAACTTTTGTTTTTCTTTATTAGTACTTGCTTCCTTGAGGACTATAGCATTCACTTGGTGATCAAAGTGTGTTGCATCTACATTTATTTTCTATGTTTTTGCAATTTTAACCAAAGTTTTGGGAAAATGTTGAATATTTTTATTTTCCCGTAAACCCAATAATAAATTTCTAATTTTCTAGAAATATTATTTCTAATTTTCTAGAAACCTTATTTCTAATTTTCGATTTGTTGAGTGAGCTTTGAAGAGACATAATTCCTATGGTGGAGGGAATTTTAGTTTCCGGTATTTTTCAGTTCCTAGCAATTCATTTTAAAATTTAAAAAAGGATAATTTTGTGAGTGACCATCCTTTTGGTGAGTGTTCTGGCACTAATAATGACAGTGACACTATTATGATATTCATATTCCCAATAATTAGACTACTAATGTTGTTGTAGGTCCTTTACATAGGCCAGGAGAGTTGAACAAATCTCCATAAAATTAATACATTGAGCAGAGTGCAAAGGTGCAGAGGAAGAAGAAAGTTTCACATACCAAAATGATAACCATAATTGTAGCATCTTGTTTCATTGTGTTGAGATTTTCTCGTGAATATATTTCATTGTGTGGAGGAAACTTATCATTGTTTTCATTTAAAGAAGTTAATTGTCTGAAACTTTCCTTGTGCAATCATGAAAGTTATCATTAAAAAACTTTAAACCTCACAATCATAAATATAATTTAATTTAATTTAACTTTACGACCAAATCAAATTTATGTAATAATAAATTTTATCAATTGCTAAGAAAAATCAATATTATTATGAAAGAAAAAGTAATGTCATCTACGAATACATGTAGGGAAGTCAAAGTTGCAGGGATCAATGGTTCATTGTGCAGAGCTGATTTGTGTGGAACTTCATTGTGTAGAACATACAATAAAAACATTCATTGTGTATAGGAAGCCTCCTTTGCACATTGAAAGCTCCACAAAATGAAACATTGACTATGATCCAATCATATTTATTTAACAATAAGTTTTATTAATTAATAAAAGCAACAAGGACTTATGATACAATAATTTATTTTGCTGAAGTTGAAAGCAAGATCTCATAATACATTAAACTATGTGTTCTAATTATTAAAGTGTTGTGGAATTTTTCATTTTGAAATAGTCATTGCTAAATTAGTATTTGTAATTAATTTAGATATATGAGTTCACATTTTCTTTTCTTAAAGAAAATAAGAATTTAAAGAACATGTGCTAGACTCTAGATGTACATATTTCATCCGCACATATATAAAATGCTATCAAAACTTTAAATATATATTTAAAAAAAAATATTTAACTTGTCAAAGTGGAGGTGGACAACACACATTGTTTTTGTGATTAGTGGATTTTGGTGCAAACTTAGAACCATGATTGTGAGTATCTTTCAATTTGGAAATGCTTACTTGTGGAGAGCTTACAATGAAAGCTTTCATTGTGCACATGAAGTTTCCTCCACATAGTGAAACATTAACTATGACCAAATTAGATTTATTTAATAATAAATTTTTCAATTTCTAAAAAAGTAGGGAGTTATGATATAATACATTATTTTTCTAAAGTTGAAAGAATGATACTATAATATATTAAACTATGGGTTTTATTTTTCAAAGAGTTGCGAAAAAATCCATATTTCGTTTTGCAATAGTCAATCTTAAATTAGTCTTCGTAATTAATTTTACACACGTGTACTTTTTATTTTCTTGAAGAAAATAATAAGTTAAATAAATTGGGATACACATATACATATTTCCTCTCCACATATCTCAAATTCTATAAAAAATTTAAATACTTATTTCATAATTAAATATTTAACTTTCCAATGTGCACAAAGAGAATACACATTGTCTTTGTGATCTTAAGCTTGTGGCGAACGATATTTATAGGAGCATGTTTCATTTCATGGAACTTTCCCCATGTGAAAGCTCTCATTAAATTTTAAATATTTATTTCATAATTAAATATTTAAATTTCCAAAGTGCACGTAGAGAATACACATAGCTTCTGTGATCATAAACTTGTGGCACAAACTGAGAACCATATTTATAGGTGCATGTTTCATTTCGTGGAACTTTCGAAACTTATTTCCTTTTCAATTTCAAGAAGTTGATTGTGTGGATCTTTCATTCTGCATAGCTTACACTAAAAGATTTCATTAAGAAATTACGAACCTAAAAATTATAGATAAGAACTAAATTAATTAACATATAACCAAATCAAATTTATTTAATAATAAATTTGACACTCCACACAATGAAAGTTTTCATTAAAAATTTATAATCCTAAAACTCATAAAAGTAAATTAAATTAATTTAATTTTATGAGAAAACCGAAATTATTTGTTCACATTAATTTTATGAGATTTTGTTTATGAATGCATGGAAGCCATAGTTGTGGGGATCAATTTTTTGATTCTCTAGAGCTTCCTTGTAAAGAGCTTATAAATAAAGCTTTCATTGTGCGAAGGAGGATTTCCTTGCATAGTGAAATCCCATCACAATGAAACATTGACAATGACCAAACTTATGTATGTTTTAATTTTAATTTCACTATGTTGAAGCAAAGAATGTCAAAATGAATTTTTTGAGTGACATTTGTCATCCTAGCTAAGACTTAGACGAATAGGAATTGTTACTTATGTTATATCAAATCCATTTCTCCAATAAGGGGGGATGTTAAAGTAATGTAGAAATAGAAGTGTTAGTAATGTGATAGGTTTGTTGAGTTGTTCTCTTAGATCTATATGAGTTACGAGGTGTTTTTCTAGAAGTAATTGTATTCCAATGTAAGTGAGTTGTAGTTGAGTCAAAGTGTGTATCTTCAATGTTGTTATGTCCACTGAGTCTAGTGATCTCATAGTTATATAATGGGATACAATGTGATGTATTTGTAATGAGCAGGAGTATCCAGTTTTAGGTCTGAATTAATAAAATTGTTCCACTGTGTTAAACTCTATGTTTTCTTATTATAATAAATTTTATCAATTTCTAATGACAACTAGTATTATTTGTATGAAAAAATTCTTTCGATGATAATCCCATAGGAGAAAATTTCGTCGACGTGTTTCGAACCAGCTAGTGTGGTTCATCTTCAGGACTCGAAATGAACATATTTTCTTTTTTTGTTGAAGCAAGAGCCAAACCTTCTATATCATTAAATCAAAGGATAATTTACAAAGTGTATAGAAACTCAACAAATAAGAACACAGGAGAACGGGTAATCCTGCCAATGACAAGGACCCTCCCACTATCTCACGCAAGTACAAAACTCTAGAAAAACCCAGAAAGACCAAAAAAATTTGGACAAAGCATCTCCTGGAGCCAACGAGCGACAATGGTCAAACCTGACCCCCCAAAGAACAGAAAGTAAGGAAAGGACAAGGCGCGCCATACAAACATGGGGAGATGGCCCGATGGGCCCCACTAAACAGTACTAGCCATCCTGACTGTCCATTCCGGTTGCCAGATCCTACAGCCAAGAACAATTTCGCAACACCTAACCCACCCACACTTTATCTCATGATGGAGGGCAGTTTCCGCTCTGGCCACCAAGCCACGTGTTGAGCGCTCTATGGGATCACTCTCACAATTGCAAAACCAATTACCACTTTGAATACGTGCGATCCCTGGATACTCGCCAACCACAGGGACAGTAAACCTGAAGACGTGAAGAGGGTACCTACTGCTGTATCCCATTGAATGTCCCTTCTGCAATCTCGTACCAAGAAACCTGAAGCTTCTCCCAAGTCTATTCATGACCAAATTTCACGGAGAGCCAACCAAAAAACTCGGAAACCTAGTCAAAATGAACTGGGAGGAGATGAGCCCACCCAAGCTTCTTCGCCTTTCTAGCTCATCCTTCAGTGCTGAGTTAGTATCCCCCGGCGACATCAATTTGTGGTTTTCAACCCATCTCGAAATCAGAAAAACTCCCTATCCTCAGTAGATTTATCTCTTCAGATAGCCTTTAAATGGCTCGGAGGAATTTCAAGCCACTTTTGCACCAATCCACCCTCAGCACTGCTTACACCTTGATTGGCTAGTAAGTCGGCCAGTTTGTTGGCATTACAACGAACATGGTTGAAACTTATGGTTCGAAGGTCCTGAAGATGCAGTTGGATTTTTTGATAAACCTGGACGAGTTTCCAATGATTCGAGACTCTTTCCAGCCTAGAACCACCACTGATTCTTTTCACTGTGTTGATGGTTATCTCAGAGTCTGCTTCCACAATGATATTTGAGCAATGATTCTGTGATAGAAACTCTAGACACTGCTCCAGAGCCATCACTTCCACCATATTATTAGTCGCTCTCCCTAAATGGTAGTGGAAGATGAATATAATATTGCCCTCATCATCCCTTAAAGCTCCTCCATAACCAGCGGTTCCTGGATTGCCCTTGGAGGCCCCATCAATGTTGTATTTTAGAAAGCCTTTTGGTGGGGGTTGCCAGTATTCCTTCTCTGTAGTCATGGCTTTATTCTTACTGTTTCTACCTTGAGGAGTTGTCTCTTGCAATCCCAAGTGCCTGAGAATTCTCTGCTCTACCTCTGAGGGGGGATTCGTGGGGATATTATTAACAGTAGAGCTAACTGTCTCTCTGATCTGTTTCAAGATAAGATCAAGAAGATGTTGTACTGAAGTCTTACCATTCTTGAAAATTCTTTTATTTCTTTCTTTCCAAACGTTCCAGATGATAAAGCAGGGTGTGAAGGCCCAGGCCAAATTCAGGACTTCATTCTCCTTGAAGTCTTTTCTCCAGTGGTTTAGGGTATTTATGATACTTCCTCTGTCCCTATCTGACTGCTGGAAAATTGAAGAGAATGAATCCCACAACCAGGTAGTATAAGAGAAACTATTAAGAATATGTTCCATTGTTTCATCTTTCTCTTCACAGAACTGACGTCTAGAAGGCCCCATAATTCCTCTTTTACTAATATTGTCCCAAGTCAATATCTTCTTGTGATGAACCACCCACATAAAAAGCTCGATTTTCGTCCAACCTTGCTGCCTCCAGAGATGCGTCCAAGACTTGTCTGGAATGCTATGATTCAACCCAAGTAGAAAACCTTTAGCTTCCTTGAGATTAAAGGCTCCTCACTTGTTATTACCCCATCTCAATTGATCCTACCCATCTGTTATTAAGATCATCCTTTACTTGAGAATGTCCCCAAGAGCCTCTGCTTTGATTTTTAGGGGGTTGTCCTCTCCGCATTCTATGTTTCTCTAGCTTCTCCACTTTTCAAAGGTAAGAAAAAGATCCCAAAAATCCTTAACTCTAATTAACCCTTAGGCATCTGTTTCATGCCTAAGGCTTATAAAATTATCTGTTAACAATGTTGGTTCCTGCTTCCATTTGTCCTCCCAAAAAAGAGCAAGATCTCCTGCTCTAATTTCCCAGAAACTGTTCTTTTGAACTAAGCTTCTATTCTCCCAGGCTCTGTTCCATATGTAGGAGCCTTTTATAGTTCCAGACATTCTTATTAGGTCATTATTGTGCCACGAGATAGCATATTTCTCTTTCCATATCTTTCCCCATTGATCTTTTGGCTCCTGCATCCATCTCCACCAAAGTTTGGCTCCTAGAGCTTTACAAAGAATCTCTTGATCGTCCAAGCTGAGACCCCCCTAACTTTTGGGTTTGCATATTTTTCCTGAGGAAACTAGGGTCCATTTCTTTCTAGTTTCCTCCTTTCCCCACAGGAAGTGTCTTTGTATGTCTCTAATTTAATCTAAGACACCTTTTGGAGCTGGAAGAGCTGATAACATGAAAACATGGATGGATTGAAGAACAACATTTCTCAGAACTAACCTGCCAGCCATGTTCAAGGCATAGAAGGACCAATTTTTTTACTCTATCCTGCATCTTATTAATGACTGGTTCCCAAATTCTCTTTTGCATGGGTCTGGCAGTAAGAGTTATTCCTAAATATTTTGATGGGAGGGAATCTCATTGGAAGCCGAGAATTGTTGAGATATTTCTTTGGATAGCAATGTTAGTGCTAAAGAAGAATACTTTTGATTTAGAGAAGTTGACTTCCATACCTATAGCCAGGGAAAAATCTTTAAGAATTTGCTTGTAGACTAAAGCCTCTTTGACTGTAGGAACGCCTTGCAATAAGGTGTCATCAAAAAATTGTTGATGAGTCAGCTCAAAACTGTTTTCAAAAGTTTAAGACCCTTAATTCTTCCAGTAGCCTTGGCCTGCTTAATGGAACACCCAAGCCCTTCCATCATGACAATGAAGAGGAAGGGAGAGAGAGGGTCTCCCTACCTGAGGCCTCTAGAAGGATTGAAGATAACAGAGGGAGAGCCATTGACTAGAATGGAAAAGTTGGAGGAGGTCACCAATACCATGACCCATCTAACCTAGTTGTGATCGAACCCAAAGGCCGAGAGAACTTTCTTGATGTAATTCCAATTCACCTTGTCATATGCTTTGGCGATATCCAATTGCATGATCATCCTCACCTGTTTGTTACTAGTTAGCATGTGCACCACTTGATAAGCTTGAATAATGTTGTCTAGAATCTCCCTTCCCTCCACATAACCTAATTGCTCTTCAAACACTAGTGAGGGGAGGAGAGGTTTGAGTCTATTGGACACTACTTTGGATATAATCTTGTAAACCACATTACACAAGGCAAAAGGTTTGTACTTGTCTGCTGATTGAGCTGTGTCTTGCTTGGGAATAAGAGAAATAATGGAGGTGTTGAGAGATTTCAGTATAGTTTTGCTTTTCCTGGAATCCTCTACCACATTCACAATGTCCTCTCTGACTATATGCCAACATGCCTTAAAAAAATCCACATTGAAACCATCTGGGCCTGGAGCTTTGCCATTCTGCATATCTTTGAGAACCTCGTTGACCTCCTCTTCTTCAACTGGTCTGTTGAGGTTAAAATTATCCTCTCTGGACACCAGTTTGGTGATGTGCTCTATTATTCCCCTGATGGATTGATCCCTGTCTAGAGTGTTTTCCCGAGTGATGTTCTGGAAATATTAGACAAGCATAGCTTCAATGTCTTTATGCGCGGTCTAAATTTCCCCTCCCTCATCTTTAATCATGGAGATTCTATTGTGAGCTCTGTTAGCCATTGTGGATCTGTGAAAAAATATGGTGTTCCGTTCTCCTTCCTTGAGCCATCAAATTCTGGATTTTTGTCTCCAAAATATTTCCTCTTGTTTGCATAAATTTTCCCAAACTAGATGGTATTTATCAACCTGCTTGCTTTTGGCTTTGTCAAATCCATTGCTTATTAGAGCCCTGTTGAGCTCTAGAATTTTGATTTCCACAAATTGTTTTTCCTCAAAAATGTTCCTAAAATCCTTCTATTTCCTTTCCTTTAGTCTAGACTTAATGTGCTTTAGTATTTTATGTAGAAGGTACATCTTGGAACGTTGGATTTGCAAGTATTCATCCCACCATTTTTCAATATTACTTATGAAATCTGGGTGGGAGAGCTAGATCTTTTCGAATCTGAAGGGTCTATTCCTGGGAGCATCTATACCCTTGATTTCCAATTGAATCAGCCAATGATTTGAACCTCGAAAAGGAAGCACTCTAGCTATTATTTCACTATTAAGGAACATTAGTTCCTCTGATATCATGAACCGATCTAACTTAGACGCTACCAGGCCCTCATCTCCTCTTTTATTATTGCAACTAAAAAGGCGATTACTTGAATCTGACTCAACCAAATTCATATTGTTTGTGAATGATTGAAATGCTAAGGAGTCTTTGTTGAGCACTCAGGTGCCTCCTTTTTTTCAGAGAGAGATTTGATCATGCTAAAATCTTCTTCCATGGTCCAAGGAATTCTTGTCTGTCTGCTTCTGAGGTCACTAAGGGCTTCTAACAATTTGAGTTTTTCTTCTAATTTCTAAGGACCGTAAACATTTGTAACTAGGAATGTTTCTGAAACCCCAACCGGTTGAATGACCACTGATAGATAATTTCTTGATGCCTCTGCATCCATAATTCTGATCCTTTGGGGATTCCAAAAAGTAAGAATACCCTCCGTTGTGTTCTCTGCTTTAACCTCTATAAACTCATATTTAATGAGCCATTGGCTGTGTATGAGTCTTATTTTCTAAATGGAACATTTCGTTTCCTGGATGAGAATCATATCCAGCATATCTTGTTTCATTCTATGACTAAGCAATCTTTGTTTTCGTTTACTTCCCAGAACTCTAATATTCCAAGATGTAAATTTCATATTTAAAGATTTGTAAAGGAGTAATTAGTTAGGTATTTCATCTTACATGTATCTATCGTGAGCTTTCCACACTCAATCAAAAGTTCCTTCTGCTTCTTCCGACCTCTCTTCTTACCCGCATTTCTAGGAGCTAGTCCTGGGGTTGGTTTCATTGCTTTCACTCCTTTGTTTTCCAACTTGTCGGTTGTTGTTCTTGTGTCTAACCCTATTTCCTGAGACTTCCATAGAAACAGCTGCCGTATTCTGTTGCAGTCCTCTTGGGGTATAGATTCTATCCCTCACATGGTACCCTGCATCAAGAACCCTTCCAGGTCTAGGTGTTCCTTTTCTAGAATTTCTTGCAGTTCATGGTCTTCCAGATCTGTTTCACTTTGGGTCATCTCCATATCCATTTCTGCTTCTGTCTCACTATTCATAGTATCTTTCCTGTTACAAATCTCTTGTGTTATATTGTAGTTCTCCTCCATCTCTTTTTCCTTAGGTCCTTCCTCCATTGCTTGATTTTCCTTTGTCATTTCTTCCTCTTCTTCTAGTGCTTGAAACCGGTTCAGGTTGATATTTTGCTCCTCGCTGCGTTGTTGCCTTGTTCCCTTTCTGCCTCCTTTTCCTTTACTTACCACTTTCTGAAAGTTTTCAGTCTCCTTCACAGTATTAGGTTTTCCTTTGTTGTCTACTTTGCTAAGAGGACAGTCTCTAATCAGGTGACCATGTTCGTGGCATCTACGACATCTGAACGGGATATGTTCATAATCCACCGTTTGGACCCATTCCTCATCAAAGACTTCCAGGATTAGTTCATCCAGGAGAGCTCGTGATAGATCCATTTCTACGCAAATCCTTGCATAGGAAGTATATTTACCCTGTCTTGTGGCTTCCGAAGCTTTCACAAAATGACCTAGTTTATTGCCAATGGCAGCAAGCGACCCATGTTGCCAATAATCGAGAGGTAGGGAATAGAGCCTTACCCAAATAGGTACCGAGGTGAATGTCTCTCTTTCTGGAATGAAGTTCATCTTCCATGGCCTCATATAGAGGCCTGCTGCTGCAAAAAAGTAGGGTCCACCTTCGAATATTTTGTCTTTATCCTCAATGTTAGTAAATACCACTGTAAAAAAACTCTTTGACCCCAGATGTAGTTCAATACTACCTTTGGGTTTCTAGTGGTATTTGATCCATGTATGTAATGCCTTTTCAGAGGGCCAAATTCCCATGAATTTGCATATTACGGCGTAAGTCCCCATATGTTCCCTATGCTCCTGCAGAGTAGGATCATTCAACACTACTCTAGGAGTAATCTTCATTCTGGGTCTACATGGTCCCTTTTGATTTTTTTCCCTTGTTCCCTGGCTTTTGTCTTCTTCCTCTTTGTCCTTTACACTGCTGTTTTCCTTGGACCTAGCCCCATCTGTAACCTTTTCATTATTATTTCCCCCTTCTTCACCAGAACCTCTGATTTGTCCCATCGGTGACTTCCCTTTGTCAGCAGTTGTTTCCTTGTAGGAGGGAGTGGAGCTCCCTCCTCTACTGTGCTCCATGGGGAGAAACCGAAGAGCCCCTATGTAAACATAGTTTCACACCCTTGATTTCTCAGTCATCTCCGCGAGTCCCATCACTTGGTCAATTTTCATGGAAATGAACATATTTTATCCTATGTGATTATCATCAAAATATTTATTCTCATATAGATAATGGATCACAATAGCACTAATTCAAGAACTAATATTATTATGAAAGTAAATTCAATGTCATTTACGAATGAATGCAAGGAATCCAGAGTTACAAGGATCAATTTTCCATCGTGCAGAACTTAGAGTGAAAGCCTTCCTTGTGCAGCGGGAGCTTCCTACTTACAATGAAAGATCCACACAATGAAACATTGATTATGACCAAATTAACTTTATTTAATAATAGATTTTAACAATTTCTAAAAATAGCAGGGACTTATGATACAATAAATTACTTCTTTTTTTTTATGTTGGAAGTAGGATTTATTTCTCGAAGAACTGTGAAAGACTCCATATTTCTTTTTCTTTTTGTAATCTATGGTAGGGCCTTTTCTATTAACATCAACCAGCGAAACTATATACAAAAACAGGGATCCTCCTCCCGCCCCGAAGGGAAACCAGGTAGGAGGGCCACCAAAAGTCAGAAGTTGTCAACATAAAGCTGAGACAGTGCATGAACAAGTTTAAAACAAAACCTTCAGTCTACCTACCAGCTAGAACTATTTCCCTATCATCTTATGCATTCCACAGCCTATGCCAAAACTGATTCTATTGGTCCTAACAGGTGAAATTTGAAAGCAAAACAAAGACATATCAATCATCCATGATCTCTGGTTTCACCTCTTCCTCGCGGTGCTCCTTGGTTATCAGCTTCAGAATGTTTTGGATATCCTCCAGTTTTCTATCCTGTTTCAGAAGTGCGACATGCAGACTCTTCATTTCCTCTTTCAGGCTCGGGTACCCTTGCGCAATCTCTGTCATTTCTTCCACAATCTGTTCCCCTAGGTGTTACGAGGATCTGGCATAAGAGAGCTCCATTCATTCATCTCAGGGTCCGAGGCCTCCTCCAGGACTCTCTTTTCCAAATTCTCTATAATTCTTCTTATCTCCACATTGCCCTCATTGTTGTACGCGCGCTCCGCATCTCTGGCCATCTGGTTCATAGTGCGGCGACCTCTTTTCCGTTGGTTGGGAGACTGAGATTCAGAATCATAGTCCCCAGCATGCCCGGTGCTTCCTCGTCCCCTGCTTCCTCTGCCCTTGCCTCTCCTAGAAGGCCGACCACGGATGTTACCCTGGCTGCCTTGTCCGACCTCGAACCTCCCTCTCCCCCTGCATTCCTCCTGCATATTCCTCATCTCTCCTTCTCTGTATATTCCCTCTTCTGCCGTCACCTCCTGATCCTTCCTCCTGAACCTCTCCTCGCTTTCCTTTACGCTCTGGTGGTTATCAGTCCCCTGAGAGCTATCGTCCTCCTGTATCCTCTGCTGCCTCGTCGTCCTCTTCCTTCTGCCACCCTCTTCGCTATTTACTCTAGCCTGCCTGCCACCCTCAGCCATAGTCTCTTGCTCTTTACGAAAACTGTTTCCAGGAAATTTACTCCAAGTATCAACCGCCCTCGCCACCTTGCATGTCCTTAATTTATTAGCATCAATGTCTACTACTGCTCCCTTTAAATTATTGCCACCTCTTCTGCCCGCTACCACCTGATCGCCACCGTTTCCCATCCCTTCTACTGCCATGATGATCTTGGAACCATGTCTCGGGGTGCTCTCTTCGCAGTAATCTCCCTTCACATCCTTTATTATGATTGCCCAAGAGTGAGGCTTGTACTGACAAGCCCTACCCATTATCATTAGGCTACCCGGAGTCCTTTCCTCCACCCCGATCGGGGTCTGTTTGTATCCTTTAGCATATCTATACTCTGTCATTATTGTCCTGGTTGGTGATGGAAATTAATTCCTCCCAACGAGTCCCTTCCAGCTGTGGTGGCCATATGCTATCCACTTTGCCATTCAATTCATTGCAGCCCCAGTTCGCCAAGTAATCAGCAGCTCTATTGCCTTCTCTCCTAACATGATGTATGACCTTGTACTCAATATGATTCATTGATTCTGCTATTTCCTGGATGAGGCCCGCCGTCCTCCAGCTTCTAGCCACCTGATCCCAAGCTTTTCCATTATTCAATTTTCTTATTGTTTCTACAACTAGAGTTGAATCCCCTTCTATTTCTAGATTCCTGTAACCATTTCTTATTGCAATCTTAATTCCTTGGTACGCAGCCATGAATTCTGCTTCATTATTACTCATCGTGCCTCCTCGGTCAGCATAAATCCACCTAGTTTGGCCTTGACTATCTCTGAAAATCCCCCCAAATCCAGCAAGACCTGGATTTCCTTTTGATGCTCCGTCAAAATTAAGTTTGATAAAGCCTGCCTGAGGACGGATGAACACCGTTGGACTTTGGTTCTGTATAATTTGGGGTTTTTGCTGCTGGGGATAGACCATCCCTTGGTCTATATTTAGCTTCCTTAGAATTCAGTTCTCTTCCTCCGTGGTATCCCAATCCTCCTGGTTCCAGGATTCCGAAAGGATTGTTTCTCTTATAAGAGTTTGAGTTCTATTCCAAAGCTCCTCCGGAGAGATAATCTTGTCTTGGAATATCCTTCTGTTTCTCTCTTTCCAGATGGTCCATATGTTGAATCCTGCAGCCAGGTTCCATGCTCTTCTCACAACCGGACTTTGAAATTGTCCCTTTCCCCATTGGAAAATAGTTTGGATCACATCCTGGGGATTACGATTCGTCTTTCCAAAGAGGCTTCTAGTCTTTTCCCACTGATCCTGAGCTATCGGGCAAGAGTTTAGAATGTGTTCCTGATTTTCTATGTTTTGCTTACATAAGCTGCATCTTGATGGCCCTTGGAACCCTCTTTTCTGGAGTTGATCCCATGTCAGGATGCGTCTTTTTCCCACAAGCCAAGTGAACAATGTGACCTTTGGCCACCATTTGTTTTTCCATAATTGTTTCCAGTCTTGTGTCTGTTCTTCCATCGCTTGTTTAGACTTTATGAGGTATGCTTCCTTCACCGTGAAGGTGCCTTTTGTAGATCCGCCCCATCTGAGAATATCTGGCCCAGTTCTTTTTTTAATCCTTCTGGAGTCCATCTCTTTTACTATCCTTGTTTTAAGATCATCACTAATATTATTATCCCACTCTCCAGGGTCTTTCCATTCCCTCCACATCTCATTTTCGCCTCCTTCCTTCCAATAATCATTTACATAGGTTAAGCCTTTGGCCTTGGCTTCTCTATAGATGGTTTGCAGCCCCTGAATTTCCACCATTCTTTCCCGCTGCTGCCAGGCTTCCTCCCAGAATTTTGTTGTCCTTCCATTTCTGACCTCCCAAAAAGCCTGCGAATTTATAATATCTATGTTCTGGCATGCCAGATCCCAAATCGAGGATCCTTTTGGCATCTCTTCCTTTCGAATGATTCCTTCAGCTGTAGTTGGCATTGAATATTTCTGCGTCCATATCTCTTTCCATAAGTCTTTACCCCCTTTCATCCAGCGCCACCATAGTTTCGCCGCTAGGACTTGGTTCAGAAGAAGCGGGTCTCTAACTCCTAGTCCCCCTGCCTCCTTTGCCTTTGTAAGACTATTCCATGAGATTAAGGCCCACTTCTTCTGCTGCTTTGGCCCTCCCCAAATGAAGTTCCGGAAGATTTCAATCATTTTGGTACTTACACCTTTCGGCACTGCCATGACCGAAAGAGGGTAGATTGGGATTGATTGAAGAGTTGATTTGAGAAGAACCACTCTAGCTGCTATATTAAGAGTCCGGAAGGACCAGTTAGATAAACGGTTCTTGAGCTTCTCCAGAATTGGTTGCCAATTAGCAATCCTTAGCGAACTCACATCAAGCATGGTGCCCAGGTATTTTGTTGGAAATTCTCCCTGTCTGAACCCCAACGTTCTTGTCAAATGGGCTTTGACCATTTCAGGAGTGTTAAAGATAAAGGTGTTCGACTTATCCTTATTAATTTCAGTACCCGAAGCTTCCATGAATAAGTCTAAGACCTCTTTGATCCTTTTCACCTCTCTCAGGGATACCTTACAGAAAATCATGATATCGTCTACGAACTGTTGGTGGGTGACTGGGATGTTGTTTCCCCACAGCCTCAGCCCTTTTATCTTCCTCTCTCTGAGCTCTTTTTTGATGTATCTTCCCAATCCCTCTGCCGCTATTATGAACAAGAATGGTGACAGGGGATCTCCTTGGCGCAGGCCTCTTGAAGCATTGAATGTCATAGTTGGGGTACCATTCAAAAGAATGGAAAAATTGGGCGTGGAGATCATGCTGAGAATCCATTTCACCCACCTGTCACAAAATCCATAAGCCAGAAGGATTGACTCTAGATATCTCCAATTAAGACGATCATAAGCTTTAGAAAGATCCAGTTTTATCATCATGCCTGGTTCCTTTTTCTGTTTCAAAGAGTGTATTACTTCTTGAGAGACTACTAAACCATCTAGAATTTGCCTCCCTTCAACAAACCCGGTTTGTTCAGGGGATATTATGTTGGGGAGGATTGGCTTCAATCTTTTGACCATTAAGGTGGCTATAATCTTATAGATGACATTACAAAGGGCTATTGGCCTAAAACCCTTAGCAGTTTCCGAATTAGCTGATTTAGGAATTAGAGAAATAAGAGTAGAATTGAGACCTGGCCAAACCTTTTGCTATGTGCGTGCTTCCTCTACAACTTCTAGGATTTCCTTTCCTATGAACTTCCAGCTTGCTTGGTAGAATTCTGCCATAAATCCGTCGGGTCCTGGGGCTTTGTTTCGTTTCATACCCATCACAATTTCCTCAACTTCCTCCAAGGTAGCTGCTCTCATCAAGGCTAAGTTTTGGTCCCTGGTTACCAAATTCGGAATTTCATTGCTTATCCTTCCTATGGCCTCCGATCTATTCCTCTGAGGTTCAGTGAGAATACCTTTGAAATGTCCTACCAGCTCCTGCTCCAATTCGTCATGCTGGGTTATGCGTTGTCCTCCCGTGTTTTTGATTGAGAAGATCCTGTTTCTCTGCCTGTGCTGAATCATGGCCTGATGGAAGAACTTTGTGTTCCTTTCTCCTTCTCTAAGCCACTGGACACGTGACTTTTGTTTCCATAAGATCTCTTCCTGTTTTCTTCTTTCCTCAAGTTGGCCTATTACAATTCCTTCTTCTCTACTTCTCTCTTCATTTCTGCCCTCTGTTATATTCACCTGTTGTAACTCATTCATTTTTTGCTCTAATCATTGTTGATCCCTGAATATGTCCCCGAATTCTTCTTTGTTCCATTTTTTTATTTTCCCCTTAAGTTCTTTCAATTTTAGTTGGAAAGTTTGCATTTTGCTTCTCCCACTTTGCCTACTCGTGGTCCACCATTCTTCAACTTTTGGCAGAAACTGATGGTTCCTGAGCCAGAAGGCTTCAAACCTGAACGGTCTTCTTTTGGGGCTCTGCTTGAGGTCGATTTCTAACTTTATTGGCCAGTGATCAGAGCCAACTGCTGGAAGAATCGTTGCCTCTATGAATACATCTTTCATCATGATTTGTTCCGAAACTAAGAATCTGTCCAGTCTAGAAGCTATTTGGTTTGTTCCTCCTCTTCGGTTATTCCAAGTGTGAATACCATTTATAGTTTGTATATCCACCATTCGCTGTTCCGTTATCATATCTCTAAAGGCTTCCATGTCCTGATCTGTTCTTCTTAATCCTCCTCTCTTCTCTGTTAGTGACACAATCATGTTGAAATCCCCACCGATTATCCAAGGCATTTCAGGATAAAGTCTATGAATTGAGCTCATATTCTGCAGAAAGCCTTTGCGCTCATTGGGTGAGTGTGGACCATACACTCCAGATAGCGCAACCCATTCAGAAGACCCTATCAGATTGAACATACCTGAGAGGATCCGCGGGAAACTTATCCAATTCCTGAATTGTATTTCCGCAGGGTTCCATAAGATTGCCAAGCCCCCTGCGCTGCCTGCCGCATCCTGCCCCATAAATTCGTACCGAATTTTCCACTTGCTGATTATTTCTTCCATTTTTTGCATGCTAATATTTGTTTCCTAGACTATCATTATACTTGGCTTGTCTTTTTTCAATCTGTCTCTCAAATGTCTTTGCTTACCCCTGCTGTTAAGGCCTCTAATATTCCAGCTTGTAATTATCATTTAAATAGTTTTGAGGTTTGATGAAATACCTCTGATAGAGGTATTACCCTTCCTGAGTTCACCAGTGTTTCTCCCACTTCTTGAATTGTTTCACTTAGTGAGCGCCGACCTCTTTTTTTCCCTGCTTTTCCAGAGCTGCCCATTCCAAAGTTCTGAGGCCCTTGCTTTCCTGTTTGATCCATTTTATTTGCTGCATCTACCCCCGCTTTCTCTTTATATCTTTGAAACGCTTCTTTGTAAGCTTGTTTTTGTTCCTCGGGTATGAACCTTTCATCCAAATATCTCCATTCCTGCAGCAGTTTTCTCATTATGCGCTCTTCTTCCTCTCCTTTCTCTTTCTGGGAGTCTACCTCCATTTGTATTTGTTCCTCTGTCTGTTCGCCCTTCTCTCCTGCTCCTCCTTGTGGTTCTTCTCCTTGTCCTATTTCCTTTTTTTTCCTCTTCATTTAATAACTCCATTGGTTCCTCCTCGCTTTCCTCCTCTCCCATCTCTATTTCTTCTTCCTGTAGGGTTTTGAACTTATTTTCCATCTCCAGGGGGCTACTTTTGCTGGACTCTTGTCTCTGTGGTATCTTTTTTCTTGCCTTTCTTTTGTTTTGTACCTCTTGGAAACCCTCTTCTTCCCTTCCTGCGACCTCAGTTGTGGGAATCGCCTTTTCCTTCCTGTCTATTGGTTCCTCTGTTCTATTTAAAGGGCATTGTCTGTAGAGATGGCCATATTCATGGCATCTTCTGCACCGGAATGGAATGTGTTCGTAGTCCACTGGTTGTTGCCAGATCTCATCATGATACTCCAGCTCAATAAATTCTGGGAGGGGTTCAGTTATATTCATATACACACAAATCCTGGTGTAAGATGTGTACCTCCCTCTTTTGGTGGATTCAGCTACTTTCACAAATGATCCTATTGCATTGCCTATTCCTTCTAAGATTTCTGGATCCCAAAATTCCATTGGAAGCCCAAAGAGTCTGATCCAGACTGGTGCTGCTAACATTTTCTCTGTGTCTGGGTTATAACAATCTTCCCAATGTCGGATGAATAGACCCACATTATTCATGAAATAGGGGCCGCCTTCAAAAATCCTTTCTTTATCCTCTACATTTGAGAAGATGACTGTGAAGAACCCCTTGGCTCCCAGTTTTAATTCTACATGTCCTTTCGGTTTCCATTTCTGCTGTATCCACTTGGATAAGTCTTTCTCAGTCGGCCAAAACCCTACAAACTTGCATATTAAAGCATAATCTTTCATATAGCTTCTGTATTCTTCGAGTTTATTGTTCGGAATCACAAACCTGGGTTTTTTCGATGCCCTTGGATGGCATTTTCCGCTTAATCTCGTCTGCCAACTGGTTCCTTTTGCAGGGTTTTCCCCGTCGTTTGCCCTCGGTCCCGTCCTGTTCCGTTCCTTACTTGATTCCCCCTTTGTCATATTCTTGTAGGAGGGGATCTCTCCCCTCCCCGCACTTGCTTCCATTTCTCCCTCAGTTCCCTACTATTTTCTACTCTCTCTCCTCCATCGAAGGCAGTGGGATTCTAGTTTAGATCGTCGCAGGGGAGCTCCTTCTCCCCACGATTAGTCCTCGCTTCAAAGCTACCACCCAAGCATGTAGGATACAACCTCTCTATCGCTGAAACCCTAGCTTCATTGCAGACCCACGCGCTTCCATCATTCGATCAATAGTTTTGTTACTTGAGACCTTCCCATCATTAAAATAATTATTGTGAAAGACTCCATATTTCATTTTTCAATAGTGAATGATAAAGTAGTATTTGTAATTAATTTAGTTACACTAGTGTACAATTTATTTTTTTAAATAAAATAAGGATTTAAAGAACTGGTGTGAGAATATGTATATACATATACCATTTGGATATATATAAAATGTTATCAAATTTTCAAATATTTATTTAGTAAGTAAATATTTAACTTTTCAAAGTGAATTTGGAGAATAAACATTTTTTTGTGATCATAAGCTTCCACTGCAAATTAAGAACCATAATTGTGGGAATCTATTTCATTTTATGTAGAATCCTTGTGTGGAGCTTACAATGAAAGCTCTCAATGTGGGAAGGAAGCTTATCTGTGTTTTAATTAGAAGAAGATCATTGCATGGAGCTTTCAAAAACCAATTGATACAGATCACATAGTTACAAATAATTAGATAAAAAAAGTTGGAGAATCTCATTGGATGAAAATGGATCACATATTGACAAACAATTATGAAGAAACATGTGGCTATAATGGAAAAGGGAAATTTGACAAACCATACTAGAACAAATCCAAATCTATATAAAGCCCGAACAACTATCAATTTGAGTCCGTGCTATTCATATCATTTAATGAATGCATGAGTCAAACTTGTAGGCACCAATGTTTGATCATGTAGAGCTTTCGTATGTGTAGCTTTGATTGTGGGATGGAAGCTTCTTTTGCATAGCAAAAACACTGCACAATGAAGCATTGACTATGACCAAATCAAATTTAACTTTAAATTTATGAATAAATCAAATTTTTTATTCAAATTTTTTTATCAATTTTAAAAATCAATAAAGACTTAAGATACAAAAAATTGCTTTGCTGAAGAAAGAAAAATCTCATAATACATTAAAATATGGGTTTTACTTTTCAAAAAAGAGCTTCCTCTAAACTTTTTCACTCTGCACAATAACAATAATTTTCATTCCGTGTTTTTTCATTATTTGAGAACGCTTAGCTTTCACAATCATTTTTTCTTCCACACACCTTGAAATAATTATTAGCTATAAAACAAAACTATTATGTGTTAGAGCTATTAATCTTAAACCTATCTAAAATAGCTTATAATTTAACATCTCCCTCCTCACATCTCACATATGCATGAATCCCTATGTTATCAACAGATAATGTTTCCAATTATATTTTACAACTATGTTATTTTAAATCTAATTAAAAATAGTAATCTACATTCTCTATTAAATTAAATCTATCTAGAATTAGTTATAATTTAACATTTCCTTAATGGCTTTTGACATATGCATAATCCATGAGTCTAACTCTGAGGATATTGATGATCGATGAGAATTGACCCATAATCTCCTAATAATAAAGTTTGATTGATTAAATTTGTCCAAAATTAAAAAATAACTTTTTATATAAATATTACAATAAGTATAGATCCAATTTAACCACAGATTTAGGATGATCATTTCTTTTACTTGCAACTTATTTTAAAGTGAAAAAATCAATGTGTAATTTTTTACTGTTTAAAAAACATTTTTGAGTGTTATAGAGATTACATAACATGTGCATTGAGTCATTTTACCAGTGAATATTAAACTAGTCTTTTTATATAATATATTTTTATAACTATACCCAATACTAATTTATATTAACTGAATATTTTATTTTTATACACATCTCATTTTACTACAATCTATAATAAGCCTCTTCACTCAATTAAATAATAATAATTTATTTTTTTCAATATATCATTTAAAAAATTTAAATAAAATTTAATTAATTCTTTCTAAAATTATATATTTAATTAGTTAAATAAAATCTTTCCAAAATAAGCTTCAGATTTGTTATGAATTTTCACATATGCATGAATCCTTTTGTTATAAACTAACAAAGTTTCCCACAATCATTCAATTTTTTATTATTTTGAAATTAATTAGAAAATAATATAAATCTTTTATTGAAAAACATAATATATTATATAAATATGTTTCTTATTTAATAAATTTGAGACACGTTTTATGTTTGACATAGAAACCATTTAAAAGAGAAATATATCTTAAAAATGCCTCAACTTGTCGCAAGAGGAATTAAAAAAAGAAAAATAAGAAATCAGTGGAATGAATTATATATTTGAAGTAACATTTAATTTGATTTTTATATTGAAACAAGTCTTACATAGGAGTAGGTACTTGTCACATACTTTAAATACAGTTAGTTGGAGTATGTTAACATGATATGATATGATCAATTAGAGTTCTCATAAAAGAATAGAAATGGGAGCAAAAATGTTTGCTAAAATAATATTTTGTAGTGACCACTTTACTATGATGGTTGTAATGAAGTTTTGTAATTTTATTTTTTTGGTAGTATTTGGTTCAAATTGATGTAGAGAAATTTAGTTTCAGAAGTGTCAATCCAAAAAACTTGTTTCTCACAACTAATTGTCTCTTACAAAGTTCATGAGAATTGTTAATAATTGATATAAAGTAATGCAATTGTACTTGTGACATTGAAAGCATTGCAATATGGAACAAGAATTTCATGTTATCTCTCAAATGACATCTTATTTTAAACAAAAACTTCTTTATTATGAAAAGAAAATGGAGTTGGGATGATCTATAACTTGTGATTTAATATTAAATTATTTTTTAAAATTAAATTGTAAAGACAATTTAATTAATATTTATAAATAATTTCAAATACCAAGTGTTTTACTATTAATCTAACAACTAAATTATGACTAGCAAAGATTAAATGACTAGTAACTATAGATGGATATCAAAACACTTAGTTTCTAATCGAAATACTTAGTTCCTACATTTCGTATTAAAAAGAAAAAATAAAAGAAAAAACATTAAACTTCTAAATTATTAAAAGAAATAAAATATATCATTAGCCATTCTCAAATATTTTCTAAATATTATACTTTTCTCTATGATTTGTGATTTAGTATTAAAATGGATGAATTTTACAGTCACTTTGAATAAAACTATGAAATAGATTAAAGCACTTTAACAAAATTCACACATTAACTTTTGGCATGGTAACTGAGACCAATCTTCCATGTTTGGTTTGAGGAAAGAAGATAAAAATATTTAATAAACTAATTGAAACATATGAGAAATTGAATGCTAATCTTCCAATAAATGTCGAGCAATCTCTACCGACTTGAAGTAGAATATGGAACTTCAAAGTGGAATCCTGGTAATATGTAGGATTTTCAAATCCTTTTACCTACACGAACAATGAACGTTAATCACAAACACATGAAAGGATAAAAAATAAATAAATTTCTTGAATTCAAGGAGATCAATTCATTGAATTCTAGATATACTTGAAGGAACAAATAAAAACTATGCATAAATAAAACAAATTCAACAATGTTAGGAAAAAAATGCTCACGAGATCCTAAAATTAGTTACTATAGATCAATAAAACTTTCTTAATAAAATTAGAAAATAAATCATCACAAAATTCTAAAAACTTGATTATCATAATATTGATTAATTATAAAAACTATGTGTAAACAAGAAAAAATATATAATTAATGTAATTGGAATTGAAAATAGAGGACAAGAAAAGAAAAAACAAAAAAAAGTGGAAGTAAAATTAAAGAGTAATAAAACTTAAATAAGTGTATATAGGGGAAAAATATTTTTTTTATTATTTTTTCTTTTTTAAAATTAGGCATCTAAAACAAAAACCATAGAAAAATATGAAAAATTAATATAACTAAAAAAGAATAACTCGAAAAAGTTTTGTTAATTATTTTTTCTTGGAGTCGAGGTGGAGGAATTGCCCGAACGACCAAATGTGGCTAGAATCCGAGTAAAAAAAATTCAAAAAATCTTATAGAGGAAGTGTTTGAATCATGTTTTTGATAGTGGAAATGGATTCAGCCCCATCAAATGTCTAAGAGACCTAAAATTTTGAAGTTTAACAACTATAACTTGGATTTACAAAAATCCTTAGCTAGATTTTCTTTAAATATGACCGGAATCTCCATAACTCCTCCACCTCATTAGACTACGCATTTTTTCTTCTTTAAAATTTATCATCTTAAATTAAAAATATGGAAAAACAACTATAATTCTTATATTAAAAAAAAATAAAAAATTGAATAAAAATAAATAAAACAGAAAATTGAGAACTAATAAGAATGGTAGTTACTAAATAATCCATAATAACATTTCAACCAATCATCTTACAAATAAATTAATTTAAATAATAATAAAAAATAAAAATAAATTAATCCCAGAAATTAAACTATAAATAAATGACATATTTTTTTTGGTTAAACATAATTTTTTTTTGGTTAAACATAAACTAATACTAAATATATAATGTCATCCCTTAGGCCGATGGTAGTCTTGCATTATTGATGAGCTGCGCATACTAATTCCGAAATGATCCGACAGAAAACAATTCTAAATTCCATTACGACAAAATGGGAGATCTCCATGATGGCGGCTTTGACTTTGATTCGCTACATACAGGTCACAGATCAAGTAGGGAGTATTCCGAAACGCTTCTCCACAAAACAATTTTAAATTCCATTACGACAAAGTTGGAGATCTCCAAGATGGCCGCTTTGATTAGCTACATACAGGTCACAGATGAAGTAGGAAGTGTCGGCCCCTCGGCGACTTACTAGTTTTGGGTATGCCTTGGAATGAATTGGTTGGCGTTTAATCTGATTCTTAATTTGAAATAAAAACAAGTATAACGATGACTCATATTCTAGATTAAAAAAAGGTGGGTTTATTAATCATACATTCTTTTGCGGTGTGATATGGATATCGAGATCACGAACTATGTCTATGATCTATAAGCTTTCTATATTCCCAAATAGTTCTCGAGACAACAATTTCAAATCCAATTTGGACGTGATTAATCCAAGGTGGGTTTATTAATCATAGATTCTTTTGCGGTGTGATGGTGGGATGGTGAGTTCGTTTGCTCAACAATTTTAAATCCAATTTGAGTTGGTGGGGAACACGTACTCTCTACAAAGAGAGAAAAATGGAATGTGTTCCATATTTGAACTGACGTTTAATATCACTTTTATTTTCAAATAAGAGCGAGCGATAATCATGACTTCCATTGTCATATTGAGAAAATGGTTCCTCTACAATTCATAGCGACTATCGTTTATGGATATCGATCAGTATCCTTTCGATTATTGATTGGCTGAGCATACTCCCAAATGATTTGTCGATAAAACAATTTTAAATTTCATTTGAGTATGCAATTTGTTGGGATTGTTTCGAACACGTACTGTTTACCGGAGTGCTGTTGAAGAAAGGTTGAGATGGAAGTCTTTATACAATTTAATCTTTTAATCTTCTAGAAAAATGTCTAGAAGAATTATTACCTTAAAATATTATTTGCTAACATTTTTCCAACTATTATCAGGAGGACAATAAGAACAAGGGAGTCACTGTCGTAGCGGTAGTCCCTGCCGGGTTGAGGAACTGCAGTTCTTTGCATGTTTGTGATTGATGAGTCTTGGGCATCTTAGTTCTCTTGAACATACCGGCAAACTTGCAAGTGAGCATTTATTGAACATAAACTATGAACCACAAGCAATTTGAAACAGAAAATTGATTAAAAAAATTCCAAGGAGAAGGTAAAAAATATATGTATAATGTTCAAGAAAACATAATATTACATGGCATCAAGTTGAACACAGTGTAAAAACATCATCTTCACCTGCAAATAAAGTAAAAGCAAGACAGGTTTAGCATCTTCATGCACATGTTTGTTCTAATCCACCTTTTTTCTGTAAAGAGAATTCAATGAGTATGACTACAAGGGCACCTGTTTTGGATTGTAAACAACATATTCATTATAAGCCGGAGCGCTGTCTTTCTGTCCAAAAGGAATCAAAGATCCACAGGGCACCCAAATTTCATCTTTCCAGGTGAAATGTTCATTCTCATTTGTTGTCTTTCTACCTAATCATTTGACACCCATACCCTTCTCCTCTAATTCCTTTGTATCCTACATCAATTGTAGATCAAATTAACTAGAAAAGATAGTAATAGAAAATCCTTCATCATCTAAATCAATGTATGGGGAGTTGCCATAATTTCAGTACCTCTGGGAACTTGGACATCTCAATAACCTTCTCTCCCAGTGATACCACTGCAAGTATAAGAAACCCTTGTGGTTTGTGTATATTGTGTTGTTTTTGCAGCAGCATTTGAGAAGTATATGCCTCTACCAAATTGCACCCCAAATAAATATGTAGAAGCTCCTCCATATATATGTTACCTAAAATGCTTTGTCATGCACAATTAATAAGAAAATTACAAACCATGTATCAAGGAGCAGGGGCAGAAACTATTGTAGGGAGCAAGCCGTTCTTCAAATGTCTTACAAGGTTGCATGTCCTAGTTCCTACAAAATATCATGCTAATATTATGATCATAGTCTAGTGTTATCATATTTTCACTCGCAAGGAAATCCAAAGATGGTTCCTTACTTTGGTGGGATGAGATCTCATGAGATCCTTTATAAACCTAGAACTGTGACATTGCATATTCAATGTATATAAAATTAAGAGGAAAGAATGAGCATACCACACCACAACAGGACCTTGTTGGGTAACTTCGCAACTTCCTTGTAGGTAGGTCTGGAACCTTGAAGAGCGTAGATATTATGCACATTAACGCAAAAAGGTTGTGCAAGCAAATTTAATCTACAGGCTCATCATCTAATCGAGAGCAAAAGCTCAATCCAGTGAGCAAACAAAAAATACAGGTAGAAGCAGAATTTGGTACAGGGCATAACGGATTAAATCACCTCATTTTTTATTTTGATTGGCTTGTAAGTCTTCTGCAAGTATTTCAGGATCATAATAGAATCATCATGGCCTCTCTCCATTGGGATGATAGAGCAGTCTAGTTTAGAATACCTATCAGCTAATAGGTCATCCAAAGAAGCTGCCCCACTCATATCTCCAATCACCTGTGATGCAAAACTAATATCACGAACAGCCTCCACAGTAGGTGTTGTCTGTGATCAATATACAAATTACAAAATGTTGTAAAATGTGAAAAGGGAAAACATATTGCAAAATGTTGTGAAATGTAAAAATGGAAAACATATTACAATCCTGGAGCATTCTGGACTATGGATATGCTTTCACATTTTTTAATAGGGGAATTAGTTCACAATCAATTACCCTTACACTGGTGTAATCATACAGTGTCAAAGGAAAACTGTGTAAGGTGTAACCATACAATTTCAAAGGAAAACTGTGTAAGGTGTAACCATACAATGTCAAAGGAAAACTTGAATGTTGGAGTTGTAACAATCGCTCAATTCAAGAATGTGTCTAAGAACAATGAAAATGCCTTTTTACAAGCACTGGTTAATCACCCCCTTAGTATGGGGATGATGCCTCTGGCAGAAAGTTCCAACTTTACCAAGGCTACGTGTTGTCAAGAAAGTGTGGAACAAGATAAATCATGGCCTTGTAGCAGTTTGTTTTGGTAGCGAACAAGGGTGCTAATGTTGATTTTGAAGTTAATGGGAAGAAATAGAATCAACGGTCGTAGATAATTTACCAACTAAGGTGTGAGCCTATCATTATTGCTCCATTTCCAATCGAATAACATAATGCTATTAAAAATAAAATGGAATTTCTTTTGCTCCATTTCCAATCGAATAACATAATGCTATTAAAAATAAAATGGAAATTTTTTTGCTCCATTTCCAATCAAATAACATAATGCTATTAAAAATAAAATGGAAATGTTTTTTAAAGTTCCATATCAGAACAGATTAGGGTTTCTGGTGGTCACTATCTCCACATATTCACCGATCAATATGAATTGGGTAGGGAAATACTAACATACGATTCCAGAAAGCAACAATAAACATAAAATTAAAAAAATTAAAAAAGTTTCTCAATTCTAACAATAACATAAGATTCCCGAAAGCAACAATAAACATAAAATTAGAAAAAAAGAAAAAGGAAAAGAATATGTAGGATAGGCATGCAAGGTTTGCATGTAGCCCATGTGCCCCACCCCCACTTAGCCAAGAATCTAACCGAGGCTAGTCCTTCATTCCCATGGAGTGCATCATAGTAGTGCAAAATCCAAGGCTCAGATTGTTGCATGATAATAGTTGAGTTTATGACTGTTTTTTTTGGACCATCCTGGCTAGATTCGACCTGCAGTCGTGGGTTCCTCCTAGGAGTGGTTTCTTTACTCAAGGGTCAAAGAATGAAAACAATCCCCGTTTCTTTCTTTGACCTACCACTAAGAGAATTTGTAACTATGCCGGCAATAACCAACTCAAAGCCAGTAGCAGCGAGGGTCCCGGTCCTCCCTTCGAACGTACAAGGGATTTTCTAGTGGCCTAAGTTGCTGCTATTGTATGAACATTCCCAGGAATATAAGAAAAGCAACACCGCACAAAGGAGGCAACATGAAATCTCAGATTTCAGGTAAAATGATTCTCGTGCCCCAAAGCAACATGAGACGTGCTTGACCAGATCGATCCCATTGCATAGGCAAAAATCGAAATGAACCATCTTTAAAGAAAATGAGATTTGTGCAAGGCTATTGTAGTAAATCCCAAAGATTTTTTCTTGGTCTAGTAGTTGTTCGGGTAAGGGTATTCTAAGAAAAGGCATAACATCTTTGTTTACCGGCATAGCCATTATGGGTAGATGGCGAACCAAACCAATTCAATGTACTCAGCTTGGTATCAGGACAAACCTATCTTTCTATCGAACCTGTCTTTCTATCGATTATAGTAGTGAAAACAAATTTAGGTGTAACAGGATAATAGAGTGTGCGGAGAGAGGATCTATACCTAGAATCTCCACATTCATTCTAAACATTTTCTAGCATAGCAATTATGGGTAGATGGCGAACCGAACCAATTTGATGTACACTCGGAGTGGTATTAGGACGAACCAGTATTTCTATCGATTATAGCAGTGAAAACTCATTCAGGTGGAACAAGATAGTAAAGTGTCGAGACAAGAATCTATACCCAAAATCTAAACATGCATTCTAAGCATTCGAAGCAAGTGCCAGGGTGATGAAGACAAATTGACTATCTTGATATGCGAAGAGCTCATCTATGCATTGCTCCATTTTCTTAGATATGAATCTCCCTTTCCTTGATCGGGATTGACTAATTCAGAAGTAGAAGCAACTACCCCTATAATGGGAAAAGTAAGTACTGGCAAACTCTTCTCATAGTTTAGGCCTTATTTTGTTGTCAAATTTCTTCGAAAGCTTCAACCCTTTCATGCTTTTACTATTTTTTACTAAATAGTTGTTTAAATAAATTTTAAAATTCTACCTCCATGCAGAGATTAACCAAAGAAATTAGTGGTGCCTTAGAAGCTGGTCCGGCCCTCATAAACTGCTTCAAGTTGTGGGAAGCTATGCAACTGGCTTGGCTTGGCTCTGCGGGAAGCATTGCAACTGGCTCAACTCGGCTCTTTTCTTATTCTTATCTTGTCTTTCCCGGATCTGAAGCGAATAGAACTGACCACATCTTACCGTAGCTTACTGATCTGGATCTGTTGTAAGTTATTGTTTATAAATCACAAATGACAACGAAATCAATGGGAAGAGTAAGTACTAGCAACCTCTTGTGGTACTTTAGGCCTTATTTTGTTGTCAAATTTCTTCGAAGGCTTCAACCCTTTCATGATTTTACTCTTTTTTTTCTAAATAGTTGTTTAAATAAATTTTAGAATTCTATCTCCATGTAGAGATTAACCAGAGAAATTCGTGGCGCATTAGAAGCTGGTCCAGCTCTGATAAACTGCTTCAGGTTGTGGGAGCTATGCAACTGGCTTGGCTTGGCTCTGCGGGAAGCAATGCAAGTGGCTCGACTCGGCTCTTTTCTTATTCTTATCTTGTCTTTCCTGACTCTGAAGTGAATAGAACTGACCGCATCCTACCGCAGCTTACTGATCTAGATCTGTTGTAAGTTATTGTTTATAATTCACAGATGACAACGAAAACATTTAATAGCTCTGAAGAGAATAGAAACGACCACAGTTTACCTCAACTCACTGATTAAATCCATAGAAATGACCGCAATTTACCTCAACTCACCGATTGGATTTATTGCGAGTTATTGTTGATAACTCAAAGACACAATAAGAACATGTTGCATCAAAGAGTTGTGACAGAATTCAGGGCAACAAGAACAGGTGGCATCCAAGAAAATGGTAGTGGCAGCATATAGGAAGCAAAAGTTACTTTGGATATAACAAAATAGACAAAGAAGAAATGCTCTACAGTTAGGAATCCGAACTTTGGATAAAAACGCTTTGTATATCTAAAGTTGCCTCAGGAAACATGATGTTTCCAATAAGAGTTCGATTTGAAAACTTTGCTTAAAATTTTGGTGCAGCCAAATTGCCAGCAAAAGCTTTGGTTAGATATTTGTACGCAAGTGAAATGTTTGGTCAAAGAAGTGTTTAATTGTCAGTCAATACTCTAGCGATCTCTATAGTCCCTACAGTGCCGAAAGCATTGACTAATAAGAAAACTTGATCCAGCAAGGATATACAAAGAGAAAAAAATTATTGAAATAAATAAAAAAACTCAAGAAATAATAATAAATTAATATAAACAATTATTATAATTATATATAATATTTATAAAAATCAATCGGGAATAATGTTTATTCAAAATGAGGATAAGATATTATTATAATAATTTTTACATATTATTATTATTAAAGATTATTATGATAAAATAAGGAAAAAGAAATATTAAAGGTAAACTGTCTTTTTAAAATAATAATAAACAAAAATTTAAATAGACATTATGTTAATATTTTAGAAAACATATTAGAAACAAAAGATAAAGAGAACAAAATACAAATTAAAGGAAAATGATTGCCATAATAAAATATGAATTTTATATATATATAAAAGTTAAAAGGAAAAAATATTAAAAAAAATAATAATACTATAAATATAAATATATTCAAATGATAAGAAAGATGAAGGTAGAGATAAACAAAAAGGGAATATTTAATTAATTAATTAAATGAAAAAAATAAAGGAATAATTAAATAAATATATGAAAGTTAAAAAAAAAAAGATGAAAATCTAAGACAAAGAGAAATTTGGGGAGAGAATGTAGATCTAATTTTTACAAATTTTTTAGTCATCATCTTGGTTGATATTATTGGTGGCTGGCTTTTCTATTTCAGTTTCCTCTCTGAGCTTCCTGTGGTGAAAATAAGAGATCCTAGCAAGGGCAAAAGCATCCTCAATGAAAATTTGATGCTTTTTCTAATAGAATGTTCAAAAAAGATATGAAGTGTGAGAGTGATTACGTCTAATTTCCGCAATATACTGTTGAATTTTATATTTGATAGACCCACTAGTTTCATCTATATAAGGTTTCCCACAAAATAAGGGATTATGTACACCGCTTTAGTTTTAGAGGGGTCAATTAAGTCTTTGACATACCTAAGGGAGGAACTTATAGTGTTAATTGGCTTAAGAGTTGTAGAGACATTGTTTTTCTTAAGAATATAAGTGAAATTGTCCGTCGTTCCTTAAATAAAAGGAAGATGAACATTGGGAATAGAGTCCTTAGGATCAACCTTATCTCTAGCTCCTTTTGCTTCTTTTCAGAAGGTTTTCGGGCCTTCATGCTTGCTGTGACCATTTTTTCTAAAAACCTCTAGAAAATAAGCCTTTTGATCACTAATATAAGAATCATAGGAGATGTTGAGGTCTCTAGTGGCAAGGGTGTTCAAAACACCAACCTTTTTAGCAATACATGCTATCAAAGCCCTCAAGGTCTCTAATGATTCTGATGTGACTGATGAAAAGACCCATCTTTAAAGGTTTTTATGAACAATGGTTATATTAAGGCTCAAGGCCTAAACGCATTCCAAAAAGTGGCAGAAGGATCTAAGGCTAAGGTTAATCGTAATGAATCCATTGCCACTATTCATCTTCCTTTTAGTTAAGGAATAATGGACATGTTCACTTGTATTCTTAGGAAAAATGATAACTTTACAACCTTTAGGCTGCTTAATATTATAGGATCCTCCCTGAGATCTGTCGAAGACCAAATTGACCCCTCTAACACTAAGGGGGTCTACAAGATCCCTTGTTATTGTGGGAAACCTTATATACATGAAATTGGTTAGTCTATCAAAGGTAGAATTCATGAGCATGTTGCGAACATTAGAAATAATCGATATCATGCTTTAGTGCTTGCTGAAAATTTTGTTAAAACAAGGCATCACATTTCATTAAGGATGTTTTTGTCCTTGCTAGGAGCTCTCATTTTCATCAAAAGAATTTCAAAGAGGCAATCGAGATTGACAAGGGAGTTGTTAATAATTTGAACAATGATGACAACTGGAAAATCAGTAAATATTGGATCGTCGTTATCTCCTCAAATTTCTCAAAATTCTCTTCCTCTTAGGTACCATCTTGATATATATATATATATATATATATATATATATATATATAGATATATATATAATTTTAATTATTATTATTATTATTTTTTACCTTAATCTTTCTTTATTATTTGAATATAGTTATAATATTATTATTTACTATTAATGTTTTTTTCCCTGACGCCATATATAAATAATTTATATTTTATTACCCTACTCTTTTGCCCTTAATTTGTATTTTATTATTCCAACCTTTTCTGTTTAGCATTTTTCTAATGTATTAATATAATATCCATTTATATTTATATTTATTACTATTTTCAATTTTTCCATATTTTCCTTATTTTCATTATATTTATCCTTAATATTATCATTTTTCTTCTTTACATTTTTTTCTTTTATTATTTTCCCCTTATTATTTATTGTAATGTAGTAATATATTAATTATATTTTGTTTATTTTTCCTTATTTTTATCCTAATTATCATTAAGACTATCTTATTCCCTATTTTTAAAATGCGATTATTCCAGTGATACTGTCATAGACTCATTTTTAATAAAAATTATCCCCGGTTCATTTTTGTAAATATTATAAAAAATTATAATAATTGTTTATATGAATAAATTTATTATTAATTTTTACGGTTATTTTGATTTATTTTAATACCTTTTCTAACTGTCATTTTTAGGCTTTTTTCTCTATATATACTATTTTTGGATTATGTTTTCTCCATTTTCTCATCTTGATGATGAACCACATTAGTTGGTTCAAAACGTGTGGGAAAATAATACTCGCATGTGATGGATCATGGAGACATTTTTCTAAATAATTCTACTCGCATAACTCTAAATTCATATAAAATCTAATCTTGTAAAAAACGACAAAATTAGACATCTCCAATATGTTAAGTATGAGTTCTATGTAATGTTCCATAATAATAATAATAATATAATACAATATCATGATATAAGTCAATAAATGATAAACAATAAAGAAAAGATCATAATAGTAAATAAATAATAAATAATGAAGAAAATATAATAATAATAATAATAATAATAAATAAAATAGTAAATAAGAATATTAGAGCCATAAATAAATATATATAGATATATATAAATAAAGTATAAAAATAGTTAAAATAAGTAAAGTTAACAAAAAGTAAAATAAAATAAGAAATAGTTAAACTAAGAGGACTATAAAAATAGTAATAATAAGTAAAGTTATCCAATAGTAAAAAGAATAAAAAAAGAAATAATTAAATTAAGAGAAATATTAAATTTAGTAAAATATAAAATAAAGAAATAAAAGTTGCATGTTGACACATGGAGTGCGTGTATGCGGCCCCCTTTACAATGATTGTTCTATTTAATAGATAATGAGGAAAATGACATTCATCATTGCTTCCTCTATTCTACGAAGAGAAAAGTGAGGTGAAACAAAAGATTCCCTAGCAGTTGTATGTTGATTGAAGGGGCTCGGGGGTGGCTAGTTGTAGATGTGTCACTAACCCTACAGTTGGGTGGAGAGTCATCCCCAAAACTTTATTGTGGTTAACAAGATTGAAGTAGCGTTCAACTTTGAAATTACAAGTAAAAAGTATTATCATTACAGGTAAGTTTTTTTTGCTCTTATTTCTCAAAATTTTTATGCCAATTAGTTAAATAAAAGCATGTTCATTATAAATCAGATAATTAATCTAATTAATTGCAGGTTTCAATTTTAGAATTGTTACCTATAGACTTTAGATTATATTTTTCTTAATTGATTAATATTTTTAAAATATATACAAAGTAAATTACTTATTTAATAAATGACTATATATATTCAATATGGTGCATGTTTAATAAATAGCTATAAATTCAATATTTCACATGTTTGAATGTTTTTTTCTAGTTTCACTTAAAAGTAACGATAACCGATTTTTAATCTTTAATAGGAGTAAAAGTTAAAAAAAAAAAAAAAAAAAACGAGTAGAGGATTCATTTCTATCATTCAGGGTGTTTGGGCTTATGTGTCAAATACACAGGGAAATCTAGCGGTTGTCACATAAACTTATTTTGATCCTTCATTTTCTGTTATTATCTTAAATTTTTATTTTAGGTGTGAGCGAATAAGGGTCATACCTCATTCTAGAAGGTTATCAAACTAAAACAAATCCTCATATAAGATCTTACAGATAATGCCTCATTTTAAAAAATGTTATTATTATAATCCTAAAAAGATAAGCCATCTCACATATATATGATCATGCATATCACGTATAGCTTCTCATGAATAAGCGTCATTAAGTAATGGAAAATTACATAAATTGCAAAGAATCTTATACCTTTTATAATACACATGGAGAATTTCGTAGAGTGAGATTCATATACCCATATGGATGAATCTTCAACCTCTTAAGTTACGTGGCCGCAATTTTGATTGAATTTTTTAGTGAAAATATATTTTGATTGAGATAATTAGGTTAAATTTTCCCTTAAATATTATTAAATAAAATGTTTCTTTATTTAATATAATATCTTTTTAAATATTTAATGTATTATTATGTTAAGAAAAAATTGGATATATTTAAAAAAAAATAATAATACAAAACTGTTAGCAGTAAGAAGGCCCAACATGACATACGATAATCAATAGCAATTTTGGTTTTGATCCCAGTGTGCTACGTCACCCAGAAATTTCTCATTGGCCATTTCCTGGAAACTTACAGTGGCAAGTGAATCAGAAATATCTTGATATATATATAATTATCTTGGATACCTGTCTTAGGTTTAGGGAATGGATAATTTGGCAACTTCCATTGCGTGAATATTTACAATTAATTGATGTCCAAGGATACTTAGAGCATGTGGTCTAGGAATAGCACAACAAATTGTCTCGATGCAACTTGTCGCTAACGAACTTTCCGTCCGCCGTCTGATTGAATGGAAATCGTAATCACGGTGGTTGAGTGTGTGCCTGCCCTGCAAAGAGGCTGAAAAAGAACCATATTGAAAAAAAAAACAACAACTCTCATCCCACATCATATTGTATCGTGTTATTGGCCTTCTGAGCTATCCTAGTCTTATGGATTTTTTCGTCCTCTATCGTCATACTCTGAACTCCAATAGCATAATATTGTATCGTGTTATTGGCCCTTTGAGCTATCCTACTCTTATGGATTTTTTCTTCTCTATGGTCATACTCTGAACTCGAATAGCATAACTTTGTTTGCTGGATAAAGATCTTGACATGATGGATCAATCCTCTTCGATTTTAAATTTCCTAGATAAGGCATCTAGACCAGAAAGCTATTGAGTGTTAAAATTTGATCGTCAACTTATTTTTCTCAAACTTTTGTTTCCTTCACATAAAAAGGATAAAAAATTTAATACAAATAAAACACAAATAGAGAAACAACGACATGGAAATTAGTTACTGCAAAGAGCATCATGGGAAAATATAACGGTTGAAGTCATTTATCTAGAGAACAGGACCATACCTAACCATACCTTAGATGTGATATAAAATAATAGTTGCTTTTACGAGAAATGTAAAATGATCTTTCACACCTTTATTATAGGCTCTTTAATGAAGGCTCTTTAATGATTAGAATAGATAACTAAATAAAGGAGGCCTTAAGGTGATTATTTCTAGTTATATGCAGCAAATTTAGTGGGTTATATTTACTAGTATTCGATTTTAGAGTAATAATTTTGTGATAATAGGGAATTAATAATATTAGTAAGTAATTAATTTTTAAAATATTGTGATTGAGGTTGGCATATTAAATGTATGACATATAGTAAGTGGTGATGATAAAAAGTAAGTATGGAAATATAAAGTTTTGGTGTTTTTTTTTCCATATTAGTTTTATTTAAATATTAGAATTATTTTAAGATTTTGATATTTTAATACAAGAAAGGTTGCAGAATATAAGACGCTGTTGATTTGTTAAAAAAATAGATAAATCTAAAAGATTAAATTTTATATATTAATTTTTGAAAATAAAAATATAGAAATAAGAAGTCATTTTGGTGAATTAGGATAAGGTATTAATAAATATTTTATATATATTTTATTGATTAATAAAATGGCTTGAAAGATATTTTGTAATATAAAGTTGATTTTACATAGTGATGTTTTTAATTAAAAATTTGATTCAAGGATTGAGACCATAATTATTGGAAGTAGTTAATGAAATAACAATATAATAATATTGTTATGAATCTACTTATGGTTAGGCTAATATGCTGATTCATAAATATTAGAAACTTTAAATGATTTTTGAAGCTAAAGTGGATTGAAGAAAATTCTATTAGTCCATTCAAGATGAACTCTTAGGTTAGCAAATTTATAGGTTAGTTGTGTTTGTTGATCTTAGTTTGTGTTTCATACATTAGGAAAGAAAGACAATAGGTGAGGAGGATTATGCAAAAATTGACAAAAGAATTGAGAATCAACTAATAAAATGTGAACTTGTTTAATTTGGACTCACAATTCAGGAGTGGATTGATGATAGCATTGAGATAAGTTATTTCCAAGCAAACGAATCATATAAAATCTTTATATGGATGATAATGATAAGAGTGGTTCCAAGAGATTCAAATTATAATCCAAGTTAGTATCGATGAGATATACTAGATCCTAGAGGGATGTTGAATAATCCTAAGTCATAGTTAGTATTGATTGTTTATATAAGTAAATGAAATCAATTCACGATAACAATGCTTAAAGTGTATTGTTATTCATATTTGATAAGTATTGAGATGATTCTCATATTAATGATGTTTCATGATGTGATGGTATGTAGTAAATAGAGATTAATGATGTATATGTGGTGCCTATTTATTTATTTTGTTATGATAATGATGGTGTATGCTCATGATGGATATGATATGCATAATGTGGCACACAAATTATGATGTTATGATATGAGGTATATTGACATGTGGTTCATTTATTATGAGATGTCATGATATATCCTTCATGTTGATATGTTGATGTTATAACTTATGAGTGTATTTTATTATGTCAAACATGGATTAATTGCATGCAAATTTTATGACATGCAAGAGTACGCAGATCTTTACTATTCAAAATGTTGTGATAACAATGACTTTATGTTTTCAAGATGACATGCAAGAGTTGGCATGTGGATTATTTCTATGATACTATGATTATATCTAATGCATTGCTTGCACGTTAAGATGCGGTGATTGACAGGAAATCCACGAATGGGATGAGAGGGCCGATTTATTTGATGATCTCATGGGCACCCATACTTGTGAGGTAGAATATGTAACACCATATGGGTTGGGCACAAACTCAATCAACACTATATATGCAAGTGGTTCTTTTGTCTTGTATACCACTTAATGGATAGTTGTTGAGGGGCTGTGGGATGAACTTGAGGAGGCCAAGTGCGTGATATTGTAGGCGAAGTTCCTAGTGTTAGATTGGGATGCCAAAGTATGGTGGGGGTGTAAGGACTTCGATGCCTAGAGTTGTGCACCTTAATAGGTGTGGAGGGAGTGGGCGAGCCTTATGATATGCCCAGAGTAATTTAGTACTGGGAACAGATGCCTGCCTTGGGGCAGATGAGGTCTGAGCCAGGCGCAAACCTTGCGGCGATCCTTGGGCTAGGATACACACAAATGAGCATGGGGGCTTCAATGGGGGAGCAATACCATACCACGTGGGTTCATATTGAGGGATATTCATGAAGTGAAAAATGACATAACATATTGGGGGATATATAGGGGTTAGAGGGTTTTTATATTGGAAGGTATAGAAAATGGAGGGCAAAGTTATTGAAAAAATGTAAAAGGGGTATAAAAATGTTAATGAAAAAATGGATACTTACAATATCTAGTGAAAGTAGGGGTATTTAAATTGGGAAGGTGTATTGGGTTCATATTGGTAGGGGGTTAAATAATGTGATTTTTAGAGGTATTTTCCAATATGTAGTCAAATTAAGGGTATTGTTTAATATGCCACAAATTCACGTGATAAGACAAAGGTTCATCGAGTGAAGCCCCAATGCCGATGAGGGTTATGTGTGGTTGCAATATTTGGAAAAAGGAAAAAGATTCCTTCAGATTTATTAGCTATTATGGAAGCTTTTCATGCTTGTTGGTTATACTAGTTTAGTAGAGTGTCTAGGGAAAACATGAAGTAATCAACTTAACTTCGAGATCAAGTACCTTAAATAGGGGAGTGTGTAATCTCCCCTAATAATAATAATAATAATAAATAATAATAAATAATATAATATAATATTATGATATAAGAAAATAGATGATAAACAATAAAGAAATAGTAAATAAATTAAAAATAAAGAAGAAAATATAATAATAATAAATAAATAACAATACTGGAGTCTTCAATCAATATATATATATATATATATATATATATATATATATATATATATATATAGTAAAAATAAGTAAATATAAGAAAAAGAAAAAAAAAAAAAAAAATAAGAAAGAACTAATTAACGGAAATGTTAAATTAAGTGAGACATAAAATAAAGAAATAAAAGTTGCATGTTTACACATGGAATGTGTGCATGTAGTCCCCTTTCCAATGTTTGGTCTATTTAATGGATAATGAGGAAGATTGGATTCATCATTCCTTCTCCCATTCTTTGCAGAAAAAACTGTGGTGAGACAAAGGATTCACTGGCATTAGTACATTGATTGAGGACTCAGAGGTAGATGGATGTATAAAGATTATGTGTAGTTGAGATTACGGTTGGGTGGAGAGTCAACCCTAAAACTTTGTTGTGGTTAGCGATATTGAATAACGTTCAACTCCAAAATTACAAGTAAGGAATATTATGTCTATAGGTAAGTTGCCTTTGCTCCTATTTCTCAAAAAAATTATCCCAATTAGTTGAATATAGGTGTGATAATTGTAAATCACATAATTGATCTAATTAGTTGCATGTTTTAATTTTAGGGTTGTTATATTCTAATATATCATTGAGAATAATATTCCTAGATGATTCACTAAAGACAAGTCACACTTGAAGTAGAACTTGATGCTTCCTGTGACTTACTCGTTTTTGACTTACTCATTTTTGGTATTCCATGGAATTTTAATTATCTCTCATTTAATATGATTCTTAATTTGAAATAAAAGAAAAGTCTAATGATGAAACATATTCTAGATTAAAAAAGAGTACATTTATTACCCATAGAATATTTTACGGTGCGATATAATATTTAGAGGACTTTGTCAATCATCTATGATCTTTGTATATTCCCAAATAGTTTATGGAAACGAGAAGTTGAAATCCAATTTGAATGTACAACTTGGTGAGTTGGTGGGGGACATATACTGTCTACAATAGGAATGCTGAGATGAAATAATAATCCTTCATATTTATCATGTTAACCTATTGTTCGTGGGCAGGTCGTGCATTCATACGATCCAAATGATTGAGTCCTTTATAAAATCTAATCTCATAGGCAACAGAAAAGTCAAAGATCTCCAAAATGGTGGCTTTTTGAATTATATTATATGAATGAGAATAACATTCATAGAGGATTCGTTACACACATGTGACAAATGAAGTAGGACCTTTGGCCAAGCTTGTGACCAGTCTTGGAATTTGATGTCCTACAGGACGTATTTGGAATTCTATAACACATTTGACTAACAATTTAAAATTTTCCCTGTCGGTTTTGATCAATATTATAAACAAATAACATGTCATTTTGAGGCTTAATTTCAAATTAAACCCATCACAATCTATACTACCTCTCTTACGTTACAATGCCCAACATCACACTTCGAGGATCTCAAATCCTCAGTTTCATAATGTCACATGGAATGTCTTTAAGTATGGTGAGATTGGACATTCGTAATAAAAGTGTTGTGATAGCACGTGGTGCATTTAATGAATATATGTGTTATTTATAAATACATTAGCAAATCATTTACCTCTAAAGTAAATTAATGTTGTAGAGCATTAAATCATGTTAAAGGCTAAATGGATACGACTCAGGGATGACATTCCTTTCTCAGGGGAGATATGGATATATTCCAATAGTTCATCAACATATGCAAGTTGGAACCACTCCTTTCCATTGGTATATTGCAACTTGGGTTGGTATGGACGACATTACCATTGTAGTACACACATCCATATCCATCATTTTCTTTACATTATTTTCACGTATCTCATGGGACAAGTACTACTTACAAAATCTTTGCGATAAATTCAACTCACGCATCAATCAATAAGGTACAAGTTACAAAATATTTATTATAAATTCAAACTTTTGTTCATACTAGTTACATAATTTTTTCTATTAATTCAACTCAAAGGTATATATATGGGGAATAATAAGTGTGTATGTAGGATAGAGGACATGGAATTCAAAGCAACATAATTGAGAAAAATGTTTTCATGTTTATGTGATAAAATTTAAGGCTAATGGTTTATGTTTACTTTTTAAAGTTGAGATAATTGTTTTGATAACTAGGTGAATCTTAAATAAAGCAATGTGAATTTCAGTATCTACAGCAGCCACGTAATCCCCCCATTTTGTGCCTATTACTCTGATTTTATACATTTTCATTTCTTTGACTGAATTCTAAACTAGAGACATCAATTCGTTTGTGATAGATGGTTGTAGGCAATGGTATTGTGAAGGTCACCTTATCGAAACCCCAAGAAAATGCAACCGAAATTGAATATGGAGGCATAAATGGTTAACCTGATCAAGACTTTGAATTGGAACCTCACATAGGGTAAGCCATTCATTCTTGTCAAATCCCTAAAAAGTATTATTTCTAGAGGATTTTCTCTTAATTGAATCATGCTTATTATCTAATGTCTTACTTAAACCAATGTAAATTTAGATAGCCGGATCACAATTAGAGCAAATCAAGAGGTCCGCTGCTATCTCATTCATGAGTTGCAACATTGAACTGAAATCGTTAATGAATAATCTCTCCCGTCATGGAAATGGTAATTGGAATTTCAAAAGATATGATTGTAAGATTGAGGGGAATGAATTTACTGTGGTTGAGTAAAAGGACTTGGTTGAAGTATCATTTCGTTAAAATTGGGACTTTTATTATGGGAAAATACATAAATTTCAGGCGTCAACACCAAAATGCATGAGCGAGGACCAAAGGAAGAATTACGAGCTAATTAGGGATGAAGGAGATGTGGATGGTCTCAGTGAAGCGTAGGCACAAAATTACAATGATTGGTCCATAATAAAATGAGCAGACCCCACCGAAACAACTCATCCTTGTAGGATGACCTTAGAAGAAAAATACCGGAGCATAGCGGAAGTGTTGGGAGATAGGTGTTGTGACAATGGACATGGTATGGTTGTTAGTAGAAACCAATGAAAAGAGTGTGGGTAGACACCACAGGATATCTTAGCCCACAAACCGGACACCAAAGGTAATAAAAAGGCACATAAAGGAACGCCTGGGATCTATGCCAAGTAACAAAGACAGAGAAAAACAAAATTCTCGACTAGGATTTCTCCATAATAACTCGGACCTTTATTATGGGGAAATCAAGTAGGTAAGATTATTTTCCATTTTATTGTTTCTAACTTAAAATCTCATGTATTGTATTGAGACAGGTGTGGTGTGGATAGAAATTTGAGTATATAGTGATATTTGAGAATAAACAACAAGTGATTCCCAAGTTACAATTTTCACAAGCACTGCTAAAGAAGTTACTGAAGGAATCCATGCTTCCAATCTCATAGCAATTGTGAGTGATACAACAACAAAAATTTGATTTTTCTTAATTATGATTTCTTGATTTGCTAACTGCAAAATCGAGTGAATGTATTTGCTTTCTAGTACAACAACCTTCTTAATTACTTTTCAATTATAATTTCATGATTGTATAAGTCTGAAATCAAGTGAGTACCTTTGTTGTCTTTATTATGGTGTTTTGTTTCTATTATGATGTTTTGTTAAAACATTATCTACACCATTCATAACATAAAATATCTAACTGATTTAAACTAGACTTTTCTATGAACCAAAAGTTTCTTTATGTTGTAATGTTGTTATTTTACTTGGCTAAAATTCTGGTTCAAGCATACGATATCTAATAGATTTCAACCAAATTCTGCTTTGAATTAAAAGATAATTTATGTTGTAATGTTGGTGTTTTTCTTGGCTGAAATTCTATGTAACAAATCAATATTGTATATTAGATTGGGAAATTATCCCCAAGCACTTATTTTATAATGAAAACCTTCATTGTGGGCCCAAGTTTCTTAACATACAAAAATACCAAAAAAACCATGTCATAATACACTCCCCAGGAAATTACGCCACAACATTACAGAATCAATACATGTCGATAACTTTTTTCTCTGACTTTGTCACTTGTCATATATATCGGTTGTTCCTTTGTGTGCCCTTTTATTACCTCTCATGTCTGGTTTGTGGGTTGAGTTGTCATGTGGGATTTACCCACACTCTTTTCATTGGTTGTTACTAACAACCATATCACCTCCATGTCACAACAACTACCTCCCAACACTTCCGCTCTGCTCCCTTTTTTTTCTTCCAAGGTCACCTTGCAAGGATGAGTTGTCTCGGTGGGGTTTGCTCATTATACTATCCACCAATGTTTGTAGTTTCCTACCTACTTGTCACTAACACCATCCACATCTCACTGATGCCTAGTTAGCTCGTAATACTTCGTTTGCACCTCGCTCATGCCTTTTGGTGTTGAGGGACCAAGATGACGACATGCTAACACAACACATGTCATGTGTCACTCCCGCAGTGGTCCATGTGTGAACCAAAATTTCCCTACTTAGGTACCTAAAAATTCCAAAAATTCATGTCATGCGTCCACCTCACATTGGGCGTCATCCTACTGAGGTCATCAACCACATGTGTATCCACATAATCTCTACGAGCCAATCATATTGTGCCAAACGTTTGCTATTTGAAGAGAGATAAAGGGTCTCGGAACCTTAGTTTTTCACTATATTTGTTTGTCAATTTTATTGAATAAAATTCTTGGGTTCAATCTCTTAAGCTTCTACTTACTCTGCCATGCTAACCTGACTGTTATTTCATTGGCCCTTGCCTGACTGCGTTGTCATCATGCCACCTTCACCAATCTTATGCCATTGTGCTAGATCCATTAAGCATTCCTTAAGGTTTCTCTGGGGTACACCCACCAGGCTACCTCCACCAGACCAATGAAAAATCTTTCTGCTAATGTCATATTTATCCACGTATTCCTGATCATCAAAGAAAACAGTTGTGGTTTTTCACATTTCCCCCTTAAGTTGTTTTTGGTTTTAGAGGGGCGGGCATTGTACAATTCATCTCCAGCATTGATCTATTGATCAATAATTTGGGAAAAACCACCCATTGTGCACCAACCAACTTCTTAACTCTAAAATACACTCAACCCCATGCAATTTTATGATTGTGTCAATGGGGACTCATGGCACTCGATCAGCCACAGAGAATTCCTACCTTTTAAACTTGGCTTGTGTCATCCTGATCATTCACTTAAGAGCTACTTGAAAATATGTCAAGGTAACTATGTTGGGATGACCTGTACGGGGACTCCACCTTGAGCCAATATAAATCATTTCCTCTACTATGTTGTGTGCTCCAAATATGTCTTTGTTTAGTTTCTTCCCTAACTATTTTATTAATCTTTGGAAATTTACCAAACATAACACATGCTAAGGGCCCTCCAACAAAATTTAACTTTTCTCTTTTGTTCTTGAGGGTTCTTCAACTTTGACTGGCTCTAAGTTTCATTGCAGGAAGTCATTTCTAGATTTCCACATACACATTGAAATCTATTTTATAGCTCTTCCCATCTGAGTGGGTTTCATTTGCATTTGATGTGATTTGATATACAAGAAATAGATCCAAAATATTTGAACCATTATCATCAACCCTGATATTCATCCTTCTTGTGACTGATCCTAAAAACCTATGTCATCCTTTGCCATCCTTTGACACGTTTTCCATCTGTTTGCTTTGCCAACAATGAAAAAACCATTATCAATGCTTTGTAGCTTCCAAGGTTTTCCTTTGCCATTAATGACAACATATTTCCAACAATCTCCCCCTTTTTCATTAATGACAACGCCGTGATAGAAAAAAAAACAACATCACTAATGATCAATCAAAGATAAGTGTGCTTCTCTTCGTTTTCTTTGATACTTCTCCCTGTGTTTTATGTGAGGTCCTTATCCCACTTTGTATGAGGTTATTTTCCATCACTTTTTTTATCAACAATGTATCCCTCTTTGAAATCAATGGAAAATATACTAACATGTTCCCCCTATCAAAAATTTCCCTATATATTAATTATCATGTGGACCGATCAACAACTTCCTATTATGTTGAAGACCTCAAGTACCTATGATTTGTGTCAAGAATATTCCTCTTTTCCTGTGAAGAATATTTTGTTGAAAGGAGAGGATTAATTATTCTCAGTCCCTTCCTGAAGTAGTTAAGAGAGATCTCTTCCTAAACCAAAACATGCTATTACGAATGATCAATGAGAAAGATTATTCATGTTGGTCTGAGTCAGCTAGGATTACACTCACAATATTTGCCACCTAGAGACATACACCTGAATTCTAGCAATAAGAATAACCTTTTCTATGAATGACACTGTTGATTTTTCAACTAATAAACAACAAAGTACAATACCTAGAAGTGTTTACTCTACAAACAGAGGGAATCTCACCAATTCATGCTTAAACTAGTTTCTCACACTCAACTTGAAAAAATACTAATGGAAACAAGCTCACCATAATATTATTGACTCATCATTAACATTAGCAACATTTAAATAAGGACTCTTCTAACAAAAATTTGACTGAATATATCATATTGAAAACTTGAACACCATACCCTGACAAAAATCTAATAACTATGAATACGAATTGATAGTACTTTTGATACCAAATTTTAATACCTTTATGATAAATGATGTCAATTGATAAATTGATGCTACTGATAGGATTTGTTGAGCACTTGACACTTGAGTTTTCTCATCCTCTGATAATGTTCCTATGAATCAAATACCAATTTCCTCTTATAAAAACATCATAACAGTCTATCCACTCTGATGAAAAAAACATCATTAGCCTTTGTTTTATAAGAAAGAGTTGACACCAATTGTCAATGAATAATATGATTATGAAATATTAACTTAAGTATTACTCCCCATGTGGTTATTCTCCTTCTTTTCATTAGCAACCTACAACTATTACTTGTGAAAGAAACTTTAACAATAAGCATATCACAACCATCTATATACACTTAGATAGTAGACTATCAATCTCATTTTACAATAACATTCCATAATTCCTTTACCCTTATCTTGCATTCCTTGGAATATTCCTTTTTCTCCTTGCATATGACCTTCTTAGCTTCCCACAAATCTATCTTGTTCTTTTCAATGCAGAGGAACAAGGGATTTACTCCCCTTCAGTAGATTATCTTCCTTTTTTTACACACATTAATATGTTGAGTTTGGTAACCACCATGAGTTAATTTCTTACAATTATCTGGTACTTTTGGATGGGTAGGTCAGTTTCTTCTAAACCACTAATGATTCCTCCTGTTGGTTGGGTGTGTGTTATATTATTTCCATGACTATCCGTAGAGACGGGGGGGTCCATAGGGGGGGCCTACCTATGGTTTTGTGCATGGTGTTTGCACATAGCTTTGGGCATGATGGTTTTCTACCCATGATATTTTATAGATCTCGCCAAGAGAACTATAGCTATGTTCTAATCAAGGGTTAATAGATGGGATTTTATGAATCCTTCGGCATGTATATATATTTATTATAACATTGAAAATAACATAATGAAAAATCAATCTAGTAGTCCCTATTTTGGGATCCAGGGCAAAATTTCTACACATTTGTTTTATGTTCTTGGCATTGTATATTTCTTGTTTTTAAGAATTAGTTTGCAGGAAATTTATGTATAGGGTTCAAACCTACATTTGGTATCAAAGAAATTTCAGCTTCAAGGGGACACCTTTATTTATGAGGTGTTTTGCTTAGGCCTGTGGTAGACCTTGTTTAGTAAGAGATCTGTGGGATCAATTCTTGCGATGAAAGGAGATGGTGAGCAGTGGAAAGGTAGAGACTGTGAAATTTTATGGTGAGAGTTTTGAGTTGTGGAAACTTAAGATGGAGGATCTACTGGTGGATAAAGATCAGTGGATTTGAGTAGATATGAGTACTAAACCAATGAAAATGTCAAATGAAGACTCGTCGGAGTTGGATAGGAAAGAAAAAAACACAATACAGTTGTGTATCTTAGATTCAGAATTGTTGAATGTATCAATGGAAGATACAATAAAGGCTTTGTGGGAAAAGTTAGGTACTTTGTACTAATCTAAGTCTCTGGTAAACAAATTGTTCCTATGGAAAAAGTTGTATAACCTAAGGATGAAGGATGGAGACTTGGTGACAAAGCATCTGAATGCCTTTTGTTGTGTTCATTACCAGATTCGTGGGATAGTTCGGTTAATGCAATAGGTTGCGATACATTTACCTTGATGTTCGATGAAATAGTCTCATACTTTTTGTCAGAGGAGATGAGACAAAAAATATGGAGGGAAAAAATGGAGATGCGTTGTCTGTACGAGGAATTTCCCATAACAGAAACAAAAATAAGTCCTCAAGAGTGAGATCTAAATCTAGAAGGAGATACAAATCCTCAGGAAAACCTATCAAGGTGCGTTGGAAATGTGGAAAGGAAGGGCATTTCCAAATTGATCATAGATCTAAAGCTTCTGAGAAAGGAAAGGGATTTGATGATGCTCCTTCTACAAAGGTGCAATACATGGCAGCCACTCATGCAAGAAAGGAAGCAGTTTGGTTGCAGACATTGTGTTCAAGTATGGGGTTAATATAACGACCTCTAAAGATAGACTATGAGAGTCGAAGTGCAATTCTCTTGCCAAATAACCATGCTTATCATTCAAAGACAATGCACATTGATGTTTAGTATTACTTTGTAATGGATATGTTTGAGGACAAAAAGGTATTTTTGGTAAAGGTAGACACTTTGGAGAACGTTGTAGATGCATTAACAAAGTCTGTGAGCACTAAGAATTTTTCTTGGTGTAGAGAAACAATGGGTGTTGTAGGGCTAGACCAATGACTCAACACTCCTGTGACCTGCTGTGTGGAAAATAAAACAACAAGTGGTAGTAGAATGTGTGTTATATTCTTTCCATGAATATTTGCACATGCTAGGGGGTCATGGGGGGGTGATAGCCCCCCCTGTTCATTCCATCAATAGTACCCTTGCACAGGGTCCCGGGCAGCACCACTGGAACTTTCTTTTGGACCCTATATTTGATGGAAGACCTACCTATGGTTTTGTGCAAGGGTTTTGCACATTGTTTTGGTTATGATGGTTTTCTGCCATGGTATTTTGTAGATCTGGTCAAGGGAACTAAAGTTATGTTCTAATCCATGGTTAATGGATTGGGATTTATGAATTCTTTGGCATGCATATATATTTATTGTAACATTGAAAGGAACATAATGAAAAATCAATCTGGTAGTCCTGGTTTTGGGATCCAAGGGAAAATATCTGTGTATTTTTTTTATGTTATCGCCATTGTATATTTTCTGTTTTTAAGAATTCGTTTGAAGGTAATTTATATAAATGGTTAAAACCTAAATTGCTAGCACCAATTAGAACTAATTTGCAATTCACCTCTTTCTGTTCATTCTCACTATTTGTGCCTTCTTTATTCCTGTACTGCAATGAATGACTAACAGAGCTACTACTCCTTTTTTCTGATTGGTGTCTCTGTCTAATGTAGGTTATATAAAAGATATCAGCCATAGGAATTACACACACTGATATGCCATTATTTTGCTGATGATTTTGAAATCCAAACTATGGTCTATGCTGACTCCATGCACTATTTTATTTTCTTTTCTTATCACTGCTAAAGTAACTCCTACTTATTTCTCTTTGCTTTCTCTCCTCATGATCCATACCTTTATTTCTAGTGTTCTGAAAATAGCTTTTCTTTCCAAATTTTCATGTAATTTCTTCATGCCCATACTTATTACACCAATGGAATTCATCATTATTTTGAAAAGGGGAATATGAGTGAATTGAATTATTCTTACCAAGTGTTCCACTTATCCAATTTCGTGGACTGATATTCACTCTCTTGGACTACTGAAAATATTTCCTTCGATAGGAAAAGGCTCTCTGTGCATGTCTATTCTCTCTCTTGGACTAGTGAAAATATTTCCTTTGATAGGAAAAGGCTCTCTGTGCATGTCCATTCTCTCTCTTGGACTACTGAAAATATTTCCTTTGATAGGAAAAGGCTCTCTGTGCATGTCTATTTGAGTTTCCTTTCTAAGGAATTCATGGTTGTTCCTGAAATAGTGTTCTGCCTTTGTTGTTGACCTTTTTTTTCCTTTCTAGACACTTGGAGGCGAAGTGTCATATATTACTAAAATAGAAACATATGAGGAGTTTCATAATTTGCATTCATTCTTGGAAGCCTTTTTATCTCCTTGATTTTGCCTTGTTTTCTCTTCCACTTCAGTATTGTTGGTTATTTCTTTAACAATTCTGGTGGTTGATTTAATGATGTTTCTTAATCACTGTCAACATTCAACAATGTCTCGGCCTAAGAGGAAAAATGGTTGGTTTGAATGTCTTCAAACACTTTAGAATGCATTACATGCTTTTGATGATTCATCAACTTCTCATTTAATGTTCTACTCTCTTCTTCCATCTCCATATTGATGGATCTGAATTTCCTAATCTCCTCTAGATTTGATATGAGTTTCCTCTTCAAATAGATTTTTTCTTCAAGATCTTCCAACTCAGCAAAGGAGGACTAGAATCACCACTGATGTCAACTCTACTCACATCTTGTTCAAATGTTTATTCCCTTGATGACTCTAGGGATTGTCCTAATCACACATGAGATGTCCTTTCTTCCTCATCGCTAGAGATGGACCCATTTTCGTCTTGACCATTTCTTAGGTATGTTATTTCTATCATGATAGCCCCTTCTTCACTACAGCTAGATGAGAAACTCATTCTTTAGTAGTAGTTGTAGATGAGAAATTTGAAGATAAATGGTTTATTGTATGATAGTAACAATGAAGAAACAACTTACTTGCATATTTCATCTCCTCTAAGTGTTTATCAATAATTTGGCTATTTGTCGTATGAGAATAATTCACTCATTCATGATCTTCACTGCTCTTTGAATATTTGATTGCTCCATCCTACGGATAAAGCCTCTTGACCTCACATGCAACTTGTGCGTCTATATCATAGATGGACTACAATTTATCCCATATCTCCTTGGTAGTCTTAAGACATATTAATTTCTCAATATCTGACTTAGGCAACCCTCATGAATTCCTTCCTTCCGTGTTCATCTCGCCTATCATCTATTACTCCATTATCCATAGATAGCCATACATCCAAATCAAGATATTGCAAGTATATTCTCGTCCTTACCTTCCAAGTTGTATAATTTGAGCCATTAAAAGATGGAACTGCATATGAGGTAATCCAATCCTGGTTCTCCATGATACTTTGTCTTTCTTTCAACTATTAAGTTGATCCTCAAGGAACCTCACTCTGATACCAATCATTAGAAGCAATGGAAATTGCGAAATTACTAAGAGTCGGAGGGGGTGAATCAATAGTGTGACCAAATTATCCAATTCTTCAAAAACTATACTCTTCAATCACTTAAGCAATTTCTCATAATTGAAAACTCCAAACTATACCAACACTCTTTGCATCTCTAAAAAAAAATTTATACACCAAGATTCGTCTTGGATTCTCATTTGATGCATACCACCACTATGCATCTTATTTCCCCAACAAACTCTCATCACCCATCTTGGTTTCTCGAATAATTCTTTTAAAGTATTCTTGACAGGTATTTTGGTTGGATACTTTACTTAACATAAGTTCTTCCTCCGTGCGTAAAATTTGTATTTTTCTTCCTTCTACTTTAGCTAACTCTTTTGTATTTTCTCTATCACTTGTCATTCATTGTTTTGTTGTATCTTTCCTTGAGAAACTAAGCTTAACTACAAAATTATTTTATTATGGAATTTGAAGCTTTAATTTGATTCCTCTGAAATGCTTTTATGAAGCAATTTACATTTCCTTTTTCCTCATTTAACTGATCCTTCTGAATTTGTTCTTCAAGTTTTCAATCACTACTCGACTATTCTAGGCTCAATCCCTAAGTTAAATAACCATTTTCCTTTATTCTAACACTTGACAGGTTTCGAGCTAGAATTTTAACTCTAGTTCCAACTTTAGTTAAAACTATATTTGGAAAAGGGGTTAAAAACTCTTCTAAAACTCATTGATGTCACTAATGACTACCTCTTTCCTTTTGCTGCCTTCTTTTAGCAATTTAGCACTCACTGTTATGTTTGGTATCATTTCCAAACTCAAGGTTTCTAAATCATTCATCCAAAGGCTCAAACACTTTAACAAAAGTGCTGCCAATTGTAGATATCGACCCATTCATCCATGTGCCTAAAGCACTTTAATATAGCCCCAAAGCATTTTAAGAAAGTGTTATTGTAGAGAACTACCACAATATAAATCTTGGGCCAGGTGCTAACTCTATCTTTTAGTGATATGAAAAGGCTCCACTACATGACCAATCAAGACTATAGATCTGGGGTAGTAATAACCACAAGAAATTTTTATAAAAAACCTCCATGTTAGGAATAGGTTCCTCAACGCATGAAAATACTGCAAAAAATTGTCCTGAAATGCTCTCTTGACTTAACTGAATCAAAATTTGTCAGGAATTTTTTTGTCTCCCTCTCCATCACTTGCCATAAATCCTAACGATTCCTTTGTGTGACTTTTTATTACTTCTACAGTCTGGCTTAGGGGTTAAGGTATCTTGTGGTGTCTATTGGCACTCTTTTCATTGGTTTTCGCTGACAACCATACAACTTCCATGTACAGGTGCCTGCCTCCTTGTGCTTCCGCTATCCTCCCATATTTTTCTTTTGAGGCTGGCGTGCAGGGATGAGTTGTCTCGATGGAGTGCACCTGTTGTACTACAAACCAATCAATATAATTACATCCGTACTTGTCACTGACACCATCCACATATGCCAAACACCTAGTTAGCCCCTAATTCTTCCTTTGCACCTCACTCAAGCCTTTCAAGGTTGAGTTACCAAGATGGCTTGATGCTAACATCACACATGCCAACTATTGCTTCAGAATTGTCCACGTGTCACTTGAAAATTTCCTAATGGAGTACTTGAAAACACAAAATTTGCATACCAAGTGTCCACCTCACATTTGGCCCCATCATTCTGAAGTCATCAAGAACTAATTCATCTACATCTTTTCTACAAGACAACCATAATGTGACACATGTTTGTCATCGAAGAAGAGAGAAAGGGTCCTGAAGCCTTCCTTTTTCACCATAATACTTTGTTAATTTATTTTAATAAAACTGCCAGTTTAAATCCATTAAGTCGCTACTGACTCTACCATGATATCTCAGCTATTATTTCATTGGATAATGTTTCACTGCATTGTCATCATGCCACCTCCGCCCATCTCAAATCATCTTGATATATGCCTTAAGCATTCCTTAAGGATTTTTTAGGGTACACCCACCAGTCTACCTCTATCGGGCCAAATTGTTGTTTGGACTCCACCTTGGGCCAACGAAAAACCCTTCTATCATTGTGTTCTTTCTCCACATATGCCTAGTCATCAAAGAAACCAATTTTTGTTTCTCACTTGACCCCACTAAGTTGTGTGTGGTTTTAGAGGGGGTAGGTGCAAAATGCGTCTCCGTAATTGATCTGTTAATCGATTACCTGGGAAAAATTCCCATTACAGCCCCCCCAATTTTTAAACCTAGAACACAGTCGAACTTGCACACTTCCATAGTTAAGTCAATGGGGAATCGTGGAACTCGATCTGCCACAAAACATGTGTACCATTTGAACTTGGCTTGTGTCATCCCCACAGAAAATTTTAGCGGTGAAATTTCTCCCATGGGCGAAATTAGGGGGTTATTTATTTTCGTTGAGTGAATATTTTACAAATAGGGGTTTGAATATACACCTCCCAATATCTATTTAAGAAAAAAGAAAAAAAATAGTTGTAAACCATTAACCTATGGGAGCTTGATAGGGAGAGTTTAAAAATTTATTTTACCTTGTAAAATTCAAGCTAGATTCTCCCCTTCACCCTATTTTTATGTTAATGGAAAGTATCAATATATTTCACCCTATTTTATGGGAATACAAATTATTTGGATTTGTTTCACCTCGTGAATTTTTTTTTCAATCTATTATATTTTTATATGATCCCAAAACTATTGGAATTTGTTTCTTTTCCGATAAAATTTTGACTACAATCTCCCATTCGCTCTATGTTGATGATAATGGCAAGTGTTGTCACCTTCTGAAAAGAGAGTTCTTGGTGTACAAAGAGGGAAAAAGAGCATAGAGGAGTTTGTTGTGCTGTGTAAATTGGAGATTGAAGGGTGAAGAAAGGTCCAACTTAAATTGTTTTGGAGAAATTTCTATATTCTCTAAAAACCATTTCTTTCACAAACCCCATTTGTTCCTTTGTTTTTTAAAACTCTAGCCATAGTAGCCCATTTTTAACTCTAGCTGAAATCCATTGTATATCCCACTCTTGAAGTGTTTCCTATTCCCCTTTGAAATTTTGTAAAACATTCGGAGATCATGCCAAAACCCTTTTTAAGCATTGGGACCCACAAACCATAATTGTTATTGGTCCTTTCCCTTCTTTTGATACATATCTACCCAACATCACTCATCGCTGAGTGTGGAATCCCTCCTCCGCTGATATCGCATATCCCAATGTTCCCTCGTTGATTATCCATATTCGCCCGTCAACAATCCATGCCGATTGTGATAATCCTTTCGCCCCTAATTGAGATATCACAATCGGGGATCGCGCATGCCAAAATCCCTCCACCAATATTGCATATCACAATGTTTCCCCACTGATTTCCATATCCGCACATCACCACTCCTCACATTCGGGGATCACACAAGTCAAAGTCCCTCCTCCACCGAAGTCCCTTCCATCTTGCGATTGAGATTTTCGAGAACCATACCAGATGCCATATTTTATGTATCATGCCTTATTGAAGTTCCACGTCTAGACAATCAATGAGCACTATGAAATGTGATAAAAGGGCCCTCTCCTGTAGTGCGATTTTGATATCATGAATCAAAGAGTCAGGTCAACGAGAAGTAATATGTCTATTTCACCCATCCTCAGTGGCACAGTGAGGGTATTATTTCGCATATGTCCAGCAACACGACTACCACCCAAGGTAAACATAGGTAATACTAGGTAATGGTCGATTTTGATATCCTAGGTAGGCCTAATCCTGCATATCGGTGTTTGCAATTGTCAAGGGGAGGCAGTCTCATCCTGTAAGGACCTTTAATGGAAAACCTTGATGCGATAGCTCTACAATGATGTAACGCAAATCTTTAATGGTGTGGTGGGTTGGGAGATGAGGAATTTAAGAAAGGAGGTGCAAAATTCAAAATCGGCATGATTTAACCCACAAAGGCCCCTTGTGACATGAAAATAGTGTCAAAAAATATAAAGTAAATGCAGACATGGAAGGTCAGGAGGACTTGATGATCCAACATGGTGCTCCAAGCAAAGGGATGATGAAGTGCCTCCGAAGCGACCTATGCTTCTGTACTGTGGCATTAAACTAATATTTGACCGCTCCGATTTTTGAAGAACGAATGATCTAAGAAGTAAAGGAAAAAGAGATGGGAACTGGTTGAGTGGTACAGTTGACCAGATCGTGGGCAAGAAATAGCCTAAAGCAAAGGTGATAATAGGGATGTGGATGTAGATATTTCATTCGTGTGTTCATCTGATCAATTGACTTGTTTTCCTTCGCTATGATGTGTCTCCATTTATTCAAGAAATTAATTTTTGTAGTAGTTTTGGGCCACAGAGCCATCTCAGACCGATACACCTAATTGATTTAACATCTGAGGCTCTGCTGAGATATTTTGTTGTAACCTCTGTTTGATTCTCCCATCTCTAGATAAATAGGGGGAAGCAAAACTTTACAAAGGTTCAGAAATTCTAAAGAAAGAACTACATGTTATTTTAAGAATGTATGATTTTATAATATGCATCTTTCATAATATTAAGAAAATGGTGGTGATTCCTCCTTTGAGTACTATAGTATGTTATCCTTCTATTAAATTCCATTCTGTTCATGTTTTCTCTCTGAATTCATGTGATCATAGCTGCTGGAAAGGCTTCATATGTTCTCACAAATTCAATTGTATTCATTCCTTCATGCATATGCATGTAAGGATATTTGATATTATATCTTTAAAATTACACTCCATGAATCATCGCTCCTATCATCTTTCATCCATTATATCTACCTTTAGATCAAGAGTGTAGAATTCTGGAGGCTTCAAGCTCTATGCGATATATACAAAATCCATCATGCTTCAAGCTCTATGTGATGAGTTACTCTATCTCCCTATGTTGTCTCATCGCTCTTCCAAAACTTATTAAATTGTAGGTCCTTGAACTACTCGGCCTCCACTATTTCATAAATATATTTATGTGGGTTATATATGTGAATAAGTACCAGAAATACATGGCCTATGCCTTTAGATGAATTAACTAGTGCATGATGTTTATTATATATATACAAAAATATATGTGATATCTCAAGTTTCCTGAGAATCATATAAGACACACAACATCTAGATGTGTCCAGGCACTAGTCTTGTAAGCAATCTGAGGTTGTCTCTGGAAGCGACAACAACAAGTATCAAGATATATTTCACCCTATTTTTATTGGAATTTGTTTTCTCTATAAAATGTATCCCATAGTTCATAGAATGTGGAATAATGGGTTTATAGGAATTATGGGTTTATACGAAATTCATTCCACCACTATTTGAACACCCATTGCAATGGAGAGATCAATTTGCCAATTCTTCCTTGTTGATTTGACATCTAGCGAACATAATTATTAGATTATCTATGTTTTGATTTGGTAAAAATTATTGCACATACGTGTTCTTTAAATGGTGAAATGAGTAAACTATCCATCATAAAAATATGAATATTATTCTTAAAATTTTACTTTTAGTTTATCTTTTAACACTATATATAAAAGAGAGTCAATTATATAATCCTAAAATACTCTGGTTGTAAGATAGAGTTAATTGTAGACATCACAACATTCACCATTGAATCACTCAAAATTACATAGGAATTGATAAAATTTTATTCGAACAAATATGTTTGTGAGAGTTAACAAATTCCTTTAACATGGACACTTTAGGACATTCAATGTGCTTGATCCATCATGTATCATTAAAAGGTGATTGTTCTCTTAAGTGTAGCAACCTATCCTTTCTAATTCAATTAGTCGTAAATAATGGAAGTGAGGGTGGTGAAGTTAAATTCCAATATAGATATCAAAACTACTAACTTGTAATGTATCCCTCTTACTTACTATATAATTATGAGAAAGGTTACAAACTATTTATTTTCTACACTTTGAGATTCACTTTAACTAATTTTCATGCAACTTTAAAGGTTTGAAATCATCTTCAGAAATAATAATCCCTAAATTCCTTTCATTTTACATCCACCTATGTTTTTTTCTTAAGCGTAATAGATTTATATCTTCCTTTAAAATCTTATTCATGTTTAAGGTATATACTATAAATCATAGATCTTAAAACGTTATACACAATCGATTGCGGATATATTAGTTTTCCTCACTAATTAGAAACATTCGATTACTTACATGTAGTTTTTTGGTACATTTGTATTTAGAATTAAAAAATATAATCATCAATGATATCTAAATAAGAAGAACAATAATTATGCCATTTTTACAAAACATTATCAAATATACTAAGTTTGTACATGGAATAAAATAATAGAAGTACTTATCTAAATGAAAGGGATAGCATGGTTGAGTGAAGGAATCAAATCAATATCGGAGGTCTCGGAGCAGAGGCAAACTTCTAGGGTTTCAGCAAGTTGCAGACTATGTTCCTCATGGAGGGTCGCAGAGGAGGGAGAGAGCCACTCCCTCCTACAAGGAGGCCATTGCTAGTAGAGGTAAGAAAGCTCTAGAAAATTCTAGAGGTATTTCAGAGGAAGGGAAAAGAAATGTGGAAAAGAAGATAGTAGGAGTCAATACTAAGGAAATAAATGGCACAACGGACAAGGAAGAAGAAGACAAAAAATTAGGGAACTAAAGACAACAAACAAAAGAGACTCTGCAAACCCAAAGGTGAGATCCCAGAGTTATTTTAAATGACCCTACTCTGCAGGCAAACAGGGATCACATGCGAACATATTATCTGTAAGTTCATGGGACTATGGCACAATGAAAAAGAATTATAGACATGGATCAAATATCACTGGAAACCTAAAGCGAGCATTGACCTTCATCTTGGGTCAAAGGAATTCTTCACTGTGTTGTTCATGAAAATTGAAGACAAGGACAAAGTTTTTGAAGGAGGACCCTACTTCTATGCAACAGCTAGACTCTACATGAGGCCATGGATGATGAATTTTGTCTCGGAACGTGAGACTTTTACTTCGGTACCAGTCTGGGTAAGACTCTATTCTTTACCTCTTGATTACTGGAAAAATGAATCATTAACAACCATAGGCAATAAATTAGGTCGTTTTGTCAAAGCTTCTGAAGCCACAAGAAGAGGGGAATACACATCCTTTGCTAGGACATGTGTGGAAATGGATCTATCAGGAGCTCTACCAAATGAAGTGATCCTATATTTTTCTGATGAACAATGGGTACAAACAGTAGACTATGAGCATACTCCATTCAGATACCATAGATGTCATGAATATGGACATCTACTTAGGTAAAATGATAAATAACAGCAAGGCTAACACAATGAAGGAAACAGATAGCTTCCAGAAAGTGGTGAATCGGGGAAAAGGCGGCAAGAGAGGACCAAAGCAACATCAAGATGAAGTGCTAAAGGTCACTCAAAATAAGTTCCAAGTTCTTGAGGAAGACAAAGAGATCACAAAGGAAGATCAACCAATGGAAGGAAATCCTGGGGAAAAGAAAAAAGAAGAAGGACGGGACCAAACTCAGGAAAATGATTATCAGAAAGAAACCTTGATGAGTGAACAGAACTTGAGATAGATCAAGAAATGACCCAGAGTGAAATGGACCTAGAGGACCATGAGCTATAGAAGATTATTGATAAAGAAAACCCAGATCTGGAAGGTTTCTTGATTCAGGAAACTACAGTAGGAGTGGATTCGGTACCTCAAGAAGAGCTCAACAAAATACATCAGTTGTTTTTATGGAAAACATAGGCTAATGCGTTGCAGAAAGGAAAAAATATAGAAAAGCAGGATAACGGAGGGATGAAAATGATGGAAACAACTCTGGCACTAGCAACAAAAAACCTAGGTAAGAAAAGAGGTAGGAAAAAGAAAAATGAAATCTTGATGGAGTGTGGCAAGCTAATGACAGATTTAGGTAAGATGAAAGATATTTCCAGCTACACCTTTACAAATCTTTAATTATGAATTTTACATCTTGGAATATCAGAGGTCTAGGGTGTAAGAGAAAGCAGAGAATTATGAGTAATACGATGAAACAAGAAATGTCGAGCATGATCCTTATTCAAGAAACGAAATGGTCCATTAAAAAATTAAGACAAATCCATAGTAAATGGCTCAGTAGATTTGAGTTTCTAGAGGTTAAAGCAGAGGATACGGTGGGGGAATTCTCACTCTTTTGAACCCTCAAAAAATTAGCATAATAGATACTGAGGCTTCTAGGAACTATCTATCAGTCGTTATTCAACCTGTAGGATACAAGTGCACCTATCTGGTCACAAATGTTTATGGCCCTAAAAGAATAGATGACAAACTCAAGTTTCTAGACTCACTGGTGGATCTCAGGGATATACATGTAGGAATACCTTGGATCATGGGAGGGGAATTCAACATGATCAAATCTCTTTCGGAGGAAAAAGGAGGAATCAGAATTCTAAGTAAAGACTCTTTAGAGTTGCAAACCTTTATAGACAATATGAACCTTGTAGATACTGACACAAATACTGGCCTCTTTACTTGGAATAATAAAAGAGGAGGAGAGTCTTAGGTATCCTCAAAGTTAGACAGATTCATGATCTCAGAGGATTTGATGCTAACAAATAAGGAAGTAATAGTGGAAGTTCTCCCCTTTGGAGGCTCAGATCATTGGATGGTTCAATTGGAGATCAAAGGTATGGGCATTCTCAAAGAAAGACCTTTCAGATTTGAAAATATATTGCTCTCCCACCCATATTTCTTCAACAATATTAAAGAATGGTGGTCAAAATATTTATAGATTCAGGGAACAAGAATATTTCTTCTTCACAGAAGATTAAAGCATATCAAACTCATATCAAAGGAATGGAACAAAAATGATTTTGGCAATATTTTTGTGGAGAAAAAATCTTTTGAAAATAAAATGAAGGTTCTCAACCAAGCTTTGATCAAGGATGGATTTGATAGAGTGAAAAGAAAACAAGTGGATAAATATCATCAAGAATGGGATAATTTGTGTAAACAAGAGGAAATTTTCTAGAGACAAAACTCTAGGGTTCAATAGCTAAAAGAAGGGGAGCGTAACAAGAAATTTCTCCACAGGTCCACCATGGCAAATATAATGCACAACAGAATATCTTCAATTAAGAACCAAGAAGGGAATATTCTCACCTCCCATGAGAATATTGAAGTTTTGTTAATTCAACACTTCTAAAGCATTACTCAGGAAAATAATTTAGATAGACAATAGTCCATTAGTGAGGTAACTAGAAACATACCAAAGATGGTATCCAGAGAGGACAATTTCACTCTAAATAGGCCAGTTTCTGAAAAGGAGGTAGATGATGTCCTCAAAGAAACGTAAAATGGAAAATCACCAGGCCTGGATGGTTTTAATGTAGATTTTTTTAAAGCATGCTAGAATATTGTTCAACAGGATATTCTGAATGTAGTGGAGGATTCCAGGTTGAATAGAACTATTTTGAAAGTGCTCAATACCTCCTTCATCTCCCTTATCCCTAAGCAGGACATGGCTCAAACACCGGATAAGTTTAGACCAGTAGCACTATGCAACGTGGTTTACAAGATAATATCCAAAGTAGTGGCTAATAGACCTAAACCTCTGCTTCCTACCCTAGTTTTAGGGGAACAATCTTGTTATGTGGAAGGCAGACAAATTTTAGACAACATCATTCAAGCCCAAGAGGTGGTTCACTCGTTAAGTAGCAAAAGCAGGCTGGAATGATCATGCAATTAGATATAGCCAAAGCATATGATATGGTAAACTGGACCTATATGAAGAGGGTACTTATTGCTTTCAGTTTTCATCGTAATTGGGTTAGGTGGATGATGGACTTACTTACTTCCTCCAGCTTCTCCATTTTGGTGAACGGCTCTCCCTTTGAGATGTTTAGTCCTTCCAGAGGCCTCAGATAGGGAGACCCACTCTCTCCATTTCTTTTCATTCTCATGATGGAAGGACTTGGTAGGTACATCAAAAATGCTAAAGTAATAGGTAAGATTAATGGCCTTCAACTAACTGAGAATGGTCAGGCTCTAACTCATCAACAATTTGTAGATGATACAATGCTACAGGGATTCCCCACAGTTAAAGAAGCTACAACATATAAAAAAATCCTGAACGTCTTTTCCATGGCCACAGGTATGGAAGTTAATCTCTACAAATCAAAAATATTTTTCTTTAATACCAATATTCTGATTCAAAGGAATATTTCCAAAAATTTTGGCTTCCAAAGGGATGCCCTTCCCTAGGAATATTTGGGAGTCCCTCTAACTGCTAAACCAATGCTCAAAAGCATTTGGGAAACCTTGATTAATAAGATGGAGGATAAAGTCAGTAAATGGACCTTCAGATCTTTAAGTCTTGCAAGCAGGTTGGTTCTCACAAAAGTTGTTCTGCAAGCCATCACTATTTTTATGTTATCTGCCCTCCCAGCTCCAAAAGGGGTCCTGCATCAATTCAGAAATATACAAATAAACTTCCTTTGGGGTAAGAAGGAGAGTATGAAGAAATGGGCCTTAGTGTCTTGGGAAAAAATTTGCAGACCCAAAAACCATGGAGGGCTTGGCTTGGATGACCAAGAAATACTCAGCAAGTTTTTAGTGGCCAAACTGTGGTGACGCTGGGTTTAGAATCCAGAGACTCAATGGGCAAATATCTAGAAAGAAAAATATGCAAGATCCTGGCAAACTAGTGATCTCATAAGAATGTCAGTTAATATTAAGGGCTCATACATCTTGAACAAAGCTTGGGAAAGTAGAAGATTAGTTCAAGAAAATAGTTTCTGGGAAATGAGAGAAGGGAATTTAGCTTCTTTTTCGGAAGATAAGTGGCAACAAGAACCAATATTATTAAAAGAAGACTTCCTTGACCTTAAACATGAGACACATTCACAAGGATTAATTAAATTAAAGGACTTCTCAGACAATACTCAGCAGATGGATAAATGGAGAATCTGGAGAAATATTGATTCCAGAAATAACTACCCCTTGTAAACAAAAGCAGAGGACCTAAGGAAAATGGTGGAACAAAGGATGATCTTAGTTTCAGAGGCACAAGATCAACTAAGATGGGGCAATAATAAAGAGGGCACCTTTAATATTAAAGAAGCAAAAGGCATTCTCCTTGAGCTAAATCCCCAGGTTCTGGATAGAATCTGGCAGAAACTTTGGAGGCACCAAGGGTGGATGAAAATTAAACTCTTCATGTGGTTGGTATACCACAAGAAAATCCTAACTTGGGACAACATCAGGAAGAAGGGTGCTCTAGGGCCTTCTACTCCATGGGGGAGAAAAAACAAAACAATGGAGCATCTACTCAACAACTGCATTTTCACCTCCTGGTTATGGAACATATTTGCCAAAATATTTCAACAATCCGACAGGAACAGAGGGAGCATCATCAATACCCTTAATAGTTGGAGGGGAAAATTTTCAGACTATGAAATTCTCAACTCAACCTGGGCCCTTACACCAAGTTTCATTATATGGAATGTTTGGAAGGAAAGAAACAAAAGAACATTCAAGGAGGAAAAAAATTCCCCATAATGCCTATTTGAGACAATCCTGAAACAACTTAAGGAGACAGTGGTTACCACTAGTCGCAACCACCCTAATAATCCTCCCTCAGATTCAGATGGGAAAATTCTTAGACAACTGGGGCTGTAGGGACTAACTCCTCAAGGTCTTAATAGGAAGGTTACACCAAGGGCCACGAAGAAGCATTTATGGCATCCTCCCCCAGAAGGATATCTAAAATTCAATATTGATGGAGCGTCAAAAGGAAACCCGAGAACTGCTGGGTATGGAGGAGTCCTTAAGGATGCCAACGGAAGTATTATCTTCATCTTCCATTGTCACCTAGGAACAACTACCAATGAGATGGTTGAACTAATGGCTTTGGAGCAATGCCTGGAATTTCTAAGTCAGGATAATTGCTGCAATGCGATAGTAGAAGTGGACTCAGAACTAGTAATTAACTCAATGAAAAGAATAAATATTGGAACAATGCTAGAGAAAGTCTCCAAACACTGGAAATTAATCAGGATTTTCCAAAAAATTCAGGATCAGCTACAAAACCTGTGCACTGTCAGCTTCCATCATGTTCGCAGAAAGGCCAACAAGCTAGTGGATCTTCTTGCGAATCAGGGGGTCAACAGTACAGAGGTAAAGGTTTTTATGGAGTGGCAGGAGTTGGAACAAAGAAGACTGAGAACTCATTGCTATGAGCAAGAGGAAGAAGATAGGAGAGTGTTCAGAGACAAAGCCATGGAGGCAAGCTCTTAACCTTTTTGCCTTCATTTGTGTAATTAGTTTCTAACAAACAGTTCTTTGATGGGGGGAGTGCAGTGGATACCATAGTTACTTAATTAATGGTGAGCCTCTCTTCTTCTCTGGGATGTAGGCATAGGCAAGAGAGTTAAGCAGATGTGGAAGGAATCCCTGTTTTACTGGCAGCTAGAATCTTTGCATTTTTGGGCCTCGGAGAGGAAAACTACTTCCTTGGTGGTATTTTGATGATCGCACCGCTCTAAAGTTGGAAATGGTTTTAGTGATTTTGCAGTGATCCCATCCATTATCCACCACGTGGAAGAGTGATAGTTCAGACAATTGCCCTCCATCGCACACTAACATCTGGTTAGCTTCTCTGGTGCAATATGATTATCTACCGTTGGATCTCTCTATGTCGATCAATGGTCATGATTGTTCATGTAGCTTGGAGGGGTCGCTCGTTAAACCTCGATCATCTTTGCTATGAGATATCTTCCTTGACCGTCAGTTTAGGTGTTGGAATAAATAGTTCAGATCAAATGGACTCTTCTGAGGTTTGGTGGGCAGAAGATCTCGCAGGCTTGTAAGGGCGGGTTGCAATTTTGGGGTATCTGAATTTTGGGTCAAGATTCACTGTTATGTTTTGGGCATGTTAAGCTATGAGGTTAGAATCGATCAATTTCAGGCGGATTACTTGTGCGATGTTTATTCCACCATTCAGACCCGAAATATATTTACTATGGTTTCTATTTTTTCATTGGGTCCATTTTTGGAATCAAAGAATATGCCTTTTTCGATCTCGATGTGCGTCTCATCAGATAGATCTTTCCAAATAGTTCAGGAGGTTTAGGCATTGGTATTTTTTCTGGAGGTCCTGTAGTAAAGGTTGTGGGCCCTTGGCCCATTTGTCAAGCTTTTGGCTTGGTACCCAAGCCCTGAGTGGATTGTCGATTTTATGTCCCTCAAGTCTCTTTGGGTAGTTGTATTATATGTAACTTGTGTTTTTGTTTATAATGAATAGAAGGTATGACTCTTTCTTTAGCAAAAATAAGAAAGGGATAGCATGGAATTAAAAAATATAAAGTCTTATATAGACAAAAGAGATATAAGGATTGTGCATGGAATAGAAAAATATATTTATTTATATACATGATTTGCCAGTGGAGACAAACTACAATTATATAAATATGTCAGATTCATATATATATATATATATATATATATATATATATATATATATTTATATATTTATATATATTTATGAATTTTACATATTTATATAGTTTTCAAATTCATATATATATTTGAACCATATATATAATATATAGAGACTATACATAATAATTAGGGATTAGTGAGATTCGCCAATGTTTTTTAAATTCAAGAAAATTTTCCATCCTTAAAATTTTCCTTGGCCGTGTGGGTGTAATTTGTCTGGTGGATCCATATAGGGTTCATGATTATGCTTCCATTTGTTTGATGTCTCATTTAAATAGAAACATTGCATGCTATTACCAAAGTATTTCTATATTAATCAATCTAGCATGTATTACTTTCAATGATTAATTAAATAAAATGTTTGTATTTCCGTACTCCTTTTGTGTTTTTTTTCTTTTTGAAACCTTACTTTAATTAGAACACTAAAGTTTGCTAGATCCAATAAAAATGTTAGCATTTAAGATCTTACATTCTGTCAAGGGAAATGCATTTTCCTTGACAATATTTTTTGCAATGTAACCATAATTTCGGACAAATTTCTGATAGTATCGAGTGAGGACCAAAAATCCTCGTACACTCTTTAAGGTCCTCAGTTGTGTTCATTATTGTATTTCTTGAATATTATTATTATCGACCTATGCTCCCTCTCGGCCAGCAAAGTGGCCCAAGTACTCCACCTCCTGCATCCCAAAATAACACTTGGAAAACGTAACAAATAATCTATTATCCTTCAATAATTGTAACACCTTTTCAACCTGTTGAAGATGTGTGTCCCATAGTTTCCTATATATGAGGATATCATAAAAAAATATCAAGAAAAGATTTCTAAGATACGTCTTGGGAAGGTGATTCATGGGACCTTGAAAGGTGGACGGTGCATTACAAAGGCCAAAGGGAATAAAAAAAATTTGTAGTGACCTTCAAGGCTTATGAAAGTTATCTTAGGGATATTATCTTCATTCATTCTAATTTATCGATACGATGAACGAAGATACAACTTGGTAAATAATTTAGTGTTATAATGTTCACCAAGGAGATCATCGACTACATGAATGGGAGACTTGTCCTTCACAGTGAGATTGTCAAGGGCCCTAAATTCTAGACGCATGCACCAGTCATTATCCTTCATTAAGACCATGACCACTGTGGATGAGTAGGGGTTGGTTCTGAGACGAATAATGTTTACCTTGAGTAGCTCCTGAAAAATCTTTTCAAGATCATTCTTTTGGGAAAATGGATATCTGTAAGGGTGGAAAATTAGTGACTAGATACCTAGAAGCAAGAAAATGTTATGATTATTGCCACCACAAGAGGGGGGTAGCTCCTTGGATTTATCAAATATGTAATGGTGGTTGCTCAACACCTTTTTCAAATCCAAATGAATGTTGGTTGGGTGAGATTCAGTGGCTTGTATTGTATTGAATTGAGTGACTACCCCATGGTGACCCTTTCCTAAAAGCTTCTCCATTATGTGAGAATTGATGATAGTAGGTTAGCCAACCTAGAGTCCCCTAAGTGTATGAGTGTGTCCATTCTACTTGAATCTCATATATAGCTCCTAGAAGTCCATGGTAATTGGGCCTACTATTCTAAGCCATTTGTTGCCAAGGACGATGTCACAACCTCCCATTTCAATGTAAAAAAAAATGGTTTTAAGGTGGTAGTCCCCCATATAGGTCCTAATGTTCATGGAATTCCCTCCACATTTCATGGTCCCTCCATCAACTATGAGGATTTGAAAATTTGATATTGCACTTACAAAGTAATGAACAACCTCAACTACCCATTTATGGAAAAAATTATGCATGTTGCCACTTTCAATTAGCACCATCACTGATTTATGCTTAATAAAGTCTCTAATTTTAAGCATTTCTCGAGAATAAATACGTGCAAGTCATGGAGTGGGATAATGAATTCTTCTGGTGTGGATGTTTTTTGTAATACTTCTTCAATGTAAACTTAAGATGCCTCTTCCTCTACCCTAGGCATGTCTTGTAAATGGACATCATCTAGAAGGTCATCTTTTATCACAACAATTTTAAACAACTCTTGTTCCTTGCAATTGTGGCCTGGTGAATATTGCAAATCATAATAGTAACACAGGCCTTGTCTTCTCTTGTCTACCATTTCTGCCAGTGACAACTTTTGAATGAGAAGGGTATGCCTAGGGGCACTAGTAGTGGTTGAACATGCATTTGATGGGAATGAATAATGACTAGATTTTGTATTGATAGGAGATTTTGCGTCTAAATATTTGTGGCAATCCTCCAACTAGGTATCCGGTTTAAGCATTCAGACATGTGCTTAAATAGCTTCCTTGTGGTCACTTATGAAACACATCATATAAAAGTCATCACTGAGGCCTTCGATCTAGACATGGGGGTTTCACTGAATGAACCACTAACATAGCACATTCATTCACAGCATACTAAACAATACCATCAATTTGATTAAATATTGGAAAATGCCTCTATAAATCACTTTATTTAATCCCCTACCAATAAAAACCGAACACGCCTTCCCAATTTAAAAAGCGCCTACTTTCACTAAGAGATTATGACTTCCAATAGTCTTTTCAATAAATTGGAAAGTGGGGAAATTGCTCCCTCAATTTCTCTTTATCCATCCATCGAGCTTTACTCAGATGCATTCTTTTGAATCTAACACGAAGGTATTCCACATCTCCTGGTCATGAAGATCTGGTTTTCTTGTCAATTATGATATCCTTGGGAAACTTATCTACTCTGGTCTAAAATCATCCACTGTAGGAATCTGTGAAACCTCTTCAGTATCCATAATAAATGGAGGTTCATAAAGCTTTAGGTTTTCAACATTGACCAGTGAGTATTTTTTCATATAAGTGGGCAATTCAAGATGAAAAGCATTGTTTCCAATCTTTGTCGATATCATGAAAGGAACATATCGAATGGGTCTCAATTTCTTTCCTTCTCCCTTCAATATATACTCGTCGATGTGGAGCCATACCTTTTCCCCAAGTTTAGGTTGAGGGTCAACTCAGTCCTTACCATGTTGAGCTTTATACCAAGCTTGACTCTTCTCCAATTGCTTCTCTACTTCCTATGAATTAGCTGTATTCACTGAACAATCTTCTGTGCTTTGTCCTTGTCATCTCATCTATTGCCATCTTCATCTTTCCCAAAGACCATGTGGGTGAATGTGCTACTCGATTATATGCATGCTGCACATAAGGAAGTTTTTCATTTCATAACTTGGGATGTCTTCCATAATAGCCTCATAACAAGTGTACCATGGTGCGGTTAAAGACCGCTATCTGCCCATCGGTTTGTGGATGAAATGACGTGCTTCTTTTTAGATTAGTGTCCATCATTCTCCACAAGATGGTCCAAAACATGAATACATGTGCTACATCACTCGATGAGAATGTAGACTTCACTATAATGAAGTGCACTACCTTTGTACTCTTCAAGAAAGCGACAATCTCCATCTAAAAAAATAGATGTCAGCAACCTAAAATGGACCCAAACATGCTGAAAGAAAAGATACGTAGTTTGCTCAGCAGTAACCTTCTTTTTACAGGTCATTAAAATACACATTTTACTAAAATGATCCAAAACCACATACAAATATTCATGACCTTTCCTAGACATAGACAAACCACATACAAAATTTATGGACACATTTTCCCATCGTTGACTTGGAATAGGGAGTGGTGTGTAGAGCCCAAGTTTTCTATTAGAGGGATTTGAAACAAAAGACAACACACAACCCTTTACAAAGTGAGTCACAATGTTTTCCATATGAAACCAAAAACAAAACCTCTGTAAATGACATAAAGTTTTATGAACCAAAAAATGAGCAAACACAAGAGAGGTGTGAGGCTCTCGGATTACATGTACCCTTTCATCAATGGGTATGCACAGTTTGCCAAGGTGATACAATAATTTTCCCTGCACATAATAATTGCCCACTTGCAATCCACAAGTAAGTTTTGCATAAATCTCTTTAAAATCATTATCGTAAGCACATTCTTCAGCATAACCTTCTAACGATAAAGAAGCATTTTGCAAAAATTTAGATGTAGAAATAGAAGGGCGAGAAAGTGTATATGCTACTTTATCGTTGGCACCCTTCCTGTATTTTATTACCAGATGAAACTGTTGGAGGAATCCCGTCCATATGAAATGACAGGCTTGTTGGAGCTTGGTCTGTAACTGAAGGTACTACAAGGGCTAATGATATGTATAGATGATGGTCTCCTTTTTGATCAAGTAGTGTTTCCGCTTCTTTACACTGTGTACCAAGGCGTACAACTCCTTGTCATACATAGGATAATTCACAATAGCCTAGGATAAAGTCTCTGAATGCTCACATACAGGCTTCCTTTACTGCATCAATACAACACCCATGGAATATATGATGGCATTTGTTTCAATCTCAGAAGGTTGTTGAAGGTCTGGTAAGGCTAGCATTGATGTTGTGTTGATCTTCTCTTTTAGTGTCTTGAAGGATTTCTGTTGTTTTCCTCCCCACTAAAAGGTCTTCTTCACACTGGTCAATGTGTGTAAGGCAGTTGCGATAACAAAGAAGTTCGTAGTGAACCTTCTCCAATATTATACCGCACCAAAAATTCTTCAGACCTCTATAAGATTTGTGGGTCAAGGCCACTTCATAATCGCTTCTACTTTAGAGGGTTCTATTTTCAATTGCCCATTACCAACTATGTGACCTAAATCAACGAGAGTGGTCTTCCCAAACTCGCCATTTGACAACTTTCCATACAATTTTTCTTTTTCCAGAACATCAAGAACTTTCTTCACATGACATACATGTTCATCCCGTGTCCTACTATATACAAGAATATCATCCAGGTATACAAGAACAAAATTATCAAGAAAAAGCCTAAACAGATCATTCATTACCCTCATAAATGTGGATGGAGAATTGCACAGTCCGAATGGCATCACCATCCATTCGAACAACACCTATTTGGTTTCGAATGTAGTCTTCCAAACTTCTTGTTCTGCAACTCTAACCTATTGATATCCGCTATGAAATCCATTTTTCTAAAGTAGACAACATTTTTAAGCTGATCTAACAGTTCATGCATGGGAGGTAGAGGGTATCAATTATTCACTATAATTTTGTTTATCACCTTGTATTCTACACACATTCTCCATGTGTCATCTTTCTTTGGCGCCAACATGATCGATGAGCCTGATAGAGAAGAACTTGGTCTGATGACCCCTTGGTTTAGCAACAGCTGCACCTATTTCGTAATCTCTTCCATCTTCATAGAAGCCATCCTCTACATGAAAATATTTGGTAAAGGATCATCCTGTTGTAAATGGATCTAATGTTTTATTTTTTGTCTTAGGGGAATCCTCTCAGTTCCTGAAACAATCCATCATAGTCAAAAATAATTTCAAACAATTATCTCTTATGATTGGGATCACAACATTTGAAAGTGTCAGTTGTCTCGGCCTCTTCCACTCTCACTACCATGAGCATGCACCCTTTACTGGAATAAACCAGTGATTTTACCTGTCCTACACTTACAATGCTGGCACTAACTTTCATATGATGAGATCTGACTATATATTATACCCGTCCTTTGAAATGTGATATTTGTTTTCACAACAAAATAAAACTACCTTTCTATCATATTGATATGTACACCAAAAGATAATTACATGGATGTCCAAAGGCACAACGTCTAACTCTACCTCATCAACTAGTTTGGAAGCTATAAAAAATCCGGCCCTAAAATCCTTCGTTACATTTAATTTTGCTTTATCGCTTACCCAACCAAGTGGGTATGGACTCAGATGAGGCTTAGTCTGGAGGCCTAAATTTTTCACTAAGGACTCTGAGATTAAATTTTCTTGGGAACCTGAATCAAACTGAGTTTCCAACTTTGTGTGTTTTACAATAACCGTGAAGTGGAATAGTTCAATTCTCTTTCGCTCATTACTTATAAGATCATTCAAATAACTAGCACTTTCAATTGAATCAGAACTATTATTAATAGAAGGAGTACCTTTTGCACCCATGGATGTGATCAATGTCTCATCAACGGAATCTGATCCAAGGTCTTGCCACGTTGTTGCCATTGTCTTCTACTTGCCTTGTCTGTTGAATCTCTTTGACCTTAGCTAAGGATGTAGCCTCTAACAGTGGTCCCCGTCATGACCTTCTCTCTTGGAATGCGTGAAATATGGTGTTTTCCATCCTCTTTCTTAGCTGCGACAATCTTCTTAGCCTTCCCCTTACCTTTCTTCTGGAATTTTCCATGTTGAGGGTTGAACGATGCTTTCATGGATTGATCATCTCTGTCATTCTTACCTCATTTTTCAAGATGAATCACCTTTACACTGGCCACATCAACCATAGTAGGCTTGAAAGATAATAGTGAGTGTCTTATGTAACTATGTAGCGCACCAGCATACTTAGTTATAGTCTCGAGCGAATCTAATGAGATCCCCAAATTCAATGCTTTGTTTCCGAAATTCTTCAGTGAAGCTTTGCATATTTTGGCCTTTACCTTAACTTAAATATTTCCATTCCATTAATGCCTTCTGTTTATAACCCAAAGGGTAAAATTGGTCTTTCAATGCAAAAATGAAACTAGACGAACAAGAAAGAAGGTTACCCAACTTTTTGTTGTCCTTATGCCACTTTTCCCCTACCAAATGAGAGCAGTGCCACTCAGCCAAAGAGATGCTAATTAGACCTTTGACTCATCTTCTTCAATCTTCTAGATCTGGCAGAAAACCTCTATTTATCTTATCCAATTATTATGTTTTTCTACACTACACACTCCATTGTACATGGGTAGGTCAAACTTTACATCTAGCTTGAATAATGGTTTCCTAGATGTATGTTTGGAATCGTGATTAGTGTGATGAGAACTATCACTTGAAGAAGGAGAGGGATGAGGCTCTTCTCCAGCACCTTCATGATTTTCCGATCTATTATCATCAACATATTCCTTCTCATGCCCAAGTTCCTTCTCATACTCTGAAAATAACTTGTCCCCTTTCTCTGCCATATTATAGAATACCTTGTCGAAATTTCATTCCTCTTCTGAACAAGATTCTTCATTTTCAATTTTTCTTCTTCGTTTTCCACATCCTACTTCGGGATCAAAGGACTTAAATGTTCCTTCTTTTTGCAGCTTGTTCCGAGGTAGCATATACTCATGCAATTTGCATCAACAAAGACTTGCTCTAATACCAAACTTGATCCAAGATGTTTTTCTTATAGATGCATCAAAATTACATGAAACATAGCCTATAAACCATGGAACTTAAAATAACATAAAACAATATGGAAGTAACACAATAAGAAAGAAACCATGACACAAATACTTGATTATAGAGTTTGTCCAATTTGGATTATGTCTCCAGCACCTACTCAAAACTGGGGAGGTCTTCATTCATTAAGTGGCATAAAAAGAGATAAAAGTACAAGAAACCTTATTTACAATCCTTATACCTCCAATTTGGAAGATGGACACCACTTCAAATAATCAGGCCTTCTGCAATTTCTCATAACTGCCCCACTACTCTAGGTGAGGTCCTGACCTACTGCTAGGTCCTGACCTACTGCTAGGTCCTGTTGTGAAAAATGTCTTATGAACTAATCTTCCAGACCTCTCTACTTTTCTCTGAAATGGACAACCCTTTATATATGCTCGCGGTAAAATCCATCAATACCCGGGCAGTTACAAACAAACAAAAAAGTTAGTAGGCGGGTTTGATTTAATAATACAAATAATCTCGTCCTTGAATAATACACAACAATAACTATTTCAAATATGGAAAAATTATTTAATTGCGTGTTTAACCCAATGTCCCTTTACTATCGACATTTCCAATCGGTGGGTAGACCAAAAGCCCATACAATAATCCCCCTGCAATAACTGTGGACCCAATGAACTTTTAACCAAAATATATAATAAATTAGGTTGGGGGATTCATATCAAAAACCGCAATCGGTAGAAAGCAAAGTTGATACAACATGCGACTACTATCCCTTGCAAAATGCGATTGCAATTTGATCGCATTGCAACAATGGCCAATTTTCCTTAAGCCGCAACCTCTTTCTTCTGTGATTTGTGATATGCAGAACCAATGGAAGCCTGGCACTTAGTGCTTCCCCATTCACTGAGAGTGTCCACCACGTCATCTCCTCTTACTACCTAGAAAAGTGAAAAATAAACTTTGTCTTGCTCCAACTTCTTCATATGAACTCGAATTTGAGTGTCATTTGCACCGTTGGAATCTGGATGACAAACACTTCGATGTGATGCTAAATTTATCAAAATTATGCCATTCTGATTTTTGAGCCTTTTACCATGCTAGTGGTACTATTTGAATATCCACCTAGATCAAGCATGAAAGGGTGGACATAACCAAAATAACATTGAGTGCAATCCATCTCTTAACCGAAAATACATAAACAAATAGGATCTCAATGGCCTTTAGCATCCCAAAAAATCATGCTACAAAAAACGCCTATATATCATAAAAATCACTACCTATCTTGGGATGTTTGTCATAATATGACCCTCTAAGCATTAACATAAGATAGAAAAAACATAACATGTAATGTCTAGATTTTATTTTAGTGACAGGTACATTTTTAGTATGGTCATGATAGAAGAGTTTGACAACCAATGTCATTAACATGAAGGTACATAGAGGGCTTGGTTCTCTTGATTAAATACAAGTTCCATACCCTAGTACATGAAAAACTACAATGGAAACATTGCAATCCCCCAAACCCTAAAATCCTGAAAAACCACAAGTATGTTCGATTTAAAGTGAGATATGAAATTCTACATTCTCCATATGAAATCTAATGATGTTGGAACCACTCTCGAACATTGTGAGTCATTTCATGGTAATGTTAAAAATTTAAGTAAAAGGATAAAAATCAAAGATAAAGGAGATTGTCACTTTTACATTAATAATTGAAAATTACTATGAATTGCATGTCAATACTAAGGCAATTGGTTTGAATAATAGGCCAGGATGGACCAAATATTACCATAGTTTTTCCTTCCTCCCTCTCACTCTTGATACTCCCACAATACTCTTGAATCTCTATTTCTCGAGGCCGCTTATTTTTTGTCTCTACTTGGTCAATGTATTATATAAAAAATACCTTAAAACACACATATTGCTATACAACATATAAAAGTCATTTACCCCCTATTATATGCTCATTATATTATTTCATTTTTTCCTCATTTCTTATGTGCCAGTATGAATGCAAATGATATGGTATTTCTTTCGCACCTAGTTTTGGTGTAGCAGCTATTTTCCATTTTATCCTCTTCTTTCAAGGTTTTCATAATTAGACCTTGAATCCATTTCATATGATGGGAGATGCCTGTGTATTGGGTGTTGGGTGCTACTCTTCTATGTGTTATTCATGGTACTACTTATGGGTCTAAATATCCAATTGTCCAAATTCTGAAATGAATTGTCATAGTGTACTAGTTTGTTTGAGCTTAGTGAGATGACCCAGAAAGTGAGTTCCCTTGTTAAAATGAGCACAGAGGGCTTTCAAAAACATATTCCAAAATGTATTTCCTACATAGCATTTTTTATGCCACTACCATCATTCTTGGTCTAAGTAAAAGGCTTCAACATGTACTTTGGTCTCATCATTGCAAGTGATATTGAGTTGTCAATATTGGCCCATTTGCGACACCCACACTGACATTGGAACCATCAAATATCGATCTTGGGTGACTTATTAATATAATAGTGCTGACCTCAAAAGAATGGATGAAAACCCTCATATCCATGGTGGTCGAATACTTCTTCTTGGTGGGTGTCTTCATTGTTCCCAACCCTATTTGGAATTTTGCCTTGATTTGTTGCTTTATGGAGTCCATGTGGTGGCCGAGGTACAGGCATTATTGACAAACATTCAGAACCAGACATAATCTCCTCTAATTCAAGCTGGACCCCTTCTTCACTTTCCCGTGGAGTATTTCTCATCTATCTCTAAGTTATCTATTCCACTAACCTAGTGGAACCACTTGAAAATTTCCCAATAGGATGAGCCTTATAAATCTGTTAAACCTTTGCAAAAGCACAATCGCAAGACTATTTGGCAAGGTTTACTTACTTTTGACTAAATCGATGCAAGGTTGATCGAACGGTCAACCACCTTAGTGATCTAATGGTCACCGTCTTGTCGCTCGACAATTTGCGTGGCCTTTAACTGACTGTTGTGGGGAAAAATGCCTATGCAGGACGATCCTATCCACCTAAGGTGTGACAGTGCCTTAGCAACAAACAGAGACAGCTATTCTGGTTTCTTCCTTTATGAAATGTGAAAGAGGAGAGATCAATGGACTTACCGGTGTCTTCCATTTGTCCCTCGATCTAGATCCTCCTCTCCTTTGGGTGTTCACAGCTACTTGCCTCCTCGCTCATCCAAGAGAACAGCTACTCGATTCCTGCGAGATCACAAGAGAACAGCTACTTGCAACAAGAGAACAACTACTTGAGACAAGAGAAGAACACAACACAAAGGCAGATATTCATATTCATAAATGATTCAGGATTAGAAATAAATCAAATACACTAATGCAATCATACATCAAAGATACATCAGTATATAGGAGAAAACCAAGATAGATTTATTGATAAATAACAAGGTTCAGGAAGAGATACAACCCAGAGGGCTCCAATCCAGCATCTCCTTCCTAGCAGAATGGAATTCCTATCTTCACCTCCCTTCAAAGCATTAAGCACCCAATGATTCCAGTCTCAAACCAACAGCAATTCTTTGCAATAACAAAATTCCAGCCCTCTCTTCCCATGGAGGAGAGATCTATATATAGATCTTTTGGAGAGAGGATGAGTCAGCTTGAGGCTGGTATGAAACTGACTAGTGTCCTCTCCCTCTCTCAGTTCTTGAGTCCACTTGGAGGTTCTTGCTTCCACTTGGAGATTTGGAACCTCTTACTCATCACCAGTCGAATTCCTTGATGCAAGTGTCATTTTGGAAGCTTCCTGGGCATTGACACATTGAGAAATGAGCCTGCCACTTGTCCAGTTATGCTCAGCGCAGGTAGCCTTTGTTGCAGTTGACATTCAACGCAGGTAGACAGTGGAGCAGTTGACATTCAGCGTAGATGCTCAGTGGAGCAGTTGACATGATCCTGAATTGACTTGTTTTTGAGCTGTTTCAGGTGGAGAACTTCTGTGAATTGCTGTGGTTAGTTAGCCTTGTTCCTCTAGGGGTAGGAACAACATCTTTAGGGACTTTGGATCCCTTAGATTATGGACATTTCATGCTCAATGCTGTAAGGCACAAAAATGTCTATAACAGTTGCCCCCTAAAGTATGAGGCCGTTTATCGGGTGAAATGCTTTATCCAGGAGGGTCCGAAGTTCATCCATTTGCTGGGAGGAGACCTATAATAAGATACAATACAATACATTATGATTCATACTGCTTTCATGATCTAGCTGAGGCGGGCATTCCCATGCTCAGCTTTATAAATTCATTTTTTGTACATAGAACAGACGATCGTCTGATGGTAGACTGATAATTTTGGTGAAATTATCATCCTTTGAGTAGGATGATCATCTGCTGCAATGATGTACATGTCAAATGTCTTTATCTTTCCTGAATATATATCGCAGCCCAGATGGATGAAACTAGATCTGGGGTCTTCAAACTCGTTCGATCTTCACTCTAAGTATAAGTCGATCCATGTGAGAATTGCGCTGAAGTCGAACATGGAAAGACATAGCTTGATTACCGGTCAATGATGTAAACCGTTAACAAGCGCGAGAGGAATCACCGATAATGATAATGACCCTCAAGGTACTGCAGTACAATTCACGTGGTGTGAATAAAGGAGTTGGCGTCGAATACCATGCAAAATCTTCTGGTTGAAGGTCATTGATGTATACCTGTCGCCGGAAGTGAGAAGCTTGCCATTGAGGCATGCAAGCTTCAAAGTACTGAAGGGGTTGTTCCTAGATCAACTTCTTGGATAATGAGCTGATGTCGACAAGAAGCGATCTGTCAAAGGAGGGCCTTAATGAATCCCACATCAATGACACGTAATGGAGCTAATGATTTTAATGGAGGTGAAAACGATCTGTGACATATGATTCAGGGTGGCGGTCACGAATGGATGAAGGATAATGTATGGCAGTGGATGGGACCCGGTTGACTCTTTCTGAACGACTTCTCTTGAACATGTGGCGACACTGATGCGATGGATTGGTAGCATTACCCCAATTATTGATGGTATGGCGAGACCATGGTGATGTGACCGGTGAATGGAACAACCCAACCCGATTGTGGTACGGAGGAAAAGTGTCATGTTCAAGAGCGACTTGCTACCATCAAAGTTCTCTTTAGTTTTCTCCCAATTTTCCCCAGTCATTGCTGACTAGTACCTCTTTATTTTTGTCAAGCTTGAGGAGGATAACATATGCTTGTTCTATAACCTGCCCTTCGGGCAAGCCCATCGCTATGTTTTAACGAGTCTAGCGATAGTGAAACTCGTTCTCGTCTAAAGACAAGTTTGTCGCTATTTAATGATTTTAATGAGTCTAACAACAAAGACAACTCGGTTCCTTTTCATTTTTAGAGAGTCTGAAAAGGTACATAAAGTTAACTCCAAAATTCCTTTTTCGTCATCTAATCCCTTAAGCCCGAAAAAGTATAAAAAAATACAGAAGGGATGAGTTTTCGATCGTTTTAACGAGCCGAACAAAACAAGCACTCGATCTTTTTGTGCAATAATCCCTCAGGTCCAAAAAGATTAAAATCTAGAGGAGGGATAGCACTTCCGGTCACTTTAACGAGCTGGAAGGCCAAAACTCGGCAATCTTTTCATATTTTATGAGTCAGTTGAAAAGAGCTTAAAGAAGACTCGTCTTTTGAGGAACGAGTGATAAACAGGGTTAGCAGCGGATTCCAGGTACAGGTTGGAATTTCCAATCACGGCAGTGTCACAAGGATGGCTAGGTGAAATCACTCTTCGCAGCTGTTCCTCAAAATGGGTAAACAATCATATGGAGGTGAATGATCGGCCAAATGAAAAGTGGAGGTGATGGTGCAAACACGGCGAAGGCTTTGATGGCTGATAAGGTTACATACACAATGGTTATTTACCGGGATGGGTTCATTTTTTAAAGAGCTTAAATGCGCCAAAACACTGCTCAAACTTATGTTTATTTTTTAACGAGCATGAACTATGCGCTAAAACTGCTCGGATCTTGCGTTTATTTTTTAACGAGCATGAACTTTGTGCTAAAACTGTTCGATCTTATTTTGCATGCCCCCAGCATAATAACTCAAATCGAGGTGCATGCCCCCCAAGCTTCATTGCATTCAACTCGGTGGTTGGAATGAAGGTTTACCTTTGAGATTCGGAAAGGGGATTTGTTTCATTTTTTGATGAGGTTGACACAGTAAAAGAACTATCCTCATGACTCCTTGTTTCATTTTTTAACGAGGTTGACACGAGATAAGAACTGTCCTCGGAGCCCACTGTATTTACAGTATTTCTATTAGGGCGATGATCCACGCTGACAAAATGTTTAGGAATCTTCCGAATCCATTAGATATAGAAGATTTCATATTGTAGGTTTCCACTGTGGCCACTTCCGCCAGATTACTTACAGGCAGTAGGGCAAAAGTACCCATTAAGGCAGGGTCTTTTAGGAGACCTACTCCAATATTTTGAAGCGAATGATTGCTTCCATGGATCATTGGAATGCTTCCCGTAACTTGTGAACTGTCGGGGAGGAAAGTTTGTTGGTCGACGACTGTAATTCCTCCTTGAAAGGGAAATGCAATCTTCCTGAAGTAGGTTGACACAACTGCGGCCATGGCATATATCCAGGGCCTTCCCAGTAGGATGTTGTAATCGAGGTTTCCATCAATTACTTCAACATCAATTCCTACTGTTTTTCCCCCTAGTTCAACTTGCAAGTTACTTAAAATCCCGTATGGAGTGTATGATCGTCCATCAAATGCTTTTAACGTCATTGACGATCTCGACAAGGTTGGTGAGCCTAAATTTTTCCAGCAACTCATCGACATAATACACGTAGATGCCCCCTCATCAATAATTGTTCGACGAACAGTTTTGTTGAGGGCTTTCACTTGAATAAGGAAAGCTAGTTGAGCTGGTAACTGAGGGTCATATCCTTTATGATCAAAGGCCACAAGATTGGAGTCCATTGGGCCAATCCCACCTATTGCTGATAATAAAGCTTGCTCTTGGGAGGGGCAGTTTTGCGGTACCTCAAGTGTCGACATAGCAAACGGCGATTGGGCCAGGTCCTCTACTATATTATAATTCTGTGCTACTTTGGCACGAGGATTAAATGTCGATTTGTGTACTACTCCCTTTGGCGACTTTATCATTGGTTCAGGAATGATGGGTGGCACAACTTCGGTCAAAGTTGTCGTCGAACTACTAGGTTGTTCATTAGCCTTGTTATTCGACAGCTGTGGATTCCTGTAATCTTTATTCCTTGTCAAAGCATCATTTTGCTGCCTTGAGACAGACAACATAAGCACTTGGGATCGGGAAGCATTTTGATTAGCAACCAGTTTGGTTCCCGGGCTTGGAAACAGATCAGTCAATACCGCTGGGGTTTTTGAACTCTTAAAGAGTTTCTTAACTTCAGCTATATGTGGACAATCTCTCGTCCAATGATCCTCATCGCATATATGACACCCCGCAGGGGGTTTCCTTTTTCTCCCTTTCGTTTTCTTCTTGCCCCCTGGTTGCTTCAGTTGTTTGCCTTTGTCGGTCGACATGACATTTACTTCTGAGGCAAGAAGTTCCTCATTTGCATTTTGACTAGAAATCTTACAGGCCTTTTTAGATGTAGCCTTTGTCGATTTCGTATCTGTTTTGCCAATCACGCCATCGCCGGCGTGAGAGTCATTGTTTGATTTAGGAGGAGGAGGAATTGAGAATTCTGGTTTAGGGGCGTCAGGTATTTTGTCGTAGAGCGTGCCAGACTGAGTATAGACCAAGTCCAGATATTGTGCACGAGCAATAACCTGCTCTTCCGTTACGACTCCCCCCTTGGCCACATCTTCCGTTATGGCAGGAAGTAATGACTTGATGAACCATTCAGCTAATAGTTGATCGGGAACGTACGTTTTCACCATCCTACGACGACGTCGCCACTCATGTATATGATCAGATATGTGAGTGGCCGTTGTCTGTTTGAAGTTGGTTAGGAGTTCCGTTCCCGTTTCATACCTTATCGGTAATTGAAAATGGGTTAAGAAAGTCGTGGCTAAGGTACTGAAATTGTCGAACGAAGCTCTAGGCAATTCAATATACCATTTTTCCGCTGGACCCGTTAACATCCTCTGAAAAAGGCGAAGTCTTATCGAATTATCATTCAAGGTGTTTGATGAACACCACAGATGAAATGTCATCACATGATTCGACGGATCTTCACCCAGATTTCCATTAAATTTAGGAATATCTGACGGAAGTTTATGCGGAATCGCTGGCCACCCGGGGGCATAAGCAATTGGATCATTCGTCAGCCGGTTTAGATCTGGTAATTCTAGAGTTGCTACAAAGGGCAACTGTTGATTCAGGTTAGGCGAAGCATATCCAGGATAAGATGGAATCGCCTGAGCAGTGGGTCTTTGCATACCAGCATAATGCTGGCAACTTTGACAAGGTTGATGGGCATAACCACTATAATATGGTTGCCCATTACTTACAAAGACTTGTTGCTCAGGTCCTTGATATGATTGCTGGAATTGCGGTTGTTGAGTTTGAACCAGCTCTGGTTGTTGGACCATTTGCTGTTGTCCAATACTGGATGATTGACCAAGATGAGGAGTCATAGTACTTGTTTGAGCCTGAGTCGCTCCAGATAAGGAGGCGCTAACCGGAGGTTGTGATTGAGTTGTCGAGACAAGAGGCTGTTGTATGGCAACCTGAGAAACTTGGGGTTGACATACAACAGGTAGCGCTTGTACTTGCGACGCAATCACCATACCAGGTATGGTGGCAACATTCGACACAGGGTGGACTGGTTGCATTGAATATGCAACCCTTGGTTGCTGAGGCAGTATTGGTACCCAACCGCTGGATGTAATTCCAGTTTGACCTGAACTTTGTTGTAAACTCCCATATGGTTGTTCTCCGGTAGAGAACAATGAAAAGGCATACTGCCCTCCATATGGTGGCAATCCAGTACTTAAAGGGCAGATTGGCCTTTGAAGACACATTGGATCAATTTGTTGAGTTTCAACATAAGAAATACCAGATGATAATCCGGATGAAGAGATAGGAACTAACCATGTCGTCGAAGCAGTCCCTGATGGGACTCCGGCTTGTTGTTGATAACTTGCCGGGACAGATGGTATACCATCGAACATCGTTGGGGTAACAGCAGGAGGCTGTTCCACTGCTGTGTCGGATGACACAGTCCTAGATGTCGACGGTTGTTAAGACATATCTAGTCTATCCAAAAGATTTCTAGCGATTCTACAAGAACCTGCGATGAAAAGAGACTACCTTCGAAGACCAACGAGGGAATGGTGATGATTATTCCGTTTAAAATAAATTTTAATGACGCTTAGACACAACTTGCTTTTTCAATTTTAAAGAGTCGAGAAAAATCTAAAGATGACTCTAGTCTCCTTCGATGTTTTAACGAGCCTGAAGTGACAAATGCTCGGATGGACTTTTTCCGTTATAGAGTGTGAAAAAGGCCAAAAGGAACTGCTCTAGAGTTCTAGGCAGAGGGTGTGCCAAACTTTTCGCAAAACCGCAGAATACTTTTTAGGGTACGGGCGGTCGATCTTCCTGAATGCTGTGTTCAGTACATTGCGATCAGTAGGGCGGCCGACACGGCTTCCTAAGGATAAAGGCTTTATTCCTATAGGGGTCTCCCAATATATACGCGACGGTACGTGGGAGCACAATCCGTACTAGCGCTATCGTCCCTCAGGAGGAATCACCCACCTTCCACGAGATCGACAGTCACTAGGCTTAACGATGCCGGAACACGTCTCTAGCCTAGACCTCTATGTTGTGCGTTATGTTGCAAAGCGTTGTTAAGTTCATTCAGTTTATTTTAAGTTGATCTTTTTAGAAGTTTGCCTTTCTGGATCACCACGAGATGTATGGTACAATTCCTAAATGCAGTCTAAGATGATAAGCAAGCTTTATATCTTTCAACTTTGAAAATCCTAGCTACTAAGGGAAAAGAAAGACACCATCTTTTCTCAAAGAGCAATCAGCACACTCTAATGCACTGTTCCTAAATCAAGCATGCAAACTTATCAAAATGCAAATGCACAATGCAGGTGTTTGTTTTCCGCTTTCTTAGTATTGATGCCTACAAAGAAAGCTTTTTGTACAACTTTGAATTTTCTTTTAAATGACAAGTACAAACAAGTTTACTTTTTCGAAATCAACAAGGGTAGAAGAGATTACAACACTTTGCGACTTTCGAAATGAACACTTGTTTCGACACTTAAAAGAGGCAAACTCAAACCAATAATCAAAAGTAAATGTATAATCAACTGTAAACAGCCAATGAACTCTCTCCTAAGATCACAATCAACAGATCTGAATCAAGGGCTACAGGATGATTATTTCACTCATGCAAAGGAAAACTGTAAATGATGCCACAAACACATAAAAACACTCACAGTCTTTTTGTACAAAAGGAGGCGGAATTTAAGCAGAGAAAAGGAGTTATGAGACTGGTCCCTATGCTGGTTACAGGCTCCAAAAAACAGAGATCAAAACAGGGCAACAGAGAGCAGAGAACCCCAGCTGCACAAGGCCAAACTGGTTCAGCGCAACCTCAACACTGTGGTTTTGACATTCAGCGCAGGTAGCCTTCATGGGACCTGCGTTGAAATGCAGAATGCCTTCACAGTGGTCGCACTGAAGGAGAAACTCTTATTTCTCACTGGGTTCTGGGTCACAGATTGCTCAATAATCAACGGTTTCAGGCCAAATCAGAAACACAAGCAAGGTATAATCAAAGGGATGCTTTGAGAGGGTACTAAGATCTATCACAAAGGATCATCAAATCATTTGTGAGTCCATTGTTCAGATCATAGACAAAATCCAGTGAAGGATCAAGGCAGCAACTGTCTACTTTGCAACTGAGAATAGCAGAAGCAGTTCGATTGTTGTTGTTCAGTCTATGAGGTAAACAATGATAGAAACACAAATAAAATGACTAAAACAAATCTCCCCAGTGGAGTCGCCAATTTGTTGTGGGGAAAAATGCCTATGCAGGACGATCCTATCCACCTAAGGTGTGACAGTGCCTTAGCAACAAACAGAGACAGCTATTCTGGTTTCTTCCTTTATGAAATGTGAAAGAGGAGAGATCAATGGACTTACCGGTGTCTTCCGTTTGTCCCTCGATCTAGATCCTCTTCTCCTTTGGGTGTCCACAGCTACTTGCCTCCTCGCTCATCCAAGAGAACAGCTACTCGATTCCTGCGAGATCACAAGAGAATAGCTACTTGCGACAAGAGAACAGCTACTTGAGACAAGAGAAGAACACAACACAAAGGCAGATATTCATATTCATAAATGATTCAGGATTAGAAATAAATCAAATACACTAATGCAATCATACATCAAAGATACATCAGTATATAGGATAAAACCAAGATAGCTTTATTGATAAATAACAAGGTTCAGGAAGAGATACAACCCAGAGGGCTCCAATCCAGCATCTCCTTCCCAGCAGAATGGAATTCCTATCTTCACCTCCCTTCAAAGCATTAAGCACCCAATGATTCCAGTCTCAAACCAACAACAATTCTTTGCAATAACAAAATTCCAGCCCTCTCTTCCCATGGAGGAGAGATCTATATATAGATCTTTTGGAGAGAGGATGAGTCAGCTTGAGGCTGGTATGAAACTGACTAGTGTCCTCTCCCTCTCTCAGTTCTTGAGTCCACTTGGAGGTTCTTGCTTCCACTTGGAGATTTGGAACCTCTTACTCATCACCAGTCGAATTCCTTGATGCAAGTGTCATTTTGGAAGCTTCCTCGGCATTGACACATTGAGAAATGAGCCTGCCACTTGTCTAGTTACGCTCAGCGCAGGTAGCCTTTGTTGCAGTTGACATTCAATGCAGGTAGACAGTGGAGCAGTTGACATTCAGCGCAGATGCTCAGTGGAGCAGTTGACATGATCCTGAATTGACTTGTTTTTGAGTTGTTTCAGGTGGAGAACTTCTGTGAATTGCTGTGGTTAGTTAGCCTTGTTCCTCTAGGGGTAGGAACAACATGTTTAGGGACATTGGATCCCTTAGATTATGGACATTTCATGCTCAATGCTGTAAGGCACAAAAATGTCTATAACACTGACCACATAGACCCAATGAGGTTTATAAACACTCGGCCTATAGAAGTTCGGGTCCGCCTTTTTCCACATGCTTAATTCCTTAGGATAGACCCAATGGGGTTTATACACTATAATATAATTGATGTCAGGTTTGGTTCAAGAGTTAGTGTCTTCCCAATTCTTTAGTCGATATCCGTCAGATAAAAATGGGCACTGGATCCTCCAGCTTTCAAAGACTTCAAATAAACCACAAAGTAACACCAGGCTAACCCCGCTGTGGACTGGTCGTAAGGCGTTGAAATTAAGATCAATGAATTAGGATGAATGTAGTCTTTCAAGCTCGATCAAGGAACCCGTATACCTTCAAACTTCACAGTTCATAATACACGCAAAAATAGAATTAAACTTGATTACACAATACTTGAACTTTTTAGAGTTAAACAAAAAATTCAACAAAACACATCGATATTACAGAGAGATGCAACACCTCTGGGATTAACCAAACCTACACAGAAAGACACAGAGAGATATTTTCTGCAAGTAAAACTTATATATGGAAAAACAAGTCGAATCAGTCAAAATCCCCTTATTATGATTCAGAACTTACATAAGTACTATTTCGATTAACAACCAGGTTCTAAATCAAAGGACCAAACTAACTAATCCTATATAATGTGCATGATATTCTCCTCGAGAGTCTCCACTACATCTAACTACTTGAATTTATTACATGATAATCTATATCCCAGATTCTAGTCTAAATCCTATCTAGAAAGCTTTGAAAATTGACAGATAAAGGACCCCACTCCTTTGCTTGTAAATTTTTTTGGATTTTTGGAACAATACCAAGGATTTTGTGTTTAAGCCTCATGCTCTTGCATCAAACACTTGAGGACAAAATTCTTCATGGGCTCCTGTCCATGAGCTCTTCTACAAAACTGCCCAATTTCTATAATGTAGCACCTATTACCTAGGTAGCTTCAGCAATTGGTTGATCTTTCCACTTGAGAAAATACTGAAAATACTCCTATCCCCTTATCTTCTTCTATTATTTCTTGTCCAAAATCCTCTCTGGCTGCAATTCCTTTGCTATAGGTAACTGTTTTACCCAGTCAATTTCTTGTTTCTCTTGGCCTTCTACTGTTTCATGTGCATTTTCACCTTCACATCTGTACAAATCAATAACAATGAAAATTGGAGATATTCCAATATCATAGGGTACTTCAATTTCATATGCATTTGCATAAAACTTTCTCAATACTATGCATGGTCCAATTTTCTTGAACTTTAATTTTTTATACTCTGTTTTTGGAAATCTTTCCTTTCTCAGGTGTGTTAGAACCAAATCTCCAACTTCAAAGTTAGCTTCTCTCCTTCTCATGTCTGCTATGCTTTTGTATTTTACATTGTTGTCCTGTAACTGTTGTTTTACCTGTTCATATATTACTTGCATTTCTGAAGAAAATTCTTCCCCTCCAGCACTTCTCATCTCAGATTTTCCTAGATTTCTTAATTTAGACACTCCCCTTGGATGCATTCCATAAACTATGTAGAATGGACTTTTCCCTGTACTTTTGTTAGGAGATTCATTATATGCATATTCGGCCTATGCCAATACTTGATCCCATTGTTTTGGATGTTCACCTGCAATACTTCTCAGAAGATTATCCAAGCCTTTGTTTACATCTTCAGTTTGTCCATCCATCTGAGGATGGTAAGTAGAACTGAAACTCAATTTAGTTCCAATCTTCTTCCACAATGTCCTCCAAAAATGTCCAACAAATTTCGAGTCCCTATCTGAAACAATACTCTTAGTTAATCCATGCAATCTTACTATCTCTTTAAAAAATAGATCAGCGATGTGAGTAGCATCACTGGTTTTATAACATGGAATAAAATGTGCCATTTTCTAAAATTTTTCAACTACAACATAAATTGAATCATTTCCTCTTTGATTCTTTGGCAAGCCAAAAACAAAATCCATGCTTACCATATCCCAAGCTCTATCTGGAATAGGTAATGGAACATACAACCATGTGTTTTGGCTTCTTCCTTTTGCATACTGATAGACTTTACAATTATTCACATACTTCTCCACTTTAATCCTCATCTTCAGCCATAAATAAAACCCGTTCAACTCCTCATAAGTCTTATTTCCACCAAAATGTCCTGCAAGTCCACTACTATGCTTCTCCTTGATTAAATTTTCTCTCATAGAACAATTTGGTATGCACAACTGATTTCTTTTAAACAACAAGCAATCTTGCAAGGAATAATCAAGTCATTTACTTTTGTCTAATAAAACAAGATTTTTACAAGATTCAAATGCCTCTTTAAAACCTAAGTCTTTTTCATACAATTCCTTAAGAAATTCAAAACCGAACACTTGAATTTAACTTTCTTGAGGTAGTATGTTTCTTCTACTTAAGGCATCAACTACTTTATGTGATTGGCCATTTATATGATTCATGACAAAATTAAAACCCTGAAGATACTCTACCCATTGAGCATGTTTCTGGTTGATCTTTAGTTGTTGCATAATCTACTACAATGGATGGTTGTCTGAATAAAGTATAAACTCTTTAGACATCAGGTAATGTCTCCACTTCTTTAATGACTGCATAACTGCATAAAACTCTTTATCATAAGAAGAATACTTCTTCTTTGACTCATTCAGTTTCTCACTGAAATAAGCTACAAGTATGTCCTCCTAACTTAAAACACCTCCAATGGCTTCTCCACTGCCATCACATTTTACTTGGAAAGGTTTATTAAAATTAGGCAAAATCAAGATAGGTTTTTCAGTGATTTTCCTTTTCAATAGTTGAATGTTCCTTTCTGCTTCAACAGTCCACTTAAATGGTTGTTTATCCTTCTTTATAGTGTTAATAATAGAAGCATTGTTCTTACTAAAATTCCTTATGAACTTTCTATAAAAAGTAGCAAGACCATGAAAACCTCTTACCTCAAAAACACTTTTTTGTGAAGGCCACTCTGTGATTGCCTTGATCTTCTCTGGATCCATCTTTAATCCATCAACAGAAAAAACAAAACACAAATACACCAATTCTTCCTTCATGAATGAACACTTCTTTAAGTTTATCAATAACTTCTCTTGCTGCAACCTTTGTAAGACATAATTCAAATGTCTCATGTGTTCCTCCTTAGACCTGTTGTAAACTAATATATCTTCTAGATATACTATTACAAATTTAGCAATAAATTCCTTCAAAACTTCACTAATAAGCCGCATGAATGTACTAGGTGCATTCGACAACCTAAAAGGCATTACCTTCCATTCATACAACCCTTCATTTGTTTTAAAAGTAGTTTTCTATTCATCCCCTTCTCTAATCCTTATTTGATGATACCCACTCTTTAAATCTAGCTTTCTAAAATATCTTGCTTCACTCAGACAATCCATCAAATCTTCAATTCTAGGTAAAGGAAATTTGTACCTGATGGTAATTTTATTGATTTTTCTTGAACCAGTGCACATTATCCAACCTCCATCTTTCTTTAGGCTCAACACTGTTGGCATTGCACAATGACTCAAACTTTCTCTAATCAGTCCTTTATCTAACAGTTCCTTCACCCGTTTTCTGAATTCTTCATTCTCTATGGGAGTCATCCTATAAGTTGTTTATTTGGTAGATTTGCTCCTCGAATAAAATCTATATGATGATTGATTTTTCTAGTGTGTGGTAACTCGTTAGGTAAGTCATCTACAATGATATCGCAATAATTGTCCAGCATCTCTTAAATCTTATTTGGTAAATCGTAAAATTTTGTGGAAGTAATTATTACCTTGGGTTTACAAACCAATGCAAAACTTACCACATCTTCCTCCGTTTGCTGTAAGTATTCCTTTCCGCTCAGCAAAAGGTTCTTCGCTTCAGTTTTCTTCGATATATCTTCTTCTTCTATTGGCAGCAATGTATGATTGAAACCATGTTTGGTGAATTTGTAGGTGTTCCTCTTTCCATCATCCATAGCTCCTCTGTCATACTGCCATGGTCTACCCAACAATATATAACAAACATCCATAGACATCACATCACACAAAATTTTATCTTTATACTTGCCCAATTGCAACATTTTTCATTTACTAATAACCGATGTCCCTTTTGTAACCATGATACCTTATAAGGTGTTGGATGTTTCTTTTTTTCAATTTCAATTTTTCTACCACTTTTGTAGAGACCAAATTATCAGTGCTACCACTATCAATTATCATCTGACAACATTTCCCTTGAACCTTGCACACAGTCCTGAACAAAGTCTTCCTTTGTGTTGGTTCAACAACTTCTTTTTCTGGCTTTAGCAATATTTTGTTAACTACCGAAGCTTCTCCTCTCTCTGGTACATTTTCTTCTTTTACCACCGTTGCTGCTTCCTTTTTAGTCTATGCAACAATTGCATTTCTATGAGGTATTCTTTTATTTTCTACGCACTCATAAGCTCAGTGTCCCAGCTTGTTACATCTGCAACACATAACTTCTCTTCCTCTGCCTCTACCTCCTCTTCCTCTAGAAAAATTCCCTCTAACACTTGCATGACCTCCTGTGGGTGTATGTTGACCTGAGTTGCTGCTAGCTCCATCTCCAAGTGTTGTAGATCTTCCTCTACAACCTTGTCTTCCCCTTCCATGGAAAGTACCTCTATTTCTGGCAGATTGTTTCCTCAAGAGTTTTTCTTCGGCTTTCAGTACCATCTTATAAGCCTCTTCCACTCTTTTAAGAGACAGTACACTTATCTCATCTTGAGTGTCCATTCTAAGGCCATTTACATATCTGGCAACTTTCTCATATATATCTTGGACTTGTCCTACTCTTATAGTCACTTTGTAGAATTCATCTATGTATTCCTTTACTCTCATGGACCTCTATCTAACATTTTGCATTTGTCGAAATAATGTTTGTTGATAGTTACTTGGCAAAAACTTACTTTTCAGTTTTGCCACCTTTCTGTTCCAATTCTTAACTAGTTGCTTTCCAAGTCTTCTTCTTTCTTCCTACACTCCATCCCACCAAAGTGTTGCATATCCTTTCAACTTTGTGATAATGAACTTTACCTTCTTTTCATCCTCTGTTTCTTCATAATTGAAGAATTTCTCCATGTCATTAATCTAGTCTATCAGCTCCTCGGGATTTAATCCTCCAGCATAAATTGAAACTTCAGCTTCAGGTTTATATGTGGATCTCAACACTGACTGAACGAATCTGACCTCAAGAGTAACATCTACAGGTTGCTCCTCTTTTGCTGCCTCCACTTAAGGATCACTGACATCTCGAGCATCTGCATCTCTCCCTGTTTCCATTGCTTCTAGTCTAGCCTGCATTTATTGCATAGCTTCCATCACTTTAGCATTTGCAAAAAGCCTTCCTCTTCTACCACATCCTCTTCCAACTCTGAAAGCCATAGTGGATTTTTTCCTCTGACCCCTGAGATCTTGTTTAGTGTCTTTAAGCAGATTTGATACAACAAATGGTGGTCGAGGTGCAGGCATTATTGACAAACGTTCAAAACTAGACACATTCTCCTCTAATTCAAGCTGGACCCCTTCCTCACATTCTCATTGAGTATCACTCACCTATCTCTAAGCTATCTATTCCACTAACCTAGTGGAACCGCTTAAAATTTTCCCAACAAGATGAGCCTTATAAATCTGTTAAACCTTCACAAAATCACAATCACAAGACTATTTGGAAATGTTTACTTACTTTTGACTAAAGCAATGCGAGGTTGATCCAACAGTGACCATCTCGTCACTCGACAATCTGCGCGGCCTTTACCAACCACACGGACCCGATGAGGTTTATAAACACTGGCCTATAGAAGTTCGGGTCCGTCTTTTTCCACATGCTTAATTCCTCAGGACGGACCCGATGAGGTTTATAGACTGTAATATAATCAATGTCAGGTCCGGTTTAGGTGCTAACATCTACCCAATTATTTACCTGATATCCGTTGGATAATAATGGCCACTAGATCCTTTGGCTTGCGAAGACTTCAAAGAAGCCACAAATTAACACCAAGTTAACCCCATTGTGGATTGGTCGTAAGGCGTTGAAGTTAAGATCAACGGATTAGGATGAATGCAATCTTTCAAGGCCGATCGAGGAACTTGTATACCTTCAAACTCCACAGTTCATAATACATGCGAAAATAGAATTAAAATCAATTACACAATACTTGAACTTTTAGAATTAAACAGGAAATTCAACAAAATAGTGATACTAAATAAGGATGCAACACCTCCAGGATTGACCAAAACTACACAAAAAGACACAGAGAGATATTTTCTGCAACTAAATCTTATATATGGAAAAACAAGTTGAATCAATGAAAATCCTCTTATTATGACTCAGAACTTACGTAACTACTATTTCAATTAACATCCAGGTCCTAAATCAAAGGACCAAACTAACTAATCCTATCTAATTTGCATGATACTCTCATCGAGAATCTCCACTACATCTAACTACTTGAATTTATTACATAATAATCTATATCCTAGATTCTAATCTAAATCCTATTTAGAAAGCTTTGAAAATTGACAACTAAAGGACCCCATTCCTTTGCTAGTAACTTTTTTTGGATTTTTGAAATAATACAAAGGCTTTTGTCTTAAAGCCTCATGCATGCGTGAAGTTATTGAAGTCATGGCCGCTGCAACCACTGCTTCGACTGAGGTGGTGAGGTTTTGCTCAAGGTGTTGTGGGGAAAAATGCCTATGCAGGACGATCCTATCCACCTAAGGTGTGACAGTGCCTTAGCAACAAACAGAGACAGCTATTCTGGTATTCTTCCTTTATGAAATGTGACAGAAGAGAGAGATAAATAGACTTACCGGTGTCTTTCATTTGTCCCTCGATCCGGTCTCTCTTGTCTTTGGGAGTTCACAGCTAGTTGCCTTCTTGCTCGTCCAGCTTCAATAGATTCCTGCAAGATCACAAGAGAACAGCTACTTGCGACAAGAGAAGAACTCTACACAAAGAAAGATATTCACATTCATAACTGATTTAGGATTAGAAATAAATCAAATACACTAATGCAATCATATATCAAAGATACACCAATGTACAGGAGAAACCAAGATAGCTTTATTGATGAATAACAAGGTTCAGGAAGAGATACAACCCAGAGAGGCCCAATCCAGCATCTCCTTCCCAGCAAATGGAATTCCTATCTTCACCCCCTTCAAAGCATTAAGCACCCAATGATCTCAGTCTCAAACCAGCAGCGATTCTCTGCAATAACGAAATTCCAGCCCCTAGATCTCATGGAGGAGAGATCCATATATAGATGTTTGGAGAGAGGATGAGTCAGCTTGAGATCTAACTAGTGTCCTCTCCCTCTGTCAGTTCTTGATTCCACTTGGAGGTTCTTGCTTCCACTTGGAGATTTGGAACCTCTTACTCATCACCAGTCGAATTCCCTGAGGCAAGTGTCATTTTGGAAGCTTCCTGGGTTTTGACACCTTGAGGAATGAACTTGCCACATGTCCAATCTCGCTCAGCGCAGGTAGCCAGTGTTGGCTTTGACATTCAGCGCAGGTAGCCAGTGGAGCCATTGACATTCAGCGCAGACAGCCAGTGGAGCCATTGACATGATCCTGAATTGACTTGTTTTTGAGCAGTTTCAGGTGGAGAACTTCTGTGAATTGCTGTGGTTTGTTAGCCTTGTTCCTCTAGGGGTAGAAACAACATGTTTAGGGACTTTGGATCCCTTAGATTATGGAAATTTCATGCTCAATGCTGTAAGGCACAAAAATGTCTATAACAGTTGCCCCCTAAAGTATGAGGCTGTTTATCGGGCGAAATGCTTTATCAGGAGGATCCGAAGTTCATCCAATGCTGGGAGGAGACCTGTAATACAATACAATACAATACATTATTTTTCATACTGCTTTCATGATATAGCTGAGGCGGGCATTCCCATGCTCAGCTTTATAAATTCATTTTTTTGTACATAGAACAGACAATCGTCTGATGGTAGACTAATAATTTTGATGAAATTATCATCCTTTGAGTAGGATGATTATCTGCTGCAATGATGTACATGTCAATGTCTTTATCTTTCCTGAATATATATCGCAGCCCGGATGGATGAAACTAGATCCGGCGTCTTCAAACTCGTTCGATCTTCACTCTAAGTACAAGTCGATCCATGTGAGAATTGTTCTGAAGTCGAACATGGAAAGACATCGCTTGATTACCAGTCAATGAGGTAAACCGTTAACAAGTGCGAGAGGAATCACCGATAATGATGATGACCCTCAAGGTACAACAGTACAATTCACGTGGTGTGAATAAAGGACTTGGCGTCGAACACCACGCAAAATCTTTCGGTCAAAGGTCATTGATGTATAACTGTCGCCGGAAGTGAGAAACTTGCCATTGAGGCATGCAAGCTTCAAAGTACTGAAGGGGTTGTTCCTAGATCAACTTCTTGGATAATGAGCTGATGTCGACAAGAAGCGATCTGTCAAAGGAGGGCCTTAACGAATCCCACATCAGTGACACGGAACGGAGCTAATGATTTTGATGGAGGTGAAAACGATCTGTGATATATGATTCAGGGTGGCGGTCATGAAAGGATGAAGGATAATGTATGGCGGTGGATGGGACACGGTTGACTTTTTTTGAACGACTTCTCTTGAACATGTGGCGACACTGATGCGATGGATCGGTGGCATTACCCCAAATATGGATGGTATGGCGAGACCATGGATGTGACCGGTGAATGAAACAACCCAACTCGATTGTGGTACGGAGGAAAAGTGTCATGTTCAAGAGTGAATTGCTACCATCAAAGTTTTCTTTAGTTTCTCCCAATTTTTCCCCGGTCATTGCTGACCAGTACCTCTTTATTTTTGTCAATCTTGAGGAGGATAACATATGCTTGTTCTATAACCTGCCCTTCGGGCAAGCCCATCGCTATGTTTTAACGAGCCTAGCGATAGTGAAACTCGTTCTCGTCTAAAGACAAGTTTGTCGCTATTTAATGATTTTAACGAGTCTAACGACAAGGATAACTCGGTCCTTTTCATTTTTAGAGATTCTGAAAAGGTACATAAAGTTAACTCCAAAAGTCCTTTTTCGTCATCTAATCCCTTAAGTCCGAAAAAGTATAAAACAATACAGAAGGGATGAGTTTTCGATAGTTTTAACGAGCCGAACAAAACAAGCGCTCGATCTTTTTATGCAATAATCCCTCAGGTCCAAAAAGATTAAAATCTAGAGGAGGGATAGCTCTTCCGGTCGCTTTAACGAGCTGGAAGGCCAAAACTCGGCAATCTTTTCATATTTTACGAGTCAGATGAAAAGAGCTTAAAGAAGACTCCTCTTTTGAGGAACGAGTGATAAACAGGGTTAGCAGCTGATTCCATGTACAGGTTGGAATTTTCCAATCACGGCAGTGTCACAAGGATGGCTAGGTGAAATCACTCTTCGCAGCTGTTCCTCAAAATGGGTAAACAATCATATGGAGGTGAACGATCGGCCAAATGAAAAGTGGAGGTGATGGGCAAACACGACCAAGGCTTTAATGGCTGATGATATTACATTCACAGTGGTTATTTACCGGGATAGTTCATTTTTTAACGAGCTTAAACGCGGGTGGAAACATTTGCTCGATCTTATGTTTATTTTTTAACGAGCATGAACTATGCGCTAAAACTGCTCGGATCTTGCGTTTATTTTTTAACGAGCATGAACTGTGTGCCAAAACTGCTCGATTAACCCAGTCATATGATAAGAGTGTCTCATCAAGATTCTATTTTTTATGGAGCTTCATCTTACTAAGCTTTGCTCCACATCCTTTCTTTATGCAAGTTAGGAAATGGCTAACCCAAAAAACAGATAAATAACCGCTCTTTGCTTGCACTCCAAAAGGTTTGCATGCCCCCAGGTATAAAGTATGGTTTCAAGGTTACCTCTACTTCTTTTCCATCAAAACATTTGTTTTAACGAGAGAGGCTTACCTCTTTCAGGTTACCCAAAGATTGTCTCGTTAATCTTTCAAACAAAACATTTCCTTGGCAATGTCTACCGAAATAGGCAAAGGTGAGTGACGTAGCCCGTCAACTCACATAACTTTGACAAAAGAATCTTATTCTAGAACAACCCTCTTCCTAGACGGACGGGGTACGGACTAGTCATATTCTCCCGCGGAAACCTACTCTATACCCAAAGTTTCTTTGCCGAAGCAGACCAGGACGCATTCCCCCTGGGTTCCAGTCATATCCTCCCGGATTACTCGCACTCATCAGGAGGACGGACCGTGGGTTGAGACACTTCTTGCGTGAATAGACCATTTAGGGATGGTTCATGACTATTTGTGATGCGTGATCCAGGGAATGAAAGTTGGTCCACGAGCTTGACCATTCTTCCTTCATGCGGAAATCACATTACTCTAAAGAGTGATGAGACGATGGCTCCCATGCAATATGTATAGTCTCGTCCAAGGAGTAGGTTATAATCCAAGGGTCCTTGAACGACCATCACGTTCATTTGAATGGTCTTCCCTTTCAATGTTATGGGCACATTGGGGAGGATCCCTAAAGGTCGACTGGTTCCTTTATCAAAGCCTGATAGATTTCTCATTTCAGGAAAAAGCGCTGGCGAACCAAGCGCTTTCCAAGCAATAGAGGAAAGGATACTCACAGATGCCCCCTCATCAATGATAGTGCCAGCCATTACCATTCTGTATATTTGAATGATAATTCTGAATGGTATGCTTGCTGGCAACCGGGGTCTGCCTAGTTGGTTCCAGTCGAACGAGACAACTAGGTTGCTTGGTGGTGGGACCGAGTAGACGGTCGGGTATGACTCTGACGAAGTTCCTTCCTGCGATAAAGGAATGGGAAAATTGCCCCCTTGTTCGTCGGAGTCTGTGTTGATGAAGAGAATTTGGACGGTGTCGTCTTTATTCTCCTCTGTGATGGTATCATTCGAAGATAGAGCCTCTGAAGGCAAAACCGGGTCAACTGCCGCCTCAACCTTTTGACTTTCGTCAGGCATGGATCCAGATGGTTCATCTTCAATGATAGGTGCTTCGGCTGACCATCTGGGCGGGCCAGCCGGGTTCTCAACTAGTGAAGGACTTGGCAAGAGTTTTTGATATCCAGGAGGAAGTTGCACTGGTAAAACCGGGCGATCTTCCAAAACTCTTTTAGCCTCATCTAAGAAGGGACAACGGTGGATGGCATGGTCGCCTTCACACAGTTTGCAGGGAAATCTAGCTTTCCCTCTCTATCCTGTGACTTCACTTTCACTAGTTGACGGTGAGCAGTCAACATGGCTATCAGAGGTTGATGCTACCGAATTGTGCAAACGGGGAGACCAGTCCCTTAGTATCCGAGGGATGCAGGGACAATCTCTGTGGAAGTGGTCTCCCTTGCATATGACACATGGCGATTTAGGCCTTGTCAGTGTTGTGTGTTGATTTTTGTCAGACGACACTTGTTTGCCCCCAGTTGCTTTTGGCTCCTTCTTCTTCTTCTCTTTCTTCTTCTTTTCCTTCTTCTCCTTAGGAACTTGGTTTTTTGTTTTACCAGTTCCGTCAAGCGAAGAGGAAGGAGGAGAGGAAGATGAAGTAGAAGGCTGGTGGGTAACTCTGGCCTGGTCTAACTGTTGACTCGACTGTTCAGGAATGGTGGTGTTCTGAACGACACTGGTTGAAAAGAGCCAGACTGGTAGGCCAATTGTCAATCCTGGAAGCGACAATGTGGCCATGTGGGGCGCACCAACTTCTCCCAAAGAGGAGAAGGGACTAGGATTTCCACTTAGGGGAATTCCTTGGTTGGTGGGCTCCACCTTTTCAACCTAAAGATCAATGCGGGAATAAAGGGTGATTGTTCCGTTTAAAATAAATTGTTAACGACGCTTAGACACAACTTGCTTTTTCACTTTTAAAGAGTCGAGAAAAAGCTAAAGATGACTCTAGTCTCCTTTGATGTTTTAACGAGCCCGAAGTGACAAATGCTCGGATGGACTTTTTCTGTTATAGAGTTTGAAAAAGGCCAAAAGAAACTGCTCTGGAGTTCTAGGCAGAGGGTGTGCCAAACTTTTCGCAAAACCGCAGAATACTTTTTAGGGTACGGGCGGTCGATCTTCCTGAATGCTGTGTTCAGTGCATTGCGATCAGTAGGGTGGCCGACACGGCTTCCTAAGGATAAAGGTTTTATGCCTATAGGGGTCTCCCAATATATAAGCGACGGTACGTGGGAGCACAATCCGTACTGGCGCTATCGTCCCTCAGGAGGAATCACCCACCTTCAACGAGATCGACAGTCACCAGGCTTTACGACGCCGGAACACGTCTCTAGCCTAGACCTCTATGTTGTGCGTTATGTTGCAAAGCGTTGTTAAGTTCATTCAATTTATTTTAGGTTGATCTTTTTAGAAGTTTGCCTTTCTGGATCACCACGAGATGTATGATACAATTCCTAAATGCAGTCTAAAGATGATAAGCGAGCTTTATATCTTTTCAACTATGAAAATCCTAGCTACAAAGGGAAAAGAAAGACACCATCTTTTCTCAAAGAGCAATCAACACACTCTAATGCACTTTTCCTAAATCAAGCATGCAAACTATCAAGATGCAAATGCACAATGCAGGTGTTTGTTTTCTGCTTTCTTAATATTGATGCCTAAAAAGAAAGCTTTTGTTTCGACACTCAAAAGAGACAAACTCAAACCAAAAGCAAAAGTAAATGTATAATCAACTGTAAACAGCCAATGAACTCTCTCCTAAGATCGTAATCAACAGATATGAATCAAAGGCTACAGGACGATTATTTCACTCTTGCAAAGGAAAACTGTAAATGACGCCACAAACACATAAAAATATTTACAGTCTTTTTGTACAAAAGGAGGCGGAATTTAAGCAGAGAAAAGGAGTTATCAGACAGGTACCTATGCTGGTTACAAGCTGCAAAAATCAGAGATCAAAACAAGGAAAAACAGAGCAGAGAACCCCAGCTGCACAAGGCCTAACTGGATCAGCGAAACCTCAACACAGGGGTTTTGACATTCAGCGCAGATAGCCTTCACGGGACCTGCGTTGAAATGCAGAACCTCTTCATAGGGTTCGCGCTGAAGGAGAAACGAGAGTTTCTCACTGGGTTCTGGGTCACAGTTTGCTGATTAATCTACAGTTTCAGGCCAAATCAAAGCAACAAGCAAGGTGTAATCAAAGGGATGCTTTGAGGGGGTACTAAGATCTATCACAAAGGATCATCAAATCATTTGTGAGTCCATTGTTCAGATCATAGACAAATCCAGTGATTGGATCAAAGCAGCAACTGTCTACTTTGCATCTGAGAATAGCAGATGCAGTTCGATTGTTGCTGTTGAGTCTATGAAACAAACAATGATGGAAACACAAATAAAATGACTAAACAGATCTCCCCAGCGGAGTCGCCAATTTGTTGTGGGGAAAAATGCCTATGCAGGACGATCCTATACACCTAAGGTGTGACAGTGCCTTAGCAACACACAGAGACAGCTATTCTGGTATTCTTCCTTTATGAAATGTGACAGAAGAGAGAGATAAATAGACTTACCGGTGTCTTCCGTTTGTCCCTCGATCCGGTCTCTCTTCTCTTTGGGAGTTCACAGCTACTTGCCTTCTTGCTCGTCCAGCTTCAATAGATTCCTGCAAGATCACAAGAGAACAGCTACTTGCGACAAGAGAACAGCTACTTGCGACAAGAGAAGAACTCTACACAAAGACAGATATTCACATTCATAACTGATTTAGGATTAGAAATAAATCAAATACACTAATGCAATCATACATCAAAGATACACCAATGTATAGGAGAAACCAAGATAGCTTTATTAATGAATAACAAGGTTCAGGAAGAGATACAACCCAGAGAGGCCCAATCCAGCATCTCCTTCCCAGCAAATGGAATTCCTATCTTCACCCCCTTCAAAGCATTAAGCACCCAATGATCTCAGTCTCAAACCAACAACAATTCTTTGCAATAACGAAATTCCAGCCCCTAGATCTCATGGAGGAGAGATCCATATATAGATGTTTGGAGAGAGGATGAGTCAGCTTGAGATCTGACTAGTGTCCTCTCCCTCTGTCAGTTCTTGATTCCACTTGGAGGTTCTTGCTTCCATTTGGAGATTTGGAACCTCTTACTCATCACCAGTCGAATTCCCTGAGGCAAGTGTCATTTTGGAAGCTTCCTGGGTTTTGACACCTTGAGGAATGAACTTGCCACATGTCCAATCTCGCTCAGCGCAGGTAGCCAGTGTTGGCTTTGACATTCAGCGCAGGTAGCCAGTGGAGCCATTGACATTCAGCACAGACAGCCAGTGGAGCCATTGACATGATCCTGAATTGACTTGTTTTTGAGCAGTTTCAGGTGGAGAACTTCTGTGAATTGTTGTGGTTTGTTAGCCTTGTTCCTCTAGGGGTAGAAACAACATGTTTAGGGACTTTGGCTCCCTTAGATTATGGACATTTCATGCTCAATGCTGTAAGGCACAAAAATGTTTATAACACAAGGGAAACCCCACTTTATTAAATGTTTTCCATATTTCAAGCGCTAGTAGCTACCATAAAAAGGATAGGGTTGGAAACATTGGATTATTAGAAAGTAGTATGACTTCAAGGGGGTTTGGACTCCTCAATTTCTATGGTTCGTTAGCCTTGTTGTTGGTTCATTCAGAACTTATTCAAAACAAAAGCGACGACGGTAATGCCAACCAGCCAACCCCCGACCTCAAATGGGACATCATAGGAAATTGGGGTTTGAAGGAGTACAAATTAATGTAAAACGAATCCGACATCTAATCACAGCGCTGGAATGACGTCTTCCCCGACTATACTCATGCATACGGCAGAAACCATGGATGGGTTTGGTAAACGAAAACCACTACGCAAGACCTCCCCTAGTGGTATAGGATTGATATGGGGGAGGGTTCCGCAGAGACTGTAGTCATTGATATCGTTAATGGTTGTATTCCAAAACTGCCAACACGGGACCTCCTATGGTGTTATCTATCGATGACGTGTAGGTGCCTCCTTCCGTCAGATGGCGATCGAGATCCACATGGCGAGGTGTTGAGAAAAGAATCACGAATTCTTTAACCATTCAAATAACCACTCCGCAATTGTGCTTGCGAGGAATCCAATGCCCACACAATAATAAAGAACTTAATTTTCCATAGTAACTGAGTTGTTTGGAGGTTTAAAGAGCCATATGATTCCGCAACTCGAAATTTTCTTTTGCTGGTGGTGCGGGTGGAATGAGAGAGTGCTTCAATTCCACTTGTGATACGCTTAACCTGTAGAAAATGTTTGTAATACAAGAAACACCACTGATGACAAAGATGGAAATATTCTATCAGGATCAGCAAGAATTTTGTTCGCATGCCACGTAAACAGGTAGCTTCCAAGGAGCAAAACCCAATAAACTCTAGACAAAGTTGCCTTGATATCTTTACCTATATATAGTCTTATGAAATCCAAAACTGTGACTACTTATGGACTTTGCATAATGTGAATTAACCTTTTATATGACTTGTTTATTAGAGATGGCATTTTATCATCTTCCTTAACTAAACTAATTGATTGTGGTCTTTTTTTAGAATGCATGTCCATCACTTAGAATCATCATGACTTTCACTGGCCCCTTGGCATAGTGCATTAATAAAGGAGTTAGGTTCGGACTCTAATATTAAGCTCAATGTTAACTCTAAATCCCATTATTAACCCCTATATATTGAATGATTACATTTCTATTGTTATATTTAATGTAGGTTAGAAATAATTATCTTACTTTATTATAATTGTACCTCTTGTCCCTTACACAGACACACACACAAATATATATATATATAAAGGAGATCTAGTCTTAGAATCATCAAATATTATATCATACATTGTAGTCATTGTAAAAGAGGTTTCCTACTTGAAGAGGACTATAAGTATTAGTCTCTTATTATATTAAGGTGAAAGGTTCATAACATAATATTTGTCAAAATGTTGATGCATAGGAAATGTGGAACCATGATTGATAGTAGGTGACATACATGTTGTAAGAAATAGCGAAGTTATGGTTCTATCTGATAAAAGAGTTCCTCATAGATCCCAGTGGAATCTAGAGACAACATGACCAAGTTCGTGGGTGATAATGCTTTACAATTGAGTATGCCCTTTTCCTTGGCTTCCACCCTATATTTAGTTTGGGATTGTTTCAACCATGTTTTATGGTTGTAAAACACCTTTGAAGTGTCAATCGTTTCACCCCAATAAAACCCAATCCTAACTACACTATGTTGATGGTAGTTGATTAAATTATAGAAATCGAGGTGAATGAAAATTGCTTCCATAGCATCCAGCTCTATCATGTAGTCCAAGTAAGGAAGTTTCTTCACTAAAATTAGAAACTCACTAGAGTTAGATTCAAAAATTATTTCTCCATCAAATACAAAAACTTGATATAATGAGATCCATCACTTCCTAGTGGAATGAGAAATCTAAATTGATATTATTTAACACACAATTATTACACTAAATCACAACGACTTTACCTTTTAATGATTCTATTATAGTGATTCTACAATAGTTAAGTTTATGTCTCAAAGCTTTGGCACAATTTTTGAACATTTCTCTTGTATATTTTATAATTCACTTAAGCCATCATATATTTTATTTGATAATTCCCAAACACATAAATCATGAAATATTCCTCATAATGTTCCATGAAATGCTTTACATGTTCCATGAAAGGCTTTCCGTATAATTTTCAAGTAAAAATTCCGACCAGGAAGATTATTTATTGATTATCCTCCTTACATCCATTCCTCTTCGTACATTATTTCCTAGAGTTACCGTTTTAGATCATTAGAAGTTTTTTTTCTCTTAAAGAAAGATATATTTTTTTGGGTTAAAATGTATTTTATCCTCTTTAAATAGCTTCTTGTAAATAATCATGTATATCTATCAAAATATTAACTACCACAAGTTCACATCGATTTGTATTTGAATTAGGGATTTACTATACTACTTCACTCTATGTGATATCCCTCTATATTTCCACTTATGTATTTTCCTTCAACCTTTTTATTTCAATAATCTAGATCAATTAATTTAATGTTATAATATAAAACATGTAAATTTAACCTGCATGCGGGGATGAATTCAATGAGTAAACAAAATGGGAAGCAAGGTGGGGCTTCGATGAAACTTTATTGTAATGATGTTCAATGTGTCTTCTCTATTGTTCTCCTATCATATGTATCATTTTCTCATCTTCCAAAGGTCTCTATGTAGGCTTGTATTCTCCATATAAGAGATATTGTATCTAGAAAACTTCTTTGGAAGCTTTTCTTCGTTTCACTTGAATAGAAATATTTCCTTGAGTGCATTAATTAACACAAGTGTTTTCTCCGAAGTCTTTATAACCTGCTGATATAGAATTTATAACTTGTTGATATAGAATTGATTTTAGCGGTGGTTGTGAGTGTTCATTTTCTAAATTGATAAAATACAATTTTTTTTTTCTCTCTTAATGTAGTTGTCATAATTGTTGAGAAATCATACTTTATGTGCAGGGTTATTTAATTACTTTAAGTTTTAATTTTTTTTTATTGAAATTAGATAAAACATGTTGGGTTAAATTATTTTTTTGTTGTTTAAAGTGATTTTTTTTGTTATATATAGCTTCATAAATCTTTGGGAAAAAATCATAACTGAAATATCTGATTGTAATAAATATTTATAAAATTCTAACAAATTTAATTAAAAATATATATAAAAAATAATTCCAAAAGATATAATAAATAAACTACATAAACTACAGGCCCCGAGGGATAGCTCAAATGGTCGAGTTCCCGTTGATAGTACTCTCCCGGTTGGGAGGTCACGGGGTCAAATCTCCTCGACGCCCTCGGGGTTAGGCCTGATATGGCCGACCGGCAGATCCCTTCGAGTGGAGCTGCCCCGCTTCTCTATGTGGACGTGGCGGCCACTCCGGTGCCCGTGAACCACAATTAAAATAAAAATAAAATAAAAATACATAAACTACAACTATAAAATATATTATTTATCCTTCTAACAAATTGAACTAAAAATATATATAGAAAAAATAATTCCAAAAGATATAATAAATAAACTACAGCTATAAAATATACTATTTATCCGTACTATTGATCAAATTAAAATGAGGAAAAAATTATTAAGTTATCTTGTTTTGATTTATTCATTAAAAGTATAGAAATTTGGGGGATTTTTGATTTATTCATTAAAAGTATAGAAATTTGGGGGATTTTAGTTTGGGAAATAGGAGATTTTTGTTATAAAATGTCTCAAGAACCAAGGATGTCATGTCCAAGTATGTTACGGAAATGATTAATGGGATCTGAATGGGTAAATGATGTAGTGGGCTACGGGAAAGTAAGTGGATAGTTGTTGACTTCAGTTGACTAATTATCAACAGGATGGCATGTCCAAGTATGTTACGAAATGATTAATGGGATATGCATGGGTAAATGATGTAGTGGGCTACGGGAAAGTGGATACTTCTTCACTTAAGTTGACTAATTATTAAGAATTATGAATAATTGATAGGAGGGTTTTGTGTTAGGGCATTATTGGCTTACATTGCTGATACGTTACTTATAAGCAGAGTGGGTTTTTAGTGTGAAAATGTAATAGATATTAATGGATAAATATGTTTAGTATGGTATATTATTGCGAATATATTTACATGGTTAATTTGAGAAACTAGAATGATATTCGTGATTTGTATTTAATATGATTAATAATATTTAATAGTGTTAGTAAAGCTTAAATGTAAATGAGTTATTAAATTAGCAAATTAAATGAGTAATGTATTAATTAATAAATCAGATATAAATGATTAATTATTTTAATATATATGATGATGATTAATTTTTACTAATATTAATATGGTCTATTGGATTTTAAAAAAATAAGAAATTGTTTATCTTTTTAATATTTTATCTCTATTATATAAAAGAAAAGAAATATGTTTTTTTAGATCACATAGTTTTGTTGACTTAACAAGCCAAAAAGGTTAGTAGTGTGGAAACATGTTTTGGAAATGAGAGTAGAGGCAGTCCAAGAGAACATTTTTTATCTTCAACCCTCCTAACATCACAAAGGTGATAGACATGTTTTTTATGTTCAATGCTCCTAGTATCACAAAGGTGATAGATTCTTTCATCCCAGTGTGTTTTGAGAATAAAACAATACCCAGTTTCTCTTTGAAGCTCATGAGAATTAGTTCTTAGCATTTCAATGTTCATTTTCTTCTTAGCACTGCTGAAGGCAGAAGATAATTTTGGTTATTAAGAGCGGGGTTGATCACCTCCTTATAATATCTTTTCTTTGTTTTTCCCTCTAACTCATAATCCCATATATTATCCTTAAATTTGGAGGTAATATTATTTTTAATATTATTCTTATTCTCCAAGATTATTTCCTTCTCTATCCCCTAAAGGTCGAGCTACTATTGGCCATCTTTATGCTATCCTCACTTGAGTCTGAGGTGGGGGTTTTGACTAGAGTTAAAAGCATTTTTGTGGAACCTCTTGGATTCCATGTTCTAAACGTTCTTCTTATACATAATATACCCAAACATATCCATGATTTCAATGGGGGAAACACTAGCTTCAATCAAGAGGAAAGGATAGGCAACATTTCCTTTGATCTTGAAGTTGTAGGTTATAAATTACTTTTGGGTTAGCTCAATCTTCCTCCATGAATATCTCTCTCTCTCTCTCTCTCTCTCTCTCTCTCTCTCCGAACCCAAAGATTAATCATCTTATAATAGTTTTCAAACTCAGAATAAGCTTTCCAACCTACAATAATTCTTTCCTCAATGTTATACTTCCAATTGAGTTGATGATGAATGTCAATAAATAAATATTTGTATGAAGAAACCTACTCCATGTAATTGATAATGGATGAAATTATCTTGGTCAAACGTTTTGGACTCAATTATCACGACTTTAGTCTTGTCGGTATTAATAGCCATACCCATCTAGGACCATTAATCATGAAGGATCTTAGGTTCCTTGTCGAGATCATCATTGCTTTGGGCTACAAGTATTATATGATTAGCATAAAAGAGAAGAGTTATGACCATACCAATGAGCTTGGGGCCACCATATCCTGCATCTTCTGAATGTTCTTCTAGCTTATCAATGTAAATTCCAAATAGGGTAGGGGATAAGGGACACCCTTGCCTAACTATGATATTGAATTTGATCTCTTTATACAAACCCTCAGTTGTCTTAAGCTTGGCAATAATATTCTCGTAAAGAAAATCACTAAAACCCTTAACTCGAGAGGAACCATTATAACTTCATATCTTTACTATAGCTTCTCCCGATGAACTATGTCAAAATATTTTCTAACGTCAACAAAATAACATAGTAGATATATTTTACTATTTAAACACTCATTGGAAATGATCATAAGAGGGACATGATGATCAATAGTTTAATGATGTGTCTTAAAACCAACTTTCCCTTTAGATCTTTTACCATGGCTTTTGAGCGAGTGGGCTAATCATTTTTTCCAAAATAAGCACATATAGTCTGGATAAAATGTAGTTCATCACAATGGTAATATTGTTAAAGGGAATGTTTTTATCCCCCCTTTTAAAGGTAGGCATGATAAGGATTTTCTTCCAAGTCTGAGGAAAGTCATTTTTTACTGCAAATTTAAGAAATTTGTGAATATGAAGGTTCAGGATAGACCTCCCTTTTTTGAAAGTTTCAGCTTGGTAAGCTTCAATATCCTTATCTTTCCCATTATCAATTTTCTTAATCCTAAACTCCATGTCTTCCAAGGAAAATATATTCTCCTCTATATGGGTGTTTAAGATGTTTCCCATGGCATCTACAGTGTCATAAATATTTTTAAGATCGATGTCTTAGTTATTAAAGGGGATCAAATGATTATATTTTGTTTTAGAAACAATTATATTGCTCCAAAACTTTCTAGGCTCAGGTTTACAAAGGTGAAGAAAATTCTCTCACCTCTTGCTGATATAAGACATTTTCCTCATTTTCGTAAGAGCTTTGTACACACTTATATTTTCAAGTTTTATTGTTTAGTTAAGAACATCTCTAATCACTTTCCTAGAAATTTTATTTTCATTATCATATTAAGAATTAAAAATTCTATTATTCTTTATATATGACATATCGATATAAAATTTGTTAATAATAATAAAAAAAAATTATAATAAAATTTTAGTAGACTTATTATTAATTAATAATCCACATTAATATTTAATATTGTCATCGAAGGAGTTTTTTGGGAGGGGAGAGAGCGGGAAGAGGAAAAACGCGTGGAACTAGGGCTTGCAGAAGGATTTCAGTGTTGGGCACCATGGATGGGCGAGAAGGGGGGAGCTCCACTCCCTCCTACTACAATGTTGTATCAAACCGCTTCAAGAAGCCCATGGAAATGGAAATCGGGGGTACAAAAAGAGGAAAACAGTAGGGCACAGAGGCAAGTAGAAACACATGAAGAAATCATAAGAGAGAAGCGTATAGGAGTAGATAGTCATAAAGCTGACCCTAGTAGTTGAACAAGACCATGTGAACCTAAGGCATCCATCACACCCAGAGTGGTGTTAAGTGATCCAACGTTAGAAGCGCACAGGAGCACATGGCAAATTATGCAGTGATATGTAGATTCATAGGGTTTTGGCCAACGGAGAAGGCTCTACATGCATGGATAAAGAACGACTAGGGACCTAAGGGAGAATAGATCTACACCTTGGATATAAGGGTTTCTTCACAGTTATGTTTATAAACCTAGTGGATAAAGATAGGGTGCTTGAAGGAGGTCCTTACTTCTATGTGGCTGCAGGACTCTATATGAGGCCCTGGGTAATGAACTTTGTTCCGGAGAAAGAAACATTTAGAATAGTGTCGGTATGGGTAAGACTATATTCCCCACGTCTGGATTACTGGCTGCAAAAATCATTAAAAACCATAGGTAATAAATTATGGCATTTTTTTTAAAAATATCAGAGGCCACTCTGCATGGAAAATATACCTCCTTTGCCAGAATATGTGTGGAAATGGACCTTTCTGGGGCTTTGTCAGATGAAATAATTCTAAAAGTATATGATGAAGAATGGGTACAGGTGGTGGACTATGAGCATGTACCCTTCAGATGTCGCAAATGCCATGAACACAAGCACCTCTTCAGAGACTCCCCTTTAATTAAAATAGAAAGCATTATCAAAGCAACCTCAGGTAAAGAGACTGAAAGATTTACCAAGGTGGGAGGTAGAGGGAAAGGAGGGAGAAAAAAATAAAAAAAAAATCTATGAGGAAAAGCAGCCTAGTCATAATAGGTTCAAGATATTAGAAGAAGAAGAGGGGGATGAAAAAACGAATCAAGTAATGAAGGACAATCCTGTAGAGAATGAAAATGATGATGGCATGGAGGATAGACCTGATAAAAGTCAGCAAAAGGAGGATCAGCCCAGCACTATGGAACTTGATAGGGACCAAGAGATGACCCCAATTGAAGTGGGAATGGAGGATCATGAACTACGGGACATACTGGAAAGGGAGCATCTCGATCTAGAAAAGTTCTTGGAGGAAGGAACCACCAAACGAGTGGATTCACTACCTCAAGATGAATCTAACAGAGTACAACATCTCTTCCTCTGGAGAACACATGTAAAGGGTGCTGGGGTCAAAAGAAACTATGATAGTCAGGATAATGGAGGGGTTAAAACTATGGAGGAAACAGGGGGACAAGCTCCCAATAACTCAGGAAGGAGAAGAGGAAGAAAAAAGTAGAATGAGTTGCTAATTGAATGTGGAAAACTCATAATCAACTCAAGTAAGATGAAAGACCTAACTAGTTACTCATTTTACAAATATTTCTTAATGAAGCTTACAACATGGAATATTAGGGGTCTACGAAGCAAAAGGAAACAAAGCAATCTCAGCAATAGAGTGAAAGATGAAAAACCAGATATGATATTTATCGAGGAAGCAAAATGTTCAATAGACAAAATAAGAGAAATGAACAACAAATGGATGATTAAATATGAATATCTAGAAGTTAAAGTAGACAAAAAAGAAGGAGGAATTCACACACTTTGGAACCCTCAGAAACTAGGAATCCTAGATGCTAAAGCATCCAAGAACTATCTATCAATGGTCATCCAACCTTTATGGGACAAGGAAGCTTATTTGATCAAAAATGTTTATGGTCCACAAAAGCCTGAAGACAAACTTAGGCTTCTTAACTCACTGGAGGAATTAAGAGACAAACATTTAGGTATCCCCTGTATTCTGGGAGGTGACTTTAACATGATCAGGTCCCTATCAGAAAAAAAAGGTGCAACTAGATCACTTGGCAGAGATTCCATAGCATTTTAGAATTTCATAAACAACATGAGGCTAGTAGATACAAGGACAAGTAATGGTATGTTCACCTAGAATAATAAAAGGGTAGGAGAGTCTTAAGTGGCCTCAAAACTAGACAGATTTCTTATCTCGGAGGACCTCATCCTTACAAGCCTTGACTTGTCAGCTATGATACTCCCTTTTGGTGGCTCGGATCACTGACCTGTTCAACTGGAAGCATCCTTTATAGGAACTCCAAGAAACATTCCTTTTAGGTTTGAAAACATTTGGCTTACACATCCTAACTTTATCAGCAATATTGAAAAATGGTGGACAGAGGATATGCAAGTTCAAGGCACCAAAATGTTCCTCCTACATAAAATATTGAAACACATTAAGCTCAAGCTTAAAGATTGGAATAGGAATGAGTTTGGAAACATTTTTGAAGCTAGAAATGTAGTTGAACAAAACCTACAAGAAATCAACTAGATCCTCATCACAGATGCATTCAATGAGGAGAGAAAGGAACAAGCTGACCGTCATCAACATGAATGGGAAGGATTATGCAAGTAAGAGGAGATATTCTGGAAACGTAAATCAAGGGTACAATGGTTAAAATAAGGAGAAATAAATACAAGGTTTTTTCACAAATCTACCATGGATCGCAAGTCTCATAATAGGATTTCAAAAATCAAATATTCTCAAGGAAATCAAGTCAATACCCACAAATAAATAGAAGTTTTTCTGGTTCAACATTTCCAAGGCATAGCTGAGGAACCTCTCTTAGACAAATCCCAATTCATCAATTACTTTACAAAGCACATTCCTAAGCTAGTGACAAGAGAAGGCAATTATAATCTAAATAAGCCAGTGAATGAAGAGGAGGTCAGTGAAGTCATCAAAGAGATGCAAAATGGGAAAGCACTAGGTCTGGATGGTTTCAGTGTTGACTTATTTAAAGCATGTTGGGGAATAGTCAAGCATGATATCCTCGATGTGGTGGAGGACTCAAGGAAAAATAGAATAGTTTTGAAGGTGCTCAATACCTCTCTCATATCCTTGATTCCAAAGAAGGATAATGCTATGACACCAGATAGATTTAGACCAATAGCATTATGCAATGTGGTTTACAAAATTATTTCCAAAATAATTGCAAACAGGCTTAAGAAGGGTAAGCCCCTTCTTCCAACTCTAGTGTCTGAGAAGAAAACTGGATATGTGGAAGGCAAGAAAATTCTCAACAACATCATTCAGTATCATGAGGTGGTTCACTCACTTGAGAGCAATAGGCAGTCAGGAATGATTATGCAACTTGACCTAGAAAAGGCATATGACAAGCTAAGATGGGCTTAAATCAGGGAAGTTCTAATAGCATATGGCTTTTACCATAACTGGATAAGATGGGTAATGGCCCTTGTAACTACCTCCAGTTTTTCAATCCTGTTAAATGGTTCACCATCCAAAACCTTTAAACCTTCGAGAGGACTTAGAAAAGGAGATCCACTCTCACCCTTCCTCTTTATTCTCATGATGGAAGGGCTAGGCAATGCTATCAAATTCGCCAAAGCAGAAGGCAAGATCCAGGGTCTCTTTAACACATCAACAATTTGTGGATGATACCATGCTGCAGGGTACACGCACGGTCAAGGAAGCTCTAGCCTACAAAAAAATCCTGAATGACTTTGCAGTGGCTGTGGGTACAGAGCTAAGCCTTACCAAATCAAAGATTTTCTTTTTTAATATTGACATTGCTATTCAAAGAAATATATCTAGAATTCTAGGCTTTCAAATAGATATGCTACCCTCCAAATATTTTCGAGTAACACTAAGGGACAAACCTCTGAGCAAGGAAGTTTGGGAGCCTGTGACTAATAAGCTCTAGGACAAAACCCGGAAATGGACAAATAGATCTTTGAATTTGGTAGGACGACTAGTGGTCACAAAAGCTATCCCACAAACTATCCCCATATTTACGTTTTTAGCTGTTCCAGCTCCTAAAGGAGTTATACAACAATTTAGAAATATCCAAAGAGATTTTCTTCAGGGCAAAGGGGAAGAGAAAAAAAACGGCTTTGATAGCCTGGGAAAAGATATGTAAACCTAAGACACATTGAGATTTGGGACTTAATGACCCTGAAATACTAAACAAATTTTTGGGGACAAAACTATGGTAGAGATGGCTAAAAGAATCGGCTTCCCCTTGGGCCAAAATTTGGAAACAAAAATATGCAAACAATTGGTAAGAAATGGATCATATTAGAATGTCTGGACTCATCAAAGGCTCCAATGTTTCTGGGAGAATAGAGCCATTGTTCAGAAACACAGTTTCTGGGAAATCAGAGATGGAAATTTTGCTTGGTTTTGGGAAGATAATTGGCAATAGGAACCTAAACTATTAAGAGAAGAATTTTGCAATCTCAAGAATGATACTGACAACAGGGTTGCTTAGGGTAAATCAATTCTGGGATCAGGATAGAAGCGAGGGAAAGTGGATAATATGGAAGAACCTAGTACACAATGATGACTCCACATTAAAGACACAGGCATAAGCTTTAACAACCATCTTGTAACAGAGAAATCTTCCGACATCATAAGCCCCAGACCAGCTGAGATGGGGCAAAAACAATGAAGGCAACTTTAACCTCAAGGAAGCAAAGAGCATAACCCTTGGGCTTGACTTTCCAAACGCTGATAGGGTAGGGAAGGACATATGGCATAACCAAAGCTGGATGTAGATCAAACTGTTCATGTGGTTAGTGCAACATAAAAAAATTCTGACCTGGGAAAACCTCAGGAGAAGAGGGGTATCCGGTCCATCTAGATGCCAGCTATGTGAATTACAAGAAGAAACCATGGATCACCTACTCAACCTCTGCCCTTTCACATCCACCTTATGGAATTGAGTAGCTTCAATATTCAGACAAACTGAGAGGGACAAGGGTAGCATGACCATCACTTTGAGGAAATGGAGGAAAAAATTTTCTAATTTGGGGTGTCTAGAAAGAATGCAACAATAGAATATTCAAGAATAGTAAAGGTTCCTCCCAAAGTATCATGGCTCAGATTATAAGACAACTCAATGGGACGGTAGGAACCCTCATTAAAAACCCCCCTGAGGACCAACCTAAGGATACAGATGTGCAGATACTACTACATATGGGTCTTCAGGGGCTTGTACCCAAGGGCAAAAACAAGAATGTAAGTCATATAATAGCTGATAAGGGATTTTGGCAACCTTGCCCTTACGGTTTTATGAAATGCAATATAGATGGAGCCTCAAAAGGAAACCCGAGTGTGGTTGGGTATGGAGGAGTAATAAGAGATGAACAGGGTTTCATAAAAACCATCTTTCATAGTCATTTGGGGAAAGCCACTAACAATATGGTAGAGCTCATGGCCCTTGAGCAATGCTTAGAAATCTTGAGGGACTCAAATCTACATAATACCATAATTGAGGCTGATTCTGAGTTGATTATTAATTTGGTCAAGAAAATTTGCTATGGCTCAGCACCAAACAAAATTTCGAGACATTGGTGGCTTCTCCAAGTCTATCAACGTATTCAATCCCACTTGCAAAACATGAGAACCCTTAGTTTTACTCACGTGCAGCGAAAAACCAACAAATTAGCTGATATCTTAGCTAATGAAACCTTACTTTGTGCTAAGAGCAATAAAAAATATGACTAGATAGATACCCACCAAGGTAGATTGAGGGAGGAGTGTATCAAGTAGGAGGACACGAACAGGGAGTTCTATCAGAGTAGGGGAAACAAGCAGAATGAAGACTAATGCATAAAGGAGAATTTTGGTCTATAAGGAAAAGCAGTTCATGGAAATATGCAAACATGATGTCAGGTATTCAGGCAGGAATATGTACCTAAAACTCTACAAACCCATGGTTCATGAGCGAGATTCAATATATAGGACAAGTCTTCATATGAAAATGAAATACACTAATTATAGCCTTTTTATTAGCTATGCCAAGAGCTTAGTTAACTTGTTGCAAGATAGGTGAAATAGAGGCAATCCTATGAATTAAGAGTTGCAGACAGTAAGGCAGTTACCATGCCAAACAAACCCAAAATTTACTTAAGCGGTGGCTTTATTAGGCTTCGGGTCTGAAAGTGTTGTTAAATATTGTGCAAGTTACTCAGTTTGGTTGGGATCCCCTGCATCTCATGGATTTTGAGCTGATTAAATGCTCAAGGGTTATTGTCACTCCCCTACACTGGCGGTACTCTTCCAACCGCACTATAGCGAGGTGCAGCACTCCCAACCGTTTTCTTTTAACCAATACTTACAATTGTAGATTACACCTAACATTCCATACTTATTTCATTTTTCATTACCAAGTATTATCTTTGTCCTTTATACAAGTGAAAGCCCATAACATTCACATCAGCATTATATAATAGAAATGCACAATAGTATAAAGGGAGGGGCAACTCCCTACAATATGAGCCTTCCTGAATCAATATATATATAATCTTTTTTTATAAATACAAGTTAAATCTTGGGAAACCCCAAATTTACACTTACCAAAATTTCCAACTTCGAAAAACTCGGTTGCCTAGCTTGTCGGTGCCTCCACACGGTTGCCGCACGACTCACCAACCCTTCGTTAACCTCGTCGCACGATCGTGTTGTTTGCCCAACTTGGGAGCACCTCGTCGTAACCCAATCGCCACACACGGGCGCCTCCACACGAGTCACACCTTCGTTCACATCCTCAACACTTCACCATTTCCACCGTTTCGTCGTGCATGGCGTGCCCTACCCAAGTTGCCCATCCGCACGATTCTTCATTTCATCGTGCATGGCGCACCCTCACCCAGCTCCCCGTCTACATGTCCACCCATTCAACCAAACTCATTCACCTGAACAACTTCACTCGAGTCGCCAGACGACTTCACCCGGGTCACCACACAACTTCACCCAGTTCGTCGAAACGACCTCACCCAGGTCGCCACATGACTTCACCCGGCTCGCCTGAATGACTTCACCCGAGTCGCCCGACAACCTCACCTGGCTTGCCCAAATGACCTCAGCTGGTTCGCCCGAATGACCTTGCCCGAGTTTCCTGCCTGACGACCTCGACCTGAGTTCTGCCTGAACGACCTTGCCCAAGTCTTGCCTGAATGACCTCGCCCAAGTTCTACCCGCGACCTCGCCCGTGTTTCCTACACGAGTTTCCTGCATGAGTTTTTCGCCTGAGTTTTATGCATGAGTTTTTCGCCTGAATTTCTCAGCCAAATTTCCTACATGAGTTTTTCTTCCGAGTTTCTCACCCCACTTTCCTACACGAGTTTTCCACCCAAGTTTGGCTCATCGTGCGGGCTCATCCACGCATTGCAGAACTCCTTGTTCGAACTCGTGTTGATCGAACGATGATTTGCCTCCACAAAATGTCCACTAATATATGCGGGCGGGTGGCAGGTCATGTCACCTGGCCGACCCATGCTCAATGCCCAAGCTGACTTGTTCAACATGTTTCCTTCGCCTGAGTGGAGGGTCGGCCCACCCAACTTGTGCGACCACCCTCTCAACTCGCCTAACATCGTATAAACTCATCCAAGGTTCATTTCGTTTCACATTTCGCACGTCCTTCGCATGGTGGAGATGCCTTGCCCATCGCATAGACCGCAAGTCCATACATCCTCCCCCACTTGAAGTCATTGTCATCCTCGACAATATCTCATCTTGGAAACCACCTGTCACCAAGAGCACCATACCAAGGTATACACCCCATCAGTATGTCATATATCGGAAATCATCTCAATCCATGACCATCAACCACGCTGTCATAATCTCCACATGTTGCTCGCCATCATGGAAGGTTGGCCCCTCCATCTCAAGCTACATGCTTCATGCAACATATTGTGTCAACCTTATCATGTGTCCTCCTCGTGTGAACTGCTGCCATGATACTCCAACACAATGCTAACACATCTTTGTACACATTCGGACCCGATGTTTGAACTAGTCGGGTGATCAATCCAACTGTCACACTCAAACCATGAGAGTGAACATCCTCATGCCACCATTAGTTGTTTCTCAGAACATCCAGTCACATCCTCAGCTCAATCAAGAAGCCATTTCCATATAAGTGTAAGCCATGCTCAGGTCCATGAAGTAGTCCTCATCTCATCTGCAACATGTTGTCCATGATGTCTGGTACTAATGTTCTGCATGAAATCAGCCACATCTACCCCAACATCATCATCCATATGTGTGCCTCCTCAATATGAAGAGACCATATCATCAAACTCTGACTCTCGATGTGCCACATCCAGGTCCATCAAGTAACCTCCATCATATCTGTATGTGCCATCCTTCAAGTCTGCCATAGAAACTAGTATACACCTGTCTCATCTATCCATGTGCCACCCATGATCATAGATAAATCAGATCCCATGTGTCCAAAAGTGGTTAAGTCTTGGCTCAACCCATGCCCAAGTGTTGCCACCAAGGCATCATCATCGTTGTAACTCCATCACCCCAAAGTTTCTCATATTGATCCTCCACATCAAGTCACTCTTTCAAGCCATTCCCATACATGTACTCGAAAGTATGCATCCCATTCTGCATCAAAGTATCTGACCTTGGCTCCTTAATGCATCAGATCCCCCAAGTCAACCATATATGAAGTCTCCAAAAGTCACAACAATCTCATGTCATCATGAGCTCCATGAGTCATCTCCAACCAACATCTCAGTAAGCATACAAGTCTCAGCCCAAAGGTCTTTGCAATATACCTCAGCTCTCCATGTAGTAGGAATGCTCCATAGTCTTCTCACAACTCCATCTAAGTCCATGGCCTTGTTGTATTGAAGTGCACGACCTATCCATCGACTCATAAGTAAAACATATCCATGTCACACCAGAAAATCCACCTGCACAACATCCCTGCCTTAGCACTCCTCATTGGATGCCCATATGACACCTCTACAAGTGCTCCTGCATAATGTCCCTGCATAAGACTTCCATGCTCCATGTCTCCAACCTGATGTCCATGACTAAGTTGCCCATGTAGTCCAACTAGGTAGACCCAACACAACAGTTGGTCATCCTCATCCAAGTCTGCAATCTTTGGTCTAGTGAACTTGGTCACCTAACCATATCATTATCATCACGAGTCCCTTCCATCATAGCTCCCCCACTAAAGGTTCCACCAAGACTATCTCTTGGTCTCAGCCATGAGAAGTCCACCCAAGTAACATCATACCTCAAGTGTGTGCCCTCCAATATGTCCATGAGACATACCGGGAACTTAGCCAATTGCCGATGTGGCTAAAGCATGATCCATTCCTCCGTAATGATTCATCATGTTCCTCCCTTGTCACGGGCCTTTGCACCTTCTACCATAAGGTCACAAACAACCCCAACAAGTCCTGCAACAGTCAACAATCCTTGCTTCTCCATACAAGGTCTCATCATAGACATCCATGGTAAGATGCTTCCCTGCATCGGCAAACTGACTTTGCTCTTCCCTGCATATGGTTCATCTCCCAAAAGCTCAAATGAAACACAAGTATCAAAAATAATTATATCATCATCATGATCCTCCTCCATGTGAGTATCCTCATCCATCCATGTCTGCAAACTGCACGATCGTGGACCAACTTGACCAATCTCAAGTTCATCCTCCATCATTTTCATATCTTCAACATCCTCAAACACACAGCTTCCTCTTCATTATTAGCACAATCTGCAACTTCATCTTGCTCCTGTCCAACCAAGTTGAAGAAGTTCATCTTCAACATTCTTTTCCAAGACTTCAAGCTCCTTTCGAATCTGGGGGTTCTCTTTTTTCATCCGCTTCAACCTGTATAAGTTAAGCAAGTGCTTCCCTTCACATTCTTCCAAACCTGCCATGCCTTGTCGTTCAGCTTGGCCCAAGCACTAAGCTTCACCTCTACCAAACTTGTTTCACCATTCACTAGCTTCACCAAGTTCCCTGCAACCATGAACCATCTCTCGTTCCACTTGTATGTGAAACCAGCTTCCTTCACCTGCAAGTACATGCTTCCATTGTCATCAATTGTTAAGTGCATCCACACCTGCACTTCGTCACGAGCAACCTTGCTCTGATACCACCTGTCACCCCCTACACTGGCGGTACTCTTCCAACCGCACTATAGTGAGGTGTGACACTACCAACCATTTTCTTTTCACCAATACTTACAATTGTAGACTACACCTAACATTCCATACTTAGTTTATTTTTCATTACCAAGTATTATCTTTGTCCTTTATATAAGTGAAAGCCCATAACATTCACGTAAACAACATTATACAATAGAAATGCACAACAGTATAAAGGGAGGGGCAACTCCCTACAATATGAGTTTGCCCGAATCAATATATATAATCTTCTTTTATAAATACAAGTTAAATCTTGGGAAACCCCAAATTTACACTTAGCCAAATTTCCAACTTTGGCAAACTTTGTTGCCCAGCTCGTCGGTGCCTCCATACGGTTGACGCATGACTCACCAATCCTTCATTCACCTCGTTGCATGATCATGTTGTTTGCCCAACTTGGGTGCGCCTCGTCATAACCAAGTCGCCACACACGGGCGCCTCCACACGAGTCACACCTTCATTCACAACCTCAACACTTTACCATTTCCACAATTTCGTCGTGTCACCATTTCCACGATTTCGTCGTGTCACCATGTCCACGATTTTGTCATGCATGGCGCACCCTACCCAAGTTGCCCATCTGCACGATTCTTCGTTTCACCGTGCACAGCACGCCCTCACACGGCCGCTGTTCGCACATCCACCCATTCACCCAAACTCGTTCACCCAAATAACTTCACCTGAGTCGCCACACGACTTCACCCAGGTTGCCACACGAATTCACCCGATTCATCTGAACGACCTCACCTGGGTTTCCACACGACTTCACCCAGCTTGCCCGAATGACTTCACCTAGGTCGCCTGACGACCTCACTCGGCTCGCCCGCACAACCTCACCCAGTTCGTCCGAATGACCTCGCCCGAGTTTCCTTCCCGATGAACTTGCCCGATTTTTGCCTTAACGACCTCGCCCGAGCCCTGCCTGAACGACCTCGCCTGAGTTCTGCGCGCGACCTCGCCCAAGTTTCCTGCATGAGTTTCCTGCACGAGTTTTTTGCCCGAGTTTTCTGCACAAGTTTTTCGCTTGAGTTTCTCACCAGACTTTCCTGCATGAGTTTTTCACCCGAGTTTCTCACCCAACTTTCCTACACGAGTTTCCCACTCGAGTTCCACCCGTCGTGCAGGCTCATCCACGCACTATAGAACTTCGTATTCAAACTCGTGTTGATCGAATGATGATTTGCCTCCACAAATCATCGACTAATATATATGGGCGGGTGGCGGGTTATGTCACCTCGTCGACCCATGCCCAATGCCCAAGCCGACTCGTTCAAGATGTTGCCTTCGTCCTAGTGGAGGGTCGGTCCACCCAACTTGTGGGACCGCCCTCTCAACTCACCCAACATCGTATAAACTCGTCCAAGGTTCATTTCGTTTCACATTTCGCACGTCCTTCACATGGTGGAGTTGCCATGCCTGTCGCACGGACCGCAGGTCCATACAGTTATCCTCCCATGCGGACCCGAAATCTTATATATCGCTGACTCTATAGGCTTTTCGGGTCTGATTTAAAGATTAAAGGGTTTTTATGTTAGCGTTTCGATATAGCTTCTCAACCATTAGATCTCTAGCGGCAGATCAAAAGGTCTTCACAAAGGTTTGATTTTTAGAGGTCACGATGTAATGTTTTGTGGGCCCTCTGCCCCGATTTTTGTGGGCCCTCAGCTCGGTAACCAAGGCTTTGTGTAGCTCAATAAATTTATAGCCCACATCGCCTTTGGATTTATTGTACATTATATAATTTGTTTTTATGATATCACTGAAAAGGAAAACCAACTCTCACTTCATCAAAAAAATTAATATTATATATATTTTAAATCAATACTATATTTATATTTATTTTATACTAATATTTTTAGCACTACGTGGTTACGTCTATCCAATGTTGTTTTTATAAATGCACACTAGTCCGATAAGTCTTAATATTATGAAACAAAAGAACACTTGATTGTCTGAAAAAAGATAGAAAGAAAAAAGGAACACTTGAATGTCACCAACGAAGTAAGCAACATTTATCATTAGCACCAAATGGCTGTGAAGTAGCTTGCCCAAATCCAGTATGAATGAACTTCATTATGCACGAAATAAACTTAAATGACATTATTCCACAAGTTTTAAGGTTTTTAAGGTTTTTTAAGCGAGTAAAAAAGCTTATGGTATCTAAACTTATTTTTTAACCTAGTATAATAGAGATGTAATTTAATTTTATTATAATGAGATAAAAATGATTTTTAAGAATTATGGTTTATTGTATTCATGTGGAATATATTATATTTAGGGGGAATTAAAATTGTCTAAATTGATTTTAATTCTAGATTTACCAAGTTCAAAAGGGATCAAATATCTTGAGATGAAAACCTTAACAAAGTTACTTTTCAACTGAGTATGTACACTCTAGATTTACCAAGCCCGAGAGGGATCAAATATCTTGAGATGAAAACCTTAAAAAAGTCACTTTTCATCTCAGTATGGTACAAATTTTGTAACATAATCTAATTTAAACATTTTAACTCAGTAAAAATATTTAAATTAAAATTAAAATAACCCATTGTATTGAGAACCATTACCCATTGTATTCATGTGGAATATATTTTGTTTTAAAGGTGGGAATTATACTTGCCTAAATTGATTTTAACTTTGGATCTACCAAGTCTTAAGAGGGATCAAATCTCTTGAAAGAAAAATATTAATTCCTCTGAACACTTACTATATCTGAAGTTAAAGTGAATCTAAACTAGTTAATAATATCATGTTTAGTTCCTTAATGTTTACAAGAAATATATATATGTATTAATGTAATTCATAGTATTAGATATATTATATTATATTGTTTCATTGTTAAATAAATTATATTTATAAGTGGCAATTGAATGATGGAAAGAAAAATATATTTAAAAATTAATAAAATAAAAAAAAGATGATAGAAAATAAAATAGTTAACAAGATATAAATCACTAATATATATTTATGAATGATTAGTTAATTTAAGATGTTAAATAAATTATTTTTATTTTTTAATTATTATAATTATTTTTTCTTTTATTTGCGGGAGAGATTTGAATTTTATTACAAAATTATTATAATTGAGTTAGAAATAAGAAAAAGAATAATATAGTAGTAAAAATATTTTCCATAACATAATAGTAAGACCTTTATTTCACTGATAGATAACAAAATAGTTACAAACTATCATGGTTGTATTGAATAGGTTTATATGAACAAATTATTCAACATTATTTTAACTTTTAATGAGAGATCAAATCTTATTCACTACTACTTTAACTCTCAATGAGGGATCAAATCTCTCAAGATGTAAGCCTGGTAAAAGATATTTGATCACGTGGTTTAATCTACCCTTTTAAAAAGCTATATTCCACATGAATAGCATAGGTCAATACCATGGGCTTTCATAAACCTCGAGGCCAACTAAAATTAACTTTAACTACTAAAAACATTTAATAAGAATAATAATATTATTGTAAAAGTCTTGTTTTTTTTTTGTTATAGGACTAGCCATTACAATACAACTTCTCTTCTATATTGAAGTAGAGAACGTCTTTGGAAAAAATAAATATATTTATTATAATTAAAAATTAAACACTACAAAAAATGATTATAATAAAAAAAACCTCACCTCCTATCAAGGAAAACATGACAACGATGATGTCTGGGCAAAGAAACCGGAAATCCAGGAAAAAAATAAAACAACCACTTTGAACACGCGAAACACCTAAATCCATTTTTCCATCAACCATAATAATAAATTATCTACCAAAACTCTTAAAATGAAATTTGCACCACTATAGCTTAAAGCAACCCAATAACTGACTTATACTAAAAGTCGTTCCCTATATAAATCTGATCTACCATACATAACACGATGACGTCAACCCTTGTAGCCAGAATGCAGCCGCCCGCTGACATCACGCAAAACTTTCGGCCAAAACCCAATAACTCTGAGTTATACTAAAAGTCGTTCCTATATAAATCTGATCTACCATACATAACACGATGACGTCAACCCTTGTAACCAGAATGCAGCCGCCCGCTGACATCACGCAAAACTTTCGGCCAAAATCCTAATATTAAATAGAGAAATTTGAAAAATTGCACTAATACGAACAAAACTAATGATTTGAAACGGATCAGAAATATCTTAAGCACTGACCTAATAATTATTATTATATTATATATTAAATTACATTATGGTGTCATGTAATAATTACTTTTACATTATTGTAATATAATTATATTATAACTTAATGAGTGCAAGTAGTAAGTGTGTGTCTCCATAAACTATCTAAATGCCAGTTAGATATTCCAATTCACCATGAAATCTTATCATTCTAATGAAAGATAATATAATTAAACGAATTTAGCTATATATAATAAATTGAAAGCATATTTCTGTTTTTCCATGATCTATTGTTTTATTCTGGTTCCAACATGGGAGTCGGTTTCTTGTTTTATCATATCATTCGTTTGATTCGTAAATCTCTTCATCGCTTGATTAAGTTCAATCATGCTCACGAATATCTTCTCACTCACTTGTTCAAAAGGTGATTTGTGCTCAAAATTTTGATTTTTCATTTTACATTGTGAATTATGATGATTTCTTTTATCAATCAGATTCATTCAAAGATATATTTTTAGGTTTTCATGATTTCTTTTCCCATTTTCTTTCGACGTATTGAGTGCGCGAATGATATGTATTGAGTGAGTGAATTAATGATATGTATCGAGTGAATGACAGTTATATAGTTGTTATAAGATTATTTTATAGTGAATTTTTTTTTTAGTTTTATTTATTTATTAGTATAGAATTATTTTAATTGTAGATTTTTTAAGTATTGAGAGGGATTAAAATTATTATTATTTTTTTTTTCAAATTTCATACTGAACAATAGATTTGTATTTTTAAAAATTTGATCATTCTTGGCACTTGGCATATTAGGAATTAAGATGAATCTATATTGATTTGTAATTTTGGTGTTTGGAATGGATTTGCAAGTACTCTCTCCCGTGTTTATATATATATACAAGTTTTTCTTCTATATATTTAAAACATTTATTGGTTTTTATTTAGATAAAATTTACCTAACACAAAAACATTTAAGTATGATATAAATTTATATAATTTATATATTATTAATACCTTGTAATCTTTACTTCAAAAAAAGTTAACTTACACAAAAATATTTGTAACTATGATGTCAATTTACTTAATTTGTATATGAAATACTAATTATTTTTTACTTCAATAAAATTTAGTTAACACAATTTTTTTTAGCTATATTATTAATTAATGTAATTTCTGCACACAACATTTAGTTTTGAAAGTATTCCAATTTCATGCAACATTTTACATTTAGCAAGTGTTGATCATTGTTTAATCATTTCATGTTTTGGAAAATATTTTTTTACATTTTAGGGAAAACAGAATTTGATATTTTTTGTGAAATACCCCCTGAAAGATCACATCAAAGGGGAATGCAAAATGAGGTGTTGGTGAGTTTTATAGCAAAGTGAGATTGTTGTCCCAATGTGAAGCTAGACTGAATTTACCGCCAAATAATCTTATTTCATTACTATATATTATAAATTATTTAATTTAATTATTTTTGAAAAATAAACATATCTTAATTCAAAATTAGATTAAAAAAAAAATAAAAAAAAATAAAAAGATTAATTGACTTTTTGTTTAAAAAATTTAATAAAACCCACAATAAAATACTATTATTTATTTTTGATTAATTAAAGGATATCTATTTTTAAAAAATTTAATGTAACATCCTGTGACAATGTCTCCTTAAATTATAAAAAAAATTGACAACAATTATCAACAATTTCATATTTCATTTAATTTTTTTATTATTATTATTACAATAATTATTATATAATAATAAAATAATATATTATTGTACACCTTATAATTAGTCATGTATACCTATTCAATGTAGCCTTCCATTGATTTCAAAATACAACCTTTGTGTCATGTATTCCATCATGGTGCATCATAAGGTCTAACTAGCAGCTAAACAAATCATTCACAAACTTCCCTTCATCTTGCTTGGTAACTTGGTTGCCCTTATTTTCATAATATTATTCTTATTTTCATAATATTATTTCAAAAGATATTTGGATGTTCTGGTAAGGTACATATAATATTTAAATACATCATTCACACACTTCTTTACTATTTTCTTCCTTTTTCTATTTTTCATTTCTCTCATTTTTCTATGTCCCCTCCTCTCTATCTCTATCACTTTCTATCTCGCTCGTAAAAAAAATTGATCATCCACACATAATCCACACTCGTCTTACTGACTCTATTATTTAGATGCCCTCCTTTTCTCCTCTCTCCTGCCTTGGTACTCTTAGAATTACTCTTGTCTCCGCCCTTAGTTGTCTCTTCATTCCTCTCACATTTTAATGTGTGGCAAAAAATATGATCATCCACACATAATCCACACTCGTCTTTACTGGCTCTATTATTTAGATGCCCTCCTTTTCTCCTCTCTCCCTTCCTATGGTACTCTTAGAACCACTCTGGTCTCTGCGCTTGTCTCTTCATTCCTCTCACATTTTAATGTGTAAGAGCCAAGACATTTTTTCAAATAGTAAGACAATTCTAAAATAATATGGAAAAAGGATCTTTACTAATATTTAATGTGTAAGAGCCAAATGTCGTCCAATTTTTTCAAATAGTAAAACAATTCTAGAATAATATGGTAAAAGATCTTTACTAATATAAAAATTATGTTTAAAAGATAAACATAACAAGGACGAATGCAAAGTCTAAAGGAAATGGATTACAATAGATATTATAAAAAGGAAAAGTGTAATTCAAAAAGAAATGGATTACAAAATATCATTAAAAGAACCGCAAAAGGTCAAGTATAATCACAAAAAGCGTGGAATCGATGATGGAATATCGACATTTAAGAAGAATAGAACTACAGTATATATATCTTAAATCCTTTTGAACATATAATTTGGTAGGAATACGTCCCGCTTTCCACCGTGTTCTTCAAACGTTCATGAGTGTATCCAAACAGTGGAACACCTTTACAAACCTATAAGCCAGAAGTAAAGATGGCCAGATACAGGATAAGTCACATATCAGATACGTTGTCTATTAATTGTATTATACATGACGAAGATCTTATCCCCATAGCAGGGGTCACGTAAAGATGAGCTATCTTACTCCTACTAATTTACAATTGGGTATCTGTGCTTTTTATATTCACATTACTTTGTCCAAAGATACGATCGCCGGCAAACTCGCTTTGCTTTCTGTATTTTTTGACACGGAGGCAAGTTGGAAAACCATAAAGGACTATGTATTCATTACGTTGCTCGTCTGGAACGGGTCCACGATAGATTACATACTTATTTGTTTATTATTCCACTCAGAAACATTTGAAAATGCCATCGATTAGCTTGGCTAGCGTATCTAATCGGATTCCTGAAAAATCTTTGTTTATTCACACTTGCTGTTTCACTATTCTATCCCGCGGCCGAGATCCTGCATCCTTAAAGAGGTTCCTTACCCCAGAAGCAGGCAATCACGGAGCATGTCCTGACCACTATACTGTATTGTGAATTCGTGTTCAGTCAGAGCGAAAGATCAAGCCCTCTCTGAAATCGTTGTCGGACAATTCTTTTATTCTACATTCCACGAGAGACTCTGCACGATCTTGGCATTTTAGGATTAGTGAGGGAAGAATGGTTTTAGATGTTTCCACCGATACGCTATCTCCTCAAGCGGCCATTAGTACTCATATGAGTGAAAATACGGTACTTACTCTTCTTGCGTTGCTCTGCACTGTCATATCTCTCATGGGGTTGGCTTCAATCATTCCATGGGACAAGATTTGGAGGTCATGCCACGATCATATGGCCACCAGACGGGCTGATACTGGCATGAAAGAAAAATCCATAGAAGCATTCCCTTCGGTCATCTATGGCAAATCAATGCCACAGCTTGCAACGGAGTGCGCTATCTGCTTGGCGGGTTTCGTTGAAGGTGAAGGTGTGAGATTGTTGCCGAGCTGCAACCATGGCTTCCACATGGAATGTGTCGACAAATGGCTTCGTGTTCACTCTTCGTGCCCTGTTTGTAGGCACTGCCTTCTTCCTGGCTCTGTAAATGTGGCAAACCGCATTCAGCCCACCAAACCCAACGCCCGGGAAGCGCACATTCATCAAGCCGGAGAATCTCAGGAGACAGGCGAAATCGTCGACTTAGAGTGTGGGGTTAAACGATAGAAATGTCTATAGGCAGATGAAGTCTACCTAGGGAGGGCGCACATTAATGAAATTTTTTGAAGTCAACATTCAATCCACAGCAAAGCTGTGATCAGTTTTTTCTGTGAGCACACCTGAAAGACTCTATCAGTATGCTAGATCAGAAATGAATGTATTGTTGCATACAGTCTGAAAGCATATCAACCTGTGGGTACCAAAATAACATAGATTCTATTGGCTATCGATCCTAGTTTACTCTAGTGAAGAAGTCAATCAGCTGTGAAAAGAGTTGAGTAACTTTGTAGGGAAGGATGAATACATAAACGCTATGAATTTATAGATGTCTGACTCCATACATAAATGTCTTCAATTTATTTAATACCATAGGCGCACAGCAACTTTCCATCTCAGCGCGAATAAAATATTTTAACATTATTTCAAAGAAAGGCTTGCATTTGTTGCAAGGTGATAGATAAAACCTCGTTTGTGTGTAAAAAGGAGGATTGCCCAAAAAAAAAATAATAATACTGGGAATTTAAGTTAAAATATTTGAATTTTTTTTATAAAGGTAGACTGAATTATATTTTGGATGGTGGAAATAAATTCAGAGCTATAAAAAATTTTTTAAAGCATATAAAATTATGAAGTTTGACAATTTTTACATAAATTCTCTGCTAAATTATTTCAAACTATAACAAAAATTTCCATAACTTTAAAAGCAAAAAAGCATAACTGAATAGTTTACACTACTTTCAAATTGATTTTCAATTAAGAAAATCAATTTAGAATTAATATATTAAACGTTTAAATGGCATGGTAACGATTTTCGGCATGCTACAGGTCTGTTGGGTTCAAAATGTCAACTCTCCAAGATCTTCATTTGGCAATTGCAGTAGACTCTAACGTCTCATTTATTGCTTTTGAGAAAAATCGTAGTTACATATAGTGCAGTCCGGCGTTCAAATGCTTGTTTCAAAGGCTGAATAATATGTTGAAGTGTGCACGTCTCATCCACCCTTTTTCTAAATCATTCCAGACGAGTTAAGGAGGTCAAATAAACAAAAGAAAGAAGAAACATAAATAAATGAATGAGAGAATTTAGAAGAAATTATATTATATAACAATATAAATAAAGAAGGTAATAAATATGGAATTTATTATTAAAAAAGAAAAGGTAATAAATATAGAATTTATTATTAAAAAAGAAATTAAAATTAAAATGAAAATGAAATAATTTTAAATATTTAGTTTTCCAGTTTATTAAAGTGTGGATTATATAGATAACAGAGCCAAAAAAAAATAAAAAATAAAATTGTATATCGCTATTGAATATATTGTAGTTGGACGTAAATAAATATGTTGAAATATTGAAGTAGACCAGAGTATCTATGTCTAGATGTAAATATGAAAGTTAATATATTGTAATAACATGGTAGTAAAATTATAAAAAAATAATTGACATGTACTTTAAAATCATTTTTTTGTTTTCTAGACATGTATTCATAGAGTACTCATCAGAAGAATAAGTGAGATCTATGTAGGTAAACAATGTGATGGAAATTGAATCTTCACAAGAGGAATTGGAATTAAAAAAATACTACTACCTTTTGAATATAATTCACTAACAAAATTAGTGGGGTTCTATAAATTAACAAAATTTTAATATATATATATATATATATATATATATGGAGAGAAAGAAAAAGAAAGCTAACACCATTTGTACTAAAACCTATGAACACTAGTTAATCTAAGAACATTTATAAATATCACTTTTCACAATGAAAATGTAGACATAAATGTGTAAGTTAGTGAATATTTCTTATTCTAAGAAAAATGAAAATGTAGACATAAATGTGTAAGTTAGTGAATATTTCTTATTCTAAGAAAAATTGATTGTAGTGTACATTTTAAATAATTTCAAGATCAACAAATCTAGAAATGAAAACTTATATTAAATTCAATGCTTTGGTTTTAGTGTACAAGCGTTGATAGACTACTCTGAAGATGAATAACTAAGATCTATATAAGTTATTAGGGTATTTAGACACTTAGGAGTTAGTTAAATTCAAATTAGTCTAATGTGTCTATTAGGTAAAATTATGTTTATTTAGTGTGCATTAGTTATATTATAATCAAATGTTTGCAATATCTTCTAGACATAAAGTGATATAATGACTCATATTCTCCATGATATTAAACACTCTTGACCGAGACCTTGACATCTGTTTGGTCCATGATCTATATTTAAAGAGAATGAAGGACCATAGCTATAATCGATTGTGAAAACTCTTTTATGTAAAAAAAGTCTTTTGCAATAATAAAATTGCCTCAAGAGGACACATTAGCTAGGGCCATGGATTGTTTCTCTCATAGAGGGCTTTAACAAATAAAAATATTGGCATCCTTTACATAGTACCTTGTATTACAGAATATGATATTAAATTCTATTTAAAGAACCGTTGCTATTGGTTATTGATACCTTGAGCCTATTTTGTGACAATTCGTAGATCTACTATTTCTGTACCATTTTGGTTTGAACAATTATTCCATTATGTTGAGAAATGTATATGTTTTCCCAGTGTTCAATTTTTTTTTCATCCAGACAAGTGTATGTTTTTCCCAAGATACAAATTTTTGTTATATCTAGAGGTATAACATCCAAATTTTTCTTTTCTAATAATTATTCTTACAGAGTTCATATTTCATTTTTATGTTTGTATTCCTAGTTTTCTACTCTTTCTATTCTATCTATGCTCCATTCTCTACAGTCTGTGTGACCTTGACAAAACAGAAATTGAACGGAAATTGTTTCTTAGCTATGTATGTTCTTGTGCGCTTCATGACATCTTGAAAAATAATAAATAAAGCGAAAAAATACATTTCTTCAGTAGGATAATGAGTTTCTAGGCCTATTGCTATTGACACATTGGAAAAAATAAAATTATTATTGTTTAGTTTTGGATAAGCACCTTTCCTTGGCTAATAATGCACTTGAAGGAGGAGTTCCAACAATAACAATAATACCCACAAAAACATCACATTCCTCCATGATTAATGTTATGTCTTTTTCACTAACTCACTTGACTAAAAGTTACATTATACAGTAATAGGTGTGGAATTCAATTTTTTTAATTGCTTTTTGAAAAAGTTCATGAAAACATAAGTTATTTCAAAACTTTATTGTAAAGTGTTTTTCAGTTATACTATAACGTGAATCACTATAAAATAGATTAAATATTTTATAGTTATTTTTTAGATGCAATTTTTATTTATAAACCAACATCATTGTAAGAGTCATTCTTACTTATTTTATAAAAGTGGGTAGCTCCATAACATATCTTTTTTGTAAAAGTGAGTGTATAGGCAACGCTGGTGAGGGAAAACAATTTTTTAATTCTTATAACATTCATGACTACATGGATGAACTTCTACTTTCCATATGGAGCTTTGTTGCCATCAATGTTTTTCTTTTAAATGAATAAATTTTACATTTGAAGTTATTTTACATGGAAATTTCTTTTAACAACCTACCTTTTCAATAACTTTTCATCCAAATAGTTAGTTTCAAATTTTAAAACCATATTATCTACATATTTTAATATAGCCACTCCAAGTGAATTGTTCTTTACTAGTACAGACTACTTCTCATGGAAATCCCACATTGAGAATGTACTTAGAACTAAGGGATAGTACTTGATTACCTTGGGAAAAGAAGAATGCCCCACTAATGTTGATATAAGATCCAAATATGATAATATCAATGATAAATAACATGGATTAATCAAACAATCCATTGCTCATTATTTGCAATTTCGTATTCATGGAGTCATCAACTCAATTAAAGTCGAGGAAAAGTTGAAAAAGATATTTGGTGAAAGTAATATTTGTGTAGATCTTCTTCCAGATTCATCGCATTAATTTTATTTAGATCGATGTTTCAAACCAGCAATAGTGGTTCATCTTTAGGATGTCATGGAATGATGAAAACTGATCTTTATTTCTTTTAATAAATAGTTAAGAGATGCTTTGCCGACATATATTTCAATCATAAATTAATATGTTATTGTTCTAATGGTCTTTGTTATTACATTTGTTTTAATTATGTTTTATTGCCTTAATTATATTAATTTAGATTTGTTTATAAGATATAATTTTAATAGGCTATGTTGTTTTAGATTTATACCCTAATTTAATTTTATTATGTTTTCACTGCAGTTATCTTTTACTTGTGCATGGTTTTGTTTTTCTAATAATTAAGTAGGTATATCCTAGTTATATTATTAGATATCTCTATCTTGAAAATGAAATCATGAATTTAAGTCCTAATGATTTATATTTCATTGAATATTAACTATCTAAAATCAAAACATGTAACAACCCTAGGTCAAATCCATGTGATAAAGTTAATAAAAGTAAAATACGACCAATATCATGGGGACACTTATTCCAAGCTATATATTGGGCAAAAAAATAGTGACAAGGATCAATTTTGATTAATTAATGGCTATGGAAATTGGAAATTGAAATGGCAAAGGTTTTGAAAGGGCATGGGGCACTATCGTCATTTTATTTAAGAAATAATGTAAAATAGGAGAAAAGGAAGGTGAAAGGTCATAGCTTGCATGTGACAAGGAAGATGAAGGAAAATGGAGAAAATAGAGGCCTCAATGATAAAAAGGATTATGAGGGTTAGTTTATAGATTTTTGTAAGTCTTAGCTTGGACCTCTCTCTCTCTCTCTCTAATACTTTTTCACACTTAAAGTTTTCTTGGAGCATTGTGGCATACTTTGGATTTGGAGAAAAAAGGCAAAGGAAGAGAAGGAAAGTGCAAGGGAACAATGGGATTAGTATCTACAATGGGTTTTTCTTATAGGTACAAAGTTACATGTATGATTTCCTTACTAGGTTTGACATGCATGGAAAATCCATTTGGTTATTTTGTTTTTATCTACCATTAGCATGGAGGATTTCCTAGATTGACAATGGTTTTACTTAGCCTTGAAATTTCTGGGATAGCCATGGTGTAATGGGTTTTACCTTTTGTTTTCTAGTTGGTGCTCATGCTCCTTATGGCTATGCGATGAGTTATTAGTTCCTAGAGCCATGGTTGGAAAAACACTCTGGAAGCCTTGTAACAACTTGGGTTGAGTTACTAGGACTAGAAGCCTCGGTTGGAAGAATGATCTTGAGCCCTAGGTGGATTAAGTTACTAATCCTGGAAGTCGGGTTGGAATAAACACTCTTGATACTTGGAAATCTTCGATAGAGACCGATCTAGTGATGTTTAATGATGCCTGACCATGAGGTTGAATCACTAGTTGAGGGTTGATGTGATCTGGCCTCTAGAAGCCCTAGCTTGGTTTTCTTTGTGTATTCCATGATATCCCACATTCATGCTTGGAATATGGCATAGGGGTGATTGGCTGAAAGAAATATTTGGTTCAACCAAATCTATGGTCGAGTGGTATGTGGAAGTCCCTGACTTGGTTGGATTTCCATATGTTAATAAGAGTTATTTTCCTCTTGTGTTCTATGTGTAAATGTACTTATTATTATATGGCTATGATGGTTTTTCTAATATTGTTGTTTATTTGGTTATATGTTGGTTATAGGCATGATTTTATGATAGTCTTGAATTATGACTCTCATCATGTTTTGGTTAGTATATTGAATTTTAATGAATGTATGACCTAATAGATGATAATTTAGCTATTGTGAGGGGGAATCAGACCTTATTGACAATTATCACATAAGTATTAGATCCATATGTTCAGATATGTAATTATGACCTGACGATTACATGCACATGATGTGTTTGATGACATGTCTATCATGGATAGCCCTGGTTAGGTCAAGTTTCTGTCTAATTTTGTGTGAAAGGATTTTTCATGGTGTCATTCAATGTTTTGGAAAGTTTCATGAAGTTGTGGGAAATGGTCTGGAGAATAGCCTAAAAAAGTCGCTTAAATCTCACAGTTATTGGCACTAAATTTGGTGAAAATGTTTGTAGTCGCATGGAGTCCTTATTGTGGGAGAGACCAGAGAGTTACAATCACATGGAGGGATTTTGAAGGGAGTGACTATCGGTTTAGTTCAATTAAGAAGAAGGTAAACTCATGGGTTGGGCACCTAGAGTTGTTGGTTAGCCTTTGGGAATTTTGTATCTCTTGAGGAAGGTCACTTTTGTTCTTGTAACACCCTCCTCCCACATCTACCGAAGTAACCAGCCAACTGGGGTAAATATGGGACGAGATGCCACTATAATGGGATTCAACCTCCTAAGTGACCTTAAGGAAGTGGAATCAATGGAAACACGCCATACATACCTTCAACACCAACAAAAAAACTCTCAGGGGCCATCCCAACCACTCAGGTGACCAACCCCTAAGACCAACCTGAGTTTTAAACCACTATACCCTGGAACGATCACTTCATATGGAAAATCATGTGCCCACGAGGCTCCAGACACTCCCATAGAATGGTTATGAATGCGTCTAGGGAATTTTCTCCTTAGACCTGTTCTTGAGACTCTAGGATTTGTGCCACTATTTCAGGCCCAGAACCCAGGTCATGGCCCAAAACTTAATGACAGGTTCAGAAATGAATTATCACAATGGAACAATGATATATTTCAGAAATATCAACATAGACTAGATTGGACCCATACTAGCCATTATAGTCATTTCATCAAACATGTTACAAATATGTAATCTACAGGTTTAAACAACATATCTGAGCATAGGGGTCTCATATTTATTTGAGAATCACTAAGAATCATTATTCTCTTCTATAATTAGATTTATTATCATCTATTAGGTCATAGATACATTGTTCATTCATTTAGAAATAAATACATGAGGAGAGCCATACATCATCACTATCATAATGCATGCTTATAAACAACATAATAACAACATAAATATGAAGGATACATCAACCATAGAATTGACATATAAACCAATAGATTTACGCAGAATATATCAAGGTAAGAAACTCTTATTAATTAATGCAAAAGCCAACCTGATCTGGGACTACCACGTTCCACCCGGCCATAGATTGGCTGAGCCAAACATTTCTTCATCCAATCACCCCTGTGCCATATTCCAAGAATGAATGTGGGACTCAAAACAAAAGAACCAACCAAGACATATCGAGGCTAAACCACCTCACCCTCATCATTAGAAACCAAGATTTACCTCAATCCACCTGAAATCACTAAGGAAAAACAATAAACATGTAATAATAGGGTTTACCATGATCTCCACCAGATCACTAAGCCGAAAAAAACATGGACACCACTGAATTTCTCCACCTACACCATGAGAAATTTTCATGCTTCCTAGTCTCTCAGGCTTTACCACAATCCACACCAAATCACTAATCCCTAAACCAAGACTCCACCCTCTTCGCTTTACCGTATATCCTGTCATTCCCCGGCAAGGATTCCTACTCATAATCAAGGGAAACCATGTATAGAATTTACCATATATCCCACCATTAATTGATTGAGGATTCCTAGGCCTGCCGAGGCACACAATAATTGGCTTTACGACAACCCACATGGATCACTAGGACAATGGATTTACCACACTCCACAGTCTGATTCAGGGATCACTAGGCCATTTGTTATTCCTTTTGGAGAGCACCCTGACTCAACTTAAAATCCATACGACAATTGAGCTTAACCAAAACATGAGAACCCCATCACACTATATCTATCTGGAAGTGGAAAAGCAATGCTAAAAACACCGTCACACTTGCAAAAACCCATGCCATGATACTAAATTACCACATGCAATACCATTCATGCCAAATATAGTAAGAAAATCACACATGAAAATTAATACCTCCAAAGAACCATGTTATAGCAACTTGATCCTACTCTTCCTTGCTTCTTCCTTCCTCTTTCCTTCTTTTCCATTCTCGGTCTAAGCCAAAGTGCTCCAAGAAAACTCTAAGTGTCCAAGAGTGAGAGAAATAGAGAATAATTAGAGAACTCCAAAACTGAACTAACTAAAGTTTTGAGAAAATAAACTTGCCAAATAATCCTGAAAAGCCTTTCAATCAATGAGGCCTTTATTATTTTCATTTTCCATTATTTTCCTTCTTTTTCCTCTTCACATGCAACCTATGACCTTTCGCCTTCCTTTTCTCCCAATTTTCATTATTTTCTTAAATAAAATGCCAATAAATTTCATTTCCCTTTCTAAAGCATTCACCATTTCCTTTGCCAATTTCCATAGCCATAATAAACTAAAGTGAATAGCCACTAGGATGTTTTTCCCACCATTTAGCTTGGAATAAGTGTCCCATCAACTATGGTTATTATTTTTTTCTTTATTAACTTTTATTACACAGAATTTTGACCAAGGCTGTTAGAGTACACTTTGCCTTGGGGGAACACCATGCTTAGTGTTTAATGACACATATAACCAACAAGACCACTGAGAAAAAACATACATCCCATGAAGCTTTATAACACAACTCATTGTAGTATTTACAATGACCACTGCTGAAACATGACAATCATACCGTTTACTAGAGCTTTATGACACAACTCATTACGATATTTACAATAATAACCACATATAATTAAGAACATTTTCTTCAACCATCAAATAACCATATTATCTATGGAGCTTTGTAAACCGGCTCGATATAATATTTACAATAATATACACATATACACATTTTCTCAACTAGTAAAGAAAAGGATACAATGCACGTATCAATCAACAAGGAAATCCAGAGGTTCACACCTCCACCCTCTAAAGTAGTACTAGGATTCACCTCCTTCCAAGGAATTCTAGAATCCACTGCCAAAGTCAAAGTTGCATCTAATGTCCAACGCCACAATCCTACGCCACTTGTCATCTCAGTAAATAGTTATTGGCTAATTGTTATAGGGCGCACTCCAAATGTGCATATCATTCCATATGGAAATACTAATGATAAAAATAAAATCCATCCCTAACCTTCCCTTCTCTGCTACACAGTCCCTCAGGTAATCCGGTCACCCCATTATGTGTAGTCACTCACCTTCCAAATTCCTCGACATCCCCTATCTTGGAAGATCCATTCCTTGGAAAGGTTTCCTTACATTGGAAGGTTAACAACCAAACAATATACCTGCCACAAAACCATCATTGATGTCATAGCATACTCATGGAAATGAATGGACACTATTGGGTACCAATGACACAACTACTCATAAAGTGATTTACCAGCATACTACTACATGTTCTAATTTCTTTCACTATTGTTGCTAATTTTACAGTTAGTTTCAACCACCCAACGAGACATTTATGTGCTTCTTGTACCAAGCACATCACTTCCATTAGATTTAAAATAAATTGAAATAAATTTACATCATACCTCATTGGTAGCTTGTCAATAAGGTACACATGCAATCCTATTTACTTCCTATCACAACAAGTCAAACTAACATGTTTGACCAAATCATCATGTATACACATATCACATTAGGTTAGTTCAAAACAAAATCATCATACATAAAAATTATAAATCACATGTAACCATCATAAAGTAGAATCATAGATCACATGTGATCATCATAGACCAAAATCATAAATCACATGTATATTAAAACTGAAATAAACTACTGATTCTTATCCTTTAGTCCATCCTTAGCTTCTACCCTTGTCTTTATTATTTATGCACATCAGATTGGTTTCGACACTCGACAAACACCTAGTTCCTTATGTTCAAATATGTACACATACACATAGTGTGAATCGCACACATATAACCACACTCGAAATACATCATGACACATACACCTACACCTGGTGTACAACAAAACCCAATACATACTCCTACATCATGTGTAAAACACAATATACATATGTATACATAGTACAACACAATAAATACACTTGTCACACTACTGTGACTACACAATGCAAATACATAGTATCGCATGCTCACAACACATCATGTATTACATGCAAAAAATACCACATGTACATCAATACCATATGTATAGCAAGTATACAGTACCACCTATACATAGCACCACTTGCAAAATGTGCACATCACATGTATACAACACCACCTATACAACGTGTACATAATACCATACGTACAGAGAATCACATGCACAACATGTACACAACACCACATGTACAGGGTCCCACAACCACGACATGTACTTAACACCACCTACACACATCACCACATGTACAACATGTACATAGCACCACATGCACACAATGGTTACACGTCATTTTGTCGCATTAGGAAAATGATCATTGGTTTGGATCTTTCACTACCCATAAATGTGTTCCAAAGCATTCCCCTGCAAGAATCCAAACTATCTAAAAGAGAATATATTTCATGGATCCCATAGTTCAAAACCCTGTTTTTGGCTTCCAATGTAGTGCCCTAGTCAATATCTGTGCATATGTAGAAAGGTCCATTAGGAAATGGGCATACGTGCACTTTCACTTACAGTGTGGCCTGCACACATGACTTAACAAATGTAAAAATAAAAGTAAATTATGTAGGTATTGCTAGTCATATCTTTCCCAACTAACAAGCTTCGAATGGATTCTTATTCATCCCTGATCCCTCCCATCATAGAGCTTCTCCCTCTCTTTATGGAACCCATATCCCACCATTAGTGCATATCATCCCTTGGGAAATGGATCCCATACTTCCCCCTCTTGGCATATAAAGCTAACATAGGATTGAGGATTGAGGACGGTTGTTAGAAGTAGGCCTATGCTGCAAGAATAAGGTTGGAAAGTTATTCATTCAAGAAGAGGGTTGGAGATTGTGGGAGGAGACTTACAAAATCAAGGCTAATGGTTGTAAGGATATTCTCCATTTTATTAATATAAAGGAAATTATTCTTTCTCAATTACATCTTTGTTGATATGATTTGTGGGATTCCTTGATCACCTATGTAGATTGTGATTGCATATTGATCAGTTCATGATACATGATTGGTTAATTAGTCCATTTATCTCTTACGATTATATTTTGAATGATTTTATCTCTTGTTTATTTCTATCTATTCATATCTCCTTTAGGATGTCCTGGAGAATTTGTGGGGAGCAACGGGAGGATCTCTAAATCATCAAGGAGCAGATGAACGAAATATTTGGAGGGGAATTCATCATTCATTTCTTTTAAATAGCAACTGGCCTCTGTTAGGTTCCTATACCAATAGGAATCATAATTTTGAATGACTAAAGTTAAGCCTTGTATTATTGTACATACCTTTTCTTTCTACAAATGGTTTCCATATTAAAAATTTAAACAATGTAAAGAGGGTATGTCCTAAAAGAAAAATAAAAGGACAAAAAGAATAAGAAATAGTCAAGAAAAATGAAAAGATATGAACCCCAAAAAGCAAAAAGAGACCATGAAAGTGTGCAAGTCTAAATTCCACTACTATTTACTTTTATGTACAATAATGATTGTGTGCATCTTGTTATTCATGCCACAATCCATGGTAATCAAACGATTTAATCTTGACTATATCATGCTTTGAATTTTATGTTTATATTTAAAGAATAAAATCTAACCAAACAGTTTAATCTTGGCAGATCAATAAATAGGTAGAGAAAATAAAAGGAGCTCATAATATTAATCTAAGCCCTTGGATGATATATGGTTATAATTAGATATATTAATTTTTCAAAATAAAAATCGAAGATAAGGGTTTGCTAGCCTAAATGCACCCACATAAAATGAAGAAAAAATGTTAGGGTAGGTAATGCGTAAGTAGAAGAAAGGTTGCTAAAGTATAAAGTTGATTGGATCAAAACATATTCATCATGCTTAGACATATGTGCTAATATGCATGGTCAATTATGAACGCAAAAGCAAAGGTTTACAAGTTATTTTAATTAACTCTTGTTGAGGGCCCCGAAATCGGGTCAACAACAAGGGGGATACCCACCCGGTCCGGAGCCTGGTTGGCGGCTCCTTGCCCGTTTGTAGTAGCGGGTCCGACTGGGGATAACGGGACCAACTTCCCGATGCAAGGGGTGTGTGTGTGTGTAAGTTTTGATTTATGCTGTTTCTAGAGAGCTTTTGAGAACTAATTTTAATCTAACTCATCATCTGGCTATAAGCTGCTAAAATCAGAATAAAAATAACATATACAACCTACGCTAACCCGGGATATATCATTTCCATCATGCGATCTAAAAAGATTTCATATAATAACTGGTAATGAAGATTATTCAGCTACTATAAGAATATAAACCATTTAAGATAAACCATTCTGCATAAGAAGTTAAACAAGACAGTTGTGGACTTCATATCACATGATAAATCATTCATATGTCAAACATAAACAGATGATTCCACCGTACAAAAGTGCCAAATGGTAACCATAAATCTATACATTAACATACAAATAATATCAGCTGCATATCACTTTAAGCAAATCAATAGAAATTCGTCAAGAGATAAAAGTACCATTTATGACTAATTTCTACTCACAAACTTCAAGCAATAATGATCTACTTCTACTTACTTCGAACGCCTACTAAGAGTACAAAAATGCAACATCAGTAGCAGACATTAAAATGCAAATATAAATAAATCCGATCCTTCCATTCATCAAACCCTCCTCTGAGGTGCAGAAGTGCATGTTCTGAGGACAAGTTTTTGACAAATTTCTGGACCCTTCTCCAATGCAATGAGAAGGGTTGAAATACTACTACCTAATCTTAATAATAGTATGTTTACAAAATTGAGGATACGGTTCTCAAATGACCGCCCTTTTTCTAATTTAGTTAAAAAGGAAAAAACAACATTCTAAATGAAACTACTTCTGAATTTGGTCTCTGAAGTTGCAGCTGTCAAGCATAGGCTTGAGAAGAGTAGGCTGGCTGATTTCTGTGCTTAGCTGGGCTGCGAAAACGGCATCCATAAGAGCTGGCGCTACCTTCTCGGTTGCGTTCATGATGCATCTTACTGTCATGCATTGGCTGTGTGGCTTAACTAAGTAAGTCCAATAACTTTCCCAATTTAGTCTAGCCAATGCCTGGATTGTTTTCCCGTTTGCCTGCGTTCTCTGTCTCCATTCTGCCTCCAGTTGCAACGTGCTCGGTAGGTACCCCGGGGTGGTTTCTGAAATCAAATTAGCCCTATGTAAATTTTCATTTACACAGTCGATAAGGATGCTCGCTTGTGTCGCCGCTGTCTCTGCTGCTTGCTCCGCCTGTGTGATTTGTTCGTCCCATTTGTTAAAGAGCAGCTCCTTATGATTTTCATTAATCTTGGGTGCTCCCGCTCTTTTCCCTTCCTCGTCATTTTGCCAAGTTAGATATTCTGTTACTCTTTTGTTGGCCTGGTCGTAGTCGTTCCGCAATTCCACCACCTGGCTGGTGATCTTGTCGCTTATTTCACAAAAATGCCTCCATTGTGATATTCTACGTACCATATCTTCCTGTTGCTGTGACAGTTGGTCGTTCAAGCCGATGGACTCTGAAATGAACTCTGACAGCTTAGGTTCATCTTTATGCATTTCTTGCACCGTCTGCAGCTGCTTTTCTTTTTCTTCAAGACTTCTTTGATAGCTCACCTGCATCTGGCGAAAGTCTTCTTGTAGCTTTTCGAGCTGTCTGGAGGCTTCAGTGTTCGCATTGGCTTGCTGCAACTGTTGTTGTAGCAGTTGTATTTGATTTTCATGTTCTTTTAGAAGTTGCTGGACTTCAGAGGCCTTGTCGATGGTTGCAGAAGCATATGCTCCTGCAATCTGAGACAGTTTCGTAAGATTCTCGGTTGGATTACTATTCGGGTCTTTCCACAAGACATCTAGATGTTCAGCATCTTGAGATAGTGCATTCTCAAGTTTCCTCTTCTTTCTTTGTCTCCTTACAACTGCTTTGTGCTGGGGGCTGTAGAATACGTCCAGTGGAGGAATTTCTTCTACGCTGAGTAGAAGTTCTGAGGATGGAGCGATAGGGAGATGCTCCGTTTCTACGGCACTACTGACTATGGTTGAGACGACCTCTTGCACCACCTGTGTATTGCTCACAGGTGTCTTTGGGGTTTGACCTTCAAGATTAATTAATTCATTGAAGGTGTCCCATTCTTTATCCAACTCTACTGTGACAAGAGGTGTTTCAACGACAGGAGGGGGAACCTCTCTTGGTGGCGAGGCGATAACTTGCTGCTGAGCTCTTCGTTCAGTTCTTTGTTATGCACAGACTCTTCAGGATGTTTAGATATTTCTTTTGCGGTGCTGGACTTAGATCTGGAAGCGCTGAAGACTCCGCTAAGGCTGATGCTCGAAGTCGGTTCTCTAGTAGCTACTCACAGTCCTTCCAGTGGAATACTAGCCAATCTTCTCTCTCTGAACAATGTGAATTTCCGAAGGTCGTCTGGAGACAATCTTGACTGAGCTTCTTGCAAAACTTCCTTGAGCGAGTCCTTGTTCAGGAAGAGATCATCAAACAGATCTTTGTTCCCAAAGAATACCCTTGTCTTGAGATTGGTTGTAAATTCCTGGGCCACTTTATGTGGATCGAATGGTCTCGATGAGAACTTAAATAGTTGGAGACACGTCACATTCTCCACCTCATCAAAGGCGTGTCCCACATCGAACAAAGAGAAGACCCCACAAGTGATGGGAAATGGAGGCCAAATGGCCTTCTTTTTGTCCTTTAGTTCTTTTGTTAAGCCGCCTTCAGAACAAGTTTGATAAGCAATTTCCCGGGCCAACAATTAATCAGGAACATACAAAGGTAGGACATGTGGAGGTACAGTGCTTCCAAAAACTCGAATATAGGTAAACCATTCTTCCCCAAACCATCTCGCGATGGGGAGGATGTCAGCTTGGGCCTCGGGAGAGCACCTTGGGGGGTCCTTATCATATATCATTCTATGTATGGGAAATATGAGCCCATGGCAAATCTGGTAAAAATGAGGGGCAAACTGGGAATCCCATAAAACTTTATGATAGACATGAATGGGCAATGGGTCTTTGGTAGTCCATTTCGAACCCATATTAGGGAATTTCGATACAAGACAGACAGAGTCCATTATATAGGCAGACAGATAAAAAGGACGATAGGTCCTTTGGGAGAAGGATCTCTTAGAACGGTAGTGGATAAGCGCCGTGTATAGAGTGTCAGAAAAGATTTTGGCCCAATCCACTATCTCAGAACTAGTCACGGCATCAATTAACGGTAACCATTTAGATGAGAACTTATTGATATCGGGCTTACCAAAAAGCCTACAGAGCATGGCTGCAGCAAAACAATATGGAGAGGTGAGGGAACCAGTGCTATACATACCGTTCTTATCTTTTTTCAACGGCTCATCTCTTCTTGACCATTCCTTAGTAGTGTCTGATAGGTCCGGATTCTCCACTGCAAACTTCCTAACAAACTCTGCATTATAGGTCGCTTGTGGTTCAGGAAGATGATACATGAGCTTCAGGTCTGAGGCAGCAAACGATCCCACGAGCCCATATCCCTGGACTTTGAATTGTCTATGATGTAACTCCGCATCATCTAAAATCCATTTGATCATGTCTGTATATGGTAGAATCTTCGGCCTTGCCGCTATTCTATGGAGGAAAGAACACGCCAGGTCTTCCATGGATGCCTCTGAAGGATGTGATGCACCCGCGACAGCAGCAGTTTCCTTGACTATTCTAGGGTTCTCTCCTTCTAACAGCCTATACATGCCTTCCCATGTTGAGATACCTGCATCTTTATTGCATGCAGTATCTGTGTACAGGGGCGCCATCTCCTTGGTCTTCTCTCTTGTTTCTGAGCTTTGAGATTTGTTCTTCTTCCCCATTTCGCTTAAGGTTTCTATCTGATTTTGCCTTCACACTTTGCTCCTGCAGGTTATGAGTAAAATGGAAAGATTGATCAGAAAGGTGATGGGAGAGTTTTAAATGCAAGAGATAAATCAGATACGCCACCTTATGTGAAGCAATTCCGCATTAAGTCACGCGTCTTTATTCCACTTAATAACTGACAACCGATTTATTACTATCATTAAAAGCGCATAATTCCAAGTCAGGTTATAGTAAGTGGCTTTTCTTTGGGTGGCGCGCCCGAGGGATTCGTATTAAGGTGCTTTTATGATCTACCAACGTACCCTTGCATGTCGCGCAATCGCAAACAATAGTGATCGCAATATCGCAGATCGCCATATCGCAGATCGCAATATCGCAGATCGCAATAACTCAATGCTTGTTAATCTTCACCTGCCTCATTTCTGCGATATACGATCGCGCGATCGCAATATCGCAAATCGGCAGGTTTGTAAGCTTTTCTTTATGGGTACTAGCATGTTGTGGTGCGATGTTGTTATTAATACTGATGTGGTGTGCATATTGGTCTTTTAGAAGGGAAATGAAGGTGTTTCTTATTCCTTTGTGATGCAACCTTAAAGATTTGCTTCCATGAACACTGGTTTAGGCTTAAGTCACTCAAGAAACTTTTTCTAAGTGCATGTTTGTACTTTAGAATGAAATCTTTGCTTTTCCAAAAATTAACTAAGGGTCCCCATTCATTCTAGCATCGTGGCTGATACTAGATTGAACGAAAAAAGGGGGGGGTTGTTGCTGGCCACAACAATTGGCGATTCACTTGGGAGAACCAGTTATCTCTGTTCTTTTTCTATTGACGTCTTTCAGACTCCTAAAAAAAAATTTCTCGGGAATTTTGAACTTTATTATAAAAAGATAAAAACAAATGATACTTCAAAGCATCAATGATGTTTTGTTTCAGCCCCATTTTATTTCAATTATTTGCATTCCCAGATTGTTTTCGAATTCAGGTCAGTTATTACTTGGTCTTGTAAAAAACATAAAAATAAAGTGTTCTCTATGTATCAACCCTTTTTAAGAATGCTCCTTTGTCGCAGGTAGAGCCACTGCTGCCAGCAGGCGTCCATAGCCTCGACAGGGTTACCTATTATCCAGGAATGATCCTTTATCCTGCTTAAGGTTATTTACAACTCTTTCAGAAAAAATCCCTTTCTTGATGCCTTTTCCTTTTTTATTCTCTAAAGAACAATGTCTTGGTTTGGTGGCCAAATTATGACACAGTCATTCACTTGATTTACACTTTTGCTGAACAAGCTGGCTCATGATGAGACCCCTTGTCTTTTGATTGCAACAATCTTGAGTCATTGCCCTGTTTTGGTAGACAGTTTCGGCAACGTCAGCAAGTTATAATATCTGTGATCATGATAAGTCGGCTCATGATGAGACCTCTTATTCCTTGAGATATAGCATCTTTTTAGGTCATTCTTCTGAATGTCGTGTTTTCCTTCAGCAGGGAGGAAATCAAATTCTCTTTCCTTAAGAAAGTTCTGGGCGACAATGATGGGGCTGCTTTTGGTAGTGGCTGTTTTCACAGAGAATCTTTATTTTAATGTTGATACCTTTCATTGTGCTGACCTAAAACGAATTTTTTACTGAGATAGCTTTTTTTTTTCTCTTAAATTTTTTGGAGCTGAAACTATCATCATTTCTGGGTTAAAGTTCTATTGATAATAAAGATCAAATTCTCAAAAGACTTGCTATTCATAGGAGCCGAAGTTCAAAATCTTAAACAGAGACAAGGCATCTTTAGCAAATGTCAAATACTGCTTAGTCAGAACCAACTTTATTTGAGAAAGGCGAACATTCTCTAGGGTCATGTAGAGAATATAACTAACTTTGCCTATCAATTATTTTGAAAGCAAAACTAATAACCTAGCTAAATTACTCCTACTCCTATTCTAATTATATACAGGAAATAACTAAGTAAAATGGTATTTCCAATGGAACCAACGATTCATTATTATCCCTAGCCACATGAATTTTCCAAGCATTGGTAAAAAGAATCGAATTTCTCTTGGATTGAATTTGTTGGCTAGGGAATAAGAACTTACAAACTCAATTGGAATTCTGTCTGATTTTATTTTCTCATGAGAGGTTTCTTCTAACTGAGTACCTATTGGATCATAAAAATTGGGATGGATTTCTTTTGTGATTTGGTGATCTTTCAATAGGAGGGATAACAAGTCAAATTGTGAAATGGGTTTTTTAGTTTCGATGGTTTGTAACCCATTGCTTGTTGACGTTGAGTTTTTGGTGATTTTGTTTGAAATGAAAGTTCTTATATGTAAATCACTGAAATCTAATCTATTAAAATTTTGAAAATCTAAAAAGAGATTGGATTTTGTACAAAATGAACTTGAGTGAGAGAGAAATGATTGGGTATCTATACAAATTGTGGTATCGCACAACTGGGAGTTATTTGTGATTTGTTGCTTTTCACAAGAACTGGCCAAGTTTTGTGAATCAAGAACTGATTTATGATCGCGAACAGGGATGAAACTTTCCTCTTGATATGAATCATAGATTGGAGTATCGTCTTGGATAGTAAAATTATTCAAATGCGCTTTTGCCTTGAGGTGAGGGTTAGCTGGTATAATTCCTGATCTAAGATGTTTTTTATCGTCTGACCTTAGTTGAGTTAATTGTGATAACTCATCATCATCACGATCGGCAAAGAAACTATCACAAAAGACCTTACAGTGTCCCCTAGGTTCCTCTTTTTCATTATATGTTTTCAGACGAGGAAGGTGAGGCAGCTCTCGTTTAATATGGGTCAAAGGCTGTGTTAAAGTGGTCTCTTTATTTTGAAAACCCAATGATGGTTCATTTGAATAACCCTCTGTGTCCGTTGAGATATGCTTAATATTATGAGGGGAAAAATCATCATCACTAAAAACATTGGGGTAAAGAGAAAAATGTAAATCTGGAACAACGCATTTAACAGAATCAACTAAATCTCGTTCATCAGATTCACTATAAGCATCGGGTTTTAGATCATACCTTTTTGTGCCGATACTTTTCGGAAGAGAAACAGTAGGGGGATCTAACCTTGGCATTAGCATTTGTTGATTTGAAATGATATTGTCTGACTCGATGTCGAAGTCATCTTCTGGTGCTAAGGTATTTTCCCTTTCGGTATTTTCGCCTTTGTTTTCTGGTGTCAGAGCATGCAATACTCCTAGGCTGAATTCTGTTTGGTCAGGTACAGGAGGTAGGAAATACTCATCATAATCTGAAGATTCTTCATCTGTGAGCTCGTTCTCGAGGTCATATTGTAGACACTTAAGATGAAATCGCATATTGAAATCCCTTACGGGTTCGTCTTCTTTCCGCAGATAGTCGATTTCATCATATACCTGGTCGTATTCATAGCAATCAAATTCCAAGATGAAAATCCTAATGAATTGGTCCCAGCTGTGAACTGATGCAACTGGGAGGCTTCTGCACCATTTTCTAGCTTCCGCTGTGAGTGTAAGAGTAAAAATCCTGCACAAAACGCCTTTGTCAATTTTTTGAATATCGGAACTCAAAACTCTTTGAATGAATTGCAGGGCGTGATGAAATGCAGAAGAATTATTCTTACCATTGAATTTTACCTGAGACAATAGCCTTACCACATCTGGTGGAGTGTTGGAAGAGGCAGGAACATGGATGCAACTCCAAATAGGAATTCTGTGAGTAGCCATCCCGTTTCAAGATTTATAATTAAAAACATTCCAATCAGACAATGTGCTCAGGCCCTCCTTCTAGCGCCAAATATGTTGAGGGCCCCGAAATCGGGTCGACAACAAGGGGGATACCCACCCGGTCCGGAGCTTGGTTGGCGGCTCCTTGTCCATTTGGAGTAGCGGGTCCGACTAGGGATAACAGGACCAGCTTCCCGATGCAAGGGGTGTGTGTGTGTGTAAGTTTTGATTTATGCTGTTTCTAGAGAGCTTTTGAGAACTAATTTTAATCTAACTCATCATCTGGCTATAAGCTGCTAAAATCATAATAAAAATAACATATACAACCTACGCTAACCCGGGATATATCATTTCCATCATGCGATCTAAAAAGTTTTCATATAATAACTGGTAATGAAGATTATTCAGCTACTATAAGAATATAAACCATTTAAGATAAACCATTCTGCATAAGAAGTTAAACAGGACAGTTGTGGACTTCATATCACATGATAAATCATTCATATGTCAAACATAAACAGATGATTCCACCGTACAAAAGTGCCAAATGGTAACCATAAATCTATACATTAACATACAAATAATATCAGCTGCATATGACTTTAAGAAAATCAATAGAAATTCGTCAAGAGATAAAAGTACCATTTATGACTAATTTCTACTCACAAACTTCAAGCAATAATGATCTACTTCTACTTACTTCGAACGCCTACTAAGAGTACAGAAATGCAACATCAGTAGCAGACATTAAAATGCAAATATAAATAAATCCGATCCTTCCATTCATCAAACCCTCCTCTGAGGTGCAGAAGTGCATGTTCTGAGGACAAGTTTTTGACAAATTTCTGGACCCCTCTCCAATGCAAATGAAAAGGGTTGAAATGCTAATACCTAATCTTAATAATAGTATGTTTACAAAATTGAGGATATGGTTCTCAAATGACCGCCCTTTTTCTAATTTAGTTAAAAAGGAAAAAACAACATTCTAAATGAAACTACTTCTGAATTTGGTCTCTGAAGTTGCAGCTGTCAAGCATAGGCTTGAGAAGAGTAGGCTGGCTGATTTCTGTGCTTAGCTGGGCTGCGAAAACGGCATCCATAAGAGCTGGCGCTACCTTCTCGGCTGCGTTCATGATGCATCTTACTGTCATGCATTGGCTGTGTGGCTTAACTAAGTAAGTCCAATAACTTTCCCAATTTAGTCTAGCCAATGCCTGGATTGTTTTCCCGTTTGCCTGCGTTCTCTGTCTCCATTCTGCCTCCAGTTGCAACGTGCTCGGTAGGTACCCTGGGTGGTTTCTGAAATCAAATTAGCCCTATGTAAATTTTCATTTACACAGTCGATAAGGATGCTCGCTTGTGTCGCCGCTGTCTCTGCTGCTTGCTCCGCCTGTGTGATTTGTTTGTCCCATTTGTTAAAGAGAAGCTCCTTATGATTTTCATTAATCTTGGGTGCTCCCGCTCTTTTCCCTTCCTTGTCATTTTGCCAAGTTAGATATTCTGTTACTCTTTTGTTGGCCTGGTCGTAGTCGTTCCGCAATTCCACCACCTGGCTGGTGATCTTGTCGCTTATTTCACAAAAATGCCTCCATTGTGATATTCTACGTACCATATCTTCCTGTTGCTGTGACAGTTGGTCATTCAAGCCGATGGACTCTGAAATGAACTCTGACAGCTTAGGTTCATCTTTATGCATTTCTTGCACCGTCTGCAGCTGCTTTTCTTTTTCTTCAAGACTTCTTTGATAGCTCACCTGCATCTGGCGAAAGTCTTCTTGTAGCTTTTCGAGCTGTCTGGAGGCTTCAGTGTTCACATTGGCTTGCTGCAACTATTGTTGTAGCAGTTGTATTTGATTTTCATGTTCTTTTAGAAGTTGCTGGACTTCAGAGGCCTTGTCGATGGTTGCAGAAGCATATGCTCCTGCAATCTGAGACAGTTTCGTAAGATTCTCGGTTGGATTACTATTCGGGTCTTTCCACAAGACATCTAGATGTTCAGCATCTTGAGATAGTGCATTCTCAAGTTTCCTCTTCTTTCTTTGTCTCCTTACAACTGCTTTGTGCTGGGGGCTGTAGAATACGTCCAGTGGAGGAATTTCTTCTACGCTGAGTAGAAGTTCTGAGGATGGAGAGATAGAGAGATGCTCCGTTTCTATGGCACTGTTGAGTATGAGACGACCTCTTGCACCACCTGTGTATTGCTCACAGGTGTCTTTGGGGTTTGACCTTCAAGATTAATTAATTCATTGAAGGTGTCCCATTCTTTATCCAACTCTACTGTGACAAGAGGTGTTTCAACGACAGGAGGGAGAACCTCTCTTGGTGGCGAGGTGATAACTTGCTACTGAGCCATCGCACTTGATTGAGCTGTGTCTTTGATTGTTTCTTCGTTCAGTTCTTTGTTATGCACAGACTCTTCAGGATGTTTAGATATTTCTTTTGTGGCGCTGGACTTAGATCTGGAAGCGCTGGAGTCTCCGCTAAGGCTGATGCTCGGAGTCAGTTCTCTAGTAGCTACTCGCAGTCCTTCCAGTGGAATACTAGCCAGTCTTCTCTCTCTGAACAATGTGAATTTCTGAAGGTCGTCTGGAGACAATCTTGACTGAGCTTCTTGCAAAACTTCCTTGAGCGAGTCCTTGTTCAGGAAGAGATCATCAAACAGATCTTTCTTCCCAAAGAATACCCTTGTCTTGAGATTGGTTGTAAATTCCTGGGCCACTTTATGTGGATCGAATGGTCTCGATGAGAACTTAAATAGTTGGAGACACGTCACATTCTCCACCTCATCAAAAGCGTGTCCCACATCGAACAAAGAGAAGACCCCACAAGTGACGGGAAATGGAGGCCAAATGGCCTTCTTTTTGTCCTTTAGTTCTTTTGTTAAGCCGCCTTCAGAACAAGTTTGATAAGCAATTTCCCGGGCCAACAATTTATCAGGAACATACAAAGGTAGGACATGTGGAGGTACAGTGCTTCCAAAAACTCGAATATAGGTAAACCATTCTTCCCCAAACCATCTCGCGATGGGGAGGATGTCAACTTGGGCCTCGGGAGAGCACCTTGGGGGGTCCTTATCATATATCATTCTATGTATGGGCAATATGAGCCCATGGCAAATCTGGTAAAAATGAGGGGCAAACTGGGAATCCCATAAAACTTTATGATAGACGTGAATGGGCAATGGGTCTTGGGTAGTCCATTTCCAACCCATAGTAGGGAATTTCGATACAAGACAGACAGAGTCCATTATATAGGCAGACAGATAAAAAGGAGGATAGGTCCTTTGGGAGAAGGATCTCTTAGAACGGTAGTGGAGAACCATCATGTATAGAGTGTCAGAAAGGATTTTGGCCCAATCCACTATCTCAGAACTAGTCGCGGCATCAATTAACGGTAACCATTCAGATGAGAACTTATTGATATCGGGCTTACCAAAAAGCCTACAGAGCATGGCTGCAGCAAAACAATATGGAGAGGTGAGGGAACCAGTGCTATACATACCGTTCTTATCTTTTTTCAACGGCTCATCTCTTCTTGACCATTCCTTAGTAGTGTCTGATAGGTCTGGATTCTCCACTGCAAACTTCCTAACAAACTCTGCATTATAGGTCGCTTGTGGTTCAGGAAGATGATACATGAGCTTCAGGTCTGAGGCAGCAAACGATCCCACGAGCCCATATCCCTGGACTTTGAATTGTCTATGATGTAACTCCGCATCATCTAAAATCCATTTGATCATGTCTGTATACGGTAGAATCTTCGGCCTTGCCGCTATTCTATGGAGGAAAGAACACGCCAGGTCTTCCATGGATGCCTCTGAAGGATGTGATGCACCTGCGACAGCAGCAGTTTCCTTGACTATTCTAGGGTTCTCTCCTTCTAAAAGCCTATACATGCCTTCCCATGTTGAGATACCTGCATCTTTATTGCATGCAGTATCTGTGTACAGGGGCGCCATCTCCTTGGTCTTCTCTCTTGTTTCTGAGCTTTGAGCTTTGTTCTTCTTCCCCATTTCGCTTAGCGTTTCTATCTGATTTTGCCTTCACACTTTGCTCCTGCAGGTTATGAGTAAAATGGAAAGATTGATCAGAAAGGTGATGGGAGAGTTTTAAATGCAAGAGATAAACCAGATACGCCACCTTACGTGAAGAAATTCCGCATTAAGGCATGCGTCTTTATTCCACTTAATAACTGACAACCGATTTATTACTATCATTAAAAGCGCATAATTCCAAGTCAGGTTATAGTAAGTGGCTTTTCTTTGGGTGGCGCGCCCGAGGGATTCGTATTAAGGTGCTTTTATGATCTGCCAACGTACCCTTGCATGTCGCGCAATCGCAAACAATAGTGATCGCAATATCGCAGATCGCCATATCGCAGATCGCAATATCGCAGTTCGCAATAACTCAATGCTTGTTAATCTTCGCCTGCCTCATTTCTGCGATATGCGATCGCGCGATCGCAATATCGCAAATTGGCAGGTTTGTAAGCTTTTCTTTATGGGTACTAGCATGTTGCGGTGCGATGTTCTTATTAATACTGAGGCAGTGTGCATATTGGTCTTTTAGAAGGGAAATGAAGGTGTTTCTTATTCCTTTGTGATGCAACCTTAAAGATTTGCTTCCATGAACACTGGTTTAGGCTTAAGTCACTCAAGAAACTTTTTCTAAGTGCATGTTTGTACTTTAGAATGAAATCTTTTCTTTTCCAAAAATTAACTAAGGGTCCCCATTCATTCTAGCATCGTGGCTGATACTAGATTGAACGAAAAAAGGGGGGGGTTGTTGCTGGCCACAACAACTCCCCCTTAGTCATTTTTCCCCTATACTTACTAATTTCCTATCGACAAGCATGTTCTAGTACTTTTAATCCTTCAAGTCAAAGAGTCTCAAAGCATTTCTCTAAATTTTGGTGGGACTAGACCCTCGGCTTAATGACTTATGTACATCATGCTAGAATCCACTTCATAAAAGTCATCCCCCTTCATTTCCCCAATAAAACACTTTTTCCTAAGGTTAAACTCCATTAGCCTATGAAAAGTGAGAAATAACATGTTAGATCCCATTTCATTCAAAAACGCACAAAATATTTTATCCTAAGTTAAGTGTATGTAAAGGAAATGTACAAATATTACATTACACTTAATAGTATTTTCATCTCCGCTCATTTCATTTCATATTAATTTCTAATTTAATTATATATCTGCCATAATCCTCTTTTCCTTTTATATAAATAAATCCCTATGTATTATCCCCACCCATAGTTTAATTATAAACTATTGTTTTATTCTATTCCCCCTGATGAAACCCACATAACCCATCAATTCTTTATGAAGTTAGGTTAAACCTTCACTAAACCCATGTGATCCCTTGACCCCATGATTAACCCCGCAATAATCACAATCCACCGTATTTAGAGTCCTTGGCCCCCCCCTAAACCTCTGTCCATTTCCTCTGTGCTAGTCTGCCACCCGACTACCGTCAAATCATCTGTGCCTAAATCAAACAGTGCATAGCCATATTTGGCTCACACGACGCCTAAACATTAGCCGAAGTTAAACCCTGTCATTAAACCTGACCCAATCAATTAATCACAAACCACCAAAGATTAAAGTCCTGCACCCCCCGACACCTCAGTTAATTTCAACCTAGCACCTCCCTTGCCTGACTACCGATCGATCACCATCCCCCTCATTCGACAGTCCACAACCATATTAGCCACGCCTGATGGCCGATTATTACCCGCGTGATAAAGTAGTTTTCCCCGGCCACCCAACTGCTACGTGTTAATTACTAGAGTAGATCAGGTGACCCCTCCCAAATACCACTTGACCCTCATAAACGGTGCGATGGCTTGGAAAACTGCCTCCCTGCATAAGACAAGAACATCACTATTTACTTAACTAATCTTGTGCTAAATTTAAAAAGTTTCCTGATAAAACCCAAAAACCCTCATCTTCATTCCTTTTGCCCTACTGCACAGTAAAACTTACCAAACCCTTCCGGCACCACCCTGAACCTTTGCAACAAAATTCCACCTCTGATTACTTTCAAAATATTGCCATGTCTCCTTCCCCAGACATCCCTGTGCAATAAAGCAATCAATTTCCTTTCCTGCGAACATATGTTTTCTTAATGATTGTTTTATTTTGCAGGTAATTAGCAGAAGACCAGAGCTTGGATAAACATTTTTTATACTAGTCACAAAAATTGTTTACTCCAAGACTCGAAAGGAAATCTATTTAAAAACGTTCCTTCAGAAGAAGAATACAGTTATACACACAATGAGGAAAGAAATTATTCACATAGAGACATTGATTGTTAAAACAAAGTAACCTAACAGAGCATACAGTCAAAACACAAAGAGACCAAACATACAGAAAGTTGATCAATATCGATTACCATATGTTGATACATATAAAAAACTAAATAATTTACTATTGAAATACACAGTGAAAAGTTAAAATGTAGAGTAAAAGTAAAAACACAGTAAAGGATATTGACAAGTCGTTAAAGTAAAAGTGTATCAAATCAAAGAGTATCTGTGTCAAAGAGTATCAAATGAAAGCCAAAAGTAAATTAAGCTTCCAATGTGAATAACCAAACAACAAAGAGCATAAATGGCTAAAACCAAACCATAAAGGCCAACAACACCACAATAATTGGGACAGCATGAAAGCAGTTCGATAGTTGTCTCTATCTTCTTGGTAGAAGATATTTCTATTTCCTGGATTAAATCTCAAGTTAGTTTGAAATATTTTGTAATAATGTTTTTATAAATACTTCACAATTTGAAGTATGTAGGTGGATCCTTAGACATTTCTATAGACTTCTTGATGAAAAGACTGTAAAGCTATTATATCATTGACTGAGCCAGCAAGCTGGATTGAGGAATAAAGACAAGATATTTCATAGGATTCATGTGTTGAGCGAAGTGCAAACAAGTATTCTCTTATGTTATTGTTATCTTTCTTAAATTTTTTCTACAATCTTTAATGTATTTCTGAATATGAATGTTATAACTGGAACAATATCTTAGAATTTGTTTAATTACACTTTGTTTTAATTGCTCCTTAGTTTAGGTTGTTTCTTGCTAATCCAGATCAAAATATTCTTAAGTGCCCCTTGATTTTGTGGCCTCCATTCCTCATTTACATCTCGGTCTGAGAATTCTTAATTGCTCCCTCACCCTCATTAAAACCATTTCACCCCTCTGTTCCAAAGATCTGCACTTTACCCTACTAGTTTTCACTTTGAACATTCCATTTAGTGAGTTGATCCAGTTCTGCTGCCCTTCTATTGACTCCATAGCCCAATGGTTTGAAGACCTCATTCTATCCATTTGTTTTAAGGATTCCATCATCCAATCTTCAATACAAATTAAAAACCTCCCCTGAACATTCATAACTAGCCTAAAATCCCAGCAGACAAAGCTAAATCATATAGAGAGAGCCCTCTCTGAGCCTAGGTTGGCTAGAGTCTATGCCCAAAAGTTGGTTTGTGGGTACCTCACACATTTTCTTTATTATAATAACTTCTAGGGAAATTTCTGAATGATAACATAGTGGCGACCATATTGGGGACCATCGAATCCTCAGTGCTAATAAAGCTTTAAGAAAATTCCAAATCTACATTTTGATCCTCTTAAAGTCATTTGTTAGAAGTTATTTTGAAAAATCTCATTAAAACAATTAAGAAATATGAAATTCTGGCTTCTAGGAAGACTCATTTTACTACGGCTAAACTAGATCCAAAACCTAGCCCAGTAGTTGATAACCCCAACCTAATTTCAAAAAAATCTAAAAAAGAAGAAAGTTCGATTTGTCAAATACCATAAGTTAAAGCTAACTCATGTCCTGATGAGTGGTTATTTCCCCTTTGATGTGCGATTTGACCTTTCATTATTTAGTACAAAATCTGATAATGCAATCAATGAAACTTTCCTAGATCCTAAATTTATTGCAGACCTTGAAATTCAACAGGCCAACAAATCAATTGATGAATACATTCTGAAATCTCCACAATCATCCATTAATACTACCACGACCCCTGAGCTTTCTGAACAATTGTCCACTACTTTGAGTTCACCATTGTTCCCTTCAACTTCAACAATAATACCTTTTGAAGTCCATTCTTCACCACCATTTATACCTTCACTCCCTCACCAACCTATCATTACTCATTCATCATCTACTAGTCCTGGTTCTTCATCCACTATTGCATCATCTCCAAGTACCTCAACCCCACATCTCAGCCCCTCCCAACTTACAACAATGGAAAATAGATATGTTCCCCTTGTTTTACATGCCCAACTTCATGCTATGCCTACAGATTATCAAAGTAATATTTTCCTATTTAATGCTACTGGTCATTACACCACCCAACAGCATGTAAACAAGATGTTTGACTTTTTTGAATTACATGAAATAGATGAAGCAGATGTCCAAATGAGACTCATTGCCCAAGCTTTGACTCGTGATGTCAAGAAGTCGTTTAAAGCCTTTCTTACCAACTACATTGTAGACCTAGCAAATTTTCAAAGATTATTTATTGATAGGTGTGAAAAGAAAAAGAATCTCTTTCAGAATATGAGAATATTAGAAGAGGACCTAATGAAACTGTTCAAGAATACTGCAAAAGATTCAGTAATATGTATAATGCAATCCCAGTTAACCTTAAACCACCACTTGACTTAGCATTAATAAAGTTCCCTGATGGTTTTCACATAGATATGGCATACCAACTTAGGGAAAGAACCCCCCCAACAGTAGAAGAAATGCAGAGTGTAGTTGTTAGTGTAGAAGCTAATTTGTTAGCTAAAAGGGCTAGAGTTAGAAATGAAAGGAGAGGAATTGCAAAGGATGAAACTTCACCATCTGACATTAAAATAGATAGTTTAGCCAAAAGTATGTAAAGACTAATGGATAGAATAGAGAACATGGAGAGGAAACCTCAATGTGATAACCAACAAGCACGTCCAACTAGAAGCCCAAATCTTAGAAAAAACCAAAACATTGGGAAAAATGGACCAAATCATAACACTAGGCCTACATTGCAAGAAAATTTTGCAGAGACATCCCATTTGGAATATCCAGAACAAGATACACAAATTAACCTAATGGGAATAAAAGATAAGGACATTGTTTTTCTAACCCAAGATGAGCAAGAACTGTATATGTTGCAACAATTACAAATACAGTCTAGGGAATTGTTTGATTAAAAACAAGGATATGATTCTCCCATCTTTGAATTACATAAATAATACAATCTAAGAAGCAAAAGGAATGCTGATGTCCCTAACAAAATCAACCCAAGAAAATAAAAGAAGCCCCTGTTTCAAAAATCCTCCAAATTCTCCCTAGGGAAAACAAAAAATCTTCTAGCCCCACAATCGTAGACATAACCTCTGATCATCCTTCTGTTGATCAACCATCCACTTTAATTCCACTTAACGAACAAGTGGAAAAATCTCAAAACATCAGATTTGAAAATCCACATACGGAGATTCCCAATAAAGGAAAAGAAGACCAGCCTACTCAAATCCCTGTTGCAAAAGTTCAAAGCCTTCAAACAGAAAAATTATCTTTGCCATTCAATTTGGGAATGGAGATAACAAAGCTAAAGATTCTAGTTCCTTTAACAGAACTAATCAAGAATGAAACTTATAAATCACACATAAACTAGACCTTAAACATTGCTGAAAATGAGGATTCATTCAACCTGTTTGATGACCAACAAGAACTCATATTTGGCCTAGATGTTAATCGCAAACCATTAGAAGGAGGATTTCCACCTTTTTACATTAGCCTTATCCATGAAAAAATTCTACATAATGCAATGTTGGATTTTGGGGCCTCTCACAACTTAATACCAAATCAGTGATGGAGAAATTAAACCTAGACATTACAAGGCCTTAGAAATACTTATTCTCATTTGACTTCAGTTAGGTAAAATGTCTAGGATTGATTAAAGACCTGTGTGTCACTTTAGTCCAATATCATGGGAAAAGAATTGTTATGGATATTGTGGTTTCTGACATCCCAGTAAAGTATGGCATGCTATTATCAAGATCATGGGGAGCCAAACTTCAGGGATCCTTACAACTAGATATGTCATATGCAACAATCACTATTTTTGGACAACCTAAGAAACTATATAGAGAAACCTTAATGAAATATAAGGTAAGTAGCTAGGATCAGCCTCAAAACTTTCCCATCTATTCCATATGTTCAAATATCGATTATTTTATCTTGTATAATGTTGATCAAACAAGAGAACAAATTTTAGACAGTACTGATATAGAACCAAAAGAAATTGCAGCTTCTACACAAAATGAAACTAATCAGACTACAAAACTGTTCAGTGAACAAGACGGTCAAATCACTGTAAATGATGAAAAGTTTGTTGCACTAGATAGTGTAAATATAGATCATGAGATATTATGGCATCTAGAATTTGAAGACTTAGTCAATAGGTTAGGAGCAGGAGCAAGATTGTGGATATATAATTTGGAAAATAATTACTCAGAAGGCCATGCATATAGATTGAATTTTAAATGTACCAACAATATGGCCGAATATGAATCATTAATTTTAGGTCTAAAGTTAGTTAGGAATCTATGAGCTAAAAGGGTTTTTGTCATGGCAGACTCTGAACTAATTATAAAAGAGATTGATTTTGTATATATGACAAAGGACCGTAGATTAATTTGTTATAGGGGAACTATCGTAGAAATAATTAACACTTTCCTAGAAACAAAGCTTGCAGTAATCCATAGAAAAGACAACATGCAAGCCCATAGTTTAGCAATGTTTGCCAGCACCTATAAATTACCCTTCCAACCTAACTATTAGTACACTACCGAAGTTAGGCACAAACCTGCAATTCCAGATAATTTGAAGAATTGGCAAATATTTTCTAATGATAAATAGGTAAATAACTTTTTAATTTCAGAAGAGGAATTTACCAATAACAATATAGATATTGATACATGAATAGATCCTAACAGTAATGATGAGATAGAAATAAATGAGGTATGAGGTGATGAAGTATATAGACACAACCCAACTAAATTTACCAAATTAGATGTAGATAACTTAGAGAAAATTGAGATTGATGAAATAATTAGTGAAGATACTGAAGTAATTAATCTCAAGGATAATTTCTTACGAAAGGGATTAACCCCTCTGGAAGATTTATTTGATTCAAATGATGTTCCTAGGAAACCTAAAATGGAACCTTTAAGGTCTGATACAGAGGAATGTAATATAGGGAGCGATGAAAATCCTAAACTGATCAAACTTTCAAAATCATTACCCCTAACTGAACAACTGAAATATTGAGTTGTAGAAATAATTTCAGGATGTCTTTTCTTGGAGCTATGAGGACCTCAAATCATATGACACCAACATCATCCAGCACACAATTCCTATTAAATAAAATCAAAATCCTTTCAAACAAAAACTTAGAAGGATTAATCATGTCTTGTTACTTGCAATTGAAAAAGAAATTCAGAGGATGTATGATGCCAAAATAATTGCACCAATCATATTTTTTGATTGGGTCAAAAACATGGTGCCAACTAGAAAGAAAACTAGTGAGATCAGACTCTGTGTGGATCTCAGAAACCTCAACAAAGTATCACTAAAAGACAATTAACCTCTCCCCAAAATGGACAACATTTTATAGAGAGTAGTTGGATGAACCAGAATCTCGTTGTTGGATGGGTTTTCTAGTTACAATCAAATCTTGGTTCATCTAGATGACCAACCCAAAACTACCTTTACTACTCCTTGGGGCACATTTATGTATGGAAAAATGCCTTTTGGGCTAATGAATGCAGGGGCCACTTTCCAGAGGGATATGGATATAGCCTTGGAAAAAGAAATTCATGATTTTCTTGTGATATATTTAGATGATATTATTATATTTTCAAAATCTAACAATCAACATTTGGATCATCTAAGGCAACTTTTTATTAAATGCAATAAATTTGGAATCTCCTTAAACCCCAAAAAGTCCTTGTTTGGGTTGGAAGAAGGAAGGTTGTTAGGTCACATAATTTTAAAAGATGGTATAAAAATAGACCCTACGAGAATAGAAACCATCCTGCAAATAAAACACCCTAGGAACATTAAAGAGTTTCAAGCTTTCTTAGGAAAAAATATTTTTCTTAGATGATTTATATCTAATATAGCAGAATTAATTAGATGACTAAACAACATGTTGTAAAAGGACTCCACCATAAAATGGATTGTTGAGGCTAAAATTCTTTTTGAAGACATTAAACGAGCCTTGACTAAAACACCTGTGTTAATCAGTCCTAAATTTGAAAGAGATTTCATCTTTTTTTCCTTTGCTTCTGAGCACACAATTGCTACAGTTCTATTGCAAAAATATGACCATGGCTATGAACAACCCATTGCTTTCTTCATGAAAGCCCTGAAAGATGCCCCCTTGAAATATAATATTATTGGAAAACAAGCCTTGGTTTTATTCAAAGCCATTAAGTATTTCAGAGTATACATCTTTTATTCTCATATAGTAGCCTACATTCCTAATTCAGTAGTTAAAGAAATCATAACTCATGATGGTCCTGATGGAAGGAGGGGAAAGTGGATTGCTACTATTTTAGAGTATGATATAGAAATCAAACCTACTAAGTTAATCAAGGTCCAAGGTTTAGCCAAGCTCATGGCTGAATCAAACTGTCAGGCCCTGGATATAAACTTTATTGCAAAAATAGATAATGAAGAGGAGATGGTGACTCCACTAATCAACTAGGCCTTTACTGAATCACTTTGGTATGGTGATATTATTTATGTTTTATTGAATTTACAAGCTCCTCCTAATTTATCTAGGACTAAAAGCAGGTTTTTGAAGATGAAATCCTTGAAATTTTGTATATTAGACAATGCTCTGTTTTGGAGAGATCATGAAGGTATTCTTCTTAATTACTTATTAAAAGATGAGATTGACAAGATTTTGCAAGAGTTTCATGCAGGGGATTGTGGAGGACGCCTTTACTGAAAGACAACTATAGATAAAATGCGTAGAGTTGGTTTTTACTGGCCTACCTTGTTCACTGATGTAAAAGAATATGTGACCTCCTGTCACAAAAGCCAAATCTTTGAGGGAAAGAAAAATCTCTTACCTTTACCCCTCAAGCCAATCTCTATAGAAATACCTTTTCAACAATGGGGTTTAGACTTCATTGGTGAAATTCACCCACCCTCCTCTGCCCAGCATAAATGGATCCTCACAACCACAGACTACTTCACAAAATGGATAGAGACCATACCTTTAGGTCAAGCCACAAATACTATTATCATAACCTTCCTTGAAACCAATATTCTATCAATATTTGCATGTCCAACTAAGCTCATTACTGATAATGCAACAACCTTAAAATAAAAAAGAATGATAGATTTATGAAATAAATAGCATATCACCCTTGGCCATTCCATGGCCTATTACCCTTAAGGTAATGGACTGGCAAAATTATCAAACAAAAGCTTGGTAAACATCATCAAGAAGTTACTAGAGGACAATAAGAAAACTTGATATGAAAGGCTAGTCAATGCCTTATGGGCAGATAGATTGACTACTAAGAAATCAATTGGTACTTCTCCCTATCAACTAGTTTATGGGATGGAAGCGGTCTTTCCATCCTCTTTAGGAGTACCAATAATGAATGTACTTCAAGAATTTCAGGTTGAGACAAAGAGTATCCAAATAAGAATCAACCAAACTATTCATCTACAAAAAACCAGAGAAGAGGTCTATGTCAGGTCTCAAGTTGTGCAAGAAAAGATTAAAAAGATTTTTGATAAGAGAACCAAGGCTGAAGATTTATAGATTGGTGACAAAGTTCTCATGTGGGATTCAAGGAGGGAAGACAAAGAAAAATATGGGAAATTTGATTTCCTATGGAAAGGTGCCTATTTCATTTATTCTTACAGAGGAAATAATGCCTTCTTCTTGAGAGAAATTAATGGTATAGATGCAGAAGGTGGGCCAGTGAATGGTCGAATGCCAAAACATTACTTTGAACCAAGTTACTAATTTTCTTTTCTCATTTGTACATATTTTATTTACAAAGTCTAGTTTGGATTTGATGGTGATTTTTGAAGTTGAATCCCAAAGAGATAGCCCTAAGCTTTAAAATATTTACACTCATAAGTATCAATAATGCAGATTCACAAAAGGACACTTTGCAAGGCAACATCAACAACAATTCAAAGGCTACTGATCTTTATAGTTCTTGACATTTCACTAGAAAATTCCATCCCCAAGTGGAGCCATTGTGAGGTTCCTATACCAATAGGAGTCATAATTTTGAATGACTATAGTTAAGCCTTGTAATATTCTACATAACATTTCTTTCTGCAAATCTTTTCCATATTAAAAATTTTAAAAATGTAAAGAGGGTATGTCCTAAAATAAAAATCAAAGGACAAAAAGAATAAGAAAATGTCAAAAAAAATGAAAATATATGAACCCCAAAAAACAAAAAAAGACCATGAAAATGTGCAAGTTAAAATTCCACTACTATTTACCTTTATGTATAATAATGATTGTGTGCAGCTTGTTATTCATGCCACAATCCATGGTAATCAAACTGTTAGTCTTCATTATATCATGATTTAGTTTTTATGTTTATAGTTACAGAATAAAATCTGACCAAACATTTTAATCTTGGCAAATCAATAGATAGGTAGAGAAAATAAAAGTATCTCATAAGCTTAATCTGAGCCCTTGGATGATATAAGGTTAGAATTAGATAGATTACTTTTTCAGAAGAAAAATGCATGATAAGGGTTTTCTAGCCTTAATGCACCCACATAAAATGAAGAAAAAATGTTAGGGTAGGTATTGGGTAAGTAGAAGAAAGGTTGTTGAAGTATAAAGTTGATTGGATCAAAACACGTTCATCATGCTTAGACTTTTGTGCTAATATGTATGATCAATTCTGAAGGCAAAAGCAAAGGTCTACAAGTTAATTTAATTAACTCTCCCTTAGTCATTTTTCCCCTATACTTACTAATTTCCTATCCACAAGCATGTTCTAGTACTTTTAATCCTTCAAGTCAAAGAGGCTCAGAGCATTTCTCTGACTTTTGGTGGGACCAGACCCTCGACATAATGAATTATGGACATCAAGTGTTAGAATCTCCTTCATAAAAGTCATCCCCCTTCATTTCCATAATAAAACTCTTTTTCCTAAGGTTAAACTCCATTAGCCTATGAAAAGTGAGAAATACCATGTTAAATCCCATTTCATTCAAAAACCCACAAAATATTTTATCCTAAGTTAAGTGTATGTAAAGGAAATATACAAATATTACGTTACAATTAATACTATTTTCATCTCTGCTCATTTCATTTCATATTAATTTCTAATTTAATTATATAGCTCCCATAATCCCTTATTTATCGTATATAAATAAATCCATATGTATTATCCCCACCCGTGGTTTAACTATAAACTATAGTTTTATTCTATTCCCACCAATGAAACCAACTTAACCCTTCAATTCTTCACGAAGTTAAGTTAAACCTTCATTAAAATCCGTCCAATCCCTTGACCCCATGATTAACCTCGTAATAATAAAAATCCACCGTAATTAAAGCCCCTGACCCCCCAAACCTCCATCCATTTCCTCCGCGCTAGTCTGCCACCCGACTACTGTTTGATCATCAGTGCCCAAAAAAAATTGTGCACAGGCATATCAGGCTCACCCGATGCCCGATCTTTACCTGAAGTTAAAACTCGTCATTAAACCCCACCCATTCAATTAAACATGTGATTAAAGTCTTAATTAACCTCAAACCACCGAAGATTAAAGTCTTGTCCCATGCCCCGACACCTCAATTCATTTCATCCCCGTACCTCCCTTACCCGACTACCATCCAATCACCATCCCCCTCATCTGACAGTCCACAGCCATATCGGTCGCGCTCGATGGTTGATCATTACCTACACGAAATAGCAATTTTCCTCGCCCCCCCCCCCCCCCCCCCCCCCCCCCCCCCCACTGCTACGTTTCAATCACTGGAGTAGATCAGGTGAACCCTCCCAAATACCACCTGACACTCATAAGCTGTGTGATGGCTTGGAAAATTGCCTCCCTACATAAGACACGACCATCACTATTCACTTAACTAATCCCACACAAAATTTAAAAAGTTGTCTGTTAAAACCTCGAAAACCCTCATTTTCATATCTTTTGCCTTGTTCCACAGTAAAAACTATCAAACCCTTCTGGCACCACCATGAACCTCTGCAACACAATTTGACCTCCAATTAATTTCAAAACATTGCCATGACTCCTTCCCCAGACATCCCTATGCAATAAAGCCATCGATTTCCTTTTCCGGCAACCTATGTTTTCTTAATGATTGTTGTATTTTGTATGTACTTAGCAGAAGACCGGAGCTTGGATAAACATATTTTATACTAGTCACAAAACTTGTTTACTCCAACACTCGAAAGGAAATCTATTTAAAAACCTTCATTCAGAAGAAGAAAACAACTATAAACATAACAAAGAAAGAAATCATTCACACAAAGACATTGACTGTTAAAAAAAGGAACCAGAGAGAGCATACAGTCAAAAGACAAACAGATCAAACATACAGAAAGTTGATCAATATCCATTACCATATGCTGACACATATAAAAAACTAAATAATTTACTATTGAAATACATAGTGAAAAGTTAAAATGTACAGCAAAAGTAAAAACACAGTAAAGGATATTGACAGATCATCAAACTAAAAGTGTATCAGATAAAAGATTATCAATGTCAAAGAGTATCATATTAAAGCCAAAATAAAATGAAGCTTCCAGTGTAAATGATCAAATAGAAAAGAGCATAAAGGGCTAAAACCAAACCATAAAGGCCAGTAGCACCACAATAAATGGGACAACATGAAAGAAGTTCAATAGTTGTCTCTACTTGTTAGAAAATATTTCTCTTTCTTAGATTAAATGTCAAGTTAGTTTGAGATATTTTGTTATAATTTTTGTATAAATACTTCACAATTCAAAGTATGTAGGTGGATTCTTAGACATTTATATAGACTTCTTGATCAAAAGACTATAAATCTATTGTATCACTGACTGAGCCAGCAAGCTAGATTGATGAATAAAGACAAGATATCTTAGAGGATTCATGTGTTGAGCGAAGTGCAAACAAGTATTCTCTTATGTTATTATTATCTTTCTTAAAGTTTTTACACAATCTTTAATGTATTTCGGAATCTGAATGCTATAACTAGAACAATATCTTCGAATTTGTTTAATTACACTCTGTTTTAACAGTTAGGCATATAAATGTTTTCTACTGATATCTAAGTTAAGGAATTCTTAGTTGCTCTGTATTTTAGGTTGTTCCTTGCTAATCCAGATCAAAGGACTCTTAAGCTCCCTATTCTTTCGATTACCCTCCATTCCTTGTTTACATCCCGATCTGAGAATTCTTAATTTCTCTCTCACCCTGATTAAAATCATTTCACCCCTTTGTTCTAATGACCCGCACTTTACCCTGCTAGCTTGCCCTTGTAACATTCCCTTTAGTGAGTTGATCTAGCTCTATTGCCCTTCTATTGACTCCATAGCCCAATGGTCTAAAGACCTCATTCTATCCATTTTCTTTAAGGATTCCACTATCCAATCTTCAATACAAATCAAAACCCCCCCTGAACATTCATAACTAGCCTGAAATCCCATCAAACAAAGCTAAATCATATAGAGAGAGCCCTCTTTGAGCTTAGGTTGGCTAGAGCCTATGCCCAAAAGTTGGTTTTTGGTTACCTTAGTCATTTTCATTCTTTTAATAACTTCTAGAGAACTTTCTGAGTGATAACATAGTGGCGACCATACTGGGGACCATCGAATCCTCAGTCGTAATAAAGCTTTAAGAAAATTCTAAATCTACATTCTGAGCCTTTGAAAGTCATCTGTTAGAAGTTATTTTGAAAGATCTCATAAAAACAATTAAAAATTTTGAAATTCTCGCTTCTAGGAAGACTCATTTTAATAGGGCTAATCTAGATTCAAACCCTGCCCGAGTAGTTGATAATCCCAACCTAATTTCAAGAAAATCTAAAAAAGAAGAAATTTTGGTTAGACAAATACCATTGGTTAAAGCTAATTCATGTCCTGATGAGTGGTTATTTCTAGAAGAACTTCCCTTTGATGTGCCATTTTATCCTTCATTATTTAGGACAAAATTTAAAAATACAATCGATGAAATTATCCTAGATCCTAACTTTATTCCAGACCTTGAAATTGAATAGGCCAACAAATCAATTGATGAATACATCCTAAAATCTCCATAATCATCCATTAATACTACCATGACCCCTGAGCTTTCTGAATAGTTGTCCACTACTTTGAGTTCACCATTGTTCCCTTCAACTTCAACAATAATACCTTATGAAGTCCATTCTTCACCACCATTTATACCTTTACTTTCTCACAAACCTATCATTACTCATTCATCATCTACTAGTCCTGGTTCTTCATCCACTGTTGCATCATCTCCGAGTACCTCAACCCCACATCTTAGCCCCTTTGAACTTACAAAAATGGCAAACATGTATGCTCCCCTTGTTTTACCTAGCCAACTTCATGCTATGCCTATACACTATCAATATGGGATTTTCCTATTTGATGCTACTGGTCATTACACTGCCCAACAAAATGTAATCAAGATGTCTGACTTTTCTGAATTACATGACATAGATGAAACAGATGTCCAGATGAGACTCTTTTCCCAAACTTGGACTGGTGATGTCAAGAAATGTTTTAAATCCTTTCATGCCAACCACATTGCAAACCTAGCAAATTTTCAAAGATTATTTATTGATAGGTGGGAAAAGAAAAATAATCCCTTACAAATCCTTTCAGAATATGAGAATATTAGAAGAGGACCTAATGAAACTATTCAAGATTACTGCACTAGATTCAATAATATTTATAACGCAATCCTAGTTAACCTTAGATCCCCACGTAACTTAGCATTAATAAAGTTCCCTGATGGTTTTGACACAGATATGGCATATCAACTTAGGGAAAGAAACCCCCCAACATTAGAAGAAATGCAAATCGTATTTGTTAGTGTAGAAGCTAATCTGTTAGCTAAAAGGGCCATAGTTAGAAATCAAAGGAGAGGAATTGCAAAGGATGAAATTTCACCATCTGAAATTAAAATAGATAGTTTAGCCAAAAGTATGGAAAGAATAATGGATAGAATAGAGAACATGGAGAGGAAACGTCAATGTGATAGCCAACAAGCACCTCTAGTTAGAAACCCAAATTTTAGAAAAAACCAAAACATTGGAAAAAATGGACCAAATCAGAACATTAGGCCTCATTTGCAAGGAAATTATGGAAAGACATCCCATCCACAAGATCAAAAACAAGATATGAAAATTAACATAATGGGAATAAATGATGAGGACCCTATTTTTCTAACCGAAGATGAGCAGGAACTGTATATGCTGCAGCAAGTACAAATACAGTGTTGGAATCATTTGATTACAAACAAGGATATGATTCTACCATCTTTGAAATACATAAACTTTACAATCTAAGAAGAAAAAAGAATGTTGATGTCCCTGATGAAATCAAGAAAACAATACAAAATCAACCAAAGAAAATAAAAGAAGCCCTTGTTTCAAAAATCCTCCAAATTCTCCCTAGGGAAAACCTAAAACATTCTAGCCCCACAATTGTAGACATAACCTCTGATCATCCTTCTGCTAATCAACCATCCACTTCAATTCCACCTAAGGGACCAATGGACAAAGCTCAAATCATCAGATTTGAAAATCCAGATAAAGAGATCCCCAATAAAGGAAAAGAAGACTAGCCTACTCAAATACCTATTGCAAAAGTTCAAAACCTTCAAACAAAAAAAGTCTCTTTGCCATTCAATTTCGGAATGGAGATATCAAAGCTAAAGATTTTAGTTCCTTTAACTGAAATAATCAAGAATGAAACTTATAAATCACAGATAAACTAGACCTTAAACATTGTTGAAAATGAGGATTCAATTAACTTGTTTGATGACCAACCAGAACTCATATTTGGCCCAGATGTTAATGGAAAACCATTATAAGGAAGAGTTCCACCTTTTTACATTATCCTTAATATCCATGAAAAAATTATACACAATGCAATGTTGCATTCTGGGGCCTCTCACAACTTAATGCCCAAATCAGTGATGGAGAAATTAAACCTAGACATTACAAGGCCTTACAAAAACTTATTCTCATTTGACTCCAGTCAGGTAAAATGTCTAGGATTGATTAAATACCTGTGTGTCACTTTAGTCCAATATGCTGCCAAAAGCATCCTTATGGATATTGTGGTTGCTTACATCCCACTAAAGTATGGCATGCTGTTATCAAGATCATAGGGAGAGAAACTTCAGGGATCCTTACAACTAGATATGTCATATGAAACAATCTCTATTTTTGGACAACCTAAGAAACTATATTGAGAAACCTTAATGATATATATGGTAAGTAGCCAGGATCGACCTCAAAACTTTCCCATCTACTCCATACACATAGATATCAATTATTTTATCCTGTATAATGTTGATCAAACACACGAACAAATTTTAGATAGTACTAATATAGAACCAAAATAAATTGCAGTTTCTACACAAAATGAAACTAATCATACTACAAAATTGTTCAATGAACAAGACAGTCAAATTGTTGTAAATGATGAAAAATTTGTTGCACAAGATAGTGTAAATATAGATGATGAGATATTATGGCATCTAGAATTTGATGGCTCGGTCAATAGGTTAGGAGTAGGAGCAAGATTTTGGACATATAATTTGGAAAATAATTACTCAGAAGGCCATGCATATAGATTGAATTTTAAATGTAGCAACAATATGGCCGAATATGAAGCATTAATTTTAGGTCTAAAGTTAGTTAGGAATCTAGGAGCTAAAAGGGTTTTTGTCATGGCAGACTCTGAGATAATTATAAAACGTATTGATGCTGTATATATGACAAAGGACCCTAGATTAAGTTGTTATATGGGAGTTATCGTAGAAATCCTTAAAACATTCCTAGAAACAAAGCTTGTAGTAATCCCTAGAAAACAAAACATGCAAGCCCATAGTTTAGCAATGTTTGCCAGCATCTGTAAATTAGCCTTCCAACCTAACTATCAGTACACTGCTGATGTTAGGCACAAACCTACAAATCCAGATAATTTAAAGAGTTGGCAAATATTTTCTAATGATAAACAGATAAATAACTTTTTTATTTCAGAAGAGGAATTTACCAATAACAATATAGATACTGATACATCAATAGATTCTGACATTAAGGATGAGATAGAAATAAATGAGGTAGAAGTTGATGAAATAGATAAACTCAACCCAACTAAATTTACCAAATTAGATGTAGATAACTTAGAGCAAATTGAGATTGATGAAATAATCATTGAAGAAACCGAAGTAATTAATCTCAAGAATAATTTCTTACCAAAGGGATTAGCCCGTCTAGAAGATTTATTTGATTCAAATGATGTTCCTAGGAAACCTAAAATGGAACCTTTAAGGTCTGATATAGAGGAATGTAATACAGGAATCGATGAAAATCTTGAACTGATCAAACTTTCAAAATCATTACCCCCAACTGAGAAAGTGAAATACATTGAGTTGTTTACATAATTTCAGGATGTCTTTGCTTGGAGCTATGAGGACCTCATATCCTATGACACCAACATCAGCTAGCACACAATTCCTATTAAATAAATTCAAAACCCTTTCAAACAAAAACTTAGAAGGATTAATCCTATCTTGTTAACTGCAATTGAAAAGGAAATTCAGAGGATGTATGATGCCAAAATTATTGCACCAATCAGATTTTTTGATTGGGTCTCACACTTGGTTCCAACTAGAAAGAAAATTGGTGAGATCAGACTCTGTGTGGATCTCATAAACATCAACAAAGTATCACTAAAAGACAATTACCCTCTCCGCAAAATGGACCACATTTTATAGAGAGTAGTTGGATCAACTAGAATCTCATTGTTGGATGGGTTTTATGGTCACAACCAAATCTTGGTTCATCCAGATGACCAACCCAAAATTGCCTTTACCTCTCCTTGGGGCACATTTATGTATGTAAAAATTCCTTTTAGGCTAATGAATGCAGGAGCCACTTTCTAGAGGGCTATGGATATAGTCTTTGCAAGGGAAATTCATGATTTCCTTGTGATATATTTAGATGATATTACTCTATTTTCAAAATCTAACAATCAACATTTGGATCATCTAAGGCATGTCTTTATTAAATGCAAGAAATTTGGAAACTCCTTAAACCCCAAAAAGTCCTTGTTTGGGTTAGAAGAAGGAAAGTTGTTAGGTCACATAATTTCAAAAGATGGTATAAGAATATACCCTGTGAGAATAGAAGCAATCCTGCAAATAAAACACCCTAGGAACGTTAAAGAGTTACAAGCTTTCTTAGGAAAAATTAATTTTCTTAGAAGATTTATATCTAATCTAGTAGAATTAATTAGATCGCTAAACAACATGTTGAAAAAGGACTCCATCATAAAATGGATTGTTGAAGCTAAAAAATCTTTTGAAGATATTAAACTAGCCTTGACTAAAACACCCGTGTTAATCAATCCTAAATTTGATAGCAATTTCATCTTGGTTTCCTTTGCTTCTGAGCACACAATTGTTGTAGTTCTATTGCAAAAAAATGACCAGGGCTATGAACAACCCATTTCATTCTTCAACATCGCCCTGAGAGATGTCCCCTTGAAATATAATATAATGGGAAAACAAGTCTTGGCTTTAGTCAAAGCCATTAAGGTTTTTATGGTAAGCAACTTATATTCTCATATAGTAGCCTATGTTCCTAATTCAATAGTAAAAGACATCCTAACTCAGGATGGTCTTGATGGAAAGAGGGGAAAGTGGATTGCTACTATTTTGGAGTATGATATAGAAATCAAACCTACTAAGTTAATCAAGGGCCAAGGTTTAGCTAAGCTCATGGCTAAATCAAACTGTCAGGCCCTAGATATAAACTTTATTGCAGCAATAGATAATGAAGAGGAGATGGCAACTGCACTAATCAGTCAGGCCTTTGTTGAATCACCTTGGTATGGTGATATTATTTATGTTTTACTGAATTTACAAGCTCCTCCTAAATTATATAGGACTAAAGTAGGTTTTTGAAGATGAAATCCTTAAAATTTTGTATATTAGACAATGCTCTATTATGGAGAGATCATGAAGGTATTCTTCTTAATTGCTTATTAAAAGATGAGACTGACAAGATTTTGCAAGAGTTTCATGTAGGTGATTGTGGACGACACCTTTGTTGGAAGACCACTGCAGACAAAATCCTTAGAGCTGGTTTCTACTGGCCTACCTTGTTTGCTAATGTCAAAAAATAGGTGACATACTATCACAAATTCCAAATCTTTGAGGGGAAGAAGAAACTCTTACCTTTACCCCTCAAGCCAATCTCTATAGAAATACCTTTTCGACAATGTGATTTAGACTTCATTGGTGAAATTCACCCACCCTCCTTTGCCCAGCATAAATGGATCCTCACAGCCACATACTACTTCACAAAATGGATAGAGACCATACCTTGAAGGCAAGCCACATATACTATTATCATAAACTTCCTTGAAACCAATATTCCATCAAGATTTGGATGTCCAACTAAGCCCATTACTAATAATGCAGTAGCCTTTAAATCCAAAGGAATGATAGATTTATACAATAAATACCGTATCAACCTTTTCCATTCCACAACCTATTACCATCAAGGTAATAAACTAGTAGAATCCTAAAACAAAACCCTGGTAAACATCATCAAGAAGTTACTAGAGGACAATAAGAAATCTTGGAATAAAAATCTGGTCAATGCCTTATGGGTAGATAGATTGACTACTAAGAAATCAATTGGTACTTCTCCCTATCAACTGGTTTATGGGATGGAAGTTGTCTTTCCATCCTCTTTGGGAGTACCAGTAATCAAGATACTTCAAGAATTACAAGTTGAGCCAAATAGTATCCAAATAAGAATCAACCAAACTATTCATCTAAAGTAAACGAGAGAAGAGGTCTATGTCAGGTCTCAAGTTGTGTAAGAAAAGATTAAAAATATTTTTGATAAGGGAACCAAGGCTGAAGATTTATACATCGGTGACAAAGTGCTCAAGTGGGATTCAAGGAGGGAAGACAAAGGCAAACATAGGAAATTTGATTTCCTATGGAAAGGTCCCTATGTCATTTGTGCTTACAGAGGAAATAATGCCTTCTTCTTGAGAGAAATTAATGGTATAGAAGCAGAAGGTGGGCCAGTGAATGGCCAAATGCTAAAACATTACTTTGAACCAAGTTACTAATTTTCTTTTCTCATTTGTACATACTTTATTTACAAAGTCTAGCTTGGATTTGATGGTGACTTTTGATGTTGAAGCCCAAAGAGAAGGCCCTAAGCTTATAAAGATCTATTGTCATAAGTATCAATAATTAAGATTCACAAAAGGAAACTTTGCAAGGTAACATCAACAACAATTCAAAGGATACCGATCTTTAGAGTTCTTGACATTTCACTAGAAAATGCCATCCCCAAGTGGAGCCATTGTTAGGTTCCGATATCAATCGGAGTCATAATTTTGAAATGACTATGGTTAAGCCTTATAATATTGTAAATACCTTTGCTTTCTGCAAATTTTTTCCATATTAAAAATTTTAAAAATGTAAAGAGGGTATGTCCTAAAAGAAAAATTGAAGGACAAAAAGAATAAGAAAAGGTCAAAAAAAATTGAAAATATATGAACCCCAGAAAACAAAAAGAGACCATGAAAGTGTGCAAGTCTAAATGCCAATAGTATTTACTTTTATGTATAATAATGATTGTTTGCAGCTTTTTATTCATGCCACAATCCATGGTAACCAAACTGTTTAGTCTTGATTATATTATGCTTTGAATTTTACATTTATAGTTAGAGAATAAAATCTGACCAAACAGTTTAATCTTAGCAGATCAATAGATAGGTAGAGAAAATAAAAGGAGCTCATAAGCTTAATCTGAGCCCTTGGATGATATAAGGTTAGAATTATATAGATTACTTTTTGAAAAGAAAAATGGATGATAAGGGTTTTCTAGCCTACACGCACCTACATAAAATGAAAAAAAATTTGTTAAGGTATGTAATGGGTAAGTAGAAGAAAGGTTGCTGAAGTATAAAGTTGATTGGATCAAAACACATTCATCATGCTTAGACATATGTGCTAAAATGTATGATCAATTATGAAGGCAAAAGAAAAGGTTTACAAGTTAATTTAATTAACTCCCCCTTAGTCATTTTTTCCCCTATACTTACTAATTTCCTATCCACAACCATGTTCTAGTACTTTTAATCCTTCAAGTCAAAGAGTCTCAAAGCATTTCTATGACTTTTGGTGGGACCTGACCCTCGAGTTAATGACTTAGGGACATCAAGTGTTAGAATCCCATTCATAAAAGTCATCCCCTTCATTTCCCTAATAAAATTATTTTTCCTAAGGTTAAACTCGATTAGCCTATGAAAAGTGAGAAATACCATGTTAAATACCATTTCATTCAAAAACCCACAAAAGATTTTATCGTAAGTCTATGTAAAGGAAATGTACAAATATTGCATTACCCTTAATAGTATTTTCATCTCTGCGCAATTCATTTCATATTAATTCCTAATTTAATTATATAGCTCCCATAATCCCCTGTTTCTCCTATATAAGTAAATCCCTATGTATTATCCCCACTCATAGTTTAACTATAAACTATACTTTTATTTTATTCCCCCAGATGAAACCCACTTAACCCATCAATTATTCATGAAGTTAAGTTAAACCTTCATTAAAACCCATCTGATCCCTTAACCCTTTGATTAACCCCACAATAATCACAATCCATCGTAATTAAAGCCCCTGGGCACCCGCTAAACCTTCCTCCATTTACTCCGCACTAGTCTGCCACCTAACTACTGCATGATCTTCTGCATGCAAATCAAACAGCGCACAACCATATCATGCTCACTCAATGCCTGACCTTTAATCGAAGTTAAACGCCATAATTAAACCCTGCTCAATCAATTAAACCCGTGATTAAAGTCTTAATTAATCACAAACCACTGAAGCTTAAATTCTTGCCCCTCCCCCTTAAAACCTTAGTTCATTTCATCCACACACCTCCCTCACCTAACTACCAGTCAATCACCATCCCTGTCATCTAATGGTCCACATCCATATCGGCAGTGCTTGATGGCCGATCATTACCCACCCGATAAAGCGGTTTTCGTGACCCCTCGACTGTTATGTATCAATCGCTAGAGTAGATTAGGTGACCCCTCCCAAATACCACCCGACCCTCATAAGTGGTGCAATGGCTTGGAAAACCACCTCCGCACATAAGATAAGACCATCACTATTCACTTAACTAATCCCGTGCCAAATTTAAAAAGTTGCCCGTTAAAACCCTCAAAACCCTCATTTTCATTCCTTTTGCCCTATTCCATAGTAAAACCTATCAAACCTTTCCAGCGCCACCCTGAACCTCTGCAACACAATTTGACCTTTGATTACTTTCAAAACATTGCCACAGCTCCTTCCCCAGACATCCCTGTGCAATAAAGCCATCAATTGCCTTTCCTACCAACCTATGTTTTCCTAATCATTATTGTATTTTGCAGGTAATTAGCATAAGACTAGAGCTTTGATAAACAGTTTTGATACTAGTCACAAAACTTGTTTACTCCAAGACTTTAAAGGAAATCTATTTAAAAGCCTTCATTTAGAAGAAGAAAACAGTTATACAAAGAATAGAGAAAGAAATCATTCACACAGAGGCATTGACTGTTAAAACAAAGGAACCAGAGAGAGCATAAAGTCAAAAGACAAACAGATCCAACATACAGAAAGTGATCAAGATCCATTACCATATGTTGATACATATAAGAAACTAAATAGTTTACTGTTGAAATACACTATAAAAAGTTAAAATGTATAGTAAAAGTAAAAACACAGGAAAGGATATTGACATGTCATCAAAGTAAAAGTGTAACAGATGAAAGAGTATCAGTGTCAAAGAGTATCAGAAGAAAGCCAAAAGTAAATGAAGCTTCCAGCGTAAATGATACAAACAAAAAAGGGAACAAAGGGCTAAAACCAAACCATAAATGCCAACAACACCACAATAAATGGGACAACATGAAGGCAGTTCAATAGTTGTCTCTATTTCTTGCTAGAAGATATTTCTATTTCCTAGATTAAATCTCAAGTTAGTTTGAGATATTTTGTAATATTTTTTGTATAAATACTTCAAAATTCGAAGTATGTAGGTGGATTCTTAGACATTTCTATAGACTTCGTGATCAAAACACTGTAAAGCTATTGTATCACTGACTGAGCCAGCAAGCTGGATTGACAAATAAAGACAAGATGTTTCACAAGATTCATGTGTTGAGCAAAATGCAGACAAGTATTCTCTTATGTTATTGTTATCTTTATTAAAGTTTGACCAAAATCTTTAAGGTATTTCTAAATCTGAATGTCTTAACTAGAACAATATCTCAGAATTTGTTTAATTACACTTTATTTTAATAGTTAGGCATATAAATGTTTTCTACTAATATCTAAGTTAAGGAATTTGTAATTGCTCCTTAGTTTAGGTTGTTTCTTTCTAATCCATATCAAATTATTCTTAAGGGCCCTTTGCTTTCGATTACCCTCCATTCCTCATTTACATCCCAGTATGAGAATTCATAATTGCTCTCTCACCCTTATTAAAACCATTTCACCCATCTGTTCCAAAGACCTACACTTTACCCTGTTAGATTGCCCTTTGAACATTCCCTTTAGTGAGTTGATCCAGTTCTGCTACCCTTCTATTGAGTCCATAGCCCAATGGTTTGAAGAACTCATTCTATCCATCTATCTTAAGGATTCCACCATCCAATCTTCAATAAAAATCAAACCCCCCCTAAACATTCATAACTAGCCTAAAATCCCACCAAACAAAGCTAAATCATATAGAGAGAGCCCTCTCTGAGCCTAGGTTGGCTAGAGCGTATGACTAATAGTTGGATTGTTGCTACCTTAGTCATTTTCTTTCTTCTAATAACTTCCAGAGAAATTTCTAAGTAATAACAACCTTTATCATTATATTAGTTTCAGTCAATCATAGTCTAGAGAAAGGTAGCAGTTCTTGGCTATTCTTTATTAGGTTTCTTTGAAGTCTAGGGAGATCACTCTTGTTCACAAGAAGGATAAGTCCACGTAACAAATTGGTGAATTCATTTGGTATTTGTCTCACTCTCCATTATTTTTCTTGTTTGACCTTTTGAGCCTTCTATACAGACCTTCCTTGAATGTCTGGAAATCTTAAGTTTTTTTATTTTGGCTTGGATTTGACTTGTTTTTTATTTTTTCCAAATTCCTCATTATGCACACTTAGGTTTTAGGCATAGTGCGCATATCTCCGAAACTATATTTAATTAAAAAAGTGCATACCCATTGGTTTACACTAGAACCTATGCATATACCTGGAATTTTTATAAATTTCAGTTTTATCCTCATCCAATCCAATTTTTTTTGTCTTTCCTGTTAATTTACACTTATTTGTAACTTCTATGAATGATTGTTAGTCTGGCTAAGTGTTATGAAGAGTTTTTCTTAGAATTGTCTTGTTTATACAAATTAGGGTAAAGGATAATTCGATGAATGTTCGATCTATCAAAAGAGATATTTGTTGATATTATCTTGTTTAATGTCTATCTCTATTCTTTGTATTAGATTAGGTTTTGAATCTATTTTTATCTTTTGAAAAAGTTTGATTTGTGTGTCAAAATCAATTATTTGCAAGGTTATGTATTGTTAGTGAAAAATATTTCTTCTGCTAGTTTTGAAATGAAAAGTAATTTTTCATTTTGTTGTTGAAGTGTTCATGAACTGTACTTATGTTGCAAGTGAATTCATAGCATTTAATTAGTAAAATTAATTTTTAGTGATTATTAGTTTCTTGTTGCTTTTTGTGAATTTTAGAGGGACTCTATGAAAAGAGAGATATATTGATTTCTTTCGTTCTTTGGAAAAGTGAAAATTTGAAATTACTTTCAATTTTTGGGTGATTTGAAATTGGATATCTGCATCTTAGGAAAATGGATATAATTGGATTTCAAAGCTTTCTTTACATTTTAGTTTAGAAAGTAAAATACTCTTTCCTTACTTCAGATAGATTTTCATTGAAAGGAAAAGATTACATTTCCATTTTTCGACAGCATTATGATTTTCATCAAGTCATAATTTCATCAGTTCCTCATCCATTACCTTTGAGTCAATAACAAATCTTAAAATTAACACTGATAAAATGAATATAGAAAGTTTTATTTTTAGGGCTCTTTTCCACCTAGAATAGATCAAGTTGTAAGGATTTGGAATAGGGAAGTGATTTAACTTTCCAAAGCTGCAAACAAACATTAGTATCGTGTGATGGGGACAAAAATCCATTTATTTCATTTTTTCTCTTGGAATCTCCCCTTACAAAGGAGTCAAGTACAAGATCATAAAAGACATAGTGGAGTGATCGACTCCACTTCATTGGTTATGGTATAGTGATTTACACGTATTAAAAATGGTGTTGAAAGGTACTTTGGTGTCACTTGTAAGAAAACCTCACTTGTATGTAAACCTCATAATTAACAATGTTGAGGAACAATCATGGGGATTGAGCTTTGTAACTCTGCCCTTGCATGTACATTTGATATATGACTGTCCCCCTAGGTTAAATTGTTTTACGTGGTAACCTTAGAGACCATAATCTTATGGATATTACTCGAGGTGACAAAGAAGTGGAAGTCTCTAATGTACCTAGAAGATACACTAGCTAGACTCACTTGGATCTTTCTAGAGGTTATTCTTCATTTCATATGGAATAAATGAAGATTACATTAACCAGATCATGTACACTAAGCGGGTTGTCAGTGTCAGTAGTTTCACCCACTCTATCTTTAGCCACTTTTCACATTGATCTGTGTGAAGTTGGATTTAATCACAAACTAGTGATTTCTCTGTGAAAATATTGTTTGCATGGTTTGATTCCTTAGATTTACTAGAACACATTATTTGTTTTTTGTTACCTTTTTAGAGTCCTTAAGTGTGGATTGTCATTTTTAATTATTAATATTGATAATAAATTTATCTAAATTTAATCTAATGGCATCAATGTCGGAAGTTAACTATAAAGAACCCCCTTTTAACAGGAATCCTAGTCCTTTTCGTAACTTTTCAAATATCATTCCTCCTTATATGGATACGTTGTCACTTCCCAGATTCATGATACGTTTATCAGTGTGGTTCTTTTCAATTTCTTTGATCTCAAATGCCCAAACTACTCCAACTCACCCAATCTTTTCACTTCAACCGAATTCACCAACTCAACATCACGAACCTAATGTTAACCCTTTAGCTTCTTCACCCAACATGTCCTCCTCCTTTTCTTTGTCTTCACTTGGTAAAAAACTTGATGCTAGTAACCATGTGACTAAGAAGAAGAAGAAAGAGAAGAATAAGAAGAAGAAGGCTATGAAATAAGTCAACCAGCAAACCATTGTTTTAGGTATTGGTAATGTTGAGGAAACATCGAACATGCATTGCAAGCCTAAGTACCCTTGCAAGGTTTGTAATGGAGGTGACTTCCTTATTGGTTGTCCTCATATTCCTAAGGTTTTGGAAGTATTGTCAGAAAATTCTTATCAACTTACTATTGATTCCTCAACCAGTCATTGTCGGGCTCCAAGGAAAAATGGTAAAGTTAGGTTTCCTTGTTGGTTATGCAAAGGGATCCATCATACTCGCCATTTCCCTCATATGGAAAAAGCCTCAAAATTGTTGGAAAAACTTACTTTTCCACAACAACAACTTCGAACTAGTTATTGTAAACTTTCTCCAACCTTTGGTTAATTGACGAAGTCATTGATCTAATTCGAGGTAGAGTCAATATCACTTTTACATTGGAAACTGAAACACATATGACTCAGGTTGATGAACCATTGGTTGATCAAGTGGTTAAATCAATTCAGTGTTCATTAGATCCAACCCTCCCTTTAGAGAGTGAACTTAGTATCGCTCATGTCACTCTTCTTTCTTCAGATTCTTCTACACATGGGGGAGTTACACTAGTTTCATTGATCACCCTTGATGTTATGAGGCTACATCCTTTGATCCGAGCATACTGACAGGACCTCATCTTCCTTCTTCTACCCCTTTCAAATTCCTTGTGAAATCATATGGTAATAATGTGTGGTGCACAAATGTAGAGGAAGGTGCTTCTATCATTATTTTATCCTCATCTGCTTCATAAGCTTTAGGTTCCCCTCAACTTGTGGTTGTTACACAGAAACTTTTGTCTTTCAATAAAACCATTAGCAAGCCTTTAGGGATACTTCCTAAGTTACCTATTATTTTGCAAGGTTGAACTGTATGTATTGATCTTATGGTAGTCCAAGGTCCCTTAGATTTCAATTCTCAGAAAGACTATATCTATGCCATGGAAGTTGGTGTATTGACACTCTTTTGCATGATGCCTTGTTATCACAATGAAAATATTGTGGTTGTTGACCAACTCCCATTAGTTGATATTGATTCGACTACCAGCCATCTCACATCCCTAAATGTTCCTTATATGCAAGTGGTATCCAAACCCACCATAGGTTAATTATGTGGCAATGAGTACCATGTTTTGAGTTACCAATGCAAGCAAGCCTCTCACAATTTTCTCATCTTCTTTTGACTTAGATATGGTAACTCACATGATGTACACCATGGGGGAATTTGAACTTGATTTTGTTACTCTTTTTATTCTCTTGACATGTGTTATTTCTAGAGAACTATTCTTCCTTCTAATGAAGACCTCTTGGAAGCCATGATCGAGGTATGTCCATTGACATGTGTTTCTTCTACCTAGAAGCCATGATCAAGTTTTTATTGAGGATAGTTATTTTACTATCTCAACCTCATTAAAAAAATGAGACAAATTCGTATGAGGATGGTTCTTTTATTGTGTCAGCCTCCTTAAAAAATGAAATAGACCTCTATGACCATAGTCCCTTTTATTGTGTCAACCTCGTTAAAAAATGAAATAGTTTCCTGTGAGGATGGTTGTTTTACTTTGTCAACCGCATTAAAAAATGAAAAATTCACTACCAAGATGGTTCTATTATTGTGCAAAACTTGTTTAAAAAATGAATCAGATCCCTATGACCATAATTATTTTCCTGTGTCAAGCTTGTTAAAAAATGAAAGAGACCCTCCCCTAATTAAGTCCACTCTTTCACCTTATCTCATAAACGAATGTTCATTTCATCTTCCTATTGGTAACTGGTAGTATACTCAGGTGAATGAAATGAACCTTGGGGTTCATGTGCCTATTTCAGTTCCTAGGGGTATGAAAAATTATCTCAAGCATACTTCTCTTTTGTTTCAAGCTTGTGTAAAACTGAAACTACTTTCAAGCATAATTTTTCTCTATTTCAAGCCTATATAAAAATGAAACCTACATCAATTCCATTTCAGTTATTATTTTCAATACTTCTTAAGGTCATGAAAATCCTAATCTTATTTTGAAATCTTTTCATGCTTGTACAATGAACATGAAAATGCCAAGTTTTTTCCATTTTTTCATGCTCGTTAATTAAATTAATAGTTGGCGATATGAGTAAATTTTTATCAGTTTTTTGGACCCATTAAAACTTAAAAAAAAATGAAACCAAGGAGTTCTCTTTATTCCCTTTTTAGACTCCTTAAACATAAAAATATCATCAAGTACTTGATTTTTCAAACTCGTAAAAGAAAATGAACAACCATCTATTTAGTATAATTTTACCCATTTTACGGACTAAATTACACTATTTAGGATAAAGTTATAAATTGAATCATCATGGTCTATAGAGTTATCTCTTGCATTATTTTACCCCTTTTTGGGCTTGATGTACTCAATTTATGAAAAATGAGACTATGGAGTTTACTTATGTTTTTCTCTTGACTCCCTAAATATGAAAAACACTGAACTTCACTCTCTCTGGGCTCATTAAAATCTACATTAAAAGAACTGAATGATTTTTCTTTTTGTGTCTTTTTAAACTCTTTAAAAATGAAAATGACATCGAGTTACCCCTTCATTGGACTAATAAAACTTAAATAGTGCATAAATTATTAAGCATGAGGAGACTGAACCAATCCTTCCTAGGTTTTGTTAAAAATACTTCAAATAACTTATCTGAATTATGCGATTACAAGACAAGCATATGTTATCCTCCTCAAGCTTGTAAAAAATAAAGAGGTACTTGCCAGTAATGGTGGGGGAAAAGTGAGAAAGAATATTTTTTGTTTTATAAAAGGGAGTATGTCACTCTTGAACATGACACTCCCTCACTTTTCTGTCTGAGTTGGGAAATCCATTTACCTGTCAGTTGACCATACCTTATTGAAACTATTTAGTTTATTTGGGTATTATTTTTGAGTCAAATGTTGAAAAGTCAAAATGGTGTGTCCTCAATATGTTCAAGAGAAGTCCAACCTCAACCAAATTACTTTTCCATTTATAGCTTTCATTTGTGTCAACCATCCCTGAGTCAATCCCAGATTACTCCAAATTGTCTTCTTCAACAATTCACATGAGTTTTCTTTTGAAGGCCCTCCTGTGACAGATCACTTCCTATCGACTTCACGTCACTATCTAGAAAATTTATCTAGAAACAATAAGTCCCTCAAAGCCTACATGCCTTAATGACAGGTTTCTCACCTTTGACGAAAGGTTCTAATCATTAACCTTCGATCAAATGATTCTATGAGTGTTCGACATTAACACATATATTCGCACTTTGTAAATTGTCCTAGAAGTACCTTGAGAAACATTGTCATTATTGATGGTTTCTATCACATTTGTTAATGATTCACATCATTGATCAGTAATCAAGTTGTTTTTACCATGTTTGACTACAAAACATTCACTCACATGGTGTAAGATCCCACCTTATCAACCATCAATAGTATAGAGAAGTAAAGGTCACATTGAATACTATTATTCATTTTTTTTTTTACTCATTGTTATCAGGAAATCTAGTGTCCACTCGAAGCTGCTAGTCCCACTAAGACTGGTAGCTATCTTAGAAACAAAAAAACCAAAACTACTTTCGGTTTCCTTTATGAGAAGTAGATAAGAGGGGAACAAAGGACACCAACCTTAGTCTTGTGCTTGGTTCCTTGCTTGGTTCCTCTCCCTTTTGAAAGATCCTTGTTGCTTTTCCTTCATCTACCCAGCTTCAAAGAGCGCCTGTGGAATCAAAGTAGCATAATACTATCGAAGAAGAGAGATCCAAAATCATAAACAATATAGGACCAGATATATATTGACCACACAAATGCATATATCATCAAACATACAGGAATGTGGAGGAAAACTTCAATAGCTTTATTAATATCAAGAATAGCAAAGAGGATTACAACCAATTGTTCTGACCCAACGTCATCCTCCCAGCATGAAAGCCCTTCTTCACCTCATGAAAAGATTAGATCACCCAACACTATGATATTCCACCAAGAAACCAATAGCACTTCCTTACAAGATACAAAATTCCAACCTCTGGATCTCTGTGATGAGGGATCCATATATAGATGATTGCAGGGGGGTGAGTTAGCTTCTGGGATTTTGATTAGTGTCGTCTCTCTGATAGTTCCTGATTCCATTTGGAGATTGATGATCTCTTACTCATCCCTGGGTGATTTCAGAGAGTTAAGTGTCACAGGAGAAGTTTCTGGAAGATTCCATGACGATCCACCTTGCAAACTGTCTCTGCCATTTGTCTACTCTCACCCATCACACCCTACAGAAGGGATTTCCAGTATGCAATGCACCCTTTTCACTGAGTAGGTGAGATGCATTGCACACTCTGCACTGGGTAGTCTGTATGGCCTAGCTTTGACTAGTTCTGAGCAGTTTTCTGTGGAGAACTTTTGGGAGATGATGTAATCAACTGACCTTGTTCCTTTAGTGTGTGAAGAAACACTTTTAGGGACTTAGGAGCCCTTGGTTTATGGACATGTATGATTGGGGTTGCAGTGCCCAAAAATGTCTATAACAGTTGCCCCCTAAAGCATGATGTCGTTAATCTTTTGATGTCGAGTGAAATGCTTTATCATGAGGATCCGAAGTTTTTTTGAGATGGAAGGCAACCTGTAATAAGATACAATACAATACATTATCTTCATAATATTTTTCATGATCTAGTTGAGGCGAGCATTCGCATGCTCAGCTTTATAAATTCATTTTCATGTACATAAGACAAACAACCGTCTGTGTGGCAGACTGATGATTCTGATAGAGCCATCATCCTTTGGTTCGGATGATAATCTGTGCAGCAATGATGTACATTTGATTTCTTTATTTTCCTAAATATATCGCAGCCCGGATGGATGAAACTAGATCCAGGGTCTTCAAAACTCGTCCAATCTTCACTCGGAGTACAAGTCGATCCATGTGAAAGATGTTCTGGAGTCGAACATGGAAAGACATCGCCTGATTACCGGCCAATGATGTAAGATATTGACAGGTGCGAGAGGAATCACCAATAATGATGATGACCCTCAAGGTACTATAGTACAATTCACGTGGTGTGAAAAGGGACTTGGCATCGAACACCACACAAAATCTTTTGGTCGAAGGCTGTTATGAAACCAGCTCAAGAAAAGATAGAAAAGATAGATCAACGCCTTAGAATTTAACCTCTTCGAGGGGGAAACCTCCTTTACATTACATAAATGAACAATTCTTGGATGATACAAATTAAAATACCTCCTTTCTATATATAGGAGTCTAAGGGGTAATAACATAATCAGAGCCGGCATAACAATAATAATGTAAGGCCACAATAATAACAATAGTGGGCTTCTATGGGGCACAGGAGTAACAATATTGGCACTACATGGTTACATCAATATAATAAGTGGGTTGTACTAATAACAATAAGGGGTTACACTAGTAGTATAGGGGCCTAACAAAGGCCATTGACATAAACCTATCGCCAAAAGTGAGAAACTTGCCATTGAGGCATGCAAGCTTCAAAGTACTGAAAGGGTTGTTCCTAAGTCGACTTCTTGGATAATGAGCTGATGTTGACAAGAAGCGACCCGTCATAGGAGGGCCTTAATGAATCCCACATCTACGACATGGAACGGAGTAAATGATTTTGGAGGTGAAAACGATCTAATGATACAGGGTTCAGGGTGGCGGCCATGAAAGAATGGAGCGTGAATGTATTGCAGCGGATGAGAGACCTAATGGATTGGTAGCATTAAACCCAAATATGGATAGTGCGATGGACCAATGGTGATATGAATGGTGAACGGAATAACCCAACCCAACTCGGACGTGGAGTGAAAGTGTCATGTTCAAGAGCGACTTGCTACCAATATATTTTCTTCAAGTTTTCTTCCCAGTTTTTCCCTAGTCATTTCTGACCAATACCTCTTTACTTTTGTCAAGCTTGAGGAGGATAACATATTCTTATTCTATAATTTTCCCTTCGGGCAAACCCGTCAGTATGTTTTAATGAGCCTAGCGACAGTGAAACTTGTTCTTGTCTATATGGACAAGTTTTTTGCTATTTGGTTTTAACGAGTTTAACAACAAAGATAACTCGATCCTTTTCAATTTTAGAGAGTTTGATAGGGACGTAAAGAAAAATCTAATAATCATTTTTCGTCATATAATCCCTTAAGTCTGAAAAAGTATAAAATAATATGAAAGGGATGAATTTTCAGTAATTTTAATGAGCTGAACAAAACAAGCACTCAATTTTTTTGTGTAATAATCCCTCAGGTCCAAAAAGATCAAAATCTAGAGGAGGGATAGCACTCCCAGTAGCTTTAACAAGCTGGAGAGGGAAATTGCTCGGCAATCTTTTCATATTTTACGAGTCGGGTGAAAAGAGCTTAAAGGAGACTTGTCTTTTGAGGAACGAGTGATAATTTCAAGTAGCAGCTGATTGTAGGTAAGGTTTGCAATTTTCCAATCATGACAATGTCACAAGGATGGCTAACAGGATCACTCTTTGCAGCTGTTCCTCAAAAGGGGTAAACAATCAAATGGAGGTGAATGATCGGCTAAAACAGAGTGGAGGTGATGGTAAGAACACAACCAGGGCTCAAAAGCTGATGATAATGCATTCACAATGCTTATTTACCAGGGATTGGTTCATCTTTTAGTGAGCTTAAACTCTGGGGGAACATTTGCTCATTGCTAAGGTTTTATTTTTAACGAGCTTGAACTTCACATAAAAACTGCTCGTGCCAGTCGTATAATAAGGATGTCTCATCGATAGGTTCAATTTTTAAGGAGCTTGCACCATTCGAAACTTTTCTCCAGATCCTTTCATTATGCAAGCTAGGAACAACCAATCCTATGAGTTTAAAGGGTTGAGAAACTACAAACTAAGAAAATAAATGGTCATTCTTTACTTTCAGGAAAAAAAGGTTTGCATGCCCCGAGGTATAGTGAAGTAAAGCTTCCACGTTACCATTTAGAAGTTCTCGTGTTTGCAAGATAGTTTCCATCCACACAACAGATGGAAACACTTCCTCGGATTAGTCCATCTGGACAAAGGCTCCAATCACCTAACCTTGACGAAAGAATTTTATCCCGGTCTAACTCCCTGTTCCTATACGGACAGGCGTCGATCCAGTCTTAACTCCTTCATGGAAACTTACTCTATACCCAAGGTTTTCGTACTGAAACAGACTAGGGTGCATGCCCCATGGGTTTCAATCATGTCCTCCTGAATCACTCGCGCTCTCTAGGTGGATGGACTGGAGATTGATGAGACATTCCTTGCGTGAAAAGACCATTTAGGGATGGCATTTGACTATCAGCTATGTGTGAGCTGGGGAACGAAAGCTGGTCTACGAGCTTGACCACTTAGCCTTAATGCGGAAAACACATTAGTCTAAAGAGTGAGGAGACAATGGCTCCCATGCTCTAAATATAGTAGCGCCCCGGGAGTAGATTATAATGTAGAGGTCCTTGGACTACCATTACGCTCATATAAACGGTTTTCCTTCTCAACGTTATGGGCACATTGGGAAGGATCTGTAATGGTCGACTGGTTCCTTTGTCGAAGCCTGTTCGATTTCTCATCTCAGACAGAAGCAATGACGAACCAAGCGCTTCCCAAGAAATTGAGGAAAGGATACTCACAGAAGCCCCTTCATCTATGATGGTACCGACCATGATCATTTTGTAAGCTTGCACAATGATTCAGAATGGTACATTAGCCAGTAAATGGGGTCTGCCTAGCAGATTCCAATCGAAGGAAACGACTAGGTTGCTTGGAGGTGGGACTGAATAGACGGCCAGATATGACTCTGACGAACTTCCTTCCTACGGTAAAGGAATGGGTAGATTTCCCCCATGTTCATCGGAGTCTGTGTTTACGAAAAGAATTTGAACAGTGTTGTTCTCATTCCCTTCGATGATTGTATCATCTGAAGATGGACCTTCTGAAGACAAGACTGGGTCGACTGCTGCCTCAACCTTTTGACTTTCGTTTGGTATGGACTCAGCGGGTTTATCTTCAATGGTAGACGCTTGGACCGACCACAATGGCATGTCGGTCGGATTTTCAACTAGTGATGGAAGTGGCAAGAGTTTCTTGTATCTAGGAGGAAGCCGTAGCGGTGAAGTAGGATGAATATCCAAGACTCTTTTAGCTTCATCTAGGAAGGGACAACAGTGGACAACATGATCGCCTTCACACAATTTACAAGCAAATTTACATTTCCTTTTCTGTCCAAATGCTTCGCTTTCACTAGTCGATGGTGAACTTTCAACATGATCTTCAGAGGTTGATGACACCGGATTGTGCAAACAAGGAGACTAGTCCCTTAAGATCTGAGGGATGCAAGGACAATCTCGATGATAGTGGTCTCGTTTGCAAATGACACATGGATATTTAGGCTTGGATGGTGTAGTGTGCGGATTTTCACTAGACGATGCTCGGTTACCCCTTTTCGCCTTTGGCTCCTTCTTCTTCTTCTCTTTCTTCTCTTTCCCCTCCTTCTCCTTCTTAGTTACTTGACTTTTGGCTTTACCAGCTTTATCAAGTGAAGAGGATGGAGGAGAGGGAGAATCAGATTAAGTAGAAGGTTGGGGGGTATCTTTAGTATCATCCAGTTGCTGACTCGATTGTTCAGGAATCACGGTGTTCTGAACGATGGTGGTCAAGAAGAGCCATATTGGGAAGCCAATTGTCAATCATGGAAGTGACAATATGGCCATATGAGGTGCACCAACATCTCCCCAAGAGGAGAAAGGACTAGGATTTCCTCCAAGGGGAAATCCTTGGTTGGTGGAGTCCATTTTTCTCAACCTAACACCAATGCAGGAACGGTGATATTATTTCGATTAAAATAAATTTTAGATGCCTTGGCACAACTTGTTTTTTCAATTTTTAAGAGTCAAGAAAAAACAAAAGATGATTCTAGTCGCCTTCGATTTTTAGTGAGCCTGAAGTGACAAGTGCTCAGATGGACCTTTTCCTTTAAGGAGTCTAAAAAGGAATGAAAGAGACTACTCTGGAAATCTAGATAGAGGGATTACCAAACCAATCGCAAAACTATAGAATACTTTTTACGGTACGACAATCAATCTTCCCGAATGCTGTGTTCAGTGCATTGTGATCGATAGGGCGGCAGACATGGCTTCCTATGAATAAAGGATATAGCCTATTGTGGTCTCCCAATATATACTTGATGATACGTGGGAGAACAAGTCCATACTGGCTCTTGTCGTCTCAAAGAGGAGGAATCACCCAACCAACAATGAAAGCGACAGTTACCAGGCTCTATGACGCCAGAATATGTCTCTAGCCTAGACTTCTAGATGTTGTGTGTTAGGTTCCAAAGAGTTTTTAGGTTCATTGAATTTACTTTATAGTTGATCTTTCTTAAGAAATTTGCCTTTCAGGTTCACCGCATGATGTAGATGCACAATTCCTAAAATGCAATCTAAGATGATAAACAATCGTTTAATCTTCTTTTTGCTATGAAAATCCTAGCTACTAAAGAAAGAGAGATGATATTCTTTCAACATAGAGGAGAGAGCACACACTAGATGCACTGTCCTAAATCAAACCAACAAGCAGTCTAAATGCAAATGCACATGCATGTATTTGTTTTCAGCTTTCTTAATGTGTGAATGACAAGAAGAATGCTAAGTACAAATCTGAATTATCTTTTCAAAGTGACAGTACTAACAAATTTCTCTTCAAAAGTGAAAGGAAGATAATGACGACACTTTGCTATTTTGAATTGAAAACTGCTTTCGACACTTGAAGAACTACTAATTCAAATCAAATACAAGAGCAATTGTATAATCGACCATCAAGAACATTAGAATTCTTTTCTTTGACTGAAAACGACACTTGCGACACTTCCAAATCAAAAGACGACAGTTTGATTATGCTACTTTTTATAGACAAGAACTATAAATGCCAAAAAATACATAAAAACATTCACAATTCTTTGTATTATGGAGGTGGAATCATGCAAAGGAAGGGATTTTCTACAGTGGTATAGTGATCACAGACAGCAAAATTCCTGAATAACGCTGAAGAGAGTGAACACAGAAACCAAAATCTGAGAGCAAAAGAGGTCTTGTCTGATTAGTGCACCTACAACACAGGGAAAGTGCGATGCGATGCACGTACTGCACACGGGAGGTGCAATGCATCCAGATTCCCAAGAGGAGAAAGTGTAATGGTCCAGGGACGATACTTTAACTTGGTTCCGGGTCACAGTTTGCAGCTTAGCTCAGGGATTTAGGTCGAGCTAATGATAGTCAGTAAATAGAAATCATAGGGGTTGATCTAATGAGGTTACTAGAGCCACCACTAGGGCAATTAGAAGGTTTGAAAATCGATTGTTCAGTTTATAAACAAAACCTGGAGATAGACTGAAGCAGCATTGATCTACTTTGCACTTGCATAGCAAATGCAGTTCGAAGGCTAGCTAGCTTGACTTCAGGCTCCATCTGTAAGTTTATAAAACAAACAAATATAGACAAGCAAACAATCTATTTTTTCCCCAGCCGAGTCGCCATTTTGTTATCGGGAAATCTAGTGTCCACTCAAAGCTGCTAGTCCCACTAAGACTGGTAGCTATCTTAGAAACAAACAAACCAAAACTACTTTCGCTTTCCTTTATGAGAAGTAGAAAAGAGGGGAACAAAGGACACCAACCTCAGTCTTGCGCTTGGTTCCTTGCTTGGTTCCTCTCCCTTCTGACAGATCCTTACCACTTTTCCTTCGTCTACCCAGCTTCAAAGAGCACCTATGGAATCAAAGAAGCATAATACTATCGAAGAACAAAGATCTACAATCATAAACAATATAGGACCAGATATATATTGACTAGACAAATGCATATATCATCAAACATACAAGAATGTGGAGCAAAACTTGAATAGCTTTATTAATATCAAGAATAGCAAAGAGGATTACAACCAATTGTTCTGACCCAGCATCATCATCCCAGCATGAAAGCCCTTCTTCATCTCATCAAAAGCTTAGATCACCCAACACTATGATATTCCACCAAGAAACCAACAACACTTCCTTACAAGATACAAAATTCCAGCCTCTAGATCTCTGTGATGAGGGATCCATATATAGATGATTGCAGTGGGTGAGTCAGCTTCTGGGATTTTGATTAGTGTCCTCTCTTTGATAGTTCTTGATTCCACTTGGAGATTGATGATCTCTTACTCATCCCTAGGTGAATTCAGAGAGGCAAGTGTCACAGGAGATGTTTCTGGAAGATTCCATGACGATCCACCTTGCAAACTGTCTCTGCCATTTGTCTACTCTCACCCATCGCACCGTACAGAAGGGATTTCCAATATGCATCGAACCCTTTTCACTGAGCAGGTAAGATGCATTTCACCCTTTGCACTTAGCAGTCTGTATGGTCCAGTTTTGACCAGTTCTGAGCAGTTTTCTGTGGAGAACTTCTGGGAGATGATGTAATCAGTTGACCTTGTTCCTTTAGGGTGTGAAGCAACACTTTTAGGGACTTAGGAGCCCTTGGTTTATGGACATGTATGGTTGGGGTTGCAGTGCCCAAAAATGTATATAACACTCATAATATGACTGACTTAACTATCATGTAGTTATGTTCCTTAAGCTATTTCAATGTAAGAATATAACATAAGAAGCCAGGGATAACTTTCCCTTAATATCAAAAAATATATTGACCCAACAAAATTTCCAAATTCATCAATTAAAATTCCCAATCCCAATGATTAATCTAATGCTTCAATTGTGAGAATTGTTTAATCAATGTCGCAATAAGAGAAACTAATGTTACCAATTCAAAAGCATATTATTCTTCAAAATGTGTCAAGTGAAACAATGGACAAGCATAAATTAGGCACAAGTAGTTGTTTTCTATAGTCATTGAGGCACAAGAATGCACCCATGAATACATGCATCTAATATGAAATTTATTATTCTCATTTGCACAAATTCCTATAGAATTAATCATTGTAAAATTGTTTCCAACAAAAACCATTTTTTTAAATGAAAGATTTGCATAATAAAAGTAACAATTGTCTTATTCACTATTCACACTTCAACAACTTATTAAATTCATTTTCAAATTCATACAAAAACTTGCAGATATAGGAAGCTACATCCATTAAATAATCTATTCATAAATTTTCTAGTGCATAAAAGCTACAATAAGTAGGACATTTACTCTAACAATTTGTATGCACAAAAACTACATCCATTGAAATTTTGGCAAACACTATGCAATATAAAAACTACATCCATTGAGGCTTTTTGACAAACACTTTGCTACCATCCAATCTACAACCATTGAGGCCTTTTAACAAACACTTTGCAAATTGTTAGATGATTCAAAATACAAAATTCATAGTTCACAAAGTTAGGATAGAATATTTATTTATTTAGAATATTTAATTAAATATTGGAGACACTTAAAAATAGAATATTGTTGTAAAAGATATGACATCTAGAATAATGTCATATCTTAGGCTCCAATTTAGGAGTACAGTTAGTAGATTGGTTAGAATGGCATTTATTGTAAATGGATACTTGTTAGTTTAATAAGTAGTCCATAGCTAGAATAGGCTAGGAAATTAAGCTTATATGTAGTTCATTCTCCCTATTGCAATTGAGTTGGTGTGTGTGTGTAAACTCTTGCAAAATTATTATGTAATTACTTTTCTAATTAATAAAATTGTGTGTCTAAGGACACTCCTACTATTATTCTAGTATCAGAGCTATAGTAATGTAGTTGATGTGAGGAGGGGATCCCAGCTCTACAAGTTCTTGGAAAACTCCATTGAATTGATCAAAAAATGATTGGTATGGAAATTGTTCAATTTTTTGTTTAAAAGGAAAAGAAATTTCACTATTGATTTTAGAATTTTTAAATCTGAATATCTTTTTTATTATTGTCAAATATTTTCCTCTACTTTATTATTGAATTGGCGACCTCCCTTGTAGTAATATGATCTTAAAAGTCAAGATGGATACATAAGGGTTTGAACAAATTACAAATGCATTCCCGAGAGTGCATGGGTTTCCATGAGCATTAGGGTCGTTTCGGTCGATTGAATTGCGAGATAAGTTGTGTGTCGGTTTCACAGAGGATAAATTCCAAGCGAATTTGAGTAAATCATACAAATTTCATGGTCTATTGAAGTTTGGTCATGACTCTCGGAGGTACTCAAAAACTTGTCCATGGCCGCTTTAATTCATTTTGTAGTGGATAATTTACTGTAATTTAATATGAGATAGCCGGCCTTCATCCAGACTATTGAAATAATGTAAAAATTGGTGCTTTTGTTGATCCTTATCTCTGCTTCTCCTGGGCCCTTAAATTAGTGCAGTTTATTCTTTATTTCATAAAATCTGTCAGCACAGATCAATGAATTTATTTCATTGTAGGGATGCTACCTTGAATGAATATCCTTTTAAACAGATTGTTATGTTCTTGTAATTTACATTATATTCATGCAAATGGAAATTCCATCTCACAACTTCTCTATAGGAAAATAAAGTTTAAATTCTGGTGGAATCTCCTCTTCTGAATAAATCCAACTAGCAAAGTATGTTCTCTGAATTTGATAATTAGCGTGAACCTGGACCTGATGTATTTCAACATAATTTGTCCCATATGCACGCCTAGTAAAATCAGTAAGGTTGAACTGAATATGGTTCAATCCGTCATCTAACCTCAAAGGCATCGTACAGATGTATGGTTTCACATGGGTTATAGATTGATAGTTGGAAGCTCTAATTCGCGATGAACACCAGTTTGTTGCGGTTCGATCTCTGGACCTGGAGATAAGGTATATTTTTTAATTTCAGAAATTTTTATTGGAGAGATAAGGAGCAGTTTATTTTGGAGAGATATTTGAGTTTTTGTATTTTGGGAATTATTGTTTGTAAATTTGTGGAGTAGTAAGATGTACTACTAAAATGTGTTTTTCTGGAGTAATAAGGTGTAGAGCTTATTTGTAAATGTTTGGGCAAGTAAATTTTTGGAGTAATAAGGAAATTTTATTTGTAATTTTTTATTTGGAGAGATTAGTGTGACATTGTAACTCAAAGTAATTTTTTACCTTGAGGGGGGGTTAAAGTACATTTTACATCAAACATTACAAGGATTTTAAATCAGTCAAATTTTGAAAGATTTCATTGTAAAAATTTTAAGAGAAACTGACTAGAGCGAAGTGGAAAGCTCAGTCAATTTTCTCCTCCAACGACTATACAAGGGTCAAGGCCAAACCATGATAGATCGCTTTCACATGGTGTGTTTCGCACGACGTGATACTCATATTTTTCTTGTGCTTGATTCTTTTTGGTGCAAAGCTTCAAAACTACAATGTCGAAGTTAAATAATCTTTTCACTGATTTTGATAAGCTTGAAGGGGTAAAATCATACAAAACATGGAATCGTCTCATTGAAAGCACTCTCATATATAATGAATTGTGGCAAGACACATGTGATCGAGACATTAAGCCTAATAAACTCACAGATGTAGCTTCACTTTCGAAAGCGAAAGTTAAAAATGTCAAGGCACTAGCTCTTATAAAGTCCTCAATTAATGATGAGATGTATATTTATATCGAAAATGACTCAAATGCATGGATTGCTTTGCGTACCTTTAAAGATCTATTTGATACACAACCTGAATCAAAAAAGGTTGATCTACACCTTCATTTGCTTCAACAAAAACTAATTGAAGGAGGAGATGTCCTTGAGTATATCTGCAGGCTTAAATGTATTAAGCAAGAAATAGTAAAAGCAGGATTTTCTATGGTAGATGACAGTTTCATGACCAAAATTCTAATTGTTGTATTGCCTTCTTCTTACACGCATTTTTTAGAAACTTGACAAGTGATGAGAAAGTTATATAAATTAAATTTTGATGAGCTAAGTGAGATGTTTGTTCAACACGACAAAACTTTTTGGAAGAAGAAACAAGGGGAAGATGTCTTCTTCACAGAAGCCGGCACAAGTAAATCATCAATTGACAATTCTAAAGGAAGAGGACATTTCCATTCACATCTAGCAGCATATAGTGGACAAGGTCATGGAAGAAGCCAAAATAGAGGAAACTTTCAAGGAAGTGGAAACAATCAAGGCAGAGGAAACTTTCAGAACAGAGGCCTGCAACTTTCAAGGAAGAGGTCAAAGTCAAGGCAGAGGGCCAACTCAAAGAGGTCAAAGTAGAGGCAGAGGATAGTATCAAGGAAGAGGCAGAGACTTGAACCAAATTATCTGCAAAATATGTAACAAAGTGGGCCATTTTGCAGAGGATTGTAGAACTTCCATTGATAAAATTCCAAAGTCCCATCAAAACACAACTCAATTTACCATTGATTAATATAATGATGGTTCATAATATGTCTTCACATAAAGTTAAAGATCATAATCAACAGCATTAGTTTCCATCTTTTTTCAAAGTGATTATGAAGATGCACAAATTTTAGATACAGGAGCAACTCAACACATGACTTTTCAATAAGAATTCTTTTGGAACTTCCAACCATGCCATCTTAGTTCAATACTTCTTGCTGATAATAAAAAATATACTCCTTATGGAAAAGGTGTCATTAGATTTCATCTTCCCGACATTGGAGAAAGATTGATTTCAAATGTATGGTATGTACCCACCTTTAAAAAGAATTTATTGCCCTTAGTCTCGATCCGACAAGTTGGGCATCAGGTGGTTTTGGAGGATGGCATAGTTAAAATTAATTTAATCAAATAGAACATGAAAACAATGATGACAGAATAGAAAGATGGAAAACTGTTAAGGATGAAAGGAATAGTTATTCCAAGGAATTTTGACTTTGCAGGAGCAACAAGCACAAATATTTCACCTATTAAATTATGGCATGCGAGATATGGACATCTAAACTTTGACAGTTTCTCTCAACTGCAAAAACAAGGAATGGTTAAGGGACTTCCTACCTTCAAGAAAGAAAATGTAAGATGTGAAGCCTACATTTATGGAAAACAAAGTTGAGAACCTTTCTCGACAAGCTCATGGCGAGAAAACATGCGTTTGCAACTAGTAAACAGTGACATTTGTGGGTCCTTGCAAGCTTCTCTAGGAGGTTGCAAATGTTTCTTACTCTTTATTGATGATTTCAGTAGAATGACATGGGTTTACATTTTGAAGCATAAGTCAGAAGCATTTGAAAAGTTTAAAGTTTTTTGTAAACTTGTTGAAAATGAAGTCAAGGAAAAGATTGGTGGTCTTAGAACTGACAATGGAGGAGAATCCACTTCAAATGTATTTCAAAACTATTGCAAAGACAATGGGATCAAACGAAATCTTACAAATGTTTATACTCCACAGCAAAATGGAGTGGTAGAAAGAATGAATCGCACTTTGTTAGGAATGGTGCAATCTATGTTAACTTTTTAAAAGTTAAGTCCTATTTATTGGAAAGAAGTAATCCATACAGTTGTTGACTTAAGGAACAAGTCTCCCACTACTTCTTTCGATGCAATCACACCTTATGAAGCATGGTTTGGTTTCACAATTAAAGTTAAACACCTTATAGTTTTTGGTTCCATGTGTTATGCCTTAGTTCCAAAAGAAAAACAAACTAAGCTTGACTCACAAAGTTTGAAATGCACAATGATTGAATATTTGGATGAGAAGAAAGGGTACAAGCTTCTCTCAAATGGGAAATTTATTGTCAACAGAGATGTAATTTTCAATGAAACAGAGAGTGAGAGTGTTGCAAAAATAGAACATGTTCTTCAAAAATTGGAAACAAAAGGAGATAAAGGGAAAGGAAACATTCCAAGTCATCCAAATTCACAAAATTGGTATGAACTTGATTTTCCTTCCTCTGAAGGTGATTCATCCAGTCCATATACTTCACCAACACAGTCTAAGTCTTCTGGCAGTTCATCAGAATCTCCTAGTAGCAGTAGTTCTTCTGACACTGATTCTCCGCCCCCAGAATTTGAAGTTGATCAATGTACCTCGGTTTACATTAACCCTATTTATAACGATGGTGAATTTTCAGAATCTCAAGAAAGTGAACATCAATTTCCAAAATGGTTTGTTCAACTTTTGAAAGATGTAAAGCCTGACAAGTCTGGACAAAGGCCGACTATTACAAACATGCAATCTACAACCATTAAGGCATTTTGTCAAACACTTGGAAGCCACAATCTCTTAACGAAATTTGACATGAATATAAAATTCTCCCTCAATCTATTTAGATCATAAAATTTATATATTAATTATTAGAATTACAAAATATTAAAATAGTGACTAAATCATCTTATTATTTCACCCAAAACTTGACAACAAATGCACATATTTGGCAGCAGCAATCTGCCAAATCACCCAGATTTGCAATCTGGGTTTTGAAAATCCCTTTGTTGGAATCAAATTGGGGGTTACGCGGCCTTATGGAATGGATACCCTCTGATGTTGTTGTGAATTGGTATGAAATGATGCATAGATTCATTTTTAAAAACTAGCAAATATCTTGACTTTGGGAATTTCATTTACAATTTTTGTCAACCAAATGGCATGCAAGATTGAATATATAGCTATGCAAAACAAGTAACAATATATAATTAAATCATAATTACTTATGTATTGTCTAAATTCCTTTCAAAATCATTTCATCCACTGTAAGTGAATTGAAGGGCTTTGGGATTCATCAAATATTATTTTCATTCAATCATTCCTACAAACACATGGCAAGCATCTTGAACTATTGCAATACATAATGATTGAAACTTACCTCAATGATTCTCTTTAAAAATCTTGTCTTCCATCTTTATTTCAACGATTCATCTAGTGAATCCTCCTGGTATATTTTAGATATGCATCCATTTCCTGCTCTGGTAGGCTACACGGTAAGACTTATTCATGCATAATGATAAAAATAACAATAGCATTTCTCATTCATTGATTTGACAAATGCTTTGTAAAAGATCCCGAAGCCCTTTCTAAAACATGTCTCTAATTACATGAAATAGAACCAAAACTCATGAACTCTTACCCAATTCCTTTGGAATTTATTTATTGCCATTACCTCTAGTGATATTTGTCTTTCCTTTCTCAAATGCTACAATACCAATGTTAGTACAATAGAATACACCAATAATAATTCCATAAAATCTTGAGATATAAACATCCATTCATATATACCACTCTTAGTCTTCGTTTTCAAGTATCCAATAACATTCCAAATAACATAAGCTTAAACCAAAATTAGATTCTTACAACAATTAATATTTCTACATTTTATTTTATGCTAAAGCTATACTATACTTTAAGGACAATAAAAATTATACCTGAAGAGATATTCAACTCGAATTACTGAGAATATGACCATCTTTGATCCCTTAACCAACTCATTTGAACCATCTGATTTTCCACCCAACCATATCCAGGGAGAACTTCTCCAACTGGAACCCCCGAGCTGTAAGAGCTCACAAACAATACCAAAATATAGTAGTAGAGAGATATCCAAGGCAAGTTGAGGAAGATAAGTTTCACTTCCTCCCAACACCACTCATGGTCAGCTCCAGTAGGTAGAGCTACTTAGTAATTTAGTTTAGGAATTTCAAAATAATTTCGAAAGAAACTGACTACTCTCCAAGTCTCTCACTCTCATAATATTTTTCAAATCTCTCCGACTCTTGGTATCACAATGCACCTCCCTCTCCCCTCAAAGTGAGAATACATGAGACACATATATAGGAGGATCCACAAATTCTTGTCATAAAGGAGGAATAATATGCATGCCTTGTATTCCATTTTGAGGAGCGTAACTCATGCGATTAAGGAGAGGCGTGCATGCCTTAGTTAAGAAGAGTGTAACTTATGCATTAAAGATAGTGTAAGAGGAACCTTTTATGACATTTCTTTAATGAGTGTAAGAGAAATATGCCATTATTTCATGAATGCATAAAATAGAGTGTAATGTATTATTAAAAGAGAGAGATTTACATAGAGCCATGAGAGTCATCATGGAGAGAGGTGTGAAGTGATTGAGGAGATGAAGGTGACTTGTAATTCCCTTTTAATAATAATATCATAGTCTCGTAAAAGATAATAATAATAATAATAATATTAAGGATTAAGTTGAGATTGAACTGTTAGGATTGATTAATGATAAGTTAATTCATTTTCCTTCAACTATACTTGATTTCCAATTTATGCAAAGTGGTTTACTATTTTTGGAAATTCATGCTTGAGATGCTAGACATGACTTTCTATTCTTAGAAAGTCACTCTACGATTGTTAGAAAAGAGGTTTTATTAAGGAAGTTCATCCCCAAGCTTCCCATGAGTGGTATTTTTCTTCAAAAGGATAGGAATTCCACACCCCTATTGCACGCATCTTTGTGCCTTAGTAGATTGAGGATTTTGCGCCTTGATCTAATCTAAAGATCCAAGATTCCACACCTTGATCTTTTTAAATATTCAGGATTCCATGCCTTAAACATTTTATTATAGATACAAGACCCCACCTCTTTATCTTTCGTGGATTTAGGACTACGCGTGATAATTTCCATGGCTTCTCATCTACTCTACTTTGAAACTCCACGCTTCACCTTAAGGTATTGATTGTGAGCTCATACCCATCTGATAGTTCGTTGGTAAGGCCTTGTTCCAAGATCTACACATATCAAAATCTCATAGATCAAAGGAATCACTTACTTTCATAATTAACTTATTCACATTTTACCAAAGATTGTCCATTACTTCCACAACCATTTTGGTTCTAGAGAAATGACTTCTGCAACCATTTCAAATTTGAACATCTTTGTTTGAAAATAACCACGTTCCATATGACATCTTTCTCCATACAAGATTAAGCATATAAAATCATAAAAATCATGTATCATGACTTCCACATTCATTTATAATTTGAGCATCCTTGTTTGCAAGTAATCAGGTCCCTTGTCGCATCCTGTTCAATACAATATTAAGCATATATAATCATAAAAATCATTTATTATGACTTCCACAATCATTATAATTTGAGGATCCTTGTTTTCAAATAACTAGGTCCTTGTCACATCCTTCTCAATACAAGATTAAGCATATATAATCATAAAAATCATGTATCATTCATAAATCATAATTAACCATATGTTCCACATACCCATGATCATCCATGGCTCTATGTGTCTCAATCTTCAGTCACCATCCATGTCATATAGCCATGCCCAAGCTAGGATACGAAAAGAGAAAACATTGATAATATGCTCTTAACCAAAATAAATTCTTATGCACACAACCATAGATATTATCCTAAGCACAAAACAACTAGGTGACCCAAACCAGGTCTATAGCATATAAGCATGTACATAAGTCTTTCATGGATGATATTATATCATTATATCAAAATCACCCTCTCTAAGTGTCATCAAAGCTATATCACCAAGAAAGCACACTACATACTCCCCCTCTTGGGTTAAACTTGGCCCGAAGTTTTTCCTACAGTCATAAGATACTTAGTCATTTCAATTCTCCTATCACTAAGGTGTTAGCCTTATGTATATGTACTTGATATGTTTTTCTTCATGCCAAACCATGGTTTAATGTTTTCTAAATTGGAAGCTGTTAGGTCCATATAATACTAGTGATTACCCCATTACTATTGTAGTTGAATCCCTTACTAATATTGTTGTGCGCCTACTGTCCCCATATTGTTATTACTGTGCCCCATAGAATCACCCTATCGTTATTTTTGTGGCTTTATATTATTATTGTTAGGTTGGCTGGGTTATATTGGGACTCCTTAGACTCCTATATATAGAAAGGAGGTTTTGTCATTTGAAACATCAAAGAATTGTTCATTTATATAATGTAAAGGAGGTTGCCCCCTCGAAGAGGATGAATTCTAAGGCGTTGATCTATCTTCTCTATCTTTTTGTGAGTTGGTTTCATAACATTTGGTATCAAAGCTTTGGATTTTGGGGTTTTGTTGCTCCAAATGGGTCATTGTGGCATTTTCGCTATAACCCTTTTTCTGCGACGTTTTAGAAGCTAAAACAAAAACCCATTTGAGACAAATCGCACTGAACCTTGGGTCCGAATTTCAGAGCTTTCCACACTATATTTGCGGAGATATGATCTTGGGAAGTTGGTATGTTTGCAGAATCCTGAATTACATTCCGAACAGGTGACCTAGGGAAAATCATTATAGCTTTCTCTTTGAGCATCAGATTGAAATTTCATAAAAAGGTATAGAAAGAGGACGGACTGTAGTTTCTTGTGTATATTTTTTAGAGCCAAAGGTCGAAACAGTGACTTGTGGCACGTCATACAATTTCGCTCTACTGAACTAGTCTATAATCATGTCAATGTGGGAGATTTGGCATAACTCTTCCCTAGAGAATCCAATTTGGATTAGAATAGTGGCATTGGAAAGAGGACATAGATGGCTACTACAGGTCGCAATTTTAGAACTGGATGATCCAAAATTATAGAGATACATCAAATTCAATATCAAGCTCCTACAAAGTGTAAAAAGGTGTGTAGTTTTTTTAAAATTTTTGCATAAGCTTGGTTTGAAAAATTAGTTTGAAGGAATTCAAAGGGCATAGTAAAGCATTATTATCGGTAATTTATGCCTTGGGGAAAGAATATTCAAGCACCTAGTAAGCAACCTAAAAGCTCTAGCATGACTCATGAAGAAGAGGAAAAAATGCAACATGATATATCAAAATTATGAGACCAAATGCAACAAGTGTCACTTGCACAAAAAGTAATAGAATCTAAGATGGATGGTTTAAAGAAAGATGTAGAAGCTAGGATGGATGGTTTAAAGAAAGGGATAGAAGTTAAGATGGATTGTTTAAAGAAAGACGTAGAAGCTAAGATGAATGACGTGGAAGCTAAGATGGACGATTTGAAGATAGATTTGAAGACAAATTTGAAGACAGGCATGGAAGATTTGAAGACAGATTTGACAAAGTTTCTACAAGAAATGTTTACTAATGGTGAAAGGGTAGTAAAGGAAACTCATGATGAGAACAAAAGAGATGTTAATTATGATTTCATAGACTCTAATGTTGGATCAAAGACCCACCATATTCCAAAAATTGATATGAGGAAGTTTGATGGCAAGGATCCCTCAACATGGATATTACAGATGGAGCAATTTTTCGATCTCAATAATGTGCAAAACAAAAAAAAGGTATGTATTTCAACTTTGTATTTGGAACCAAATTAGTTTGTATGGTATCAATGGCTTTTCCCTCGTAAACAAATTATCAGTTGGGCAATTTTTACAGAAGAATTGACAGCAAATTATGAGGATACAAAAAGCAACACTTTTTTTATCCAATTGATAAGACTCAAACAAAAAGGTTCAATAATGGAGCACATTGAGGAGTTCCAAAAATTGAACATAAGGGTAAAAAATATTCCAGAGGAGCATAGGATTGATGTGTTCATAAGGACTTTAAAGGATAATATCCAACATGATGTTCGCCTTTGGGAACTTGATTCATTAGAGAAGGCATTCAGGTTAGCAAGAAAAATGGAAAGAAAAATTATGGCAACCAGGAAGCATACCACTCACAACTATAAAGATGGAAGTGTTATTGCCCCTAGTCTTCCACAACCTATAAGGTTGACACCACAAAAATTGGAAGAAAAATGGCTTTGTTACAGTTGTGATAGCAAATACACTAAAGGTAATAAGTGTTCTGAGAAGAAATTATTCTACATAGATTGTGAAAAGGAAGAAGAAAAGGAGCAAGAAAGGTCAAAAGAAGAGGATATAATCCACGAAAAAAGCCTAGATAAAGAAGAAATGAATCTGACCATATCTTGTAATGCATTGGTTGGAATTACCACTCCTCAAACCATCAAGATAGAAGGACAAATCAAGAAGAAAAAGGTAATAGTGTTGATTGATCCAGGAAGTACCCACATCTTTATTCATTGTAAGATAGCAAAAGAATTGAATTCCTTCCTGTATCTAGCACCAGAATGTCAAGTGATGGTTGCAAATGGAGGAAGGATAAATTTCTCTAGAAAGTGCCATAATATCAAGCTATCCATGGGAGCATATGTATTGAGTAGCCCAATGCTTTCCATTCCAATGGGAGGTGTTGATGTTGTACTAGAAGTCCAATGGCTACAATCCTTGGGTACAATATTTTTTAATTTTCAAGAAATTTTCGTAAAATTCTCTGCGGAAGGAAAGGAAGTTGAATTAAGGGGTATTGCGAGGAAACTAGGAAAGATAATTAGCTCTAACGATATGACAAAGCTTCTAAAAAAGGAACACAGAGGTGTAATTTCACAATTATGTTCCCTAGATGTTTCCACATCAGAATCATCTATTTCTCCAGATCTCCAAAAGGTTTTGGACCATCATTCCAAGGCATTTGAGACTCCCAAAGGTCTGCCACATATTTTTGATCATGATCATGCTATTCATCTGATTCCAGGAAGTGTTCCTCCAAACATCAAGCCATACAAATATCCCTATGACCAAAAGAGTGAAATTGAACATATGGTTGCAGAAATGCTAGAGGCTAGTATAATTCAACCTAGTCAAAGTTATTTCTCTACACCAGTAGTATTGGTGCACAAGAAGGATGGATCATGGCGCATGTGTCCGGATTATAGGGAGCTCAACAAGCTCACTATTAAAGATAAGTTTCCCATTCATGTCATTGATGAATTACTGGATGAATTGCATGGATCAATTTACTTCACCAAGTTGGATCTTCGTTCAGGATATCATCAAATTAGAATGAATGCTGAAGACATTCCAAAAACAGCATTTAGAACCCATGAGGGTCACTATGAATTTTTGGTCATGACTTTTGGCCTTACCAATACACCTTCTACATTTCAAGGTTTGATGAATTCCATTTTCAAACCCTTCCTTAGAAAATTTGTGTTAGTATTTTTTGATCATATACTAATCTACAACAAGTCTTGGAAGGATCATGTTGAACATGTTGATAGTGTGCTACAAATATTGGAGGAGAAACAATTATATGCAAAAAGATCCAAATGTTTCTTTGGAGTACAAGAGGTGGAATATCTGGGTCATATTTCATATTGTATCTCATGAAGTAGTTAAGGTAGACCCTAGCACCATTAAATCTATTAAGGAATGGAAAATCCCTACATCCATAAAGCATCTGCGAAGATTTCTCGATTTGATAGGGTATTATCGCAAGTTTGCTAAGAATTATGGGAGAATAGTAGCACCTCTAACAACATTATTGAAGAAAGATGCATTTTCATGGACTCCAGAAGCAACAAAGGCCGTTGAACATCTTAAAGAGGCAATGTGCCAAGCATCGGTCTCAGCTACACTGGACTTCACAAAAACCTTTATTGTGGAATGTGATGCTTCAGCAAATGAAATTGGTGCTATTTTAATGCACGATGAAAGACCCATTGCTTTTGAAAGTCGTCCAATCAAGGGAAAGTTTTTACACAAAGCTATTTATGAGAAGGAAATGTTGGAAATACTACATGCACTTAAGAAATGGTGACCCTACCTAATGGGAAGACACTCCAAGGTAAAAACGGATCATGATAGCCTTAAATAATTTTTAGAAAAAAGATTATCCTCTAAAGAGCAGCAAAAGTGGGTCACAAAGATGTTGGGTTATGACATTGAAATCATCTACAAAAAAGCGAAGAAAAATGTGGTGGCAGATGCACTCTCAAGAAAGGATGAGGATGTGGAAGCATTGTTGTGCGCAATTTCTATTATCCAACCAGATTGGATAAACAGAGCAAGGGAGGAATGGAAGACTGATGAAGAAGTGAGGGCACTTATTCGAAAGTCACAACACGATTCTAGTACATCTGATGCATTTAGCTGGAAAAATGATTTGTTATGGTACAAAGATCACTTATACCTTTGTAAGAATTCCCAACTCAAACAAAAGATTCTTATGGAATTGCACACTTCTCCCTTAGGAGGGCACTTAGGATTTTTAAAAACTTACCACGGGGTTAAGAAGGAATTTTTTTGGGATGGCCTTAAATCGGATATTCAAAATTTTGTGGCAGAATGTTTGGTTTACCAACAAAATAAAGTTGAAACAATTAAGACCCCGGGTCTATTACAACCTTTATCCATTCCAAGCCAACGTTGGGAGGAGGTTTCAATGGATTTTATCACAGGTTTACCCAAGTCTGAGGGGAAGAGTGTCATCATGGTGGTAGTTGACAGGCTTACAAGGTATGCACACTTTTGTGCATTATCACGTCCATTTAAAGCCAGTACAGTTTCTACTGCATTTATGAAAACAATTCAAAAGCTACATGGAAACCCAAAGATTATTGTAAGTGACAGAGATCCCATTTTCACTAGAAATTTTTGGACAAAATTATTTTCTTGTCTTGGTACTTAGTTAGCTCATAGCTCATCTTATCATCCTCAATCTAATGGGCAAAATGAGATAGTAAGCAAATGTTTGGAAGGATATCTTCGTTGCTTTGTATCTGATAAATAGAAACAATGGGTCAAATTGTTGCCTATGGCTAAATGGCGGTATAACACTTCCTTCCCTACAACAACAAAAATGACCCCATTTATGGTACTTTATGGATATCAGCCACCATCCATCACATCATATTTAAGAGAAAATTCTAAGGCTCAAGCAGTGGAACATCACATTGAACATCAACAACAATTCCCCCAACTCTTAAAGGATAACCTCGTGTTGGCACATAATAGAATGAAACAACAGGCATATCAACATCGTAGCAAAAGAAGTTTTGATGTAGGTGACTAGGTATTCCTACGGCTACAACCATATAAACAAATGTCCCTCAAGCAAGCTAAGAAGGATAATAAATTATCACCAAAGTATTATGGTCCATACAAGGTGTTGCAAAAGATTGGTACTATGGCCTACAAATTAGAGCTTCCTGTGGCTTCTTGAGTGCACCTAGTTTTCCATGTTTCATGTTTAAAGAAGGTTATAGGCGACAAGATCCCAGTTCAAACAATATTGCCAGAACTTGACGAGGAAGGTAAAATTATACTGGAACCGGAAGCATTCATAGAAACAAGAACTCGACAGCTACGAAATTGATCAATTTCGGAGTATCCCATCAAGTGGAAGAACTTATCCGCTGAAGATTCCACATGGGAGGATGAGAATTTTATACAGAAGAATCCATAACTACTCAAGCATTGAGGATAACACTTTTTTGAAGGGGAGGGGCATGTTAGGTCCCTATAATACTAGTGATTACCCCATTACTATTGTGGTTGTATCCCTTATTAATATTGTTGTGCCCCTATTGTCCCCATATTATTATTACTATGTCCCATAGAATGCATCTATTGTTGTTTTTTTGGCTTTATATTATTATTGTTAGGTCGGCTGGGTTAAATTCTGACTCCTTAGACTCCTATATATAAAAAGGAGGTTTTGTCATTTGAAACATTGAAGAATTGTTCATTTATGTAATGTAAAGGAGGTTGCCCCATCGAAGATGCTGAATTCTAAGGCATTGATCTATCTTTTCTATCTTTTTCTGAGCTGGTTTCATAACAAAAGAAACTCCATGAAAACCGAAACACACCATTCTTAATCTAATATATCCATGCAAAAATGCCAAATATTTCTATATCAAAACCAAGCATACAATTTATAGTGCCATATCAAAATACTATTTTATGTAATTTATATGACATCTAATTAAGATATCTATAATAATTTTATATTCTACACGTTCTTATTTTTCATAGTCTACATGAATCCTATATGTGTAATATTCTTGGTTCTATAGTACGGTGAGTTGTCCAAGCTATACATAGCTCACACATCGGTTGTAAAAAACAAAAAATACAATAATGGTCCATCCCATCTCAAAATCAAGTTTTCATACAAGAAGCATAAAATCATCCACATACAATTGGTAAGGAAACTATGCATTAAAACATGATGGCATATATAAAGCCCACGATTAAATCTCACTTAATTTATGTCTTCTCAATCTAAATTGCCCCTTTTCATTCCATAAGAAATTCTTGCAATCAAAATATTTAGGACCTACCTATAGTTTTTACTAAATGCTTACTCTTTAGGAAAAATCACAATTTTAGGTTTAAGACGCCATTTTTTTAGAACTAACAAGCTAATGTTCCGTAGAGTACTTATTGACGCATTTTTTCATTATAGATCATTTCTTTAATTCCCATAATATTCATTCTTATTCACTTCTCTTACATGAGAATCAATTATGAATGATTCAGTTAGAAGATATAAAATCCAAAAATAATTAAATATATCTTTTCCAAAGTGGCTTGTAATGAAGAACAACCTTCGTATTTATACAAATACAATATCTATATTATTGAATCTATCTTTATAACTACAAGTCAACTTGCTTTCCCGTTATGAAATCACTCATGATTTCTATTCAATAATGACTCAATCCATTTGGTTTCACATCTTATTCCTTACTATTAATACATACACAAAAAAACAAGTGATGAAAACCATACATTTCTCAAATTATGAAGAATATTTTTGATTTTAATTAAGTTTTAGATTATCATAAAGACATTTCTAGCTTAAGGATACATTTTTCTTTTCTTTTTTACTACCTCTCAAAAGGTTATAACCTTTTGCAGGATTACTAACTACTCATACAGCTATACATCCAAGAACAAAAGTCCTAAATCTTTCAATCTCTTCCATTCCACATATAATACAATCATCTCAGGCTTCTAAATCATGCAAGAATTACAATTCATGAAAATGGGATCTCAATCTCCTTCAATTTCCCCCTTAAAAAAAAAAATCTCTTGTTGTAAAACAACAGCTCAACTAAGTTTTTCATTAATCACATACCTTTTTCTTTAAGTTCAAATAAAACGAAGTTCTCACCACATAAAATGTTTATCTTCTAAACATCTTATTCTCTTAACAATTTACAAGTTAATCAAATTCCATGAAAGTAGTTCATCAAGTTCATAAACAATATGAATTTTTACTCGATCACCTAATTAGCAATAGTTTAGAGCAATTTATGAGTTCAATCCTCATAACTTCTCTAATTAATTTGGTTAAATAGAATTCAACCAATATTCAACTCACAAAATAATTAAGGAGACTATTATGGATTTCATATACCCAATTTTCCTTGAGCTAATAAAAAAGATATTTCATCAACTTATCACAATAATATTTTTCTATATTTCAATAATCTGAAAATCATTATAATTCTACCTAAATCCAACACATACAAAATAATTAAAATACTAGAGGATAGATACCTAGTTCACACTTGACTCCATATATCAAAACAAATTATTACAAACATTCTAAACCACCTAATGGTGTTCACTATACCAATCTTAGTATCTTCATTTGTAATAAAATAAAATTAATTTATTTAAATCTCAAGCAAATTCATGTTACGGATCTATATCCATTTAACTTTAATTACACATAATCAATCCTCCTTAATCATGTCTATGAGATTTCATCATAATATTTTTGTTCATTCTAATGAGAAGAATTACTTAGCTCATAGATATATGTTAGTATGGATTCCACACCCATACCTTACCTAATTACTTAGCTCATATATATATGTTAGTATTGATTCCACACCCATACATTTGTTCATAGATATATTTTAGTATAGATTCCACACCCATACATCAACTCATATATATATATATATATATATATATATATATATATATATATATATATATATATATATATATATATATATATATATTCTTGTATGGACTCCACACACATACATAAATTAGGGAAAACATAACCTTCAAGTGTTCCTTCAAGTGGCTTCTACAACCCTTCATGCACCAGTCATTTAAGCCTCTTGTTTATTATGAAGTTGTTGTACTACAAAACAACCCCCCCATTTTTAACTAACAATACCTGGCATTTGAGTAAAAAATGGGGACTGTTTTTAAATTTTTAAGCCTAGGATAATAATACCTAACTCTAAAGAGAAAACTTAGCAAAACCTTGCAAAATAAGCTAAGGAAGAAACTTATGTCACAAATTGCATATCGCGCTTTTCCACATCACTATTTTATAAAACCTTTACAAAATTGCGATATGCGAAGAGGTCTCCAGCTCGATATACCTAATATATCTAATAAAGCATTATACAGTACCCCTTTAAAGACCACGATCTGCCATTAAGGAGGTAAAGCGTGTAGAATAATTATGTTATAAATAATAAGAACAAACGAGTTGACAGGTTATTTAATGTTTAGCGGCTCGCGGGAGGATAATCATTTTCCAGGTTATAGGTAGTTATAATCAAATATCTCATAAAAACCTTTCTCACGATCGAAAGTCATTCCACAGAGGATTTCAGTCTTAATTACTTGATATCGTCTGCGCTGATATATCTTGTTTTTTTTAGGCAAGCGACAAAAGGCATGTCCTTAAGAAAGGTGATGCAGAAGCAAACTAAGAAGACCATTGTTGAAACAGAGGATATAGAGATGGATCCTAACTTTTTTGATACAGTCTGTGATCTAGCTGGAGGCGCAACAACTTGGGAAATAATTTACAATATACTGGAGGACAAGCATCCTAAAATCACTGTTCTGACAGCAACAACTGGGTCAACAAAGCCTTCAGGACCTCAATGCAGGGATGCTTCTTGTTCTTTCCTCCATAGGATAGGAGCAAGAGCCAAAATCCTCCCCTACATAGACATGATCATATGGGTGGTCGAAAACCATATCATTGAAGTTAGGTAGTTCAAGAAATTTAGGATGGAGCTCATAGGATCATTCTGGGCAGAATACTTGAAGGCAATGTATCACATACCCAACCCACAGGAAATCTATGACAATGCATTTGTGGCTAACTTCATAAAGAATAATCCAGATCCCTTCAGGTTAATTCAGACTTGGAGAATATTAGACAACAAATTTAAGTATCACAAATTTGGTATGTATGCAATAGCCTCATTGGCAAACCCCTACAATTATGCAGCAACAATGCTATGTAAACTGTATGGACTGCCAAATAACACTAAGTTTTCAATAGAATGAATTCGCTTGATCAATGCTTATGTTAATTCCTATATCATGAATTGGCCTTCTAGCCTATCTGACAACTTAGCCACCTCCATTACTGAATATCAATAAAAGAAGGCCTCCTCTTCAGATAACCTCCCTCCCTTCTATTTTTTTTCTTATATTATGGATGTTATCTATTTTTGCACAACATTTCCAACCATGGGTTCCATACAAGATCCTTACCCAATCCATCTCAGTCATAAACAAATATGGGAATCACATTACATACCTCACTTCTATAAAATATTTCATTCTATCATGTTGCCCTTACACCAAATAATTTTCAATAAGAAAGCCACTAGGTTTTCCCAAGAAGCTACAACATACCTGCGTGCTTTAGGCAAGTATTTTATTGAGGAATAGTGTTATGAAACCAGCTCAAGAAAAGATAGAAAAGATAGATCAACGCCTTAGAATTTAACCTCTTCGAGGGGGCAACCTCCTTTACATTACATAAATGAACAATTCTTGGATGATACAAATGAAAAGACCTCCTTTCTATATATAGGAGTCTAAGGGGTTATAACATAATCAGAGCCGACGTAACAATAATAATGTAAGGGCACAATAATAAAAATAGTGGGCTTCTATGGGGCACAATAGTAACAATATGGGCACTACATGGGTACACCAATATAATAAGTGGGTTATACTAATAACAATAAGGGGTTACACTAGTAGTATAGGGGCCTAACATGCCCCTCTCCTTCAAAAAGCATTGTCCTCAACGGTTGAGTAGTTCTTGATGCTTCTGTATAAAATTCTTGTCCTCCCATGTGGAATATTCAGCGGGTAAGTTCTTCCACTTGATGAGATACTCTGAAATTGATCGATTTCGTAGCTGTCAGGTTCTTGTTTCTGTGACTGCTCCAGGTTCCAATATGATTTTTCCTTCCTCTTCAATTTCTGGCAATATTGCTTGAATTGGGATCTTTTGCAACTTTTGAATAAGTGGCCATACTTCTTCATCCTTCTTCCATTCATCCCATGCTTCGTTTATCCAATCTGGTTGGATAATATAAATAGCACAAAACAATGCTTCCACATCCTCATCCTTGAAGAGTCTTCCCATTCGGTAAGGTCGCCATTTTTTAAGTGCATGTAGTATTGCCAACATTTCCTTCTCATAAATAGCTTGCTTGAGATGTAGCAGTAAAAATACCCAATCACCTACATCAAAACATTTTTCACTGCGATGTTGATCTACCTGTTGTTTTGTTTGATTTTGCACCGAATTGGCGTTATCCTTTAAAAGTTGGAGAACTTTCTGTTGATGCTCGATGTGATCTTTCTCTGCTTGAACCTTTTTCTTCTTGATATGTCCTTCTATCTTTTGAGGAGTGGTAATTTCTTCCAGTCCTTTACAAGATATGGTCAGATTCATTTCTTGATGCTCGATGTGATCTTTCACTTCTTGAACATTTTTCTTCTTGATGTGTCCTTCTATCTTGATAGTTTGAGGAGTGGTAATTTCGTCCATTGAATTACAAGATATGATTGGATTCATTTCTTCTTTCTCGATGTGATATTTCACTTCTTGCACCTTTTTCTTCTTGATATGTCCTTCTATCTTGAGAGTTTTAGGAGTGGTAATTCTTTCCAATGCTTTACAAGATATGGTCTGATTCATTTCTTCTTTCTCTGGGGTGGTGTCTTGGCGTATATCCTCTTCTTTTGATGTTTCTTGATCCTTTCCTTCCTCCTCTTCATATTCTATGTAAAATAATTTCTTCTCAGCACACCTATGACCTTTAGTACATTTGCTATCACAATTGTAACAAAGCCCGTTTTCTCTTTTTCTTCCAATTGTTGTGGTGTAACCCTTGTAGGTTGTGGAAGGCTGGGAGAAACAACACTTCCATCTTTATAGTTGTGAGGGGTATGCTTCCTGGTTTCCATAATTTTTCTTTCTGTTATGTCACAAAGCCCTTTTACTCTTTCCAATTTTTGTGGTGTTGCTCTAAAGAAGGTGTTGCTCTTTGTATCCTCATAATGTGCTATCATTTCCTCCGTGAAAATTGACCACGTAACAAGTTTTTTATGAGAACAAATCCCTTTATACCATAAAAATTGATCTGGTTCTAAATATGAAGATCCAATACATACCTTTTGTAATAGTTTTACACCATGTAGATCAAAATATTGCTCCATCTGAAGTATCCAATTTACCGGATCCTTGCCATCAAACTTCCTCATCTTGCTTTTTCTTGATTTTAGGAGCTCAACCTTGAAACGACTATAACTCTGCACTTTCAGATATTTGAGTTCTAAAATTGTGAACTATAGTAGCCCTCTGTGTCCTCTTTCCAATGCCACCAGTATGATCCAAATTGGATTCTCTAAGAAGGAGTTATGCACAATCTCCCAAGATGACCTGATTATAGACCTTTCCAAAAGAGTGAAATTGTATGAAGTGCCACGTGTCACTGTTTCAACCTTTGGATCTAAAAAATGCATACAAGAAACTATAGTCCGTCCTCTTTCTTTACCTTCTTACAAAATTTCAATCCGATCCCCAGAGAGAAAGTTATGACAATTTTCCCCCGGTCACCTGTTTTGAATGTAATTCAGGAGTCTGCAAAAAGACCAACTTCCTCAGACCATATCTGCGCAAATATCGTGTAAAAAGCTCTGAAATTTTGACCCAAGGTTCAGCGTGATTTCTTCCCAAATGGGTTTTTTTTTTTTACTTCTGAAACGTCACAGAAAAAAATTTATAGTGAAAATGCCACGATGACCTGTTTGGAGCAGCAAAACCCTAGAATCCAAAGATCTGATACCAAATGTTATGCAACCAGCTCAAGAAAAAATAGAAAAGATAGATCAACGCCTTAGAACTTAGCCTCTTCGAGGGGGAAACCTCCTTTACATTACATAAATGAACAATTCTTGGATGATACAAATGAAAAGACCTCCTTTCTATATATAGGAGTCTAAGGGGTTATAACATAATCAGAGCGGACGTAACAATAATAATGTAAGGGCACAATAATAAAAATAGTGGGCTTCTATGGGGCACAATAGTAACAATATGGGCACTACATGGGTACATCAATATAATAAGTGGGTTATACTAATAACAATAAGGGGTTACACTAGTAGTATAGGGGCCTAACAAATAGTTCACCTACATTAGGGTTTTTGGTAGCATTGCTAACGCACATGTACTTCCCTTATATGTTTCTGATAAGTTATTAGCAAGGGAGATTGCCTACTAGACTATGGGAAAGGGCCTGACTAAAGTTCTTAAAGATGGAAAGAAGACATTATGGCCTACTTTCCCTATCAAATGTGTCTCTTTTTCTTTCGCTAATTTTGTTCATGCTACTAAGGAATCAGGACAAAAGGAAGCCCTCGAGCTTCATACATTGCCTACAAGGCAATTCAAACCAAACAAAGTGGCATACAATGTCACTACAGGACTAAAGCTCAACGCATAGAATCATGGAGTTAATTAATTTGAGGACTTGTTACAGTTAGCAGTTTCTGTCAAGCAAGCACTTGAATGGGAATAGGCAAACCTAAGACCAGAAGATTTTCAAATATTTCATGAATTAAGGAATGACAAGCTTTGGGTCATTCCAATGCATCTATTAAAGCCTGAGGATAAGCCTACCCCATGTAACACTGTCGATAGCACAAACCCTGACTCTCAAAAGGACTCTCAGGTAAACACTGAGAATACACCAGACACACGGAGAGTCCAGGATGTAGACAATACGACCGAGTCCAGTAGGAAGCTAGCGGAAAAATAGGTAATGGACAGCCCGACCACAGAGACAAGTTTGGAAGCCCAAGGCACTAGTTTGGAATAGGAATGGGATCAATTCAATCAGAAATTGCAAGACTCACCCAAAGCTAAAAATACTCAAGAAAGAGAGGAATTCAAAACTCCTCTAAAAACTCATCAAGATACAGAACCGAAGTCTACTGGTGAATAGTCTACACCTATGGATAAAAAAAAAACAAAATCCCACCATGCTGAAATTATCCTTGCTCTGCCCACATCATAAATTCTTCTGAAAGTGACAAAAATACCTCAACTTGATGTATTCTATAGCCCTCTCCACAAGGCTATAGTTTGAAGGCAAAGGAAAAGGAGAAGGGTAGATGCACCTGAATTCTCACCTAGAGATAAACCAATGGACGTTGTTTGGAAGGACATGCCTTTCAATCTGGCCAAGAACTTGACTATACTGTCACAGTTTATAGGAGCATATTGAGGTGTTAGAAAGAATCATCCAGATCGAACAAGAGCTCGAGATAGAAAAAGCAAGCACAAACAAGCAGATAGCCGAGCAGCTCGTACAATTGCTGCAGGACATCGAAGTCTTCAAAATAATCCATGAAGCCAACTTATCGTCCAAAAACATGCAGCACCAAGAATTACAACAATCCTTGGATAGGTACAAGAATGTTCCCACTACTGAGGAATTCATTAAAGAGGCTCTAGAACTAAATTCTCTTCTAGTCAAGCAGCAGGAGTATTTCTACCAAAAGATGTCACACATCACTCTCTGCCTGATAACCAGTGACTAGCTCACAGATAAAGCCATTGACCAGAGAATAGAGTTTAATGATTTAAACAACAGAGTCTCTGATTTCATTGAATGGCAGGAATCAGAAGAGGGAAACAATCCCAATCTACCCGAGATTGAGGAAACTCACCAAGAGATCCTATTTACTAATTGGGATGCTAGGATAAAATAGGCCATGTTGGCAATCATGAGGGAAGCTAGAGTATCGAAGAACATAGTTAAGGAAGTAAATGCTACCCTATTCACTACCAATCTCATGAAGAAGGCTAAGTGAAAGAAATTCCTAACTTAAACGCTCTGAGCAAAGGCTCGCAAGAAAAAGGGGGGAATCAAAGAGATGCAATTACAAAACTGACTACAACCAACTGGGAGTCGTATTGGCAATATCTAGTCAAGCCACATAGCTAGATTATGACCCTCAATTGTTCTCTCCATGTGACTTAAAGGATGTTGTCACCTCTTGCCGATGCAATCTTTACAGGACAACTCAAATATCATTTCAGGCCACTTCCTCAAATTCAACCGATGATCAACATTTGTGATTTAATGGACAAGCTCGCAGACAGAAAGTCATCCTCTTAGTTATGTTTAGTTGATCTCTATTTATTTTTGTAGTTAGTTACCTATGTAGGAGGAAGGTTATTTGAAACCTCCTCAAATTTTTTATAATCTATTTTTCTACAGTTAGCTAGAATAATATTTATACCCTTCTCATGCATTTAGAGAAGGATCTAGAATTTTATCAAAAACATTTACAAAGAATGCACTATTGTAAGTTTGTGAATGCTTTGGTGAAATGATGGAACATGATCTTTTCTTTTAGATATCACACTACTTTCCTTTGTTGATGCACTTCTGTATTCTTGGGAGACAATTTGATTTGAGGGAAGAATTTGGTCTATGTCATTTGTCAAATGAGGAGGACTTCAAACATCTAGTACTATTATCATTTATGCATAATTACGTTTACTATTAATTAGTTGGAAAACTATCTTTTCATGAATTATATGTGAGATTTATTGTTTCTGTGAAGCATTAATTGCACTTTTGTACGATGCCATAACTGAGGTTTTTACTTTCATATATTACTCGTTAGATATGCGATATATTTTATAAATTTCCTTGACTAACTTTTTAGTCAAAGGAATTATCTTTTCTGTTATCATCTCCATTTAATTGTGTTCAATATTTATTATCACATGTTAAATGGATATCTTTGAAGATCACATACCATACAAGAACACCCGGTTTATATTAGAGTATGTTAAGTTAGGGAAATTTCATCATAGAGTAAGTCACTTAGATTATCATTATTCTATTGCAAAACACTCATGAACCACCCACTCTCATTTTAAAACCCACATTGGGATATTGGTCCCATTATCCCCAATCGGAGCCACCACTTTAAATGGAAAAGGAGATGTCTTAAGGTCCACACCAGGTGGTTATCCCCATGTTTCGGCAGCAGAATTCTAAGGCCACAACATTTTCGTGCTAGAAGGAGGGCCTTCAACTGTGAGTGGCATCTAAACCTAAATATCATTATGAAAGCCTTCACAAGAGTCAAAACCCGTCCACCACTTCTATACCTTCTAGATCTCGTTTGGAATCCCCTTACCAGATATCTGAAGTTATAGAAACATCTTCCTCATCTCTTGAAGTAGTAAGGAAACTCCCACCTCTAGATTATATTCCCGAGTCTCCCGAAGTTCATTCTTTAATACAGATATTGTAACAGATATCCATTTCTGCTGACAAGCCAGAGATTCCTAAATTATCTGAAGAAAGTGTTACCTCCTTATTACAAAAAATTGGTGTATTAACTGGACTGCAAAGTGAGAAACTTGGGGTCATTGATTTCTAGTTCCCTATCCCTCCACAACGTATGAAAGTCACTTCATCAATAGTTGAATCAGATACTAGCTACATCACTTCACGTTTCCAACTATCTATTCCTTCATCCACTTCTATTCAATCCACTATTTCTCAAATATCTACTTCCCCTGTTAGTACTACAATTATCGGTACTAACCCAGTAGTAATTTCTTCGCCATCTATACCTACTTCTGGACCAACCTTCCCATTTTCTCAGTCCTCAACTCAAGTTATGGCTAAACCTTGGATAAATCCTGGTTCTGTCCTAGCTGCAAATCCAAATGCACTCCCAACAAATTTGCCTAACTATAATCCTGATGATGCTCTCCCGACCGAAGAAAGTCTAAACAATTTTATGTTAGCCTTGAATCTCAATGGGGTTGCACATGAAGTTTTTGTAATCAGACTGTTTCCTTATAATTTCCAAGGATCTACTAGATCTTGGTATTTTTCCCTTCGAGCGGATTCAATTATAGACTGTGATACTTTTGAAGAAGTATTTCTTGCAAAATTTGGTGATGACAAAACGGTAGCATCCTTGATCAATGATATTCCTAATTTAACAACTAATACAGATGAAAAGATAAAATATTTCAACTCCAGATTTAACAAATTGCTACAAAAGATCCTAGTTGCCTATAAACCTATTGTTGATGTACAATTAGAATGGAATATATCGTCTCTTCCTTCTAATATTGCAACCTTTGTAGATAGACTTTTGTAGAAAACATGAAAGAAGCCCTGTCTGTAGAAAGAAGAATCTTAGCTTTGGAAAAGAGCTCACAAACAGATGAGGGGAAGACCAAGAAATTAATGTTTAAGGATGATTCTTAGAAGAAAACTACAAAGGACACTTTCGGTTTGGAAGGCCTTTAGAAAGTGTTAAAAGCAATATCCAATGAAATGGTAGAAATTAAAAAAATAGGTCGCAGAATATTCTACTCCTAAAAGACCTTTCCGATCATTAAAAAATAACTCCTCTTCTTTATCACAACCCCCAAACAACATTTCGAATGCTGAATCTGACCAAGAATCAGGAGAAGATTCACCAAATGATGAATAATTTGAAACAGAAGAAGAAATTGAACTAAATGGGATGTGGGACTTTATTCTCCCAACTGAAGAAGAAGCACAAGCAATGCCAGTAACTACCAGAAGGAAAAATTATCCTAACACGTCTACCACAAATCAGAAGCAAGAAGTTGCTACTCCTGCAAAAGAGAAAATAGTAACTAAGAAATCTAATACCAGCCAAACCGACCCTAGTCCTCTAGATTCCCTGAATGCCTTAAAAAACATTGGTAATATCGGATACGGTCGAATAAAATATAGTGGAAGACATGAAAAATGCCAGAGTTGATATCATGTTGCATGAGCTCACTAAACTCAAACAGCAATAGAAAATCTTATTAAGAGAATTGAAATCAGTTCTACTATCTCCCCTGCCATCTGTTGTAGTTACTCAAGCCACCTACAATATGGGAGAATCTTCGTCATCCTCAAATAAAGTAGATACTTCATATCTAGTTCTGATTGGTGATAGGTCTATTTCTCATGTTCCTAAATTTCTTCTTACTTATGAAATTTTCAACAGGAATGTTCTTAACTACTTTGTTGACTTAGGAGCCTCCTCAAATATAATCCCAAGGGTTGTTTGTACTAAATTGAACATTACACCTAAAAAATCTACAGGACACCTAGTTCAGTTAGACAGGGTGAATGTATAAGTACTTGGAGAAATAGAATGAGTTTCAATTAGGCTTTCCTATAATCCAAACATTTAACAAATAATTGATATATTGGTGGATGATATCCCTGAATTTTATGGTTTGATTCTTAGTATGGATTGGTCTGAAATGTTGCATGGTTATTTTGCAACTGATTGGTCTCACATGTGGTTGCCACACAATGGCAAACCAAACCAAATCAGGGTAGAACGATAAATATTCATGAAATATACAGTCACAGACCTTGAGGGAAGCAACGAACCTATTGCCTTCACTAAAAACATCATTGGAAAGTACTCAGCTGAGTCCTCTTTAGGATCTTTTAATGCTCAGAAGTCTCCCTTTTTAGATAATGTTGTAGTTTCCCAAATTGAGAATTTCTCACAAACAAATGCTTCCAACTGTTTAAATTTAGTTGATAAAGTTTATAATGACTCTCTGTTCTGGACTCTCTATCCTGGTGGTTCTAAATTAGAAGACAGCGTCAGTGCAGAATGCATTTTGATCAATATGCAAGGAGAGAAAATTATGCTGGCATGCAGACTTGAATTTCAGTGTACAAATAATATGGTTGAATATGAAGCACTAATCCAAGGACTGTATAAAGCCATCAGTATTAATGACAAATACCTTCGAGTCTATGGTGACTCTAGAATAATTATGAAAAAAGTGAGAAATACAATTCACTGTGCTTCCGGGCATCTTAAACATTATCAATCTTTAGCTCACAAATTGACTTCTTATTTTTCTACTTTCAACATTTCTTCCATCCCTAGACTCTGGAATGCAAGTACCAACTTACTTACAATTTTGGCATCTAGACTTATACCATCAGAAGACTTTAGTCCAGACATATTTTCAATAGAATTAATATCTAGGCCATCTATTCCGGACAATATAAAAAATTGGAGAGTATTGAATAATGATGCAAATACATTAAATTTCCTTACATTGGAAGGATCATATGAAGAGTAGATCATAAACGAGCACAAGCATGATATAGAAATAAAAAATAATCTTGATCTAAACCCAATTCCTAAGTTTGTGGTTAAGATGGAAGATCTTTATGATTTGAAAGATAGATTTAGGAAAATTACTAACTCCAAAACTCAAAGTTCGACTCTGAGATTTGAAGTAGTAAACCTAGGATCAAATGAGAAACCTCAAAATATCAACCTAGGTCTTGAACTAACATCTCAAGAAAGAGAATCATTCATCACATTATTGAAAACATATAAAGGTGTCCTCGCTTGGGATTATGTAGATCTCAAAACCTATGATACCTCTATAATACAACATACCATACCCATGACTTCAAATGAAAAACCAGTTCAGCAGAAGCTTCGAAAAATTCACCTGAACCTTGAAAGTCAAATTAAATCAAAAGTGAACAAGATTATGAAGGCCAAAATAATATTCCCTGCCAAATATTCTAAATGGGTATCAAATATGGTACCTACGAGGAAAAATAATAGTGAAATTACGATCTACATTGATTTTAGAAACCTAAATAAAGCTTGCCAAAAGGATAATTTTCCCTTGCCTACTATGGAACAGGTACTGTAATCAGTTGCAGGTTTCAAATTAATGTCTTTTCTAGATGGATTCTCAGGATATAATCAAATCATTTTGCATCTAGATGACAGATTAAAGACAACATTCAGAACCAACTAGGGAACATATGCCTATCAGAAAATTCCTTTTTGACTCATAAATGTTGGTGCCACATTCCAACGTGCTATGGACATTGCCTTTAGAGGCCTCATCAATAAATCAGTTGTTACCTACTTGGATGATATCACATTCTATTCCAAGGATACGAACAATGATTTAAGAGACCTCAAGCACATCTTTGAAAGATGCATGAAATATGGCATTTCCTTAAACCCCAAAAAATCTGATTTTGCTTTACCAAAAGGAAAACTCCTTAGGTTTATAGTATCCAAGAAAGGAATTTACATCAATCTTGATAGAGTCCAAGAAATTAAAAAAATTCCACTCCCACACAATAAAAAAACCATGCAATCATTCCTAGGCCAAATAAATTGTGTTAAACGATTCATCCAAGATATTTCACAAATAGTCTTACCCCTTCAAGCGATGATAAGAAAAAATGTGGTTTTCAGATGGAACAAGGATTAAAGAGATTCATTTGAGTTGATAAAGAAAGCCATTATTAATGCCCCTTCATTAACAACTCCTGACTTTCTCAAACCCGTTGTATTATATACTTTTTCATCTAATACTTCATATGCTACAACTTTGACACAGTTGAACGATGAAAATGTTGAGTCACCCATCTGCCTTTTCAGTTCTAACTTGAAAGGTGCCAAATTAAATTATTCAGTTGTAGAGAAAAAAGTATTTGTTGTCTTTAAAACTCTGAAACATATCATACCTTTTTTTCTTAAAACCATACAAAGATAGTTGTGCCCTACCCTGCAGTAAGACAACTACTGATTCAAAGAGAAGTAGGGGATAAAAGAGCTAATTGGATAACGGCACTCCAAGAATATGATGTAGAAACACGGCTAGCTAAAATTGTGAGGGGTTGAGGTTTTTGCACGATGTTAATAGGAGTTTCGCAGTTTCCATCAAAAGAAGATCAAGGTAATGAAGTGCAAATATCGGAGGTAAGCCTTAACAATATGCAGTCACAATATGTTGATTTGAAATTTTATCTTAAAAAATGGATATGCTCCTATGAACCTTAATTATAAAACAAAGCGAGCTTTAAGATTGAAGTCAAATCAGTATGAGCTAGTCAATGACATATTGTTTAGGAAAAATTATGATTTAGTATTGCTAAGATGCTTAGAGAAACCTGAAGCTGAGAGAGTCATGCAGGAATTACATGATGGACCAACTGGAGGACATTTTGGAGGAAATACCACTGCTGACAAAATCCTCCATGCAAGATTTTATTGGCCAACGATATTTAAATGTGCACATAAATATGCAAGGAAGTGAAAAAGTTGTCAAACCATGGTCGAAAGAGAAAGAAAGTCAGCATTTCCTTTACAACCAATTAACATCCAACAACCATTTGAATATTGCGGATTAGATGTAATTGGTGAGATTACTCCTAACTCTTCCAAGTAACATAGGTACATCCTTATAGCTACTGATTAATTTACTAAGTGGGTAGAAGTTGTCCCTTTAAAGATAGCTAATACAGAAAACATCACAGATTTCATTGATCAGTACAAAATTACCTGCTTTGGCTTACCCTTAGCTTTAATGTTTGACAATGCATCTTACTTTTCTGGAAATACAATGGGAGAATTTTCTCTTAAGTGAGGTTTCAAGTTAAAAATTTAGCTAATTATCATCCTCAAGGTAGTGGATTAGCAGAATCAACAAACAAAGGCCTCATGAGAATTATCAAAAGGACTACTGATCCAAATCATAGGAATTGCCATAAAGCATTAACATTTTCTCTATGGGCATATAGGATTGCTGAGAAAGCCTCTATTTGTTCTTTTCCTTTTGGTTTATTTTATGGAAAAGAAGTTGTTCTTCCCACAAACATAGAAATCCCATCTCTTTCCCTAGTACAATTTATCAATGAAAGCCCTTCATCTTCTCTCCAGGTTAGACAATTTCAAATTCTCAAACTCAAAGAATAAATAGAAAAGGCTAAAGCAACACACTTCCATCATTAAAAATTAGTCAAAGCTTCTTTTGATACAACTTTTTCTAGTCAGAAATCCTTTGAAGTAGGTGACTTAGTTTTGACATGGGACAAGGCACATGAGTAAAAAGGTAGATATACCAAATTCCAAAGACTATGGCTTGGCCCTCTTCAAATTATTGAAAAAATTCGACAATCAACGTTTCTTTTACAAGATTTGTTTGGTAGGAAAGATTCTTTGGCCATTAATGGGAAAATATTGAAAAGGTACTTTTCTTAGGAGATAACCTCTTCCAATTTTGTAATATATTGCTTTTTAGGAAAATAATGGCTAACTAGTATTTACTCCTTGTTTTTCAAAATAAGTCTTTGATAACGTTTATGATTTTTCACTTCTATAGGAAGAGAGTTGTTAAAAGGAACAATTAGTACATTTGAGTACTAAAATAAACTTCATCCCTTTGGAAAAACTTGATCTTGCTTTAAAAAATTTGTATTTACAAAAAACTCTTATCTTTATAGGATATGAAGGTTTTGTTATCATTCAAGAAAAGAATCTTTAACCTAGCAAGGACTTCCGGAGGATTAGTATCTTAAAGAACTCTATCATTATCACCCAAAACCCTTAAAAAGGCGAATTTCCCACCCCATCTGTTAAAATTTTCCTTTTTCAGAGTGTAATTCTAAAATATAAAAACTTAAAAGATAAGGAGTCTCATTACGAGCTTGTTTACCATGTTCATAGGTAAGTAATTAACACTGATATTACCAATACTGCATATCAAAATAGGTTAATAACTAAGGATCTTCTTCATTAAAGGATAAGGGGTCTCATTAAGAGCGAACTTGTTCAGTTTATTTACAATAGGTGAATGGCATTGTCATTAGTAGGTTACCACACCTAGACAATGTCTTTTAAGGAAAAGGATTACACTCAAAAGGTGAAAAAAGGGACAAAGTCCAAGTGAGATTCAATTGAAACGAATATCATTTTGAAATCTGAAAATTCATAAAGATGGGATAATGGATCATTTTTGGTTAAAAGGTAACCCTGTTAAGGCTATGAACGTCTGCTGGTAGCAAAGGCTCTATCTATGATAAATGAGTAAAAATCCAGAAAACTAATCTGAAGGAGGCACCTACTATATTATTTTAAATCTTATTATTGACTGATGCTAACATTTGTATTTCTATCATTACAAGGGTGAAGTAATTAAGCAGATGGGCGTGAGAAAGTAATGTTGGTTTGAGAGAAATGTTGTTTACCATATAACTCATGAAATCATTATTCTTATAACTCCAATTACTTTGAAAGTTTTTAGAAAATTTAGAAAATTACTTAGAGATAACTGGTCCTCCCAAGTAAATCGCCAATTATTATATTACGAAACAACCCCCCCATTTTTAACTAACAATAGCTAGCATTTGAGTTAAAAATGGGGACCCTTTTTAAAATTTTAAGCCTAGGATAATAATACCTAACTCTAAAGAGAAAACTTAGCAAAACCTTGCAGAATAGGCTAGGGAGGAAAATTATATCGCAAATTGCATATCGCACCTTTCCACATCACTATGTTGTAAAACCTTTACCAAATTTTGATATGCGAAAAGGTCTCTCGCTATGATAACCTCATCCTGTCATTTCGCAATCGCATTTTGCAATTCAAAAAAGCCTTGAACATGCCTTAGGAAAAACGATAACAATTTGTGAAATTCGATATTGCGATTTTTGCAATCGCATTTCACTCGATATATCTGATAAAGCGTTATACGATAGCCCTTTAAAGGCCATGACCTACAATTAAGGAGGTAAATCGTGTGGAATAATTACGTTTTAAATAATAAGAACAAACAAGTAGACAAGTTATTTAATGTTTAGCGGCCCAAGGGAGGATAATCATTTTCGAGGTTATGGGTAGTTGTAATCAAATATCTCATAAAAACCATTCTCACTATCCAAAGTCATTTCACGGAGGATTTCAATCTTAATTAATTGATATCATCTGCGTTGATATATCTTGTTTGTTTTAGGCAAGCGACAAAAGACATGTCCTTAAGAATGGTGACACAGAAGCAAACTAAGGAGATCATTGTTGAAACAAAGGATACAGAGATGGATCCTTTCTTTGCTAATACAGTCTGTGATGCAGCTGGAGGCGCAACAACTTGGCAAGTAATTTACAATAGACTGGAGGATGAGTGTCCTAAAATCACTGTAATGAGAGCAACCACTGGGTCAACAAAGCCTTCAGGACCTCAATGCAGGGATGCCTCCTATTCTTTCCTCCATAGGATAGGAGCAAGAGCCAAAATCCTCCCCTACATAGACATGATGAGATGGGCAGTTGAAAACATTATCATTGAGGATAGCTAGTTCAAGAATTCTGGGATGGATCTCATAGGATCGTTCAGGGCAGAGGACTTGAAGGCAATGTATACCTGACCCGCAGGAAATCTACGACAGCACATTTGTGGCTAACTTCGCAAAGAATTATCTAGATTCCTTGAAGTTAATTCAGACTTGGAGAATGTTAGACAACAAATTCAAGTATGACAAATTGGGTATGTATGCAATAGCCTCTTTGGAAATCCCCTACAGTTATGTAGCAGCAATGTTATGTAGACTGTATGGACTGCCAAATAACACTAGTTTTCAATAGAATGGATTCCCTTGATCGATGCTTGTGTTAATTCCTATATCATGAATTGGCCTTCTATCCAATCTGAAAACATAACAACTTCCATTACTAAATATCGACAAAAGAAATCCTGCTCTTCAAATAACCTCCCTCCCTTCTATTTTTCTACTTATATTATGGATGTTATCTATTTTTGCACAACATTTCCAACCATGGGGTGGAAATGGACCACACAAGTTCCTTACCCAATCCATCTAAGCCATAAACAAATATGGGAATCACATTACATACCTCACTTCTATAAAATATTTCATTCTATCATGTTTCCCTTACACAAAATAATTTTGAATAAGAAAGCCCCTACGTTTTCAAAAGAAGCTGCAGCAGACCTGCTTCCTATAGGCAAGTATTCTTCTAAGGAATGGTTCACCTACATTAGGGTTTTTGGTAGCACTGCTGACCCACACATCCTTCCCTTATATGTTTATGATAAGCTATTAGCAAGGGAGATTGCCTACCAGGTTGTGGGAAAGTGTCTAACTAAAGTTCTTAAGGATGGCAAGAAGTCATTATGGCCTACTTTCCCTATCAAATGTGATTCTTTTTATTTAGCTAATTTTTTTCATGCTACTAAAGAATCAACACAAATGGAAGCCCTTAGGCTTCATACATTGCCTACAAAGAAATCTGACCCAAAAAAGTGGCGTACAATGTCACTACAGGACTAAAGCTCAATGCATACAATCATGGAGATAATTGCTTTCAGGATTTGTTACAGTCAACAATTTCTTTGGAGAAAGCACTTGAAAGGGATAAGGTGAACCTGAAACTCGAAGATTTTCAAATATTTTAGGAATTCAGGAAAGAGAGGCTCAAGGTCATTCCAATGCATCTATTAAAGCTTAAGGATAAGCCTACCCCAAGTAACACTATCGATAACACATTCCCTAGCTCTCAAGAGGACTCTTAGGTAAACACTGAGAATACACCAGACACATGGAAAGTCTAGGATGCAGGCAATATGACTGGGTCAACCAAGAAGCCAGCAGAAAAATAGGTAATGGATAGCTTGACCATAGAGACAAGTTCAGAAGCCCAAGGCACTAGTTTGGAACATGAATGGGATCAATTCAATCAGAAATTGCAAGACACACCCAAAGCTCCAAATACTCAAGAGATAGAGGAATTCAAAACTCCTTTGAAAATTTATAAAGATACAAAACCCAAGTCTGTCGGTGAACAGTCTACACCTATGGATCAAGAAACAAAAACATCCCACCAAGCTGAAATTATCCCTGCTCTGCCCACATCATAAATTGTTCTGAAAGTGACGGAGATACCTCCACTTGTTGTATTCTATAGCCCTCTCCACAAGGCTGTAGTTAGAAGGCAAAGGCAAAGGAGAAGGTTAGACGCACCCGAATTCTCTCCTGGAGATAAGCCAATGGATGTTTTTGGAAGGACATGCCTTTCAATCTAGCCAAGAACTTGACTAGACTGTCACAGGTCATAGGAGCATATGTGTCAGCCACTATGGAAAAGGCTACTGAGGTGTCAACTTTGGTAAAAGGAAAAGGCGGAAATAATCGCGCACCTCAAACAAGAGCTCAAGACACGAAAAGCAAGCACAAACAAGCAGGCAGCCGAGCAGCTAACATAATTGCACCAGGACATGGAATTCTTGAAAATAAGCCATGAAGCTAACTTATCAACCCAAAACATGCAGCTCCAGGAATTACAACAATCATTGCACAGGTACAAAGAATATTCCCACTACTGAGGAATTCATTAAAGAGGCTCTTGAACTAAATTATCTTCTAGGCAAGCAGTAAGAGTATTTTTGCCAGAAGATTAAAACACCAAAATCTTTGATTTCATTGAATGGTAGGAATCAGAGGAGGGAAATAATACCAATCTACCTGAGATTGAGGAAACTCACAAAGAAATCCTCTTTACTGATTGGGATAAAAGGATAAAACAGGCTGAGCTGGCAGTTGTGAGTATCGAAGAACATCATTAATGTAGTAAATCATACCCCATTCGCTACCAATCTTATGAAGGAGGGTAATGCGAAAGAAATTCCTGACTTAAATGCTCTGAGTAAAGGCTCAAAAGAAAAAGTGGGGAATCAAAAAGCTGCAACTACAAAACTGACTACAGCCGACTGAGAGTTGTATGGGCAATATCCGGTCAAGCCAAATAACTAGATTATGACCCTCTCTCCATGCAACTCAAAGGTTGCTGCCACCTCTTTCCGATGCAATCTTTACAGGACAACTAAAATCTCATTTCGGGCCACCTCCTCAAATTCAACCGATGATCAATATTTTCAATTTAAAGGACAAGCTGGTAGACAACAAGTCATCCACTTAGTTCTGTTTAGTCGATCTTTGTTTATTTTTGGAGTTAGTTACCTATGTAGGAGGAAGGTTGTTTGAAACCTCCTCAAATTTTATATAACCTATTTTTGCACACTTAGCAAAAATACTATTTATACCCTTCTCATGCATTTAGAGAAGGGTCCAGAATTTTATCAATAGCATTTGCAAAGAACGAACTATTGTAAGTTTGTGAATGCTTTGGTGAAATGGTGGAACATGATATTTTCTTTTAGATATCAGACTACTTTCCTTTGTTGACGCACTTTTTTATTCTTGGGAGACAATTTGATTTGAAGGAAGAATTTGGTCTATGTCATTTGTCAAATGAGCAAGAATTCATACATCTGGTACTATTATCATGTATGCATAATTCTGTTTACATTTAATTAGTGGCAAAACTTTCTTTTCATGATTTTTATGTGAGATTTATTGTTTTTGTGAAGCATTAATTGCACTTTTTTATGATGCCATAACTAAGGTTTTGACTTTCATATATAACTCATTAGATATGTTATATATTTTATAAATTTCTTTGACTAACAATTTAGTCAAAGGAATTATATTTTACGATATCATTTCCATTTAATTGTGTTGAATCTTTATTATCACACGTTAAATGGATATCTTTGTAGATCGCATACCATATAAGAACACCCGGGTTTATATTATAATAAGTTAAGTTAGGGAAATTGCATCATAGAATAAGTCACTTAGATTATCATTATTCTATTGCAAAACACTCATGAACCACTCACTCTCATTTTAAAACCCACATTGGGAAACCGGTCTGATTATCCCTAGTCGGAGCCACCACTTTAAATGGGAAAGGAGTTTCCTTAATGTCTGGACTGGGTGGTTATTCCCCATGTTTCAGCAGCAAAATTCTGAGTCCGCAATAGAAGGGCATACCTCAACCTACTGCTTGAGTAATTTCAAGTTATCTGATGCATAAATTCAATCCAAACTACACAAAATCATGTCAAATAAATCATAGGAATTCCATTCATACTGATTAAGAATGTATTCCCAAATCATATTTTAACACAACAAATTAATGCACATACATTACTCTAGAATCTACGTTCACGATTAAAAGTGACATCCCTCAAGGTAGCTTCTATTGAGTTTCCATTAGTGTAGGTAAGAAAAGCATCAAATATAACATGATGAACTCAATCATCATATCCGTTGAATATTTGCCTTACACTTGTTACACATTCCCAAAGAATACACACCAAGGCCATCATACTATAGTTTAGATTAGACTAATATTTTTCTTGCTAGATACAATTTCAACTAGTAGAGATGAATAATAGGCCCATATCACATTGATAATGATGTATTAAACATATATGCAACCATGCATCCACTGCACATATCTCACTCACACATTGAAAATCATACCATTCATATGCTTGCGTTTAACCCCAACTTCTCAAGCATATCCTTTCCCAACATGTCTTTAAGTCCTTTATCATATTTCTTATAACTTGTCTTAACAAAAATATATTGAATATAAGAAGACATTCTTTTTATTTCATGAGTTTCTAAATGACATAATAATAATAATAATATGCTTTATGCAACCAATATGCTTCAAAGTCAACATACACAATAATTCATCATGCATGCAAAATAGCCATTCATGCATCAACCTACAATCAAGCATGTCATCCCATTAGGCCCTAGTGTTTTAACCTGTCTCTGATACCATATGTAAGGTGCCACCTTGCCAACCATCAATAGTATAGAGAAGTAAAGATCAAATTGAATACTATTACTCAATTTTTATTTTTATTTTACTCATAATATGACTAACTTAGCTATCATGTAATCATGTTCCTTCAACTATTTCAATGTAAGAATATAACATAAGAAGTCGGGGATAAATTTCTCTTAATATCAAAAAATATATTGACCCAACAAAATTTCCAAATCTATCAATTAAAATTCCCATTCCCAATTATTAAGCTAATGCTTCGATTCTGAGAACTATATAATGAATGTTGCAGCAAGAGAAACTAATGTTACCAATTCAGAAGGATATTATTCCTCAAATTGTGTCAAGTAAAACAATGGACCTACATAAATTGGGCATAAGAAATCATTTCCTATAGTCATTGAAGCACAATAATGCACCCATGAATACATGCATCTCACACGAAATTTATTATGCTCATTCGCATAGATTCGTATAGAATTAGTCACTGTAAAATTGTCTCCAACAATAACTATTTTTTTACATGAAAGATTTTGATAATAAAAGTAAAAATTGTCTTATTCTCTATTTACACTTCAAAAACTTATTAAATTCATTTTCACATTCATACAAAAACTTGCAGACATAGGAAGCTATATCCATTAAATAATCTGTTAATAAATTTTCTAGTGTATAAAAGCTACAGTAAGTAGGACATTTACTCTAAGAATTTGTATGCACAAAAACTACATCCATTGAAGTTTTGACAAACACTATGAAATCTAAAAACTACAGCCATTGATAAATTTTTCCAAACACTTTGCAAGCATGAAATCTAAAACCATTGGGGCCTTTTAACAAACACTTTGCAAACATGCAATCTTCAACTATTAAGGCATTTTGTCAAACACTTTGTAGCCACAATCTCTTAAGTAAATTTGACATGAATATAAGATTCTCCCTCAACCTATTCAGATCATAAAATTTATATATTAATTCTTCAAATGACAAAATATTAAAATAATGACTAAATCATCTTATTCTTTCACCCAAAACTTGACAACAGATGTGCACAGTTGGCAACAACAATATGCAATATTGCCCAGATTAACAATCTGGGTTTTGAAAAGATTTTTTGGGAATCAAATTGGGGGTTGCAGGCCCATATGGCATGGATACCCCCTGAGGTTGCCTTGAATCGATATGAAACCATGCATAGATTCATTTTTAAAAACTAGAAAACATGTTGACTTTGGGAATTTCGTTTACAATTTTTGTCAACCAGATGGCATGCGAGATTGAATCTATAGCTATGAAAAACAAGTAATAAAATATGATTAAATTATAATTGCTTATTTATTGTCTAAATGCTTTTCAAAATCATTTCATCCATTGTAAGTGAATTGAAGGGCTCTGTGATTCATCAAACATTATTTTCATTCAATCATTCCTACAAACCCATGACAAACATCTTGAACTATTTCAATACATAATCATTAAAACTTACCTCAATGATTCTCTTTAAACCTCTTATCTTCCATCTTGTTTTTATTTTAACATTTTTATTTCACCGACTGATCTAGTGAATCCTCCTAGTATATTTTAGATATGCATCCATTTCCTTCTCTGGTAGGCTACAAGTTAACACTTATTCATGCATAATGATAAAAATAACAATAGCATTTCTGATTCACAGATTTTGACAAACACCTTGCAAAATATCCTGAAACCATTTCTCAAACATGTCTCTAATTACATGAAATAGAACCATAACTCATGAACTCTTACCCAAGTCCTTTGGAATTTCTTTATTGCCATTACCTTCAGTGGTATTTGTCTTTCCTTTCTCAAATGCTACAATACCAATGTTAGTACAATAAAATACACCAATAATAATTCCATAACATATTGAGAATTAAACATCCATTCATATAGACCACACTTAGTCTTCATTTTCATGTATGCAATAAGATTCCAAATAACATAAGCTTAAACCAAAAGTAGATTCTTACAACAATTTAAATTTCTACATTTTATTTTATGCTAAAGCTATGTTATACTTTTAGGACAATAAAAGTTATACCTGAAGATGTATTAAACTCCAATCACTAAGAATATGATCCATATTTGATCCCTTAACCAACTCATTTAAACCATCCAGTTTTCCACCCAACCATATCCAGGGAGAACTTATCCCCCTAGAACCCTCGAGCTATAAGTGCTCACAAACAATACCAAAATATAGTGGCAGAGAGATATCCAAGGAAAGGTGAGGAAGACAAGTTTCACTTACTGCCAATACCACTCATGGTCAGCTCCACCAGGTAGAGCTACTTAGTAATTTAGTTTGGGAATTTCAAAATCATTTCAAAAGAAATTGACTACTCTCTAAGTCTCTCACTCTCATAATATGTTTCAAATCTCTCCAACTCTTCATATCACAATGAACCTCCCTCTCCCCTCAAAGTGATAATACATGAGACACATATAGAGGAGGAGCAACAAATTCTTGTCATAAAGGAGGAGTAATATGCATGCCTTGTATTCCATTTAGAGAAGTGTAAGTCATGCCATTAAGCAAATGTGTGCATGCCTTAGTTAAGGAGAGTGTAATTTATGCATTAAAGAGAGCGTAAGAATAATATTTTATGACACAACTTCAATTAGTGTAAGAGAAATATGTCATTCATTGATTTGTGCATAAAATAGAGGGTAATGTATTATTAAAAGAAAGAGATTTACATAGATCCATGAGATTCATCAAGGAGAGAGGTGTGAAGTGATTGAGGAGATGAAGGTGAGCTGTAATTCCCTTTTAATAATAATATCATAGTCTCATAAAAGATAATAATAATATTAATAATATTGAGGATTAAGTCGAGATTGAACTATTAAGATTGATTAATTATAAGTTAAGTGATTTTCCTTCAACTATAGTTGATTGCCAATTTATGTAAGTTGATTTACTATTTTTGGAAAGTCATGCTCAAGATGCTAGACATGACTTTCTACTTTTAGAAAGTCACTCTAGGATTCTTAGAAAAGAGATTTTATTAAGGAAATTCATCCTTGAGCTGCCCATGAGTGGTATTTTTGTTTAGAAGAATATGGATTCTGCACCCCTATTGCATGCGTCTCCGTGCCTTAGTAGATTGAAGACTCTGTGCCCTGATCTACTCTAAAGATCAAAGATTCCAGACCTTGATCTTTTTAAATATTCAGGGCTTCATGCCTTAAAATTTTTATTATAGATACAAGACCCCACATCTTTATCTTTCATGGATTTAGGACTCGCACCCTAATTTCCATGGCTTCTCATCTACTCTACTTTGAGACTCCATGCTTCACCTTAAGGCAATGATTGTGAGCTCATACTCATCTCATGTTTCATTGGTAAGGCCTTGTTCCAAGGCCTACACACATCAAAATCTCATAGATCAAATGAATCAATGAATTTCATAATTAACTTATTCACATTTTAGCAAAGATTTTGGATGACTTCCACAACCATTTTGGTTCTAGAGAAATGACTTCTGCAACGATTTAAAATTTGAACATCCTTGTTTGAAAATAACCATGTTCCATATCACATCTTTCTCAATACAAGATTGAGCATATAAAATCATAAAAATCATCTAACATGACTTCCACATTCATTTATAATTTGAGCATCCTTATTTGCAAATAACCAGGTCCCCTGTCACATCCTGCTCAATACAAGATTAAGCATATATAATCATAAAAATAATGTATCATTCATAAATCATAATTAACCATATGTTCCACATAACCATGATCATCCATGGATCTATATGTCTCAATCCTAAATCACCATCCATGTCATATGGCCATGCCCAAGCTAGGATATGAAAAGAGAAAACATCGATAACATGCTCTTAACCAAAATCAATTCTTATACACACAACCATAGATATTATCCTAAGCACACAACAAATAGGTGACCCAAACTAGGTCTATAGCATATAAGTGTGCACATAAGTCTTTCATGCATAATATTATATCATTATATCAAAACCACCCTTTGTAAGTTTCATCAAATCTATCTCACCAAGAAGGGACACTACACATGGCTAGATTCGTACCACGGATCGAGAGATGGAGATCAAGACCCTCGCTCTAGTTCCATTCATCTAGTCTACATGGAGTTATCAAATATTCATGATTGTAAACATAGATCCATTGATGGTTGCATCCATAATATCTCTTCTATTTACATGGATCTTCAAATATATTTTCGTACTAGTTCTTTGAGACATTTATCTTCTAAGTATGGGAATGCCTACCAAAATGATGATCATATATATTGCATTGTAACATTTTATTGATTGTTTCATGTCTCTAACTGCAGTCTCTAACCCAAACCTTGGCATGACCAAAAACTTCAATCATCAAACACCTCTTCTGACTTTGCACGTTAGGGGTAAATTTTTTACACATCAGTTTGTCGCATTAGGCAAATGACCATCGATTTGGATTTTTCGCTATCCAAAAATGTGTTCCAACACATTCCCCTTCAAATTTAGAATCCGAACTATCCCAAGGAGAGTAAAATTCCTAGATCACATGGTTCAAAAACCTATTTTTGGCTTTGTGCACAGTTCCCTAGTAAGTATCTGCGCATACACAAAAAGCTCCATTAGGAAATATGCATAAGTGTGCTATGTCTTACACTATGTCCTATGCACACGATTGAACGAATGTAAAAATAAAATGTAAAGTCTAGAGGAATTGTTAGTTGTATGTTTCCTAACTAAAAAGCTTCGAATGGATATCGATTCATCGTTGATCCCTCCCATCATGGAGCTACTCCCTGTTTTTGTGCAACCCCTATCCTACTGTCAGTGGATCTCATCCCTTCGAAAATGGATCACAGACTCTGCCCTCTTGACCTATAAAGCTAACACAGGCCTGAGGATTGAGCAAGACTATTAGAATTTGGCTTATGTTGCAGGAATAATGTTGGAAGGCTATTCATTCAAGGAGACGATTGGATATTGTTGAAGGGACATGAAACATCAAGGCTAAATGGTTGTAAGTCTATTCTCTATTTAATTAATATAAAGGAAATTGTTCTTTCTCAATTACACCTTTATTGATATGATTTGTAGGATTCCTTGATCACCTACATAGATTGTGATTATGCATTGATCAGTTTATGTTACATGATTGGTTAATTAGTCCATTTATCTCTTATGATTATATATTGGATTCTTTGATCTCTTGTTTGTTTCTATCTATGACAGGGAAAATTTTAAGAACCCCCCCAAATTTACATGTATAATAAATGGGCGAATCTCCATGGTATATAGGAAAAATGGAAGGCGATTTTATCAATAATATGATATGTATATATAATCTTTTGGCGAATCTCTCACCAGGCATGGCAAATATTTTACTCAATTATAAAATCTTGTGTTTATTGAATACACAAATGAAATCATTGCATTTCTTTAAAATATCTTTTGAAATCAAAATTACTGAAATTACCTATTGATAACCTAGTGGGTGTAGGATAAAATTCACCTGTGCCATTCACAGAAAGCATGAGAAAAAACCTAATACTATATATATAACCAAGAAAAATTCAAATTCATCACTTCTAGGGACCTCGTAACCACCCTGCCAATACACAAGTATGTTCCTGTTTGCAATTAGAAAAATTACCCAAATTACAATCTGTTTACTCCAGCATATGTTGGAAAGTTATAGAAGGATGACTAGTGCAATCAATCCATTCCTTTTAGCCCTGGACTTGTTTCAGTTTAAAACAGAAGTATACAAATATACTTGTTCAATGTCTATGCTTTAACCATTCACCTTAAGATGTTTTTACAATATAATTTCCTAAGTCTATTTAATATCTTCATTATCATAAAAACCAACCTATATCCATCTTAACTCCACATCTACCACTCTTAGTGGGATGAAATCTATTTACCCCTCTGAGCACTTGGTAGACCCAGAATTAAGATGGATCTAAGATGATAGAATTTCCCCTTTAAATAGTCTATGCTCACATGAATACCATTGTATTACCATGGGTCAATACCATGGGTTATCATAAACCTGGAGCTTAAAAATTACTATTAGTAATTTATAAAAATTAATAAAATTAATAGTTAATTTTGATTTTATTTTTTTTATTTTAACCAAGCTAAAATGTTTAACATACATTAAATTACAACATCCATTTTTACTCTTGATTGGATCAAATATTTTTTCACTCTATGCTAGTTTGCATATCACGATATTTGATACCTCTCGGGGGTTAGTAGATCCAGAGTAAAGATGGATCTATGCTGGTTTAATTCCCCCATTTAAATAGGCTACATTCCAGGTGAATACCATGGGTCAATACCACGTGCCATTTTGGTGAATACCATAGGTCAATACCATGTGCCATTTTTATTTTTATTAATACTAATATTAGGGTTAATAACGTTTTTTTGCATGGTATTAATAACAATCTAGTCCATGGTATTTTTCCCATAGTATTTTGCCCATAGGTTTCACCTAAATATAAGGAATTTTTTGAGTGTTCGTAAATATAAGGTGACTTACGCAGTAAATATAAAAAAATGTTTTATTTGTTTACCATACCTCTCGTTTATTTATATTTTTATTAATTTACCGTACCTCTTTTACAAATATGGTATTTGGCCCATAGGATTCACTTAAATAAAACCTCTTTCTTGAGCCTTCATAAATAGAATGAGGGTTATGGACTAAATATAAAAAGAGGTTTTATTTATTTACCATAACTCCACTTTACTTATATTTTTATTTGTTTGCACCCTTGCACTTATATAAGGTGACTTATGGAGTAAATATAGAAAATGTTTTATTTATTTACCATAACTCTCATTTATTTATATTTTTATTAATTTACCATACCTCTTTTATAAATATGGTATTTGGGCATTTGGCCCATAGGATTCACTTAAATAAAACCTATTCTTGAAAATGGGCGAATGGATTCACTTAAATAAAGCCTATTCTTGAAAATGGGCGAATGGAAGATTGTAACTCCTAATTTCAAGGGCTAAATTTACCTTTTTTACCCTCTGCCTTAAAATAAGGTGGGCTATTTGAGGTGATTTGTAAAAATGTACTATGATATAAAATATTCGCCCACTAAAAATTTAAAACCCCTTAATTTCGCCAAAGGGCGAACATTCGCCCCTAAAATTTTCTATGATCTATGAAGATCTCCTTTAGGACATCATGGAGAAGTTGTGCGGAGTGACAAGAGGATCTCTGAAGAATTAAGGAGAAAATGAAAAAAATAATTGAAGGGGACTTCATCAATCATTTCATTTAAATGGTAAGTGGCATGTATCATTATATTTCTTTCAGTCAATCATAGTCTAGAAAAAGATATTAGTTCCTAGTTGTTTGTTACTCAGTTTCTTTGAATTCTAGCCAAATCGCTCTTGTCTGCAAGAGGTATAAGTTCACATAACAAAAACACCACATGTACAATCATGAAAGAAACACCATATGCACATAGTACCACATGCACAACATGTGCACAACAACATATGTACATAGAGCTACATATACAAGCTTTACATAGCACCATATGTACACAACACTGCGTATCCAACATGAGCACAATGACATATGCACACAACACCACATATGCATCATGTGCATACTACAATATGCACACAACATTGCATATCCAACATGTAAATAACACCATCTATGCCCAAAACTACATATGCAATATTCGCACAACATTATTTGTACCACCATGTACATAACATTGCATGAAGAACACGTACACATATTATATATACAAAACAACTCATACACAGTGTTATTGTCTGTCAGTCCTGTCAGTCACTAGTCATCAAATATGTTCTTACAAAGTTTTTGATACTGTCCTACTACAAATTTTTATGGTTTCAAATAGCTTTTTAATAAAAATTTGGTCACTAGTTAGGTTAGGTAGGTCATCACTACTCCTTTCACCTTTATGATCAATGGAAAATCATCATGGTCAAGTCATTCCTTGTTGTAAGGGTGTAATACCCATTATGGTCATCATTCTGTTCATTCTCTCCATGTCAAGTCATCATTAGATCACTCGGCAAAAATCATAAAAGAATCAGTCATTTCACCATCAAACTCATCATTTCAAGGAGTAGTGATGGAAAAAGTTTCAATAATTTTTTCAAAAAATGTTTTATATTTTTGGTATGATGTAGTATGATTCATAAAGTTTGAAACCTTCATTTTCGAAAGAAAAATTCAAAATACATGGTGGGCCCGCTACACCACACATGGAGAAAATTGATTTTTCAAAGAAATAAAAGATGAAATAACCTCTCATTTCTCATTTCACTTCCAAGTGTTATGAAACCAGCTCACAAAAAGATAGAAAAGATAGATCAATGACTTAAAAATCAATCTCTTCGAGGGGGCAACCTCCTTTACATTACAAAAATGAAAAATTCTCGGATGATACAAATGACAAGACCTCCTTTCTATATATAGGAGTCTAAGGTGTCCCAATACAATCAGAGCCTACATAACAATAATATTGTATGGGGACAACAATAACAATAGCGGGATTCTATTGAGGCATAATAGTAACAACATGACGACTATATGGGCATAATAATAGAATAAGGGGGTTGCATTAATAAAAATAAGGGGTTACACTAGTAGTATAGGGACCTAACATGCCCCTCTCCTTCAAAAAGTGTTTTCCTCAATGCTTGAATAGTTCTGTATAAAATTTTCATCCTCCCACGTGGAATCTTCAGCAGGTAAGTTCTTCCACTTAATGAGATACTCTAAAATTGATCGATTTTGTAGTTGTCGATTTCTTGTTTTTGTGACTTCCTTCAGTTCCAATATGATTTTTCCTTCCTCGTCAAGTTCTGGGAATATTGTTTGTACTAGGATCCTCTCACCTATAACCTTCTTTAGGCATGAAACATGGAAAACTCGGTGCACTCAGGAAGATGCACGAAGCTCTAATTTGTATTCCATAGTACCAATCTTTTGTAACACCTTATACAGACCATAATACTTAAATGGTAATAATTTATTTTCCTTCTTAGCTTGCTTGACGAACATTTGTTTCTTTGGTTGTAGTGGTAGAAATACCGAGTCACCTACATCGAAACATCTTTCGATGCGATGTTGATATGCCTACTATTTCATTCTATTATGTGCCAAAGTGAGGTTATCCTTTGGCAATTTCAGGACTTGTTTTTGATGCCCAATGTGATATTCCACTGCTTGAACCTTAGAATTTTCTTTTAAAGATGATGCGATGAATGGTGGATGATATCCATAAAGTGCCATAAATGCGGTCATTTTTGCTGAAGTATGGAAGGATGTGTTATACCACCATTCATCTAGAGGCAACCACTTGACCCATTATGTATGCTTATCAAATACAAAGCAACAAAGGTATCCTTCCGAATATTTTTTCACTATCTCAATTTGCCCATCAGATTGAGGATGATAGGATGAGCCACGAGCTAACTGAGTACCCAAATATTGCACCTCTTGTAGTCCAAAGAAACATTTCGAGCATTTTTCATATATTTGTTTCTCCTCCAATATTTTGAGCACCCTATCAACATGTTGAGCGTGATCCTTGCAAGACTCTTTGTAGATTATTATATCATCAAAAAATACTAACACAAATTTTCTAAGGAAGGGTTTGAAAATGGAGTTCATCAAACCTTGAAATGTAGAAGGTGCATTGGTAAGGCCAAAAGGCATGACCAAAAATTAATAATGACCCTCATGAGTTCTAAATGTTGTTTTTGGAATGTTTTCAGTCTTCATTATGATTTGATGATATCCTGAACAAATATCCAACTTGGTGAAATAAATTTCTCCATGTAATTCATGCAATAATTCGTCAATGACAGGAATTGTAAATTTACCTTTAATAGTACGCCTGTTGAGCTCCCTATAATCTAGACACATGCACCATGATCCATCCTTCTTGTGTACCAATACCACTAGAGTTGATAAAGAACTTTCACTACATTGAATTATACCAACCTTTAGCATTTCTACAACCATGTGTTCAATTTCACTCTTTTGGGCATATCGATATCCGTAAGGCCTAATGTTTGGGGGAACACTTCCTGTAATCAAATGAATAGCATGATCATGATCATGGATAGGTGGGAGGCCTTTGGGAGTCTCAAATATCTTAGAATGATTGTCCAAAAAGTTTTGGAGATCTGGAGAAATAGATGATTTCGATGTGGGAACCTCTAATGAACATAATTGTGTAATTGTGCCCCGCTGCTATTTCTTTTGAAGCTTTTTCATGTTATTAGAGCTTATTACCATTGCTACTTTCCCTTTAATACCCCTTACCTCAACTTACTTTCCTTCCCAAAAAAAATTCAATAAATGTTATTGAAACTTAAAAGCTATCGTACCCAAAGATTGTAGCGATTGGACTCCTAGTACAACATCTACACCACCCATTAGAATGGAAAGCATTCGATTATTCAAGACATATTATCCCATGGATAGCTTGATATTATGGCACTTTCCAGAGCAATTTATGGTTCCTCCATTTGCAACCATTACTTGGCACTCTGGTTCTAGATATAGGAAGAAATTCAATTCCTTGGCTATCTTACAATGAACAAAATTATGGGTACTACTCGAATCAATCAACACTATTACCATTTTATTCTTGATATGACCTTCTATCTTGAGATTTTTAGGAGTGATAATTCCTATCAATGCATTACAAGATATGGTAAGATTCATTTCTTCTTTCTCTCGGATTGGTTCCTGATGTATATCCTCTTCTTTTGACATTTCTTGTTCCTTTTCTTGCTCTTCTTCCCCATCTATGTAAATTAATTTATTCTCAGCACACTTATGACCTTTAGTGTATTTTCTATCACAATTCTAACAAAGCCCTTTTTATCTTTTTTTCTTCCAATTATTGTGGTGTCAACTTTATAGGTGGTGAAAGACTAGGAGAAACAACACTTCCATCTTTATAGTTGTGAGTGGTAGGCTTCCTTGTTGCCGTAATTTTTCTTTCCATTTTTCTTGCCAACCTGAATGCCTTCTCCAATGAATGAGGTTCCCAAATATGAACCTCATGTTGGATGTTATCCTTTAAATTCCATATGAACACATCAATCCTATGCTCTTGTGGAATATATTTTACCTTTATATTCAATTTTTGGAAGTCCTCGATGTGCTCCATCACTGAACCCTTTTGTTTGAGATTTATCGATTGCATAAAAAGGTATTTATTTTTGCATCATCATAATGTGCTATCATTTCTTCCATAAAAATTTCACAAGTGACAAATAGTTTATGAGACCAAAGCCATCGATACCATACAAACTAATTTGGTCCCAAATATAAAGTTTCAATGCGTAACCTTTGTGTGTTTTTCACATTACGGAGATCGAAATATTACTCCATCTTTAGTTTCCATGTTGCACGATCCTTTTCATCAAACTTCCTCATATCAATATTTGGACCATGGTTGGTCTTCAATCCAATGTTAGAGTCTATGAAATCATGACTAACATTTTGTTTGTTCTCATCATGATTTTCCTTTACTACCCTTTCGCCATTAGTATGAATTTTTTGTAGAAAATTTGTCGAATATGTCTTCAAATCTTTCATGTTTCCTTTAATTTTTTCTTCTATACCATCCATATTAGCTTCCACTCCCTTTGAATTCCTTCAAACTAATTTTTCAAGCAAACTTATGCAAAACTTTAAAAAAAAACTACACACCATTTTTCACCTTGTAGGAGCTTGATATTGAATCTGTTGTGTCTATGTAATTTCAGATCTCCAAGGTCTAAAATTGTGTCCTATGGTAGCCCTATGAGTCCTCTTTGCAACCCTACAAATCTAATTGAGATTGGATTCCCAAAGGAATTATCTTAAATCTAACACGATGACCTGATTATAGACTGGTTCAATAGAGAGAAATTGTATGACGCACCACGTGTCATTGTTTAGACCTTAGGACATGAAATTGATACATAGAAAACTATAGGTCGTACTCTTTCTATAACTTTTTATGAGATTTCAATCTGATGCCCATCGAGAAACTTATGACGCTTTCCCCAGATCACCTGTTTACGATGTAACTCAAGAGCCTGCAAAAACCCTAAATGTCGTGGACCATATATCCAAAACATAGCAAAACAAGATCTGAAATTTGGGCCCAAGCTTCATCAATATTTCAGCTCAAATGGGGTTTATGTTCAAAATCTGACCCTTCATAGAAAAAAACTTATAGAGAATATTCCACAATGACCTATTTGTGATGGAATTCTGGAGCTTGCAAAAACTCTAACTTACTCACATCATATCTCCCAAAATATAGCGAAACAAGAAGAGAAATTTGGACCCAAGGTTTAGAATTATTTCGTATCAAACGGGTTTTTTTAAGCTTCTTCCACTTCATAGAGAAATGCTTATATCGAAAATGCCGTGATGACTTGTTTGGAGCAGAGAAACCATAGAATCCAAAGCTCTGATACCAAAGTGTTATAGGTATATTTTGGCACATCACTCCTGACATTCAGATCAATATAATTAGGGCTCATCAAACCCTAATTCATTTGTTACATGCCATAGATAAGTCATCAAATTGAATGCTTCCATCCATCAAAGTTTCCTAGCTTGAAACCCTACTGAAAATCCTCCTAGGGACACCAGCGCAACCTTGGTCAGGGGTAACTGTGCTGGAGAGCAGGTAGGCCCATTTAGGCCTACACTATAGTGCACTCAGGCCCACTTTGACCTGCGTTGGGTAAGAATGATCAAAATTGACATAGGATTCTTAGAATATTCTCTGATTCTAGATTATTCTAGAATGATGCCTAGCTCTTATCTCATCCTATGAGGTCGACTTTGGATAGGCTCTCATCGCTTTCTCCATGGAAACTAACTCCAATTTTGGAAAACCATTCAATGCCCAATTTATGATATGACCACCTGCATTTCCCTATAGATCGATCACTCATCATAGTGATCAGGAGGCTAGAATTTGAAGATTATAGATAAATACTACTGGTTTGAGATTAGAGTTCATGTCAAGAAATGTTATGTTGTTGGATTGATGTACTTTTGGCGTGACAAGGGTTTGGACTAAAGTTGGATGAGTGACACAGGATCAAACTGCTTTGGGTGTAACTCTTCCTTCTACATCAATAAAGTTGTTTGTTCCTTTTCCCATATTCTTGTTCATATCTATGATTCATATATTTTTCAATGTTGTCGATTCCATTGGTTTATAGTAGATATATCATGTACTTTTATTGTTGTCATCTTTTGTTTCTGTTGACAGGTACCAATTGAGCAGATTTAGTTTGGGTGGTAGCGATGGGAGAAATTCAAAGGAGATCAAGGAAGCGAAAGATCATAAGTAAGTTCCTTCATCTCATCTATATATTATAGGAAAAGGTTAAACCACTTTCTTTCTATTGTTCGAAGTGTAACTAGCCACTTAGGGAAAATGTGTTTATCGATAGATACAAATAACATATAACCAATTGGCAACTCCACTGGGGGCCATCATTCCTGGTAGTTTATCCTCATCATATTACATCTCAATACACTTTACTTGACTTCATTGATCTCTTTTCAGTCATTTTCAAGTGTTTTTGGTCAAAAAGTGTACTTAAATGTCTCCTGATTGGACTCTCTCGCACCAACATAATGTTGGTCTTGACACAGTGCACTGCAAAGCAGCCTTAGCTTAGAGACAGTGCATTGTGGTGCACTATCTCCCACTCTGGGCTGAATTGATCCTGGTCAAGTTAAAAAACCCACCTTTGGCTTTGTCTTTTCCAAAACTTCTTTCGATATTGTTTGCTGAAAAATCAATGTTTCCTATGGTTCTGAAATGAATTTTCATTTCTTCTCCTAGACCTCCTTTGGCCTTAATTTTTTAGTTGTTCTTAAGTGATTTATTTATCATTATCAATTCATTCTCAAAGTTATCTTACATCGATTAGTCTTTCCTGAAAAATAAGTGTTGTAAAGTCTTCATTTCTTTGAAAAAATATATTGTCATAAGGACATCATCTCTTATGAAAAGTATTGTCTTGATCATTTGTGCATTTAGTTTCCTTTTGTTAATCTAGACATTAAAGGAATGAAGAGAAAAACATGCATTATGCATTTAGAAGTTAGTGTGTGCTTGTAGGAATAGTATATGGAAAGTTGCATTAGATGTGCTCTATGCTCTTTGATTAAAGATTATGATTGCTCTATCCCTTTTATCTATGGTTTTCATTGTTAATTGAATGAAAGAATGTTTCTCATGTTAGTTGCATTCTAGGAATTGTAAACATACATCATGTGGTGAACCTTGAAAGGCAAATTCTTAAGAATATGAACCTAAAAGTTATCTCAATTAACCTAATGGAGCATTGTAAGTTAAGGCATAACATTCAAAGGTCTAGGCTAGAGACGTGTTCCGACGTCGTTAAACATAGCACTCGTCGCTAATGGTTTGGGATACATTCTGAGTGTGATACCTCATTCCATGTACGTAAGTATAGCATAGCTTGTCTAGGTATTTTCGGGTATATCAGACGGTTTTATAGTATGAAAATTATAAAGGAATGCTCTCACTGTGCGATTTCCCATTAGACAACACTAACACAGATTGGGCCTCCACGTACTTTCAGGTATATTTATGACGACTATATTAGGTTGTTATCCATCCATAGGCAACTGAGTCAGCTGCCTTGTATACTATGATACATTGAAAACAACATTTGGGGAGATTTCCTGCACGTATGTTAAGTCCTTAGTTTACTGAGGCAGTATATTGCAATTCACAGTTACTTGGTAAACCCTTTTCCTAGATTATCCCTATTTTGTTTTGTTATGTTATTTTGCTTAAAATAAAATTAATTAACCATGAATAACATCCTCCACATCACTCCTTAGTTAATCTTAGGTTGAGACATATGGCAACAACTCTGGAGTCCACTGATCAAGGAATTCCTTGTGATGGGAATACTAGTCCTTTTCCTCCTTTTGGAAATATTGGTGTTCCATATATGGCTAGATTGTTCCTTCCAGGAATTACCATCGGCTTGCCAGTATGGTTGTTCTCAACGTCCTTGGCCCCGCAATTGAATATTCCTACAACTACACAAAATCAACCTCCAATTGATCCTAAAGTTGACCCTTTACCTTCTTCGTCAGTTGTTTCTTCCTCCTCTTCTTCCTCTTCACTTGGTGAAAGTATTGACACTAGTACCCAGGTGGATAAGAAGAATAAGAAAGGGAGGAAGAAGAAGAAGAAGAAAATTCAACAGGGGAAAACCAAGCAACCATTGCTTCGAATGCAACTTTTGATGAGAAATCATCCAGCCTCACAAACTTCGATATCCTTGCAAACTTTGTACGGGAGACCATCTTCCTCGAAATTGTTCTAGTATTCCTTAGATCTTGGAAGAATGGTCTTCTCGTTAACATCATCCTATTTCATCAACTTCTAGAGATCATGTTGGTGACAGACCATCAACTAGTGGTAGTAAGGTTCATGGAAGGAAGGGTAAAGTTAAGTTTCCCCATAGGTTTTGCAAAGGGAATCATCACATTCACCTTTTCCCCTATCTAGATGAAGCCCAAAAAGTGTTAGATAACCATCCTTCTTCTCCGCAATGACTTCCATCTGGTTACAGGATAATCTTCCTTAATCCTTCAGTAGTTGATGAAGTGACTAACTCGAATCAATCGTCAGTCAAACCCAATCTCTCTGAATGTGAATCCCATGAGTCTATACCTGAACAATCATAGGTCGAGGAAAAAGTTGACCCAATTTCACCTTCCGTTAAGCATACCTTTCCCATAGAGAGTGAGCATGATACCACTCAGGTTCTTTTTGTTTCTTCAGATTCCAATGAGCTTGGAGGCAACCCTTCTATTCCACCAAAATGGGAGAAAAATCCTCCCATTCTTATAACTCAAGGGCGTAATTCTCCCATTCTTATGATACCCCTTCCAAGTAGTCTGGTCGATTCCTTTGATTAGAATCGACTGGCAAGATTTCTTCTTCCTTCTTATGTGCCTTTCCAAATCATAGTATAGGTTTATAATATGATTGTATCTGGCACTATTATAGATGAAGGTGCATCTTTGAGTATCCTTTCCTCCACTTCTTAGCAAGTTCTTAGTTCACTGCCACTTGTGCCTTTTACCCTGAATTTTTTTTCTTTTAATAGAGGAACCAATCAACCATTAGGCATCCTTCCTCAATTACCTATTACTTTGGGAGGAAAAAATGTTTATCTCAATTTGATCGTAGTCCCAGGCCCTTTAGATTACAACCTACTTCTTGGGAATGACTATGTTTATGACATTGGAGCTATTGTTTCAACACTCTTTCGAGTGATGTGTTTCTCACATGAAGGCAGAATTGTCACTGTTGACCAGCTTTCATTTCCTAGTCCAAATATGGCTTCCAGTGAACCATCTTCCCTAAATCATCCTTTTCTCCCAATGGTATTTTCCCTGCCACGGGTGAATTATGTGGCAACCTGTTCCATGCCTACATAAACTAACGATCAATTCTTTGATGTTGTGCATTATGTACCGGGGGCATTGGAACCAGATGTCTCTTATGGATTCCTTGCTATGTATCCCTTCCAGAGCATTGTTCTACCATCTAATGAGAACCCCTTGGAAGTCATGATTTGTTATGGGTTGTGATCAAACAGTCATGAGCGTAGTTCCTTGTCTTGTGTCAAGCTCATTAGAAAATGAAACAAGGAATATTAGAATAGTTCCTGGTCTTGTGTCAACCTCATTAAAAATGAAACAGAGGGTATGAGCATAGTTCCTTGTCTTGTGTCAAGCTCATTAAAAAATGAAACAAGAAATATGAGGATAGCTCTTTTACTGTGTCAACCTCATTAAGAAAAATGAAACAGGTCCCAGAGCATAGCACCTTGTCTTGTGTCAAGCTCGTTAAAAAATGAAACAAGGAATCTGAGCAGAGTTCCTTGTCTTGTGACAAGCTCATTAAAAAATGAAACAAGGTTCCCTAGAGCAAAGTTCCAATTTGAGTCTTTAACTAGATCTCATAAAATCCTAGTTGAGTCTTTCACTTGATCTCATATATGAGCCTTCATTCCATCCACCTCATAGCCACAAGTAGTCTACTTAGGTGAATGTAATGAATCTTGGGGGGCATGCACCTAGAATGGAGTGATCATTCTGGGGGCATGTAAACTAATGTCAACCATAGTTTGGTTTCAAGCTTGTGTAAACATGAAACTGAATCCAAGCATAGTTTTTCATTTCAAGCTTGTGTAAACATGAAACTAAATCCAATCATAGTTCCCTATAGTTCAAGCTTGTGTAAAAATGAATCCATCTCCATTTTAACCCTCGTGATTTCCATTCTATCAGCCTCCTCCGTCAAGTGATCCTTGGTTTTTCTACTTCCATCGCCACTATCTCCTTGGCCGATCATATGATTTCACTTGGTTGTTTTACCCTTTTTGAGGAACAGTTGCAATGAGTGGTCTTATTAGCCAACCTCTTGACCATTACATGTTTTGAGAAGTTCCAATATCATTGAAACCAATTGCTATCATAGACACCACTCTTTCCTCTAACTAGAGTCCTCCTTCAAGTTTTTTCAGACTCTCAAAATATGAAAAGATTGTTGGGCGATTGTCCTTTTCATATCGTAAATGTATTGGAAACGAAATCTACTCAGTATAAGTTTAACCCTTTTTCAGACTGAGATCGATTACTTATACAAAAGGAATATGTTGATTGAACATGGTCAATAGGTTCTCTCTTGCATTATTTTACACGTTTTTGGACTTGATAGACAAATTTATGAAAAAGAACTTCTGGAGCTTCCTTTTTGTCCCTTTTCAAACTCTCTAGACATGAAAAGGACCAAGTTCTCATTGTTGTTAAACTCGTTAAAACATCAAACTGTGACAAACTTGTCAATCATGACAAGAGTTTCACCATCGCTAGACTCGTTAAAACATCACATAGCGATGGATTCACTTGAATGGTGGAATTATACTACAAGCATATTTTATCCTCCTCAAGCCTGTTTAAAAAATAACGAGGTACTGGTCCGTAGTGACTGGGGAAAATGGGGAAAGGGATAAATCACTTTATGGTAGCAAGTCGCTCTTGAACATGACAGTTTTACATCATCTCTATGACTATTTGGGTTGGGTTATTTGCTTGATGGTTATCATACCTATGCTCTAGCACACCATCCATCACTTTGGTTTTAGGTCAATGTTTCTAGTTCATTCAATGTCACCGACATGTTCAAGAGAAGTCACTTAGTAAACTTCATCCTTTGCAATACTCATAAACCTTCATTTTCATGACTACGATTCCTGAACCTTATGTCGTCAGTCCATTCTGTCTTCAAAATCATTACACTTGTTTCGTGTCATCGATGGGGAATACATCAAGGACCTCCTGTGATGAATCACTTCCTGTTGACATCAGCGCATTATCTAGGAAGCTGACTTAGGAATACGCTTCTAGTACCTTGAGGCTTTCATACATCAATGGCAAGTTCCTCACTTTTGGTGATAGGTTGATATCACTAGCCTTCGATCGCAAGACTTTGTATGGTGTTCAAAATCAAAACATCTATTCACACCATGCAGAATGTACTAAAGTACCTTGAGAATCATTATAATTATCAGTGATCTCTCTCGCATCTGTTAAGAGCTTACATCATTGGCTGGTAATCAGACACTATCTTCCCATGTTCGACTTCAGATCACATTTTCACTTGGTTAGACTCATACTTGAGAAAATGATTGCACTAGATAGAAGACCCCGGATCTTGTTTCACCCATCTGGGCTGTGAATTGAGGAGAGTACTAAATCATCTATATGATGGCTTTACACAGATGGTCATCCTATCATGGGTCTATAATTGTAGATGACTATGTGATTTATGTGCATGAAATGAAAAGTTCATATGTTGAGTATGGGTATGCCTTCCCTCAGCAATTCATGAAAAATTCAAAGATATCATAATATTATGTATTGTAATCGATGCAAGTCACTATCCACTTCAGATCCTCCTCATCACATCACAAATCATATCACTGGACATTATCATTTTCAACTTCATTCCTTACGGGGAAATTGTTACAGCTCTATTTGGGCACGTCACTCCCGACATTTAGATCATTACAATTAAGTCTTATCAAACCCTAATTTAGTTGTTACATGCCCTAGACAAGTTGTCAAATTGAATGCTTCCATCCATCAAAGTTTCCTACCTTGAAACCCTGCTGAAATGCCTCCTAGGCACACCAGCGTAGCCTTGGTCAGGGGTAACTATGTTGCAGAGTACGGAGGCCCACTCAGGCCTGCACTATAGTGCACTCAGGCCCACTTTTACCTGCACTGGGTGAGAATGAGCGAAATTGACATAGGATTCTCAGAATATTCTCTGATTCTAGAGTATTCTAGAAGGGTTCCCAGCTCTCATCTCATCCTATGAGGTCAACTTTGGATAGGCTATGGATCAATTATCCCTCTATCCTCTCATCCCTTTCTCCATGGAAACTAACTCCAATTTTGGAAAACCATTCAGTGCCCAATTTATGACATATCCACTTGCATTTCCATATAAATTGACCACTCATCATAGTGATGTGGAGGCTAGAATTTGAATATTGTAGAGAAATATTGTTGGTTTGAGATTAGAGTTCATGTCAAGTAATGTTATTCTATTGGATATATGTTCTTTTGGTGTGACAAGGGTTTGGACTAAATTTGTATGAGTGACATACGATTGAACCGCTTTGGGTGTAACTCTTCCTTCTACATCAATAAAGTTTTTTGTTCCTTTCCCCATATTCTTGTTCATATCTATCATGCATATATGTTTCAATGTTTTTGATTCCATTGGTTTATAGTAGATATATCATGTACTTTGACTGTTGTCGTCTTCTATTTCTGTTTATAGGTACCAATTGAGTGGATTCACATTGAGTGGGAGCTATGAGAGCAATTCAAAGGTGATCACAAGTAAGTTCCCTCATCTCATCTATCTATTATAGGAAAAGGTTAAACCACTTTCTTTCTATTGTTCTAACTAAAACTACCCACTTAGGGAAAATGTGTTTATTCATAGATACAAATTCCATATAACAAACCCTAACTTCCACATAGCTTGCAAAAACCCTAACTTCCTCATATCATATGTGTTTGCGATGGAATTCTGGAGATTTCAAAAAACCCTAACTTCCTTAGATCACATCTCCTAAAATATGGCGAAATAAGATGAGAAATTCAGACCCAAGGTTCAGAACGATTTGGTATCAAATGGTTTTTTTTTTTATCTTCTTCCACTTCATACAGAAATAATTATATCAAAAATTCCATGATGACCTGTTTGGAATAGCGAAACCCTAGAATCAAAAGCTCTGATACCAAATGTTATGAAACTAGCTCACAAAAAGATAGAAAATATAGATCAAGGACTTGAAAATCAGCCTCTTCAAGTGGGAAAACTCCTTTACATTACACAAATGAAAAATTCTTGGATGATATAAATGAAAAAGACCTCTTTTCTATATATCGAATTCTAAGTGGTACCAACACAATCAGAGCCTATATAACAATAATATTGTATGGGCACAACAATAACAATATTGGGCTTCTATGGGGCATAATAATAACAACATGAGGACTATAGGAGCACAATAATACAATAAGATGGTTGCACTAATAACAATAAGGGATTACACTAGTAGTATAGGAACCTAATACCAAGATATGCCTCTCTATCCTCAAGGATATCTGAAACCCTCACAGAAGCATTCTCTTCCAACCAAAGTGCCTCATTTGGCGAGCACTATGCTTTTGCTACAATTATCCCAATTTCTTTTTGTTTTCTTGAAGTAAATCAAAACTCCATTTCTGTCAATTCTACATCAACACGTAGGGTTTAAGCTCTTATTTACAAGTAAGTGGATCATCTCTTAGTTTTCTTGTGCTCTAGTTTGTGCTTAAAAGTCAGTTTTCCATCTTGTAGGGTTTTCTTGTTTTCATGGTCTCTATGGTTGACAAACTGAGAAGAACCCTTTAAAAATAGTTCACTCACTTCCTACATGTCTCGGATATCCCCATAAACACATTCCCACACCCTTTTCTGTTATATAGTCCCCTTTTCCGAAAACCTTAGCCTAGACTCTACATTCTTGAGCTAGGATCATTTTTCTCTCATTTGGACCCCTTCCCCTCATTGTTTCCCTCAATTTACACATTTCCCTACTCCCTAACATCCTTCCCTATCTCCCCAAATTTTCATAAGAATTTAGACACCCCCTAAACCCTTCATCTCCCTCAATTTCTAAAACTACCCAGATCCCCTATTTTTTCCCTACACCAAACCCTAATATCCCCCCCCATTGAGCTAGGGTTTTACATGGATTCTGAAGCTACCAAGCAGAGGAGGCATAAGGGATGTTTAATCACCATGTACGAGCCACCTTCAACACATGACATCATGTCTTCTCCTTTTCTCAAAAATCCTTCCAAGATGCTAATTGCCTTGGATTTTGCCAAAGGATTCAAGAACTTAATTTTAATGATAAACTAACCAACATTTTTTCCACTAGTTTAAGGAGAGATAAGCTTACCATTGATGGAGTGGTATTCAATCTTCCAATAGAGACCATTTCTATAGCTACAAGGATCACAAACACTGGATAACTTTGGTTCAAGAATAGATACCTCGACCTTGAGAATTACCGGATGTATATGAAACCTCCATATAAAACTACTCCAAAGTACATCTTCACTTTCAGACATCTTTTGCATAAGTATGCCCCACTCATGAAAATTATCATGAATTATTTTAGATCTTAGGTTATGTTCTCAAGATTGTATCAGTACCATGTTAGTCTTTTGATGCATTTCACCGATGTAAAAGTTCTGAACCTACCTTATTACCTTTACAGAAGCATGGTTAAGATGGAAGAGAAGGTTCATAGGTTGGGAAAAGATCATAATGCTAGTTTTTTTCATCATGGTTTGGTGAAAATCCTCATTTTCCATCAGCTAGCACAAATCAATTTGTCTTGGGATGTTTTCATCTATTCAACATCCTTATTGCCTTCTCTAGCTCAGTCAAGTAGTCAATCTACTACTTTGTCTCCTCTAACACACCAGGAGGTGGCATCAACAAGCAAACTTATTACAAGAAATGTTAGGGAAGAAGTGACCAAGACCTACATAAGAGGGAAAAGGCTTGTGTTTTCTTCATACATTGTTGAAAGGGCCAAGCCTACATCATCACACGAGCATGAGACACTATTGGATGAAGAAGCACATATTCATCTTGAAACTAATATGGAAAATTTATAAGTGCATGAGGAAGTGAAATGTTTAGAGAAAATCATCCAGGAGAAAGAGGCTGAGATTAGAGAGATGAAGTGTAGGTTTTCCAAGGCAAAGTTTCTAATTTATTTCTTTCAACAAGAAAACAAGCAAATCAAAATGAATCAACATTTGCTTGATAAATCTAAAGCATATTTGGAGAAAGATGGTGCCAAAGGTAGAACAGTGATAAATGTGGAAGAGATTGAAGCCAATGGTTTTTAGCTCAAGCCTAGAAGGCATAAGATAAGAGGTTTGAAGAGGAAAGGAGATAAAATCACTAAATCATCCTCTCCACCGAGGCAACAAAACATTGACAAGTCCATTGAAGAATCTTTTGAGGAAAATAGGGAAAAGTAGATTGATAGAGTCAATTTCTACTTGGAAAAGCTCCTCGAAAGGACCACTAATCTTCAGAGGCATATGCCCATTCATTAATGAACTAGAAACAAGGTCTCCCAAGTTAGAATCAAGCAGTTGAAAATGATGTTAGAGAAAACACTAAGGATGCAAGAAGCGAAATATAAACTTGAATTGCTAGCTGAGGCCTCCCTCCTTCCTTGAAATTTCATTTTAGAGCTTCATGGACCAAACTTGAAGCAATTTTGAAGAAATTTTGAACAATTTTGAGTTTTTGTGACTTTTGGCACAAACAGGAAGAACAATTCACCCAAAAGCATAGCGCCCTAGTTCTGTGCTTTTTCCTTGGACCTCCAAATGTCAAAATGTTTATATGAATGGATAGATAATGACCTATACATTCCATCTATCCATTTTTGGTTCCTTCTCAGCAAACACTTTTGAATAAAATGCCCAAATATGGGTCAAAAAACCACTTTTTGACACCTTAATGAACGAGATGCTGTGCTTTTGGAGTAGGTGTGGGAGAATACATTTTTCTTAGTGATGGAAGGTCTATTTTGACTTCTTAGGGCATCTAATGATAGCTAGACATCCTAATAATTCCATTTCTATGCTCAGTTTTCAATTTGGAGTGGCGAAAGGCCTTCCAAAGTGAGCTGGAAGATGGAAATGTGCTTTTCTTTAGAGGGGTAGCGCTTTTGCCTGTCTCTTCCTTTTTTCGAATTTTGTGAGTAAAACTTCATTTACAATTATGTAATTCCTCATTTTTTATATGAAATAAGGTAGATTGATGTAATTATAGGAGAATGAACATGTTAGAGTCATTTCCATGTAATTTTGAGGTTCATGAATGAGTAACAGTTCAGTGAAAGTCTAAATGGAGGGTCTATTACAACCTCCCTAGTCATTAGGTGTTGGTTGAGATATTCTTATGATCAGTTCCTACACTGAGGGGTTCGACCCATGAGAGTGGGGAAGTTGTTTTTTGGTCTATTTCTATCTATTTTTCAACCAGACTGAGGGTTGAACATTAGAGAGTGGAAATCTTGTAGCTTGTACTTCATCACACTTTTACAGGAAATCAAAGGCCAGTTGCAGCTATTATCTAGGAATTCTTTTGGTATGAGTAACATTTTTCTTCTGTTGATAGCTTATATGAATGGTAAATTCATCTCCCTTCCCTATATATGCTCTTTAGTGATTTTCCTAGGAGGTATTAAGAAAAATTCTTATGATTAGCCTTTGTTTCATTAGGAAATCATATTTTTGTACTTAGTCTTCTCATAGATGAATTCATGGTTGACATGATCATCTTAATTTTATTATCTTTTCAACCCTACACTACATCAACCAACTCTCAAAATATTACAAATTCATACCTGCCCTGCTCCTTTATATCTCTTGCAATTAAACCCTTGAGACCTAACCTAGTTCCTTGATTTTGACTCCTGATCTAGCAAAACCCTAAAATATTTAAACCCTAGAGCTAAAACATACCTAGCCTAACATCTTTTTCCAGTCTAGTCATCATTGGTTGTGACCTCATAGAGAGAGCCCTCTCTGGTTTGGCAAGGCTAGCTGCTAAACTATTATGAAACCAGCTCAAGATAGAAAAGATAGATCAACGCCTTAGAATTCAGCCTCTTCGAGGGGGCAACCTCCTTTACATTACATAAATGAACAATTCTTGGATGATTCAAATGACAAAACCTCCTTTCTATATATAGGAGTCTAAGGAGTCACAATATAATCCAGCCGACCTAACAATAATAATATAAAGCCACAAAAATAACAATAGAGGGATTCTATGGGGCACAGTAATAACAATATGGGGGTAATAGGGGCACAACAATATTAATAAGGGGTATAACTACAATAGTAATGGGGTAATCACTAGTATTATAGGGACCCAACATGCCCCTCTCCTTCAAAAAAGTGTTGTCCTCAATGCTTGAGTAGTTCTGGATACTTCTGCATAAAATTCTCATCCTCCCATGTGGAATCTTCAGCGGATAAGTTCTTCCACTTGATAAGATACTCTGAAATTGATCGATTTCGTAGCTGTCGAGTTCTTGTTTCTGTGACTGCTTCCGGTTCCAATATAATTTTTCCTTCCTCGTCAAGTTCTGGCAATATTGTTTGAACTGGGAGCTTGTCGCCTATAACCTTCTTTAAACATGAAACATGGAAAACTGGGTGCAATCGAGAAGCTGCAGGAAGCTCCAATTTGTATGCCATAGTACCAATCTTTTGCAACACCTTGTACGGACCATAATACTTTGGTGATAATTTATTATCCTTCTTAGCTTGCTTGAGGGACATTTGCTTATATGGTTGTAGCCGTAGGAATACCCAATCACCTACATCAAAACTTCTTTCACTGCGATGTTGATCTGCCTGTTGTTTCATTCTATTTTGTGCCAACACGAGGTTATCCTTTAAGAGTTGGAGGACTTGTTGTTGATGTTCGATGTGATGTTCCACTGCCTGAACCTTAGAATTTTCTCTTAAATATGATGTGATGGATGGTGGTTGATACCCATAAAGTGCCATAAATGGGGTCATTTTTGTTGCTGTATGGAAGGAAGTGTTATACCACCATTCAGCCAGAGGCAACCATTTGACCCATTGTGTCTGTTTATCAGATACAAAGCAACGAAGATATCCTTCCAAACATTTGTTTACTATCTCAGTTTGCCCATCAGATTGAGGATGATAAGATGAGCTATGAGCTAACTGAGTACCAAGACAAGAAAATAATTCTGTCCAAAAATTTCCAGTGAAAATGGGATCTCTGTCACTTACAATAATCTTTGGGTTTCCATGTAGCTTTTGAATTGTTTCCATAAATGCAGTAGAAACTGTACTGGCTTTAAATGGATGTGATAATGCACAAAAGTGTGCATACTTGGTAAGTCTGTCAACTACCACCATGATGACACTCTTTCCCTCAGACTTGGGTAAACCTGTGATAAAATCCATTGAAACCTCCTCCCAACGTTGGCTTGGAATGGATAAAGGTTGTAATAGACCTGGTGTCTTAATTGTTTCAACTTTATTTTGCTGGCAAACCAAACATTCCGCCACAAACTTTTGAATATCTGATTTAAGGCCATCCCAAAAAAATTCCTTCTTAACCCTGTGGTAAGTTTTTAAAAATCCTGAGTGCCCTCCTAAGGGAGAAGTGTGCAATTCCATAAGAATCTTTTGTTTTAGCTGGGAATTCTTACAGAGGTATAAGCGATCTTTGTACCATAACGAATCATTTTGCCAGCTAAATGTATCAGACGTACTGGAATCTTGTTGTAACTTTCGAATAAGTGCCCACACTTCTTCGTCATTCTTCCATTCCTCCCTTGCTTCGTTTATCCAATCTGGTTGGATAATAGAAATGGCGCACAACAATGCTTCCACATCCTCATCCTTTCTTGAGAGTGCATCTGCCACCACATTTTGCTTCCCTTTTTTGTAGATGATTTCAAAGTCATAACCCAACATCTTTGTGACCCACTTTTGTTGCTCTTCAGAGGATAATCTTTGTTCTAAAAAGTATTTAAGGCTATCATGATCCGTTTTTACCTTGAAGTGTCTTCCCATTAGGTAGGGTCGCCATTTCTTAAGTGCATGGAGTATTGCCAACATTTCCTTCTCATAAATAGCTTTGCTTAAAAACTTTCCCTTGATTGGACGACTTTCAAAAGCAATGGGTCTTTCATCTTGCATTAGAACAGCACCAATTCCATTTCCTGAAGCATCACATTCCACAATAAAGGTTTTTGTGAAGTCCGGTGTAGCTAAGACCGGTGCTTGGCACATTGCCTCTTTAAGATGTTCAAAGGCCTTTGTTGCTTCCGGAGTCCATGAAAATGCATCTTTCTTCAATAATGTTGTTAGAGGTGCTGCTATTCTCCCATAATTCTTAACAAACTTGCGATAATACCCTGTCAACCCAAGAAATCCTCGCAGATGCTTTATGGATGTGGGGATTTTCCATTCCTTAATGGCTTTAATTTTTCTAGGGTCTACCTTAACTCCTTCATGAGATACAATATGACCCAAATATTCCACCTCCTGGACTCCAAAGAAACATTTGGATCTTTTTGCATATAATTGTTTCTCCTCCAATAGTTGTAGCACCCTGTCAACATGTTCAACATGATCCTTCCAAGACTTGCTGTAGATTAGTATATCATCAAAAAATACTAACACAAATTTTCTAAGGAATGGTTTGAAAATTGAATTCATCAAACCTTGAAATGTTGAAGGTGCATTGGTAAGGCCAAAAGGCATGACCAAAAATTCATAATGACCCTCATGAGTTCTAAATGCTGTTTTCGGAATGTCTTCAATCTTCATTCTGATTTGATGATATCCTGAACGAAGATCCAACTTGGTGAAGTAAATTGATCCATGCAATTCATCCAGTAATTCATCAATGACAGGAATGGGGAACTTATCTTTAATAGTGAGCTTGTTGAGCTCCCTATAATCCGGACACATGCGCCATGATCCATCCTTCTTGTGCACCAATACTACTGGAGTAGAGAAAGAACTTTGACTCGGTTGAATTATACCAGCCTCTAGCATTTCTGCAACCATACGTTCAATTTCACTCTTTTGGACATAGGGATATCTGTACGGCCTGATGTTTGGAGGAACACTTCCTGGAATCAGATGAATAGCATGATCATGATCACGCATAGGTGGGAGACCTTTGGGAGTCTCAAATACCTTGGAATGATTGTCCAAGACTTTTTGGAGATCTGGAGAAATAGATGATTCCGATGTGGAAACATCTAGCGAACATAATTGTGCAATTACACCTCTTTGCTCCTTTTTTAGAAGCTTTGTCATACCATTAGAGCTGATTATCTTTCCTGGTTTCCCTGCAATACCCCTTAATTCAACTTCCTTTCCTTCCGTAGAAAATTTGATGAAAAGTTCTTGAAAATTAAAAGCTATTGTACCCAAGGATTGTAGCCATTGGACTCCTAGTACAACATCAGCACCTCCCATTGGAATGGAAAGCATTGGGCTAGTCAATACATATTCTCCCATGGATAGCTTGATATTATGGCACTTTCCAGAGCAATTTATTGTTCCTCCATTTGCAATCATCACTTGACACTCTGGTGCTGGATATAGGAAGCAATTCAATTCTTTTGCTACCTTACAATGAATAAAATTGTGGGTGCTTCCTGAATCAATCAACACTATTACCTTTTTCTTCTTGATTTGTCCTTCTATCTTGATGGTTTGAGGAGTGGTAATTCCCGCCAATGCATTACAAGATATGGTCGGATTTATTTGTTCTTCATCTAGGCTTTGTTCCTGGAGTATATCCTCTTCTTTTGACCTTTCTTGCTCCTTTTCTTCTTCCTCTTCACAATCTATGTAGAATAATTTCTTCTCAGCACACTTATGACCTTTAGTGTATTTGCTATCACAACTGTAACAAAGCCCTTTTGCTCTTTTTTCTTCCAATTGTTGTGGTGTCAACCTTATAGGTTGTGGAAGACTAGGGGCAACAACACTTCCATCTTTATAGTTGTGAGTGGTATGCTTCCTGGTTGCCATAATTTTGCTTTCCATTTTTCTTGCTAACCTGAATGCCTTCTCTAATGAATCAGGTTCCCAAAGGCGAACATCATGTTGGATATTATCCTTTAAAGACCCTATGAACACATCAATCCTATGCTCCTCTGGAATATCTTTTACCCTTATGTTCAATTTTTGGAACTCCTCAATGTGCTCCATTATTGAACCCTTTTGTTTGAGACTTATCAATTGGCTAAAAAAAGTGTTGCTTTTTGTATCCTCATAATGTGCTATCAATTCTTCCGTAAAAATTGCCCAAGTGATAAATTGTTTACGAGAGCAAAGCCATTGATACCATACAAACTTATTTGGTTCCAAATATAAAGTTTCCATACGTACCTTTCGTGTTTTGTTCACATTATTGAGATCGAAGAATTGCTCCATCTGTAGTATCCATGTGGCGGGATCCTTGCCATCAAACTTCCTCATATCGATTTTTGGAATATGGTGGGTCTTCGATCCAACATTAGAGTCTATGGAATCATGATTAACATTTCTTTTGTTCACATCATGAGTTTCCTTTACAACCTTTTCACCATTAGTAAGAATTTCTTGTAGAAAATTTGTCAAATCTGTCTTCAAATCTGCCATGTCTGTCTTCAAATCTGTCTTCAAATCTGCCACGTCTCTCTTCAAATCTATCTTTGAATCATCCATCTTAGCTTCCATGCCCTTTATCTTAGATTCCACGCCATTTATCTTAGATTCCACACCATTTATCTTAGATTCGATGCCATTTATCTTAGCTTCTGTTAGCTTTTGTGAGCGTGACATTTGTTGCACTTGTTCTTGTAATTTTGATATATCATGTAGCATTTCTTCCTCTTCTTCATGAGTCATGCTAGAGCTTTCAGGTTCCTTACTAGGTGTTTGCATTTTCTTTCCTCGGGGCATCAGTTACCGATAATAATGCTTTACTATGCCCTTTGAATTCCTTCAAACCAAGCTTACATAAAAATAAAAAAAAAAACTACACACCTTTTTTCACTTTGTAGAAGCCTGATATTGAATCTGATGTATCTCTGTAATTTCAGATCATCCAATTCTGAAATTGTGATCTATAGTAGCCTTCTGTGTCCTCTTTCCAATGCCACAAGTCTGACCCAAATTGGATTCTCCAAGGAAAGTTATGCAAAATCTCCCACAGTGACTTGATTATAGACTAGTTCAGTAGAGCGAACTTGTACGACGTGCCACGAGTCACTGTTTCGACCTTTGGATCTGAAAAATGCATACAAGAAACTACAGTCCGTCCTCTTTCTGTACCTTCTTACGAAATTTCAATCTGATTCCCAGAGAGAAAGTTATGACGATTTTCCCCAGGTCACTTGTTTGGGATGTAATTCAGGAGTCTGCAAAAAGACCAACTTCCTCAGATCATATCTCTGCAAATATAGTGCGAAACGCTCTGAAATTTGGATCCAAGGTTCAGCGCGATTTCTTCTCAAATGGGTTTTTTTTTCAATTTCTGAAACGTCGCAGAAACAAAGTTATAGCGAAAATTCCATGATGACCTGTTTGGAGCAGCGAAACCCTAGAATCCAAAGCTCTGATACCAAATGTTATGAAACCAGCTCAAGAAAAGATAGAAAAGATAGATCAACGCCTTAGAATTCAGCCTCTTCGAGGGGGAAACCTCCTTTACATTACATAAATGAACAATTCTTAGATGATTCAAATGACAAAACCTCCTTTCTATATATAGGAGTCTAAGGAGTCACAATATAATCCAGCCGACCTAACAATAATAATATAAAGCCACAAAAATAACAATAGAGGGATTCTATGGGGCACAGTAATAACAATATGGGGGTAATAGGGGCACAACAATATTAATAAGGGGTATAACTACAATAGTAATGGGGTAATCACTAGTATTATAGGGACCTAACATAAACCCTAAGTGGTCTAAGGTTACCCCCATTGATATCCTTTCTCATCCTCAGGACATTGTGGAGGATAGCACACAAAACATCCCAAATGCAACATGTACAAAGTAGACAACATATGCACAAGAATAGTACCACAAATAGAAAACCATTATGTCTCTACCAAGAAACCTTGCTTCAAGTGTCTTATCCATGCTTGTCCCAACATGTCGCAAACCACACTACTTTCATTTCGCTGATGTATCCCTCGGTATATCCTATCAATAACATAAACCTAATATTATCACATAATATCAAATCATAACCGCATGATACTGACCTCTTAGATTTGTCAGGACTACTCTCCCACTTGATTCCTCATAAACCATGAACCTCTTCATGTCATCCACCTACATAAGAAATCATTCCTCCAGAAGAATGATCCTTGGTGACCCTGTCTGACAATGACATACATACATAGATGTATATATATAAACATCAACATAAAACAATCATGATCCATGATGACCCTATCAAACATAACATACACACATACATGCATGCATACATATATAGACATCAACATAAAAAATCATTATCCCTCACGACTATGTTAGATAAAAATGAACATACATGCATATATGCATATAAACATTAGCATAAAGAAATCATTATCAAAACATAATTACTAGATATCATAAGGTCAAGGTTAAGGGAGCTCCTTTTAATCATGCACAACATTTAGAACAATAGTTCCCAACATAGCTAGGGCATTTGAAACCTAAAATACATTTATTTTACCCTTTAAGTTACCTTTCTCATGATTTTCCTATCACCATCTAGTTACCTCAATGGACCCAACCAACTCAACTAGTTGTCATACTCTTGCCTTTCCCTGCCCTTATACATGCGCCGAATTCATCTGGGTCTTACATTTCCTACTAGATTTCATTTATCTCTCCCCAAGCTCCACTAAGTTTCCTCTTTTCCCAACCAATTCCCAAGACTCAAATCTTAAAAGGAAATATGAGAAACAACAAAAAATAAAATCATGAAAATCAATAATGATACATCTCTACAAACAAAGTGGAATAGATATTCACTATACATAAATAAGTCACAATCAAATGAAAAAAATCACTAAAGACCAAAATCACCAGACTAACAATAGACACCATGAGTCAATCCCCATGGCTCCCAGTGATTCCAAGGAAAATCTCAACTTGAGCCTTCTTCAGAATCTCATGGTCATTTCCTTGCCATCCAATCCCATGCATCATATTTCCATAAACACATAATTATTCGTGTATAAAAAAATATAATATACCAGTTATCTTACCTTCTCACACTAATGCAAAGCATGTTTCCCTACAACTACTCACAGATGTTGAGCACATGTTCCAAATATCAAGAAAATCCTATCTAGAAATTTTAAATCAACCTTTACCAAGACTAACAATCATGTCATAATCCATAGCCAACTCATAGTCATTAGACATAATGCTTTAACTGTCACCTAGTACACTCAAGTACGTGTCAGTTATCTCAACACACATGTAGGAGTAAAACAATCTTAAAACAATCTTAAAATTTTTCAATCATATTCTTTCTGATTTGTCCTGATGATGGACCCCCTTTGGGGTTTGAAACGTTGGCAAAATGAACTGAAAGCTATGGATAATCTGGATCATGAAACTACAAACAAGATTATTTCTTGATGCAATTTTATAGACACATACTCATGTCATGAAATAAATCAAACATTCAACAAAATATTAATGTACCATGTTAGATAAATGAACTAGACAACATAATAGAGACCAAACACTCAAACACCAAATATACGACATAATGAAACAGTGAACCACCAAATATATGACATAAGAAAAATCATCCCTTAATGTATCTCAGGTGGGGCTATCTTTTCTCCACAATCAAGTGAGGTTAGCACGATATAACTTCACAGCATATCAACTCAACCACAAATAAGGCCATGGTATCCATCAGTAACCAGCCAACATGTTCACATCATACACAATTTTCATTCATGCATAACAATCACATTTGCATAGTCAGTCTAGATTGCTATGGCATAATATCACAACATATTAACTCATACCTGAATGTCATGACTCTAACCATTTGCATAGAACAATCCAAATTAGTATGGTACATATAAAATTAAGATCTCAATGCAATAACCCTAATCATCAAGTTACTAACATATACAAACAACAAGTTATATATCATGCCCATCAACATCATATAACCTAATCATCAAGCTAGCTATCATGTAACAACAAGAAGAAGTTAACCTATAACATACTCATCAACAACATATAATATAATCATCAAGTCATCTAACAGAAAACCATAACAACAATGCATACAACTACAGGTTACTCTCATTCATGACTATTTGACACATGCATATGACTACACTAATCAACTAGCATCTATCATGTATGTAACCATAACATCAATAGAATGAAAGGCATATGCATAACCATAATTCATTTAGCAATCCTTAACCTGAATACCTCCATGCTCAACATACAAAATTGTATGACAACATGCTATTATCTCGAGGTACAATGTTGCAACTTCACTTTGATGATCTTCGTTTCCTACTTTACCTCATTTAACACATTAGCATCATAACGTACCAATAACATCATGCTGACCTAATTGAATACAATGACCTCAAAATTCATGTTTGACCTACCATAACCATGACAATTCATGCATGAAAACATAAAGACACTAAAATTCATAAAAAATGCATATACAACCATACACTCATGATGACACATTCCACAATACACCATCAACCTTCACATGGTGACATCACTACAACCATGATCAACACCATGAAAATGCAACAAGTACATGAACTACAAGCATAAGGAACACATATTCAACTGACGCAAATGCATGACCAACACACCACTCATATACTGTCATGGATGAATCATGCTCTGATACCACTCTATGCTATCATATATGACCCAAAGAAAGTGAAACCCACTTTGATACCACCCTGTACCACCCTCCTCCCACATCTACCCCAAGTAATTGGAAAATCAGGGTAAATATGCAATGATAGGCCACTATAATGGGATTCAACCTCCTAAGTCACCTTAAGGAAGAAGAATAAATGAAAACACATAATACAGACCTTCAACATAAGCAACAAAACTCCCAGGCACCATCCTAACCACTAAAGTGACCATCACCTAGGACCAACTAGAGATTAAGACCATTAAATCCCTAAACGCTCCCTTCATATGGACAATCATGCATCCTGGAGGCTCTACACACTCCGAAAACATGTGTATACATGTGTCTGGGGAATGTTTTCCTCAGACCTCTACCTGCAACATTGGGATTTGCTCCACTTTTCCAAACCTAGAGCCCAGGTCACTACCCAAAACTCAATGACAGGTTCAGAAATGAATTATCACAACGCAACAATGATACATTTGCAAAAGAATCAACAAGGACTAGACTGGACCCCTACCCGCCATGATAGGCATTTCATCAAACATGTCACAAATACGTAATCTCTATGTTTAAACAATATATCTGAGCATTTTGGTTTTATACTTCTTTGAGAATCACTAAGAATCATTGTTCCCTTGTATCATTAACTTCATGAATGTCTATTAGGTCATAGATACATTATTTATTCATTTACAAATCAAAACATAAGGAAAGGCATACATCATTACTCTCATAATACATGCTTATAAACATCATAATAACAACAGCAATATCAAGGATGCATCAGCCATAGAATCCACATATAAACCTACACATTTACATAAAAGATACCAAGAAATAACCTGTTATTAATGAATGAAAAAAACCAACCTCGTATGGGACTACCATGTTCCACCCAACCATAGTTTGGCTAAGACAAATATTTCTTCAACCAATCACCCCCATGCCATTTTACAAGCATGAATGTGGGACTTAAACTAAAAGAACCAACCAGAGAATCCCGAGGCTAAACCACCTCAACCTCTTCATTAGAAATGGGGCTTTACCACAATCCACCGTAGATCAATAGGGAAAAATAATAAACATGTAACAACAGGCCTTACCATGATCTCCAACAGATCATTAGACCAAAACAAGCATGGATGCCACCGAATTTCTCCACCTACACCATGAGTAATTTTCTTGTCTCCTAGTCTCTCAAGCTTTACTGTAATCCACACCAGATCACTGGGCCCTAAACTGAGACTCCACCCTCCAGGATTTGCCATATATCCTGCCATTTATTGGTAAGTATTGCTCGACATAATTAAGGGTAACCACGTCTAGGCTTTACTGTATATCCTTCCATTAACCGGTCGAGGATTCATAGGCCCTCTAAGGCACACAATACATGGATTTAACAGAACCCATAGTCTTGTTCATGGGTCACTACACTAGTGGCTTTACCGTAATCCATAGTTTGTATCAAGGATCATTAGGCCATGTTTCTTCCTTTCAGAGATCTACCTCACTCATCTTCAAATCCATTGCATAATCCATCCTAACTATAAAATGAGTACCCGATCACACCATCGCTATCCGAAAATGGCAAGGCTATGCTGAAAAAACTGTGACACCTGGAAAAACACATGGCATGACAGAAAATAACCACATGTAAGACCATGAATGCCAAATCTACCAAATAAATCACACATGTAAATCAATACCTACAAATAATCCTATTGTAGCTACTTGATCTTGCTCTTCCTTGCTTGCTACTTCGTTCCTCTTTCTTTATTTTCCTATCTTAATCCAATGGGAAATTTCTCCAAGAAAAATCTAAGTTTCCAAGAATGAGAGAGAGAGAACAATGGGAGAGATCCAAAACTAAACTGACTAAAGTTTTGAGCAAAAATCTTGCTAACTAATCCTCATAAGCCTTTTTATCAATGAGGCATCTATTTTCTTCATTTTCCATTATTTTCCTTCATTTTGATACTGACATGCAACCTGTGAACTTTCACGTTCCTTTTATCCTAGCTTCCATTATTTTCATAAATAAAATGTCAATAAATTCCATTTTCCTTTCCAAATCCTTCGCCATTGTGTTTTCCAATTTCGTTTAACTATACTTAAGACAACGTCTTTTGGTAAAAATCACATACGAGGCAATCTCATCAACGTGTTTCATACCAACCAGTGTGGTTCATCTTTAGGCTAAGATGAGGAACTAGATCTAGGCAATGAAATAAATAGATGAAGAGAGAAGCTAATTAGTTGTTAGAATATAACAACTAGTTTGAATTAATACTGGTTATTAATAATTTTTAATGCTATGATTTGACCAAGGAAGAGAAAGGGAACCAAACTAAATTTATTATAGGTGTAGTTAAAATTGAATTCTAATATTATAAATAATATTATTAAAATAAAATCTAATTTTAATATTATTAATCAAATAAATTTTGTTAATAAAATTATGAAACCAAAAAAGAAACTATGAAAGGTAATATTGCTACTAAAAAATAGTATTATGATAAATATTGATATTATAGATAATATTGTTAAGATATTATTATAATAAATTTTTAATCTTACCATTAGTACCTCTAGAAATATGAATAAGTAAATAAATAAATAAAAGTAATAAAAGTAAATGTATAAAAACTTAGGGATATGAAATTATGAAACCAAAAAAGAATATATCAAAGGTAATATTATTACTCAAAATTAGTATTATGATTAATATTATAGATAATATTGTTAAAATATTATTATAATAAATTTTTAATCTTACCACTATTATCATTAATCTCATAGATTTCTCTAAAATATGAACAATAAAATAAAATATGATTCTAGAAAAAGAAATAAATAAATAAATAAATAAAACAAAACCTACAAACATAAAGTAGGGATCCAACACCTTATGATACCGCAACCATTGTCTCTATTCAAATTAACGAGCCTCTTTTCAATTTCTAAGGCCTCTCTAAATTTACGATGATGAAAATGGTCTATCCTAGCAATGACCCTAGCCTCTTCTATGTAGATGTGATGATTGGTCTTTTCCACATGTTCTGCCAAAGAAAAGGAGTGAGACCTCCCATTCTTGATGTCTACAACATGCTCATGAATCCTTTGATTTATTGATCGACTAGTCTCACAAATATAATTGGTCCCACAGGGACAAGGAATGATTTAAACACCCTTCACATCTTTGGTGTTTACCGAGTCCTTAACTGATTGAAGAGAACTATGAATAGTGCTAAGGGGCCTAAATGTTGAAGGAATCTTATGCTTTTTTGAGTCCTTGTAATTTTATCCGTGGTCCCCTAAATAAAAGGAAAATGAACTCCGAAAAATTGATCCTTGGGATCATTCTTAATATTAGGACCCATTTCATCCTTAACGAAAGCTCTAAAACCCTGCGATCTACTATAACCATTCCTATTAAAAACTTTAAGGAGGTGGGTTTTTTATCTTCAAGGTGTTTTTCATCAGAAATTCATAACGCACGAGTGGTTAAGGTGTTGAGTACACCTAGTTTTTGAGCAGGGAAATGGTGGGAACTAGAGTGAAGATATTTCTCTCTCTCAGTTTCTTTTGAAAAACCTGATGAGAGAAAGAACCATCATCCTTTCTTGAAATGAACATGAAGAAAAGGTAGGTTGCCATCAACTTCAAATTCCATAGTGAACTTTATGGAATTTGACTAACTGTTAAGCTGATGGTAAAACATCTCTAACCTTTCTTTACTATGTGACCAGATGACACAAGTGTCATCCACAAACCTTTTCCAAAGCTTGGGTTGGAATAAAGAAGATGGCAAGGCCTTGGATTGAAATTCCTCCATGAAGAGGTTGGCCACCATGGGGAAAAGGGGTCAACCCATGGAAATGCCACAACTTTGTTAATAAAATTCCCCTTAGAAATTAAAGAAAGTAGAGGTGAGACAAATTTTAACTAAAAAAGTACTATCAGGATCCATAATTCAATTGATGACATCAATGGCCTCATTAATGGCGATATTAGTGTATAAAGAGACCATATCGAAACTCACCAACTTATCATTTGGATTTATTCTAATACCCTTTAACTTGTTAACAAACAAAGACAAATCTTTAACAAAGGACTCAGTCTAGCCAATGAGAGGTTTAAGCTTATTAGCTAAAAATTTTGTGAGAAGATAAGTTGGTCCTCCTATGGTGTTGACTATGGGGCATAGGGGGGGGGAGGGGGGCGCCTCCTTATGGATCTTCGGGAGACCATAAATACTTGGAGTGGTAGGGCTGCTCTCAATCAGCTTCTTACTAAGGGAGCCAACAGTGCTACTAGCTTTTATGGCTAGAGAAAATGTATTTGAAATCTTTTTTAAGAGATTCTTATCAAGCTTTATGTAGCTCCCACTATTACATATGTGATATAACATTTTCTCACAGTGATCCTCCTTGTTAAGGATAATAGCTGCACCCCCTTTGTCATCTTTTGGAACAACTGTGTGCTTGTTACTGTTCAAGACTTTGAGAGCCTCAAACTGAGGTTTGCTAAGGTTGTTCTTAGGGGGTTTAGAATTTCTTAGGATACATGCACAATCTTGGGTAATAATATCACTAGTAGCATTCAATAAGTCCCTTATCTTGATTCAATGTCATAGATAATATCATGAACAAGGATTTCTCGCGAAGCTAGAGCAAAGTCCAAAAGACTAAAAACATGAGGATCGAAAGAAAATTTAGAAATATTAACCACCCTATTACTAGAAGAAGAAAAATAAGCCTTATTTTCCTTGATAACATTATCTAAAGAAAATAAATTGCTGTTATTCTTATGATTAGAAAAAAGATTATTATTATTCATATCAAAGAAATTATTATTATTATTATTATTATTATTAACTATATGCCTGAAATAATTATTAAGAGGAAGGAGCTTGGATGAAGAATCTAATTTATGAAGGGATTTAACTGAATTAAGAAACCTCTTATTCGAGTTAGCAGGACCATCGAAAGATCGATCGATATTAAATGACGGCACAACAGGAATGATAGAGGGGGAATCCTTGGGAATCGGAGAGACCCCATCATGGGTCGAGTCAAGAGGGCATTGGATAGACGAGAAATTGGAATGAAGACATGGCGATCCACACAACCGGGTGGACGAGGAGGTTTGACCATCCATCGTGGAGACAACCGAGAAGCCTGGAATGGACTTCAGATTCATGCTATGATGGTCGCTTTCCTAGGGGATATGACAGTACGATGAGGTGGAAACTGAGCAATGATGATAAAGAGAAGGAGATGAGGAGAAAACCAGAGGTTCAAGAAGGAGTGACATAAATCAATGCCTAAACAATCAGAGTTCAATGAGTTCGTAGAGGACAAGATCTTGTTATCTCGGAAATAAGAGGAGATGAAATCATAGAAGAAGGATCCAATGTCGGGCAGGAAATAGGAGATAAGGAACAACACTTTCCAAGAACGCCAGAGGATGAGGTTGAGCAAGAGGAAAGCAACAGGCCGGATGGGGAAGAGAGACTGAAATAATTAAAATAATAGGAAGAAGGATTACCTACAGAGACCGAACAATGAGGCAAAATTGCTTGAGAAAACCCTGAAAGCGCTGAACTCGATGGATCCTTAAAAGGACTGGCAATTGAACCGCGAAATTCCAGAACACCGCTAGCTTGAGCTGACATATTTATTTCTGAAGGATGAGCAGTGTTGATAACCCATGAGTGAAGAGTGGAGATCTGATCTCCACCTAATGGGCTATTGGAGGGGGATGGAGAACCTTTAGGACATGAGGAATCTTTGGACAACCTGGGAAACTTGGTAGATTGTTTTCTCTTCCAAATATCTTCCAAGCGTAGAGCCTTTAACGCTGAACACGCATCAATCCTTTGCCCAAAGAGCAGAAGAAATTAAATTGGAGAGCTCCAAATATAGAGAAAGTAGCCTCCGGGAGATGAGATGAAGACTTTTTTTTATCTCAGAAATCTCGGCAGCAACAAGTGCAAGGCTAGCAGCCAAAAATACCCATTTATTCGTAGAATTGTTAAGGTGATGCTTAATATTAGCGAACGAAGGAACAATGGATGAGTCTCTACATCTCTTTAGGAATGCTAGATCTGATTTCATATTTGAGACAAATCTCATCTTTTCGAAATGATTAATCGTAATTGCAATGGACCTCGTGTGTCGGGTTGTAATTTTTGAATTTAGACGTATGTGATCAATAATATTTATGATAGCATATTTCAGTAAAAATCACATAGAAGACAATTTCGTCGATGCCTTTCGAACCAACAGGTGTGGTTCATCTTTAGGACAAGATGAGGAACTAGATCTAAGCAATGAAATAAATAGATGAAGAGAGAAGCTAACTAGCCATTAGAATATAATAGCTAGTTTGACTTAATATCAGTTATTAATAATTTTTAATATTATGATTTGACTAAAGAAGGGAAAGGGAACCAAACTATATTTATTATAGATACAATTAAAATTGAATTCTAATATTATAAATAATATTATTAAAATATAATATAATTTTTAAAATTATTAATCAAATAGATTTTGTTAATAAATTTATGAAACCAAAAAAGAGACTATCAAATCTAATATTATTACTAAAAAACAGTATTATGATAAATCTTGATATTATAGATAATATTGTTAAGATATTATTAAAATAATTTTTTAATCTTATGATAAGTATCTCTAAAAATACGAATAACTAAATAAGTAAATAAAAATAATTCTATACCATAATTTAAAAAATAATAATAATAACAATAAAAATAATAAATAAATAAATAAAAATAATAAAAATAAATACATAAAAACTTAGGAATATGAAATTATGAAAACAAAAAGAATTTATCAAAGGTAGCATTATTACTCAAAATTAGTATTATGATTAATATTATAGATAATAATGTTAAAATATTATAATTATAAATTCTTAATCTTCCCAGTAGTGTCATTAATCACAGATTTTTCTAGAGTATGGATAAGAAAATAAAAAATAATTCTAGAAAAGAAAATAATAATAAATAACTAAAAAAAAAACTTAGGAATATAAAGTAGGTATCCAACACCTATTCATACTCCAACCATCATCTATATTTAGATTAACATGCCTATTTTCAATTTCTAAGGCCTCTCTAAATTTACAATGATGAAAATGGTCAATTGTAACAATGACTCTAGCCTCTTCTATGCAGATGTGATGATTGTTATTTCCCACATGTTCTGCCAAAGCGGAAGAGTGAGACCTCCCATGCTTGATGTCCATATCATGCTCATCAATCCTTTGATCTATTGATCTACTAGTCTCACCAATATAAGGGGTCCCACGGGAACAAGGAATGCTGTAAACACCCTTGCCATCTTTGGGGTTTACCGGGTCCTTAACTAGTCGAAGAGAACTCTGAACAGTGCTGAGGGGCCTAAATGTTGAAGGAATCTTTTTCTTTTTCGGGATCCTTCAAATTTTATCTGTGGTCCCCTGAATAAAAGGTAGTTGAACTTTGGAAAACCTATCCTTGGGATCATTCTTAATCTTATGACCATTTTCGTCATTAAGGAAAGCTCTAAGACCCTGGGATTTGTTATAACCATTCTTATCAAAAACTTTAAGGAGGTGGATTTTTTCATCTTCGAGGTGATTTTCATCAGAAACTCGCAACACCCGAGTGGTTAAGGTGTTGAGTACACATAGCTTTTAAGCAAGGAAATGGTGGGAAGTAGCATGAATATATTGCTCTATGTGAGTTTTCTTATGAAAAACCTCATGAGAGAAAGAATTGCCATCCTTTCTTGAAATGAGAACATCAAGAAAAGATAGGTTTCCATCAACTTCAAATTCCATAGTGAACCTTATGGAACTTGAGTCACTATTAAGACGAACGGAAAACAGGTCCAAATTTTCTTTACGATGAGAGCAGATGATACAAGTTTCATCCATAGACCTTTTCCAAAGCTTGTGTTGGAATAAAGCAGATGACAAGGCCTTATATTCACATTCCTCCATTAACAGGTCAGGTACCATGGTGGAAAGAGGTGAACCCATGGAAACGCGACAAGTTTGTTAAAAAATCCCCCTTTCAAACTAAAGAAAGTAGAGGTGAGACAAATTTTAACTAAAAAAGCAGTATCAAGATCCATAATGCGATTAATGACATCAATGGCGTCGTTAATGGGGATATTAGTGTATAAAGATACCACATCGAAACTCACCAACTTATCATTTGGATCTATTCTAATACCCTTAAACTCATTAAAAAAAAAAGGAAGAATATTTAACAAAGGACTCAATTCTGCTAGTGAGAGGTTTAAACTTATTAGCTGGAAATTTGGCAAGAAGATAAGTCATCCCTCCTATTGTGTTGACTATGCGTCGTATGGGGCCTGCCACCTTATATATCTTTGGGAGACCATAAATCCTAGGAGTGATAGCGATCCTCTAGCCATAATAAACTGAAGTGAACACACTAGGATTTTTTTCCCACCATTCCTCTTAGAATAAGTGTCGCATCAAACATGGTTATTATTTTTTCCTTCATTAACTTTTATTACATGAAATTTTCATGAGAACCATTATATTTTTGGTTTCTAAATTCCACTCCCTTAATTGTACTTTGGAAGTTGAATCATATTATAGTAACTCTTCGCCACATGTTTACCCTAGTAGGCTAGTTAGCTTGGGTAAATGCAGAAGGAGGGTGTTACAAAGTGGTATTAAAGTGGGTTTCCATGCTCTTTGGGTGATATCTGATACCATAAAGTTGTACCAAATCTTGGTTTAACCCTTGCTATGGATGGGCCGGATGTGTTTGTTGTGCACACATGTCGGTTGTCTATGTGTTCATTATGCTTGTGGTCTATGTGTTTGTTATGTATGCATGATGTTGGTCATTGTTGCAATTGTGTTGTCATATATAAGTTGGTGACATTGAGGTGTGTTGTCATGAATAGATGTCGGTTGTATATGTATTGTTTTTGCATGCGTGTTTTCTATATGCTTTTCATGCATGAATTGTACCTAGTCAGTGTTATAGTTGTAACATCATGCATGGTAACTAGGATAATGATTGAAATTTATTAATGTGATTATATATATATCATGCTAATTAGGTTGATCTTACATGCGATGATCTAATAATCACCCTATTAGTGACATCAGTTAAATATTTTTTGCACAAAGGTATTACAGACTCGCGTGCTAGTGTGTTTTCTGTGTTATTTAAGTAACAGATCGATCAGATTGCCAATACACAGACATTTAAATGGAGAGACAGAAGAGAAATACAGTAAGCAAATACAAGAACACAAGAAATTAATAAGGAGTTCACCGTATTCTCCAGGGCTACATCTCATGTCTAGCTTTTAGTGGTGGCTTTGTTTTATTGTGTCTTAAGCAGAGAATTACAATGCAAGGACTCAATGTGAGTTCTCCTGAAGTAGGTTTGCTTGGTAGGGTGGTTCTTGGATTCCCCAAGCCACTGGAGTGCACAGACTCTGTTTTGCCTACCAGCTCTGTGACCTTCTGGTCTACAGTGGCAAGAGCTCATTATGGTGCTCAGCCCGGATAGATCCTCTTTGGGATGGTTTGGATCTCTCAAGCCTCTGGTGCTCGACGCTACCTTTGGTCAGCTCAGCCCTCTATCCTCTTTTGCTTTCGCTTCAGTGTCTTCTTTTGTTCTCTGTCTTTTGTCTTTCTATGTTTAGTCCTCCTCTTTGGGTTCACTGTTCCACTTCGCTGTCCCTGCTCTGTCTCTATTCATGGCTTTTAGTCCATCCGTCCCAAGACTGTTTGATTCCTCTTCCGCCTCTGTCGATTCACCTCCTACAGTTGTGCCTGGAGTTCCATGTTCAGTGTCATCATCAACACTCAGGGAGTGGCCACATCTCCTACTCTAAATGGTGCCAGCCTGCTTCATCTGTATTTCTTCAGTTACATAATGGATGAAGTCTTTCCTCGACCCTGGCAGTCAACCAGACTTCAAATCCCTTCTAAAAAACGGCTTAATACGTCGTCCATTGTGCTTCCTCCATCAGGCACGATCTCCACCGTCCGATCTGGGGCCTCTAGATCCGACGCCATATGCGCCTTTCACGCGGTTGACTTGCTCGACCGATAGCATGCGATCAATAGCAGTTTTCTCTCATCTCTGCTTGCCATGCATCATTCATTGAGTGGGATTTCTCTGCTTCCATCCAAAACCACTTACTGTTTGAGGGCACCCCGATCAATACTACCGGTTTCCAGAGCGTGGGTCCCACCTTTGTCCTTTTACCACATTTTACTTTTCACCCACTGTTCTCCAATTTCCCATGCGTTTGTGTGCTCGGGGCTTCCCCAACTTGGCCCTGTACACCCAACGATGCGTGATTAGCACTAAGTGCTAATCGCGCATCAAATTTCACGTCTGCTTCCTGATCCAAGGCTCCCAGGGGCTACTTTAACCTTCTGCACAGTCTCCATGGGCCTCGATCAGCGCGCTTTGACCGAGGTCCTCGTTGTTCCATGCTGGCTGCCATTGCCACTGGTTCAGGGTGTTTTTTATCGTTGTTTTGGAATTCTTTGATAGTTCTTCATGGATCTAATTCGGATCACGACCTTCCCACTGAAAGGGATTTTGGACCACCAAAAGTTGGTTTTCAAGCATCGACTAAGTGAGGGTATTGTTTTCTCACTTGTCCAATCTCAATCCATTTCGCACTACTCAGCTTTGAGCCTTTGAGCCCAATCCTGAGGTACTCAACATCTCCCCTACACGTCGTCCTCACCTTCCTATCCAACGCTATGTCTTCCCGCAACTCATTGAGATATTCAGGTAGCAGGTCATTAATAGAAAGAAATTGACTTTTCTCTTCAGGATCCTCAATCATTGAAGTTTCAAACAATCTCAAGCAATTCGCATTTACGACTGAGTAGATGTGCATGTAAGCTGGTAGATCAAGGCGAAAAGCATTTTCGCCAACCTTCTCAAGTATCCTAAAAGGTCCATACCTGATAGTTTTTAGCTTTTTAACTTCACCTTGCATTCTGTCCTTGCTGATATACAGCTAGACTTGGTCTCCAACTTGAAAACTATGATCCATACGATGCTTGTCATGCCTAGCCTTATACTTGGCCTAGCTCTTTTCCAGCTATTCATGTACTGCCTGGTGGATCTCCTCGAGCTGTTCAATGAACCTAGTTGCCTTGTCGACATCATTGTGTCCATCAACCATGGTATCTTTACCAACAACAAAATCCAAAGGAGACCTTGGTGTGAAACCAAAACAGGACTCAAAACGAGATCTCTATGTAGAAGAGTGTTTTGCTCTATTGTAAGTGTGCTGCAGATAACACAAGTGTTCATCCCAAAGCTTAGGATGTTTGCTGAAATATCCTCTCAGTAACTGGATCACTGTCCGATTTACTACTTTTCTCTAGCCATCTGTTTGTGGATGAAAAGCTATGCTTTTCTTCAGTTTGGTGCCCATCAGTTCCCACAGACTTGACAAAAACATCCCCACAAATCGGGTTTCTTGATTAGATACAATGGAAGTGGGTAATCCAAAATGAACCCATACATCTTCAAAGAACAATTTTGCAGTCTATTCAGCTATGATCTGTTTACTACAAGGTATCAAAATACACATTTTGCTGAATCTATCCACGACAACATATAGATAATCATGACCTTTTCTAGATTTAGGCAGTCCTCCAACAAAATCAATGGAGACACTTTCCCAAGGGTGAGAAGGAACTGGCAATCGAGTGTACAAGCCTAGTTTTCTGTTGTTGGGCTTGCTTTTAGCACACATGGCACACCCTCTTACATATCTAGAAATTGTCACATTCATTTTCGGCCAATGGCAAAACCTTTGCGGTTGTGCAACTATTTTACTTACCCCTAAGTGACCTGATATAAGAGAAGTTTGTGCTTCCCTAATTATCTTTACTCTCTCAGTTTGTGGAATGCAGAGTTTCCCACAATGATATAAGAGTCAATCCTTCACATGATAGTCCAATTCTTCTACTCTTTTTCCTTGACAAAAAGTTGGATATACATCTTTAAAGTCCATATCCTGAGCATATTGTTGTATGTAGATTTCATGTAGCACAAAATTATGCTTAAGTATGGTAGATGCATTTATAATGGGTCTAGATAACATATTTGCAACCTTGTTATGTATGCCCTTTTTATATCTGATGACTAAGTGGAATTGTTGTAGAAAACCCATTCCTCTATAATGTCTTGATTGCTGCAACTTAGTTTGGGAGTGTAGATATTGAAGTGGTTGATGATCAGTATGTATTATTGTCTCTTTGCCCATTAAATAATGTTTCCACTTTTTCACACTCTGAACTAATGCATAGAATTCTTTATCATATCTAGGATAGTAAACTACTGCAGGATTAAAAGTCTCAGAATGATAACATATGGGTATTCTGTGCTATGTCAACACTGCTCCCATGGCATAGTCACTGGCATTAGTTTGGATCTCAAATGGTCTTTGTAAATCTGGCAGTGCTAGTATAGGTGTTGTACTAATTTTCTCTTTCAAGGTTTCGAAGGCTTTCTGATGTTTGCCTCCCCACTGAAACACCTTATTCAATCCTGTTAAAGCATGTAAGGGAGTTGCAATCGAGGAGAAGTTAGAAATGAACTTCTTCCAATATTGTGATGCTCCTAAGAAGATTCTCACTTCTGTAGCAGACCTAGGTTTAGGCCAGTTCATAATGACTACCACTTAAGAGGGATCTATTTTCAATTCACCTCCCCCTACTATATGACCCAAGTAGTTTAGAGATGTTTTGCCAAATTCAAATTTTGAGAGTTTAACATATATTTTTTCTCTTTTCAAAACATCTAATGTATACTTAACATGCTTTAAATGTTCTTCCCATGTTTTACTAAAAATCGGAATGTCATCCAGATACACAATAACAAAATCATCAAGAAAAGGTCTGAGTACATCATTCATTAATCTCATGAAAATAGCAGGAGCATTAGTTAAGGCAAAAGGCATAATCAGCCATTCATACAATCCCTACTTTGTTTTGAAAGTAGTCTTCCATGCATCTTGCTCTGCAACTCTGACCTGATGGTATCCACTGTGCAAATATAGCTTGGTGAAATAAACAACTTCTTTCAATTGATCTAAAAGATCATCTATGCGAGGAAGGGGATAACGATTCTTGATTGTTATCTTATTCAGTGCTCGGTAATCAATGCACATTCTCCGCAAGTCATATTTCTTTCTCACGAAAACGATTGGTGACCCACATGGTGATGTGGTAGGCCTGATGAACCCTTTCTCGAGCAAATCCTGCACCTGCTTCTTGATTTTAGCATTCTTTAAAGCAGACAACCTGTACATCCCAATGTTATGTAATGGAACATCTTGCTACAAAATAATATCATGTGCTATTCCCTTTTTGGGTGTTAGACCTTTAGGTTCTTGAAATAAGACATCATACTCTGAAACAACCTTTTATATATTAGCTTGTTGTTCAACTTTACAACCCTCAAATACATTGGTTTTATCAGGTTTCTTTTCCTTTACAACCATCAGTAAGAATTATTTGCATGAATTTATCATTCTTTTCATCTGCCCTGAGTTTATGAGAGTATAATTATTCTTGAGCTTATGAACTCTTACAAAGTATTCGATTCCATCTTTGATAAGTAGATACTTGTTCTCAGCTCTATAGAAAATAACCTTTCTATCATACAAGTAAGGACTTACTAAAACAATTCCACATATATCCAAAGCAATTATGTCTAACTCAACCTCATCTACAAATGCTGACCCAAAAGGAAACTTGAGTTTGCACTGTCTAGTCACTTGTAGTTGTGACTTATCATTCAACCATCTTAATGGGTATGGTTTTTTGTGAGGTGTAGTTTCTAATCCCAATTTCTTTACCATTGCTCCAGAAATTAGATTTACTTGTGAGCCACTATCAAACAAAGTATCAATCTTTTGATTCTTGGAAATAACTCAAATATGGAAAAGCTCATGTCTTTTTCTCTCATTTTCTTCATCAATAACAAGTTGAGCAGAATTACTAGTAGATGCTTTAGAATTCTTACCTTTTATACCTGTGGTTGCTATAGTTGTTTCATCTCCTGAGTCTGATCCCAAATCTTTCTGAATAGCTACAACAATCTTCTTCTTCTTGCCCTCAGACTTCTTAGGTCTCAGCTCTGGATGTAGAATCCAACAATGCTCATCATCACGCCCATCCTTCTTAATGTGAGTGCATGAAGCTTTACTTTTATGTGCAGTATTAGCCTTCCTTGCTTTCCACTTCTACTTTCTTTTCTCCTTGCTCTTGCTTACAGTGAGTTGGGATGGTCCACCAACTTCTAGATTTCCATTCTTTCCTCTAGCTTCTAGTTGAGTAGCTTGTACAGATACCTCATCTATACTAGTGGGATTAAACATGAGGATGGTATGCCTCATGTAGCTGTGTATACCACCAATGTACTTCAAAAGAGTCTCTGGTGAGTCTAATGAGATACCCAACATCAACACTCTCTTTCTGAATTCTTGAGTATACCCTTGCACACTTTGCCCTTTCAAATGTCAAAGAGTTTGCCAACTCATCATGGCTTGTTGCATGTAGGCCAATGGATAGAACTGCTTTTTGATTGCAGCAACAAATTCACTCCAAATAGAGATGGTCTTACCATGTCATTTCATATCAGCTTGGGTTCTGCCTTCCCACCAAACCAAGGCAGTGCCTCATAGGTGTAGGCTTGCCAGCTTAATCTTACTCTTGTCTGAGTCTATATTCTGTACTCTCCAATACGCATCAATTTGTCTAATCCAATTGTCCATCTTTTCAACATTTAGCTCTCCATCATATATAGGTAAATAAAATTTAACATCTAGCTTAATCAAAGATGTTTTCTTGTTATGCACGGGGCTATTAGGAGGTGTGAGAAAGATTTCCTCTTTCCCCTTTCATTTGGAGTGGTCATGGAAGTGAGACTCATCTTCTTATCTTGTTTAGAACCTGATGAATCTTCAACCTTATGCTTTCTAAAGTCCCTATACATTTCTTCTACCATAGACTTTATAGCTAGGAAAGTTTCTATGAATTGAGGGTCTGGCCCTACAGAACCTTCCTCTGACATTGTCTTCTGAGAATAGACTCTCCCAATTTCAGGATTAGTTTCCACCAACTCTCCTTCTCCTAATTTGAGCTTTGATCTAGTGAGCATTCATAGCTAAACCAACACAAGCTTGTCTAACCTTACAACCTAGAGCTCTGATACCACTTTATCTAATAATCACCCTATGAGTGACATTAGTTAAATATTTGTTGCACAAAGGTATTACAGACTCATGTGCTAGTGTGTGTTATGTGTTATTTAAGCAATGGATCGATTAGATTTCCAATACACAGACATTTAAATAGAGAGACAGCAGATAAATACAGTAAGAAAATACAAGAACACAAGAAATTAATAAGGAGTTCACCCTATTCTCCAGGGCTACATCTTCGGTCTAGCTTTCAATGGTGGCCTTGTTTTATTGTTTCTTAAGTAGAGAATTACAATGTAGGGACTCAATGTGAGTTCTCCTGAAGTAGGTTTTCTTGGCAGGGTGGATCTTGGATTCCCCAAGCCATTGGAGTGCACAGACTATGTTTTGCCTACTAGCTCTGTGACCTTCTCGTCTATAGTGGAAAGAGCCCAATATGGTGCTCAGCCTGGACAGATCCTCTCTAGAATGGCTTGGATCTCTGAAGCCTCTAGTGCTTGACGCTGCCTCTGGTCAGTTCAGCCCTCTGTCCTCTTTTGCTTTCAATTCACTGTCTTCTTCTATTCTCTGTCTTCTATCTTTCTATGTTCAGTCCTCCTCTCGATGTTCATTATTCCACTTATATGTCCCTATTCTGTCTCTATTCATGGCTTTTAGGCCATCCATCGCAAGACTATTCGGTTCCTCTTCCACCTTTGTCGATTCACCTTCTACAACTACGCTTGGATTTCCTTGTTCGGCATCATCATCAGTGCTCAGGGAGTGGCCACATGTCCTCCTCTAAATGGCGCCAGCATGCTTCGTCAGTTTTTTTCTTCAGTTACATTGTGGATGAAGTCTTTCCTCCACTGCGGTAGTCAATTGGACTTCAAATCCCTTCTAAAACATGGCTTAATCCCTCGTCGATTACGCTTCCTCCATCAGGCGCGATCTCAGCCGTCTAATCTAGGGCCTCCAGATCTGATGCCATATGCATGTTTCGCGTAGTTAACTTGCTCGACTGATAGCATGCGGTCAATGGTGGTTTTCTCTCACCTCCACTTGCAACACGTCGATCATTGAGTGGGATCACTTTGCTTCCATCCAAAACCACTTACTGTTTGAGGGCACCCCAGTCAATACCGTCGGTTTCCAGAGTGCGGGTCCCACCTTTGTCCTTTTAGCGCTTTTGCCTTTTTGCCCGCGGTTCTCTAGTTTCCCATGCGTCTGTGTGCTCAGGGCTTCCCCATATTGGCCTTGTTTGCCCAGATTCAACCTCTGTTTCCTAATTCGGGGCTCCCAAGGGATACTTTGACCTCCTGCGTAGTCTCCATGGGCCTGAGTTAGTGTGCTTTAACTGAGGTCCTCATCATTCCACGCTGGCTGCCATTGCCACTGGTTCAGGGTGTTTTTTATCGTTGTTTTGGAATTCTTTAGAGATTTGTCCCGACCTGATACAGTCATGGTTCTTTGACAGTTATTTATGGATCCAATTCAGATCATATGATATATCCTCCCCCAAACTACACTGAGGTATGTTGGAATGTTTATGTTTGGTTTATCTAACATGATATCATTGTAGGTATAACATCAAAGATGACTAGAAAAATGGTATACTTCAGTTCATGAGACTCTCCCTATAGATAAGATGAGTAGCATGATGATGGGTACTCTCCTGACATAGAATAAACTTTGAGGAGTTTGAAGGAAGAAATCAAAAGTTATAAAGCAGCTAATGATAGAATCATTCAATCATAAGAGAGACTTGCCAGGGCATAGGACAAACTTTGAAGAGGTTATTGTAGTCATCCTTCAAAGCTTGTCAAACTTTCAGAGACAGGGACCACTTAGGATCAGGCATAGATAGGAGGACAGGAATAATGTAGACTATGGCATCAAGTCTCATAGTGGGCACATGTCAGATAGAGATGACACGGTTGGAGAGGGAATACTCTTGGATACACCTGATAGATGAGGAAGTGGACATGGACTTTAGTCTAGTTCTGGTTCAAACAGATATCATGGTAATCATCACTTTCATCCTTACCTGAGAAGTGATAGGGGATATTTTATGGATGAGTTCAAGAAAGAAAATCCACCTACATTTGATGGAGAAATGAAGAAGTACAAAAATGTAGAAGCATGGTTTCTTGGGATAAATAAACTCTTTAAATTGCATGATTACTTAGAGAACAAGAAGGCCATAATAGTTGCGTTGAGTCTAAAAGGTAAAGAAAAAATTTGGTAGGAATGATCCGGATTTAAGCAGGAATGCAATAGATTACAGAGATAACCATAAATATAGAGATGCGATAACCATAAAAATAGAGATGCAGCGGAAATAATACTTCATTTCATTAATGGAGAATATTGAAATATGCTTACAAATAGAAATAAACTAGCTAGGGCGATGGTAGCTTATCTCTAAGAAGAGATGTGTCGGCTACATGCCTCTAAACTGTTTTGAACTGTCTTACAATGAGGCTCGAGGGCCTATTTATTGTTGAGAAACAATGGAAAACCCTTCACATTCCAAAACCTAACCCTAGAAGATGAAACGCTAGATTGTGGGCCCCGTTTTTGGGTAAGTTGGTACATCAACTTCCCGGGGTCGCGAATTGGTTGTACTATCTCCGTTTGACGCGCGTGATAGCCCATTGGAAAGATCTCTCCGAGGACTACGACGGTAAAGACAATTTTTATCAAAAAAATCGCTGGCGGTGGATTTCCCAAAAAACATCGTTTAGGGGCTCAAAACGGCTTCAGAAGTTTACGACCCGAAAAACTGCTAAAAATAGTAAATTATGCTATAATTAAGGAAACTGAAAAACTGAAAGAGACAGTTGTGGGGGTCCAAATGGGATAGGTGGGTGGCCACCAACATCCACCTGGATCATTCCTCCCCCCTTAGGAAGAAATGGTCCCCATTGCGTTGAGTTCCTCCCTGAGATGAGGAAGCTTCTGCTGAGCTGGGTCTCTGGTGAGCTGTTCTACAATCTCTGATGTGTCCAGAAATGGTGGGGAGTATGGTTGGTGACGGTCCACATTGAACACTCAGTGCAAGCGAAGGAATGGAGGAACACTGTGCTTCAAAGAATTGTTTCCCGTAGCCTTGTTACTGGTGTAAGGACCATGTCGAAGTGCTCTGAGTTTCTGATGGGTTCTGGTAAGGCGCTCCCTCCGCAAATGTAACCAAACTTTGTCGTCCACCTGAAGCTTGTGTGGTACCCCTCCGGGTAAGGAGAAGTTATTCTTGTGTTCTGTCACGACTGTATCCCTCTGTTGCTACTGCTGTGTGGAGGAACCCTTCGCGGGGGTCATGGATGTAGCAACGATCTTCCCCTTATTTTGGGAGCGAACCAGATAGAAAATAAATTTCCTAGTCTGTGAGATGAGCTTGCTGCCTTTCTTAGCAGTAATCAAAGAGGTGGCGGTAGGTGGGGCTACCTCCGGTATCCTGTATAATGAATTATCCAAAGAAATGATGACAGCGCGAGGCCTTGACTCATACACAGCATGTCGCCTCCACAAGTATGGCTGGCCTAATAGTACATCACAAACATCCAGAGGTGTAACATCACACAATACCTCGTCTGTGAAGGGCTTGATGCTATAGGGAAGGCGACACTGCTGGCGAACTTTGAGATCTCGTCCTTCGTGAAGCCAACCGATACTGTACGGCTATGGGTGTGGTGTAGTTGGTAGGCCCAACCGCTTCACAACCTCTGCTGAAATGAGGTTCTTTTGGCTGCCACTGTCGACAATGAATTGCAGTGGCGAACCCTTCACCCACATCTGTGAGTGGAAAAGACGTTCCCCCCTCCTCTGGATCTTCGGGCTCATTTTTCTGGATCTTGGCAGTAGCAACAGTGGCGCTGGGATCCGCATCAATGATCTGCTTCCCTTTGTCATTCCCCTTGTCGGGTTCTGACTCAGAGTCGGAACATGCATCTGATTCGGAAGCCTTCAGCTCGGCCACCAGTGACTGCTTGGTCCGACACTCACTTGTGTTATGAGTGGGACTCTTGTGGAACTCACACCACTTTCCTGTGTCCTTCTTCGGCTTCGTGGTGTTGTTCTTTTTTGACGGGTTGTCTTGGGTCACCCCGCCTTGGCTTTGTCCTTTGGGCTTTGGATTTGCAGATCCAAAGTCTCGCTTCTTCTGTTTGAACTTTTGCTCGATTTTGACAGCGTATCGGTATGCTGTGCCGAGTGAGGAGATGTTCAAGAACTCCATCTCTTCCTGCATGTATCTGTGTAGGCAGCCACGGTATTTGAGTACCAGATGCAGCTCAGAATCTTTGATACCCAATTGTGTGCGAAGGGTATGAAAAATGTTTGTGAACTCCGGCACATCTTGGTCTCGTCCCTGCTGTGGGGTGGTCCATTTGATGTATTTGTCCTCATAGCTTTTGACAGGGTAGTACTGCTCCTTGATGGCATCCCGGAAGTCATTCCAAGTGGGTGCGGCTGAAAACAGTGAGCCTGTACTCTCATCTTTCTGTTCGCAGTAGGTTTCCCACCAGTCCTTGACGTGGGGGGCTGCTTTGAGAAGAGCGAAAACAATCTTTTCCCGACTTGAAAATTCATGAACAGAAAAATACCCATCGAGTAGATTTAACCATTTGTCTATGGCATCTGCATCTATTTGACCCTCGAAGATGGGGATTTCAAAATTTACTTGTACCTTAAATGGTGTGGCATTTCCAGAGTAACTGTTGGAAGCCGATGCGTCGCCTCTAGGTAGCCGCTGAAGGATTTGGGCAAAGCTATCCATCATCGCGTTCCTTTGTCGCTCGAGGGCTTCTTCGAGCAATATTCTGATAGGATCTCCTGCCCCCTCATCTTTCTTCTCATCCGCCATGGGAGGTCGTCGAGATTTGCAAGGCTGGTCTTGCAAAGGTTCGACCAATTCAAGCCCTAACTCCTTATATCCCGACCTCGTTGGGGACATGCAAAGAAAAACAGAGAAAAAGCAGACCGCTCTGATACCACTGATCCGGATTTAAGCAGGAATGCAATAGATTACAGAGATAACCATAAATATAGAGATGCGATAACCATAAAAATAGAGATGCAGCAGAAATAATACTTCATTTCATTAATGGAGAATATTGAAATATGCTTACAAATAGAAATAAACCAGCTAGGGCGATGGTAGCTTATCTCTGAGAAGAGATGTGTCGGCTACATGCCTTTGAACTGTTTCGAACTGTCTTACAATGAGGCTCGAGGGCCAATTTATTGTTGAGAAACAATGGAAAACCCTTCACATTCCAAAACCTAACCCTAGAAGATGAAACGCCAGATTGTGGGCCCCGTTTTTGGGTAAGTTGGTACATCAACTTCCCGGGGTCGCGAATTGGTCGTACTATCTCCATTTGACGTGCATGATAGCCCATTGGAAAGATCTCTCCGAGGACTACGATGGAAAAGATGATTTTTATCAGAAAAATCGCTGGCAGTGAATTTCCCAAAAAACGTCGTTTAGGGCCTCAAAACGGCTTCGGAAGTTTAGGACCCGAAAAACTGCTAAAAATAGTAAATTATGCTATAATTAAGGAAACTGAAAAACTGAAAGAGACAGTTGTGGGGGTCCAAATGGGATAGGTGGGTGGCCACCAATATCCACCTGTATCAAGGAAGATGTAAACAATGTCAAGGGCATTGAGGAAGAGGAGTTGACTTGGAGTGAGATTGGTAAAATTTTTAGGAATAATTATCTATTGAAGGGATACAATCATGATAGGGAAAAATAATTCTATGAGATGAATATGTGATCTATGATCAATGAGAAGTAAACTAGTAGATTCTTGGGGTTATTCAGGTATGTGCCTTATCTTAATGAAGAGAAAGCGGAGATTTAGAGACTCGTTAGTGGGTTTTGAGTAGCATTCAAAGATACGATTGAGTTTGATGAGTCTAGATTATTGGACGAAGCCATAAGAAATCTAAATAATTGTTATGAGCAATTGAAGCGTAGGTCTAAACCTAAATAGCATTGGAAAGCTAGTGACAAGAATAAGGGAAAATGGGAGAAGAAGTGAGGAAGAAAAAGGACATAGGTAACAAAGAGAATGCAACACCACCTAAGAAGTTCAATGCATCTAATAGAGGATAGGGATTTTGGTCTAAGTAGCACAAGAATGAGGCACATATTAGAGAAAAGTTGAATAACTTTTGACGCAAAATTTTTCCCCACTAGAATATGTTTCATTCCATATTTAACCTCACCTCCACTCAAATATGTTTGACCAATAGTAAGGGTAGGATTGGAGGAAATTTTCTTAGTGAAAAGAGTTATTATAACAAAATTGTTATAATTAAACACACAAAAAAATAAAATAAATTATATATCTATATCTATATCTATATCTATATCTATATCTATATCTATATCTATATCTATATCTATATATATATATATATATATATATATATATATATATATATATATATATATATATATATATATATATATATAATTTATCACAAGATAATTTTAAAATAATAGAAAATAAACTTTTTATTTAAAAAATTATGTGTAAAACTTTTGATAATAACACAAACTAATAAATTATAAAACAAATTCATTAAAATATATCATTAGAGAGACAAAATTATAGTTACAATAAATTTTAGTGAAGTAATATTGAGATACATATCTTTTTATTTAAACTATTAACACAACTATATAAACTAAACAACTAGTAAATGTTGATATAACAAATCCATGAAAAGCATCAAAATACCCATCATAAAAATTCATAAAAAATAAAACTAAAAATTTCACCTATTGTTGCAAAGGAAACGTCCTAAGGTAGTGGCATAGGAAAGAGTAGTATTAACAGTGAATGTGTGACCTGCAACATCTAGATCGAAATTCCTAGATGTAGTTAATACTCAAAACCAATTCAACAATTTGAAACATTTTGAAACCATACAAAAGATTAAGAACTACATTTCTTTGTTGTATAAGTGAAATAGAAAAAAAATGGGAAAAATACAAAAAATTAGTAAATTGAAACTAGAATGCACATGGGCCAACATTATTGTAGTCTACACCATATCATCATTTTTGTTGGATTTTGTTTTCCACTAACTGAACAGGAGCAAAAATTCTAAAAAAATCTAAGAGTTCAAGACCATACATGTTACTTGAACAAATATGAAGTAATCAAATCTGCAACACCTACTTGAATAGAGAGATTCTTCATATGAATCAGATAATTGATTGTGTCTAGGAGAAATGAGAGCATATGGAATCAAAGTGTTGATCTGAGGGCATTGTTTACTACTTTTAACATTTGAGCTATAGATTTTGATAATGGGAATTCACATATATGTTACACATTATAATATAATTACACATTATAGTATAGTTTTGAGACATGAAGCCCATCAGTACAGGGTATTGACAATATTTCCAGGTGGTAGTATGATCATATTGTGCCTACCATCACCACATGTAGTACAACTTTTCTCTTTTGTTCTTATATCCATACAGAGGAATCTAAGATGAGGTTGTGGATGCATTGAATTTGAAATAGACGCTAGCGCAAATGATATCATGGCCATCTAAATTGAGGTTGTGGGTGAACTGAATTTAAAATAGATACTAGCATTAAAGTTGTGAGTTTAGAATCGATACTCATATGAATGAATAAATATAGCCTTTTGGAGAAAACATTGTGAGGAGTATAGGTGATAGATTAAGATATATTCATCTTAACTCCAATTATAATGAGAATTTTTTAAATTTAAATGAAAAAAATAAAAAGCAACTAAAAACATCTCACTATTTATGATCTATGCTAGTTTTTTTATATATTTATTAGTAGTTTTCTGTTTTTAAGATGTTTGATATTGAATTCTATCTAGTTTGATATTTTATGTGTTTATTTTACATTGATATCTCATAAACCACAACTTGTATGAACAACTAGTTTTCTCTCCAAAACTAAATTTATTTTACTCATCTAATTTCAAAGCATGTTAATATTAGTGCACATATATTGAGTCTCAAGTGTTACCTCATTCAGTTGGACTATTTAACCAAGGCATGTTGCTGATGGGGACCACTTGATTCATGGGTGAAATCTAGTCAAGTTGTAAGTATGAGTGGTTATTGTCGCTAGTGGTTTAACCATTCACCCTATGAATGCTCCAAGTGTGAGTAAAGGATACTGTGAAACTTTTCTTTGGGAAAAAAATATGCACATACAAAAACTATTTATATTACTTGGAACACACAAAGATTTCATGAATTTTCCTTCATTTCTTGAGCATCAATTTAATACAAAATAAAATTCAACAAAAAAATAATGGCATAAAGTTCACCATCATAATAAAAATATATAATGTGTACTCTAACCACCTTAGTTGAGAATATAGTTTTGCAAGCATGGTATTTGGCTTGAACCGAATTGTTAATGTTCCTCCAAGAAACATTTTAATCCCTCATTTATCAAATAAATGGAATTCATAATCCATTTGAAACTCAACCACAATAGTGTTCTCCAAATAAACTTCTAACTTAATATTTTTTCATTTATGTAACTATGAACCTCCGAAGTATGCTTAAGTGTTATCCAAGGATAATACCCCAACTTGGCATTTTGTCAATTGTTTTGTTGTATATTATGTATAGGTATTTTTGAATCATCGAGAAGAGTTGTAAATATTGTCATATTAATGGAACTTATTTCAAATTAAAACCACAAAGTTGATTTGAAATATCGAAATTTTCTAAAATAAAAACATAATTGACCCAATGCTCCAGATTCCTTTTAAATACTTGCCAAACAGTTGAAAAGCATCCCTCCAATGTTACACCTGTGCATGTTGGGTCCCTATAATACTAGTGATTACCCCATTACTATTGTAGTTATACCCCTTATTTATATTGTTGTGCCCCCATTGCCCCCATATTGTTATTAATGTGCCCATAGAATCCCTCTATTGTTATTTTTGTGGCTTTATATTATTATTGTTAGGTCGGCTGGATTATATTGTGACTCCTTAGACTCCTATATATAGAAAGGAGGTTTTTTCATTTGAATCATCAAAGAATTGTTCATTTATGTAATGTAAAGGAGGTTGCCCCCTCGAAGAAGCTGAATTCTAAGGCGTTTATCTATCTTTTCTATCTTTTCTTGAGCTGGTTTCATAACATTTGGTATCAGAGCTTTGGATTCTAGGGTTTCACTGCTCCAAACAGGTCATCGTGGAATGTTCGCTATAACTTTTTTATTGTGACATTTCAGAAGTCACAAAAAAAACCCATTTGAGAAGAAATCGCGCTGAACCTTGGGTGCAAATTTTAGAGCTGTTCGCGCGATATTTTCGGAGATATGATCTGAGGAAGTTGGTCGTTTTGCAGACTCCTGAATTACACTCAAAACAGGTGACCTGGGGAAAATCGTCATAACTTTCGTTCTGAGCATCGGATTGAAATTTAGTAAGAAGGTGCAGAAAGAGGACGGACTGTAGTTTTCTTTTATATATTTTTTTGAGTCAAAGGTTGAAACAGTGACATGTGGCACTTCATACAAGTTTGCTCTACTGAACTAGTCTATAATCAGGTCACTGCGGGAGATTGTGCATAACGCTTTCTTGGAGAATCCAATTTGGATCAAACTAGTGGCATTGGAAAGAGGACATAGAAGGTTACTACAGGTCACAACTTCAGAACTGGATGATTCGAAATTACATAGATACATCAGATTCAATATCAGGCTTCTACAAAGTAAAAAAAGGTGTGTTGTTTTTTTAATTATTGCATAAGCTTGGTTTGAAGGAATTCAAAGGGCATAGCAAAGCATTATTATCGGTAACTGATGCCCCGAGGAAAGAAAATGCAAACACCTAGTAAGGAACCTGAAAGCTCTAGCATGACTCATGAAGAAAAGGAAGAAATGCTACATGATATATCAAAATTACAAGAACAAGTGCAACAAATGTCACGCTCACAAAAGCTAACAGATGCTAAGATAAATGTCGTGGAATCTAAGATAAAGGGCATGGAAGCTAAGATGGATGATTCAAAGACAGATTTGAAGAGAGACATGGCAGATTTGAAGACATATTTGAAGATAGACATGGCAGATTTGAAGACAGATTTGACAAATTTTCTACAAGAAATACTTACTAATGGTGAAAAGGTTGTAAAGGAAACTCATGATGTGAACAAAAGAAATGTTAATCATGATTCCATAGACTCTAATGTTGGATCGAAGACCCACCATATTCCAAAAATCGATATGAGGAAGTTTGATGGCAAGGATCCCGCCACATGGATATTACAGATGGAGCAGTTCTTCGATCTCAATAATGTGCAAAACACACAAAAGGTACATATGGAAACTTTATATTTGGAACCAAATCAATTTGTATGGTATCAATGGCTTTGCTCTCGTAAACAATTGATCACTTGGGCAATTTTTATGGAAGAATTGATAGCACATTATGAGGATACAAAAAGCAACACTTTTTTTAGCCAATTGATAAGTCTCAAACAAAAGGGTTCAATAATGGAGCACATTGAGGAGTTCCAAAAATTGAACATAAGGGTAAAAGATATTCCAGAGCAGCATAGGATTGATGTGTTCATAGGGTCTTTAAAGGATAATATCCAACATGATGTTTGCCTTTGGGAACCTGATTCATTAGAGAAGGCATTCAGGTTAGCAAGAAAAATGGAAAGCAAAATTATGGCAACCAGGAAGCATACCACTCACAACTATAAAGACGGAAGTGTTGTTGCCCCTAGTCTTCCACAACCTATAAGGTTGACACCACAACAATTGGAAGAAAAAAGAGCAAAAGGGCTTTGTTACAGTTGTGATAGCAAATACACTAAAGGTCATAAGTGTGCTGAGAAGAAATTATTCTACATAGATTGTGAAGAGGAAGAAGAAAAGGAGCAAGAAAGGTCAAAAGAAGAGGATATACTCCAGGAACAAAGCCTAGATGAAGAACAAATAAATCCGACCATATCTTGTAATGCATTGGCGGGAATTACCACTCCTCAAACCATCAAGATAGAAGGACAAATCAAGAAGAAAAAGGTAATAGTGTTGATTGATTCAGGAAGCACCCACAATTTTATTCATTGTAGGGTAGCAAAAGAATTGAATTGCTTCCTATATCCAGCACCAGAGTGTCAAGTGATGATTGCAAATGGAGGAACAATAAATTGCTCTGGAAAGTGCCATAATATCAAGCTATCCATGGGAGAATATGTATTGACTAGCCCAATGCTTTCCATTCCAATGGGAGGTGCTGATGTTGTACTAGGAGTCCAATGGCTACAATCCTTGGGTACAATAGCTTTTAATTTTCAAGAACTTTTCATCAAATTTTCTACGGAAGGAAAGGAAGTTGAATTAAGGGGTATTGCAGGGAAACCAGGAAAGATAATCAGCTCTAATGGTATGACAAAGCTTCTAAAAAAGGAGCAAAGAGGTGTAATTGCACAATTATGTTCGCTAGATGTTTCCACATTAGAATCATCTATTTCTCCAGATCTCCAAAAAGTCTTGGACAATCATTCCAAGGTATTTGAGACTCCCAAAGGTCTCCCACCTATGCGTGATCATGATCATGCTATTCATCTGATTCCAGGAAGTGTTCCTCCAAACATCAGGCCGTACAGATATCCCTATGTCCAAAAAAGTGAAATTGAACGTATGGTTGCAGAAATGCTAGAGGCTGGTATAATTCAACCAAGTCAAAGTTCTTTCTCTGCTCCAGTAGTATTGGTGCACAAGAAGGATGGATCATGGCGCATGTGTCCGATTATAGGGAGCTCAACAAGCTCACTATTAAAGATAAGTTCCCCATTCCTGTCATTGATGAATTACTGGATGAATTGCATGGATCAATTTACTTCACCAAGTTGGATCTTCGTTCAGGATATCATCAAATCAGAATGAAGATTGAAGACATTCTGAAAACGACATTTAGAACTCATGAGGGTCATTATGAATTTTTGGTCATGCCTTTTGGCCTTACCAATGCACCTTCAACATTTCAAGGTTTGATGAATTCAATTTTCAAACCATTCCTTAGAAAATTTGTGTTAGTATTTTTTGATGATATACTTATCTACAGCAAGTCTTGGAAGGATCATGTTGAACATGTTGACAGGGTGCTACAACTATTGGAGGAGAAACAATTATATGCAAAAGATCCAAATGTTTCTTTGGAGTCCAGGAGGTGGAATATTTGGGTCATATTGTATCTCATGAAGGAGTTAAGGTAGACCCTAGCAAAATTAAAGCCATTAAGGAATGGAAAATCCCCACATCCATAAAGCATTTGCGCGGATTTCTTGGGTTGACAGGGTATTATCGCAAGTTTGTTAAGAATTATGGGAGAATAGCAGCACCTCTAACAACATTATTGAAGAAAGATGCATTTTCATGGACTCCGGAAGCAACAAAGGCCTTTGAACATCTTAAAGAGGCAATGTGCCAAGCACCGGTCTTAGCTACACCGGACTTCACAAAAACCTTTATTGTGGAATGTGATGCTTCAGGAAATGGAATTGGTGCTGTTCTAATGCAAGATGAAAGACCCATTGCTTTTGAAAGTCGTCCAATCAAGGGAAAGTTTTTAAGCAAAGCTATTTATGAGAAGGAAATGTTGGCAATACTCCATGCACTTAAGAAATGGCGACCCTACCTAATGGGAAGACACTTCAAGGTAAAAACGGATCATGATAGCCTTAAATACTTTTTAGAACAAAGATTATCCTCTGAAGAGCAACAAAAGTGGGTCACAAAGATGTTGGGTTATGACTTTGAAATCATCTACAAAAAAGGGAAGCAAAATGTGGTGGCAGATGCACTCTCAAGAAAGGATGAGGATGTGGAAGCATTGTTGTGCGCCATTTCTATTATCCAACCAGATTGGATAAATGAAGCAAGGGAGGAATGGAAGAATGACGAAGAAGTGTGGGCACTTATTCGAAAGCTACAACAAGATTCCAGTACATCTGATACATTTAGCTGGAAAAATGATTCGTTATGGTACAAAGATCGCTTATACCTCTGTAAGAATTCCCAGCTAAAACAAAAGATTCTTATGGAATTGCACACTTCTCCCTTAGGAGGGCACTCAGGATTTTTAAAAACTTACCACAGGGTTAAGAAGGAATTTTTTTGGGATGGCCTTAAATCAGATATTCAAAAGTTTGTGGCAGAATGTTTGGTTTGCCAACAAAATAAAGTTGAAACAATTAAGACACCGGGTCTATTACAACCTTTATCCATTCCAAGCCAACGTTGGGAGGAGGTTTCAATGGATTTTATCACAGGTTTACCCAAGTCTGAGGGAAAGAGTGTCATCATGGTGGTAGTTGACAGACTTACCAAGTATGCACACTTTTGTGCATTATCACATCCATTTAAAGCCAGTACAGTTTCTACTGCATTTATGGAAACAATTCAAAAGCTACATGGAAACCCAAAGATTATTGTAAGTGACAGAGATCCCATTTTCACTGGAAATTTTTGGACAGAATTATTTTCTTGTCTTGGTACTCAGTTAGCTCATAGCTCATCTTATCATCCTCAATCTGATGGGCAAACTGAGATAGTAAACAAATGTTTGGAAGGATATCTTCGTTGCTTTGTATCTGATAAACAGACACAATGGGTCAAATGGTTGCCTCTGGCTGAATGGTGGTATAACACTTCCTTCATACAGCAACAAAAATGACCCCATTTATGGCACTTTATGGGTATCAACCACCATCCATCACATCATATTTAAGAGAAAATTCTAAGGTTCAGGCAGTGGAACATCACATCGAACATCAACAACAAGTCCTCCAACTCTTAAAGGATAACCTCGTGTTGGCACAGAATAGAATGAAACAACAGGCAGATCAACATCGCAGTGAAAGAAGTTTTGATGTAGGTGATTGGGTATTCCTACGGCTACAACCATATAAGCAAATGTCCCTCAAGCAAGCTAAGAAGGATAATAAATTATCACCAAAGTATTATGGTCCGTACAAGGTGTTGCAAAAGATTGGTACTATGGCATACAAATTGGAGCTTCCTGCAGCTTCTCGATTGCACCCAGTTTTCCATGTTTCATGTTTAAAGAAGGTTATAGGTGACAAGCTCCCAGTTCAAACAATATTGCCAGAACTTGACGAGGAAGGAAAAATTATATTGGAACCGGAAGCAGTTATAGAAACAAGAACTCGACAGCTACGAAATCGATCAATTTCAGAGTATCTTATCAAGTGGAAGAACTTATCCACTGAAGATTCCACATGGGAGGATGAGAATTTTATGCAGAAGTATCCAGAACTACTCAAGCGTTGAGGACAACACTTTTTTGAAGGAGAGGGGCATGTTGGGTCCCTATAATACTAGTGATTACCCCATTACTATTGTAGTTATACCCCTTATTTATATTGTTGTGCCCCCATTGCCCTCATATTATTATTAATGTGCCAATAGAATCCCTCTATTGTTATTTTTGTGGCTTTATATTATTATTGTTAGGTCGGCTGGATTATATTGTGACTCCTTAGACTCTTATATATAGAAAGGAGGTTTTGTCATTTGAATCATCAAAGAATTTTTCATTTATGTAATGTAAAGGAGGTTACCCCCTCAAAGAGGTTGAATTCTAAGGCGTTGATCTATCTTTTCTATCTTTTCTTGAGCTAGTTTCATAACAGTATGCTTAAGTGTTATCCAAGGATAATACCCCAACTTAGCATTTTGTCAATTGTTTTGTTGTATATTATGTATAGGTATTTTTGAATCATCGAGAAGAGTTGTAAATATTGTCATATTAATGGAACTTATTTCAAATTAAAACCACAAAGTTGATTTGAAATATTGAAATTTTTTGAAATAAAAACATAATTGACCCAATACTCCAGATTCCTTTTAAATACTTGCCAAACAATTGAAAAGCATCCCTCCAATGTTACACCTGTGCATAATTGTTTCCCCCTAAGGCGATCATAAACCATTCTCCTTGAATATTTCCCTATAATTCATCCAATTTGATTTCTTTTCAGCCCTTCCTACTCCTGTAACTTCTTTTCTAGGTGGTTTTAGTCGTACTCACCATTGTGACTTTTGTTAAGTAGTTACTGAGTAATCATTTCAACAAACAATCATCCTGTAATGTGTAACATGTAAGACAATTAACCTGTAACCAATAATTTTTCTTTTATGAAAATTTTCAACTTATTAGTTTATACATGATTCCTTGCTGGTATTTTCAATTTCTCCTTTAGCATTTGGATTTCTACATCTTTCTTATTAACTAAGGACTTGATTGGATTTGAATCATTTGGGTCAAATCCCATATCCAAAAATCTTTGTTTTATTTCTAATGTAGTCAACTTCCATGCTCTACATTCCATTTTTTCCTTCATTGACTATGTCTCAATTTTCATTTTAGTTATTAGTAGTCTATCCCTTTCAATAGCAACATTGAGATAGTAAATATCTATAATTTCATATTTTTATTTAGCTAAATATATTTTATCTCTTGGATGAATTTGATATAATTCAATGCTTACCTTAGAGACAATATAATTTTCATGAGCTTTGCTTTTATCCTTTGGCTGCAAAAATGATAACTAGAAAACATTGAGTTCATGAGTTAGAACTGAATTTAATAAATGTCTCCCTTTATCACTTATTTGAGATTGCAATTATTTCTTGTAATCAACAATTCATTTTTTATCTCTCCATATTTTGTTGTCAATTTAATTGATCTCTCTTCACATGTTTCAATCCTTTTGATGATTATGGTAGTAGAGAATTACTAAACAACAAACATTCCAGTTAACTCAAGTTCCTGACCTCTCTGGGTTCACGAAGATTCTCTGTCAATCATCATTTTTAATTTTTTCTTTGGAGTCCCTTGATCTTCATCTTGATCAATTTCCTTTATAATCTAAACTCTCGATTGTCCAAGATCTCCACTATTTCTCCAACTGCTTGTTCAGAGTGTTCTTTTTCATAGACACCCTGATTAGAAGTCCTTTCCCATTTAAGGTGTTTTCATTTTCATGAGAAGTGCTTTTATGTTCTCGCCTCATTTGAGAAGTAATATGTAGATGATCATATCCCAACTATTTGTATTTATTTAAATAATAATAACTTGGAAGATTCTCAGCAATAGAAGCTACCATTTTTCCATTGACCACAAAGGGGATGACCTTCTTAGGAATTTTAAAAGCAATTATGAATTTGCCTCCAATACAATGCCTTAATAGGGAATCAAACTTTTGTTTTATAAACTCTAATGGAAATAGTGTTGAAGTAAGAAGCATTGGGAGCTGGTAAGGTATCACTTCTACTCCATATACTCTTATTACTGTGTAATCCTTAAAAGGGAACCAATCACCAAACTTCCCTCTAGGACATTGCAACAACCCCTTGAATTCAAATTGAATTCTAGGGGAACCAAACCATATATCCACTGGAAAATTTTCTGAAGAATTATGTTAGCATATTGGAAAAAATATCCTTCTTGTTCTTAACATCGTAGCAATTTTTACCAACAATTGACTAACTTCATCATATCATCTTTTGTATCTTATGTGATCAATTTCTATTCCATCCCACTGAGTTCAAGGGACGCAAGATGTATCTTGAGAAAAGGGACACCTGAACATGTTGAAGACAATGTGACTTTAGAAGCCTGAATGCCTTTTTTTCCTTAATGAACTTGTTTTCTCCATTTTCCATGAAATTTTATTGTAATATGATATATCAAACCAAGGAAATGGAAGGGAAAATATTCTATCATCATGAGAACCAGTTGAGGTTTAGAAGTGTTAAAATTACTGACTCTCATTATCTCATCTCCCTTGTTCTATAGCTTGTAATTTTTTATGCTTCTTAATTTTATTGTCCTTACAATTGAGACATTCTCCATTGGGAAATTGGAATGACCATAAGCATTATGATATTTAGAATACTTTCGTGGTCCCTTATCGTAAGGCTTGTCATGTTAATTTTTAATGTTTAAACTTTCATCATTCTATCCATTCTTCCAAGTTGCGGCGAGTCAAAATAAATGCACTAAATTTAGAAATAAACCCCTGTAATAAATTAGAGCCTAGGTATTTCCAGTGACACTTGCATAGGTGTTTGGATTTCACACAAGTTTACACCAAATATAATTTTCAAGGCTTATGCTCAATTGTAGGATGCCTTTGAGGGACACATAATATCACATTAGCAAAGGACCCTCCCAGTATCATAAAAGCTCATAGTGTTGCAACCATATTGGCCTTCCACTGTATGGCTTCAATTGTTTTTATTTTGAGCTGATGATGCTCAAGGCTCAAACATAACACATGCTTATTAGGCACTTGCCCACATTATCATCATGCTTTTCAAGGCTTGCGCTCACCACTCAAGAGCATTTTTTCACTGTCGTATACTGTTACAAGTTTTTCAAAAGAGTGATGAGAATTTGTTAACTTCGTTGAATGGGGCAACTTGTTGATAGTAGTCAAAATACTTGTCCATCTAGGTATTTAATTATGTATAAATGGAAATGGTATTGGAAATGGTGATATGGTAGGAAACATTAGTTGTAATAGTAGAGGCTTGAAGAAAAAAATAAATGAACAAGAGTCTTATCATTGATTTTAAATCCAAACATGGAAATTGAAGAAGACTTACAACACTACACTTGTATCTTGTGGCACATAGGATAAGACTCAACAAAAGAGAGTTGTGCTAATAAATACACATACATATAAAAGACACTGCTCTTTAAAAGTGTTGATTATTGACATAGGCAGAGTAGAACTATAATAATTGTACAATGATATAAGTGAATGTTATCAAAGTCATTGTCATGGCACATATCATGGTTTTCAACTAAGATTTATATGTCTTTCAACCACACTAATTGTAATAAGTAAGAATGAGCCATTTTATGCCCTGGTACACTGAGAAATGAGGCATTTTGTATCCCCGTCCTTGAGGAAAATTTGACTTTGAAACCCATATCATGGAGCAAGGAAATATTAGACTCATTGTATATCAAATCATCATTTTTAACACCTAAAGCTACAGGGTGTCCATGAGCTACATTATTATCCATGCTCTTTTCCTAATGCTACCCTTTAGGAAGCTTGTCCACATACCTTTCACTTTTCAGCACATGAACTTCTCCCAATTCCACTTTCCTGATAAGCATCAATCCCATGGGATTCTTCTTATGTGTACAACAATAGTACACGCTCTTGCTCACTAGCTCTACAAAGTAAAGACCTTTTCCAATCAAAATATTACAATAAGAAGGAGGATGGTATGTATAAATAATTTAGCAGTTGAGTTTCTAGATAATATGTCAAGAACAATAAAATCACACTCCTGGTTCTAATTCATGAACCTAGGATTCAGTGAGTGAGGAATTTTTTTGTCAAAGATGGAACCAAGGATATAGTCTACCAAAAAGGTACACTATGTAATGTTCTCTATATTTTCTTTCCAGCATTCTTCATATTCCGATCTAAATTATTTTCAGAGCTCTCATTTGATTTCAAACAACTCTATATTGAATAATCTGTGACTCGATATTTATGATTAATGCTTTTCATAGCTTATACCATAAGTTGTTATTACTTGTATAATGATGACATTTTAGGTAAAATAGAAAAAGAATTGTTGAGGCATTCACTGGAAACTTTTGAAGCCAATTCTGAGATTTTTTCATGGGGCATCTTCTAGTCCAACATAACCCAAATTGTGGCCAACAAGAGTTTCCATGGCCTTCTCCAGCCCAAACTTCAAGTACTTACCCTGAGCTTCAATTCAGAGATGTAAATGTTGTTGTACCTGTTTCAACCATGTTAGATTAAGAAAAAGAGAGCCAATATTGAACTCCTTTCCCATTTTTTCTCTTTTCACCCCAAATTAAGAGGGTTATCTAGCCAAATTCATTGCAAGCAAAACTTTATCTCATCTCTCATATCAAGTTAAAAAACTACTTCCTTTCATTTTAACATAAACTCAACACGAGAACATAACATGATTACATGAAGTAACTATCCGACATAAAATTCACACTAAAACTTCTTGGGACATAAAGTACAACCTAAATATTGGCTTCCTTGCTAGCCATATTAGCCCCAAAGTATACAGTACTCCTACATTACAAAAAACAGGAATTTTAAAATGGCTATGACATGAGAAAAAAAAATTATCACGGTTTATACAAGTAGCCTTTTTTGGTTTTTTAATATTTTTTAAAATTATCAATGTGACAATAATAATTCAAGAGAAAGTAACCAATTTCATGGTCTTTGTTACTTGACATGGTACCTTTGTATACATCCTCTACAATGGAAACAAGAGTTCCTACTAAGGTTTTAAGACTCCAATTTCTTATAACATAAGTTCTTGAGAAGTAATTGAGAAGGCCATTGTTCCCTTTACCATGGAAATAAAATTACTCACACTTTGCAATTAAATTCTCAAGAGTTAATTGAGAAAACAAAGGCATGAAAATCGAAGAATGTGGATAAAGATAATTGCAACAAAGCAGAGGAAAAAAATGAAAACAAAAAGAAAACTTAATGAATCTCAACCTTATTCAACTCTACTATGTGACCTATAATTCCACTTAATGGAATGTGATTTTGGATTTCCTCTAGGATAAAAATTCCAAGATCAAAGAACCAACCTTGTCCAACTCTACTATGTGACCTAGAGTTACACAGAATGAAATGTTGTTCTAGGTCTCCTTCAGGATCAAAGAGTCAAATGTTAACTCCCAAAATCCCAACCCTAGACTCACACAATACAATGTATTGACAATTATCAACATCCCTAAAACAAATACAGTGAATAACTCAGGCACTCTTTCAACGTATATCCACTCATTTGATAAAAAATGAGGATAATACATAGGAAGTTCAAGTATAATCTATGTTTAACAAAGTGAAAATAAATAGTTAGTTTCTCAAAAAAATGGAAGTCATAATATGTATTAGTATTACGATTTTATATAGGAAGTACTACCCATTTGATGAATGTGTTAAACATAAGCTAGTACAATAAAGAGATCTTGCATTTATAGACATTGCATATATACCAATTCTTGTATTCTCTAAAATACAGATTTTATGCCACATCAAAAGTTCATTCTCATTCCTCAATGAGTACAAGCATTCTACTCCATATGTTCAAAACAATGCAAATTATCCAATGCACTCGGTTGCTATAGCTTTGCTTACCCTATAGTATATGAAAAACATAAACACAAATCTTCACTCGAAAAGCAGAATAAGTTGTCTGAATTTCATATCTAGGTAGTGGTACTATAAATATATGTGTCGAATAAGTTCCCAGTGGTTCTATTAATACATGTTTCGATACATTTTAAATAACGTTTTGGATAACCTTCTAAATTCCTCATGCAAACAAATTCATTTCTAAGCACACCATCACAACTACCAACTGATTCAAATAACGAGTATTACAATCAGTCCATTTTTCTGGAAAAAGGGTTGGCTTTTACAGTCATTGATATCTAAGAGGAAGGGATAAGATTGAGTTACTGAAAGCATCTTAACAATTTTACTTGATGCTCATTCTTGAGGATAGTGACAATATTCATATCCTAGACCAAAAAAACACAAGATCTAACCAATTAGATCCTTATTTTAATAGATTATATTGAAAATTCTAGTGACCTACAAGTCGGTATCTTCATCGAAATTTTGGTTTAATAATTTGAAATATACATTATCATAATGATTATAGTGCATAAATTGGAATATAGAATAATAATTCCATGTCCAATGCCCAATATATGGAAATTCGATGTATTGAATAAGATAAAATATGAATCACAAAAACAAATGAACCATCATACGTTTCAAGTAGCCAAGAAAAAGAAAAATATAAAGGAAGGCATTCACTATAAGAGACAATGAGTGGAAGAATCCCTACTTGGATCAATAAATGTGACCAGACAAGTTCCATAGATATCACAATTCTAGTAGTTTATGTCGTGAATATGATAGTCGTTGGGTGTGCGTTATATTCTTTCCACGACTACCCCACACGTGGGGCGGTCACATGGGGGGCAGTAGAACCCCTTGTACATTGCAGCAGGTACAATAGGGGGTCACAAGGGCTGGAAGCCCCCCTATCGGGTGGTTTTCAGGGAGGCAGTAGTTGGGATAGACTCTTGTGGTGAAAGAAGATGGCGTGCAGAGGAAATCTAGAGATTAGTAAATTTAATGGCTACAATTTTGAGTTGTGGAAAGTCAATATGGAGGATATTATACTCGATAAAGATGAGTGGATCACGGTAGATATGGGTACTAAACCAAAAACAATGTTAGTTGAAGACTAGGTGAAGTTGGATAGGAAGGAAAAAATTACAATACGATTGTGTGTCTTAGATTCATTATTTCTAAATGTATCAGGGGAATCATAGGCAAAGGATTTGTGGGACAAGTTAGGGACTTTGTGCCAATCTAAGTCTCTGGTGAATAAATTGTTCCTATAGAAAAAACTGTATAACATGAGGATGAAAGATGGAGACTCAGTGAAAGAGAATCTGAACACCTTTAATACTGTGGTAAGCCCATTATTATCTATTAATATTAACATTTTAGATGAAGATAAGTGCATCAATTTGTTGTGTTTCCTACCAAATTTGTGGGATAGTCTGCTTGTGGCAATAGTTAGCAAGGTAGCTTCCTTGCAACTTAATGAAATAGTCTCATCCTTGCTATCGGAGGAGATGAGATGGAAAAAATATAGAGGGTCAGAATGCTAATGCCTTTTCTATATGAAGGCGATCCCCAAACAAAAACAAAAATAAGTCCTCGAGTGGGAGATCTAAATCTAGAGGGAGATATAAATATCAAGGGAAGCCTGTAAAGGTGTGCTGGAAATGTGGAAACGAAGGGCACTTCAAAAGGGACTGTAAATCTAGAGCTCCTGAGAAAGGAAAGAGATCTGATGATGCTCCTTCTATAGAGGTAAAAACCACCTCAAAGGAAGGTGGGGATGTGTACTTGGCTTCTTCTTCATGTACAAATGTAGATCATGAGGCACGGTTAATTTAATGAGGTGAATCCTTTCACTTCACTCCCCACAGAGAGTGGTTCTGCAAGTAAGAGAAATATGATGGTGGTGATGTCTTCTTAGGGGATGACAAGAAGGATAGAATTGTAGGTCGTGGAAAATTCAGGTTAAATTTGCAAGGTGAAAGGGTTAAAACACTTCCAGGTGTTCTAAACATTCCTTCAATGGCGAGAAATATGATTATTGTAAGCAAGATGAATGATGCAAGTGTAAAAACAATGTTCAAGAAAGATACCTGCAAGATGGTTTAAGGAAAACTGGTATTGATGTGGGGAGTTTAGATTATAATTTTGTACAAGCTTCAGGGTAGCATTGTTACTGATGGGTGCAACAGTTTTGTGGTTCCTGAAAGTGGAGCAGAAAATCTAGTGGTCTCTGGAGAAAATACCATGCTATGGCATCAAAGGTTTGGACATATTGGAGAGAAGGGGCTTTGAATAACTCATGGTAATGGTATGGTAGAAGGTGTGTCTAATTTCTCTCTGGATTCTAACTTCTGTGAAAACTATGTATATAGGAAGAAAAATCTCGTGAGTTTCCCCTCTGGTGGTAAGAGGGTGAAATGGATATTAGAGCTTGTGCACAGTGATGTTTTTGGACCTGTGTTGGTTCCAGGACTTGGTAATTATGTGTACTATGTATCATTTATAGATGAATTCTAAGGAATACATTGGTATATTTCCTCAGGAGGAAATCTAAAGTGTTTGATAGGTTTAAAGAATTCAAGGTTCTGGTGGAAAACTAGACAGAGAAGAAGATAAAGGTGTTGAGGAGAGATAACAGTGGAGAGTTTTGCAAGAAGGAATTTGAATATTTTCGTAAGAAGTGTGGTATAGCATGGCATAAGACTATTCCATACACACCTCAACAAAATGGAGTTGTAGGAAGAATGAATAGGTAGTTGATGGAAAAGGCAAGAAGCATGCTCAGTGTTGTCAGGTTAGGACAGGAATTCGGGGCAGAGGCAGTGGAGACTACATGTTACATAGTCAACAGATCACTGCCATCAACATTGGAGGATAAGACTCAACAAGAGGTATGGATTGGTAAGAAACCTTCTCTTTCACATCTGAGGGTATTTGAATGTGATGCATATGTACATTTTCCAAAGTAGAAAAGAAAAAACTTAGATAGTAAATCTGAAAGGTGCATCTTTATTAGGTATAAGGATGGTTTAAAAGGTTATAAGCTTTGGAACCCAAAAACAAAGAAGGTTGTGTATAGCTGAGATGTGGTGTTTAGACAGGTGAAAGATGTTATTAAACATGAAATCATAAGAAAGGAACCTGAGAAGATAAAGTTTGAAGTAAGGGAGGAAGAATCAAACTCTACAAGAGAAGAGGAATCACAAGATGAAGAGCCACAAACTCCAGCTATGAGAAGATCAATTCGAGAAAGAAGATAACTAGAAAGATATATTCGATCTACTTTATATTCAAATTGTTATTTATCTATAACTAATGATGTTTCCAGAACTGTGAGGGAAGCAGTAGATTAAGAGGATAGCAAACCCTGGAAACAGGCCATGGTTAATGAGATGGCATCTTTGCACAAAAATGAGGCTTGGCATCTGGTGCAGATGCCCACTAGAAGGTAACCCATTGGAAGAAAATGGGTTTTTAAGAAGAAGATGAATGTAGAAAGAAAGGTGGAGAAATACAAATCTTGGTTGGTAGCAAAAGGTTATTCCTCGGTGTCAGGAATTGATTTTGGTGATAGTTTTTCTCCTATTGCCAAGATAGCTTCTATTAGATTACTTTTATCTATTTTTGTTGGTTTTGATTTTGAGATAGAATAGATGGATGTGAAGACAACGTTTCTCCATCAGTATTCGGAAGAAGATATCTACATGAAGAAACCTGAAGGCTTTGTAGTGAAAGGTAAGAAAGAATTGGTATGCAGGTTGAAAAAGTCTTTCTATGGGTTAAAACAGTCACCAAGGATGTGGAATCAGAAATTTGATACATATATATGGGGGCATGGCTTCAGCAGAAGCAAAGAAAATCATTATGTGTATTTTAAATTAATTGTGGACCGTGTTATTTATTTGGTCTTGTATGTGGATGATATGTTGTTGGTTGGAAATGACAAAGAAATTATCTAGGATTTGAAGACCCAATTGTCCTCCAAATTTGACATGAAAAATATTGATGTTGCAAACTATATTTTGGGCATGGAAATTAAACAATATTGGGAAAAGAGGAAGATCTTATTAAACAAGAGGAAGTATGTTGAGAAAATATTGTCGAGGTTTAATATGCAGGATAGTAAACTGATGAAGGTTCATATTCCTCTAAGTGTAAATTTATCTATTGAACAATGTCCCAAGAAACAAGAAGCAGAAGAGGACATGTCTCATGTTCAATATGCAAGTGTAGTCGGTAGCCTGATGTATGCAATGGTATGTACTAGACCAGACATTTCACATGTAGTGGGAGTATTGAGCAGGTTTATGTCAAAACTAGGAAAGAAGCATTACACAATAGTGAAGAGGGTTTTCAGGTATTTCCATGGCACTAGTGATTATGGTTTATGATACCAAGGAAGACAAGTATTTGATAGAGTTTTGGACATCCGTGGCTTTTTTGATGCAAAATGGGCTGGATATTTGGATCAGAGAGGATATACAAGTGGGTATGTGTTTAACCTATTTGGAGGCGCATTCAGTTGGATGAGTGAGAGGTAGTCTGTAGTGGCAATTTCAACTATAGAAGCAAAATATATGGCAGCCACTCATGCAAGCAAGGAAGCACTTTGGCTGTAGAGATCGTGGTCAAATATGGATTTAGTAAAATGAGCTATAAGGATAGACCGTGACAGTCAAAGTGAAATTTTCCTGGAAAAGAACCTTGCTTATCATCCAAAGATAAAGCACACTGATGTTTAGTATGAATTTGTGAGGGATATGGTTGAGGACACAAAGGTGTTTCTGGTAAATTTGGACACTTTGAATAGTACTACAGATGCATTGACAAATTCTGTGAGCACTAAGAAGTCCTCTTTGTGTAGAGAAACAATGGGTGTTGAAGGTTTGGTCCAATGACTAAGCTCTCTTGTGGGCCCTTGTAGAAAGAAAACAACAAGTGTGAGAATGTTGGGTGTGTGTTATATTCTTTCCATGACTACTGCATGTGGGGCGGGGGGGGTCATCAGGGGGAATGCAGCCCCCCCTGTTGGTGGGTTTTAGGCAGCGAACCAGGAATATTTTTTTGAATACTATATTGGGTGAGCGGACCTACCTATGGTTTTGTGCATGTATTTCACACATGGTTTTGGGCATGTTGGTTTTCTTTCCATGGTGTTTTATTGATCCGGTCAAGGGAACTACAATTATGTTCTAATCCAGGGTTAATGTATTAGAGTTTATGAATGCTTTGACATGTATATATATGTATTGTAACATTGAAATGAATATAATGAAAATCAATCTAGTAGTCCTGGTTTTGTAATCTAGGGGAAAATCTCTATGTAAATATGTTTTATGTTTTTTGCTCTCGCTATTGTTTATTTTTGGTTTTTAGAATTCATACGTAGGTAATTTCTGTATGGGGTTAAAACCTAAAATAATAAATATTAATTGCATATGTAGCATGGGAATGAACAACATTTCTCTTATAGCAATGTCTGCCCTAATGAATTGAAGTAGAATCTTCACCACCCAACCCACAAGAAGAATCCAAAGACTCTTCAAGAACAAATGGATCAGAACTTGGTTTGGAAATGAAATAAACATCACTACCAATGCCTCCCATTTAACCTTTTGGTGGTCTTAAGAATAAATAAATCGGGCTAGGTGGTCAGCTTGCAGGAGGTCAATATGGTGTAGGAGGAGATGTACACCAACCACAACTAAAATATACATCATATCCATCCACGTTTAACAGCCCAAATGTCCTCTTAGAGGTTGGCCCTAGCTTATGGTTCTGATTAAAAATTGTAAAAATAATAAATTTCTCTATGACTCTATTAGGCCTCATTGGAGTTCTTGCATTGTGAGTAACATGTTTGATCACTCTATAGCTTCTAGCATCTCAGAATTCACTCCTAGATCATTTGTGTCTCCTTTGGAAGGCCAATTTGTCTCAAAGATAGTTATAAGGATAGCGTCGTTATGACCCAAGGCATCCATAACACAATAAATGGAATCAATTTGTGCATCTAACATATTGTTATAGGTGAACCCTTTTGGATCTAAAACCCATGGAGACTTCCCAAACAACACATAGTCCACTGAAACATTTTTTGGATTTTCTCTCTATGAAAAATAAGCATATCCATTCACCATGAATGGAGCACATGTATCATCCAAAAATTTTAGCAGAGGCTTCATAATTCGTACCAAACCAGTAGGAAATGTGGAAACTAGAGGAAATGAAATTGAAATTATAACCATACTATGTTGAGTAGATACCTTAATCGCGTCATCCGAGTCTAAAGCAACCAACCCAAATGAATGTTATGTATTGCGGGCACTAGAGAAAGTTCTAATGACCCATCACTATTTGTAAGGACCTCATTCCCTACGATGATAAAAATAATTAAGGTTGAAGGGTAGTAAGGAGAAATTCTTTGAGCCACCCAAGCTTGGATTGCACTTGGGCTTTCACATATCCTTTTAAGTTTCTAATTCTTACGACCTGCAACAACTGCAATGTCTGCATTAGAAAATGTTTCAAGTTTAGAGGGATATATGATCCAAATATTTTTAAATCGAAGGATGCATTTAGAATTGCATATAAAAGAGAATAACAACGAGTAACTTAGACATGATGAAAAGTAGAATAAATGATAATAAAACATGAGATCAAAGATAAATGATTTGATTACGGAGTTCACCGAATGTGGGCTACGTCTTTGGGCCTTGCTCAAAAGTGGGGAGGCCATATTTTATTAAGTAGCATCAAAGAAATCAATTAAAAGTAACTTTACAAAAATGACACTTATACCTCCAATATGGATGATAGCCTAAGAATAGAGAGCTCAGCTTGAGAAATGGACTGCATGGATGGATTCCTGACGTGAAAGCATGTAAAATCGACTATAAACTTGCCTAATTATGACAATAGCACCTCTGGTCCTCTAAGGAAATATTTTTGGCATCTCCAAGATACCCTCACTCAGGGTTCCACACCTCTAGACAACTCTTGATTTCGTTCCCTCTGACGTTGCTAGACTAGTCGAATGGTAAATCACCAAGTTTAAGTAATTTTTTGGTGGCATTAATTTTAATGTTCTCCATTTCGCTTGTTGGAAAGTTTCGGCAGATAATGTGGGGGCGATGGGTTCAAAACCCATCCACCCCAATTTTATACATGGTTACATTATATACTTAAACAACATTTCAGCGAATGATTCAAAGCCTCGTGGATTTAACACCAACAGTGTATCATTCGCAGTCAAGGGAGGTGTCAACGAGTCCACGGTGCATGTGACCCTGACCTGTTATAAGTTATATGAAATATATGTGTATTGGATCCGGGGGTTAAGTGGGTCCACTGTGGGTAGCCCACCCACCCCATTTTGAATACAATATATATCAAACTGTTGGGGAGTGGCGGGGATGGCAGCCCATTGCCACACCCCCAAAGATATATTTTATTTTATTTTCATAAAACCAATGGCTGATTTTTATCCGCTGGAAAAAAGGTGTAGGTTCTAACCCCGTACAGAAATTACCTGCATACGAATTCTAAAACAAAGAAAATAAATAATGCGAGAGCAAAACACATAAAACACATGTACATAGATATTTTCCCCTAGATCCTAGAACCAGGACTACTAGCTTGATTTTTCATTATATTCCTTTCAATGTTATAATACATATTTATACATGCCGAAGCATCCAATACCATGGACCGAAAACCATCGCGTCCAAAAAAACATGTGCGAAAATCATGCACAAAACCATAGGTGGGTCTGCCCAACCTAACATAAAGTGGGGTTACAGGTGCCCCTCAAACCCCCTATTAACTACGTGGAAGGAATATAACACAACCCAACATTCTCCCACTTGTTGTTTTCTTTCCATATGGGGCTGCAACAGAGCTTAGTCATTTTTTCCAGCCCTGAAATGCCCATTTTCTCTCTACACCAAGAGAACTTCTCAGAGCTCATAGATTTTGTTAATGCATCTGCAGTATTCTTCAAAGTGTCCACCTTTACCAACAACACCTTTTTGTATTCGATCATATCTCTCACAAAGTGATACTGAACATCAATGTGCTTTGTCTTTGAATGATATGCAGGGTTCTTTGCCAAGAAAATTGAACTTTGGCTGTCATAGTCTATCCTTATAGATTCCTGTACTAACCCCATACTTGAACACAATCTCTACAACCAAACTACTTCCCTGCTTGCATGAGTGGCTGCCATGTATTCTGCCTCTATAGTTGATAGTGCCACTACATATTGTTTCTTACTCATCCAACTGACTACACCTCCAAATAGGTTAAACACATACCCACTTGTAGATATTCTCTTATCTAGATCTCCAGCCCTGTCTGCATCAACGAAGCCATGAATATCCAACACTCTGTCCAATCCTAGTCTTCCTTGGTAGCACAAACCATAATCACTAGTGCCACGCAAATACTAGAAAACCCACTTCACTACTTTCCAGTGCTCCTTCCCTGGTTTTTACATAAACCTACTCAATACTTCCAATACATGTGCAATGTCTAGTCTAGTACAGACCATTGCATACATCAGGCTATCGCCTACACTTGCATATGGAACATGGGACATGTCCTCTTCCTCTTCTTGTGTCTTGGGACACTGTTCAACAGATAACCTCACACCTATAGGAATAGGAACCTTCACCTGTTTACTATCCTGCATATTAAACCTCTGCAATATTGTCTCGACATACATCCTCTGGTTTAACCAAAGCTTCCTCTTTGCCCGATCTCTTTTAATTTCCATGCCCAAAATATAGTTTGTAGCACCAAGATCTTTCATGTCGAATTTGGAGGACAATTGGGTCTTCAAATCCTGGATAACTTCTTTGTCATTTCCAACCAACAACATATCATCCACATACAAGAGTAGATAAATAACACGGTCACCAATTAATTTAAAATACACACAGTGATATGCTTTGCTTCTGGTGAAGCCAAGTCCTCGTATAAATGTATCAAATTTCTAATACCACATCCTTGGTGACTATTTTAACCCATATAGAGACTTCTTTAACTTACATACCAGTTCTTTCTTACCCTTCACCACAAAGCCTTCAGGTTGCTTCATGTAGATCTCCTCTTCCAGATCCCCATGAAGAAATGTTGTCTTCACATCCATTTATTCTACCTCAAAATAAAAAGCAACAACAACAGATAAAAGTAGTCTAATAGAAGTTACCTTGGCAACAAGAGAAAAAATATCACCAAAATCAATTCTCGACACCTGGGAATAACCTTTTTCTACCAACCAAGCTTTGTATTTCTCCACTTTTCCTTCTGCATTTGTCTTGTTTTTAAACACCCGTTTGCTGCCAATGGGTTTCTTTCTACCCGACAATTCCACTAGATCCCAAGCCTCATTTTTGTGCAAAGATGCCATTTCATCAACCGTGGCCTCTTTCCAAAGTTTTCCATCCTTTGAATCCACTGCTTCCTTCACAGTTCTAAGATCATCATCAGTAACAGACAAAGCAAAATTTGAACAGAAAGAAGATGGATTATACCTTTCTGGATACCTTCTTTCTCGAACTGATCTTCTCATAGCCAGAGTTTGTGGCTCTTCATCTTCTGATTCCTCCTCTGCTGTAGAGTCTGATTCTTCCTCCTTTAGCTCAAACTCTATCTTCTTAGGTTCCTTTGGTTGGACTTCATGTTTAATAACATCTTCACCTCTCTGAACACCACATCTTGGTTCTACATAACCTTCCTTGTTACTGGGTTCCAAAGCTTATAACCGTTTAAACCATCCTTATACCCAATAAAGATGCACTTTTCAGATTTACTATCCAACTTTGTTCTTTTCTCCTTTGGAACATGTACATATGCATCACATCCAAATACCCTCAGATGTGAAAGAGAGGGTTTTTTACCAGTCCATACCTCTTGTGGAGTCTTATCCTCCAACACTAATGAAGGTGACCCGTTGACCAGGTAACATGCAGTATCCATCGCCTCTGCCTAGAATTCTTGTCCTAACCTGGCACCGCTAAGCATGCTTCTTTCCCTTTCCATCAACGTCTTGTTCGTTCTTTCAGCAACTCCATTTTGCTGAGGTGTATATGGAGTAGTCTTCTGCCATGCTATACCACACTTCTTGCAGAACTCTTCAAATTTCTTATTTCAAAACTCTCCACCATTATCTATCCTCGGCACCTTTATCTTCTTCTCTATCTGGTTTTCCACTAGAGCCTTAAATTCTTTAAATCTATCAAAGACATCATATTTCTTCTTAAGGAAATATATCCATGTATTCCTTGAGAAATCATCTATAAATGATACATGGTACACAGACTTACCCAGTGATGGAACATTCACAGGTCCAAACACATCACTGTGCACAAGCTCTAATATATGTTTCGCCCTCTTACCACCAGAGGGGAAACTCACCCGATTCTGCTTCTTGTATACACAATTTTCACAGAAATCAAAATCCAGAGAGCTATTACTCATACCTTCTACCATACCTTTACCATGAAGTATTCGAAGGCCCTTCTCTCCAATATGTCCAAGCCTTTGATGCAACAACATGGTCTTTTCTCCAGAGACCACTAGGTTTTCTACTCCACTTTTAGGAACCACAGAACTGTTGCACCCATCAACAATAGTGCTACCTTGCAGCTTGTACCGAGTTCCAATCCGAACTCCTCGCATCAATATCGATGCTCCCTGAACCATCTTGCAGGTATCCTTCTCGAACACTATTTTTACACCTACATCATCTAGCTTACTAATAGAAATCAGATTTCTGGCTAATGCAGGAATATGTAAAACAGCCGGAAGTGTTCTAACCCTTCCACCTTGCAACTTCAACTTTACTTTTCCATGACCAATGATTCTAGCCTTCCTGTCATCGCCCAAGAAGACATCACCACCATCATATTTCTCATACTCACAGAACCACTCTCTATGGGGAGTGAAGTGAAAGGATGCACTTGAGTCAATCAACCATGCCTCTTGATCTACATGTGTACTTGAAGAAGCCAAGTACACATCCCCACCTTCATCTGAGGTGATTTTTTCATCTGTAGAAGGAGCCTCATCAAATCCCTTTCCTTTGTCAGGAGCTTTAGATTTACGATCCCTTTTGAAGTGTCCTTCCCTTCTAGATTTCCAGCACACCACCTTTACAAGTTTTCCTGGAGATTTAGATCTCCCACTCGATGACTTTTTTTTTTTGTTCTGGGACCATCCTCATACAGACAAGGCATCACCATTTTGGCTCTCCATATTTTTCTGTCTCATCTCCTCCGTCAACAAGGCTGAGACTATTTCATCAAACTGCAAGGCAGTTGCATTACTACCTATTGCAATAACCAGACTATCCCATGAATCTGGTAGAGAACACAACAAACTAATGCACTTATCTTCATCTGAAGTTTTAATATCAACAAATACTAACTAACTTACCATAGTATTAAATGCGTTCATATGCTCTGTCACCGAGTCTCCACCTTTCATCCTCAGGTTATATAGCTTTTTCCGAAGGAACAGTTTATTCACCTGAGACTTAGATTGGTACAAAGTCCCTAACTTGTCCCACAAAGCCTTTGCTGTAGCTTCCCCTGATACATTTAACAATATTGAATCTGAGACACACAATTGTATTGTGCTCTTTGCCTTCTCATCCAACTTCTTCCATTCTTCATCGGACACTCCTATTGGTTTAGTACCCGGATCTACTGCGATTCACTAATCTTTATCCACCAATAGATCCTCCATCTTGAGTTCCCACAACTCAAAACTCTGACCATTAAATTTCTCAATCTCTATCTTTCCACCACTCGCCATATTCTTTCACCACCAGAATCGATCTCACAGATCTCCCACTGAACAAGGTCTACCACAGGCCCAAGTGAAACCACTCAGTGACAAAGGTGTCCCCTTGAAGCCAAAAATAGCTCTAATACCAAATGTAGGTTTTAACCCAGTACAGAAATTACCTGCATACAAATTCTAAAACACAAAAAATAAATAATGCGAGAGCAGAACACATAAAACACATATACACATATATTTTCCCCTAGATCCCAAAACCGGGACTACCAGCTTGATTTTTCATTATGTTCCTTTCAATGTTATAATACATATTTATATGTTCCGAAGCATCTAATACCATGGACCGAAAATCATCGTGTCCAATACCATGGACCGAAAACCATCGCATCCAAAAAACATGTACAAAAATCATGCACAAAACCATAGGTGGGTCCGCCCAACCTAACATAGGGTCCAAAACCAAAATTTTCCGAGGCGCTACCCTGGACCCCATAAAATGGGGTTACGGGTGCCCCTCAAACCCCCTATTAGCTACATGGAAAGAATATAACACAACCCAACAAAAGGGATATTAGAAAAATTAAGTAGGCAACAAATTCTCTTGTTCTGGCTGTCAGATTCTGTGCGCCATGATTTTTCCTATTTGTTGTCTCATTAAGACTGTTAATTGGCCAATTTTGTCTTGAAATTTGAAAACTATAACTTTAGCATTCTAATGTGGATTTGAGTGTTGTAACAACCATTGGAATCAGGGTGATGAGAACTACAATAAGGTCCTAGTTTCACTTCCGTATGATAACTTTTATTTTTGAGCTATTTTCAAGGCCACTTGTATTCTTAAATCCTCCCACATCATTCATCCCCACTAATGAGATTTTTGACTGCCAAAATATTTATTAGTCAATTTGAAAGTGAGGGAATTTACCCATCACTTTATACTTCTCCATCCATCAAGCCTTACTTGGATGCATTCCTTTGAATCCAATATGAAGGTACTCTAGGTCTCCCCGTCATGAAGTCTTGGTCTTTCTGTCGAGAATGATGTCCTTTAGTAGCTTGTCTAGGTATTCAGGTACAAAATCATACACTGTAGGAACCTATCCAATCGATTTTATGTCCACGATCAACGAAGGCTCATAAAGCTCCATGTTTTCAATATTCACCACAAAGTACATTTTTATGTATGATGGAAAATCGAGATGAAAAGAATTGCCTGTACTCTTCTCCAATATGGTGAATGGACCATATCAGATCAGTCACAACTTATTTCCTTCCCATTTCATTCTATCTTTGTTGATGTGGAGCCACAATTTGCGTCCAACCTAGAAGTGGTGATCAACTCGGTGCTCATCATGTTGAGCTTTGTAGTCAGCTCAACTCTTCTCCAACTTCTCCTACTCTGCTTAGTGAATTAATTAAATTCACTGAATGAACCTCCGTGCTTTGTCCCTATCATCTTCCCCACTAGAATATTCATCTCTCCAAAATACCATGTTTTAGTGATCCTTTGGTAAATAACCAAATCATGTCTCGAATGGTGAGCTTTGCGTAGATGAATGCATTTCTCAGTTGTATGCGTGTTATACATAAGGAAGCTATTTTTCCAACAAATTGGAATGCTTGCCACAATACCCTCAAAGTAAGTGTATCAATGTGCGATTGACAACCTTTGTTTGTCCATCGATCTGTGGATGAAATGCTTTTCTCCTCTTCAACTTCGTGTCCATCATTCTCCACAAACTCTTCTAAAACTCTCCAAGAAATCAAGAGTCTTTATCAGACACAATGGATGTGTTTAGTGCAAAGTGAACCCATAAAAATTCAAAGAATATATGAGAAGTCTGCTCTATGGTGACATACTTTTTACAAGGCATTAATACACATGTTTTTTAATTAATCCACAGAAACATACAAATAGTCATGACCTCGACTAGACAAAGGAAAACTGCCTATAAAATCCATCGACACACCTTCCCATGAAGGACTTAGAATAGGGAGTAGTGTATAGAGCCCCAATTTTCTATTTGTGGGCTTGCTAATTGAAAACAACACACATTACTTTACATATCATGTCATAACATTTTTCATGTGAGGCCAATAACACAACCTCTGCAAATGACACAAAGTTTTCCCTACACCAAAATGACCTAACACAAGAGAGGTATGTGCCTCTCTAATTACATGTATTCATTCATTGGTGGGAATACAAATTTTTCCAAGATGATACAAAAAATTCCCCAGCAAATGGTAATTATCCACCTATGATCCATGAGTCATCTTTGCATAAATATCCTTAAAATGATAATCATTAACATATTGTTCAACATAACTTTCAAAAGAGAAAGGGGTATTTTGTAAAACTATAGATGAAGAAAGAGGAGGGTGAGAATGCATATCTTCCACTTTGTTGTTGGTGCCCTTCTTGTATTTTATTAATAAGTGAAATTGTTGAAGGAATCCCATCCATATTAAATGATATGCCTGTTGAAGCTTGGTCCGTGACTTAAGGTACTATAAGGGCTGATGATCTGTGTGAATGATGGTCTCCTTACCACTCAAATAGTTCTTCCACTTCTTCACACTTTGAGAAAAGGCATACAAATCCTTTTCGTATGTGGGATAGTTCACAATAGCCTAGGATAATGTATTTAAATGAAAACATACAGGTTTCCTTTTTTGCATCAAAATTTCTCCCTTGGTGTATCCATTGGCATCGATCTTAATCTCAAAAGGCTTCTGGAGGTCAGGTAAGGCCAAAACTGGTGCAATGTTGATCTTCTCCTTCAATGCATTAAAGGTTGTATGTTGCTTTCCTCCCCACTTAAAGGTTTGCTTCACACTCATCAATGAATGTAAGGGGGATGAAATGAGGGAGAAGTTTGAAATGAACCTTCTCCAGTATTGTAATGCACCAGAAAAGAGATGAACCTCTGTAACATTGGTGGGTTTATGCCACTTTACAATCACATCAATTTTATAAGGATCTATTTTCAATTGTCCAACACTGAAAATGTGGCCTAAGTAAACCAAAGAGGTCTTCCCAAGCTAATATTTAGACATTTTGGCATACAATTCTTATTTTTGCAAATCATAAAGCACTTTTTTACCATGAATCACATGATCATTACATGTCCTACTGTAAACAAGAATGTCATAAAGATAGACAAGTACAAAATACTCAAGGAAAGGCCTGGAAATACCATTCATCATGCTCATGAATGTGGTTAGAACATTGCACAGTTAGAATGGCATCACCAACCACTCCAACAACCCGTGTTTTTTCTTGAACGTAGTCTTTGATACACCCTATTCTGCAATCCTGACCTAATGATAACCACTCCACAAGTCCAGCTTTTTGAAATAGAAAACATTTTTCAATTGATATAACAAATCATTAATGTGAGGGAGAGTATATCAATTCTTCACGTTACTTTTTTTAGTGCTCTATAGTCTACGCACATGCTAGATGTTCCATACCTTTTGGGCACCAACATGAATGGTGAGTTGCATAAAGAAGAACTCATTATTATGGCCCCTTGGTTTAGCATCTCCTACACCTGCTTCTTTATCTCCTCCCTCTCTATAGTTGACAACTTGTACATACCAATTTTCGATAAAGGACCATCCTGCTACAAGTGAATCTCATGTTGGACCTCATGCTTTAGAGGTAGCCAACTTGGTTCCTGAAAAATCCCATCATAATTAGAAAATATTTCACATAACTCCGTTTTAAGAGTTAGATCACAACCTTGGAAATCTTCAAATGTCTTGGCATATTTTCCTCTCACAACCGTGAGAATGTATCCTTTTCTAGAATTAATCGATCTCTTCATTTGACCTGCACTTACAAGACTAGCACTGATTTTGGCGCGATGTGCTTTAACAATGTATTCCACCTCATCTTTCGTGAGATCATACTTGTTTTCATGGTGAAAGAAAATTGCCTTCTTGTCATACGAATACAGAATCCCCAATACAATACCACACATATCCAAGGGTACAACATCAAGATCAACCTCATCAACTAGTTTGGATGCAATCACAAATATAGCTCTACATTACTTGGTTACACGTAGCAATTCTTTATCACACACCCAACCAAGCAACTATGGTTTTAGATGACACTTGATCTCTAATCCTAACTTGTTAACCAAGTATTTGGAAATAAAATTTACTTGTGAGCCTGGATCAAACAAGGTTTCCACTTTAGTATGTTTCATTCTGACTCTAATATGGAACAATTGAATTCCTTTTCGTTAATTAACAATATACTCATTTAAAGAAGTTTTACTTGCATGTGGTTCATAATTTTATTAGGATGAAGATAATGAGTACCCTACATGCCCACTTTTTTTATCAATGTCTTATCACCAAAATCAGATCCAAGGTCTTTGCTACGTTATTTCCACTGTCTTTTTCTTTTCCTTTCCACCAAATTCCTTTGGTTTCAACTCTGGATGCAATTTCCAATCATGTTCATCATCATGGCCTGTTATGAAACCATCTCAAGAAAATATAGAAAAGATAGATCAACGCCTTAGAATTCAGCCTCTTCAAGGGGGAAACCTCCTTTACATTACATAAATGAACAATTCTTGGATGATTGAAATGAAAAAACCTTCTTTCTATATATAGGAGTCCAAGGAGTCACAATCTAACCCAGCCGACCTAACGATAATAATATAAAGCCACAAAAATAACAATAGAGGGATGCTATGGGGCACAGTAATAACAATACGGGGACAATAGGGGCGCAACAATATTAATAAGGGATACAACTACAATAGTAATGGGGTAACCACTAGTATTATAGGGACCCAAAATGCCCCTCTCCTTCAAAAAAGTGTTGTCCTCAATGCTTGAGTAGTTTTGGATGCTTCTGTATAAAATTCTCATCCTCCCATGCAGAATCTTCAGCGGATAAGTTCTTCCACTTGATAAGATACTCCGAAATTGATCGATTTCGTAACTGTCGAGTTCTTGTTTCTGTGACTGCTTCTGGTTCCAATATAATTTTTCCTTCCTCGTCAAGTTCTGGCAATATTGTTTGAACTGGGAGCTTGTCGCTTATAACCTTCTTTAAACATGAAACATGGAACACTGGGTGCAATCGAGAAGCTGTAGGAAGCTCCAATTTGTATGCCATGGTACCAATCTTTTGCAACACCTTGTATGGACCATAATACTTTGGTGATAATTTATTATCCTTCTTAGCTTGCTTGAGGGACATTTTCTTATACGGTTGTAGTTGTAGGAATACACAATCACCTACATCAAAACTTCTTTTCCTACGATGTTGATCTGCCTGTTGTTTCATTTTATTCTGTGCCAACATGAGGTTATCCTTTAAAGTTGGATGACTTGTTGTTGATGTTCAATGTGATGTTCCAGTGCTTGAACCTTAGAATTTTCTCTTAAATATGATGTGATGCATGGTGGCTGATATCCATAAAGTGCTATAAATGGGGTCATTTTTGTTGTTGTATGGAAGGAAGTGTTATACCACCATTCAGCCAGAGGCAACCATTTGACCCATTGTGTCTGTTTATCAGATATAAAGCAATGAAAATATCCTTCCAAACATTTGTTTACTATCTCAGTTTGCCCATCAGATTGAGGATGATAAGATGAGCTATGAGCTAACTGAGTACCAAGACAAGAAAATAATTATGTCCAAAAATTTCTAGTGAAAGTGGGATCTCTCTCACTTACAATAATCTTTGGGTTTCCATGTAGCTTTTGAATTGTTTCCATAAATGCAGTAGAAATTGTACTGGCTTTAAATGGATGTGATAATGCACAAAAGTGTGCATACTTGGCAAGTCTGTCAACTACCACCATGATGACACTCTTTCCCTCAGACTTGGGTAAACCTATGATAAAATCCATTGAAACATCCTCCCAACGTTGGCTTGGAATGGATAAAGGTTGTAATAGACCCGGTGTCTTAATTGTTTCAACTTTATTTTGTTGGCAAACCAAACATTCCGCCACAAACTTTTGAATATCTGATTTAAGGCCCTCCCAAAAAAATCATTGTTAACCCTGTGGTAAGCTTTTAAAAATCCCGAGTGCCCTCCTAAGGGAGAAGTGTGCAATTCCATAAGAATCTTTTGTTTTAGCTGGGAATTCTTACAGAGGTATAAGCGATCTTTGTACCATAACAAATCATTTTGCCAGATAAATGTATCAGACGTACTGGACTCTTGTTGTAACTTTTGAATAAATGCCCACAATTCTTTGTCATTCTTCCATTCATCCCTTGCCTTGTTTATCCAATCTGGTTGGATAATAGAAATGGTGCACAACAATGCTTCCACATCCTCATCCTTTCTTGAGAGTGCATTTGCCACCACATTTTGCTTCCCTTTTTTGTAGATGATTTCAAAGTCATAACCCAACATCTTTGTGACCCAATTTTGTTTCTCTTCAGAGGATAATCTTTGTTCTAAAAAGTATTTAAGGCTATCATGATCCATTTTTACCTTGAAATGACTTCCCATTAGGTAGGGTCACCATTTCTTAAGTGCATGGAGTATTGCCAACATGTCCTTCTCATAAATAGCTTTGTGTAAAATATTTCCCTTTATTGGACGACTTTCAAAAGCAATGGGTCTTTCATCTTGCATTAAAACAGCACCAATTCCATTTCCTGAAGCATCAAATTTCACAATAAAGGTTTTTGTGAAGTCTGGTGTAGCTAAGACCAGTGCTTGGCACATTGCCTCTTTAAGATGCTCGAAGGCCTTTGTTGCATCTAGAGTCCATGAAAATGCATCTTTCTTCAATAATGTTGTTAGAGTTGCTGCGATTGACCCATAATTCTTAACAAACTTGTGATAATACCGTGTCAACCCGAGAAGTCCTTGCAGATGCTTTATGGATGTGGGTATTTTCCATTCCTTAATGGCTTTAATTTTGCTAGGGTCTACCTTAACTCCTTCATGAGATACAATATGACCCAGATATTCCCCCTCTTGTACTGCAAAGAAACATTTGGATCTTTTTGCATATAATTGTTTCTCCTCCAATAGTTGTAGCACCCTATCAACATGTTCAACATGATCCTTCCAAGACTTGTTGTAGATTAGTATATCATCAAAAAATAAGAACACAAATTTTCTAAGGAATGGTTTGAAAATGGAATTCATCAAACCTTGAAATGTTGAAGGTGCATTGGTAAGGCCAAAAGGCATGACCAAAAATTCATAATGACCCTCATGAGTTCTAAATGTTGTTTTCGGAATGTCTTCAGTATTCATTCTGATTTGATGATATCTTGAATGAAGATCCAACTTGGTGAAGTAAATTGATCCATGCAATTCATCAATAATTCATCAATGACAAGAATGGGAAACTTATCCTTAATAGTGAGCTTGTTCAGCTCCCTATAATCTGGACACATGCACCATGATCCATCCTTCTTGTGCACCAATACTACTGGAGCAGAGAAAGAACTTTGACTCAGATGAATTATACCGGCCTCTAGCATTTCTATAACCATACGTTCAATTTCACTCTTTTGGGCATAGGGATATTTGTACGACCTGATGTTTGGAGGAACACTTCATGGAATCAGATGAATAGCATGATCATGATCATGAATACGTGGGAGACCTTTAGGAGTCTTAAATACCTTGGAATGATTGTCCAAGTCTTTTTGGAGATCTGGAGAAATAGATGATTCCAATGTGGAAACATCTATCGAACATAATTGTGCAATTACACCTCTTTGTTCCTTTTTTAGAAGCTTTTTCATACCATTAGAGCTGATTATCTTTCCCGATTTCCATGCAATACCCCCTAATTCAACTTCCTTTCCTTCCACAGAAAATTTCATGAAAAGTTCTTGAAAGTTAAAAGCTATTGTACACAAGGATTGTATCCATTGGCTCCTAGTACAAGATCAACACCTCCCATTGGAATGGAAAGAATTGGGCTAGCTAATACATATTCTCCCATGGATAGCTTGATATTATGGCACTTTCTAGAGAAATTTATTGTTCCTCCATTTGCAACGATCACTTGAAACTCTGGTCCTGGATATAAGAAGCAATTCAATTCTTTTGCTACCTTACAATGAATAAAATTGTGGGTACTTCTTGAATCAATCAAAACTATTACCTTTTTCTTCTTGATTTGTCCTTCTATCTTGATGGTTTGAGGAGTGGTAATTCCCACCAATGCATTACAAGATATGGTTAGATTCATTTCTTCTTTATCTAGGCTTTGTTCCTGGAGTATATCCTCTTCTTTTGACCTTTCTTGCTCCTTTTCTTCTTTCTCTTCACAATCTATGTAGAATAATTTCTTCTCAGCACACTTATGACTTTTAGTGTATTTGCTATCACAATTGTAACAAAGCCCTTTTGCTCTTTTTCCTTCCAATTGTTGTGGTGTCAACCTTATAGGTTGTGGAAGACTAGGGGCAACAACACTTCCATCTTTATAGTTGTGAGTGGTATGCTTCATGGTTGCCATAATTTTGCTTTCCATTTTTCTTGCTAACCTGAATGCCTTTCTAATGAATCAGGTTCCCAAAGGCGAACATCATGTTGGATATTATCCTTTAAAGTCCCTATGAACACATCAATCCTATGCTCCTCTGGAATATTTTTTACCCTTATGTTCAATTTTTGGAACTCCTCAATGTGCTCCATTATTGAACCCTTTTGTTTGAGACTTATCAATTGGCTAAAAAAAGTGTTGCTTTTTGTATCCTCATAATGTGCTGTCAATTCTTCTGTAAAAGTTTCCCAAGTGATAATTTGTTTACGAAAGCAAAGCCATTGATACCATACAAACTAAATTGGTTCCAAATATAAAGTTGAAAAATTGCTCCATCTGTAATATCCATGTTGCGGGATCCTTGCCATCAAACTTCCTCATATCGATTTTTGGAATATGGTGGGTCTTCGATCCAACATTAGAGTCTATGGAATCATGATTAACATTTCTTTTATTCTCATCATGAGTTTCCTTTACTACCCTTTCACCAGTAGTTACCATTTCTTGTAGCAACTTATTCATATTTATCTTTAATTCTTCCATCTTATCATCCATGCCATCAATTTTAGTGTCCATGACATTCATCTTAGCTTCCATGCTATCCATATTAGCTTCTACACCTTTCTTTAAAAAATCCATCTTAGCTTCTACACCTTTCTTTAAACCATCCCTCTTAGCTTCTACATCTTTTCTTAAACCATCCATCTTAGATTCTGTTGCTTTTTGTGCAAGTGACACTTGTCGCACTTGGTCTCGTAATTTTGATATATCATGTTGCATTTCTTCCTGTTCTTCATGAGTCATGCTAGAGCTTTTAGGTTGCTTACTAGTTGTTTGAATTTTCTTTCCTCGGGGCATCAATTACTGATTCAAACTAATTTTTCAAACCAAGCTTATGCAAAAATTTTAAAAAAAAAAATACACACCTTTTTTCACTTTGTAAAAGCTTGATATTGAATCTAATGTATCTCTGCAATTTCAGATCATCCAGTTCTGAAATTATGACCTATAGTAGCCCTCTATGTCCTCATTCCAGTGCCACCAGTTTGATCCAAATTGGATTCTCCAAGGAAGAGTTATGCACAATCTCCCAAGATGACCTGATTATAGACTAGTTCGTTAGAGCAAACTTGTAGGACATGCCACGAGTCACTATTTCGACCTTTGGCTCTAAAAAATATATACAAGAAACTGCATTCCGTCCTCTTTCTGTACCTTCTTATGAAATTTCAATCTGATGCTCAGAGAGAAAGTTATGACGATTTTCCCTGGGTCACGTATTTGGAATGTAATTAAGGAGTCTACAAAAAGACCAACTTCCTCAAATCATATCTCTGCAAATATAGCGCGAAAACCTCGGAAATTCGGACTTGAGATTCAACACGATTTCTTATCAAATGGGTTTTTCTTTTAGATTCTGAAACATCGCAAAAAAATGGTTATAGCGAAAATTCCACAATGACCTATTTGGAGCAGTGAAACCCTAGAATCCAAAGCTCTGATACCAAATGTTATGAAACCATCTCAAGAAAAGATAGAAAAGATAGATCAACACCTTAGAATTTAGCCTCTCCGAGGGGGAAACCTCCTTTACATTACATAAATGAACAACTCTTGGATGATTCAAATGAAAAAACCTCCTTTCTATATATAGGAGTCTAAGGAGTCACAATATAACCCAGCTGACCTAACAATAATAATATAAAGCCACAAAAATAACAATAGAGGCATTCTATGGGGCACAGTAATAACAATATGTGGACAATAGGGGTGCAACAATATTAATAAGGGATACAAATACAATAGTAATGGGGTAATCACTAGTATTATAGGGACCCAACATGGCCTTCCTTCTTGCAACGTGTGAAAGATGGCCTCGCTACTTCCTTCTTCTTGGTTGTAGCTTCCTTCTTGTCCTTTCCCTTGCCTTTTCCTTTGAACATGTCGTTATGATGTTGAAATATGATTTCTTTGGTTGCTCTTATTTATCATTCTTGTCCCCGATTTCAAGGTGAATGGCCTTCAAACTGGCCGCATCAATAGAAGTAGGCTCAAGTAATAACAAAGAATGTCTGATGTAACTATGTAAAGCATGAATTCAATTTTTGTTTTCTAAACTATTCTTTGAATATTTATACATTTTAACCCTTTCCTTGCATTAAATATTTCTATTCGATTAAATCCTTTTGTCGTATCTCAAAGGATAACATTGATCTTCCAATGAAAAAACAAAATTGGATGAAGAAGAGAGGAGATTAATGAAGTTTTTGGTGCCTTTCTCCAACTTTCTCTCGCAGCATATGAGAGCATTCCCACTCAGTCGAAGAGATGCTAATTAGATATTTTCCTCATCTTCCTTAATCTGCTGAAGGTGGAAATAAACCTGACCTATCTAATCCAATTGTTTAGCTTCTATGTATTACATTCTCCATTATGTCGGAAAATCAAATTTTACAGCTAGCTTAAAAAACAACTTCATAGATGTATTCATATTATGCATGTTAGAGTGATTAGAAGAAGAATAAGAAGAAGAACTATCACTAGAAGATGGAGAGGGAGGAGGTTCTTCACCTATACCTCCATGATTTAATGATGTAAGTCATCTATCTCTTTCTTCTTAGGCTTGATTGTCTTCTCATACTCTACAAATAGCTTGCCAACTTTCTTTAACATGATGAAGAAAGCCTTGTGATAATTTCACTCTTCCTCCATTCAATCTTTCTCATATGTTATATTCTATCTTCATGGTGCATGACCCACTTCGGGATCAAAAGACTTAAGCTTTACTTCACCTCTTTGGAGCTTTTTCTTGGTTAGCATTCTCTTAGGAAGCTCGCATCAAGATGATCTGCTCTGATACCAAAATTGATCCATATATTTTTAACTTCAAAGATGCATTGAAAATTGCATATAAAAGATCATAATAACCAAGTAACTTAAACCACACGAAAATAAGTGAAAATCATAAGCAATATGAGATGAAAGACACAACGAAATGATTACAGAGTTTAACCAATGTGGGCTATGTCTTTGAGCTTTGCTCAAAAGTGGGGAGGCATTATTTCAGTAAGTGGAATCAAAGAAACCAGTTACATCAAAATTTACAGAAATGACCCTGATACCTCCAATCTGGATGATGGCCAGAAAATGGAGAGCTCATCTAGAGAAACATACCACATGGATCGATTCCTTGCACAAAAACAGGCAAAACCGACTATACACTTTCCCAATTCTGACAATGGCACCTATGGCCCTCTAAGGGTCCGCACCGTTCGCCAGTGTGGTCAAATGGAAAATGAGAAGGTTTAAGTAATATTGTGGTGGTGTTAATTTTAGTGTCAGTATTTGGCCCGTTAGCAAGTTTCAATCGATAATGTGGGGGTGAGATGGGTTCAAAACCTACCCACTCCAATTCTATACATAGTTACGTTATATATTTAAACATCAATTCTACAGTTGATTACAATCCTAGCGAATTTAACACTATCAGAGTACCATTGGTAGTCAACGAAGGTGTGGGTGGGGACTCCGTTGCATGCGGCCCCAACCCATTATACATTATCTACAATATATGTGTATTAGTTTTGGGGGTTAGGTAGGTCTGCCGAGGGTAGCCCGCCCACCCCATTTTGAATACAATATGTAACGGACCGTTGGGGGGTGGCGGGAGTGGCAACCTACTCCCCCCCCACCAAATGCACACACACAAACACACACACACACACACACACACACACACACACACACATATATATTATTTTATTTTTCATAAAACCAATGGCTACTGTTTATCCGCCAGAAAATAAGGGTTATTAGGAAAATTAAGTAGGTGAGAAATCCAACTATTTTGACTATCAGATTTCGTGCATCGGGATTCTTTCAATTTGTTTCCTCGTTAAGACTGTCACTTGGCCCAGTTTGACTAGAACTTTGACCAGCTATAACTTGAGCATACGAACTTGGCTTTGAGTGTCGTTCACATCGTCGGAATCAAGGTGATGAGAACTACGTTGTGGTATTGGTTTTACTTCCATCTAATGAATTTAATTTTTGAGTTATTTTCAAGGCCAGTTGTATTACTAGATCCTCTGAGATTAGTATGAGTTGTAGATCTTGATTCTATTAACAATGGTCTTTCCAAGTATCTTAGCTACCTGCTCTAGTGATAGAAAATTATTTTGTTTCGTTCCATAATTTTAACCAATTCTAGGGTTTGTTTGTGGTGATGCCTCCCATTCATTTTCCCCTGCAATCTACAACACCAAACAACATACAACCATAACACACATTATCCCAATTTTGGGCCTTAATGGATGTAGTAACCCTTCAAATTTAAAAGACCCACAATAAAACAACATGCAACCACTGGTGCTTCAAAAGAAATAGTGTATATATATATATATATACAATGGATAATGAAGTTTTTAGATGAAGTTCTTACCTATTGAAATAAAAAGTTCTAGAATATAGACAACAATCAGTAGAGTTTTACATGAATGTAGTGTCTGAAAATCCATATTAAATAGAGATATAGTCTTGAGACCTTCAATGTACCTCTAAACAACTACTCTTATTGGCTTAGAATGATCAATTCTTTCTTTCTTTGTGCACTACACCCATACCAACTTCTTTGTCTGAAATTTTCTTTTCAATCTGAGACCAAGATACTTCTAATCTAATCCACTAATAAGGATGAGTAAAGTCCCATACACTTTTCTCTAGAACAAGCCTTTTGTCTAAATCAACCATCTCTACATTGTCTAATAACATGAACCTTACTAAGTCTTTATGAGGATGCTATGACACTATACACACCACATGGCTATCTACCATGACTTGTTCTTTTACCTGGAACATATCGCACAACCATTGTATGTAGATATTCAACCACAAATATGATTTTCATAAAGTTCTCAAAAATGTTATGCTTATTGAAACCATGTGAGCTTTCCTGATGTTACAACATAGTAAGTTGAATATTTTTGTCATTGCAGGCCTCAGCACCAAATATCCCAAGGCTCCTAGACTACATACATCCTCTCTCCTTCAAATATTAAATATTTGAGCTTCATAATGATGGGTAAACCTAAGAATACAAGTTTATCTACTCCAACCTCTCCCCTCATCCAATATTTGAACCTTCATAATATGGAATTTGTATATGCATTTGAAACCAAAAAACCTGTAATCATTAGCCACATAACTTTTTGGACTAGGGTGCCTTATATTTTAACATTACCCTGGAAGACATGCTAGGTTAATTTAATGGATTGCACTCCCCTTAGCTATGGGGTTTCATTTTTCATTATCCATGTTTCTTGTGAGATGGCACCAATACCTATGGCTATGGCATTGCAATGTAATCAAAACATGAGTCAGCTCCATGTGCACGGTGCTGGAACCGCCAACATGTGAGGGGATATCTTGGGTAAGAATTCCCAATTAGACCTCAGACCATTTGGTGTAGGAGTCCCAGCGGTGGGTCATACATTAACGCCTTGACCGCGATTTCACACAGAGGCAAGTAAAATAAATTTGTTGGTAGCAAGGGTGTGACATATGCAGTGAGCCAAGGAAGGTGTATGAGAGGTTCTAACACACGGGGGTTGAGATAAGTGCACCCCTTAGAAACCTCTGATAGCATGGAGTTAAGAAGGGAACACACGAGCAAAGATGCATCACAACATGGAAGGCATGTTATCTAGTAATCCAAAGTCATGGTTAAACCAACAACACATGTCAGAAGGATTCATAGATACATACACAGAAATCTATACATGCATGCATAAGGAAACATATACATATATCATTTAAGTCAACTAGATAGCATAGAATAGAATACAACATATGCATGAAACGTGTTGGCTCTTGTTATATTAATAAGTGTATGTTACAGTCATACAATACATCCATGTCCAACCACTAGTTCTGACAACAGAACGTTATGGGCGCAACCACTTGCTCCTCCAAAGAGATGTACTAGCTCTGTGGAGTTGATAAGCCAAGGCTCATTACAATACTATCCAAGCTTTCTCTAAGATAGTCCTATCGGAAGCTTGGCTGACTAAAAGCCTCTACAATGAATTAAGAAGGACTATTTATAGCAAAGGGTGGGGTGACCCTTGACATTCTCCTTTGTGACAGTTCATCTACCCTCATGACTCTTCATCTACTCTATGAAGGTTACATCCAACTATTGACACTTAAACTTACACTTGAAAAGACGTTACAATACAATGCACATGTACCCATGTGAGACAAAATTGCTTGAGCAAGTGATGTTATACATCACTATGACTCAGACAACTCTTGGAAGACCAACTCTTCAACATCTTCATGGTGGTTGACAGTAGTGTACTGATGCCAATATCGAAAGTCTCTGATGGTGTCCGTGTGCTCCAAGGTGACATATTTTTGGAACCTGACTCTTGCCTCCATAACATCCAGGTACACTGCTCAGGATCATCTATGCAACTCATTTGAAAGCATTCACATCGTTGTCTTCAATGTAGACGGTCCAACAACATACATGTGTATGTTGTCTACACTGATAGGAAAGTCTGGGTTGGTGGCAATGCACATCAACTGGTCAAAGTATGAGTCAAGCTCTAGTCAAACCTGTACCTTTGTCTTCACTTGGGTGAGAGTCCCAATATATAGGATCGCATCGATGCACACCACAACATCCATACTCTTGAATACACGTGCATGTGAAGCATGTATAGTAGTGATGAGCTACGGGAGCTATTCATAGTTTCGGATCTAACTCTGGATACATGTCATAGGCTCAAACGCTTTGGGCTTCATCATCTTATGTAAGTGAAGTGGCGCTCCCTTGTATCTCATCTTCCATGTTTTCATGTAATCAACAACAACATGCACGTTCGCTAAGATATGTGCTCTTCTAACACATCGTTGTTGCCATATGTTGAGATGGACGACTTCCTTGTGCATGGTACCAAACTTGGGATACAATGCCCACATGACTATGCTAAGGGACAACACTTCATCTAGTATTTCCTTCTTTAGTTCTTCTTGGGCGGATGCTGTAACCAACTCTCCTCATTGCTTGGCCATCTATAGTTCCTTAGCCATTCACTCATTCTCATCTATCAGAATGTGAACACTTGAGCTAGTGGCTTCGGCATACACTCTGGTAGCACCGACCAAGGCTTCTAGATGTTTGCACATGTCAGACACGATCACTCGTTCCTCAAATTGTGCAGGAGATGTATGATCTTCCAGAGTTGACACACTGCGAGATTTCACAACTCTATGTTGAGATTCATCGAATGAGATGTTGTCCATCTCTCCTTCGGGATGATCTCCAAGGATCTCAGTGTCTCCTTGGTCACTTGGGACTTGCTCTTCTTTTGGACACGGTGAAGTTGGTGGATTGACCTCTTGGTGGTGAGGCATGAGGTCGATGTCTTGCTCTACGTCCTATTGCTCCATGTCCATATCCATCCGTTCAAGCGCTCACTCTATCTCCTGAGTGAAGTCCTACTCCTGCAATGGTTCACCCTACTGGCATGATGCCAGCTACTCTGATGAATCCACTACTTGTACGGGCACTGTTTTATTCGTCTGCACATGTTGTGCTCCGTACTACTGTGCTTGTTGTTGCTGTGCTTCCCTCTCGTGTTTGCGTAAATCTTGTTCCTTACGAAGTTTTTTCTTCAACTCATGCAACTCCTCTGTTTCCTCCATTCTCCACTTCTCCCTATACCTTTGGACAATTCACTTATCGTGATGTCTCCTCTTCGCCTCTATAGCCATAGCTTCTTTCTCTACAACTAGATCTACTCAGAACTTGAATCTTTTCTCTTCCTCCATGTGATCGACAATATTCCTCTTTCCCTTGTCGCGTACTGGTATCTTCACCTCTAGTGCTGCCGCTGCTTCTGGTGCTCTCCAATGCTACCTCACGTTGCTTTGCTAACCACATCATAGTGAAGCCAACCTGTTCATTGGGTCTAGAGAAGCTGTAGCAATATCTCCATGGGTCCTCCACCACCCAATGAAATTCCCCATGGATTGAGTTGAATTGTACTCTTATGCAGTGATTTTTCACAAGACAATGTGGGTCATACGGATTTTAACTTCAGAGGTCGAATGGATACTTCCTCATCTACTCTGCTTCGATATCCACATGCTTGAAACTTCGGATCTCATATAACCTAATGCATAGCAGAAGGGCAGGGCAAGGTGCCTTCTTCTTTTCATGCAACCTAGCTATCAATCCTGCCGAGATGTAATATGCTACTTCTTGCATGATAAGCAAGTCCAAGGAAAACTTCAGTAGAACATGTAGAGTCTTCTCCACACTGTACATTCGTATGAAGGTGCCAAATGGTGAGGCATACCAATTAGATATGTCTTTTAGTGCCTCCATTGCTACCTTCAACCAGGCAAAATTTGAAGGATTGAAATCTATCTTAAAGTTTAGAAACCTTGGCAAATCCCACCAGTCCATAATATGCAATCTGTAAAATGTTTGGAAATATTTTTGTAAATATATTCAAATTTCCAATAATTTTATATAGTTTCTATACAATTTTTTGGTGATTTTTTGGGTAAAATAATTTCATACTATAAAATCTGGATGAAAAATTTTTAGAAAAAAATGGAAATTACTGAATTTTTTTTTAGAAAGAGTATAGAAAATTCACCAACCTGTGAATATTAGCCTCTAAAATTTTCCCCACCTTTGACATCCACTGTGGAACATGTTCCAATATCATCTTGCAAACTGGGGTGACAAAATGATCAGACAGCCGTGTGATAACTCCTCTGAAGCTGCATTCAAACAACAACTTACAATAAGTGTTCACAACAATCTCCACCAGTGACCATGCCCATTTCAAGCCCGGGAACTCATGTCAGGCACAGATTCCATCCAAGATTTAGACAAACATGTAGATTTCTTCTTGCATACCTTCAGGTGACTGTCGAGCCCTTGCTACCCATTACTTCAGTTAATGACCCAACATGCTGGACCAGTTATATGGATTTCCTTATCTGGCTAGTTGGTCCAGTGCAATCGCCCAACTCTGTGGGTAGGTTTCTGTGCTTTCTTGGCCATACAGTCGACATGCAAAGATCACCAAGTATTGATATGCCTTCAACAGTATCTTCATCTTGTAGATCTGGTTGGGTGTCATCCTAAATCTAGCCGGCTCCTTTACCCAGTTCTTCAAGATTTTTCTGGAGTTGGCACTGTTGCTAGGTAAGTTGAAGGGAGTCTCCATGATAGTCATGGGCTCTAACATGTAATACATCTCATCATAATCTGATGCCTAAAAGGTTGAAATCTTCGTCCCACTAACATTTGTCAAGGTTATCATCTTAGGATCAGTGTGCAAGAAAATCCAATGTATCATGTCCTCGCATTGGAACACAGGGTATCTCCATGCAATCCGATACAAGCCAGACTTGTGAATGTTCACATATACCTAGAAATCTTTGAGGTTTTCCGCAAAAGTTCTTGCAAATGCATCATTGACCTCTTGCCATTTCAACTTGATGTCGTTGTCTAGAATCAGGTTGGTATCTTCATAGATCTGTAGACTTGTGGACACTCACTCAACTGCTTCTCTAGTCGCACTTCCGTCAGTTTCGTTTGGTCCTGCTCTCCTCAAGGCCATTGATCTTATACTGCTAAGAGGCGAATGGACACCCACTAGATCTAGAGACAAAGTGACATGCATGGCAAGAAATATATCAGCAAAAACCAAAGCAAATTGGAGGAATGACATAACACATACCTCGAGATTGATAGGTGAATATTGCATAATTTATTTTGGGAGGCTGAGTGATTGGCTTCCACAACTGTGCAAAAGGAAGTCTAGGCTATCTTGGAGGCCAGACTAGCTATTGGATTTGCGCAATGTACAATCGAGGCTGACTGTTGACTTTTCGAATTGAGTAATGCGCAATTTAAGCTAGAAATAGTTGAAGGCTAAGTGACTGCATTATGCAATTTTTTGGGCCAACAGTCACTGTCCCTTAGGATTGTGCAAATTAGGCCTAGGAAACAGCTACTCGGTATAAATGCACATTTATGGAGAGGAAGGTAGAGCCTCTTCTCTCAGGATTGCGCAATGTTGTCTTGGTGAGGCAGAGTTCAGGCCAAGGCTACCTAGACCCGTTGATGGGAAAATGAAAGAAAATGTGAAAGTGAATGCATGGCGATACTGAGTGTAAGAAGAAGTGATTGATTGTGAATGCGAAAATTGAATGAAAGATTCAAAAAAGAGAAAAACATGTATGTGGGTGAAGTGAGTCATCGAATTGACGACTGTTCGTATAAAACAGTTTCATGCATGAGATAGCAGTGAGATGGTAACGAAAACTAAAACGTTTCTGGTACAAGCTAGTATCCATGTAAACAACAACAAGCATTCAAAGAAATCAAGCAAACAAAACTCACACAAGCGAAAACACAAAACGTGACAGAAATGTTGAAGAAGACAAATTGAGACCACTTACCCATGAATAGTTGAGCCAGATGTGTTAAAGAGTCCTATATGTAATGTGAGGTGTTAGAGCTCCAATATTGATGTGAATGAATGAGCTCTGATACATTGAATAAATAAGTTTAGGCTCACGACATGCATGCCATAGATCTAGGAAAAAGTGACACGTGGAGGAAATATTCTAAAACAATCTTTTTAGGTAACCTCCAGCTTCAAAAAATTCTCCCTAAAATCATGGGATGCCTTTTTGCGTGTTTCTTTTTGTTTTCTGGGAAAAATCAACCCATGCATGCAAGTTAAGTTTCCTTGGTCCCAGGTGGAACTGGTCAAACCAAATGTACGTGCAAGAGCTTGTTGAATTACTGGGACAAAATACGCATTTATGGAAGGGAGCTGGGCTAACTGCCCAGGATATTTGTGCAATTTCTCGGCAGAGCAGCTGATTGCTTCCCAGGATTGCGCAATTCTTGGGTTGAGCAGCCCTGCTGGGAGGAATTGCACAATTTTCTAGATGATGGTTGACTGGCATAATTGTGAAATTCTATAGCCTAACAGGCTGCCACACTGAATTGTGCAATTTTTGGAGGGAAGATTGGTTACCCTCCAAAATTGGGCAATTTCTTGAGGGAGCTGCTCAGCCTGCAGCTGGACTAAATCCAGAGAAACAACCTGTGAGGGGAATGCATCAAGCTCTGACAGACAAGCTACCTTTCTGCAAGAAAATCATTGGAGCTTCTGTACTTGACGTAGAAAGACATGCTGCTATGAAAGGTTGGAAGGGAGGCTCCAAAACAAAGCTAAGGAAAAATTTTGGAGGGTGTTTTTAGTTGCTACAACACTCCCATTTATTGCAACAAAACATTCGATTGTTTTCAAACATATATTTTGTTGTCAATTACTCCTATAAGGAAACCAAAATGAGGAGCTTTCATAAATGTTTTAATAAAATGAAAATAAGGTCGAAGAAGTGCCTTATTTCTACTTTACAAAATGGAGCACAACCAATGACATAAAGCTTTCCTTGCAAGACTGTTTTTGCAGCACCCAAAATTACTTTCCCTCGAGTTAGAGCTCAAACATAGGGTATTAGAAGAAGCACCTACTACCTATATTTATGTAGATTTAGTTCATGCCATTGGCTATAACTACCAATAAATTTCCATCTTTTTCTATCTGCCCGACTCCTCTCAAAGTGTAGTGATGTTCTAATATTTAAATAAAGCCAATCCTCTCTAAGAACTCACAACTATCATCATGGGATTGTACATGCCCCCATTCATCCAACCTCTATTTCTTTGCGGTACTCTTTTCCTATTTTGGAAAGTGCCAGTGGATGTAATTGATAGAATTTGACACCTTTGTGAGAACTTCATTCCATATTAAACATTTTCTGAAGTTCCCTAATGATATAAGCACACGTAGCCACAGTTTATATGAGGATTTTCCTTCGATGTAAAATTAAGGTTTCGGATTGATATTCAGGAGTATAATTAAACATATTTTGTGAATGCTTATGTTAGGCATGGTATACTTAGATTAGCCCTTTTCCAAGGGTTTATCCATTAAACTTTTCTTGCATTAAAATTCATGTTTAAGTTACACTATGAAAGATGCTTATGACAAAACATATCATATAATCCATCCTCTAGGTAAGATCTTCAATGTGTGCACTATTTTCAAAAAGCAAAAATAAAGCTTAATAGTGATGGGTAAACTTCAACATATAATACTGCTAATGTGACACCCAAAATTACTTTCCCTCCAGTCAAAGCTCGATCATAGTGTATTGGAGGAAGTGGGTAGCACCTATATTTCTGTGGATCTAGTGCATGCCACTTGTTGTAACTACCAATAAATTTTCGTAAGTTGCCATGTTTTTCTTTTAAATTGGCTCCTCTCATCCAAGTGTGGTAACATTCCAATATTAAAATTAAGCCAGTCCTTAGAGTAGCCAAGTAGGTTTTGTTTCTCCAAGAGCACGAAACTATCAATTTAATGGCATCATGCTCTACATACATCACGAAGACTAGAGTGATAGAAATGAGGAACCCTTGCTAGACATTGTAACCCTAAATCATCTGGAAATCATGGAAAAATGCATAAGCCATTTCCTTCAACTCTGAGTTCTACGTATTACAAAATTTAGTGCTCCTTGTTGGGAGATTTTCCAAGTTTGCAATGTGGCCACCAATTAAATAATGAACCTGAAAAACTATGAAAGTATAGGGTTACCAAGCATCCTAATGAAGAATAAATTATATATAGAACTTACAATATGAGTCACCCTAAATTGTTACATGTGCCTTGGAATCAAAGGCAGTTGGAACCCTCTAAAACATTATGTGGAAAACCTAAAGCAAATAATTAATATCACTCTGCAACAAATGCCTAAGATACAATACAAAATTCAAAAATAAATCTTGATTCTTACCTGCCGAGAGGATTCAAACCACAGTGACAGAGCTCAAGTGAGACCAATGATGAGCCAAAAAGAAAAACAAGAATTGTTGTGGCGAGGGTTTCAAAACCCTTCTTTCAAACTCCCTTCTTCTCATCGAAGGGTTGATAATCTCCCAATCGTCTAACATATAATCTAATGGTGCAAAGTTATGACAGGTAGTGGAGAGTGCTGTCCTTCTCATAGGGGATGCCTTACGACATAATAATCATCAAAAAACTTTATTTTAAGTTATTATTGTTACTCCTAATTATACATATAGGCAAGTCTATTTCGGAATAGATTATTTGGAATTTTAATTTGATTGTCGTGTTAAGTTTCCATAAGGAAATCAATATTTGCATTAATAAAATAATGTTACAAATAAATATGTGAAGTGTTGTCTCAAAATAGAGAAAATATCTTGGACACATAATTTGTTGGTTGAGAGAATATCTCAACCACACACAAATCTAGGAAACAAAATAGGAACAAACTCCTCTAGATAGAAAGAATCACAACTGAGACAAGTAGGAATTACATATTTGAACACACCCCCTTAATAAGTACATGTCTTGATATCAATCTTCAAATTCTAGTTGTGGTCAAACATAACAAAAGAATATGTTGATGTCCATATAAAGGAGAAACCATCCACCAAAATGCATGGGTGACAACCACTGCAACCGCCAGTGTACTAGTATGCCCTTTGCATACATGGTTTTGTCAACCATTATAACTACATAAATGTACCTGTACCTATAAATCCCCCTCCAATATCATCATCATGGGTTTTATCGAATTACCCGTAACCATGCTGTGGGTTTTATCGGATCACCCTCAACCATGCCACTAAGGGCTCTCAACCACCATAGCTCAACTCATCCATGAAGGCTCTAGTTAGCCACAAAGGCTCAACACAACCACTAAGGCTCTCTAGCCACTCTCAGCCACAAATCTTCCACTAAGGCACTTAAGCCACTCTAGGCCACAAACTTTCCACTAGGGCACTCTAGCCACTCTGGGATACAACCCTGCCACTAGGGCACTCCAGACACTAAGGCTCACTAAAGACTGAACTCAACTAGGTTGATGGTTTTCTTCGCTCACCGTGAACAATGCCAAGGGTTTTGGTGGTTGACCCTAAACCATGTCTATAGGAATCCCTATCCACTTCACTCTTACATGTGGTTTCTATCTTACCACAAACCAACGCAGCACAATGGTTTCCGACTGAGCACAAACCTGCAATTACAAAGTGGTTTTAAGATTACCACGAAATTTATGGGGATACACATGCCTCATGAGGCTTACATTTCACACTCCATCTCATGGAGTTACTAAGTACATATTTTACAAGGACCACTACAAAACATCCTAGACTTCTTGACTAATAAATGTGTGTGACATAATAGACCATCATCATGAGTCTATTCCACAAACTCACACACAAACTAGATTGTCCATCATCTTTTAATCTTTGATGCAGCTTCAACCACTATCCTCTCATCCCATCTTCACTATCATGTCTTCAGCATATCTGGTTGTTAATCGTTCCTGCAAATAAATTTCTCTATTGTTGGAATGGCCAGTTCCAACACAGACACAAATGTGTGACAATAGTTGGCCAAACTAAATGCCACTATATTCTTTTAACCAATATTACATCACCGACACAACACTTTCTAAAAAAATAAAATTTAAACAACGGGAAAATAATTCTATTTTGCATGCCATTATGCTGGGGGAGCATTGAGATACATTAACTAATGAAATGCTTAAATATGCTTTTGTTCTTCTCTTGTCTTCCATATGCACAGTTAGGCATCAGCATGAACACAGAAAAAGAAATTACCATCTTCACATTTTCTGTAAATTTCTCCGGCAGAATACCCCTAGCTATGGGAACATGCTTGCAAATAGACAAAAGTGTATAAAATTCAATATCTCACAAGAATTTTAGTAGCCAACCACAGGTTCTCTATCAGATTTATCACCACTAAGAGAAACGTTTGTGCTTTCGAAACTACACACGTCCAGGGGATCGCCTCTTCAGGTTTCGACATTCATGTGGTTGAGATCAAAATTCAATCCGAAACTAGAAATGAATCCTAAGATCCATTTTCTTCGTTGTCCGATGCAAAACCAACAACATTGAGAAATAAATAAGTCTGGTTGAAAGGATTGATATCAGATTTCCTACAGCATATCCAAAGTGCAGATGAAGAGACACAAGAAGATTGGATCTGATAAAATGTATCCAAAAGCCTTGCAATTATGGAAACCCTCAGATCCAACACGACAGAAACTGTAACAACACCTCCACCTCACGACTGTGGCTGACAATGGCTCTAAACAACGAGCCCCTCATGCGATGAGTCAACAAAAATACACAACACAAATTACTATTCTTTGTTAATATGACACTACTGAATAATGACGTATCACAAATTTGACATCCCAATTTGTTTTCAGATCAGAACCACGGCTGAATTAAGCAACCAGGACATGATTTGAGTCTGTAATATTCATCGTCGACATCAAGTCAAAGACGCTCCTAGACGCATGGGTAAGCCGACACCTGACACCGGCTTGAAACTACTAAAATACCCAATGCCGACTGACTTAGGCTGCCTCGAAAGGCTTCACAAATGGAGAAATCGACTAATTTGAGTTTGTCATCCTTGATGGCAATTGCACCGACGCAGGCATCGTGAACATTGGAATTGGAGTCCTTTAGGCGACAGACAACATTTCCCACCATTCTTGATAGGTGGGGTGACAACTACTCACTGTGGGAATTGGCCATCGTGGCAAATAGCTTCACGCATTCTTTCCTCATGTTGCTCTTCTGCTACGAGTCAGTGTCATAAAGACACGACAAGAAGGGGAAAATCCATGTGAATTCAAACTCCGAGAAATGCTCTCGAGCTCTTCTAAAGAAATCATGTATGTGTCTCGATCTGATAACCCTTTAACTGCTCTCATTACTCACTATTTGAGCAAGTACGTTGCTTGTTGGTGGTGCACCTGCTTTGCAATGCTGATGGTTCTGTCTAATCGTGTCAACGCCATTTTTTCGCTACATGGACTCAGTCTCCATTAGATTCGACACTGATAGAATGATAGACAGTGAAACAAACATTCATAAAACCATTTATTTCCCTTAGATTGTCGCTACATGGACAAACAAACATTCATAAAACCATTTATTTCCCTTAGATTGTCGCTACATGGACTAAGTTTCCATCCAATTCAACACTAATAGAATGATAGACAGAAAAACAAACATTCATAAAACCATTTATTTCTCTCAACTTAGGAGGGGTCAAGCCCTCAGGGGCTCTGATACCATGTTAGATTTTCATAAGGAAAATCTATATTCCATTAATCAAATAATGTTACAAATAAATATATGAAGTGTTGTCTCAAGATAGGAAAATTTTCTTGGACACACAATCTGTTGGTTGAGAGAATATCTCAACCACACAAATGTAGGAAACAAAATAGGAACAAACACCTCTAGATAGAAAGAATCACAACTGAAACAAGTAGGAATTACATTTTCCAACATATCGATAACTTTTAGGTGGATAGAAAGGATTTAACCTGCATAGAATATTCTTAGCAGTATATACAAATAAAAGGCTTATATTTATTTCCAAAGTAGTTATGTCTCTTTTGCCTTACAATTAAATTTATTAATGAAACAAAAAACATATAAACAAGTTTCATATGAATTAATTGTGTTTTTTTCTGGCATGTGGTATTGATAGTCCATGATATTGGCCCATTGTGTTGTAACAAAACTTATTTATAGATGAATCTCGATGATAATGCTGGGTGAATATTTACAATTAAGAATCTTACGACATGATTTTTCAAGACATATAAATATTTAAACTATTTATCAACATTTTTATATTTAATAATAATAATAATTTTAAATAAATCTATAACTTAGTTATTTTTTATGATTTTTATAATTTTGGCAACTTGAGATATACAATGAAGTATTTTGATGCTTACTAGATTGAGGTCATTTACCATCCATTTAATTTATATAGTTGAGCTAGTTATAAAAAGAATTAATATATATATATATATATATATAACAATATTTTTAACGATGAGATTCACTCCCATTATACTATGGAGTAAATAGCTTTTATTAGAATTCTATATCCTAATATAAAAACTTATCAATATCACAATCTCAAAAATAATTTATTTCATATGCCATATGATATTTTTCCAATTAATCAATTTAATTAAAAAAATAGCATAATTATTTGACAAATAAATATCAACCTTTAATTTGTGAATATATTCTAAAAATCTTATTAAAAATCGACACTCTTATAAAAAAACCTTCAGATGGCTGCAAACTCCAAGTGGTGCTCCCTTATAAAAAAATCCATTATTTCATTTTTAAGGTTCTACCCAAAAGAAATATTAAAATTGTGGTCAACCTCTCAAATCTCTTAATAAAATATTTAGTGCAACTAAAAGAAAAGCAAATATGATCCTATCTTAGGTTCACAGTCCGTGAGATTGCTTATTCTTGGGAAAAGTACTACATTGGTCAAATATGTAGACCCTTCAAAACTCTTCTTAAAGAGAATGTTGATATAAACCACCACGGATTATCAAAGTATGTGATAACTGAGTAATATTTTAATTCCAAGCCAGCAAAAAAAATTGGAGGAACATATGTTGTGCATAAATTTATTCACAAATCAATTTATCATTTACATTAAAAACCAAATTATAAGTCACATATATATAGTAATCATAAAATTCAAAAAAAAATTGAGACATCTATATCCCTATTTACTTAAACTAGCTATTAATTTTCATGTAACGAGCTATTTGTATTGTTCAGTATCTAAAAGCTCCTTAGCACTTGTTTGAATGGAATGTTCACCCCAACAACTAACGTTTTTACACATTTTGCATAAAAAGTTTTCAACAAGAAAATCTTCATTCACTTATAGAAGAAACTACTATTTATTTGATGTATGCCATGGTTTTCGATACCGATTACGCCCATGGATTTCGATATTTATTTATTTAGCGAGTTTTCGATGCATCTTTGATCCGATAATGATATTTGAGAAGAGTCGATTTCGCAATTTTAAATCGTTTTCAACACATGGTTTGGTAGGAATGCGTACCATTGCGTACCATCTTCAACTGTTTAAATGAAAATGAGTGTATCCAAATGGTGGAACTCCTCTACAATTTTATAAGCCGAACAAAATCCGAGATCTCCAGGATGGCCAGACAGCAGATAGGATCGATATTGATTGCATAATGTATTATGCATGACGAAAATCATATCCACAGAGCGGCCAATCATGCCAAAGATGACCTAGCTTACTGTCGGCCCCTTTCCTACTAATTTATAATTTTGGTATCTGTATTTTTTATTTTCACTTTACTATGTTCAAAGGGGCGGCCGCCATCAAACTCGTTTTGTTTTTTTTTGGAGTTTTTCATACGGAGCAACTTGGAAAACCATAAGAAATTAGGTATACCTGGCTTTCCTCGTCTTGGACGGGTACACAGATTAGATACATAATTTTTTATTGTCCCACTTACAAAGTGATATCGATCAGCTAGGCTGGCGTATCTAATCGGATTCCTGAAAATTCATTGTTTATTCTATTATGCTTTTTCACTATTCAATCTAGGAGACTAGAACCAGCATCTTTAAAGAGCTTCCTTCACGCAGAAACAGGCAATCGCCGAGTAATTGTGAGATTGATTTTCTGTCAGAGCGAAAGAATAAGCCTTGTCTGAAATTTTTGTCTGGCAAGTCTTTTATGCTACATTCCACAAGAGACTCTGCGCGATTTGGGCATTTTAGGATTAGTTAGGGAAGAATGGTTTTAGAGGTTTCCACCGATACGCTACGTCCTCAATCGGCCATTAGTACTCATATGAGTGAAAGCACGGTACTCATTCTTCTTGCGTTGCTCTGCACTGTCATATCTCTCATGGGGTTGGCTTCAATCATTCCATGGGACAAGATTTGGAGGTCATGCCACGATCATATGGCCACCAGACGGGCTAATACTGGAATGAAGGACAAATCCATAGAAGTTCTTCCCAGTATCATCTATGGCAAATCAATGCCACAACTTGCAACGGAGTGTGCTATTTGCTTGGCAGACTTCGTTGAAGGTGAAGGTGTGAGAGTGTTGCCGAGCTGCAACCATGGCTTCCACATGGAATGTGTCGACAAATGGCTTCGTTCTCACTCTTCCTGCCCTGTTTGTAGGCACTGTCTTCTTCCTGCCCCTATAAATGTGGCAGACCGCATTCAGCCCGCCAAACACAACGTTCGTGAAGTGCAGATTCATCAACCCGGAGAATCTCAGGAGACTAGCGAAATAATCGACTTAGAGTGTGGTGTTAAGCGATAGAAATGTCTTTTACACAGATGAATTATATGGAAGGGAATGGAGCATTAATGAAATTTTTTGGAGACGGCATTTTATCCAGAGTAAAGCTGCGATATGTTTCTTTCTGTGACCACACCTAACCTACTGTATCAGTATGCTATGATCAGGAAGAATATCTTTGTACAGAGGGACGAATACATAAACCCGTTGAATTTGTTGATGTTTAGCTCTATCTCTAACTATCTTAAATTTATTTCAGACCATTTGCTTAAAACGACTCTCCACATTAGCAGGATCAAAATATTTTAACCTTTGCTTAAATAACTTACATGTTTTCGGAGGAATTAAGAAAATCAAGTATGAATTAGTACCGAAGGTTTAAATGGCATAGTAGATTGTAACGTCTCATTTATTGCTTTTGAGGGAAATCGTTGTTACATATAATTGGTTAGGATCCATGATTTGAACTGAGTGCTTCCTGGTCTTTGTTCATAGAGGTGAATAATAGGCAAAATTTGTGAAGGCATGTTGACAAAGCTTAAATAACTCAATCACTAATTTGATATAACAAAGGGCATGGGACGCAACTTATATCTACACTGGAAAGGATTCCTCAACATCCTTTGCAGATCGATAGAGGTCACGTTTGTGGAAACTATGATGGTAAAACTCAGTTTACCATAGAAATCTCTCGTATTGTATCACGATAATGTACTGAATTGGATGGCTCAAGGCTTGTTAGTAGGAAAATATTAATGCATGCCACATCAATTAACATATATATATATATGAATTTAATAGAACTAACAACATGATTTTATATATATATAATCTTTATCCATGGCCTTGCAAGCGTTCATGGAGGCAAGGAAGAGATGCAATCATCAAAAGGAAAAAGCAATGAGATATGGTGATCATCGGGGTGTCAATCGAAGCTAGACTGGTCACGCAACCATGGAGAGTTACAATGTGAATCTCTACCCTTTACTGATTGATCTCACCGCTCCGGGCAAGCAACCATGGAGAGTTACAATGTGAATCTCTACCCTTTAGTGATTGATCTCACCTCTCCGGGCAAGAAATAATTGTGAATAATGAAACATATTATAAAGATTAGTAAATAATGAAACCAACCATATGTTGGAAAATTAATCTCAACGACCGCTTTAATTAGACGACAACAACCATACGTCTGGTACATCTTAACTGTAGGTTTTGGATTTTGTTTTCAGCCTAAAAGACAAAAGTTCTAAGGAGTACAAGTTCCCTATTCCTCAACACGACCATTCCGCGACACACATCAAGTACTTAATAGAAAATGGAAATTTAATGAAGGATTGGTAAATGTATGCTCAAACAGTTACTCTTCCCCCATTCCTCAACACAACCACTCCGCGACACACATCAAACATATAAGAGAAAATAGAAATTTAATGAAGGATTGGTAAATGTATCGTCAAACATTTACTTCATTTTGTATCTGGTATGTTAATGATTTGCTCTGTTATGTATTAGTGAGTCAAAGTTATATGTTTTAATATACATGTGTAGAGGTCTCTAGCATAGTCGAAAGAGTAAGTATGAAAATTCTAAGAGGTGAAGAGGAGAAAATTGTGGAGCAAATATTGGTGGATGGGTGAAAACAGGGTCTTACAGAGTTTTACAGAGAGTTACTCCTCAGCCCCTCATGTATTAATGAGTCAAAGTTATATGTTTTAATATACATGTGTAAAGGTCTTTAGCAGAGTTACTCCTCAGCCCCTCATGTATTAATGAGTCAAAGTTATATGTTTTAATATACATGTGTAAAGGTCTTTAGCATAGTAGAGACGGTGTAAGTATGAGAAGTCTGAGAGGTCAAGAGGAGAAAATCATGGAGCATATATTGGTGGGCGGGTGAAAACAAGTTCTTATGGAGTTGTACAAAGAGTTACTCCTCAACCCCTAGTGAAGCATAAATCACAGTGAGAGATTTTGTTTACTTGCTGAAGGAGTCGCAAGTTCTTGTGTAGTTTTACAAAGAATTACTCCTCAACCCGTAGTGAAGCATAAATCACAATGAGATATTTTATTTACTCTGTCTTTTTGTGCGTTAATTTTCTGTCTTTTCAAAGCCTCTGTCAAGTTGGGATTTGTTCGCCGCAATTGAATATTTGATCTCCTCATTTGTTGAGGGAGACTCCTCGCCTCTGTTCATTCAAATTTCTTTCACCATAGATATAATAGAAAATAAACTATCCACACAAAGGAAAATGAACTAAAGTCTAATGGTTATGTTGACCTACACTATAGAGAAATGTGAAAGATTAAGGCAGAGGAGTCTTCCTGAAGACTTCTGTTGAGCTACATTATTGAGAAATGTGGAATATTAAGGCAGAGGATGAAGACTTTAGTTGTGGACATTAAATCACACAACTGATTTCCACAACAAAACAAAGCTAAAAAGTCATAAATTTAAAGCACAACAGAATAGAGTAAAAATGGAGCAACACAATAAAAAATTGTCTTATAATTTTAATACATGAAATACATTCATATGGAGATTATGGCTCGTTCACTAAGTGTGATTTACACTTCACGAGGGTTTCCGGAGTAACTCTCTGTAAAATGTTGTAACAAACTGTTTTTATGCAACCACCTCAAATTTCAGGATTTTCTCTCCAAAACTTCTCAGTCTTACCTCCCCTATATAGAAAATGACTTCTACATACATGTATATTAAAAACATACATTTCAACACATTAATTCATGACAAAGTTAAAGTATTAAGACATTGTATGGGTGCTTGTACAAAATATAGGTTTTTTAAGCTTGCATATGTTGCATAGTACATATATTAGTTGCAGAATAAATGTTTGACCATATGTATTTACGAAACCTACATTAAATTCACATTCAATTCTTAATTATCTTATGTGTAGTGGAATGGTTTGATGTGTTGCTGAATGAGGAATTTGTACTCTTGCTCAGAACTTCATTTAATCTATGTCCTTTAGCATGCAAACAAAAATCTGCAACATGTAAACAAAATCTACTTGGTTGATCTACATGTGTACAACATGTATGGTTGTTGTCATTGTATTTAACACCATTGTTGGGATTAATTTTCCATTGCTCCCCCTTAATCACAACTACCACCATTTACTATTCCCAAACAGTCTCTCAGATAGAAAAAAATTTCAAGTGCCAATGACTTTGTGAAGATGTTTGTAAATTGTTCCTGTGACCTGTAGCGCTACAACACAATTTCAACATTGTTAATCAATTCTCTAATAAAATGAAATTTAGCGTCAATGTGCCTGGTTCTCTTGTGAAATCAGAATTCTTTGATAGTGCAATTATGGAATTGTTGTCATAGAAAATAGTTGTTGTTCCCTCTTGTTCATAGCATAAATCCCTCAACATTCTTCTCATCCAAACTTCTTTACATGTTGTTGATATTGTGGTCACATATTCACCTTCTATCGTTGACAGTGACACTATTGGCTACTTCTTTGAGGCCCGTGAAATGGCTCCTAAACCTAAATGAAAAACATGTGATGACGTGCTCTTTCTATCATCAACACTTCCTACCCAATCACTGCTAGTGTAACCAACTAGCCTAAAATAATTTGTAGCGTTGTTCAAAATGCCATACTCCTTTATCCCATTGACATACTTTAAAATCCTTTTGGCCACTTGCGAATGCGTCTCCTTGGTTGTCACCATGAACCTTGACAAGAAGCTTACTACATAAATTATATCAAGGCTAGTTGTTGTCAAATAAATCAAGCTCCCCACCATACTTTTGTATAATGTCGAATTGACACTGTTGATGCAATCTTCTTTGCTCAACTTCAACTCCATGATAGTTGGATTTGGTGTGGGGTTGTTGTTTTTCGTATTAAACCTCTCCAAGATGTTTACTACATACTTTTCTAGCGAAATAAAAATATCATTTTTTGTTTGATTAACTTCTATGCCCAAAAAATACCTTAACAACCCTGAATGAGTCATTTCAATCTCACTTTTCATGACTTCTTTGAAATCAGCAATGAGGAAATCATCACTACCTCTAAAAATCAAATCATCTAGATATAATCTAGCAATAAGTAGCTTAACATTACTCTCTTTAATGTATAGAGTAGGCTCACCATCAATGCTTGCTTCAACTCATAAAGAGCTTTCCTCAACCTATACACCTTGTCTTCTTGGCCTTCTATTTCATAACCAGGTGGTTGCATGACATATACTTCCTCTTTCATAACTTCATTCAAGAACATTGATTTTATGTCCATTTGATACGGTTTCCATTTATGTTTCATAGAAATCAACAACATTGTATACATTGTCTCCATCCTCATGATTGGCATGAATGTCTCTGCATAATCTCTTTCATTTTGTTACTTGTATCCTTTGACAACTAGCCTTTCTTTATGCCTTTCAATATTTCCTTTAGCATTGCTCCTTGTCTTATAGACCCACTTCACTGTAGTGACTTATTTTCCTTGTGGAAGGTCTCCTGACTCCCATGTGTCATTCTTTCTATTACTCTTATTTCTTCATCCATTGCCACAACCCATTTTTCTTCTTTGAATGCATCTTCAAAACGCATTGGGTCATCTACAAGACGAAACAATGCAAATAAGGAATTCAAAACATCACTACTATCATCTTCATTTTGCTCATAAATATGTCGTGCTTGAGGCAGATGACATTGCATACCTTTGTGATGTGCTAAGAGTAGTACTTGCTTGATTGTGCGACATTGTCCTATTATTTGTTGATGGTGTTACTTGTTGATGGTTTTGCTGCACTTGAATAGGAGTAGAAAGAGTTAGTGTTGAGGAATTTCTCGCTGCTCTCAATTCCTATTTGTCTTCATGTGGTATACATGCTTTCACATTGATTTTCTTCTCTAGCCTCCATTCCATGCTTCCTCTTCTATGAGCTGCACATCTTTGCTAATTATGACCTTCTCGGTCAATGGATTGTAGAGCATGTATGCCTTGGATTCATCACTATATCCATCAAATATATATTTCACCCCCTTCTTATCCAACTTCTTGCTTAACTCATCTGGGACATGTGTATATGACACACATCCAAACACTCTCATGTGAGTGACACTATGCTTTCTTCCACTCCATGACTCCTCACAAACCATATTCTTGACACTTTTGGTGGGACACCAATTAATGATATATGTTGTGCAAGTGACAGCTTCAGCCCAATAGTCATTTGGAAAATACTTTTCCTTCAACGTACTCCTTGCCATTACATAATTCTCCTATTTTTCGTTTCCATGACACCATTTTGTTGAGGTCTATACCTTGTTGTAAATTGCTTGTGAATTCCACACTCCTTGAAAAATCGAAGGAAGTCATTTAAGATGTACTCACCACCTATGTCAGTCCTCAAAACTTTGACGTATTGTCCACTTTACTTCTCAACAAGATTTTTGTATTGACAAAAGCATTCAAACACTTCACTTTTATGTTTTAGGAAGTAGGCCCACATATTCCTTGTGTAGTCATCTATGAAGGTCAAGAAATAGTAGTTCCCACCAATTGATGATGTCTACATTGGTCCACATAAGTCTGAATGGACATTCTCCAAAGGTGCATTTTTCCTTATTGACTTTCCCATTGGAAATGTCTCTCTATGTTATCTGTTGAAGATGCATGCTTCAAATAGGTTTTCTGGTTTTTCTATGAGTGGAAATTCCTTAACCACGCCTTTCCTATGCAACAAATTCAAACCAAAAAAATTAAGGTGACCAAATCTCAAATTCCATAACCAACTTTCATCTTTGACCTCTACTTGAAAGTTTACTTGCATGACGGCTGCAACTTTAGTTTCATCCTCTTGTGAATTCATTGATAGTTGTGGTTGTACACCTTCTTCCTTGAAATTTGATTTTATCTTTAGGGGAAAAATTCTATTGTTTCTCATCTGAACTTTTGCAATTAGTTGTCTGCTTGGAGACTTATCCAAAATTGTGCATTCATTGTTTTTTAAAAAGACATTATAGCCCTTTTGCATGATTTGTCCAATGCTTATGAGGTAATGCTTCAAACCAAGGACAAAATAGACATCTAGAATGTAATTCTTCTCTCCCTTCTTTGTTATAATATTGACTTTTCCTTTTCCCATGACAAAGACTTTTCTATTAGTTCCTAATGTCGCTTCATATTTCACCCTTTCATCTAAATGGGAAAACATTTCTATGCTCCCTGTCATGTGGTTGCTGCCCCATGAATATAAAAACCATACATCCCTTTGTTTTTCTTGTGCTACATTCCATGATAAAAACATGCTATCTTGGTTCTTATTTTCTTTTGTGAAATTTGCACTTGGTTTGTTACTTATGTCATGTTGCTTCTTTCTACATTCATTTGAATAATGACCATACTTCTTACAATAATTACATTGAACTTGCGATTTATCATACCTCTAACCTTGTGCTTTATTTCGTCTTCGGTCTTGACTTGGATTTTGGTTGCTTCCCCCTCCACTTAAGCTTGAAGGTGTCAGGGTGGATATTGGTGGCCACCTACCTATTCCACCTAGACCCCCCAATCAGTTTCATCTGTTTCCTTGTTCATTTCAGTATTTACTACTTTTATCATTTTTCGGGTCAAAAACTTTCGGAGCAATTTTGGCCACCTAAACAACATTTTATTCAGGTCCACGACCTACAACGAAACTTGTAGTACTCAAATAGACCTTTCCAAGAAGGTATCGTACATGCCAAATGAAGATAATATGACCAGGTTATAACCCGAGGAAGTTGGTTGCCCAACTAACCCCAATGGGGCCCATTAGCTCTTGGTGTTACATCTCCTGGGGTGGTATTGGTTGTTTAGGGTTTTCTCATGTTTTCAAATAATAAATAGGTCCTTAAGCCTCATTGTAACATAGTTCAGAGGAATGTAGTCACCACATCTCTTCTTAGATATAAGCTACCATCGCTTGAGCTATCTTATTTTCATTTTGTTTGTAACCATAAGTAAATATTTTTCTATTAATGAAATGAAGTGTTTTTATGTTGCATCTTTGTGTTGATGATTATATTTGTAAGTTGTTGCATTCCTGTTTAAGTTCAGATCAATAGTGTCATAGCAGTCTACTCTTTCTCTGTTTTTCTTTTCATGTCCCCAACGAGGTCAGGGTATAAGGGGTGAGGGCTTGATCTGGTTGAACCATTGCAAGATCAACCTCGCAAAACCCGGCAACCTCCCATGGCAGAAGAAAAAAAAGATTAGGGGGTAGGAGATCCTTTCAAAATGTTTCTCGAGGAATCCCTCGAGCGACAGAGGGATGTGATGATAAATAACTTTGCTCAAATCCTTCGACAGCTACCCACAAGCGATGCGTCTTCATCCAGTAGCCACTCTGGAGGCACCACTCCTTTTAAGGTACAACTTAACTTCGATATTCCCATATTAGAAGGCTTGATCGATGCATACATTGTAGATAAATGGTTAAATCTGTTGGAAGGATATTTTTCAATTCATGACTTTTCCAATAGGGAAAATATTACTTTTGCACTTCTTAAAGCCGCCCCACACGTTAAGGACTTGTGGGAAACCTACTGTGAACAAAAGTATGAGAGTGAACCCTCGTTGTTATTAGCTGCACCCACTTGGAATTATTTCCGAGATGCCATCAAGTAAAAATATTACCTTGTCGGAAGCTATGACAAAAAATACATAAAGTGGAACATGCTACGACAGCGAAGGGACCAAGATTTGCAAAATTTCACAAATATTTTCCATACCCTTTGCACGAAGTTGGGTATCAAGGATACTGAGCAAAATTTCATACTCAAGTACCACGGTGGTATACACAAATACATCTAGGATGAGATGGAGTTCCTAGACATTTCCTCACTCGACATAGTGTATCAGTACGTTGTCAAGATTGAGCAAAAGTTTAAAGAGAAGAAGCAACACTTTGCATCTAAAAATCTAAAGCAAGGAAAAGGCACTCCCAAACCATAGAACAAAGGACCAAGCCAAGGCAGGGATACTTAGTATTTCCCACTGAAGCTACAAGAAAATAACAACACCATGAAGACGATGATGGACATAGGAAAATGGTGTGAATTCCATAAGAGCTCCGCTCGCAATACAAGTGATTGTCGGGCCAAGTAGTCACTAGTGTCCAAGATGTAGGATTCTGAATCAGACGCAAGTTCTGACTCTAAATTACAGCCTAATAAGGGAACTGACAAAGGAAGCAAGATCATTGATGCAAAGATCAGTGCCACTGTGACCACCACCAATATATAGAAGATTGAGGCCAAAGATCCACTGGAGGGGGAACGCCTCTTCCACTCATAGATGTGTGTGAAGGGTTCTCCACTGCAATTCATTATCGACAGCGAGAGCCAAAAGAACCTCATTTCAGTAGAGGTCGTAAAGCAGCTAGGCGTAAATACTAAATCACATCCACAGTGGTACACCACCGGGTGGCTTCACCAAGTACGAGATATTCGCATCATGCAACAGTGTCATATTCCCTACAACATCAAGCCATTCACGGATGAGATACTGTGTTATGTTGTTCCTCTTTAAGTTTGTGATGTATTGTTAGGACAACCATACTTATGGAAGCGGCATGTTGTATATGATTCTAGACCTCACTATGTGGTTATTACTTTGGCTAATAAGTTGTACAGGATACTGGAAGTAGCCTCGCCTACCACCATCTCTTTGATAACTACAAAGAAATGTAGTAAGATCATTTCCCAAACCAGGAATTTTTTTTCCTTATGATTCACCCCTAGGGAAAGAAGAACGTTGTAGCTATGGCTTCCAAGTAGGGCTCTTCTGCACAACAACAATAGATGAACAAGGTCGTGGATGAGTATAGGGATATTTTCACCTCACCCAGAGGTGTACCTCTCCACTATCAGGTCAAGCACTCCATTGACCTTATTTTGGAGAACAATGAGATTAAAAGACAGATTCAAAAACTATTACGGAAAGGGCACATCAAGCTAAGCTCATCACCTTATGGTAGCTTGATTATATTGATATAGAAGAAGGATGTGAGTTGGGGGCTCTTTATTGACTATCGGGCACTAAACAAGATCATTGTCCAGAATAGGTACCCAATCCTGCAGATTGATGACCTTCTAGACTAGCTCAGAGGGGCCAAATATTTCATCAAGATTGACTTGAATTCAGCTTATCTCTAGTTTTCTATCGAACCCTCTAATGTGTGGGAGATTGCCTTCAAAGCCAAGGAGGGCCTTTTCAAATGGTTGGTCATGCCATTTGAATTGACAAACACTCCTGCAACCATCATGAGACTAATGGATGACATCTTGCGATCCTTGACCAATGCATTTGTGGTGGTGTATTTCGATGACATCTTGATATTCAACCAAAATTGGGAAGAGGACCTCCACCATATTTGGCAGGTCCTTCAAACCCTACTACAACACAAGCTTTGTGCTAACTTGGAGTAATGCACCCTTGGCCTAACCCAAGTTCAATATCTAGGATACACCATCGATGAGAAGGGTCTACATGTGGACCCATGCAAGATATAAGTCATTCAAAAATAGCTAGCCCTAACCACTTTGACAGAGCTTCGCAACTTTTTCGGTCTTACCAATTTCTACCATAGGTTGATGTTGGGTTCTCTCATATCACCTGGACTTTATGTCAAGTCACCAAGTGAGGAGCGAAAGCAAATTTTTTTGGTCGGAAACCCAACAAAAAACATTCTTAGAGTTGAAGACTTGCCTATGTTCTGCACCAATGCTCACATTACCAGACCTACAAAAGCCATTTTAGATTAAGACAAATGCCACCGACTATGCTATTGGTGTGGTTCTTACTCATCATGAGCATCCAATGGCTTAACATAGTGAGAAACTTTCATAAATAGTCCGGAAATACCCCAATCATGACAAATAAATGTATTCCATTGTGTAAGCCTATCATCAATGGAAGCATTACATTATGGGGAAGGAAATAGTCATCCACATAGACCAGTGACCTCTGCAGTTCATACAAACACAAGGGAAGTTGCAAAACAATCGCCATGACAAATGATCCACTTATCTGCAATAGTTCCATCTGAACATTATGTATAAGAAGGGAAAAAAAAATAATGTCATTGATTTCCTTAGTTGACCATTGGTCATGGCGCTGATCACTATGCTTGATTCATGTACCTGTATCTACAATCACTCATGATGATACAAAATAAAATCCATAAACGTACTAGTCTACCATGATACATGATCGTTTTCTCATACAGGTGATGGGGAGAGAGGACAAGGTTACGAAATTGTGCAAGAAAGTTTCGAGATGGGATGAAGGCTTCGAGCACTGCTGATAGAAATTACACAAAAGTTAGTTGGAGATTGAGATGGGCATTCTGGATCAACAGTGACTTTCTGCCAGATCTGCCTCGGCTAGAGGACAAATCTGCACAATTTTTGGGAGAAGCAGTGAGGGCCGCAGGAGGACTGGGTAGGAAGGATCTATACAATCTCTAGAGTGAGAGAGAAGTAATAGCCTGGCACCAAAAATTGTGCAGTTCCTAGAGGGAGCTGGCAACATGTTGCGGGAGCTTGGCAGCAAAAGCTGCGGAGTTCCTGGACGGAGCTAGCAACGGGTTGCTAGGAGATGCTAGCAGGAAAAACTCTGGAGTTGCTGGGAAGCTAACCTACTAACCAACTATGTGCATTTTCTGAGCTAAGCGAACTACTGGACTGTAGAGGGCTTGCTCATGAAATCTATGCAGTTTTCAGGGTGAGTAATTGGTCAAATGACCAGTGAATGGATGGGAAAACTACGCAATTTTCTGAGGGAGATAGGGACAGGCATTAAGTGTCTATCTGGCCTGTCTAAGAAATTTTCTCAATCAGTGGAGCGGGCATGGTCTACAACCTCTGCTCAATTTTTTAGGGGAGTCAGTCCTGAGATGACTACCTGGTCAAACTTTCAGTTGACCAGTAAAAGGGTTGATTGATGAGCTTGAGGGCGGCATGGATTAAAATGGCTTGTTGGATGCTTCTTCTCTGTCTTGGGTGACAGTCGGTGGAGTTGATGGCAGGGTGAAGGTCCAGTTGTTAGAGGGTGATCTCGTCATCAGAAATTCATCGAAAATGACTAAGTGTCTAAGCGAGTGAATTTATACATACGTGACCTTGCAAACACACACTCACATGACAAGACACCTCAAACCATCAAGGTGCACATGCTCAACATGACTGACCGATGGTGCGAGCAACAGGCACGACACTTATGATATATCGTTGAATGACTACGATGATGCTTGTGCGATAGTGCATACAACTTCATGTGTGAGCACGATGGATGTTTACATAGCAAACACAACATGTAAATATGAAGCAAAGACTTTGTGCATGACCAAAACATGGTCGCAAGTGAGACATTGTTACTAAAATGCAAACATTTTCCGTTGGATGACCAAGCAAGGTGGGTACAAAGACGCAACACAAGGCCACGAGGTGAACCCAAGTGCATGCAAGATTTGAGTAAAAGTTTCAAAGGAGGCTCGAAAATTGGATGTGGGAAAAAATTTTAGAGGGTGTTTCAACCGCTATAAAACTTAGTGACACACTAGTAGAATTCCATCTTCTCTGTTTAGGTTCATTGAGAGCATAGAGCCTTGTTCTTTCGAGGAGTATTGAATTGTTGTGAAAATTGCTTTGGTTTCCCCACTTACCCCATGGACAGACATGGTTCACCACTTTCCAACTAAGTCAAACACACCAAAGATTCCAGCTTGATCATAGTGTTTCGAAATTGGGGAGGGTAGTTTGGCTCATGAGTTGAACATTTTCATAGTATAAGTTTTCATATCCAGTGTTGCTCCACTACCAGCAGGTCTGGAAAGTACCCCGGAGGAGTCACGTTGGAACACACACATTGCTCCACTACTAGTGAGCCTGATTAGTACCCCAGTAGAGTTGCATGCTTCACCTCTCTACATAGGAATCCTTTCTCTTCTTTCGCCTTTGTATTTTTTCAAGAGGATTTGTGTTAGCGCTTATTTGTTTTGGGGAAAACGAGGGATCCCAACTTATTGAGATCAGATGAGGTTGTTCCTTCAGAGAAGCATATAAGACCTATGACATAGGTTTGCTCGTTTAGATATTTCCCTTTCTCTATTTCTACTAGTTGGATGATCTTGAATACACAGAGTAGAAGGATGAGTACATGCATGGGGTTTCTCAGTGTGGATGCAAGTTCCTGGTTGGACCAAAGTTCCCTTTAAGATCGCTCATATTTTCCATCAAGACTTCATCAACTGAAGGTTACAACCAACCATAGTGAAGATGTATGCAAGACTAGCCAAGTACTGTAGTGTCACAAGTCTGTTAGAGTCTCCATTCAAAAGCCAGAACTCAGTAGATGGCAACACTTATTTCTAGAATAAAAAAAATAGCAAAGGTATCAATCAAACAAAACAAAATGAAACAAAAATATTAAGAAAAGCAAACACAACAACAAGCAAGAAAAGAAGACAAGCAAACAAACATGCAAACCACAAAGGAAAGACGGGCGAAAAATAAAACACTACTCCTAATCCTATGTTAAACGGTCTGGGTTATGTGAAATGAAATATCTAGTGAATCCACTATAGGTGTACCCTACCTATAGTCACAAAGATACGGGCTATTAAAACACATAAAAAATAGTGTACAACAGAATATGAAATTACTTTACAAACATGCACATGAGAGAGGTGGTCTCGCCCGTGGGTGGAAGAATGTGTCACAACCACCCAACACACATGCTTACTTATTATGTGACTACCATTTTTCAAAAAACCTCAGAGGACTCTACGGGTGTGTGTTGTTATGCACCAGGTTCCTTAGAAAGTGCAAGGAAGGACTGGAGCTTTTTACCTACAACAGGACTCACGAGGTGAGATTCTTCTGTCCATTCAGCAATCGGATCATAAAATTCATGATGGGTATTTTGAAAGATTCGTGATCTTTGACAATATGGATTCCTAATTTAGGAGAGGGGATCATGATTGGAATCTGATACGCATAGATAGATCTGTTCATTCTTGTTGGTTATGTCAAGATAGTGAGGGCCTGCCATAGCCATTAGCGCAGGCCAAAGTGCCTCAATTACTTGACGAACGTCTAAGAAGAAAGATGTTACACGGTGAAGATCATAGTGTGCAAAGCGAATATCATTGGATGTATTGTTGGGAAAATGATAAACTTCATGACATCCACCCAAGATAGAACAAAAACCATGCCATTCGGTCGAGATGTCGGATTCCCAGTTTGACATGAACAAAGAAATTTTTTTAACAATCGTGCGAACTCTCTGAATGAGGGAACCAATTCCATTGTGCGTTAGAAATGATAGAACAGCTACCTGCAGCTGGTGAAAAATTTCGCAGGCATCATGGTCATCACAAAAATGTAGAAAGCATGCCAGCACTGTGAATGTGTGAAACTAGTTGGGGTGTGGTGAAATGAGAGTAACTTGATTTGCGTGATTGGTTGTGAACTTGTCATCACACAAGGAGATTATTGGTGTGATGAGTGGGCAGATCTGATGTGTAAAACATGCAAAAAGACCAAGAAAATGATTACAAGAGATAACATATGATAAGTATGATTACGGATAAAGATAGGATTTTAGATGATCAACTTCGGTTTCCTGTGATTTCATGAGGGATAGACACTCCCAACCTGAATTGGATGTAAGAGAGGTGCACGAAGGGGGACATGCTGTAACGGACTCATGGATTCGATCATTAGCGAAAATCTAAAATTTTGAAATATCACACCCAGAATAGTAAATATTCTTTACACAAGGATCTATGTCTAGTGCAACCATGAAGATAGATAGATTTTGTGTGAGAAATGAGATTTGATTTGGTTTGATGGGCTTACCAGAATCACGAGGTCCTGACATAACTATCAACAAACATTCAAGTGCCTGGAATCCCTGGCATGTGTTGAAACTTTCCAGAATTGAAAAATTGCATTTTGAGATGTGAACCAAATCATGAATGTCTTGAGGATGGATTTTGTTACTGATTTCAAAACTTCTCTGAGGATGGCAACCATCTCTGTCACAAGCTTCATCAAAACTTTTAGCAAGCTGACTTGATGAGCTGTCTTCATGCAACACAGAAGATGATGACGAGTGGGAAGAGTCCTATGTGTTGAGACAATTTTCATAATGGACAACCTCATTTCCTTTTGTCAATCAAGGAGATAAATCATAAGATGAAGAAGCAAGAGAATGTAGAGTATCTTTAACGCATGCTGGTGTGATATGAATGATAGGACAGACAAGCAAGTGGGGTGCAGAGGAAGCTTCGATATGGATGTTTTCTTTTACTGGTGTGCATTCTAGATCTGAGTTAGAGTATGCGTGAGATGAAAGTAGATCATATGATATGCTTGGGCATTGATCGCAACATACAGATGTGTTGGAGTGATGACATCCCAAGACTGGAGTTTGATTGAAGAAGTAATTGTGCATGACGTTTCACCAAGATTCAAGGATCGAGAATCGATCAAGAATGGAAGGTCAATGTTTTGAGAGGAATTTATTGTGTCGTCACTGTCCTTCTCCTCCACTTGTATGATGAGACTTCCTTGCACATGACTACAACATGAGCCAACAGCTCGAGAATCATGAGAGTTTTCACAGCTAGCTTATGAAGTAGATCGCTCAAGCGAGTCATGGTGTAAGGAGTCATGTTTCTAGATGATGGAGGATGGCATAGATGTAGATTAGACTAAAGACTTAGGTTATGAATGGTGATGTCCTCTTGTAGAATGAAGGGATGATTTCTCGCCATAGGATTTCTTAACCATTATGGAATATCCTTTGTTGGGGTAGGAGACAGCCGAGTTGATGTGTTGGGAACATGCTACGTAGATTTCTCATCTTTCCAACCACTACGAGAGGGTAACTATTGTGCAGATTTCTTAGCTTCGCGGTCGTCACGAGGGGGCACCCTCTTTGGGACATGATGTGTCTTGTGATCTGCAAGAGTTGAGGAAGAATGGAAATCAGGAGGTTCACCATTTTGGGAGACATGAACCAAGTGTTTCAGCTCTTGGCTCATGAAGTCAAGGTCCACAAACCGTTCAAGAATTTCATGACAAAGGTGAAGGAAGGGGCTAGTAAAGTCAACAACTAATTCGCGAGGTTTCATTCTTAAATGAGAGATTCTTTCATATACATCTTTGTGGTCACACTCATCAAAGGCTTGATGGATCTCCTTAAGGAAAGTGAAAAGGGAATGGATGAAAGTAGGTGGTATTTTATGACACCATCAATTAGCATGGCCTTCAAGGGTGAGGAAGAAGAGTAAGAAAACAAGCTCATCACTATCAATTTCATGAGATTCACAGAAATGAAGAAAATAATAAATGTGCTCGGTTATGGATGTTCTGTCCTCATTCTCAAACTTTAACAAGGACAAGTGATCGAGAAGCCCATTGAGGATTGATAGATGATAAAGGGAGGAATGGGAGAAATAGCCTGGGAGCATGAATTGTGTATGATTCATTAGGTAAGAGATTCAACCTGGATGTGTGGGCTAAATTTGTCATTTGGTCCTCCTTCTAGTGCCAAAATGTTGATGGTGTTGGACCCGCCAACATCAAGGGATCCCTCTGTATGAAGTCCTAACTAGACCTCACACCGTTTGGCGTAGGATTCCCATCCTGTACGATGGCCCGGTTGGCATTATCTTAAATATATACCTTAGCTCTTTCTTGTCATCATGCGAAAGTGGTCTTCTTTATCTTTGAAAAACAAGATTCACGCGCGTGGTGAGTGCTAGTGCTACTTGTGTCTACACTCTTTCACCGTAGAGAGAGAGGGTGGGACTGAGTCTCAAGTCAGAAGGGAGGAAGTCCCAACTCTGTCAGAGACACACAACACAACACGACATGCGCAGCTTCCGGAGGATGAATCTAAATGAACGTGGCATTCACAACACACAATGGAAGGTAGCACATACAACACCCAGCAGGATAGTCTACAGGAGTGCGACATTCATTATAATAGGTATATGTGAAAGGTTTTGTCTGAAGTCTAGGGAGGTAACCAACATGGGAAGGATAGCATTAACAGCCTATATAAAACATTTTCATAAATATATGTATTATAACAACTTAATGAGTTCAATTGTTTAACAAGGGTTAATGCAACATGTATTACAAGTGTTCAAGATAAATCTTACAAACAATTACAACACATGTGTGAAAACATTCTGGCCTATTAGCAGGCTTCTATATTAAGAAAAATTTCCAAGACACATTGGTACACCATTACATCACTAACCTTGTGGGCAGGGTGTTGGAGCCACTTCTTGCTCCTCAAAGAAAATATTCCAGACTCTCAAGTCTATGTGGGAAGAGCCAAGGTGAAAAAATTCCTTTGCATGTACAAATGAGGGATATTTATAGCCAAGGGTAAAATTGACCCTTGTGACTATTGAACTTCCCTCATGACTATTTGAATTTCATGACTCTTCACATTACAAGTGGGTCTCTTGGACTTCCATGTTACGTTACATTTATTGACACAGTATGGCCCATAGTAGTGATGTGGCCAACATGACTCATGATAGGACTGAACATGACAATGTTGGTACATTCATGCTGATACTACTGTGCATGTAGAGTTGTAGTGCTATTGAGTAATGGATGTCCTCTTGGTGTATTAAAGCTTCACCTCTGCATGGTAAGGTGTGTGGAGTCTTCAATGGTAATTTGGTTCGCTTGATGTTGCGTTCGCACGTTGCTCCTTTCTTGTACTTTGGCATGCTTGACATGTTCATCTGTTCGTGAAAATTTCATATTTGTTCATTCCTTTGTCCATGAGCACATGTTCGTATGGTAATCTGTTTGTGAACAAATCTACTTGCATGGATCATTTGTTCGTCCATTTGCAAACACATCCTTTTGCATGTACTCTCCTTGTTCATCCCATCTGTCATCATGTCATGTCTATTTGTGTACTTGTATCTGCAATCACTCATGACAAGACGACATCAAATCCATAAACCTCGTATCTTACCATGACGGATGATCATTTTCAGATGGAGGTGACCGGGAGAGACGACAAGGTTACGAAATTTTGCAAGGCAAGTTTTGAGCTAGGATACGGGCTACGAGCACTGCTGATGAAAACTGCGTAGAAGTCACTAGGAGATGGAGATAGGCATTCTGGATCAGCAGTGACTGTCTGTGGGATTTGGCTTAGATGGAAGATAAATTTGCTTTTATTTTTGGAGAATAAGTGCAGGTTGTAGGAGGACTGAGCAAGCAAGATTTGAAAAATTTCTGGAGTGAGTGGGTTGTGGGAAATTGGCAGAAAAAACTTCACAGTTGCTAGGAGGCTAACCTACTAACCATCTCTATGCATTTTCTCAGCTAAGCAGACTGCTGGGTTGTAGAAGGCTTGCTCATGAAATCTTTTCAGTTTTCTGGGTGATCCATTAGTGGGCTAACTGGTGACTCACTAGGAAAAATGCACAATTTTCTAACGGAGACAAAGATGGGCACTAGGTGTCAATCCATAATTTCTGCACAATTTTCTCAGTCAGTGAAGTGGTCATGGTCTGCAGCCTCTACACAATTTTTGAGGGAATTCAATCCATTTCACCAGTATGAGGGTTAATCGATGCGCTTGCAGGCAACACAGCTTGCAATGCCTTACTAGATGCTTCTGCATTATTCTCGGTGAGAGCTAGTGGAGTAGATGGCGAGGTGAATGTTCGGGTGTTAGAGAGTGATCTAGTCATCAGAAATTCAGCAAAAATGAGTAAGTATGTGAGCCAATGAATATGTACATACGTGACCTTGCAAACACACACTCACATGGCAAGAGGCCTCAACCCATTAAGACACACATGCTCAACATGACTGACCGACGGTGAGAACGACAAGCACGACACTTCTGATAGATTGTTGAAAAATAGCGATGATGCTTACGTGAAAATGCATACAACTTCGTGTATGAGCACGACAGATGTTTACATATCGAACACAACATGTACAAATGAAGCAAAGACTTTATGCATGACCAGTACATGGTCGCAAGTGAGACATTGTTACCAACATGAAAAAGTTGTTCGTTCGACATCAAGAAAGGTGGGTACAAAGAATCAACATGAACCCATAGGGTTAACCTGAGTGCATGCAAACATCACGTAAAAATCTGAAAGGAGGCTCCAAAATTTGATGCGGACCAAAATTTTGTAGGGTGTTGCAGTCGCTACAACAAGTCCTTAACATAAGAGGAGGATTTTCTTGACAGAGGTTGAATATTCTATTAGGTCCCTATAATACTAGTGATTCCCCCATTACTATTGTCATGGTAGCCCCTTATTTTTATTTTTGTGCCCCAGTTTTCCCCACATTGTTATTATTGTACACCATAAAATCCCATTATTGTTATTGTTGTGCCCTTATATAATTATCATTATGTTGGCTTCGATTATATTGTGACCCCTTAGAATCCTATATATAGAAAGGAGGTTTTTTCATTTGAGTCCTCCAAAAATTGTTCATTTTTGTAATGTAAAATAGGTCCCCCCCTCCAAGAGGCTTATTATGAAGTTGTTGATCTATCTTTTCTTCTATTTTGTGAGCTAGTTGAATAACATTTTGGTACCAGAGCTTTGGATTCTACGGTTTCGTTGCTCCAAACAAGTCATCATGGAATTTTCTCTATAGATTTTTTTATAAGACATTTTAGAAGCTAAAACAAAACATATTTGAGCCAAAATCTTGTTGACCCTTGGGTTTGAATTTCAGAGCTTTTCTTGCTATATTTTTGGAGATATGATCTAAGGAATTTAGGGTTTTTGTAGGATCCCAACTTACATCCCAAACATGTGACCTTGGGAAAATCATCATAAACTTTTCACTGGGTATCAAATTGAAATTTCGTCAAAATTTATAGGAAGAGGAAGAATTGTAGTTTTCTATGCATCATTTTCAGGTCCAAAGGTTGAAACATTGACATGTGGCACTTCGTAAAAGTTTGGTCTACTAAGAAAGTATATAATCACATCATGTTGGGAGATTGGGCATAACGATTTCTTGGAGAATCCAATTTTGATTAGACTGGTGGTGTTGGAAAGAGGACCCAGAGGGCTACCACAGTTCACAATTTCAAACCTTGGAGATTCAAAATTTTAGAGATACCTCATATTCGATATCAAGCTCCTACAAAAAAAAAGGTGTGTAGCCTTTTTAAAAAATTGTAGAAGTTTTGTTTGAAACATTAGTTTGAAGTGATTAAAAGGGAATAATGAAGAGAATTATCATTAGTTGATGCCCCGAAGAAAAAAAAATGGCAACACAAAGTAAGCAACCCAAAAGCTCTACTATGACACATGAAGAAGAGGAAGAAATGCAACATGATATATCAAAATTACAAGACCAAGTGCAACAAACTTCTCTCTAACAAAAAGTAATAGGAGCTAAGATGTATGGTTTGAAGAATGGCATCAATGGTATGAAAGACAACATTGAAGATTTGAAGAAAGATCTGGAATGTTGGAAGAAACGTTTGACAAAGTTACTACAAGAAAGGCTTCCTAATGGCGAAAAGGTAGTAGAGAAAACTAATAATGAGAACAAAATAATTGTTAATCATGATTCAAAAAATGGAAACATTAAAAATTTGAAGAAAGATGTGGAAGGTTTGAAGGAAGGTTTGACAAAGTTTCTACAAGAAGGGCTTCCTAATCGCAAAAAGGTAGTAGAGGAAATTCATGATGAGAACAAAAGAAATGTTAACCATGATTTCATAGAATCTAACATTGGAATAAAGACCCACCACATTCAAAAGATCAATGTGAGGAATTTTGATGGTAAGGTTCCCGTAACATGGATACTACAGATTGAACAATATTTCAATCTCCATAATGTGTAAAACACACCAAAGGTACACATTGAAACTTTATTTTTGGAACCCAACCGGTTAGTATGGTATCAATGGCTTTTATCTCGTAAACAAATTTTCGCTTGGTCAATTTTTATGGATGAAATGATAGCACATTACGAGGATACAAAGAGAAACACCTTCTTCAGCAAATTAATGAATCTCAAACAAAAGGGTTCAATGGTGGAGCACATTGAGGACTTCTAAAAATTGAATATAAGGGTAAATGATATTCCATAGAAGCATAGGATTGCTGTTTTCATATGAACTTTAAAGGATAACATCTAACATGAGGTTTGCCTTTGGGAACTTGATTCATTAGAGAAGGCATTTAGGTTGGCAAGAAAAATTGAAAGCAAAATTATGGGAACAAGGAAGCCTACCACTCACAACTATAAAGACAAAAGAGTTGTTGCCCCTAGCCTTCCACAACCTACAATGTTGACACCACAAAAATTCGAAGAGAAAAGAGCAAAGGGGCTTTGTTACAGTTGTGATAGAAAATACACTAAAGGTCATAAGTGTGCTGAGAAGAAATTATTTTACATAGATTCTGAAGAGAAGGAAGAAAAGGAACAAGAAACATCAAAAGAAGAGGATATACATCAGGAATCAACCCTAGATAAAGAAGAAATGAATTGAACCATATATTGTAATGAATTGAGAGGAATTACTACTACTCAAACTTTGAAGATAGAAGGATATATGAAGAACAAAATGATAATAGTGTTAATTGATTCGTGCAGTACCCGTAATTTTATTTATTGTAAGATAGCCAAGGAATTGAATTCCTTCCTATATCCAACACCAGAGTGTCAAGTGATGGTTGCAAATGGAGGAACCATAAATTTCTCTGGAAAGCGCTATAATATTAAACTATCCATTGGAGAATATGTATTAAATAGTGCTATGCATTCTATTCCAATGGGTGGTGCTAATGTTGTACTAAGAGTCCAATGGCTACAATCTTTGGGTACGATAGCTTTTAATTTTCAAAAACGTTTTATCAACTTTTGTTGGGAATGAAAGGAAGCTGAATTAAGGGGTATCACAGGGAAACCAAGAAAGATAATCAACTCTAACAACATGATAAAGCTTCTAAATAAATAAGAATGGGGCTTAATGGAACAATTATGTTCACTGGAAGATCCCATAATGAAATCATCTATTTCTCCAGATCTCCAAAAAGTCTTAGATGATTTGGTGTCACATCAAATCGCACTAGCAACACAAGTGCTACAAGGGAGATAAAAATCCTCCTAGAGACAACCTGTGGGTTGATTACAGACCAATGCCTAGGACATCTTAAAGAGAGAGTGCTTAAGAGATAATATGTGAGGGGTTTTCATCACTCCGATTGTCACGTATAAAAGGTAATAGGATAGGCTTGCTTCAATAAGCCTTCACTAAGGTAGTTTGAAGCCAACACATGGATCCAAATGTTGGGGGTATATTGGGGCAATCCAAAAGAGAAATGGCCTCTTATTCTGGTGGCTGACACACAACAATGAGACAACGTAAAATGAAGTTGTAGAAATGGTGGAGAAGAGGAAAAGAAGGATGGAAATAGATGCATAGGGCTGTAATAAGCAGAATCCTAAGTAGCAATGTTCTAGCATAAATATGGAATTTGATGGATAGATATGTAAACAAAACAGAATCCTAAGCAAAGATTTTCCAATAGAATATGGAAGAGGGAGGAGGTGGAGTGATAGAGACAAGGGGGTGTAAAAGAAGGTTTCAGACGAAACATGACATGGGTATTGTTCTTTGCAAAAATCTAACGTAGATCTAGGCTAACGGAGGTCCTACGGGTTAATCAAATACACAATTAAATCTGAAATTTTACAGGTACTACAATGCCAGTGAATAACACATGTAGGTTTGTGATAACAGAGGTACTATCTTTTATTGAGTAGCTAAGATAAATCAATAGATTAGAGAGGAACCAACTGCATTAATTATGTTGTTTCAGATGAGGAAAAACATAAATTAAATGAGATTGCCAAGAGGAAAATTCTACACATTAATAATTCTTGGAATCAATAGGGAAATTACATTTATCTTAAAGGGTCCAAATAACGAGTGCATACATTCAACACGATATCAGTGAAACCCCCATTAAAAACAAATTGAACCAAAATGTCTTCTCAAAATTAGACCCTACGGGTGAGAAATTAGTTGAACTCCTGCAGGATAACAATCCATTTAGAGTACTTGCCCCCTAGCAATTTTTTAGTCAAAATGTAGATCATAGGGTTGCAATCCGAAATGACTGTAGTTTTACGTAGTAAAATGTAGTGACGAAAACGTTGGACAGCTTGAACGGCTGCCAATTCCAGTTTCTCCACATGTGAATATTTTAGCTCAGTAGGATTTAACGTTCGACTAAGGTAATATATCACATGTTCCGTTCCGAATTCATCCTCCTGAACTAAGACCATCCCAATAGTGGAATGAGCGACGGCGAGGTACAAAAAGTAGTCCTGCTTGTAGTTGGGAGGATGCAACAACAGTGCATGGGTCAACGCGTGTTTGAGTGCATCAAAAGATTTCTTAGCTATCTCATTCCAAGAGAATTGAGCGTTCTGTTTCAACAACCATGTAAAACCCTTGGTAACCTCGGTGTAGTTAGGAATGAATCGTCGTAAAAAGTTTTCTTTCCCCTGCAAACTTTGGAGTTGGCGAAGACTCGAAGGAGGAGGCAATTTGATGATAGCTTCTACCTTCGAGGGATCGACGCGAATGCCAGCTTTCGAAACTACAAATCCTAGCAATCGTCCCGCTTCTATACAGAAGACACATTTGTGTGGGTTCAACCGAATATGATAATGCCTACACCTCATGAAGATTGCTCGTAAATGGACAAGGTGATCAGCTCGACGTAACGAATGAGCAGGCAAATCATCGAGATACGGTTGCACAATGTGTTTGATGTCATGAAACGCATAAGACATTGCCCTTTGAAAAGTTGCTCTGGCATTCTTGAGCCCAAAAGGTAATTTGCAATAAGAAAATGTCCCCCATGGACAAATGAAAGCCGTTTTTGGTTGATCGGCAGGTAGAATATTGATTTGATTGTAACCGGAAAAACCGTCCATAAAGGAAAATATTTCACTGCCGGCACAATCATCAATTATTTGATCGACATAGGGTGTTGGGTAGTTGTCCTTTGGACAAGCTCGATTAATGTCCCTATAATCGATGCATATTCTTATTGTTCCCTGTTTTTTTTAACCGGAACAATATTCGATACCCAATCCGTTTATGGGATCGGATAAATGAAACCCGCTTTCAACAGTTTTTCAACTTCTGCTTTAATTGCAGCAGCTTTTCATGGGTGAATCTGACGCAAACGTTGTCGGATGGGTTTAGCGTTCGGGTAAGTCTTGATCTCATGAACAACAATCGCGGGATCAATTCTTGGCATTTCCTCATAGGACCAGGCAAACACGTCGCGGAATTCTTGAAATAGGGCCTTGTATGTCTGAATTTCATCATCTGTACACGAGGCACCTATATGAATGTTTTCAACAATTCCAGGCTTAACCGAAATGTCAATGGGAATAGTTCGAGAGATATTTCCCAAATTCAGCTCTGAATCAGGATGTTTCATGGGATTCTAAGCTTCCTTGACATACTTAGCTGTAAAAATTGATGAGAAATCATTTTCAAAACAATCATCCTCAGGTAAAAACGAAGATCTATGATGGAGATTGTCCCATGGTAAATCATCTATACACAGGACTTCACGAAGTTGCTCGTCAGATGAAACAACTTCGGGAAACGCTATTAACTCCGAGGTTGATGTGAAAAGTGATTCCTCACGGACCACATTCATTAGGTCGATTTTGGTTGAACACGGGTCGGTAAAAGACTGCACGGCTTCATAGGCAATTTCATATGGACTCAAAGGCATAAAATTACCAAATGAGTCTATTTCAGATTCAGAAGGAACGATCCAAGGATCATCATAAAAAATAGTGTCTGATGTAATCATATGAATGGTTGCAAATGAAGATGATGCGTTGAGTGGAGGAAAAGGAAAAGTTCCCAGTAAACCGGAATCTTTAACTAGTCCTACTCCAACATCCTTATATGGGATAGTCGTTTTACCAACATGCTGAATACTCTCTGAAGAGGCTGGGTCGGATGAAAAGTAAGCCAGTTGGTCTATTGTTACGATCTTTCCATTATGTGGGAACTTTATTACTCGGAAGACCGATGAAACGACCGTTGTCATAGCGTAAGACCAACTTCGACCCAAGAGAAGGTTGTAGTCTAGAGGGGCATCAACCACCTCCACATCTAGACTAACGGTTTTTCCTTCAACCCCTATAGGCAAATCCTATAGAATGCCAAAAGGATGAAACCCACGGCCATCAAAGGCCTTAAGAATTGTCGGGGATTGATTTAGTGAAGGAGAACCAAGCGATCTCCAACACTGTATCGACATAATACACGTTGAAGCTCCCTCATCAATTACAGTTCGATGAATAGGCCTGTTTTTTACTATCACTGGGATCTGGAAAGCCATTTGATGAGGTAAACACAGTGTACTATTTTCTAGATCAAAGATTATTAGGTTCGGGTCCTGAACATCAATAGCTCCTATAGCCGACAAAAGTAATTTTCGCTGTGCTGGGAATGATTGCAGCACTTCCAAAGCCGATATTGCTGAGGGTGAAACAGCTAAGTCCTCAACAATGTTATAATTCTGGGCCGCTCTCGCATGTGGATTGAAAGCTGACCTTCGAAGTACACCCTTAGCGGGCGGTTTGATTACTAAGTCCGGATTAGGCTTCTCGATCTGTAGTGGATCGGAACCAGGAGCTGAGGTTGATGGATTAGAATGAGAAGATTTTGCTTCTTTGCCATCAACAGGACTTTTACTACCATAATCTTGCGATCGAGTCGCAATCCTTACATGGGACATCATCAATATGGGTTCTTCATTGGCACTCGAGGAAGAACCTATCATTTTGCTATCTTTAGGAAATGGATCCTTCAAGACAACAGGAGTTTGGGAACCTTTGACGATTTTCGCAACCTCTGCTCGATGAGGGTAGTCTCTTGTAAAATGTTCCTCTTCACAAATGAGACATGGATAACAAGGTTTGCGCTTTTCGTCATTGGTTTCCGATTTTTCAGTTTTCTCTTTTGGAGTTTTGTCTGCTTTATTCTTCTTCTTCCCTTTCTTCTTTCCACTGGATTTTGATTTAGCTGTAGATGACTCTACAGCGTGAATATCGGCGGAAACCTCAGCAGAAGAATCTCCTGTCGGGGAGTCTGGTAAGGTCATAATAGGAGAAGAATTCTTAGAGGATTTCTTCTTGCTTTTAGTGTTCACCGTACCAATCATGCCATCAGTAGCATGAGACCCTGACGGAGCAGCAGCGATTTGATTTGACTTAGGAAGATCAGGGATCTTTTCGTGTAACGTACCTGACTGAGTATAAACTAAGTCAAGGTACTGCGCTTGAGCAATCACTTGCTCCTCAGTAACTACTCCGGCCTTAGCTACGTCTTTAGTAATCTTCGGTAATAATGATTTAACAAACCATTCAGCTAAGATCTGTTCGAGGATAAAAACTTCCACTAACCGCCTTCGACGTCTCCATTCATGAATATGATCGGAAATATAAGTGGACGTCGATTGCTTTAATGAAGTTAGTAACTCCGTGCCATTATCATATCTGACCGGAAACTGAAAATGAGTTAAAAACGAGGTAGCTAACTGGCTAAAATTATAAAAAGAGGCCCGTGGTAACTCAATATACCACTTGGCCGCAAGACCAATGAGAGTGCGCTGGAAAAGACGTAAGCGGATCAAATCATCCGAGATGGAATTAGAGGCACACCAGAGGTGGTAAGTCATCACATGATTCGACGGGTCCTCTCCAGACTTACCTTCGAACTTGGGAATGTCACTGGGCAACTTATTTGGCATTGGTGGGCAAAACGGAAGATAATTAATTGGATCGTTCGTGAGGCACGACAAGTCTAGTAAGTCCAAAGTTGCGATAAATGGTAGCTGCCGATTAGGATCCCTAAAACTCTGAGTCATTATACCAGCCCCAGGAGGAGGATATCCAGGATAACTAGGAATGGGAATCGCGTTCAGGATATTGTATCCTCCTGGAAAACCAGGATTAACCGGACCGTACTGGGGTTGTTGTGGTTGTTGATAAGTGTACCCAGGATACGGTTGATACAGGTAAACTGGTTGCTGGACAGCAGGACCGAATTGGTACTGTCCCTGGTACGGTTGATAAGTGAATTGTGGTTGACTTGTGACAACTGTACTTAAACTAGGTTGTCCTACAGGCATCTGAACAATAGTTTGAATCGTGGATCCAGACGATGGTAAAGATGTATGAGGAGTAGATACAGGGACAGTAGAAACTGGAGCTGTCGATACTCCAGAAGTAAGTGGGGTAGATTGAACAAATGTTGCGGCAGTTGTAGTAGTCGTTTGAGATGGAGTATGAGGCGAAATAGGCCCAGACTGAAAAACTACCAAAGGTACAGAAGTTTGAATATTAGACTAGATTGGTTGCTGGGGTGAACCAGAAACTAAGGGTTGTACAGTTTGAGATGACAACTGTACATTTGGCTGCAACACCTGTTGAATTTGCGATGGATCACACACTATGTTCATTCCGGGGTATTGACCCATAACATGTTGAGGATATTGAGATCCATAACCGGGTTGAGGGTAGGATTGATAATTGAAAGGTACATTTCCCGTGCCTTGAATATAAGATTGACCTTGGGGTGGTTGGAAACCTTGATTCGAGTACTGACCTTGGGGTAGATACCCTTGAGTCATGTACTGATACTGGGGTTGACCTTGAGGTATAAATTGATACTGGGGTTGACCTTGGGGTACATATTGAGTCTGCGGTTGACCTTGAGGAATGTATTGTACCGTAGGCACGTACTGTCCTTGAGGTTGCCCCCCAGATGCAAATTGTGTACCTTGAGGTTGCCCCCCAGGCGTTAATTGAGGCTGCTCCCCAGGCGGTAACTGGCCACCTTGAGGTTGAGAATTGGGAATAGAACCTGACATCATAAGAATGTCTTCTACGCTCAACATCTTTGCACCATTGCTTCCAGTGAATATCCTTTGTTCAATGGGTTGAGGAGATGCTCCCGAAAAAGTACCAGCAAGTGACTGATACCCAGACGGAACCGAAGGACCGCCGTACAAAAAAGATTTAGGCGATTGAGTAAACATGGACGACTGACCTGACATATTTACGGGAGTATAAAAACCTCTAGGTGGATAAGGAGCACGAGGTGGTGAAAAACTTAACCCTGAGTTGTCCAAATAATTAGTTAAAGAAAGATACCAAGTAGTACTTCTAGGTGGACTGTAAAAAATTGATTCACGCTCCCTTAGATCAATAGTAGGTTGATTTTCAGGGATAGGGATGCCTATTTCTTCTTCCGGAGCAAGTTCTTCAATAGCTATCAAACTAGAAGGAAGATTTTCGGTGATGACTCTTTCTACCCTAGGTGAATTAGGAGCACTAGAAGTTGGAGAGACTAACCCCGATGTTGGAGTAACAGGTTCAGATATCTCAGGTTCTTCACCTATATCACTAGTAGATGAAAAGCTACTAGCAAGTTCAGAAACCGAAATACCTTCAGGATTATAACCTGTTTCTAGAGTTTGGTAATCAGGATGAACAACCAACGAAGACTCTCCTTCTTTAGGTGACCCTACTTTACTGCCACTAGGAGTTACGAGGACTTTCAAACCTTCATAATGGCCCGAGACGTCTTCAGGAGGTTGGCCCCGAAGTCTACGGGACTTCCTCAACAAATCAGCCACGGTTACAACCTCAGGAGACTGGCCCCAAAGTCTATGGGACTGTCTTGGTAATTCAGGCACAGCTAAAAACTTTGAACTACTGCACACACAAACAAAGTAAAATCTCAAAGCAAACCGCCTAAAGTCTCTAAAGAACCAAACAAATTCGAATCACACACCTAAGGAATCTAGGGCGTCAAACCACACACAAACAGTAACTTTCCGGACCGAAAACACTAGTTGGTGATGAAATCCAACATCGCAGAATTCAGTACAGAAATGGCGAGTGGAACAGTTACCCCGACAACCTGCTTAATGAATAGACTGGACCAAGTTCCTCCACTTTAACCGTCTCGAGTGAAGTGAACCCCCCAGAAAATCCAAGTGAGTCTAGCCGACGTCTGCTCCAGGTACAGTGGGATCTTCCCTCCACCGTCACCTTAGGAAGAATCCTAAAGATAATAGTCACTAAGGTCACCAATAGCAACAAATATACCTGGGGGAACAGTCTACGATCCGATACACACGCAAGGGCAGAGTAACAAGCTCAATCCCCTTGCCGGCTCCTTGACAATAATCCAAGGTTTACCGACAAGTGACCCCAGGCTCCTCGACAATGGTTAATCCGAGGTTTACCATTTGTAGTACGTGCATATCTGGCATCATTCCCAATGAAGGAGGATTGATTCCCTCACTGGTTCGGACACGATCTCGTGCTTCTCCTTTAAGAGGAGCTTTCCCAGAGCATAAATGTAACTATTGGATTTATCCTACCGTAATATAAGCTACTTGTTTGGTTTTGCTGTCTTGGAGAGTTAATTACTCTCCTACTCCAAGACACTAGCCTGATCTATGTTGGTGTATCAGAGCCCTAGTAAATAAAAAGTTACTAAGTGAATTTTACTTTAAGCGTTAATTCTTATGGCTTTTCTTTAGGACAAAAGGTAGCGGAGATGAAACTTATGATGTGTAGACTCGACTCAAATCCACTAAAAAGATGCACCTAAGATGATTTAAACTATCTTTCCTTTTCAATGAATTCCCTAGCTAAGAGAGTTGGAGAATGCAAAATTTATAAAGACAACTTTCTTAACAATGAAAATCAAAGAAAAAATCTCTTTATCTTTTCCAAAGCACACAACACAAGACCACTAATTATTTCACGAAAACTTCCTTTCTCTTTTCAAAGACTTCAAACGCTACTAAAACAAACTTTCCTCAAAAGAGATTTTTGTATTTTTTCCTATTTTAACAAAGAATGTAAAACTATTTAACAAAAATCAATTTTAAGATCTACGAAAATCTAAGAGAAATTTACCTAAAAGCAAATCTAAGAGAAATTTACCTAAAAGCAAATCTAATGAGGTAAAAGCCTACAAAATATAATTCCATGTTGTTTTACTCAGTTACAATTCAACCAAGCACTAATTCATGCAGAATCATAAATCAGTCAAAAACAAAAATAAAAAGCTTTTGTTCTTTTTCTTAAGAATGAAATTCACAGCTTAACAAACAAGCCTTCTCGAAATTCCACAAAGAGACAACACAACGGTATGTTTCTCAAACAAAGGTGATTTTACGAATGGTCCGACTCCTAAGAAGACTGAAAAGACCAGGGATATCCAAGGTTTTTACAACTTCTAAAGCCAGAGTCACTACAAGACCAATACAAAAATCAAACCTAGGGCTAGAATTTCTATGAACTTCACTAAAACCCTTGATGCTAATGAAACAAGCTTAGATGAAAACTTTTGACAGATAACCAGTGGATCTGGGTAGCAATAAATAAACTATAAACAAAATTTAATAGGTAAAAAAGGAAAAAATTGAAATTTTCTAGACTTTTGACAAGGTATGCAGGCAGCCTGTTTGCACAGGTGCGGCCACGCTCTGTGTACAAAGCAGAAGTGCGTACAAGTACGCACTGTGCTTAACGCAGAGGGTGCGTACTGCTCTCAAAAACAACAAAAACAAAAAACTAACTCAATCCTAAGCTATTCCACCCAAATTCACAGTCAATCAGTCAAAAACTAGAAAGAAATCAACGTTTCTCAAATCAAAGTATCAATCAAAAGAGAAATCAATCAAATCCATGGATTCCCCAGCGGAGTCGCCATTTTGTCATGCGGAAAGAGTCAATTTTGTGGACAAAACCGACCTCCCTAGAAAACAAGGCTTTTCTAGTGACAAACAAAACAATCAAGCACTATCTTTGCCTAAATATGCATTTAAAATAAAAGTGCAACTAGGTGTTTAAGGCTTACCTCTAGTCCAACGCTGTTTGTAGCAGCCAAGCCTCTTCGATCCAGATGAGCTCCTTCTCCTTGAAGCCCGCATTCACTAACAAGCAAATGATTACATAGCACCTGAATAACTCATATAATAAAACATATTCATCATAAAGACCAAGGAGTTTATGAAACAAATTATATATAACAACTTGCTGAAAAAAATGAACTTAATTGTATTAATTGGAAACAAAAGAAACCATTACAACCAGTGCCTTGGTGTTGTGCAGGTCCCTCCCAGGGTCCAGTAAGAGTTCTCCTCTACTTTGATCAGCTCACCGACTTCCAAATGAAGCTAAGAAAGGATTGGAATCTCTCCTCTCAAGCTCTATAAGGGAGTCCTAATTTCAGCAGCATCTACCCTTAGGAATGTTCAGCTTTCAACCTCCCCTCCCTCTGGCCCAATGCCTGTATTTATAATGCTTTGGAGGAAGTTAATCAGGTCCACCATCAATGGGATAAGCTCCTCTTTCAAAGGGGTAGCTCCCCTCTTCATGGGATAAGTTCCTCTTTCATTGGGATGCATGAACCATCTGGAGGTGCTCAATCCATGTCAAACCATCTTCTAGAATGCTCTAGAATCGACCACAAGTAAGTTTTTGAAGTAAAACTTGCACCTTTTGACTTTTACAGGCGTACGCACCCACCCCTTTACAGACAGAGCGTATAAGTACGCAGGTATTATGAACTTGAGGTGCGTACACGCAGGTAAGAGTGAGAGAAACTGCGTAACCGGAGTTATATTGATTTTTAAAGGCTTTCTCTCTTTTTTGGAGTTTGACATGAGGAGCAGAGGTATAAGACTTGCCAAGGAGGACAGTATGGTTACTGATAGAGCCATACTGACTGCAAATAGTCATGGTGACAAATTTTAGTGTAACAGTATCCTTTCCTCAACTGCTTGGAAAGCGCTTGGTTCGCCAACGCTTTTGCCTGAGATGCAATATCTGACAGGATTCGATAAAGGAACCACTCGGCCATTAGGGATCCTTCCAAGTTTGCCTATAACTTTGAGAAGGAAAACTGTTTATCTGAACGTGATGGTAGTCCAAGGGCCTTTAGATTACAATCTACTCCTTGGGTGCAACTACATTTATAGCATGGGAGCCATTGTCTCCTCACTCTTTTGAGTAATGTGTTTTTCGCATGAAGGCAGAGTGGTCCAGCTCATAGACCAGCTTTCATTCCCCAGCTCACACATAGCTAATAGTCAAATGCCATCCCTAACAGGTCTTTTTTCACAAGGAATGTCTCATCAATCTCCAGTCCATCCACCTGATGAGCGCGAGTGATTCAGTGGTCAAGACTAAAACCTAGTGGGCATGCACCCTAACTTGCTTCGGCAAGAAAACTTCAGGTATAGGGTAGGTTTCCGCAGAGGATATATGACTGGTCTGACACACCCGTCCATTTAGGAAAATGGGATTGGAATGGAATAAGGTACCTCTGTTAGAAGGTAGGCCTTTCCTGATAGAATAAATGTTTTGTCTACAAATTGAGGGGTAACCTAGAGAAGGTAGGCCTTTCCCGATAGAACAAGTGTTTTGTCTGCAAATTAAGGGGTAACCTGGGAAACTCTACTTCGCTATACCTGGGGGCATGCAAAACTTTTTGCGTGAAAGTGAAAAGCAACCATTTATTTTCCTAGTTTGTAGGTTCTTAACCCTTTAAACTCATGGGATTGGTTGTTACTATCTTACATAATAAAAGGAGCCGGAGCATAATTTTGAATGGTGCAAGCTCCCTAAAAAATGAACCTATCGATGAGACATCCTTATTATACGACTCGCACGAGCAGTTTTCCGTGAAGTTCAAGATTGTTAAAAATTAAACCTAGCAATGAGAATATGTTCCACCAGAGTTCAAGCTCATTAAAAACTGAACCCACCTCCAGTAAATAACCATTGTGAATGTATTATCATCAGCTTTTGAGCCATGGTCGTGTTCTCACCATCACCTCCACTCTATTGTTACCGATCATTCACCTCCATTTGATTGTTTACCCCTTTTTGAGGAATAGCTACGATGAGTGATCCTATTAGCCACCTTTTTACACTGCCGTGATTGGAAAGTTCCAAACCTTACCTGGAACCAGCTGCTATCTGAAAACATCGCTCATTCCTCAAAAACCGAGTCTCCTTTAAGCTCTTTTCATCTAACTCGTAAAATATGAAAAGATTGCCGAACAATTGGCCTCTCCAGCTCGTTAAAGTGATTGGAAGTGCTATCCCTCCTCTAGATTTTAATCTTTTTGGACCTGAGGGATTATTACACAAAAAGATCGAGCATTTGTCTTGTTCGGCTAGTTAAAACTATCGAAAAGTCATCCCTTTCGCATAGTTTTATACTTTTTTGGACTTAAGGGATTATGCTACGAAAAAGGAATATTGGAGTCTTCTTTCCGTCTCTTTTCAAACTCTCTAAAATTAAAAAGGACCGAGTTATCCTTGTCGTTAAACTCGTTAAAACAATAGCGACAAACTTGTCCATTCAGACAAGAGCGAGTTTCATTGTTGCTAGGCTCATTAAAACATAGCAACGGGTTTGCCCGAAGGGAAAATTATAGAACAAGCATATGTTATCCTCCTCAAGCTTGAAAAAAATAAAGAGTTACTGGTCAGAAATGACTGGGGAAAATTGGGAAGAAAACTTGAGGAAACTTTATTGGTAGTAGGTCGCTCTTGAACATGACACTTTCACTCCATCACCATGATTGAGTCAGGTTGGGTTATTCTGTTCACCGATCATATCACCATTGGTCCACTGTACCAACCACTTTTGGGGTTAATGCTACCAATCCATTTCAGTGTCGCCGATATGTTCAAGAGAAGTCGCTCAAAGAATTCACCTACCCACCTTGTGTCTCATCCACTACAATACCATCACACTTCATTCTTTCATGACCGCCACCCTAAACCTTGTATCACCAAATCGTTTTCACCTGTACAAAATCATTTGCTCCATTCCCTGTCGTAGATGTGGGATCCATTAATGCTTGCCTACGACGGGTCACTTGTCGACATCACCTCATTATCTAAGAAGCCAACCTAGGGACAACCCTTCCAGTACTTTGAAGCTTGCATGCCTCAATGGCAAGTTTCTCACTTCCGGCGACAGGTTTACACTAATGGCCTTCGACCAAAAGATTTTGCGTGGTGTTCGACATTAACTCATGTATTCACCCCACGTGAATTGTACTACAATACCTTGAGGGTCATCATCATCATCGGTGATTCCTCTCGCACCTATTAACAGTTTACATCATTGATTGGTAATCAGGCGGTGTCTTTCCATGTTCGACATCAGAACATCTTTTCACATGGATCGACTTGTACTTCAAGCAAAGATTGAACGAGTTTTGAAGACCCCGGATCCAGTTTCATCCATCCGGGCTACGATATAATCAAGAAAATAAAGACATCGAATGTACATCATTGCTGCATAGATAATCATCCAAACTAAGGGATGATGGCTCTACCAGAATCATCAGTCTGCAAACAAACGGTTCTCTGCCTTATGTACATGAAAATGAATTTATCAAGCTGTGCATGGGAATGCCCGCCTCAGCTAGATCATAAAAATATTATGAAGATAATGTATCGTATTGTATCTTATTACAGGTTGCCTCCTAGTGCGAAAAACCTTGGATCCTCATTATAAAGCATTTCACCTGACATCAAAAGATTTATGACCTCATGCTTTAGGGGGCAACTGTTATAGACTTTAGGGGGCACTGCAACCCCAATCACATATGTCCATAAACCAAGGGCTTCTAAGTCCCTAAAAGTGTTGTTTCATACCCTAAAGGAGCAAGGTCAGCTGATTACATCATCTCCCAGAAGTTCTCCATGAAAAGCTACTCAAAACTGGTCAAAGCAGGAGCATACAGATTGCCCAGTGCTAAAGGTGCGATGCATCTCACCTGCCACATGCAAAAAGTGTGATCCATACTGGAAAGCCCTTCTATAGGGTGCGATGAGCAAGAGAAGACAAATGGCATAAGCAGTTTGCTAGGTGGAAACCCATAGAATCTTCTAGAAACTAATCATTTGACACTTGCCTCTCTGATTTCGCCCGGGGATGAGTAAGAGATCTAAATTCTCCTAGTGGAAACAAGGACTATTAGAGAGATGACATTAATCAAAATCCCAGAAGCTAACTCACCCCCCTGCAAATATCTATAAATGGATCCCTCATCCAAGAGATCCAATGGAATTGGGTAATTTGCAAAGAGGTGTTGCTGGTTTCTCTTTGAAGACATTGTTAGGTGATATTGCTTTATGTGAGGTGAAGAGTGCTTTCAAGCTAGGAGGATGGCACTGGGTCAGACCAAGTGGTTGTAATCCTCTCTTCTATGACTTTTACTAATAAAGCTATTTGAGTTTTCCTCCATATTCTTGTGTATCTCTGAATACTGCGTTTGTTATATGCATTTATATGGTCAATATATATCTGATCCTATATTGCTTACAATGAAAGATATGTATGCTTTGATGGTATTGTGTTGTTGTGAGTCTACAAGTGCTCTTTGAAGTTGGACAAGTAAGGAAGCAATAGTGAGATTCTATCAAAGGGGAAAGGAAACAAGCAAGGAGCCAAGTGGAAGACTGAGGTTGGTACTCTCTGCGTCTTTCCCATCTCTCTCTCGTAAAGGAAAAACAAGTGACTTTAATCTGTTTGTTTCTAAGACAACTACCCATCTTGGTGGGACTAGCAGCTCTGAATAGAGACTAGATTTCTCGGTAACAGTCCGATTCGATGTTGAGAGCTTTAGTGGCTTGGGAAATGGCTTAAAACTTCACATATTTTCTGTAGTTTAGGTAAATGATAACCTTATGAAGTAGTAAGTGACAACATTGGCTCCAATTGGGGACAATGCCTTGCTGGCAAGGTGTTGAGAATGAGCAGACCAATATCGTTCACTCTTTGTCATGTAGTTAGAAATATATGAACTTACATAAAATCTCCATGAAACTTTTAATGCATGGAGTCACTTCCACCTCAAACTAAAATGTAGAAATAAAAATTCTAACAACTAGAAATTAAATACTTAGCTAGTTAGATTATTTATGTACATTCCTACTTATGCATAGTGCTCAATTCACCCAATTGAGTTCAACCCTCCAATGGAGCTAGGAAAACGTTTGAGTACTGGACCTTATGACTTCACACTACTGAAAAAGAACATTTAAAAGAAAGAAGCACCATGACAAATCTACAAATGGAAAGCTTGATGCATGCTCTAGTCATAACCTCTGTTGGTCACTTAAGAATATGCCCATGTTGGCATCCACATGGTCATGTATTAAACAAGGAAATTTTGCAGCTTCCTCTTTTTCATGAGTAGTCTACTGACCAATATCCTCTTGGTCAGGGCAGTCGCAGTTATTTACCAACTCCTCAACCATAGGTCTTTCAAGAGAAGCTTGTTGCTAATATTTTACTACCCATTCTTCAAAGCGCCAACACTCTTGGAAATCTGCAATGGAATCTTTAGCTTCTAAACTATAAGAGTCATAAACTATAGGGTCTGCTGAAAATTCCTAGTAGTAATCTTTTTGTGACAAAGACTACCAGACTCTGTGTGGTCTTTTAGCTTTGGGTTCTCCTTGAAAAACCTAATGTTGGGAGCTTTCTCCCCACTTGCTGGTAAATAGATCCTGCTAGACCTCCACAACCATCTTATCCTCCTATGGATAGTATGCATCATAAATGGGAGGAGGTTTTTGATCTTTCTCTCCATGTGAAGGATGTGCGTTGTGAACTGGAGCTTCTTTCTTAACCTCCTAGTCAGCCTCCTTTTCTTGTGTAGCTTCCCATGACTGAGGTTGTGGTGGCTCTGCCTCGCTTGACTGTCCATCAGATTCATGTACATCATAGGAAGGAGCAACATCAAACTCAACTGAATAAGCTCCCTGAGGATTTATTTGTAGCCCGATGATGTTTCCTTCTTCTCTTTCTCACTCATTAGTCAATGCTTCTTGATGTGAGTAGATATCTTCTGGGAATGGAGTCTTACACACATCTTCAATAGGGTCATTAACCTCGGGAATGTCTTCATCATTAAAATGTGTGCAACAATCTTCCAATATAGCATTCGATGGATAAAATCTTTTGAAATGTTGACAGAATGTTATACGAAAACGTTTCAAGGAAGATATGTTGCCATGAGGTATCATTTTAAACCAAACTCTAGCATCCTCATCTAAAGACAATTTGAACAACTTCATTTATATGTCTTCAAGAAAAATGTCTTGCTATTCAATGAATTCATGAAATTATTTGAGGTGCTTGTAAGGCCTTCTATTTCTATTCCCTTTGAATCTAGGCAAATAAGTATTCCACTCATGAAACACAGGGGCGTGATTGGGATAACCAACAATAGAAGAGAAATCGTGTGGGGCAAATTAGTTGGCTAGGAACGTAGGAAGGGCCATCTCAGAAACCTCCCTATGTGAGTGATTTTAGTTGCAAAAGTAGGGAAATTTTTGGTTGCTGTAGCATCAAAGTATTGGATTGCTTAAAAGCCAAGATGATCAACTAGAAAAATGGACAATGGAATCACAAGGAATTTTACGATAGAATGAAATAGTGTAGTCGATAAGGTGAGAGATCTTCAACCCACACTTCCCTTGCTCACCTAATAGAGGAAATGTAAAATTTTGTCATACCCAGGAAAAAATATTCTAATCTGTTCCCCGATAATGGTGCCAAAAATATTTTCTCACCTCAAATCACACCAGCAACACAAGGGCTACAAGGGAGATAAAAAGCTTCCTAGAGAAAGCCTCTCAGTTGATTGTAAACCAGTGCCTAGTACATCTTAAAGAGAGGAGTTCTTAAGAGATAATCTGTAAGGGGTTTTCATCACTTCAATTGTCATGTAAAAAATGTAATATGATAGGCTTGGTTCAATAATCCTTCACTGAGGTAGTTTCAAGCCAACACATGGATCCAGATGTTGGGGGTATATTGGGGCAATCTCAAAGAGAAATGGCCTCTTCTTGTGGTGCTTGACACACAACAATTGGACAGCTTAAACTAAAGTTGTAGAAATGGTGGAGAGGAGGAAAGCAAGCAGGGAAATAGATGCATAACGTTGTAAAATATAGAATCCTAAGGAGCAATGTTCCAACAGAAATATGCAACTCGATGTATAGGGTTGTAAACAACACAAAATGCTAAGAAAATATTTTCCAATAGAAATATCGAAGAGGGAGGAGGTGGGGTGATAGAAATAGCAGGGTGCAAATGAAGGTTTCAGACCAAACATGACATGGGTCTCTTTCTTTTCCAAAAGCTAAAATAGATCTAGGCTAAGCGAGGTCCTACCTGTTAATAAAATACACAAGTAAGTATGTAATTTTATAGGTACTACAATGCTAGTAAATAAGACATGTAGCTCTGTGATAATGCAGGTACTATCTTCTATTGACGAGCTAAGATAAATCCATTGATTAGAGAGGAATCAACTATGTTCATTATATTGTTTCAGATGCGGAAAAACATAAATGAAATGATATTACTGAGAGGAACATTCCACACATAAATCGTGCTTGGAATCCATAGGGAAATTATATTTATCTGAAAGGGCCCAAAAAAATAGTCCATATATTTAGCATGATATCATTGAAGCCCCCATTAAAAATAAATTGAACCAAAATGGCTTCTTAGAATCAGACCCTGCAGGTGAGAAATTTTTGAGCCAGCCAACCCCCTTTAAAGTGTTTCTTCCCCCTTTTTATAAGAAGAGAGGGAGATGGAATTAGAGTTTACAAAATATTTGAGCTATAGCTCCCACTGTCTCCTAGACTAGTTGTCTCGGCCCATGTAAGGCATTGTTTCTGAAAATCATTACAATTGGGATTCAATCCCTTCTTGGAAATAAACAAAAATTAAAGAATATGGAAATATGAAAGAGTAGGTGCCCCTTATTCTTTCCCTATGAATGGCCTCTAGTCAAGCCACTTCCATGTTGTGATGTGTTCCTCTACTACGGAGGCATTTCCTGTCATTTCTGCCTTTACTGTGTGGACGACCAGTTCTATGGAATAGGGAGTGGGTCACTGCAAGTGCCTGTCTCAATGGTCCTTTGCTATGCAGAGGATTGAGTCTCCATTCTGAGCCATTAACACTTCCTAAGTTGCCCCCATACTGATCTACTATCACGACATACTTCATTCACTACTTCAACTATCGACCCATATGCCTTCAATGCCCTGTATTGTACTATCGGGGCCTCACTATAATTGGTTCTTTTTCATTTAAAATATTATGAATGTGCGGGCTATGATCCTCCTCAACCCCTTTTGGTTTAATTACTTCCTACTTCTGTTATCATATGATTGGGGGCTATGATCAAGTGCTAAGGCCTTTAGGCTCTCATCCCGAGGGCCTTTTTCGTTTGTTACCTCGAATCCTACATCTCAATGCTTGATAACAGTTCACCCTTATCCTTTTCCCCTTAACACTTGCTATCAACAATATATTGGATATGGTGATGAATGACGACACGAATTTTGAAAGGGACGGACTCGACATCCCTATAACTTAAGTGTATAAAATGTTGCATCTAGGGAGTTCTCACATATTGCAATCATGGGCCAGGAAGGAACTTCAGCAAAAGAATGAATTTTCCTATGTGCGATCGTCAATTGCCAATCTGTGGGGGGGTGACATCATTGCTGCCACGTGTCACCATGTGAGTGGTGACATGTGTCACCCAGAAATGCCCCTATAGGACCCTTGAAAATGACAAATTTGCATGTCATATCTCACCCGTACTGTCATGTCACTACCATTCTACCACGCCATTGATTACATCAGTTGCCATTTCATATATACGTGACAATGGGATTGCACAATGTGGCCCCTTGGAAGAGAGAGAAAGAGGGTCACCTGTCCCTATTTTTGCATGCATTTCTTTAGTTAAATGATTTCATCTTTCCCCGACGATTTCACATTGAGGGCCTAAATTATTGGCCATTTGCACTATAGGCATGTTTCAGCCCCAGCAATTCATTAAAGATGACCCATTGCATGATTTTGGGATTGTGGGACTGCGGGATCGTGGGAATCCGGGATTGTAGGACTGTGGGACTGCCAGACCTGCAGGACTATGGGACGTGGGATTGCGATATCACGGTCATGTGGGATTGTTGTACCCATGGCCCTCGAATGTGCCCCCTTTCATTTGAAGGAAACATAACCCCCATCTTCAGAATGCTCTAACTTCTGATCAAAATTCTATTTCTAGTCTTCCATATGTCATTGGAAAACTTATCACGAGTACTATGAAGTGGAGAGCATCTAATTTGACCTTGAGAGATTTAGTGGCTTGGGAAATGGATTCAAAATTCACTGCTTTTCTACACTTTGGGAAATTGATAACCTTATGAAGCAGTGAGTGAAAACACGATCATTCAAGGTGTTTGAGACTCCCAATGGCCTCCCACCTATTTGTGATCATGATCATGCTATTTCTTTGATTTCAGGAAGTGTTCGTCCAAACATCAGGCCTTACATATATCCCTATGCCCAAAAGAGTGAAATTGAATGTATGGTTGTAGAAATGTCAGAGGTTGGTATAATTCAACCTAGTCAAAGTTCTTTCTCAACTCGAGTAGTATTGGTTCACAAGAAGGATGGATCATGGTGCATGTGTCCGGATTATAGGGAGCTCAACAAGCTCACTATTAAAGATAAATTTCCCATTCCTGTCATTGATGAATTATTGGATGAATTACATGGAGCAATTTACTTCACCAAGCTGGATCTTCGTTCAGGATATCGTCAAATTAGAATGAAGACTGAAGACATTCTGAAAATAGAATTTAGAAGTCGTGAGGGTCATTATGAATTTTTGGCCATGCGTTTTGGCCTTACTAATGCACCTTCTACATTTCAAGGTTTGATGAATTCCATCTTCAAAGCCTTTCTTAGAAAATTTGTGTTAGTATTTTTCGATGATATACCAATCTACAACAAGTTTTGGAAGGATCATGTTCAACATGTTGACAGGGTGCTCAAACTATTGGAGGAGAAATAATTAAATGCAAAAACCTCCAAATTTTTCTTTGGAATACAAGAGTTGGAATATATGGGTCATATCGTATCTCATGAAGGTGTTAAGGTATACCCATGCAAAATTAAAGCCATTAAGGAATGGAAAATCCCCACATCCATAAAGCATCTACAAGGATTTCTCAGGTTGATAGGGTATTATCGCAAGTTTGATAAGAATTATGGGAAAATAACAACACCTCTAACAGCATTACTGAAGAAAGATGCATTTTCTTGGACTCTAGAAGCAACGAAGGCCTTTGAATATCTTAAAGAGGCAATGTGCCAAGCGCCAGTCTTAGCTACAAAAAACTTCACAAAAACCTTTATTGTGGAATGTGATGCCTCAAGAAATGGATTGGGCGGTGTTTTAATGCAATAAAGGAAGACCCATTGATTTTGAAAGTCGTCTAATCCAAGGAAATTATTCACACAAAGATATTTATGAGAAGGAAATGTTGGCAATACTACATGCACATAATAAATGGTGACCTTACCTAATGGGAAGACTCTTCAAGGTAAAAACATATCATGATAGTATTAAATGCATTTTAAAACAAACATTATATTCAGAATAGCATCAAAAATGGGTCACAAAGATGTTGGGTTATGACTTTGAAATCATGTACAAAAAAGGGAAGCAAAATGTTGTTGTAGATGCACTCTCAAGAAAGGATGACGATGTGAAATCATTGATTTGTGCCATCTCTATCATCCAACCAAATTGGATAAATGAAGCAAGGGATGAATGGAAGAATGATGAAGAAGTGTGGGCACTCATTCAAAAGTTGCAACAAGATCCTAATACATCTAATACATTTAGCTGGAAATATGATTCGTTATGGTACAAAGATCATGTATACCTCTATAATAATTCTCAATTCAAACAAAATATTCTTTTGGAATTACACAACTCTCCCTTAGGAGGGCACTCAGAATTTTTAAAAACTTACAATAGAGTAAAGAAGGAGTTTTTTTTGGATTTCCTTAAATCTGATATTCAAAAGTTTGTGGCGGAATGTTTGGTTTGCCAACAAAATTAAGTTGAGACAATTAAGACCCCAAGTTTGTTACAACCTTTATCCATTCCATGTCAACATTAGGAGGAGGTTTCAATGGATTTTATCACAGGTTTACCCAATTCCCAAGGAAAGAGTGTCATCATAGTTGTAGTCGATATACTTACCAAGTATGCACACTTTTGTGCATTATCTCATCCATTTAAAGCATGTATAGTTTCTACTACATTTATGGAAACAATTCAAAAGCTACATGGAAACCCAAAGATTATTGTAAGCGACAAAGATCCCATTTTCACTGGAAATTTTTCGACTGAATTATTTTCTTGTCTGGGTACTCAATTAGCTCATAATTCATCTTATCATCCTCAACTTGATGGGAAAACTGAGATAGTGAACAAATGTTTGGAAGGATATCTTCGTTGTTTTGTATCTGATAAATAAACACAATGGTTCAAGTGGTTGCCTCTGGCTGAATGGTGGTATAACACTTTCTTCCATATTGCAGCAAAAATGACTCCATTTATGGAACTTTATGGATATCATCAAACGTCCATCATAACATCTTTAAGAGAAAATTCTAAGGTTCAAGTAGTGGAAGATCACATCGAGCATCAAACAAATGTTCTCCAACTCTTAAAGGATAACCCCACTTTAGCACAAAATAGAATGAAACAATAGGCATATCAACATCGCAGCAAAAGAAGTTTTTGATGTAGGTGATTGGGTATTTCTACAACTGCAACCATAAAAGCAAATGTCCCTCAAGCAAGCTAAGAAGGATAATAAATTATTACCAAAGTATTATTGTCTGTACAAGGCGTGGCAAAAGATTGGTACTATGGAATACAAATTGGAGCTTCCTGCGTCTTCACGAGTGCACCCAGTTTTCCATGTTTCATGCTTAAATAAGGTTATAGGTTACAAGCTCCCAGTTCAAACAATATTTCGAGAACTTGAGGAGGAAGGAAAAATCATATTGGAACCTGAAGTAGTCACAGAGGAGCAAGAAATCGACAACTACGAAATCGATCAATTTCATAGTATCTCAAAAGGTGGAAGAACTTACTTGTTGAAGATTCCACATGGGAGGATGAGAATTTTATAGAGAAGCATCCAGAACTACTCAAGCGTTGAGGACAAAACATTTTTGAAGGAGAGGGGGATGTTAGGTTGCTATAATACTAGTGATTCCCCCATTACTCTTGTCATTGTAGCCCCTTATTTTATTGTTATGCCCTAGTTGTCCCCACATTGTTATTATTGTGCCCCATAGAAGCCCATTATTTCTATTGTTGTGCCCTTATATTATTATTATTATGTCATCTTTGATTATATTGTCACCCTTTAGACTACTATATATAGAAATGATGTTTTTTCATTTGAATCATCCAAGAATTGTTCATTTATATAACGTAAAGGAGGTTTCCCCCTTGAAGAGGCTTATTCTGAAATTGTTGATCTATCTTTTCTTCTATTTTGTGAGTTGGTTTCATAACATATTCTTTGCAAGGTATTTGGCAATAGGGTATGTTGGAGAACCAATGGTGTTCATTATTGGTCTCAATGGAATACCTTATTTATGGATTTTTAGAGATCCATAAATATTGGGGATGATCAAGCTATTAGGCATGATTTTCCTTTCTGCGTCATCGTTAAGATATGACTTCTTTTATCATTTTTGCCATTTGACATGGGATTTCATTGCTAGGGCCTTTTTTGATAGGTTTGTAGCAACCACTAGAGATGCATTTTTCCTCCATCTTAGTTTCATAATTGATTTTTTCCATGACCATTGTAGCAGTACCCTTAACTTCTCTTAATACCATGATGTTGTTATTTTGAATATTCTTAAACACTCTCTTTTCATCTTTTGATATATTACTAACATAATGTTTGGTTCATCTAAGAAGTGTTTCTACATCTTACCTAACTTATTTCCCCTTTTTTGTCCATACTTTTAATAGCTACCTCAGTGCTACTCATGTTTTCTTCTAAGAGAAGCTTTATGGGTGAAATGGAAAAAATTGTGTCTCTCTCTATCAACTACTGCATAGGGTTATCTAATGATTCACTCGATAAGATGATCACGGTAGAGCATGCCTTGTTTTCAAGATGAAGACTACGCACGGTTATAATGAGGATCTTCCCTAGCGCATTTTATTTTTGCTAACTTCACATTTTAATTTTATAAACTATCATCCAAGAATTTCTTAGTTTTAATGAATGTGTCAGCATCCAAATTAATCCACAAGTTGCATCTAAGAGATACTTTCAAGTGGAAGAGTAACTTAAAAATCAATTTATAGGTTTTTACAAGCCAAGATCTTATGGATTTTATTTGGTTTCTTACAAGGGTGTCACTAAGATTTTTAAACACAATGAGATTATGGCCACAATGTAAGGGATTCCTACACAAAATTAATTTTGGAGTAATGTTTTCATCGCTGCATCGTTTCAGGAAACACAATTTTTAATAAAAGTTTGACTCTTAAAAATCTCAACTTCTCAAATTGTTTTGAGCTATCCATAGTGTCCCTTCCACGGTGGGACATGATCAAATGAAATAGTGAATCCATTACAGGTTGGAGCTTATTTTTAATGAATGGAAATGCTTGTTTACGTTTATGAAACCAACATTTCAGACAACCCAAGTTATTCCATCATCAAGGTTAATACAATCATGTTTGAGAATATGGTAATAAATGTGAGAGTATACATAGTTAAGATCAATAAGTTGTCAAGAAAATTCCTTGTTTAGCTATGCCAAAATCTTGGTTTTCATAGTTAGATCTATTTTTATATTTGTTATTTTATTTATTTATTCTTTTACACTATCCTTTGCTTGAAAAAGGAAGTATTTTCTCAGGTGGAGGAGTATTTCGAATAGAGCCATGTTTGCAATAGGATTACAATTGTACTCATATTCATGTTTGAAGGATATGCTTCAATAAATACTAGAATATGAGGAACCATCCACTTTGATGATATGGTTCCCAGAGAGAATGAAGGAATTCTTACACTAATGATCATTTGGAGCTAAGATTCAATGTGATCTATTTATCCTTGATCCTCCTATTGATTAGCAAGTTGTCCTTTGTCATTTCGTGCAAATATTTCAAGGCTTGTTGATTTCTTTCTTGAATGCATAAAGGATCTCGTGATAGGCATGAAATTAATTATTTAATTTAGTGCAACAACATTTTCTCTCTATTAATTGTTTCCCATGACTCTTAGGCCTTTTATGAAAGTTGGAAATGCTTATCAATGAAAGTTTTTGGGTCATCTTCTTGATATTGCTCATGACCTTCTAGATATAGTTATTGATGTTTCTCCTAAATCCTTTGCGCTTGTCTTACTCCCTGAGATGCAAATATGTTTCTTATTTTACTTAGTATTTGTTTATCCTGAGACACATAAATGCTTTTGATTTCTACTAGGATTTGAGAGATTTCATGGAGTCGAATTTCCTTTTCTTCTTAACAAACTCTTTAACAATATCATTCTGCTAGTTGGAAGGTCATGTCTTGCACATGGATTATTATATAGGGGGATCTTATAGTACCAAAACAAAAAGATTTATACTATAAGAAATAAATGAAATTTGTTAACCAAAATCTATTTCAAAGAAAAATTCATCATGTTATTCAATGTCATCTAATATTAATACCCTTTTCTCATCAATTTATCTTATGGCATGTATCTTCTACCTTTTCTTGAATCAAACAAAAGGATAAATTGATATCAAACAAACACATTATACCAACAAGATAAGGCTTTGGAGAGAATCAATAAAGTGAATGCATTAGATCCTTACGCTATAGAAATTTTGTAGAGAGGTCGTGTTTGCATCTTACTGTCCCCACTATCTCAAGTCATAAATCTTGTCCCAACAAGAATCAAATGCAAAAAATGAAAGAGATAAATGCATCTCCTTGATAATGGCGTAAAAAATGTCAATCAATTTAGTTTCTTAAATTTTAAGCTTAAATTATCAACTCGGACTGTATGTATGTGTAGAGTTAATCAAATCAATATGCTTTCTAACCTATTAGTTAAGAATGGCAATAATGTCATAAAAACAAACAACTTGAAAACGAATGCTACAAGGAACTTTTGTATGGGATGCAATCTCAAAGAAATAAATCTCGAACTCAATATTCAATAAAACCTAGCCCATAACAATGGCTATCTAAAGAAAATCACACACATGGAAGGTAAATCTATGAGATATGTACTAAGTAGAGTGCGAACACAAAACCCTTCACCAAAACTTGTAGTATTTTTCTATAACCTCCCAAAATGTTCATGTAGCCAAGAAAGAGTTAAAACGCGTATAATTTCCCTTTAGAAAGTACTCTCGCTTCTATTAAAAAGGAATTTATATGCAATTAAGGAAAGGGAAAAACAATGATATATGGTGGTCATTGGGGCTGTCAACACAAAGATCCTTCTTAGCATAGGTTGTAATTTTACTGCACTTAATCCAAAGCATTTGTGCAACCACGAAGAATTAAAATGTGTATCTCTAACCTTCTATAATTGATCCCACCTCTGCAAAAAAGAAACAATTGCAAACAATGATACAACTAAATACATTCAAAGGAAAATGAACCATAGTCTAATGATTATGCTACGTTACACTACGGAGAACTGCAGGCCATGAAGGTGGGGCGTCCCACCCGTCGTCACAATGATTAAAAACTACAACACCGCGATCCAACTAAGCGTAATTGTTCTTAAAACACTATACTAACAATCTATTATAAGCTAGATCTTAAGAATACAAAATTAGATATAATCCTGTACATAATAGTCTAATGATTATGCTATGTTACACTACGGAGAACTGCAGGCCATGACGGTGGGGCGTACCACCCGTCGTCATAATAATTTAAAACTACAATACCGCGATCCAACTAAGCACAATTGGTCTTAAAACACTATACTAACAATCTATTTTAAGCTAGATCTTAAGAATACAAAATTAGACATAATCCTATACATTCATATCAATATTAGATATAATCCTGTACATTCATATCAATAGAGGTAACTATTGACTTAACCATTTTAAATCCGATTGAACCTATAATTTGGATTTTAGATGAAATGTATCCAAATGATGGGAATCGTTGATCGGATATGGATATCTGGGAAGTGTCGACTTCGCAATATTTTAAATCCTTTTGAACATATAGCTTGATGGGAATAAGTGTACCCTAATGGTGGAACACCTTTACAATTTTATAAATCAGAACAAAATCCGAGATCTCCAAGATTGCCAGATACCAGATAAGATAGCTATTGATGGTATTATACATGACGAAGATTATAATATATATCCGCATAGCAGGGTGTCACGTCAAAAAATAACCTAGCTTACCGCCCCGGTCACTTTCCTACTAATTTAAGATTTGGGTATCCGTATCTTCTGTATTCACTTAATTTGTCGTAAGGCGATAAGATTTGGGTATCTGTATTTTTTATATTCACTTAATATGTCGAAAGGCGCCATGGCCAACAAACTCGTCTGACGTTTTCCAGTTTGTCATACGGAGGCAACTTGGAAAACAATAAGGAACTGGGTATACATGAATTTGCTCGTGTGTGACGGCTCCACAGTAGATTACATGCCTATTTGTTTATTATCCTACTGTCAAACTTTTGAAAATGATATCGATCACGCCTGCGTTTCTAATCGGATTCCACAAAATTCTTTGTTTATTCAAATTTTCTTTTTCATTATTCAATCGCGCAGCCTGGATGCACCACCCTTAAATAACTTCCTTCACATAGAAGCAGGCACTCGCCGAGGATATCCAGACCCCTATATTTGTGAGATTGGTATTCAGTCGGATCGAAAGAGTAAGCGTTCTCTGAAATTGTTGTCTCACAAGTCTTTTACGCTACATTCATCAACAAACTCTGCAGGATTTAAGGTTTTTAGGATTAGTTAGGAAGAATGGTTTTAGAGGCCGACACCGACAACCTACCGGCTCAAGCGCCGACTAGTCCACATATGAGTGAAAATATGATACTTATTCTTCTTGCGTTGCTCTGCGCTGTCATATGTCTCATGGTGTTGGCTTCAATCATTCCATGGGACAAGATTTGGAGGTCATGCCACGATCATATGGCCACCAGACGGGCTAATACCGGCATGAACGATAAATCCATAGAAGCACTTCCCTCTATCAGCTATGGCAAATCGATGCCACAACATGCAACGGAGTGCGCTATCTGCTTGGCGGACTTCGTCGAAGGTGAAGGTGTGAGAGTGTTGCCAAGCTGCAACCATGGCTTCCACATGGAATGCGTCGACAAATGGCTTCGTTCTCACTCTTCCTGCCCTACTTGTAGACATTGTCTTCTTCCTCGCTCTATAAATGTGGCAAACTGCTTTCAGCCCGCCAAACACAACGCCTGTGAAGCGCAGATTCATTGGCCCGTAGAATCTCAGGAGACTAGCGAAATCATCGACCTAGAGTGTGGGGTTAAGCGATAGATATGTCTTTAGCCAGACGAATCATATGGAGGGCAATGGAGCATTAATGATTTTTTTTGAAGACGGCATTTTATCCATAGCGAATCTGTGATCAGTTTCTTTCTGTGACCACACCTAACCTTCTGTATCAGTATGCTATGATCAGGAAGAATATCTTTGTACAGTGGGATGAATACAAAAACGCGATGAATTTGTTGATGTTTAAGGTTATATGTAAATATCTTAAATTCATTTCAGACCATACGCGTAAAACAACTCTCCACATTGGCACGATTAATATACATGAAGCTTTTATTAATGAACTTACATGTTGTTCCGAGCAATATTTTATAGTGATCGATAAAAGCCACTCCGTCTGTCCAGCAATTTTGAATTAAGAAAATCAATTATGAATTAATGCTAAAGGTTTAAATGGCATGATAACGCTTTTCGGCACGTTTATGTTTGATAGGCTTTCAGGTCCGTGGGCTTAAAAATGTCAACTTTCGATGACGTAAACTGTGACGTCTCATTTATTGTTTTTGACGAAAATCGTAATTACATGTAATCGATTTCGATCCATGATCGGAACTGCGCGCTACTTGGTGTTTGAATGTTTGTGTCAATAATATACAAAATGTTGTGAAGGCCTGTTTGCATTGGAAAAAGCTTAAGTAATTCCAATGATCCATTTGATATAAAAAACGCCATGGGAAGCATCCTATTTTCAAAGATGCAGCTTAATATAGATGCTGTGTTGTTTTCTCCGACTCAGTGGAAGCGATCGTTTACCATGGAAAGTATTCCTCAACACATGTCAAGTAGATCGCTTGAAGTCACATTTGTGGAATTTGTGATAGGCTTGTTCATCTTCTTTGAATTAAAGGCCAAACGAGAGGTATAAGCTTCTCAATTTGCTGCAACAAGATACTGTTTCCTACATAAAGGGAACGGTGCTAAGGTTATGGCTGTGTCAAGCATACGAGGAGCAGCACTAGACAATTGTTCATGCTGGAAACAATGAACGGCCGAAAGAGAGGATTAGTGGCTACGACGACCAAATTTTTCAAAAGAAATATAAAATTGAGAAGATGGCATGCGAATTGAATAGTAAGAAGAACTATCACGGTTGCTGGCGGTTGTACAAATCAGTGATAACATATGCTGGGGGAGGTGGATAACGCAGTATATCAAAACCAACTATAATGTTTTGGAAGTCCACTTTTAGGAAAATGATGTGCATATAAATTCCTGTGGTAAAATAACTTTCAGGAAAAAGATATGCATATAAAATGCTGTGGCTAAATAATATGTAACATAGATCTAAGGGGTGCGATAGTAGAATGAAGCATGTATTTCAGATATCTATTTGCATTAGTATTAAAATTGAAATCAGTTTCACCCATCACTACGTGCAATGTTAATTTATTATATTATGAAGGAAGTTCATAGATATGAAAATGTAACGCTAAGTATTTTCGGACCTTTATGAAAGATTAAGGGAGAGGAGTCTTTCTCCAGACTTAAGTTGCATAGATTAAATCAGTATTTTAGAATACATGAAAAACATTCATATGGAAGTTGCACCAATTCTTTACTGAAAACAAAATTAATTTTTACCTTGATTAACACTTCACCAGTTGCCAGTAACAAATGGCTTTTACCTTCCCACCACAAATTGCTTCACAATTTTCTCCTCTCTTTCTCTTAGACTTACACCTTCTACTAAAACTAAAGACTTCCACATACATGTTTATCAAAACATATAATTTTAATTTTTTAACACAAAATATTTAAAGGTAAAACGTGATTTTCTGAACTTGCACTTACACCTTCGACTAAAAATAAAGACTTCCACATACATGTTTGTCAAAACATATAATTTTAATTTTTTAAGACAAAATATTTAAAGGTAAAACATGATTTTATGAACTTGGACATGTGGCTGAGTGTAAGTAAGAGTTGCCAAATAAATGTTTGACCATATGTTTTTACCAACCCAACATTAAATGCCCCATGTGTGCTGTGGAATGGAGAATTTGTATTCCTAATGAGAACTTCTTTTAATCAATTTGGTGCGGAATGGAGAATTTGTACTCCTACTGAGAATATCATTTAATCAATTTGTAGTCCTATTCTGTTGGTTTGGGTGGTTAATTAAACAAGAAAGAAATGAAATGAAACTGAATGTAAACCGAATGCAAACACAAGTAAAGCACAAGATTTACGTGGTAAAAACTTGACAGTGTGTCAAGGAAACATCCACGGGGAAAGGTATTGGAAATCTATTAATTAGAGATGATTCTCCATGATTACAATAGTTCTGACATTCATCAGTTTTATAAGAGCCTCCTCCATTACATAACTGTTGTTTTGGTATAAAACTAACTTGGCAATAACTAATACAATTTTTATACATATTTACATAATTAGTTGTCAAATTCCAACAAACCCCACCTTGACAACAATTTTCTTAATCCCTTTCCCATGCCCATTCATCATCTCTTGTGCAAGCCAAGAGAAGCCAAACACCAATGCAACTTTTCTATTGTAACTGGCTTCATGAATATGTCTGCACAATTCTCTTGTGTATGGACCTTCTTCAGAGCTACTTTTCCGCCATTGATCACATGTCTCAGAAAATAATTCCTTACATCAATATGCTTGGTCTTGCTACGATAAGCTGGATTTATATCCAAATGAATAGCACTCTGACTGTCATAGAATATATTCACTTTCTCATGCGTCCATCCAATCTCATCAAGTAGATCGTTTAACCAGATTGCTTCTTTACTGACATCTGAAGCAGCTATATACTCTGCTTTGGTGTTGGACAACACAACTATTTCTTGAAGCTTTGACATCCAACTAATTGCTCCACCTGCAAGAGTAAAGACAAAACTTGTGGTAGATCTCCTTTTGTCCAACTCACCTGAATAATTAGCGTCCACATATCCACAGACTAATCCTTCACTACCATTAAAGATGATGCTTGTGCCTCTTAAATACCGAAGCACCCATTTCACTGCTTGCTAATGTTCTTCACCTGGATTTGCCATGAACCTACTGACAATTCCAACTACATGTGAAATGTTAGGTCTTGTAGACACCATCACATACATTAAGTTGGCTACAACATTTTCATATGGTACACGAGACATACATTGCTTTTATTCATTAGTTCTAGGACTCAAAACCAAAGAAAGCTTAAAATGGGAAGCTAATGGAACATTAACAAGTTTCACATTGTTCATACCAAACTTTCCAAGTACTCTTTCCACATACTTCTATTGTGATAACCAAAACATACCATTTTTCCTGTCTCTTTGTATCTCCATGCCCAAGATATGTTTTGCTACTCCAAGATCCTTCATATCAAATGTTATAAAGAGAGGAGCCTTTAACCTGTTGATCTCATCTATGATTTTGCTTGTAATAAGCATATCATCAACATACAAAACTAGGATAATGAATATGCCACTGAAACTCTTCAAGTATACACAGTGATCATACTGACTTCTAATAAAGTTCTGGCTCACCATGAAGGAGTGAAGCTTCTTGTACCATTACCTGGGAGACAGACTCATGCCATACAATGATTTCCTGAGCTTGCAAATTAATCTTATGTTGCGCTCTTATACAAAACCTTATGGTTGTTCCATATATATTTCTTCATCCAAATCACGATGTAGAAAAGTTGTTTTGTCATCTAACTATTCTAACTCAAGGTTGAGTAACGCAGTTAGTGCCAACATAGTATGAATATAAACAAGTTTTACTACTGGTGAAAAAATATCATGAAAGTCAATACCTTCAACCTTAGAATACCCTTTTGCTACCAGCCTCACCTTATACCTTTCGATACTTCCATCAACTTTTCGTTTCAATTTGAAGTCACATTTGCATCCAACAACACTTCTCCCCTTAGGAAGTTCTACAAGATCCCAAGTATTGTTCTTGGCTAAGGAATCCATTTCTTCTTCCATAGTCGTTTTCCATTTTTTGCTATCTGTATCATTTACTGCTTCCTAATAACAAGAAGGTTCCCCATCTTCAATAGTCAAAGAAAAAGATGAAGCAGAATCTTCATACCTTTTGTGAGTTTTTCTTTCCCTAGTAGACCTTCTTAGAGTGACTGGTTGCTGAACAGGTTCAAAAAGTTCAACAACTTCCATTTTATCTTCATGACCTTTTCCTGGAGAAGTCTCTCCTTCCTTTAAACTTTCAAAGAAAGGTCTAGCCTCCAGCTGAATCTGTTGATTTGGCAATACATGTTATTGTTCAATTCTTTCAACATTTGATTTTAAAAGAGAAGATTCATCAGATGTTACATCTATGTTAATGACTATCTTCTGTGACGTAGGATCCCACAACCTGTATCCTTTCATTGCATAGTCATACCCAACAAAGACATAACATTTCAATTTTGGATCTAATTTTGGACATTGATTTTTAGGAATAAGAGCATAAGAATCACAACCAAATATCCTTAAATGTCAATAATCACAAGACTGACCTGACCAAACTTCTTCAGGTATTTTACAATTGATTGCTACTGAAAGTGATCTGTTAACTAAATAACAAGCAATAGATATTGCTTCTAACCACAACTCCTTTTGCAGGTTAGCATTTCTTATCATGTTTCTGGCTCCTTCCATAAGAGTCTAATTCATACATTCAGCAACACCATTTTCTTGAGGAGTATAAACAACAGTTTTGTGTCCAATAATTCCTTCATCCTTATAGTACTGTTCAAATTCTAGAGAAGTAAATTCACCACCATTGTCAATTCTTAAACATTTAATTTATTTTCTTGTTCTTTTTTCTACCATTGCTTTAAATTGCTTAAAGACATTGAATACATCAACTTTCTTTTTCAACATAAAAACCTAAGCCTTACAGGAGAAATCATCAATAAACGTTAAAAAATATAAAGCACCTCCATATGATACAATAGGAGATGGTGCCCACAAATCAGAATGAAGATAGTCCAAAATTTCTTTACTATTATGACTTCCAGTTTTAAACCTCTGTTTACACTATTTTCCATACACACAATGCTTAAATAAATCCAACTTCAAGATTTCAAATCAAGAAGTAATTTACGATTCATCAATACCTGAAGACCTTTCTCACTCATGTGATGCAATCGCCGATGCCATAGCGGAGTACCTTCTTCTTCTTTCAATGACACAATTGTTGCTTCACTCATCTAAGTACTTCCTTCGAGTCTGTAAAGATTTCCGACCATTCTTGCTTTCATAACAACTAGGGCGCCTTTTGAGACTTTCAATGCTCCATTTTGACCTATAAACTTATAACCATGTAAATCCAACACTCCTAATGAAATCAATTTTTTCTTCAATTCAGGTACATGTCTAACACTAGTTAATTTTCTGACTGTGTTATCATACATTTTAATCCTGATATTTCCCATCCCAATAGTCTGACATAATACATTATTACCCATAAACACAGAACTACCATTATAGCTTCATATGAAGTAAACCAATTTCTTTGTGGACACGTATTATGAAAAGCACCAGAGTTTAACAACCATCTTTCAAAGACCTAAGAGACATTACATATAGGTAAAGTTTCATCTATTAAACATCATTCTTCAACAGATAAAACTTCGTCTATCATACTTGAATCAGCCTGATTTTCTTCATTCTTTGGGTTATCAGACTCTTTTCATTTTCAACAGACTTTCTTGAGGTGTCCAATTTTGAATCAAGATTAATAGGTGGAATCCATTGATGTTCAGTGCTCTACCTTGGGGTGTCATTTAGTTTTAAATGTTTTCTATTGTTTGAAAAGGATTCATGAAACCTGCATGCCCCCTCCAACTCCTCACCAGTCTTTAGACTCACCATCACATTCATTTCAAAGTGCTAAAACACTTGCCTACTTATCCCCACCGAAACCTCTGCAAATCTGAGTTGATTTCCCAGACCCAAAGCTGCCTTCCTCATTTGATCCAACAACCAATCATTAAAATCAATCAAAATCCTCTTAACATATACCTAGCCTAAAACCAGCATTAACTTTCAGTCATCTCAAGCCGTAGTTGCCATATTCTAATTGAGATTGACAAGGAGAGAGCCCTCTCCCAACCTTGTAGGGCTAGCTACCAGGTTAAGCGTGGTTTGATGTTACCTTAGACCTGCCTTCCTTCAGCCTGAGGTAGATTTAGGCACTAACATGGTGGTGACCATATTGGGGAACATAGTTTTATGTTCCTCAACAAAATGTATCAAGTTCAGATCTAATTGTTGATGGTGGAAAACGATCAAACATAGGAAGCTTGAAATCATTCACCTGGCGACTCTAAATCAGTTTCGACACCAGATCCACGGACTCCACTAGAGGATGAACTCGACCAGTAGAAACATGAAAGGACAGTATGGAAATATTAGATATTCAAGTTGGAATTTCATCCAAGACATTATGTTCTTCGTTATGAATTTTTTCTTCTCTTTTCCCGAGAATGTCAAGAAGGCTTTACAAAGTATATTGTATTCAAGGAAAGATCCTAGATCTACATTTGATTCTTTCCTTTTGAAGATTGTGGATACAATATATTCGCATGCCTTTGATCTTGATCAAGACCTGTTTTCTGAATCTTGTGATGACCGACTTCAAATTGATGAGCCTAAAGTGACCAAGACTGATTCTACACCTTCTGTACATATTCCTATACCTTGTAAAATTCCAGATATATACAAGCCTCTGATTTTCCCTCCTATATCCCATGCTTTCCCTAATAATCATTACCTATATCTACCAAGATTTGATGGTGAATGTGACAACATCATTGATGAGAGACATGTACTGAATTTTGAGTCTTCTCTTGATCTTTTTGAAGTTGATGAAGAGGATGTCAATATTAGGCTTTTTTCTCTTTCTTTGCAAGGCAAAGTCAAGAGTTGGTTCAAAACCCTGCCTGATATGAGCATCTCAGATTTCCAACAGTTCGTCAAAGTTTTCCTTGACAAGTGGGTGGTCAGATAAAACCCTTTCTTGATTATAGAAGAGTATAACCAGCTGAAAATATTGCCAAGGGAGATAGTACAATAGTTTTCTTCTAGGTTTAACTAAGTCTATTTTTCGATGCCGGTTAATATAATGCCTCCCCCTTGATCTACTCTCTTGCACTACTCAGATGCCTTTGATCCGGAAATAGAGTTTCAGCTGAGAGAAAGGAACCTTGAAACACTTAAAGAGATGCAAAACAATGCAGTAGATGTAGAGGCTAATCTACTGATCAGAAGGGAAAAGTTGAAGGAAGAAGAGATGAAGAACATAGACCCAGAGGAATCGACATCTTTAGAGGTAAAGGTCGACATTTTGGTAAGTGCAGGGGAAGAGATGATGCGAAGGATCACCAAAAGGAATGAGTATAATTTTCAAGCCCATGGCTCGCTAATTGAAGAAGAACAATTTACTAATCCAAAACATTATGTTTCTTATCCCAGTTGTCATAGACCTGATAATAATTGTTTTATAGATCATCTTGCAGAAGAGAGATCTGTTGATATGACATGTAAGCTTGATGATGTATTTTTTTACTGATGATTTGCCTTAGTTTGATCAGCATGATGATGATTATGTTCTCCAAATAGAAGCTAATCTTGCAGACAAATCAGCAGCTAGTTTGTGGGAGGAGGAAGTTCACTTTCAGCAGCTCGAATACAGTGATCAACTGATGCATATCAACTATGGAAGTGAGGAAGAAAGCGCAACAAATTTTGAAGTAAGTGAAGGATCTTTGCTTTTTTGTTTTGCTTCATTTCAGTTCATCAAAGACAAATTTTATGCAATCAGAAATCAACTATCGACAAGTCTTGATCTGGACCATCTTGAGGGTAATGAAATCCTTGTGCAAGACTTCTCATATCTAGATTTACAACCCCCGAATGCCATTGATTGTCAAGTTGCAGATGAATACTTGGAAGCTGGAACATATGATCAAATGATGCAAGATGATTCTGTACCATTCTGTTTCCATTCATTTCAGTTTCTAAAGGGAAAATTACATAGTAGATCTTCAAATGAGCAGCCTGTAGAAAATCATGCAATCTCATTAGAACCAATAGAAAATGGGTTGCAACAGTCTTTTCAAGTTTTTCGTGATCGAATAGCTGATGTGTTGGATGATGTCTGCAATAAAAGTCCTTCTCCACTAGCTAATTGTGAGATTGAAACAAGTATTGATACAAACTTGATTTGGCAGCTAGTTTCTTTGTTAGTTTCAGTAGGAGTCTCGTCACAAAGCTTAGACGAAAGTTTGCATTCATGGTACAAGGAGAAGAAAAGTAATCCATTGGATGAGCTAAGTCCCAGTGTGCATGAATTTCAAGATCCTTAGGCAGTGTTTTTGGAGTCAGATAGAGAATCCATATTATTCAACGGATATGTTTACAAGTTTTCATGGGAGTTTCCTTTTAGTAGTTCTCTCTTATGGTTAATAAGAAAGCACTTGCGAAGAATTCAAATAGTAGTCGGAATATTTACTTGGTTGCATTGGTTGTTTCATTTCACTTGATCAGGTGATGAATGGAACAACTAGAGTAGGTTTTATTGAATAAGCTCCATTTTGAGCATATTTTCTAGTTTTTCAGTTGTGTTTTAGTATTGAGTCAATTTCAAGATAATTTCAGAGTCAGTTTGTGTCTTTGAGCCATCAATATTTAGTCATGTAATTTTAGCTTGAGTTTTTGACTCCATTGCCCAATGGATGAGGCACTAGTTTGCTTTTCCCAAAGATCTACGGTTCTTGTCACCTCCCAGGAGTTACCATCCCCATTAGAGCCAATGTTAATGTCGGTATCTTCATCCCTCCATCAGTGATCAAATTTATCTTTTTGCATGCATATTAGGTGTCCCATCTAATCAGTTGCATTCCATTAGGTCATGGATCAACTGATGGTAGTGGTTCATTGTCAATTTCCCTCATGGCATTTATCTGTTGGCCTGTTTTCACATGTTTAGGTCATTTACTATCATTTTTGTTTCATTTCATTTACCAAAATCAGTTTTAGGGTTTTTAGTCTCATTAGGTCTAGGGTTTGCCACCATGGTCATCCAAACCTTAATAAAAGGTTAACAAGCACATGAGGATGTTTTATAAGTTCATAAGATCCAAAAATTCACTAATGATATGCTCAATAAATTGTTTTTACCTCAAAAATCTGTTTTGAGGTGAAAACAAGGTTTTTTATTTTATGTACGAATTTTATGTAATTTAAAGTTTTTTTATATTTAATATGTTCTAGCTGCTGCCCTTGCTCACCTTTCCAACTCCAGCCACTGCAAACAAAAGCAAAAGCATCAATGCATCAGCTCATCAAGTGATCAAGAAAAGTCAATTCAAAGGAAAAACAGATTTTTAAAGCAGAAGTGACTTTGACATTAGAAATTGGATTTGAAAGAAGGAAAAAACAAAAACCATCCATATATAAAGTGAAAGGAGTGCTATTCATCCATTTCATTGTGAAAGATACCCTTGGAGAGCTAAAACTGCGCCTTTCAGGCAAATTGAACAAAGGAAGTTGAAAACCCTGTTTTCCAAGAAAATTTGCCAAGCATTGTGCATCAGAGGCAATGCGTTGTGCATTAGACTGCTGCTACGCATTAGTGGGTTTCTGCCAGTGTAAAATTACAAGGGTGCTACGCATCAGGAGGGAGCTACGCATTGGCCTCAGTGCACTGTGCATCAGTCGAGAAGCTGCCAAAAAATTTCAAATCACCCAATAACCCTAAAAAATGTTGCATTTCTCTTCTACAAGCAAGTCTTCATTGCGTTTGAGCTGAATTTGATCTTCTACATGTGTTCTTCATGAGTTTTTCATTTTGTAAAGAAAACCCTAGCTTGTCTTCATTATTTTCCATTTCATTGTACAACTTTCATTCCATAACTACAACCAGCATCATTTTTCCCCTTTCTATCTTACATTGCCCTAAATCAATCCATTAATCCCAATTTCCATATCCCACTCCCCTAACACAACTCATTCCCTTCATCAAACCCTAAATCCCTCACAAAACCCTAGTTTCCTAAAACCTATCCCTTCATTCCCCAACTCCTTTTCCCATTAGTAAAATCTCTTCATACTCATCTCCCTTGTCCTCCCTCATTACCATTTTCCACTATATTATCATCACATCACTTCCCCAAGACAAGCACCAAGCACCATGGCAAGAAACAATGAGTCAAGTTATGAAGAAGAAACACTAAGTGATAGCTCAAGAGAAAGAAATGTACAGCCTAGGAGACCTCATAAGGGTGGAAAAATTATCAAAAAAGAACCTATTAGCATGATTGAACTACTTGCTTTCCCCCTTGCTACCACTTGTTTTAGATACCAGTCTTGCTTCGAGTTTTGTGAGATGGTTGAGAAGGTTAAGTACCATCATGAGTTAGCAAGAAAGTTTGTCATAAACATGGAGCATAATGTGGTACACCTTGATGGGATCAATTTCACTCTTTCACCATCTAGTATTGCAAAAGCCACTAGATTGCCAGATGTAGGGGAAAGGTGGAACAAAATGCAGAATATTAGAAAGCAGCATTATGAACCATATATTAAGGCCAAATATCATGGTAAATTGAGTAGGGTGTTTCCTTTCAAGTTCTTGGAGGACTGGTATGTTCCACTTATGAAACTTATCATTAAATACTTCACATGTGAGGGTAGGTTCTCTAGACTCTATGCCTACCATATCAGATTACTTATGCACTTCACCAGGGTCAGAATGATGAGTATTCCATATTTCATATGCAAAAACATAGAGAGGATGACTGTGATTGCAAAAATAAAACCATACCCACAGCAGCTCAATAGTATTTATCACTTTGTTGTCATCAAAATTGTTGTTGTGCATCAACTCACTCAGTTGGGAGTGTCATGGGAAACTTTCATTGCCCATGAAATATTCAAGGGGCCTCAAATTTTTGCAAATCCTCAAGAGGAAGGTGAACCTTCTAGGCAACAAAATGAGCCTGAAAGCAAAATTGAAGAGGCTCACATTCTTGTGTTCATAACTTATGAGAAAGGCACCAGGAGGCTTTTTGTAGCTACCAAATGAGTATTATCTCCACCAAGGGTGGAAGGGGTCCCGTTTTCTTTATCAGATCACAGGCAAATGCTATCTTCACCTGGGGTGAAAGGGGCTTTGCCTTCTTCTTCAACTAAATAGGTACAAGACAAGGACAAAGGAAAGCAACAAGTGCATGATGAAGGGCCTACTAAAGGGCAGGACAGAGATTTTGTTTTGGTTGAGGAAGATGACACTGATTTGGGCTCTCAAAGCTCAAGACTCAACGATATGATCATCAAAGAGAAGGAGGCTGAAATTCAAGCCTTATCACTTGACCTTGAGAGGGAAAAATGGATCATTAACTTTCTTGAGCAAGAGAACAAGCAACTGGAGGACAAACAAGCAATTATGGAGCTGCAAACAATTAGAGAAACTAGGCAAGTGGTAAAAAGAAGAAAAACCAAGATGACATCCCTAGAGTAAGAAATTGAGGCTGACCAAGAATCATGGTTGGAAAGAGAGAATATCCACCTTGAGAAGCTTCTTGATAAGGCTAATAAGGAGAAGAAAATGTTGTGCCACATGGCTTATCATTACTTAGCTCAGAATAAAATTTGCAAGAGAAGGATAAATGGCCTAAAACCTAAGTTAAAGAGAGCCTTGATAGCCAAAAAGGAACAAGACAAACTTAAAATTTTGGTTGAAGCTTCCTTGGCTCAACAAAGCAATCATTAAGCTTGCCTCTCGCCAAATTTGAAGTAATTTTGAGAAACTTTTGTCCTTTCACAATTCTTAAATGCAAAACACAGGAATTTTCATTTGGTATGCAGTGCCACTGATGCTACGCATTGAGTTGGCTAGGGATTTTGCAAAACGGATGGCTTTTTTGGATTCCTCGCAAAAAAATAATGAAACCCAGAAAGTTTCATGAAATTTGGAGGAGATCTAGGTCACCTAAAGGGCAAAAAACACCTAAAAAATGCCCTCTCTCCCACTTTTTGGACCCACAAGAACCAGTCTTGGGAGAAATGACGTTGGAAGGGGCGACTGGACTCCAAATCCAAAAATTTCAATTGTCCTATAAAGTAGATAGGAAGAGCTTTCTAGCGAGATATCTGGGGCCTGATTTGGTGAAACATAAGGCTTTCAAACTTAGCCTTGAAGTGGCGCTATGCATTAGGCTCAGGGCATTGCTCATCAGGCAAATTTTTGCCAATTTTGCCTAAAAACTCAGAATTTCGCCTAGTTTGCTGCTAGTTTGACCTTTTCTTCTCTCTTGGGTAAATTTATGATCTGATATGATGTAATATGATGTACCATGATGTAAAATTATGAAAAATGACTTCAGGAGGTAGATACATCTGTTTGAGTTGGTCTAATGATGAATGAATCAGTTTCCATAGTTCTAGAGGCAAGTTGTTCCACTACCTATTTTTCAGTTCCTAGTTTAGATCTTGTTCAAACAGCTCCCTGACTCATGGATTCGACTCCTGATGGCTAGCATAGGTGGTTTGATGTCTATATATTGTACTTTCTTAGTCATTTGTCAAGGTTGCATTCTTGTGGATGTATTGAGCTGCTTTGTAAATCACTTCTGCAGTTTGGCAAGAAAATGAACTACGGTTTTGCAGCATTTCGTGGGATTCTTGTGGTAATGTGAATTAGCATTGTTTTCTCCTCTGTTATTTAGTGTTTCTCTTATGTGTATATGTGCCATCATCTATCTTTTTCTACATAACTAAATGAATCAAGATTAATAGGTGGAATCCATTGATGTTCAACACTCTGCCTTGGGGTGTCATTTAGTTTTAAATCTTTTATGCTGTTTGAAGAGGATTCATGAAACTTGCATGCCCTCTCCAACTCCTCACCAGTCTTTAGACTCACCATCACATTCATTTCAAAGTGCTAAAACACATGCCCACCTCGCCCCACAGAAACCTCTGCAAATCTAAGTTGGTTTCGCGGACCCAAAGCTGCCTTCCTCATTTGATCCAACAACCAACCTTTAACATCAATCAAAATCCTCTAAGCATATACCTAGCCTAAAATCAGCATTAACTTTCAGTCATCTCAAGCCCTAGTTGCCATATTCTAATTGAGATTGACAAGAAAAGAGCCCTCTCCCGACCCGGTAAGGCTAGCTACCAGGTTAGGCATGGTTTGATGTTACCCTAAACTTGCCTTCCTTCAGCCTGAGGTAGATTTAGGTACTAACAGATACTAGTCTCCCACTCTACTGTTCTTAGACAATTGTAAAACTCTCCTAATCTCCTCATTGACTCTGGGCTAATAGGTACTGGTTAGCATGTTTATAACTAGATGAACAAATGAATTTATAAACTCTTTATAACTAAAAACAATGGAATATCTTTGGATCAATGGTGTCCAAAAGATGACAGGCCTTAGATGGCCCTTAGTGTCTAACTTTTGGATGTTGACTGGAAACTTATCTGACTGAAAAAAATAAGCATTTGAAATAATACTAATGAGTATTTGAAGACTCTCTCATTTGGCAATCTGATAAACTGTTCATGGATTTTGTCTGCCAGGAACTAAGCAAAGTTGTAAACTATAGCAGGAGGATTTCCTAGGCAAATATAGAAAGGAAAGCATGGATAATCTCATCCACATGCTCATCACTGGTGTATCCCAGAATGTAACAAAGCATGGTTTCATTTTTTTGCCTCTCTCAGTCAAAATGGTGGCAGCATATGGAGGACTATCCATTGGAGTATGAGACTCTTCAATGATGAGATTTTGAAAGATCTGAGCTTTCTTGGGAAGGTCTAGCTTGGTGTAGAGTTGAGCTAAGCCTTCAATGGAAAGTGGGGTCTCATTTGGGCCTGGCTAGATCTGCAACATTGATTTATTGAGTCTGCAGTAATAGTGAATAAAACCTGTTGGTCAGGGGTGACTATGGCTCTTTGACTGGGAATATAGCAAGCTTGGTAGAAGTGGATGATTTATGGGAATAGGTGTACCCATGGGAACAAGTACTTGGGAAAATTTGACTCCCACAAGTGAATGTCATCATTCTAGTTTAAAAACGTGTCTTTACTCCAGTAGTGGAGTTTTAGTGGGTGGCTAGGGGAAGTAGTGTCCTTGATTTGAAATTCTTTGTCGACTAATGGAAGGTGGTCCATATCCAGGTGAGGGGCTTCCAGAGGTCTTACATCTATAGAGGTTTTGGAACCCATAATTTGGTTTATTCAACTAAATTACTCTTTCTGTGGCTGTAGGAATAAGGTTAGAAGGTCTAGAACAGTGGGAGGGTAATTTCAATCTATAAAAAAAGGGTTTGGATGCACAGTAGGTTTCTCTTCAGTTTAGGAAGGCGTTTTAATTAATTTAATTAATTAACCTTTGATAATTACTGTGTTTAACTTTAAATTACATGGTCATTCTAGTTCTATCAAGAATACTAGGAAATTTGTGATTTGGTGCACAGACAGGGTTCTGTGGTTGCAGCAGAGGCTTGTGAGGCTTCAATTTGTCAATTTTCTACTTCAAATTGGTGTTTGCAACATCTTTGGGTGGAAAAAGGTGGCTAAATTGATTTCACAGAGGTTTAGGGTGTCAGAGTTGGTTAACAAAGGTTTACAGTGAAAATGAGCAAAAAGAGTAAAATGGAGATTTTTCAGCCTTTTAACCAATAACGATTATATTTTTGCTGTGAGATTTATTGAATGAAGAGTGGGCAGTTTCGGTTTATGCAGGGAGGTTGTTTTAGGCCATATCACACCACTTTTGGGTGGGGGTGGTATTTTTCACGAGCACGTGATATAAACTGGTGTTGCCACATAGCAAAACAGTGCCCGACCAAAACCGTAAATCTTGCATGCCTTCAGACTGTTAACTGTCAGACAATGAATCTGCACGATATGGATGTGCATCGTTAGATCCAGAGGTGGGAGATCAGAGGAATATCACGTGGTGAAGTTGCACGGACGGAGTTGGAAAGTGGTTGGCGGGCACCCGGGTTTAATTACAACGAATTGTAATTAATTAAGAAATAATGATGGGATTTTAATATAAGCAGCGAGTTAGTGAAAGGTGGGGACCATGGGTTATATGGTGGGGGTTTTAACTATACAACAAGATTTGGTGAGTTAAAAGGGTGTCGGGGAATTATAACTTGGCGTATAGTTTAGGAAATAACTTGGGATAAAAGGGGTTTAGTGGGTTTTTAAGGGAAAAGGGGAAATTAATAAGGGGGGAATGTATTATTTGTGATGGGAATTTCTTTCACACTAGGGAAAGGGGAATGATTTTTGAAGGGTATTGTTTAGGGAAATTTGTGAAACAAAGGGATAAAAGGTGAAAATGAAGGGAAAGGGTTTTTACAAGTAATGATGGGATAATGAGTGGAAATTAGCAAATAAGTATGTGGGGGTCTACTGAAATGAGGGGAAATTAGTAAATAAGCTTTAGTGAATGTCCTTTCTCTTTGAAAATTCCTCCTGCAGATGAAACATAGGATTAAGCATGATGAATGTGCTTTCGACTTAGTAACCTTGTGCATTTCCAAAACTTTTTGTACCTACCCTTTATTTTATGCTAGCATTTTCTCTTAATTCATTGGGTGCATTTGAGCTTGCTGACCCTTCATTTCTTTTTCTTTTGGCAAGTAAACTATCTAATTCTAACCTTATATCTTCCAATGGATCATATTAAACTAATGAGCTCATTATTATTCTCTACCTAACTACTGATCTGCCAAGATTAAATAGTTTGGCTAGATCTTTATTCTTTATCTATCAAAATGAAATTTAAAGAATGAATGAGTAAACTATTTGACCATCATGGATTGTGGAATTTATGACAAGCTGCACACAACCTTATTTTGCAAAGAAAATTAAAAGGACTGGAATTTGAATTTTCACACTTTCATGATCTATTTTTATCTCTTTTTGGGGTTCATACTTTTTACTTTTCTGATCCTTTTCCTTCTTTTAGTCCTTTGATTATACTTTTAGGACATACCCTCTTTACATTTTTTAATTTGAATATGGGGAAACATTTTGCAGAAAGAAAAAGTATGTACAATATTACAACACTGACCATAGCCAATTCAAAATTATGAATCCTATTATTATAGGACCTTAACACCTCCAAAACCTAACTCCTCTTTGTTGTTCAAACTCTCAATCCAGTTTTCATTCTTGTTCTTAGCCTTAGCCAAGATGCTTCCAAAGGACAATGGACCAGAGGAACCTATCAATCCTCTGATCTATCCTCCCATAGATCTTCATCATGTCCCTTTTGTTGATAGAGACTATAAAATCCATGAGACTCTCTATGAATTTGACCTTTTTGAGATGTATTGTTGGCTCGAGGACAACTATATAGACAAGTCAGATGATATTGAGCTGTGGGAGTCTAATTTACCCACTACATTTTTCCTTGTACCCACGGTACCCCAGATTTTGTTAGAAAGTGTCATGCATCATATTTTCCAAGGCAAAGGGCCATTGTTATCCCTACTTGGGAAATTTTGTTTACCATTACTCCTCAAGTTGTAGACCAGATGATGCAAGCCCCCAGAGTAGAGAATGCTACCCCATTTTCCTATGAAGCACTAATTGAACTATACTAGAAACTAGACTTTGCCAAGAGGGCCAAAACATTGGAATATTTCTTGATAGAGTATGCTTCATTACCAAGGAAAAATTCTCCCTATCCCTCCTCTATTTTCAGTGAGAAAGACAAGAAATTATCACAGTTGTTTCCTACCTCCTTGGATACTACTATGATCAATGGGTAGATGAGGCCATCATAGGATTTCTATCCATTTTCTCTGTTGATTCTAAGCCCTTCATTGTGTTTAACTTCAGCCAATTTCTTGTAGAGTCAATTCATCATAAGCTTATCAAATTTTCAACTTAAGAGGTATTCAAGAATGCCTCTGTGTTAGCTTACATGTTCTTATACTTTCCGGGGGACAACATCAACCTTTCCTTACAAAAGCTGGATGAAAAAGGAAAACAGTAGTCAGTCATATTTTAGACTACTCTGGTCATGAAGGAACATAAGGAGTACACATATAAACAGTTTACAGAGATGTTTGTTCATCCAGAAATCAGTCTTTTGAGAAGCAAGATAGAACCAAGGATCAGTGAGGAAATAAGAAAGGTGTTGCAGCAATTAGAACAAGTTCAGATAGGGACTAGTATCTCTATGATAACTGTATAGAATTGAGAATATTTGGATGTGATCTTGCACCCTACAAGCTACCCAAATTCCTCCCAATGATAATTTTTTCTCTAGAGTACATAAGGCAGATGATCAATATGGATGGAACCCACTTTGTTGTTGCCAAGAAGAAGTCCCAGTTTAAAATCAAAACACAGATTGGCCCTTTCATTTACAACAGCAGAGCAACAGGGGAAGAAGCATATAAACTCTTAAAGGAAATGCAACTCAGTGTTAACTTTACCCGGTCATATGATTCATTAGGGATCATTTCTAAATTAAGAGTAGAAACCAAGTCTACTCCCTACTTTCACACATCCAGGCTAGAGATAGAAAAATATAAAAATCATCTAGAATGGGTTGAGAATACCCTACAAGAGGCAAAAGAACAACAGGTATCATCATCTATAGTGCAGACTCCTACCATGCAGGAGAAAACAAGCAATAGAAGTAGAGAGGAAGAGCCCCATTTAGCGACTAACATTTTCAGTGAAGGATTTAAGATCATGTATAGAAAGAAGAAAAATCTCTAGACTAAGCCTCAACAAAAATTCAGAGCAACAAACCATCATCAACACTAATGAGCCACTTGTTTCCTCATTAGTTGGTGATCAGACCACATAGTCTCCCAACACGTCCACGACTTCACAAGAGTAGTAAAAAATTATGCAGACCAACACATCTTCTCCAGGGGAAACATAGAAGAGTATAATGGACATATTTAAGGAGATAAAAGTCAGGAATGAGGCCTTGAAGATTAACACCTACAACCAATTTTGGAAGCAGTCATTTGGTGCTCAAGGTAGGCTTCTCTTAGCCTTTGATTCAAAAAAAGGAAAAATGCAAATGGCATTCCTCCAAGCACAAGTTCCCCAACCCAAGGCAAAATCAGACTATAAGAAGACAACCTTTGAGTCTGATGTAAAAGATATACATCCCATTGACCAAATGGAGATGCATAAACAGACTGGGGAAATGTTATTCTCAACTGTTACTAACACTACTATAAATTTATCAAAACTACAGGTAGCAAATGTCCAATCATAGCTAAAGATGGAGAAGGACTCTGTGCTCGACAAAGACACTAGGATTAAAACCTTGCAGGGCTTGGTAATCAAACTAGGTTATGACCCTTCAAACATCAATGCCATAGAGGAACTTATGACAAAAGAGAATTTAGACATAGTAGCATTAAGGAAGGAATTAAAATTGCCAGCTATAGAAGATCCTTTGGCCAAGGATATTGAAGAGACAGAGACTCAAAAGGGAGATATGATGAATCTCATCATGGAGGAGAGTGCACAACTGAAGAAAATGGAGATAGAGATGGAGAAATTGATTAAAGAAAAGGAGAAAGCTGCTAAAATTATTGTTGTCCATTTGGAAGCACTTCCTATCACCACAATTCCTATAGCCATATCTGCTACAACAAGTACAGGAGATGTTGCAGATTAGTTGGCCAATGCAGTATAAAACATGTATCTCCATACTGAAGAGATCAAAAAGTTTCAGGATCAAGTGAAAATTCTAGAGGATCACCGCCAACAAACTAAGATTTTTCATGTAGTAGAGCTTCAGAAAGCTCAAAATCAGATAGAGTCATGGAAGAAGCTAGTGGCTGAGTCTTTTACTGGCTCTACATTGGGTCATGTTTAAGAAATCATCTAGAATAATATCATTGAAGAAATAGATGAAATCTGGCCATGTATCGAGATTATTCTTGAGCAGAAGGAACTCATGGAGAAAGCAAAACAGACCATTGCCACTATCAATGCTCAACTTCAATAAATTCTTGCTACAACCAATAGCATCATAAAGTTCCTTAATTCAAAAAATAGCTATTAGTTGGATGATCTAGGAGTGGATGATAGAACGAAAACCATCCTGGAGGTGAAGAAAGTTCTAACAAATAGGAACTTGGTTGTACAACTGACAAAGAAGTGTCACACTCTAGAGGTAGTAGTCAATAGGTTTTTCACAAGGATTGATGCATTGAACCATAAAGGTTTGCCTTCATTGTTTGTAATCAGTGACAAATTAATGACCAGGGAAGACTACATGAAGAAGCTTCAGGACATTGCCAAGGGTATATCCAAGTCCTCCAATATCAAAGGTTCTATGATAGGAAAAGCATTTTACAAAGCCATCAACAACATAAGCTTTATTCATCATGAGATAAAATACATTTTCACAGTAAAGCCCCCTTTTGATTGGTATAATGAGGTAGATGAAATCTACCACAAGGTAACCAAGATAGTTGTTCCAGATGAATAATGGTGGGAACAGTTGTGTGAATTTTAGGACTAAAGGATAGATCAACTTCACTGGCACAACACCCGAATAGTGGCCACTCAGCAACTATTCTCCTTCAAATCAGGGCCAGATGTTCAGATTCACTCTTTTTGATCGAATTACTTATTTTTTTTTAATTCTAAGTTAATAATAGAATGTCATGTCACTCATGCATTTACTGTAATATTTTTGTAATTTTATTTAAATACTGCATTCTGTCAAAGTATTCATGGTTGAACCCTTGAACTAGTTATCACACAGATTTGTACTAAGTTGGAGCATATTTGAGATAATAAAAGATTTTGGATTTGCCTCATATGGTCTCTCTCTTAGTGAGTTGTTTTCATCTTAGTTTTTCATTATGTCTTTTTCATATAAATTATTTTTTTTTACAGTCATCCGATTTAAAATTTAATTGAATATCAGTTTCATTTTGAATTCGTTGTGAAGTTGTGACTTAAATAAGAGATTAATTTGTAGCACTATTTGTTATTGTAAATTCCTCTTTGAACTTAAATTACACTAGATTTCTGTAATAGTTTAAATATATTTTGTTGATCAAGGAAACAATGTTTTCTTGATTTATTCTTATAGATGATTAAATACTTAGTTTGAGTATTAAATCAATTATACTTCTACACATTCTTCTTATCCATCCTGCTAAAATCAAAATAACCATGTGCATGTAAAGAACATCCTTCTATTTTATTAAAAAACTTTCTAAGCTTAAAACACCTGTTTATAAATAGTTCACTGGTCATCCAATCATTAAAATCAACAAAACATTATAGATGCTTTGTCATAACCAATTGACCTTAGGTTATCTCAAAGGACAACATCAGATTGGATTTGTTTTTGGGGAGCGAAAAATTGAAAGATAAATTTTCCCTTGGTCAACAATTCTCCCTTTCCTTTAAGGTGAATAAAGGATAAGGATATAGGTCAAAATATTTCACCTAGATAATCCACTCGTCAAATCTGGCTCCTTTTAAGCACACTAGATCACATTCTGCTTCTGAGATTGTTAACACTCTACCAAACCCATAAATACTTATTAGGGGAGCCTCTTTAAGAAGAAGACGTAGAATGCCTTCTTCTTCTTCAAATTTACACACTGAAGACATCTTATCTGTAGATCCTTTTTCATCTGTACCATCTCATCCTGATTAGATTGAACTACCTCCTAGGGTTTCCGAAATCCATTCTAGAGGAGTAGATCTTCAATCATCATTTTTAATACAATCACTTGAGTCATATCAAGTCCCATCCATTCTTATCAAATTACCTCAATCTGAGGAAGAATTGGGTTTACATTTACCCAAATTCAAGCCTAAAGATTTTATTACTCCAACTCCCTGTTCCATTCCATGAACCTCTACTAATCTTGAAGAGACATTTTCTGTCTATTTGAATCCGTTGTTTGACGATAAGGAAGACTTCCCACTAGGAGCTTAGAATTTGGTTATTAAAACCCCTTTGAGATCCTCAAAAAGGTCTCCTCCCTCTCCTCCACATACTAATACCGCTATGGATTCATCTTCATCTCCTAAATATTCATCTTCATCATGCTCTTATTCACCCCATACTCCTCATGTTGTAATGGCTTTTCAACCCATTGTGCAAGCAAGGTATGCTGCTCTAGTTCTCGGTGCAAACTTGGGAAATTTTCCTGATTGATATCTAAAACATCTGGCCAGATTTAATGAAAAAACAAGGCCCTCAACAGAATATCATGTATGAACTTTCCTAGATTTTGCTGATAATATGAACATAGAAGAGGAAAATGTTTATATGTAATTATTTGTACAATCTTTAGAAGGAAATGTCAGGATTTGGTTTAGGTAACTTAGCGCTGACTCTACCAGGACTTGGAATGACCTCACAACTATCTTTAAAAAGCAATGGGGGGTAAATAAAGATCATGTTTATTTTCTCAAGGAATTTGAAGAATTGAAGAGAAACCCCAGTGAACCAGTTGCTGAATTTATCAAAAGATATAACAAAATCTGTCATAAAATGCTTGTTGATTGCAAACCACCATTAGCAGCTACAAAGGTCAGATTTTCCAAAGCATATGATGATGAATTTGCAGTCATGCTAAGTGAAAGTGTTTCTAATACATTAGAAGACATGTAGACAAATGTTATAGAGGTCGAAGCCAATAGGTTAGCTTCTGGAAAACTCAAAGCTAAAGCAGAGAAAGAAGAAAGAAAATTAAAAGATAGGTTTGATGATTCATCTTCTTCCAAATCTAAACTTGAAGATCAAAAAATTGATGAAATTACATATTTACTCGGTGTTATAGACATATTTCGGCACTACAACCCCAATCACATATGTCCATAAGCCAAGGGTTTCTAAACCCCTAAAAGTGTTGTTTCATACCCTAAAGGAACAACGTCAGCTGATTACATCATACACCAGTGGAGTTGCCATTTTGTTATTGGGAAAACTAGTGTACATTCAGAGCTGCTAGTCCCACTAAGATGGGTAGCTATCTTACAAACAAACAAACTAAAGTTACTTGTGTCTTCCTTTATGAGAGATAGATGAGAGAGAAGCAGAGAGTACCAACCTTAGTCTTTCACTAGTCTCCTTGCTTGTTTCCTCTCTCCTTTGATAGAGCTTTCGCCACTCCTTTCTGACTTGTCCCGCTTCAAAGAACACCTCTAGAGTCAAAGCAGCAAAATACCATCAAAGCATAGAGATCTATAACCATAAACAATGTAGGATCAGATGTACATTAACCATATAAATGCATATACAAATACAAGATTCAGAGATATACAAGCATATGAAGGAAAACTCAAATAGCTTTATTGATAGAAGTAGTAGAAGAGAGGATTACAACCAAGCTGTCTAGTCCAGCATCATCCTCCCAGCATGAAAGCCCTCTTCACCTCATACAAAGCAAGATCACCCAATAATGCAATTTCTTCAAAGAGAAACCAACAACACTTCCTTACAAATTACAAAATTCCCGCCTTTGGATCTCTAGGATGAGGGATCCATATATAGATGTTTGCAGGAGAGTGAGTCAGCTTCTGGAATTTTGATTAGTGCCATTCCACTAATAGTTCTTGGTTCCACTTGGAGATTTCATGATCTCTTAGTCATCCCTGGGCGAATTCAGAGAGGCAAGTGTCATATGAGCAGTTTCTAGAAGATTCTTTAAGTTTCCACCTAGCAAACTGCTTCTGCCATTTGTCTGCTCTCGCTCATTGCACCCTACAGAAGGGATTTTCAGTATGCATCACACCCCTCGTGTGTAATAGATGAGATGCATCACACCCTCAGCATGGAGCAGTCTGTATTTTCATCATCTAGCTGAAATGGGCATTCCCATGCTCAGCTTTATAAATTCATTTTCATGTACATAAGACAAACAATCATCTGTGTGGTAGACTGATGATTCTGGTAAAGCCATCATCCCTTAGTTTAGATGATTATTTGTGTAGCTATGATGTACATTTGATGTTTTTATTTTCTTAAATATATATCGCAACTCGGATGGATGAAACTAGATCCAGGGTCTTCAAACTCATTCAATCTTTGCACGAAGTACAAGTCGATCCATGTGAAAAGATGTTCTGATGTCGAACATGGAAAGACATTGCCTAATTACAAGCCAATGATGTAAGTTGTTAACAGGCGTGAAAGGAATCACCGATAATGATAATGACCCTCAAGGTACTGCAGTACAATTCACGTGGTGTGAATACATGAGTTGATTTCGAACACCACACAAAATATTTCGGTCAAAGGCCATTGATGTAAACCTGTCACCGGAAGTGAGAAACTTGCCATTAAGGCATGTAAGCTTCAAACTACTGAAAGTTGTTCCTAAGTCAACTTCTTGGATAATGAGCTGATGTCGACAAGAAGTAACCCGTCGTAGGAGGGCCTTAATGAATCCCACATCTATGACACGGAACGGAGCAAATGGTTTTGGGGAGATGAAAACGATCTCATGATAGAAGGTTCAGGGTGGTGCTCATGAAAAATGGAGAGTGAAGGTATTGCAGCGGATGATGCATTAGCTGGGTTGGTGAATTCTTTGAGGGACTTCTCTTGAACATATCGGAAACACTGAAATGGATTGGTAGCGTTAACCCCAAAATGGATGGTATGGCAGACCATTGGTGATATGACCAGTGAACGGAATAACCCAACCTGACTCAATCATGGTGATGGAGTGAAAGTGTCATGTTCAAGAGCGACTTGCTACCAATGAAGTTATTCAAGTTTTCTTCCCTTTTCCCTAGTCATTGACGACCAGTACCTCTTTATTTTCATCAAGCTTGAGGATGATAACATATGCTTGTTCTATAATTTGCCCTTCGGGCAAACCTGTCACTATGTTTTAACGAGCCTAGCAACAGTGAAACTCACTCTTGTCTGCATGGACAAGTTTGTCGCTATTCTTTTAACGAGTTTAATGACAAAGATAACTCGGTCCTTTTCAATTTTAGAGAGTCTAAGAGGAGATGTAAAGGCAACTCCAGTAGTCCTTTTTCATAATATAATCCCTTATGTCTAAAAAAGTATAAAATAATATGAAAGGGATGACTTTTCGATAGTTTTAGCGAGCCGAGCAAGACAAGCGCTCGATCATTTTGTGTAATGATCCCTCAGGTCCAAAAAAATTAAAATCTAGAGGAGGGATGGCACTTCCGATCACTTTAACGAGCTGGAGAGGCCAATTGCTGGGAAATCTTTTCATATTTTATGAGTCAGATGAAAAGAGCTTAAAGGAGACTTATTTTTTGAGGAATGAGTGATGTTTTTGGATAGCAACTCGTTCTAGGTAAGGTTTGGAACTTTTCAATCATGACAGTGTAAAGAAGGTGGCTAATAGAATCACTCATCGCAACTGTTCATCAAAAGGGTAAACAATCAAATGGAGGCGTATGATTGGCTAAAAAAGAGTGAAGGTGATGGTATGAACACAACCAAGGTTCAAAAGCTGATAAGTATGTGATCACAATGGTTATTTACCAAAGGTGGTGTTAGAGTCGGTCTGGTCAGTCCTCCGTCAAAGATCAAAACTCTTTATGCATTTCATTTTTAGGAGTCCTGCTCCATTCACTCAGCTGCATTCCGCTAGGGGCATGCCATAATCTGATGGAAAAGGTCATTGCTAGTCATTCCCCCCCATGTCTGGCTCCTGCTGGCTTAGGTCATTTATCAATGATCACCAAAGTCCATGACAGTCAAGGTCTGGTCCTTTAATGGAAAAAAGTCATTTTCGATCATTAGGTATAGGGATTAATCAATTTGGTCTTTAAATATGTCCAGTAAAGCCATGAAGGCCAGAGTGAGGCCCTTACAAAGTAATGATTCAGAGAGTCTCATCGTCATATTGATAAACTTCGACTATTCTTCAAAACTCTCTTTTGAAGAAAAGTCAAACAGTGTCATTGGTGATAAAATTTTCAAAAAAGTCGTCAGTTGATTTCTTCAGATGCAGGCATGGTTTCCATGGCCAAATGTCCTATCGTGCAATCCCTGCAAAGAGTGCCGAAAATTTCATCATTTGAGCTAAAATTTCAAAGGGAAAGTGAAAATAAGTGTTGCTTTAAGTCAGTGAAAAAGTGTCAAAACATAACATTAGAAAAATGGGTTTTTGAAGAAGCAAAAATTTAACCCATGTCTTCCAAGTCTTTATATACAAGGTTCCACCAAAATCAAAGTCATTTTGCAAATCAAGTGCATAGGGAAACATTGCAAAGTGTTTGAGTGTGCATCATGCGTGTTTGGATTAAGGTTGGAGGCAGTTTTCAAGGCGCGGCGCATATACACAGGGGCGTGGCGCACACAAAGGGTGCGGCGCACACAGAGCCACCCCTGAGTGTAATTTTTCAACGGGCGCGGCACAATGGGTTTTGCGCGTGGCGCACACCCACAAAGGGCCAAAACCGTGTCAAATTTCCTCAAATTTTTTGTGAAGCCCATCAAATTGAAAGGTAGGCTCTATGACATGACTTGTTCTTCAAAGTTTATAAATGATATGGTGGTTTATGGATATGTTTGAATGCAACAAAACTCATAAAATCAACCACAAGAAAACACCAAAGGCCATTGTTGCTAGGGTTGCATAATTGTGGTATTGAGGCCAAGGTTCCATTTTCACCCACCATTTTTCCCTCACCTACCATTTTTCCCTATCCTCCCTTTCTCATTTTTCCTATTATCCCTACCCTAAAACACTACCAAACCCTATTCTCTTTCCCCTCCTCTTATTTTTCAACATAACACCCGAAAAACCTACCCTATCAAATACCCAAACCCCCTACATATCCCTAAACAAACTTCTCCCCATAACCCCTATTCCCATCACATTACTCCCCTCCTAATACTCCCTTTTGTTTCATTGTTCCCCTTGGTGGCAGATATCACAAAAGCACCCAGCTTCACACCATCATCAAAGGGTAGCCTAAAAACAGTACACACAGCAATCATGGCATCACAACATTCATCAGAGTATGAGATGGAGACACAAAGTTACTCATCCTCGGAAGAGTAGGCTCCCAGGAGACATCACAAGAGTGGCAAACATGTTAGGGATGAGCCAACCACCCTCACTGAATTATAGGCCTGCCCTCTTGCTATGTCATGTTTCCAGCATCTATCATGTTTTGAATTTTGTCAAAGGGTGGCTAATTTTTGAGTTCATCATGAGTTGGCTCGTCATTTTGTGCTTCACCTACATGGAGATCACTCTATCTTGGCCAGTGTCACCTTCACACTGACACCTGAAACTGTCTCATTAGCAACCGGTATACCGAATGTTGGAGAACCATGGCACAAGAAACAGAAAGTTGATCAGCAGCATTATGAGCTTTACATTAAGGCCAGTTGCTTGAGGCACCTCACAAGAGTCTTTCCATTTAGATATTTGAAAGATGAATATGCTCCACTCATGAAGTTGACCATGAAGTACTTCAACTGTGAGGGGAGGTTGTCTCGTCTATATGCCTATCACATCAGGTTGCTCATGCACTTTACCAGGGTACGGATGATGAACATCCCATTTTTCATTTGCAGGAACATAGAGAGGATGAACACCTTCATGGAGCACAAGACCCATCAGTAGCAACTTAACAGTGTTTATCACTTTTCTCTTATTAATATTTTGGTGGATCATCAGCTGGGATTGCAGGGCATTACTTGGGATGATTTCACCTCCCGTGACTTCTTCAGCACTTCACAGGTATTATCAGAGGTTAAGCAAGAGGGTGAAATTTCTCGTCGGTATGAGCACCATGAGACTGCTAGCGTGCCGATTTTCATTACATATCATAAAGGCACCTTACGTTTGTTTGCAGAGGCAAAGCGAGTGTTATCTCCACCCGGGGTGGAAGGGGCCTTGCTTCCTCCATCAGCATCAGAGGAACAGGACAAAGGCAAGGAGCTAATGCAGGATGAGGGGCCTTCAAAAGAGCCATCAGGTGAACGAGAGATCGAGTTCGTTCTCCTTCATGATGATGAGACAGATACAGAACCGTTAAGTGCATAGCTCAAAGAGATCATACATGAGCAGGAATCAGAGATCGAAGCCTTATCCCTTGACTTGGAGAGGGCTAAGTGGCACATGAAATATCTGGAGCAGACGAACAAATAGCTTGAGGATCAGTAGGCGATCATGGAGCTACAAAACATTTGTGAGCATCGCCAAGCTGCACAAAGGAGAAGAGTTGAGCTCACATCATTGGAGAAAGAGATTAATGAGGATCGGGAGGCCAATCTTGAGAGAGTTAACATGCACTTGGAGAGGCTACTGGATAAGTCCAACAAGGACCATGCACTTCTGAGACACATGGCTTTCCACTACATGGCACGAATCAAAGTATGCAAGGCCCGAATAAGGAATTTGAAGGTGAAATTGAGGAAGGCAATCAAGAAGCAAAAGAGGCAAAGGGAGCTCGATCATTTTCAGATATTGGCCAAAGCCTCTTTGGCCCAGCATAACACCTCATAGAGGATCTCCAGCCAAAATTTCAAGAAATTTGGGGCAATTTTGGTCACATGGCAAATTTTTGGTCACAACACAGGTTTTTTCTCCCTGTGCGCCGCGCCACTGGCGCGACGCTTAGGATTGGGAGCTCCAAATAACAAATGGCTTTCATTTTTGGATTAATCATGAAAAATCACGACTACTGGTGCTTGGACAAGAAATTTGGGCATGATTTGTGTCTCAAGGAGGTCAAAAACACTGAAACAATGACCTCTCTGCCCCTATTTTGACACACAGGAAGCAGTCTTGGGAGAATGATGTTTTGGAGGGTAAAATGAGCACCAAATTCAAAAATTCCACTTGGATTGGAAAGTAGACAGGCTAGGCTTTCCAACAAGCACACTTGGGCACAATTTGGACTCCTGCAAGTGCCTCAAAATAGGCTCCAAATTCGCACGGCGCATATAGAAAGTGGCATCGCGCATATAGGGAAAAAGGCCAATTTCACCTCTGTTTCGCGAAATTTCGATTCGCGACTTCTCCAAGTGGGCCTGCTCATCTACATTTCACTTTTTCAGCACCTAAGGTGGCATTTGAAGTATTTTCACTCCAGATTGGCTTCTATCCAACTAGCAAAGGAAGGCAAACAGTCACCCAAGCCATTTGTGATGTTTGTAACACTGCACCTGTAGCTAACGGTTGGCTTTCCACTTCCATTTCGTAATGATTCGAGTAACTCCCCAACCCTTGGGTGTTCCATCTCTTCATGGCACATCCTATATATTGTATGCAAACTATTTGCAAAGGGTTGGTTGGCTTGTAATTTCTGGGAGACTGTGGGAGAGAAACTCAGTTCTTCATTGTATATTTTGATAGAGGATTAATGAAAGGCAACGGATCTATTTCATGAGATTCATGTGGTTGTGAGTGTAGAAAATGTGTCTCTTACATTTCATATGCATTTCGTAATGTTTCACAGTTCATTTCATATTCATTTCGAGTGAAATTTTCTAAGTTAGATAAGGTAGAATTCATTTTTATTGCTCTGCCTATGGGAAAATTTCATGTTCAGTGTTCTTCTTCTGTTGAAAAGGATTCATGCACTTATGCCCTTTTCACCCTCCTAAGTAATTCCTCCATTCCGCGTTATTTCAAACTAAATTGCTAGACTTTCCACTTGTCTTGCCTCACGAAATAATCTGTGCATTTGTATTAAATTCTCTGCTTATTACTGTCCGTTGGTCCCATACCATCCCAGAAACTCAGTCATTCATAAAAAATTGCTTCTTGTATCCATATTTACTTACTAGCCTAAGATCAATATTTCATTGTTAGTCATCTCAGACCATTCCATTTACTTATTCGCTAAGCGTGACTCGGAGAGAGCCTCTCCTGTTCTGGTAGGGCTAGCTACCAGACTAAGCGTGGTTTGTGGTTACCCTAAATTTTTCCTTCCTTCAACCTAAGGCAGATTTAAGTGCTAACATAGTGGCGATTCCACTGGGGATTGTAATTAATCCCCTTACTTCTTGATAATTCTAAGCTTCCAGATGATAAGTTTAGGATTTGATAGGCTGAGTAAGTTGTTCATGTCCTTCTGACTTTTTCAAAAATAGCACGCTGGTTTCGAGACGATATACCAGAGCCAATCGAGATCTCGATCCTCCTCATATTTACGAAAAGCCCAACCTGATTCCAAGACTCCTTCGTCAAGAGAGCACTATAACTCCCATGTTCAAATCCCATTCATGTCCTGACATTTTTGAGTATCTTGAAGAGCTTGAGTTCGATGAGCGGTTTGAAATATCATTGTTCGAGACCAAATCTGAAAGGGTTGTTGACTATATTGTCCCCAATCCAAAATTTCTTGTAGACTTGGAGACGAAAAGGGCTAACCAGTCAATTGATAATTACATTATAGCTCAACTTCAAACTCCAGTTGCTAGCCCCTTACAAACTGTGCACACTCCTCCAACACCTCCAAGGCCAAATCCACCAAGAGTGATGGCTGCCTGTTTTGCGCCCGTGGTTCTGCCTCAAGTTCTAGATGATATGCCCGTAGATTATCAAATCAAAATCCCATTTTTTGATGGCACTCCTAACAGCATTACTGCTCTAAAACATGTGGATAGAATGGCAGATTTCTATGAACTTCATGAGATCGATGCGAAGAATGCGGCAATGAGACTCTTCGTACAGACATTTGCAGGTGATGTGAGGAAATGGTTCAGAGATTTGCCGGTGGCAAGTATCGCTACCTTGGCTGACCTACAAAGACAATTTTTAAACCAATGGGAAGTGAAAAAGAATCCTCTTCAAATTCTGGTTGAATATGAGCAAATCAAACAAAACACTGGTGAGTCAGTCCAAGACTATTACGTTAGATTCAATTCAGTTTATAACGAAATTCCAGATCATCTAAGGCCACCTGTGGGACTAGCCATGGTGAAGTTCCCAGATGGTTTTGATGCTGACATGGCTTATCAGTTAAGAGAGAGAGAACCGGCCACAATGGAAGACATGCAGAAAATCGCGGTCAACGTTGAAGCAAATCTGTTGTCCAAAAGAGCTAGAGAAAAAGCAGAAAACAAGGTCACAGTCAAGGAAGAGTCTTCCTCGATGGATCAATTACTCAAGAAGGTAGAGCAGATGCTTGAAAGGGTGAAACTTGACAAACCAGAGCCACAAGTTAGAAATCCTAACTTTCATGGTCAACAACAACCTGTTGATGCCTCGAAAATTGTTGCATCAACATCGAGGGATAACCACCCGGTCCGAACCTTAATACAACTCCTTTTCCGTTTGGGATGGTCACTCCAACTGGATATAATGGGACCAGTTTCCCAGTAATGAATAAAAAAGGGATGGATGAGTGACTGGTTTTCTAATAAGTGATAATGAATGGATGACTTAATCTAAAAGCGAAAATACAAATGACTATTCTATCCTGGGAAGCTTCTATTCTTAAGTGCAACGTCTGATGATCTCTGTTCATCAATAGGCATATAGATGACTCTATTCAATAAACATAGACATTCATTCATATAATAATTTCTTTGTTCAAATCGTTGAACAGAGTAATTAATAAAACATTGTTACACTTATCTTTTTATATTACAAATACATGTATGATTACAAGAAAAGCATGTTGTAAAAATCCAATAGTGGAAAGTATAAAGAATGGTATTAAAACACATGCATATATTCAATAATAGCAAGAATGATCAAATAACAATTCACATAAAAATAATGAATTCAGACATATATAGTAGTACCATATGAGCTGCAAATCATTCCCAACATCAATCGCAATTCGAATTCCTTCTTCCGATTCAGAAATACTTTTAAATAAAGGCAGTAGTGCACATCCACATAAAAGCTTCGTTATAAAAATTGGAATAATTGGCCCAGTCTTTATAAAAAAATATACCCGAAGTACAGTAGTGCAACTTCAGGTTTAAGTCATATACAAAAACTTACGACCCTTTCTAAATACATGAAAGGGTCTATAAATACTTAATTAAACTAACTAACTACAAAATTAAAGTGCTACTAAATTGGTACAACTTGATCTTGAATATCTCCCCCAAAGCAATCTGGTAGTCGGCAGCATGATTCATCACTCTGGCTGCTTGCCTTTCGACCTGAGTTGGCATATCGCTAGCATCAGTTCCACTTCTTGAGGGTGGCTGAGACGAAAATTGAATTGAGCAGAATAGGTGGCATCGTGTATATCGGGAATGATATACCCGATTGCATATGTTAGGCATTTGAGGGCGGCTCTCTAGCTGTATGGTTTTACTAGGAACAACCAATAGGTGTCCCAAATTAAACTTTTAATACCTGTGATCAATCTCCCATTCTTTTCTAGCTCTTGATAACATGATTGCTCCAATGTTTTGGCTAATAGTAATTTACCTGGTGTACATTGAGAGATCATATTAGATAAATAGAGAGTATTGTTAATTAATTCAATCAAATTACTTGTGGATAATTTGCATCTAGAAACTGCTCTCTCTGCCTTCATCAATTGGGACTGCCACTCCATAAATAGAATTTCTTTATGGGATTCTAGGATTTTAGGCAAATTTGTTGCCTGTCCCTCATTAGTGTCTTGCCAAGTAAGAAAATCTGTTAAGGTCTCATCGGCCTGCTCTAAGTCTTGTCTAGCATCAACTGATTTATCGATTATTGATGTTGTTATGTCACACAGGGGTTCAACTTGAGCAATTTTATGACACAATAATCTTATTTGTGTTACTAGTGCCTTATTAATCTGTAGTGCTTCTGCTCTGAAATCGGCAGGCTACGAAAGACTCTTGAACTTCTCTATTTGACCTAATAATTGAGAAATTTGCTCATCTTTTGTCTTTACCATCTGTTCATTCATTGTCTTCAATTTTGCTAATGCCTCCGATAGTTCTTTCTGTTTTTGAATCGCACTCGAATCTACCCTCTATTTCTCTTCATGCAACTGCTTGTTCAATTGATTATTTAAGTGTTGTTGCATGGACAATTGTTGTTCTAATTGTTCTGCTTTCTGCTGTGCCTCCGATAGCTGTGCTTGTAACAAAGAAATTGCCTGGTCTTTTTATTTTAACAAATTACTCACTTCCGATGCCTTGTCCATGGTGGCCGCCGAATAGGCTCCAACATATTGGGACAACTTTTTTAGGTCATCAGACGGATCAAACTCCTCCTTCCAAACTACGTTGGTTGTCACTGTTTGTTCAGGGAACAGGGAAGGTTGACCAATCCTTCTCCTTTTTCGCTGCTGCTTTACTACGACCCTATGCTTTGGGCTATAAAAGAAATCCAATGGAGGTATATCCTCCACTTGCAAAATGATTTGATCTGAAGGATCTTTGGCAATTATTTCTAAGTCTGTAGTAGGGGGTAGACCACTGGTTCCTTTGCTTGGAACCTCTTTTGATGCTGTATCCTATGTATCAGCCGCTTTGGATGGATCAGATTCTCTTGAGCTTTCTAGATTACTTATGAATGATTCGAATTGTTGCCATTCCTGGAGCAACCTTGGGTCAATCTGGGTATCGACATCCACATCCTTGTTGCTCTGCCCCTGCTACCTTTTCTGTTCCTCTTCACATATTCTCTCTTGTTATTTTCTTTGCGCTTCCTCTTGTTCTTTCCTCTGGAGTTCCTCCTGTTCTTTCCTCTGGAGTTCTTCAAAAATTTCTGATGTAGCAGGAGGTTCGTTGGTAAGTCGCTATTCAGGCTCACTTGACTGTGTCATCGGGGCAGTGGCTAACAAATCTAGAGGCAGAGTTTGCAACCTCTGCTCTCTAAGTTTGTTAAATTCGACTAACCCGTCATCGTGATATCTCATTTTAGCTAGCGCTTGAACCTGAAATAATGACTCGGCCGAGGAGAATAGGTCATCAAACTCATCTTTTTTATGTTCAAATTTAGTGAGTTTTGCCTGTTCTAGTACATTATAGACGACTTTGTTTGGATCAAATCGTCTGTTAGGAAGAGTGGCGAGATTCAGTGTATTTATCTTTTCTGCTTCTTTCTCTACATGCTTGTAGTCATGCAGAGTGTAAACGCCACACCTTAGAGGAAAAGGAGGCCAGACTTGCTTCTTTGAATTCCTCAGAGTCTTTGTAACTCCTGCGGATGTAAGCTGATATGCTATCTCTTGAGCCAATAGTTTGTCGGGTATATACAAGGGGAGGACATGAGGCCTGGCATGAGTGCCGAAAACTCTTACATATGTAAATTTTTCTTCTCCGAACCAGGTTCCTAAGCTGTCAAGTCAATCTCTACTTGTGAGGAAATTTTAGGAGCAAGTTTGTCAAAAATTGCATAGTAAATGGGTAACATAAATCCATTGCAAACTTGATATAGGTGGTGTTTATAATGGGCTTTCCACAACTTCTGGTGATAGATATGAATGGGCATGGGGTCCTATGGAGTCCATCTCCACCCCAACACAGGAAATTCAGAGTTAAAACAGAGAGTATCTAAGATGTAGGCACTAAAGTAAAATGGAGGAATGAACCTATCAGTAACGCGCGATTTGTTTCTGAACTCAAGAATAGTTGTTGCTAACTTATCAGATAGTATATTCCCCCAATCCATTATTTTGCTATTGAATGCTTCTTCCATTAAAGGTACCATCTCTATGGAGAATTTTGAGGAATCATGCAACCCCCAAATACTACACATCATCGCTCCAGCATAACAATAAGGAGAACACAAGGAATCAACAGAGTACTTACCCGTGGACTCATGCTTGTGTTTCGTTGGGTTTTGTCCCCATTCCCATATAGGTGCTGATTCAGTTTCATTTTCATCTCTGAACTTCTCCAGAAATGCTTTGTTATACTTCTTCTCTGGTTCAGGCAAATGATACATTTGTCTCAAATCATTGGGCTGAAATGAACCGAATACTCTCTCGTCAATAGTGGCAAATGTTCTGTTTGTAATTGGAATTTCCTCAACTGCCCATCTTACCACATCTGTGTATGGAAGAATTTGCTCTCGAGCCGCTATCCGGTGTAGGTAAGAATCGGCCAAATCCTTTAGGGTTTCCTTGGACTTCCAGTTCGAGTCTGCTGTAGCTTTTACTGATGTTTCTTGAGGCCCTTCGGCCTCAACCAGATTATAGATGCTCTACCAAGTAGTATTACCGAGACCAAGACATGTGGTGTCTGAGATTAATCATTTTTTACGTGGTCCCGGATCGGCAGTGTGTTTTCCTGTTACTGCAGAAGCTGAAGCTGTTCCAAATTTCTTAGACTTCTTCCCCATTTGGCCTAAATTCGCTGCTTTGGAGGAGCTCTTCACAAGAGATAAAATGAACGTAATCCAGAGAATAGGTGGCGCAAACCAAGTATGACAGAGCTATATCAATCAATGAATAATGGAGGATTAACATAAGACTACCGCAGATACAATATCTGAAGAGATTTTGGCTTCACTGCTTCATTAATTGGCCGTTTAAACCTGTCAATCATTTAAATGCTCATCATATCGTTTATTGGCTGAATAATTCATTTAACCGTGGCTTTGATGTTTTGGCGGTTGGGCGCAAGTGAATCACTATCGAGAAGAGAAAGGCTTTTAATAATAATTCAACACAATATACCCAAGCCTTATCAATCCTTTTTGAAAGTCGTGCTCAGCTTTATTGTAGTCGGGGATCAGAGGAATGTTTAAGTAGTTATATTGGTGTCATTACGGAATCCCTGATCACTGATAGTGATATCGCTAATTCGTATCAGGGGCTTTTTAGAAGAGGGCTTTTAGTTGCGTGCATGTTACATTCCCTGATCGTTGATAGTTATTCGTGCTTGTCGCATCGGGGAAAACCAATGGGTCTTTTGTTATGCATCCTTTGTTATTGCGATATGCGATCTTGCGATCGCTTTATCGCAATAATAAATAATTATTCATTTTTTATTATAAGACTGATTATATATTGTCTCAAAAGGTTTATAATGTTTTGTTTCTTTTTGGACCTTTTGAGGAATGATAAGTTGATGCCAATTTAATCTGAAAAGGACCCATTTCACATTATAGTTTTGAAAGTAAAATTTTATGAAATGGGGGGTTGTTGTACAGCACAACACAACACCAATATAGAATAAGACAGAGAGATCAGCGAGCCCAAGAGCAAATAGCACAACGTCTAGTGCAGCCACCTTTGCAGCAAAATTTTGTGCATGGACCGGAATCAGATGAGGACGGGAATGTCATAGGTGAAGAAAACCACCTCTTTACTCCTAATGATTTGCCTATTTATCTCACTGAGGAGGAGTATGAAGAAAGTTCGGCTGTACACAAAGATGTAGATTCAATTCTAGCAAACGACACCGTCTTGGAGGAAGAATCAGATGAGTACCAAAGAGGCTATATGAATGGTCTGTCTGCCCAGTAGCAGCGATATTCACTTAGAAACAGAGATGTGCTGGTCAAACCAGTTTAGAAAATGAAGGATGTTGGGGCATCAAAGAATGATTCATCAGTTACACAAAGGAAAGGAAAGGAGCCGGTTGGTCCGGAGAGCAGAAAATCACCATCAACAAAACAATCACATCAGCAAGTTGCATCGAAAGAAAGGGAAAAGAAGGAAATCCCAATCAAAGAGGTAGAAAAGATTCCCGCTTTTAATTTAGAGAATGAGATTTCTAAATTAAAGGTATCCATCCCCTTGACTGAAATAATGAGGAACAACAGTTATTGAGGGCAAGTATCTAAAATGTTGAATTTGTACCCAATGTCCGACATGGCAAATATCGAAGATGATCAACCTGAAATGATTTTTGGGCCAACATCGAATGGTGAGTCTCCTGATAGTGATGTACCACCTTTTTATATCAGTTTAAGATTGCATGATTTTGTGCTACATAATGCCATGTTTGATTTCGGAGCTTCTCACAATCTCATGCCCAAGGCTATCATGGATAAGCTTGGTCTGGACATCACCCGGCAATACCATGATCTCTATTCATTTGATTCCAGTAGAGTAAGATGTATAGGACTCATCAAAGACTTGGTTGCTAGTTTGGATCAGCTCCCAATGAAGAATGTTTTGATGGATGTTGTTGTAGCAGATATTCCTCCCAGGTTTGGCATGCTTCTTTCCAGGTCTTGGGTAGCGAAATTGAAAGGGACACTACAGCTAGATTTCTCCTATGCAACGATTTCAGTGTTTGGACAAATGAGGAAATTGTATCAGGAACAAAAAATGAAATACATGATCACAAGCAAGGAGAAACTAATAAATCATCCAATTAACTATGTACATACAGATTTAGAGTCTTTTGTTTTGTATTCATATAGTTTCAATGATATAGATAGTAAGTTAGTTGAAGCAGATGATATTCCAGAAATAACAGAAAATTTCAAAGAAATTTTAAAGAAAGAAGGACAAGAATAGTAGAACATTGTTGGGCAATCAGCTGAAAGTAATAGACAGCAAGCAGACAAGGCACATCAAATAGATTTCCAGCACTTGCAAGAGGAGGAAGAAGGTTTGTGGACCATGGATTTCGATGGAGCGGTGGGAAATGATGGCACTGGAATTGGAATTTGGGTATGCAGTCCTTTCTCCACCCCGAATAAAGTGCCTAGTAACATGCGAGTATGCTCTTACAAGTTGGCTTTTGATTGTTCAAACAATGAAGCTGAGTATGAAGCTTTGATTGCTGGCCTAAAGATTCTAAGAATGCTAAATGCTAAGAGGATTTTAGTATATGGCGACTCTGAATTGGTGATTAAGCAAGTCAGAGGAAAGTATCAGGCAAAGCATCCTAGGATGTGGGCTTACCATAATGTAGTCCTAGACATCCTAAAATTGCTTTTAGAATACACCTTGACATGTGTGTCTCGTATACAAAATAGTATTGTTGATGCCCTTGCTAAGGCAGCAAGTAGTTTGAAGATCCCAATGAACTCTAGCAATAAATTTGAAATCCATGTCAAGCATCGTCCAACTGTTCCAAACAATCAGAGATATTGGAAAGTGTTCCAAGATGATGAGGAGATTGATGATTTTTTGCAAAACAAAGGCAAGTTCAAAGAGACCTCAATTGATGTAGAAAATGACGATGGTAAAGGTAATGGTACAGATGAGCTGCATATCAATGAAATGGATGTGTTGCAGCTGAAGAATAATGTTATTCCTAAAGGCTTGATACCTTTAGAAGAACTTTTTGATCAAGATGATGTAGCCCGCAAGCCAACATTGCAGCCAACAGAGAAGGGTGTAGAAGAGGTCAACATTGGAACAACTGCTAATCCTAAGTTGGTAAAATTGTCTAAAACATTGCCGCCAAAGATCGAGGACAAATATATCAGTTTGTTGGCCTCATTTGCAGATGTGTTTGCTTGGGACTATTCTGACTTAAAGACATATGATACCAATATAATTCAGCACACTATACCCATCAAGCCCAATCAAAAACCATTCAGATAGAAGTTGAGAAGGCTAAATCCAAAGTTGTTGTCATCTATTGAAAAGGAGATAAACAGGTTGTACAAATCAGGGATCATTATTCCCATCAGATTTTCAGATTGGATCTCTAATTTGGTGCCCGTACGAAAGAAGACAGGTGAGATTCGCTTATGCATTGATTTTAGAAATCTCAATAAAATTTCGTTGAAAGATAATTATCCACTACCCAAAATGGACCATATACTTTAGCGAGTAGTGGGAGCATCTCGTATGTCACTACTTGATGGTTATTCCGGATATAACCAAGTTTCTGTCCATGAAGATGACCAAGACAAGACAGCGTTCACCACTCCATGGGGAACCTTTCATTACACTAAAATGCCTTTCTGTTTAAAGAATGCGGGTGCCGCATTTCAGCGTGCAATGGACTTGGCTTTTGCAAATGAGAAGGATGTCTTTTTGGTTGTGTACCTGGATGATTTGATGGTGTTTTCCAAATATGATGAAGAGCACATGTACCATCTAAAAGCTGTCTTTCAAAGGTGCAGAAAATATGGCTTCTCGCTGAATCCGAAAAAGAGCTTGTTCGCCATGGAGGAAGGAAAACTACTCGGGCACATTATCTCAAAGATGGCATTCGTATTGATCCAACACGTGTGCAAGAAATTCAACAAATCGATCTATCCCGGAATAAGAAAGAGATACAATCTTTCAATGGTAAAATAAATTTTCTACACTGCTTTGTACCTAATCTTGTTGAGCACCTACGAGAGATGACAAACATGCTTAAGAAGGATAGCCAAGTGAAGTGGATAGAGGAGGCTGTAAAATATTTCAATTTAGTCAAATTGGCTCTTTCTTCAGCTCCTGTTCTAGTCAGCTTGGACTACACTTAGGATTTCATATTGTTTTCATTTGCTTCGGAGCACACTATGGCAGCTGTGTTATTGCAGAAAAGAGATGATCATGAAAGACCCATTGCATTCTTCAGCAGAGCCATAAGAGATACAACCTTAAAATACAACATCATTGAGAAGCAAGCCCTTGCACTTGTGAAGGCATTGAAAGATTTCCGGGTATATATTCTACATTCTCATATTTTGGCCTATGTTCCTAACGCTGCTGTCAAAGATGTTTTAGTGTAGACTGATCCGGAAGGAAGATGAGGCAAATTGATTGCAGCCTTGCTAGAATATGATGTGGAAATAAAGCCCACAAAGCTGGTTAAAGGACAGGGATTGACAAAGTTGATGGCCGAATCAAACTTGCATGCCTTGGACATAAATCTGATCGCTGCTATGTCCGATGAGAATGAGGAAGCATCATCAATTCAGGTATCTGAAATGTTTGCTCTTTCTCCATGGTACTCAGATATCATATATGTGCTTAAAAATTTGTCACCACCACCCGGCATGACTAGAAACAAAACGAAAACACTCAAGTTGAAAGCTGCCAAGTTTTGCATTCTTAATTCTGCACTGTATTGGAAAGATGTCGGTGGCGTTCTTTTGAATTGTTTGGGGGAAGAGGAAGCGAAGAAGGTCATGGAGGACTACCACCAAGGAGACTATGATGGCCACCTTTTTTAGAAGTCAACAGCAAATAAAATTCTGAGAGCAAGGTACTATTGGCCAACATTGTTTGCTGACGTATATAAGATGGTCAAGCGCTGTCATAAGTGTCAGATTTTCGAAGGAAAGCAGAAGTTACAGCCTTTGCCACTTAAGCCTATTGAGGTGAGTGCTCCTTTCCAGCAATGGGGATTGGATTTCATTGGGGAAATTCAACCCACTTCTTCCGGTCAGCATAGATGGATCCTCACAGCGACAGATTATTTCATGAAATGGATCGAGGCAATTCCCACCAGGCAAGCTACTGATGCGGTAATCATTTCATTCCTTGAAAATAACATCTTGTCTCTCTTTGGTTGCCCGAGTAAGTTAATCATTGATAACGCAGCAGCTTTCAAATCAAAAAGGATGGTAGAGTTTTGTCATAAATATCAAATCATTTTGGGTCACTGAACTTCCTATCATCTGCAAGGCAATGGATTGGCGGAGTCTTCGAACAAATCATTGGTCAACATCATCAAGAAGCTACTGGAAATAAATAAGAAGAGCTGGCATAAGAAGTTGGTCAATGTACTTTGGGTAGATCGGGTCAGTCAGAATAAATCCATTGGTACGTCACCGTTTGAGCTTGTTTATGGAGTTGATACAGTATTTCCTACCTCTCTTGCTACCCCGGTAGTCAAACTTCTTCAAGAGGCCAGCAGTGAAGAAGATCCCATGCAGAGAAGATTGAATCAAATGGTCCACTTACAGCAGATCAGAGAAGAAGTTTTCAAGAACACATCCAAATTGCAGGAGAAGATCAAGAAAAATTATGACAGAAAAGCAAAGGCGGATAAATTTTAGTTGGATGATGTGGTGCTGAAGTGGGATGCAAGGAATGAGGAAAAAGGTAAGCACGGTAAGTTCGAGAATCTTTGGAAAGGTCCTTTCAAGATTGCAGCATATCGGGGTCAAAATGCCTTTCTTCTGAAGGAAATGAACGGGGAAGATTGTCCAGGAGGGCCGATCAATGGTCGGCTGCTCAAGCGGTACCATTTCTGAGTTATTAATGCTGCTTCCACTGTCATTGTAAATACCATTTTTATTTCAGTTTGGTTTGAGTTTGTCAAGTTAGTCTTCAAGTCATTTCAAGATCAAGTTTGAGTCAATTTTTGGTCATTTTAGTTTCTTAAATGAGTCAGAGTCCTGTGTTGTTTATCGAATTGATGACTCCATAGCCCAATGGATGAAGGCACTATCTAGCTCTTCTAGAGATCTGCTATTCTTGACACCTCCAAGGACCTACCATCCCCCATTGGAGCCAATGTTAGAGTCGGTCTGGTAAGTCCTCCGTCAGAGATCAAAACTCTTTATGCATTTCATTTTTAGGAGTCTCGCTCCATTCACTCAGCTGCATTCCGCTAGGGGCATGCCATAATCTGATGGAAAAGGTCATTGCTAGTCATTTCCCCCCCATGTCTAGCTCCTGTTGGCTTAGGTCTTTTGTCAATGATCACCAAAGTCCATGACAGTCAAGGTCTGGTCCTTTAATGGACAAAAGTCATTTTCGATCATTAGGTCTAGGGATTAATCAATTTGGTCTTTAAATATGTCCAGTAAAGCCATGCAGGCCAGAGTGAGGCCCTTACAAGGTAATGATTCAGAGACTCTCATCGTCATATTGATAAACTTCGATTGTTCTTCAAAACTCTATTTTGAAGAAAATTCAAACAGTGTCATTGGTGATAAAATTTTCAAAAAAGTCGTTAGTTGATTTCTTCAGATGCAGGCATGGTTTCTGTGGCCAAATGTCCTGTCATGTAATCCCTTCAAAGAGTGCCGAAAATTTCATTATTTGAGCTAAAATTTCAAAGGGAAAGTGAAAATCAGTGTTGCTTTAAGTCAGTGAAAAAGTGTCAAAACATAACATTAGAAAAATGGGTTTTTGAAGAAGCAAAAATTTAACCCATGTCTTCCAAGTCTTTATATACAACGTTCCACCAAAATCAAAGTCATTGTGCAAATCAAGTGCATAGGGAAACATTGCAAAGTGTTTGAGTGTGCATCGTGCGTGTTTGGAGCAAGGTTGGAGGCAGTTTTCAGGGCGCGGCACATATACACAGGGGCGCGGTGGACACAGAGTGTGCGGCGCACACAGAGCCACCCCTGAGTGTAATTTTTCAATAGGCGCAGCGCACACCCAGGGCGCGACACACTGGGTTTTGCACGTGGCGCACACCCACAAAGGGCCAAAACCGTGTCAAATTTCCTCAAATTTTTTGTGAAGCCCATCAAATTGAAAGCTAGGCTCTATGACATGACTTGTTCTTCAAAGTTTATAAATGATATGGTGGTTTATGGATATGTTTGAATGTAACAAAACTCATAAAATCAACCACAAGAAAACACCAAAGGCCATTGTTGCTAGGGTTGCATAATTGTGGTATTGAGGCCAAGGTTCCATTTTCACCCACCATTTTTCCCTCACCTACCATTTTTCCCTATCGTCCCTTTCTCATTTTTCCTATTATCCCTACCCTAAAACACTACCAAACCCTATTCTCTTTCCCCTCCTCTTATTTGTCAACATAACACCCCAAAAACCTACCCTATCAAATACCCAAACCCCCTAGATATCCCTAAACAAACTTCTCCCCATAACCCCCATTCCCATCACATTACTCCCCTCCTAATACTCCCTTTTGTTTCATTGTTCCCCTTGGTGGCAGATATCACAAAAGCACCCAGCTTCACACCATCATCAAAGGGTAGCCTAAATACAGTATACACAGCAATCATGGCATCACAACATTCATCAGAGTATGAGATGGAGACACAAAGTGACTCATCCTCGAAAGAGCAGGCTCCCAGGAGACATCACAAGAGTGGCAAGCATGTTAGGGATGAGCCAACCACCCTCACTGAATTGCAGGCCTGCCCTCTTGCTATGTCATGTTTCCAGCATCTATCATGTTTTGAATTTTGTCAAAGGGTGGCTAATGTTCGAGTTCATCATGAGTTGGCCCGTCTTTTTGTGCTTCACCTACATGGAGATCACTCTATCTTGGCCGGTGTCACCTTCACACTGACACCCGAAACTGTCTCATTATCAACCGGTATACCGAATGTTGGAGAACCATGGCACAAGAAACAGAAAGTTGATCGGCAGCATTATGAGCCTTACATTAAGGCCAGTTTCTTGAGGCACCTCACAAGAGTCTTTCCATTCAGATATTTGAAAGATGAATATGCTCCACTCATGAAGTTGATCATGAAGTACTTCAGCTGTGAGCTGAGGTTCTCTCGTCTATATGGCTATCACATCAGGTTGCTCATGCACTTTACCAGGGTATGGATGATGAACATCCCATTTTCCACTTGCAGGAACATAGAGAGGATGAACACCTTCATGCAGCACAAGACCCCTCAGCAGCAACTTAACAGTGTTTATCACTTTGCTCTTATTAGGATTTTGGTGGATCATCAGCTGGAATTGCAGGGCATTACGTGGGATGATTTCATCTCCCATGACTTCTTCAGCACTTCACAGGTATTATCATAGGTTATGCAAGAGGGTGAAACTTCTCATCGGTATGAGCGCCATGAGACTACTAGTGTGCCGGTTTTCATTACATATCAGAAAGGCACCCGATGTTTGTTTGCAGCGGCAAAGCGAGTGTTATCTCCACCTGGGGTGGAAGGGGCCTTGATTCCTCCATTAGCATCATAGGAACAGGACAATGGCAAGGAGCCAATGCAGGATGTGGGGCCTTCAGGTGAACGAGAGACCGAATTCGTTCTCCTTCATGATGATGAGACAGATACAAAACCGACAAGTGCACAGCTCAAAGAGATCATACAGGAATAGCAATTAGAGATCGAAGCCTTATCCCTTGACTTGGATAGGGCTAGTTGGAACATGAAATATCTGGAGTAGAGGAACAAATAGCTTGAGGATCAGCAGGCGATCATGGAGCTACAAAACATTCGTGAGCATCGCCAAGCTGCACAAAGGAGAAGAGTTGAGCTCACGTCATTGGAGCAAGAGATTAATGAGGATCAGGAGGCCAATCTCGAGAGAGTTAACATGCACTTGGAGAGGCTGCTAGACAAGGCTGACAAGTACCATGCACTACTGAGACACATGGCTTTCCACTACATGGCGCGAATCAAAGTATGCAAGGCCCAAATCAGGAATTTGAAGGCGAAATTGAGGAAGGCAATCAAGAAGCAAAAGAGGCAAAGGGAGCTCGATCATCTTTAGATATTGGTTGAAGCCTCTTTGGCCCAGTATAGCACCTCATAGAGGATCTCCAGCCCAAATTTCAAGAAATTTGGGGCAATTTTGGTCACATTGCAAATTTTTGGTCACAACACAGGTTTTTTCTCCCGGCGCTTAGGATTGGTAGCTCCAAATAACAAATGGCTTGTATTTTTGGATTCATCATGCAAGATCAGGACTACTGGTGCTTGGACAAGAAATTTGGGCATGATTTGAGTCTCCAGGAGGTCAAAAACACTCAAAAAATGACCTCTCTGCCCCTATTTTCACACACAGGAAGCAGTCTTGGGAGAATGAAGTTTTGGAGGGGTAAATGAGCACCAAATTTAGAAATTCCACTTGGGTTGGAAAGTAGATAGGCCAGGATTTCCAACAAGCACACTTGGGCACAATTTGGACTCCTACAAATACCTCAAAATAGGCTCCAAAGTGGCATGGTGCATATAGAAAGTGGCGCAGCGCATATAGGGAAAAAGGCCAATTTCACCTCTGTTTCGTGAAATTTCGATTCGCGACTTCTCCAAGTGGGCCCGCTCATCTACATTTCACTTTTTCGGCACCTAAGGCGGCATTTAAAGTATTTTCACTCCATATTGTCTTCTATCCAAGTGGCAAAGGAAGGCAAACAGTCACCCAAGCCATTTGTCATGTTTGTAACGCTGCACCTGTAGCTAACGGTTGGCTTTCCACTTCAATTTTCTAATGATTCGAGTAACTCCCCAACCCTTGGAAGTTATATCTCTTCATGGCACATTCTATATATTGTATGCAAACTATATGCAAAGGGTTGGTTGGCTTGTAATTTCTGGGAGACTGTGGGAGAGAAAGTCAGTTCTTCATTGTATATTTTGACAGAGGATTAATGAAAGGCAGTGGCTCTGTTTCATGAGATTCATGTGGTTGTGAGTGTACCAAATGTGTCTCTTATGTTTCATATGCATTTTGTAATGTTTCACAGTTCATTTCATATTCATTTCCTGTGAAATTTTCTAAGTTAGATAAGGTAGAATTCATTTTTATTGCTCTGCCTGTGGGAAAATTTCATGTTCAGTGTTCTTCTTCTATTGAAAAGGATTCATGCACTTATGCCCTTTTCACCCTCCTAAGCAATTCCTCCATTCTGCGTTATTTCAAACTAAATTGCTAGACTTTCTGCCTGTCTTGCCTCACGAAATAATCTATGCCTTTGTATTAAATTCTCTTCTCATTGTTGTCCGTTGGTCCCATACCATCCCAGAAACTCAGTCATTCATAAAAAATTGCTTCTTGTATCCATATTTACATACTAGCCTAAGATCAATATTTCATTGTTAGTCATCTCAGACCATTCCGTTTACTTATTCGCTGAGCGTGACTCGGAGAGAGCCCTCTCATGTTCTGGTAGGGCTAGCTACCAAACTGAGTGTGGTTTGTGGTTACCTTGAATTTTGCCTTCCTTTAGCCTAAGGTAGATTTAGGTGCTAGCAGGTGGGTTCATTTTTTAATGAGCTTCAACTCTAGGGGAACATTTGCTCATTGCTAGGTTTATTTTTTAACGAGCTTGAATTTTGCGTAAAACTGCTCGTGCCAGTCATATAATAAGGATGTCTCATCGATAGGTTCATTTTTTAGGGAGCTTGCCCCATTCGAAACTTTGCTCTGAAGCCTTTTGTATGCAAGCTAGGAATGACCAACCTACGAGGTTAAAGGGTTGAAAGCCTACAAACTAAGAAAACAAAAGGTCGTTTTTCACTCGCATGCAAAAAGGTTTGCATGCCCCCAGATATAACGAAGTAGAGTTTCCAGGTTACCATACGGAAGTTCTTGCTTTAGCAAGATTGTTCCATCCGCGTAGCAGACAAAACACTTCCTTGGCTTTGTCCATCGAAATGGACAAGGGTGACTGTTGTTAGTGCTAGTCACATAACCTTTGACGAGGGAATCCTTTTCCAGTATAAATCCATTTTCCTAAATGGACAAGGGTATTAGAATAGTCATATATCCCACACGGAAACCTACCTTATATATGGGGCTTTCCTGCCGAAGTAGACCACAGCACATGCCTCCTAGGTTTCAATCATAACCACCGAATCACTAGTGCTCATCAGGTGGATGGACTAGAGATTGATGAGACATTCCTTGTGCAAAAGGACCAGTTAGGGAGGGTATTTGACTAATAGTTGTGTTTGAACCAAGGAATGAAAGCTGGTCAACTAGGTGGACCACTCTGCCTTAATGCGGAAAACACATCACTTGAAAGAGTGAGGAAATAGTAGCTCCCATGTTATAAATGTAGTCACGCCCAAGAAGTAGATTGTAATCTAGAGGCCCTTGGACTACCATCACATTTAGATGAATGGTTTTCCTTCTCAAAGTTATAGGCAAATTTGGAAGGATCCCCAACGGTCGACTGGTTCCTTTGTTGAAGCCTGTCAGATTTTGAATCTCAAGCAGAAGTGATGGTGAACCAAGAGCTTTCTAAGCATTTGAGGAAAGGATACTCACAGAAGCCCCTTCATCTATGATAGTACCAACCATGATCATTCTGTAAGTTTGTGCTATGATTTGGAATGGTACATTAGATAGTAGGCTGGGTCTCCCTAGTAGATTCCAATCAAAGGAAATGACTAGATTGCTTGGAGGAGGGACTGAATAAATGGCTAGATAAATCTCTGATGAACTTCCTTCATGTGGTAAAGGAACGGGTAGATTTCCCCCATGTTCATCAGATTTTGTGTTAACGAAAAGAATTTGAATGGTGTCATTCACATTCTCTTTGGTGACAGTATCATCTAAAGGTGGACCTTCTCAAGACAAGATTGGGTCGACTGCCATCTCGACCTGTTGAGTTTGGCTCGGTTTGGACTCGGAGGGTTTATCTTCAATGATAGGTGTTTCGACCGACAACAAAGGTGTGTCAGTCAGATTTTCAACTAGCGATGAACTCGGCAAGAGTTTCTTGTATCCAGGAGGACGTCATTGTGGTGAAGCAAGACGGTTATCCAAGACTCTTTTAGCTTCGTCCAGGAAAGGACAATGGTGGAGGGCATGATTGCCTTCACACAGCCTAGGAAATTTAGATCTTCCATTCTTTCCATTGGCTTCATTTTCACTAGTTGATGGTGTGCTCTTAGCATGATCGTCAGAGGTTGAAGACATTGGATTCTGCAACCGGGGAGACCAGTCCCTCAGGATCCATGGGATGCAGGGACAATCTCGATGATAGTGGTCTCCTTTGCAAATGACACATGGAAATTTAGGTTTGGAAGGTGCAGTGTGTGGATTTTCACCAAATGATGCATGGTTGCCCCCTTTCGCTATTGGATTCTTCTTCTTCTTCTCCTTCCCTTTCTTCTTCTTCACAGTTACTTGGTTTTTAGTGTTACTAGCATCACCAAGTGAAGAGGAAGAAGGAGAGGGAGAAACAAACGAAGTAGAAGGTGGGGGAGCAACTCTAGTATCATTTTGTTTCTGATTTTATTGATGAGGAATTGCAGTGTTTTGAATGACAGAGGTTGAGAAAAGCCATACTCGCAAGCCAATTGTGAGTCCTAGAAGGGACAATGTAGCCATGTGTGGAGCACCAACATCTCCCCAAGAGGAGAAGGGACTAGGATATCCCCCAAGGGGAAATCCTTTATTGGTAGACTCCATTTTCTCAACCTAAGACCAATGAGGAAACAATGACGTTATTCTGATTAAAATAAATTTTATGATGCTTTGACACAACTTGCTTTTTCAATTTTTAAGAGTCGAGAAAAAGCTAAAGATGACTCTAGTTGCCTTCAATCTTTAATGAGCCTGAAGTGACAAGTGCTCAGATGAACCTTTTCTTTTAAGGAGTCTGAAAGGGAATGAAAGTGAATTCTCTGGAAATCTAGACAGAGGGATTACCAAACCAATCGTAAAACTGCAAAATACTTTTTATGGTACAGTAGTTAATCTTCCCGAATGCTGTGTTCAATGCATTGCGATCGATAGGGCGGCAGACACAGCTTACTAAGGATAAAGGATATAGCCTACTGTGGTCTGTTAATATATACTCGATGGTACGTGGGAGCACAAGTCCATAATTGCACTTGTCGTATCAAAGAGGAGGAATCACCCAACCTACGATGAAGATGATAGTTACCAGGCTTTACGACACCATAATACATCTCTAGCTTACACTTCTAAATGTTGTGCATTAGGTTCCAAAGAAAATTTATGTTCATTGAGGTTTATTTTATAGTTGATCTTTTTGAATAAGTTTGCCTTTAAGGTTTATTTTATAGTTGATCTTTCTTGTCTTGTTCGGCTCATTAAAACTATCGAAAAGTCATCCCTTTCGTATTATTTTATATTTTTTCAGACTTAAGGGATTATATTACGAAAAAGGACTACTAGAGTTTCCTTTACGTCTCTTTTTAGTCTCTCTAAAATTGAAAAGGATCGAGTTATATTTGTCATTAAGCTCATTAAAACAATAGCGACAAACTTGCCCATGCAGACAAGAGCGAGCTTCACTATCACTAGGCTCGTTAAAACATAGCGACAGGTTTTCCCGAAGGGAAAATTATAGAACAAGCATATGTTATCCTCCTTAAGCTTGACAAAATAAAGAGGTACTAGTCAACAATGACTGGGGAAAAAGGGAAGAAAACATGAATAACTTCATTGGTAGCAAGTCACTCTTGAACATGACACTTTCACTCCATCACCATGATTGAGTTGGGTTGCGTTATTCCCTTCACCGGTCGTATCACCATTGGTCCACCGTACCATCCATTTTGGGGTTAACGCTACCAATCCATTTCAATGTCGCCGATATGTTAAGGAGAAATCGCTCAGAGAATTCACCAACCTAGCTAATGACTCATCCAGTGCAATACCTTCACTCTCCATTTTTCATGACCGCCACCCTAAACCTTGTATCATCAAATTGTTTTCACCTCCACAAATCCATTTGCTCCATTTTGTGTCGTAGATGTGGTATTCATTAAGGCCCTCCTACGACGGGTCACTTCTTGTCAACATCAGTTCATTATCTAAGAAGTTGACTTAGGACCAACCCTTTCAGTACTTTGAAGCTTGCATGCCTCAATGGCAAGTTTCTCACTTCCAGCAACATGTTTACATCAATGGCCTTCGACCAAAATATTTTGTGTAGTGTTCGACATCAAATCATGTATTCACACCACGTGAATTGTACTGCAGTACCTTGAGGGTCATTATCATTATCGGTGATTCCTTTCGCGCCTGTTAATAGCTTACATCATAGGCTGGTAATCAGGCGATGTCTTTCCATGTTTGACATCATAACATCTTCTCACATGGATCAACTTGTACTTCGGGTGAAGATTGAACGAGTTTGAAGACCCCGGATCTAGTTCATCCATTTGGGTTATGATATATATTCAGGAAAATAAAAACATCAAATGTACATCATAACTGCATAGATAATCATCCAAACTATGGGATGATGGCTCTACCAGAATCATCAGTCTGCCACACAGACGATTGTCTGTCTTATGTACATGAAAATGAATTTATAAAGTTGAGCATGGGAATGCTTGCCTTAGCTAGATCATGAAAATATTATGAAGATAATGTATTGTATTGTATCTTATTATAGGTCACCTTCCAGTTCGAAAAACCTCAGATCCTCATAACAAAGCATTTCACCCAACATCAGAAGATTTACAACCTCATGTTTTAGGGGGCAACTATTATAGAAATATTTTGGCACTGTAACCCCAATCACATATGTCCATAAACCAAGCGCTTCTAAACCCCTAAAAGTGTTGTTTCATACCCTAAAGGAACAAGGTCAACTAATTACATCATTCCCCAGTGGAGTCGCCATTTTGTTATTGGGAAAACTAGTGTCCATTCAAAGTTGCTAGTCCCACTAAGACGGCTAGCTATCTTAGAAACAAACAAACTAAAGTTACTTGTGTTTTCCTTTATGAGGGATAGATGAGAGAGAAGCAGAGAGTACCAACCTCAGTCTTTCGGTAGTCTCCTTGCTTATCTCCTCTCTCCTTTGATAGAGCTTTCGCCACTCCTTTCTCACTTGTCCCGCTTCAAAGAACACCTGTAAAGTCAAAGCAGCAAAATACCATCAAAACATAGATATCTATAACCATAAACAATGTAGGATCAAATGTACATTAACCATATAAATGCATATACAAATACAAGATTCAGAGATATACAAGCATATGGAGGAAAACTCGAATAGTTTTATTAATAGAAGTAGTAGAAGAGAGGATTACAACGAAGCTGTCTGATCCAGCATCATCCTCCCAACATGGAAGCCCCCTTCACCTCATACAAAGCAAGATCACCCAACAATACAATGTCTTCAATGAGAAACCAACAACACTTCCTTACAAATTACAAAATTCCCGCCTTTGGACCTCCATGACGAGGGATCCATAAATAGATGTTTGCAGGAGAGTAAGTTAGCTTCTGGAACTTTGATTAGTGTCATTTCACTGATAGTTCTTGGTTCCACTTAGAGATTTCATGATCTCGTACTCATCCTTGGGCAAATTCAGAGAGGCAAGTGTCATATGAGCAGTTTCTAGAAGATTCTTTGAGTTTCCAGCTAGCAAATTGCTTCTGCCATTTGTCTACTCTCACTCGTCACACCCTACAGAAGGGCTTTTTAGTATGCATCGTACCCCCCGTGTGTAACAGGTGAGATGCATCGCACCCTTAGCATGGAGCAGTTTGTATGGTCCATTTTTGACAAGTTTTGAGCAGTTCTCCCTGAAAAATTGCTCAAAATTGGTCCATACAGACCGATCCATGCTGAGGGTACGATGCATCTCACCTGTTACACACGGAGGGTGCGAAGCATACTTAAAATCCCTTCTGTAGGGTGTGATGAACGAGAGCAGACAAATGACAGAAGCAATTTTCTAGGTGGAAACTCAAAGAATCTTCTAGAAACTGCTCATATGACACTTGCCTCTCTGAATGTACCCATGGATGAGTACGAGATCATGAAATCTCCAAGTGGAACCAAGAACTATTAGTGAAATGAAATTAATCAAAATCCTAGAAGTTGACTCACTCTCCTGCAAACATCTATATATGGATCCCTCATCCTAGAGATCCAAAGGAGGGAATTTTGTAATTTGTAAGGAAGTGTCGTTGGTTTCTCTTTGAATACATTGTATTTTTGGGTGATCTTGCTTTGTATGAGGTGAAGAGGGCTTTCATGCTCGGAGGATGATGCTGGATCAGACAACTTGGTTGTAATCCTCTCTTCTACTACTTCTATCAATAAAGTTATTTGAGTTTTCCTCCATATGCTTGAAAATCTCTGAATATTGTATTTGTATATGCATTTATATGGTTAATGTACATCTGATCCTACATTGCTTATGGTTATAGATCTCTATGCTTTGATGGTATTTCGCTGCTTTGAACCTACAAGTGTTCTTTGAAGAAGGACAAGTGAGAAAGGAGTGGCGAAAGCTCTATTAAAGGAGAGAGGAAACAAGGAAGGAGACTAGTGAAAGACTGAGGTTGGTACTCTCTACTTGTCTCTCATCTATCTCTGATAAAGGAAAACACAAGTAACTTTAGTTAGTTTGTTTCTAAGATAGCTACCCATCTTAGTGGGACTAGCAGCTCTGAACAGACACTAGTTTTCCTGATAACACTCAGAAACCTTTCTAATAGGATTTCTAAAATTGAAACACAACCTAGAATTGTTCAGAAAACTGTTGTGAGACCTCAAGCTCAAAGTCAATTTCGAAGAACTCCCAAAATGCAGATTCTTTAGAGACCAGGTTCTAATCAAAAAATTCAACAACCTTTATTGATTGATGATCAACAGCCACAGGACACAAGCCCTTCAATCACTGAAGATACCAATAATATTGATTCTTCAATAGTACAAATGGCAACAGTTCCTTCACCTTAGTCTTTTGAACAAGAACTATGAGATGCTCAACTTTCAAAATACTTAGCATTCTCTAAAATTTTTATTTCGGAATTGAATAAGAGGTATGACCTAAGGCCTAGTTCAGGTCCCGATAGACCTCCAAAGTCTACCACCATAACTGAAACTACAATGAAAACCATTCAAACACAAACTCCAATACCTCAAACTACAAAGTCATCCACTAAAACCTCTACATCTGACAAGATTATTTTGAAAACTTTTAATATTGAAAAGGAATTGGAAAGGGTCAAGATTCCTATATGTTTAACTGAACATTCCAGAAATCCTGGTTATACAAATCAAGTGTCTAAATGGATACAATCCTCTAGCATAAATGTTGAGGGAGATGTTATTAGTTTGCAGTATGAAAAGCCCTCGGTTGTATTTGCCCCTAGTTTTGATATGATTGATGAAATTGTTCCACCATTTTATGTAACTTTAAAGGCTCATGACTTTCTTTTGTATAACTGCATGCTGGATTCTGGAGCTTCTCGTAACCTTATGCCAAAGGTAATCATGGATTATCTTCAGTTACAAGTTACCCGTTCTTATCATGACCTTTACACCTTTGACTCAAAGAAAGTACCATGCCTAGGATTGATCAAAGACTTGGTTGTGACCTTAGCTCAAATACCTATGAAGAGTATAGTTTTTGACATATTTGTCACTGATATTCCTGCAAAATTTGGCATGCTATTATCTAGATCATGTTGTGCTAAACTTGGAGGATCACTTCATATGGACATGTCTTTGGCTACTATTCTAGTCTACGAAGGTGAACCTTTAAGGTTATATAGGGATGTTAGATTCCTTCATACTATTCGTAGGTCTGATCAAGAAAAAACCACCCTCTTTGTGTAGTAGATCCTGATTTTAGTTGCTTTTGGCTATCTTCACAAAATGCATCAAACACTCAACTTGCCAATGAGAATATAGCTTCCAAGCCTAAAGTTGTAAAATCACATATCTGGAAACTTTATTTTGATGGTTGTTGCTCAAAAGGAGTAGGAGCGGGAATTGTTTTAATTTAACCAAATAAAGAAAACATAACACAATCATGTAAGCTTGAATTTGAGGTCACCAATAATGTGGCTGAGTATGAGGCTTTTCTTCTTGGTCTTGAGCTAGCTAGGAGTTTAAAGGTTCAAAACTTGAGTGTCTTTTCTTATTGAACTATACTTGAGTGCCAAACGAAACACCTAAGGCTTAGGTCCTATAAAAATGAAGCTTGGGACACAATTGAAAATTTCTTTCAAGTATTTAACATAATTGTTATTCCCATAGATGAAAATATGCGTGTTGACTCACTAGCTATCTCAACAAGCTCTTTCAAAATCCCTCATCCAATATTGTTAGAATACAAAATTCCAGTAAAGTAAAGACCATCAGTTCCTGATAACCTTAAACACTGGCATATTTTTGAAGATGATGAACAATTAAAATATTTTCTTCAAGTCATTGATGAATTCTAAAATATGAAAATTGAAGGAGATAAAAACGATATTCAAGAATTAAATCAACAAAATCTAGAAACTTCATTCAGTCCTAAAATTCTTGATCATGATATTATTCAATTATATAATAATTTTATTCCTAATAGATTAGTTTCGTTGGAAAAAATATTTGATAATAATGATATCTCTAAAATTACCTTGTTTAACCCACTTGAAGAATAAATCTAAGAATCCAATATTGGAACTTTGGATGATGTGAGAAATATTAAATTGTCATCAACCTTACCTTCATATGTAAAAATCAAATACTTGAATCTTCTTAAAAATTACAAAGATATTTTTGCGTGGTCTTATAATGAGTTAAAAACTTATGATACCTCTCTGATTGAGCATAAGATTCCTTTGAAACCAGAAGCAAAACCCTCTCAACAAAAACTAAGAGGAATCAATCCCCTACTACTTCCAACCATTGAGAAAGAACTTAAAAGCTGCTTGATGCTCATATCATTGTGCCTTTAAGGTACTATAATTTGGTAGCCAAGCTAGTTCCTATCAGAAAGAAAAATGGTGAGATTTGGCTATGTGTAGTCTTCCGAAATCTGAACAAATCATCTTTAAAGGATAACTGTCTATTGCCCAAAATGGATCATCTACTTCAGAAAGTTTCAGGTGCAAATAATATTTCTATGCTAGATGGATTTTCTGGTTATAACCAAATCATGGTAAGTCTAGCTGACCAAGACAAAAGAGCTTTCACCACACCTTGGGGTACTTTTATGTATGCTAGAATGCCATTTGGGTTAACTAATGTTGGAGCTACATTCTAGAGAGCCATGGATTTAGCATTTGTAGGTAAAACATCTGAATTTACTATCATTTAGTTAGATGATTTAACTGTTTTCTCTGATTTTAATGAAAATCATTTTAAAAACTTGAGCAAGGTTTTTGATAGGTGTCGAAAATTTGGCAAATCCTTCAATCTAAAGAAATATTTATTTGTTGTAAGGAAGGAGAAATTACTAGGGCATATAATCTCCAAGGAGGGAGTTATAATTGACCCAAAAAGAGTTGAAGCTATTCAGACGCTATCTCTACGAAGGAATAAGAAAGATATACAAACCTTCTTTGGAGAGATCAATTTTCTTAGAATATTCATCCCAAACTATGCTGAGATAGTTAAAGATATAACAAATATGCTAAAGAATAACAATGAAGTGAAATTGACAATTCCTTCTAGATATGCTTTTGATTAGACCGAAAAGGCTATATCTGAGGCCCCTACATTAGCTAGCCCTGATTATTCTTCACCTTTTAGCATATTTTCTTTTGCATCCAAGACAACCTTAGTTGTTGTACTTCTACAGAAGGTTGTGAGTGATGTTGAACTTAGGTATGATATTATTGAGAAACAAGCTTATGCCTTAATTCAAACCCTTAAATACTTTAGAACCTATGTCACACATTCACACATTACATCTTATATCCCTAATGAGGTTGTTAAAATTGTTTTGATGCAATGTGATACTGATGGAAGAAGAGGGAGATGGATTGCTAAAATCCTTGAATTTGACCTTGAAATTAAGACCACAAGGCTAGTAAAAGGTCAAGGCTTAGCCAAATTGTTGGCTGAATCCAACGAAAAGGTATTGGGGATAAATCTGGCTTTTTAATTGACATTAGGGGAGAATCCACAAGAACCTTCCTTGACATTAGGGGGAGAATCCACAAGAACCTCCTCCTCTTAGAGAAGCGGAGAATCCACAAGAACATCTTTCTTCAGATCAAGCCATGATTGTTCACATAGATCAGAAATATCTATTGTTTGATTGGTACTCTAATATCATGCAATTTCTTATGGATTTTCAATGTCCAGCTGATCTAAACTTGAAGCAATGCAAATCCCTGAAACTTAAAGTAGTAAAATATTGCATTATCAATGCTAATATATACCAGAAAGACCCTCTTAATCTCCTTCTTCTTTGTTTAACTGAGAATGAAATAGCAGGAATTATAGATCAATTCCATGCAAGGTTTTGTGGTGGACACTATGCCTGGAGAGAAACAACCCACAAAATTTTAAAAGCAGGTTTCTAGTGGCCCACACTTTTCGAAGAAGTTGAAGAAAGAGTAAGAAGATGCAAACCATGCCAATTATTTGCAAGAAAATAGAAACTTTCAGCACTTCCTTTTGTCCTAATAACCATTCATGATCCTTTTCTACAATGGGGATTGGACTTTACAATGGATTTTCATCCTTAATCAAGTAATCAACAGAGATGGATATTAACTACTACAGACTATTTCACCAAGTGGGTAGAAGCAATAGCTATTAAAAATTCAATTAATACTGTTGTGATTAAATTTATTGAAGAAAACATCCTATCAAGGTTTGGATGTCCTCAAAAGATTGTTACAGATAATGCAGCACCTTTCGACAATGTTAAAATGATTAAGTTCTGTCAAAAGTATTTAGTCCTTTTACACCATTCTACACCATACTATACACAAGGTAATGGGCTAGCAAAGTCTTCCAACAAGAGCTTAGTTAAGGTCATTAGGAAGACTCTTGAAGACCATAAAAAGAGTTGGGACAACCATCTAATCAATACAATTTTGGAAAACAGAGTTTCTTTTAAGAAATCAACTAGAAAGTCTCATTTCCAGTTAGTTTATGGCAAGGAAGTAATTTTTCCGACTCAGTTAGTTTTACATGTTACAAGATTCCTTCAAGAATCTTATGAAGAAAACAATGATTTCTCAAGAAGGATTAATCAAATTATTGAGTTGAATAAAGGCAGGGATGAAATTCAATACATGCTAAGGAAATACCAAAACAAGATGAAAGAATTGTTTGATAGAAAGGTGACCTAGTGCTTAGATGGGATACAAGGAGAGAAGATAAAGGAAAACATGCAAAATTTGACAACCTTTGATTTGGTTCATTCAGCATTGCTGAAGTCAAAGCGCACAATACATTCATCCTATAGAATCTGGAAGGAGAGTATTCCTCATTGCTAGTCAACGGGAGATACTTGAAAAATTACATTTAGAATTTTTTTTTCCATTTATTCATCATCTATAAATATCCAGAGAGTTTATTTAAGTTTTGAGAAATTTGAAAGTGAGTATCTATCTCAGCAAAGACTCCATAACCTGAGGAGAAGGCACTTGGATCTGCTTGTTCTCTACATCCCATAGGGGGAAGTAGTCCGCAGCTGGAGCCAATGTTCTAACATTATTTGATTTTGATAAGTTAGTATATTAGTAAAAATAATTTTAAAATGTTAAGTTAGGATATGGATGCCAAAGAAAGAAAAGTTAAAATGTTAGGCCAATTTAATGTTTTATAGGCATCCATATCAATAAAGTGTTAGGTGTTAGCTACCCTAAATATAGAAGGCAAAAGGAAAATAAAATTCTAAGGAAGCAAAAAGAAAACAAAGGCTTCATTTCATGTTTTTATATATGCACAGGTTGCTAGTCAAAATATGCCACAAGTTAATTATCAAATATTGTTTTCATGTGCATAAGAAAAGGCAGAGGAGTAAAGGTTTTATCTAAGGTTTATATATCAATTATTTTGGTATTAATGCTATCCCTAAGTTTTAAATCCCAATATTACCGCTTCACTCACATTTTCCCCACCCACTTATCCCTAAGTTCTAACACCACTCATACATCACACATATCCCTGACACATTACATTATTAATTCTCGACCCCACAAAGAACAACCCATCACGTCATGAGTTAACCCTCTGACGCATCTCACTTCATCTCTGCCCACCTCTCAAGATCCGACGACCCATTTTAATTTTCGATCCCCCTTCACCATTCGAGCTTCACCATCTAGGGGTGGGGGTTCTGAAATTGGCGGTATATAAAACTACGCCCTCCCCTACATGTCATCACCATAGTTTTTCAAACCCCCCTGGGGTGAAACCGCTAACCACAATCCCCCCACTCCGAAAAGTTATTTCCCTCGCTTCTGATAATGTTCTCCTATCTGTTGTGCTCCCACTATTCACCTTCTGCCATGACACTCATTTGTTAACTCCATCCAATTATAAGCATTCCCTCCAGACTTAACCCGTTAAGCAACCAATTGTTTAGTCATTAATTCAACAGACCTACACCACCTTCAACAAAAAACCCAAATTGATTATATAAACCTCCTTTTCATAGCTTAACAGGTTACTGAATTCATGCATTATCCATGTTATTGATTTGTTCCAGGTTTTCTGGACTAAAACTTTCACTGTTTCTACCCACCAGCGACACTCTCTCTTCATACTTTTCATCTTATTGCCTCTGTTCTTCCCTCCAAAACTTGACTCCTCTTTTCCATTCAAACTCCCAATCCAGTTTTAATTCCTGTTCTTAGCCTTAGCCAATATGCCTTGTTATCAAACCAGCTCACAAAATGATACAAAAGATAGATAAACACCTTCAAAATCAGCCTCTCTGAGGGGGAAACCTCCTTTACATTACACAAATAAACAATTATTAGATGATACACATGACAAGACCTCCTTTTTATATATAGGAGTCTAAGGGGTCATAATATAATCAGAGCTGACATAAAAATAATAATGTAAGGGCACAACGATAACAATAATGGGCTTCTATGGGGCACAATAATAACAATATGGGGACTACATGGGCACAACAATATAATAAGGGGGTTGCACTAATAACAATAAGGGGTTACATTAGTAGTATAGGGACCTAACATGCCCTCAATGCTTGAGTAGTTCTCGATTCTTCTCCATAAAATTATTGTCCTCCCATGTGGAATCTTCAGCGGGTAAGTTCTTCCACTTGATGAGATACTCTGAAATTCATCGATTTCGTAGCTGTCGGGTTCTTGCTTCTGTGACTACTCCAGGTTCCAATTTGATTTTTCCTTCCTCGTCAAGTTCTGGCAATATTGTTTGAACTGGGATCCTCTACACCTTTTGAATGAGTGGCCACACTTCTCCTTCCTTATTCCATTCATCCCTTGCTTCATTTATCCAATTTGGCTGCAAAATATAAATAGCACAAAACAATGCTTCCACATCCTCATCCTTTCTTAAGAGTGCATCTGCAACAACATTTTTCTTCCCTTTTTTGTAGATGATTTCAAAGTCATAACCCAACATATTTGTGACCCATTTTTTCTATTCTTCTGAAGATAATCTTTGTTCTAAAAAGTATTTAAGACTATCATGATCCATTTTTTCCTTCAAGTGTCTTCCCATTAGGTAAGGTCGTCATTTCTTTAGTGCATGTAGTATTGCCAACATTTCATTTTCATAAATAGATCCCTTGAGATGTAGCCGTAAAAATACCCAATCACCTACATAAAAACTTATTTCACTACGATGTTGATATGCCTATTATTTCATTCGATTTTGCACAAAAGTGGGGTTATTCTTTAAAAGTTGGAGAACTTGTTGTTGATGCTCGATGTGATCTTTCACTACTTAAACCTTTTTCTTCTAGATATGTCCTTCTATATTGAGAGTTTGAAGAGTGGTAATTCTTTCCAATGCATTACAAGATATGGTCAGATTCATTTCTTGATGCTCGATGTGATCTTTCACTTCTTGAACCTTTTTCTTCTTGATATGTCCTTCTATCTTGAGAGCTTGAGGAGTGGTAATTCTTGACAATGCTTTACAAGATATGGTAAGATTCATTTCTTATTTATTTTGGGTTGGTTCTTGGTGTATATTCTCTTATTTTTATGTTTCTTTATCCTTTTCTTCCTCCTCTTCATAATCTATGTAAAATAATTTCTTCTCAGGACACTTATTACCTTTAGTGTATTTGGTATCACAATTGTAACAAAGCCCTTTTTCTCTTTTTTCATCCAATTATTGTGGTGTAAACCTTGTAGGTTGTGGAAGGCTAGGAGAAAAAACAATTCCATAATTATAGTCATGAGTGGTGGGATTGCTTGTTTCCATAATTTCGCTTTCAATTTTTATTGCCAACCTGAATTCCTTCTCCAATGAATCAGGTTCCCAAAGGTAAACCTCATGTTGAATGTCATCCTTTAAAGTCCCTATGAAGAAATCAATCCTTTGCTTCTCTGGAATATCATTTACCCTTATATTCAATTTTTGAAAGTCCTCAACGTGCTCTGCCATTGAACCGTTCTGTTTGAGATTTATCAATTGGCTAAAGAAGGTCTTTCTCTTTGTATCCTCATAATGTGCTATCATTTCCTTTGTGAAAACTGACCACGTGACAAGTGGTTTACGAGAACAAAGCCCTTCATACCTTAAAAATTGATTGGGTTCTAAATATAAAGATGCAATACATACCTTTTGTAACAGTTGCACCTCATGTAGATCAAAATATTTCTCCATCTGTAGTATCCAATTTAATGGATCCTTGCCATCAAACTCCCTCATATCGCCTTTTCTTGATTTTAGGAGCTCGATCTTGAAACGATTATAACTTTGTAATTTCAGATCTCCAACTTCTGAAATTTTGTCTTGTAGGAGCCCTCTGAGTCCTCTTTCTAACCCCACAAGTCTGATCAAGATTGGATTCTTCAAGAAAGAGTTATGTCAAATCTCTCATGATGACCTAAATATAGACTCTTTCAATAGAGTGAACTTGTACGAAGCACCACGTGTCACTGTTTCATCCTTAGGAGCTAAAAACGATACACAGGAAACTAAAGTCTATTGTTTTTATGTAACTTCTTCCGAAATTTCAATCTGATGCTTAAACAGAAAGTTATGACGATTTTCCCAAGGTCATTTATTTGGGATGTAATTCGGAAGCCTATAGAAACCTTAAATGTCTTGGATTGTATCTCCGAACATATATCAAAACAAGATCTAAAATTAAGGCCTGAGCATCAAAAAGTTTTCAGCTCAAATGGGTTTTCATTTTGGGTTTGAACTTTGTAGAAAACCAATTATAGCAAAAATTTGATGATGACCTGTTTCAGATGGAATTCTAGAGCTTGCAAAAACCATAAATACCTCAGATCATATCTCTGAAAACATAGTGAGACAAGATCTAAAATTCAAACCCGATGTTCAATGAGAGCTCATCTCAAATGGGTTTTTTTTATCTTTTGAAACATCGTAGACAAAATGTTATAGTGAAAATGCCACGATACCCTGTTTGGAGTAGCAAAACCCTAGAATCCAAAGCTCTGATACCAAATGTTATGAAACCAGCTCACAAAAACATAGAAAAGAAAGATAAACACCTTTAAAATCAGACTTTTCAAGGGGCAACCTCCTTTACATTATAGAAATGAACAATTCTTGGATGATATAAATGACAAGACCTCATTTCTATATATAGGAGTCTAAGGGGTCATAATATAATCAGAGCTGACATAAGAATAATAATGTAAGAGAACAACAATAACAATATTGGGTTTCTATGGAGCACAATAATAACAATAAGGGGACTACATGGGCACAAAAAATTAATAAAGGGGTTGCATTAATAACAATAAGGGGTTACACTAGTAGTATAGGGACCTAACATGCCGCCAAAGGAAAAAGGACTAGAGGAACCTATCAATCCTTTGATCTATCCTCCCATAGATCTTCATCACATCCCTTTCGCTAATAGAGACTATAAAATTCATGAGACTCTCAGTGAATTTGACCTTTTTGATATGTATTTCTAGCTCGAGGACAAGTATATAGACAAGTCAGATGATATCTAGTTGTGGGAGCCTAATGTACCCCACTATGTTTTTCCTTGCACCCACAATACCCCAGATTTTGTTAGAGAGTGGCATGCATCATATTTTCCAAGACAAAGGGCCATTGTTACCCCTACTGGAGAAATTTTGTTTACCATTACTCGTCAATACATAGACCATATGATGCAAGGCCCCACGGTAGAGAATTCTACCCATTTTCCTATGAAGCACTACTTGAACTCTACCAAAAACTGGACTTTGCTAAGAGGGCCAAAACCTTGGAACTTTTCTTCATAGAAGTGCTTCACTCCCAAAGAAAAATCCTCCTTATCCCAACTTTATTTTCCCTAAGAGAGCCAAGCATATTATCACAGTTGTTTCCTACCTCCTTGGCTACTACTCTGATCAGTGGGTAGATGAGGCCATCATAGGATTTCTGTCAATTTTCTCTGTTGATTCTAAGCCCTCCATTGTGTTTACCTTCAACAAATTTCTTGCAGAGTCAATTCATCATAAGCTTATCAAATTTCCAACTAAGGAGGTATTTAATTATGCCTATGTGTTAGTTTACATGTTCTTATACTTTCATGGGGACAACATCAACCTTTCCTTACAAAAGCTGGATGAAAAGTGAAACTTGCAGTCAGTCATCTTTTGGACTACTCTGGTCATGAAGGAATAGAAGGAGTACACATATAAACAATTTACAAAAATGTTCGTTCATCTAGCAATCGGTCTTCTGAGTAGCAGGATAGAACCAAGGATCGGTGAGGAAATAAGAAAGGTGTTGCAACCATCAAACCATGTTCAGACAAGGGACCGACACCTCTATGAGAACTATACAGAATTGAGAATATTTAGATGTGAGCTTGCATCTTACAAGGTGCCCAAATTCCTCCCAATGAGGATGTTTTCTCTGGAGTACATAAGGAAGATGATCAATATGGATGAAATCCACTTTTTTGCTGCCAAGAAGAAGTCCTAGTTTGTAATAAAAACACAGATTTCCCCTTTCATTTGCAGCAACAGGGCAGTAGGGGAAGAAGCATAGAAGCTCTTAACAGAAATGCAATTCAACCTTAGCTTTACCTGGTCATATGATCCATTAAGGATCACTTCTAAATTGAGAGTAGAAACCAAGTCTACTCCATACTTTCACACATCTAGTCCAGAGATAGAGAAATACAAAAATCAGCTAGAATGGGTTAAGAATACCCTACAAGAGGAAGAAGAACAACATGCATCATCATCTACAGTGCAGACTCCTACCATGCAGGAGAAAACAACGAAGAGAAGTAGAGAGGAAGGGTCCCATTTAGGCATTGATATTTTCAGTGAAGGATTTAAGATCATGTATAGAAATAAGGCCAAGCTTAGTTCTAGACTAAGCCTCAGCAAAGATTTAGAGCAACAGACCATTATCACCACTAATGAGTCACTTGTTTCCTCATTAGTGGGTGATCAGACCACACAGTCTCCCACTACCTCCATGAATTCACAAGAGCGGAAACAAATTATGCAGAATAGCACATCTACTTCAGGGGAAGCAAAGAAGAGTATAATTGACATCTCCAAGGAGATAAAAGTCAGGAATGAGGCCTTGAAGATTAACACCTACAACTAGTTTGGGAAGTAGACTTCTGGTGCTTAAAGTAGGTTGCTGTCAGCCTTTGATTTAGAAAAAGGGAAAATGAAAATGGCACTCTTCCAAGAACAAGTTCCCTAGCCCAAGGAAGCATCCGACTACAAGAAGACAACATTTGAGTTTTATGTAAAAGATATATATTCCATTGATTAAATGAAGATGCGTAAGCATTATGGGGAAATGATATTTTCAACTGTTACTAACACTGTTGTGACTTGATCAAAACTGTAGGTTACCTTAACAAATGTCCAATCACAATTGAAGATGGAGAAGGTCTCTTCCCTTGGCAAAGACACCAGGATTAAATCCCCGAAGGACTTGGTAACCAAACTAGGTTATGACCCTTCAAACATCAATGTTGTAGAGGAACTTGTGAAGAAAAAGAATTTAGACATAGTAGCATTAATGAAGCAGTTAAAACTAGCAGCTACAAAATATCCTCTGGCCAATGATATTGAAGAGAAAAAGACTCAAAAGGTAGATATGATGAAGATAATCATGGAGAAGAGTGCACATCTGAAGCAAATCGAGACATAGCTGGAGAAATTGATTAAAGAAAAGGAGAAAGTTGCTAAAAAGATTGATGTCCATTTGGAAGAACTTCCTATCACAACCATATCTGCTATAACAAGTACAAGCAGATCAGTTGGCCAATGCAGTACAAAACATGTCTCTCTAGACTGAAGAGATCAAAAAGCTGCAGGATGAAGTGAAACTTCTAGAGGATCATCGCTAGAAAACTGAGATTTTTCATGCAGCAGGGCTTCATAAGGCTCAAAATCAAATAAAGGCATCGAAGTATTGAGATTATTGAGATTATTTTTTAGTAGAAGGAACTCATGGAGAAAGAAAAACAAACCATTTCCACTATCAATGCTCAACTTGAAGAAATGCCTACTACAGCCAACAACATCATAAAATTCCTTAATTCCAAAAATAGATATGATCTAGATGATCTAGGAGTGGATGATAGAACGTAAACCATCCTTGAGGTGAAGAAAGTTCTAGCAAAGAAGAACTTGGTTGTACAACTGACAAAGAAATGTCACACTATATAGGTAGCAATCAATAGGCTTTTCACAAGGATTTATGCATTGAACTAGAAAGCTTTGCCTTCATTGTTTGTAATCAATGACAAATTAATGACCATTGAAGACTACATGAAGAAGCTTCAGGACATTGCCAAGTATACAACTAAGTCCTCCAATATCAAAGATTCTATGATAGGCAGAGCGCTTTACGAAGCCAGCAACAACATAAGTTTTATTCAACATGAGATAAAACACATTTTCATAGTAAAACCCACTTTTTCTCTGTCTATTGAGGTATATGAAATCTACCGTAAGGTAACCAAGATAATTGTTCCAGATGAAGAATGGTGGGAAAATTTGTGTGAATTTTAGGACTAAATGATAGATTAGTTTCACCATTGCAGCACCTGAATAGTGGCCACTCAACAACTCTTCTCCCTCAAAGCAGGGCCAGATATTCAGATTCACTCCTTCTGATTGAATTACTTATTTTCTGTTAATTCTAAGTTAATAATAGAATGTCATGTCACTCACGTATTTCTTGTAATATTTTTGTAATTTTGTTTAAATACTTCATTCTGTCGAAGTATTCAAGGTTGAACCCTTGAACCAGTTATCACACAGATTTGTACTAATCTGGAGTATTTTTTAGATAATATAAGATTTTGGATTTGCCTCATATGGTATGTTTCTTAGTGAGTTGTTTTCATCTTAGTTTTTCATTATGTCTTCTTCATATAAATTAATTCTTTTACAGTCATTTGATTTAAAATTTAATTGAATATCAGTTTCATTTTGAATCCACTGTGATGTTGTGATTTAAATAAGAGATTAATTTGCAGAATTATCTGTTATTGTAAATTCTTCTCTGAAGTTAAATTACACTAGATTTATGTAATAGTTTAATTATATTATGTTGATCAAGGAAACATTGTTTTCTTGATTTCTGCTTATAAATGATTAAATACTCAGTTTGAATATTGAATCAATTATACTTCTACACATTCTTCTTATCCATCCTGCCAAAATCAAAATAACCATGTGCATATAAAGAACAAATTTTTATTTTATTAAGAATCTTTCTAAGTTGAAAGCACCTGTTTTCTTCATTTCTGCTTATAAATGATTAAATACTCAGTTTGAATATTGAATCAATTATACTTCTACACATTCTTCTTATCCATCCTGCCAAAATCAATATAACCATGTGCATATAAAGAACAACCTTTTATTTTATTACGAATCTTTCTAAGTTGAAAGCACCTGTTTATAAACCATAGAAAATTTTAGGGGCGAATGTTCGCCCTTTGGCGAAATTAAAGGGTTTTAAATTTTTAGTGGGCGAATATTTTGTATCATAGTACATTTTTACAAATCACCTCAAATAGCCCACCTTATTTTAAGGGAGAGGGTAAAAAAGGTAAATTTAGCCCTTGAAATTAGGAGTTACAACCTTCCATTCGCCCATTTTCAAGAATAGGTTTTATTTAAGTGAATCCGTTCACCCATTTTCAAGAATAGGTTTTATTTAAGTGAATCCTATGGGCCAAAGGCCCAAACACCATATTTATAAAAGAGGTATGGTAAATTAATAAAAATATAAATAAATGAGAGGTATGGTAAATAAATAAAACATTTTTTATATTTACTCCATAAGTCACCTTATATACATGCAAGGGTGTAAACAAATAAAAATATAAGTAAAGTGGAGGTACGGTAAATAAATAAAACGTTTTTTTATACTTACTCAAAAGGTATGGTAAATAAATAAAAATATAAATAAATTAGACGCATGGTAAATAAATAAAACCTCTTTTTATATTTATTCCATAACCCTGGTTCTATTTATGAAGGCTCAAGAAAGAGGTTTTATTTAAGTGAATCCTATGGGCCAAATACCATATTTGTAAAAGAGGTATGGTAAATTAATAAAAATATAAATAAACGAGAGGTATGGTAAACAAATAAAGCATTTTTTTATATTTACTCCATAAGTCACCTTATATTTACGAACACTCAAAAAATGTGTTATATTTAGGTGAAACCTATGGGCAAAATACAATGGGACAAATACCATGGACTAGATTGTTATTAATACCATTCAAAAAAACATTATTAACCCTAATATTAGTATTAATAAAAATAAAAATGGCACATCGTATTGACCCATGGTATTCACCAAAATGGCACATGGTATTGACCCATGGTATTAACTTGGAATGTAGCCTATTTAAATGGGGGAATTAAACCAGCATAGATTCATCTTTACTCTGGATCTACTAACCCCTGAGAGGTATCAAATATCGTGATATGCAAACTAGCATAGAGTGAAAAAATATTTGATCCGATCAAGAGTAAAAATGGATGTTGTAATTTAATGTATGTTAAACATTTTAGATTGGTTAAAATAAAAAATAAAATAAAAATCAACTATCAATTTTATTAATTTTTATAAATCACTAATAGTAATTTTTAAGCTCCAGGTTTATGATAACCCATGATATTGACCCATGGTAATACCATGGTATTCATGTGAGCATAGACTATTTAAAGGGGAAATTATATCATCTTAGATCCATCTTAATTCTGTGTCTACCAAGTGCTCAAAGGGATAAATAGATTTCATCCCCCTAAGAGTGGTAGATGTGGAGTTAAGATGGATATAGGTTGGTTTTTATGATAATGAAGATATTAAATAGACTTAGGAAATTATATTGTAAGAACATCTTAAGGTGAATGGTTAAAGCATAGACATTTGACAAGTATATTTGTATACTTCTATTTTAAACTGAAACAAATCGAGGGCTAAAAGGAATGGATTGATTGCACTAGTCATCCTTCTATAACTTTCCAACATATGCTCGAGTAAACAGATTGTAATTTGGGTAATTTTTCTAATTGCAAACAGGAACATACTTGTGTATTGGCAAGGTGGTTACGAGGTCCCTAGAAGTGATGAATTTGAATTTTTCTTGGTTTTATATATAGTATTAGATTTTTTTCTCATGCTTTCTGTGAATGGCACGAGTGAATTTTATCCTACACCCACTAGGTTATCGATATGTGATTTCGGTAATTTTGATTTCGAAAGATATTTTAAAGAAATGCAATGATTTCATTTGTGTATTCAATAAACAAAAGATTTTATAATTGAGTAAAATATTTGCCATGCCTGGTGAGAGATTCGCCAAAAAATTATATATACATATCATATTATTGATAAAATCGCCTTCCATTTTTCCTATATACCATGGAGATTCGCCCATTTATTATACATGTAAATTTAGGGGGGGTTCTTAAAATTTTCCCTGTTATAAATAGTTCACTGGTCATGCAATCATTAAAATCAAAAAAACATTATAGATGCTTTGGCATAAGCAATTGACCTTAAGTTATATCAAAGGACAACAAGTTCATTTTTTGTGTTCCATAATGGATAATTTACAGACACTAATGCAAAATTCAATTATAAGGGTTTAATTTATGTGTTCTAGGCAAAGGATAATCTACAAACACACTTATTGTTAAATAAATTTTGATTTAATATCAATAAACATAAATTTTTTGGTATGTGGAAATTAGTTGAAACCTATTTTTGATATCCAATATTTCATTCTTTACACTCATCTTCAAATTTCTGGTTTTGTTATTCATGTTAATAGATTTTACTATGTTTTATCACTTCACAATATTATTAACATTTTACTATGTTTTATCATTTTGTAATATTAATAATTTTGATGCATTTTGTTCTTCATTTTTTTGGATCACCTATATAGATATTAAAGGTTAATGTTGGAGATAAGTAAACAAAAGTATTCTTGTGAGAGAGATTTGGTGATTTTCTTTTTAAATTTTGAATATGATCATGATTAATTCAATTTTTTTAGATTTTGAAAAGAAAAAAATAAATAATATGTTAATTTTTTTAAATATATATTGTCATTTTTTTTATGTATTGAATTTTAACCTTTTGTTAATTAACGTACATGTTGTCCCGATAAATATTTTATGGTGATCGATAAAAGCCACTTCGTCTGTACAGCAATTTTAAATTAAGAAGATCAATTATGAATTAATGTTAAAGTTTCAAATGGCATGGTAACGCTTTTCGGCAATTTTAATTTTATTAGGCTTTCAGGTCCGTGGGGATCAAAATGTCGCCTTTGGATGACGTACACATTGACGTCTCATTTGTTGTTTTTGAGGAAAATCGTAAATAGATATAATCAATTCGGATTTGAGGAAAATCGTAATTAGATATAATCTATTAGGGTCCATGATCAGAACTGAGTGTTTGAATGTTTGTCTCAATAATATACAAAATGTGTGAAGGCCTGTTAGCATTGGAAAAATATTAAATAATTCCAATTCTTAATAGACCAGAAGCCAAATGAAAATCCACTCACAATTGACTGAAACAACAAAGGAGTATCAGGCATAATAATCAAATCAATCATCAAGAGAGAGGTCCACCACCAACCGCAATGTTAAAAGCTCAATTAACCCATCCACATATCCTGAGTTAGCATGAACCAAAAACACTATAGTGTAATAGACAACTCCAATCAACTGGACTTTTCAACCTAATGTTTGGCCTGAACAAGTTCCAGTAGGCACAACCACACCACACCCCACAGACATCAAAAGCAGTATAGAAGCTCAGTATAAGCTTGCACCCACTCCATGACCACCTGCAGAACAGAACTATATGTATGGGCATTCCGCGTAGCACCAGCAACATTTACACCAACATAAAATGCACCATATCCACACCATATCCAACAACACCAACATTTCCACCCAAATCTATCACCCTACATTTTTATTCAACGCACCAATCTTAAGAGGTAAACTGGTTGTTCCGAGTAATATTTTAGAGTGATCAATCAAAGCCACATAGTCTGTCCAACACTTTTGAATTAATAAAATTAATGGTAAATTAATAACGAAGGTTTAAATGGCATGGTAACACTTTTCGACACATTTAGGTTTACCCGGCTTTCTGGTCTATGTGGTTCAGAATGTCAGCTTTTAACGACCTTTATTTGGCGATTGCATTAGACTGCGACATCTCATTTATTGCTTTTGAGGAAAATCGTAGTTACACATAATTGGTTAGGATCCATGATCAACTCAATACTTCCCAATTTTTAAATATTTATTCTAATAAATAAATAATATATCCAATAAATAAATAAAAATAAATTGGAAGGCCTGTTGACAAAGCTTATATAACTCCATCTTCCATTTGATATAACAAACGCCATGAGACACATACTATTTTCAAAGATACACCTTAAAAGAGACGCCGTGTATCGGTAGAATTCAATTGTAGAAACTGCAATGGTAAAACTCCCCTTAACTTGCCCATCTTGTTCGAATGAGGGGCATAAGGGAAAATGATGTGCATATAAAATGGCGTGGCAAAGTAAAATAATATCTAGTATAGCCTTACGGGTTGGTATAATAGATCGAACCATCTACTTGGTTAACAGGTAAATTATAAATTTCTAATAGAATAACCATTTGCATTACAATTATAAATTTTATTTTATTGCACCCTTTTCATGTGAATTGATTTCTATTTGCATGAGTATTCGAACTGAAACAAGTTTTTTGTCGTAGATTGATTTTTTGTCGTGGTTAAAAAAAATATAATTATATAAAATAAATTAATGTTTTTTTTTAAATATGGTTGATATACAAGTAGTTTAAATTTTTTTGTTTCAGGATTAACCTTTTAATATTATGTTTTATTACCAAGGTTGTAATATTAAGGTTTTAGATTGAGTTTTAATATAAGTAAATATAAGTTAAGGATTCAAATAATTGAGTAAGTTTCAATTAACAATGAAACCTTAGTTTTTAACCATAATCTTCTGTTTTTATAGCCTTAGTTTTTTTTGTAACCTTAAATATTCTTGAAATGAACAATGATGCATAGATTGAAGAAACAACATAGCAAATTATTGGGTAAAAAAAGAAAATAAAATTATGTTAATATTTTTGCATGTTAATGTTAAGATGATTACCATCATAATATAAATATAAATATTACATATTATAAATCCAATAATAAAGTTTAATATCAAATCCAAAATTATATATCCTAATGTCAAACTCAATATTATAAATCCAATATTAAACAATAGTATTTAATATTAATATTATAAACTTAATATTACAAATCCTAATATTAAACCGAACATTAAACCTAAATACTAAATCTTGATATTAAATCAAATAAATCTTAATATTAAATCCAATATTAAAAATATAAATATTAAACTCAATATTATATTCCCAATATTAAATATTACTATTATAAAATTAATATATAAACCTCATATTACAAATATCAATATTAAACCCAACATTAACCTCACTATTAATTCTAATATTAAATCAAATATTATAAATCTAATATTATACCTTACTATTGCAAAACCAATATAACCATTAAAAACCCAACATTAACCTCACTATTAATTCTAATATTAAATCAAATATTATAAATCTAATATTATACCTTAATATTGCAAAACCAATATAACCATTAAATTATAAATTGCAAATTAAATAACCATTTCCATAACTATTTCGTATTAGTGTACACATAAATTTTAATGATTCAAGGCATCAAACTCTTAATTTCTAATCTGAATTGATTTCTATGCGCATGAATATTCAAATTGAAACCACGCTGTAGTATATTTTTTAATTATTATTATATATAATGATTTTTTGGGGTGGTTATTAAAAAAATTGTAATTATGAAAATAAAGGAAAATGTTTTGTTAGTTTGTTTAATAATAAAAAATATATTTTTCCTTTATTTAAAATTTGTATATTTTTTTAAAAACAAAGTGAAATAACAAAAATGGACTATAATGGAATATATAAAATATTTATTTTGCATCTAGAAGCACTCTCTAACTTAATATACTAAAGGGGTGTCATGTCTTGTCTTGTCCCCTCTAAATATTTTGATTTGGTCAAAATATGTAAAAATTAAAATTAAATAAAAGAAATAATGTCATGTAATGTAAATATTTTAAGTATTGTAAAAATAAAATAAAAATAATTCTATGTTAAAATACAAATTCTACATTATTATTATTTTTATTAAATTTTGTTGAGTAGTTAAGGTAAACTTGACTTGGTCAAGTTACTAGTGGTCTTTGAGCTCCAGGTTTATGAAAAGCCATGATATTCATGTGGAATATAACTTATTTAAAGAAGGGAATTAAGGCAATGTAATTATATATTAACTTCTGATCTAACAAGCACAAAGTGAATCAAATCTCTTGAAATGAAAAAAAAACTTAAAATGGAAAGAAATTTAATGTCTCCATATATCTAGTGTTAAAATAAATTTACACTAATTTAATAATATATAAATAATATATTTTTATGTTTTAAAAAATTATTTTTTATTATTTTTTAAAAATATAATATTAATATATAAATTTTCGTCATCCTCTCAACTTGGAATAATGAGATTGTCGCTCCTCCATCATCTATGCAATTTTATTTCCACTATAATTAAAATTAATATCTATTTTACAATTTTTAATTTGTACAATTTACCTAGAGGGAAGTTCCTTCCTAGGTAGAGAATTTCGTGCTCCTATAAGCTTCGAATAATGAGGTTGTCGCTAGCGCATCATCTATGCAATTTTATTTCCACTATAATTAAAATTAATATCTATTTTACAATTGTGTTCCATATTAATTAGGATAAGCTTGGAATAATGAGGTTGTCGCTCCTGCATCATCTATGCAATTTTATTTCCTCTATAATTAAAATTAATATCTATTTTACAATTGTGCTGCACATTAATTAGGATAAGCTTAAATAATGAGGGTATCGCTCCTCGATCATCTATGCAATTTTATTTCCTCTTATCATTAAAATTAATATCTATTTTACAATTGTGTTGCAGATTAATGAGGATATCATGTTATCGAAAAATAAAATTATGTCATAACTTGTAAACCTTAGTCTAAAAAAAAGAGAAAATTTTAAGAGTGCCATAGGAACCCAAATTTGAATGTACAAAAATGTTACAAAAGGGATCAATGAAGCATGGATTCATAAATGAGGTTACAAAAGGGATCAAAATAATTCATCCAAATTTTACAATATAAAGTATTTTTCATTAAAAATTGCCAACATTATATAGAGAATATATATAAAATCATTATTAATTTGAATAATTTTACAAATACATCAATAAACATTTTATAATTTGCATCTTAGGGACTAGTAAGATTTGCCAATGTTTTTCAAATTCAAGATAATTTCCATCATTAAAATTTTCCCTGGTTAGTTGCAAGTAGATAGTAATTAAGAGTGTTGATTTATGTTAACTAATTATCCACCATTGATAGGAGTTTTTTTTATTTATGACATTAGTCATTTATGTTGTTAATAAATCAGTGGGTGAGTAAATAAGGTTTCATTATCTTGATGTTTTAGGTTTAATGAAAAAATATGGTTATTATAATTAATTATTGCGAAAATAGTTCATATAGTATTTATGGTAAACATTCTTGACTAATAATAATAATAGAAGTATAGGCACACACACTATATATATGAGCATTTATAGGCCTCTAAAATAACATTAAGCTTCTCATCTTACTCGTGCAATTTTTTTTCATTTTTGGTGTAAGGGTGACTCATCCAAGGTCGGGCAGGAATAGTGTGTCTTCACAAACCATGAAGTCCTAGTAATTGTGTATCCATTAAAACAACAAAAGAAACTATATATTCCAACAAAAAAAAACATTGAAAAAATAGAAAAGAAGAAAAAAATCATTCTTACCAAGAGAACTCTAGTGAGTGTGTAGGGGCATGTCCAAGTTGGGGGCATTCATTAGTCTAGTTCCTCCATAGGAAATATCATCAATCCCAATAATTTGTTCCTCATTCAAAGAGAAAAAACCTCATTCAAACCATTGATGTGTATGGTCCCCTTCTTGTTTCCCCATCAACTCGTTCTATATTAGTATACATGGATCTAAGGGCAATGGAATGGTGTTGAAACACTTGGCCCTATGTTTTTTTTCTCATTGCAAGAATAATTATACTATTATATTTACATATCCAAATTATTTCTTCATTCTTGTCCTACATATAACTATTTGATCCTTCATGTTAACCAATATCCCCCCACAAAAATTGAAGACAATAAATTCTATACAACTAATTGCAATGTCCATTTGTGCTTTGGAGGCTAAATGAGGCCCTATAGATCCTTCTACATGGGAAATGGTGAAACAATGGTGCAAAATATTAGGTCCATGAACTTTCTTATGGTTATGTCGTTGCTTACCATTCTTTCCTTGCACCCATAGTATCAAACCACATATTCATTAACATTATCCTTACCTATACTATTCCCACTAACGATTGTCATTCGGGCTCCTCAACTTGATAATTTGGTAAGGAAGTATATATCCTCCAGCTCCAATACTGAAGGTTGGTCATTAACCATAAGTAATTTCTCCTAGGTTTGTCACATGTCTATCAATAATTGAAGGAGTGCCACTTTCCTTTTCATATTTTGTGTCTTGAAGAACTTAAAAAGCCCATAATCTCTAAGATCCTTGATTCTAGATGCATGTACTCGGGAACCCATGTCACATTCTTGGTTTCTTATTCCTACCACTTAATCATTTTCACTAAGTACCTACCATTGAAACACAATAAAAATTCAATACCTATCACCCAAATGGTTGTATTCACAATATGGCCATCATCCCCAAAGTTTAGCTCTTATAGTGGCCCATTATTTCATGGTTGCTCCCAAGACATTATGTTATCAGTAACAAAACAATCATACTATAGAATGGGTCAGCCGAAGGTCCAAACTCAATCAAATGTCAAAATAAAACCATTAAAATGAAGAGGAGGGATGATAAAAATTCCTAGTGGAAGTGGAATGTCAATTCATGCCCTCCACACTTGTGGATCTCAACACTAAAGTTTTAGGGTTAGGCTGGATTTTCTCCACTAACTTAGTTCTCAAAAAGAAAATGTGCAAATGTACTTCAATTTGGCTCCATTTCACCTATATTAGGTCCACACTAGAGTTCAAATGGGTTTTTTTACATTAATTTTATGATATTTTCTCTCGCAGGAAACATTCATTTGCAATTAGGATCTCATTTTTACGCTATTTGTATGTTCAATTAACACTTCTTTGAGCTTTTATGGTATAGTATGGTCATGAATCTTGCAAGTTATCGGTGTGCCATTATCACTATGGATCACAGGTGTATTTTTCTTTACCTTGGAAAACAAGGGTAGGTCTAGCTCAATTGTTTTTGATGACTTACTAATAGTCTTTTCCATATTTATTATCCCTTAGGTCCAATCATATCAGGTTGCAACATTACCACATCAATATTTTCACATCTTAACTTATGAATTAGGACCTTCCTTCACATGGATGCCCTATTTCAGCACTAAGTTTTCACATTAGTGTCCATGTTACATCCTTTTCTAAACCTAGAGTCCTTCCTTTTGGCCCATCATGACTCAATATAGGCATCATTTTCTCTTCTCTATCATATTCTAGCTATACATTGGAACGATTCCACTAACACTTTTACCTTGTGATTATTTATTTCCTTTCTTGAGTTATGCATGTTAATAAACCTTGGCTTCATTTCTTGTCTTCGTAATCACATTTCCATTGGCCCTACTGCAATATTTCACTTGGTTTTTATTTCCTTCCTTGGATAGACAACTAAAACAAGTGCGTTTCTTTTACCAAACCTCTTTTCTTCACTTCTCTTCAATTAATTTTGTAAGATGAGAACAAGTTTATACCCTTATATGACTTTTTCTCTCTCGGAAGAGCATCCTTTTTATTTTTCCCATGCTAATTAAACACTAAAGGGTATCATTTATCTCTTTTAAAGCTCTTTAAAAATGAATGGAAGAGACATTATCGAGCTTAGTTTTATTCTCTTTCATGCTTGCTAAAATATGAAGGAGATTCCAACTAATAGAAAAAGATGAGGGAAATCACTTTCACCATTCTATCATAAAAATGGTAGTGTTAATCATGTCACTCTTCAACATGTCACATGTTTGCGCCAATTCATTACAGTTTGGATTTATATTGCTTAGGAGCCATAACTTATATATAATTCATTTTACTTATTTGGCTGGATAAAATTGTAGTCACTATGGAGAATGCTACAATGCCTCATGTGTTCCCACATGATATGTCGTGATGGTCAATTGTCAATTCTTGAAAGTCACTTTTGTGTCATGCAATTACATGTTCAAGGGAATTTTAGAATACTATTGGCCATCTGTAATCCTTGTTGACATTTTGTGTTGGCTATCCCTATATTAGTTGTAATTGTTGACTTCAGCTTTTCATATAATATCTCAGCATGTTTTGTGTCCATTTATGGGGAAAAAATTAATTCCCCCCTTCAATAGATCTTCTCCTATCACCTTCAGCTCATTATCTAGGATATTGACCAGGGAACTAGTAAAACAATGAAGCTTGTACTCCTCAGTAGTAGGCTTACTTGTAATCAACAATGGGTTTACCTGATTGAATCCTACTTGGTCGAGCAAATGAGTGTTCGACGTCAGCACATTTATTCACACTATTTAGGTTGTCTTAGGTACCTTGGGGTCCATTTTCATCATTGTTGGTTCCCCCTATTGTCTGTTAATAATACCTCAATGACTAGTAATCAGGTGGTTTCCACCATGCTCAACATCAACTCCTTTATTTGCATGATATATATTTATACCATCTAGGTTCACTAGAAGACATTGGGATTTGGGAAATACCACTCTTCTATGCAACCCTGCAAAGCTACATTAGAGTTTGTACCATCTCGTGTACTTTGAGGACTAATTTTGGGCACCTCTCTATTATGTGTCCATAGTCCTACTAATGTATTCTATGATATAGATCCACAGTGTATGTGTTGGTGGCTATGATGTTTTGGTTTTTTTTATGGATCCACTTTGTATTTCTTGTGGCTATCTACTAGCATTTCATGTCATGGATCTGCAACGTATATTTTGGTGGCCATTTTTATTTATTCTTTATGTTAAACATGGGTATGTCCTCTCTGGTGATGATATTATTACAATTCATACATGGTTGTCAATGTTGCTATGATCTAGTCCCATTGTTTTGACTCCTTCCTAGAATTTTTATGTATCTTTTTATAATGCATTTCAACCATTAGTTTCCCCTATGACCTCATGTATAAGGTGGTATTTTTATAACCCTATTTTCCACATTATGTTAGTGAAAGGAGGCACATGAATACTTTATTTATTTGTTGGCCTTAATGCATCCCTATTCCTCCTTCTATAAGCTTAATTAACAACCCGTCACTCCCACAACCTTGACATCTTCTATACCCATCACTCCATGAATGTGTGCATTTTATTACCTAATACATAACTTGTCATTTGCCTGAGAGAAATAAAAGTAAAATTTTTAGAATATGTGTTTCCCAAGGAGATTAGACCGTCGTATATGATTATGAGTTAGCGGAGCATCAATAATTGTAGAAGTTTCCTAACATCTCTTGGCCCTAGGTATATAGATATATCATCTTATATCTAGTATATTCCTATTTAGTTATAAACTCTTTCGGATGATGAATGAATCAATGATAAATGTCCAATAATGATAGTAAAATATCACTAGAACATTCTTCTCTTGCATCTGAAGTGGACCTAGTTTGTTTGTAATGGAAGGGAAGAGAGGAACTAATGGATCCGAAGAGAGCATACAATACAATTAGGGTTTAATATTTTTATGTACGATTGTTATCATATGAATGGAAAATTGGCTTGCTTCTCCATTTCATGTTTTTATATGTGATATAGTGGTTTTATTTCTATAATAGTTCGTAATAAAAAACTTGCCTTCTTCATAGGAAAAACTTGCACTTTTTTGTTCGTGCATGTGTGTCGGGGTTTGGATTGACAATTTGGAGCGAGGTATCAATATAGGAATAGTATTAATAAATATTACAATGGGTCTACAATCTACACTAACCTATGAGTGTTCTAAGGTGTGGAAATTTATTTACCTTACTGTGTTGATTGTATTACTTGTTTTTGCATTATGACTAGGAATTCAGTTTATATATTTCACTGATGACCTAACAAATGTTGAGATGGGATATGTGGGAAAATATTTCCTTTCATTCTATTTAAATTCGTAGAAAACAACCTGAATGAAACAAAAAAGGATGGATAATGGATTACGGGAATGGTATTACGATGGTATAGAAAAATCATGATAAGAGATTAGGGATGAAAAATATTGGAAATATAATTTTCAAAGAAAAATATATGGAGATGAAATGTAATGGTAGGATACGAATATCAACCTTGTAGTAGCCTATTACCATCATTTCCTAAATTTTTAACTAAGTAAATGTTTCAAGCTAGTTTTACCTCATGTTTCACCTTATTACATTGATATATGCTTGAAGTTTTTTGGCATGAACATTGAGCTAAACTAAAGTAGACTATTAATTCCAACACTGATGTTGAGTTTGATTATTGTGCTAATAGATTAATGTTGATGAATGCTAACTACTTGAGGATGACAATTGTGTTGAATTTGAGGCAAAAAATGATGAGGGTTCTTGATGAAGTCCTAGGAAATAAGGGGAACCAAGACTATAGGTGCTTGGATAGCATGAATTATGTGTATTGAAGCCAATTGTTTCTTTATGAATCTCAATTTGCAAGGATGATGAAAATAGGCATGCAAAAAGTAGTAGATTGTAACCAATATAGTGTCAATGTAACTAGTAAAAAAAATGGTTACCATATTGTGTGGTGTTTGTAGAAAATCTTGTAGGTGCAAAAGTATCGCTACTGAAGATTGTACTAAATCTCCTTGAGTCTTATCTCCTACAAATTGTTATAGTAGGGACTTTAGAACACTACCATGATCAATAAAATTTAAATTTGAATGATTAGGGTGATCAGATTAAATATTTCATGTTGTAAAAATGAAAACCCGAGTTCTCTATTTTGTATTTTGAAACATAATTGAGAAAAATACAAATGTATAATCTTTTGAAAAATATTTTCTAAAAAATAGACTTCCTTTTGTGTTGGAGCTCTAAAGGAATGAAGGCTAAACTTTTTGAAAAGTATGATAATTCTCTGGTTGTACAAAAAATCAATATGGCCCTCTTATTTGCAAAACTAATAGTTTGAAACAATTTTCTAGTAATCCACATAATCTTCCTCAAAACACAAATTTATGGTACAATTCTCGTCATGCGAATCAACGTGATAAAATCAAGCATGGAAAGAAATCATTCAATGATCAACTATTGATGTATGACATTAACCAATGCATTATTCGAGATGGCTTAGAATTAATGTAAATGACCATCAAGGTACATTGGAGTATTCCCACTGTGATCAATGAGAGAGATTGTTATTAATGCATCCAAGCCTAAAGGTACAACATGAAATCTCTAGTATTAAACCCAGATAATGTGTTGAGGTTGATGGGTCAATAATTGCTAGTAGGGGTATACTAATGCATCCCACATCAACTAATATGAGTATAGATATATAAAAAATGAATAATTTTATAAAGCCAACATCAGGATACATAAATCATTGAAAACTTTGCTAGCTGGTAACCTAGTTTTCTCTTTCTTTAACGAATGGAAGAGCTTATTGATGTTTATGAAACCAAGTTTTCAAACTACATAATTGATTCCATCGTAAGGGTTAATACAATAATGTATTGGAAGATGGTTATAAATTTGAGAATATATATAGTTAATATCAATAAGTTTTTTGTCTATTAGCTAGATTAATGATTATTGGCCTCATTTAACGTGGTATGATAATTCCATTTTTTCCAATATTGGCTTCCAAGTGTTTTTTACTTCTAGTCATTCATCTCTATTCATAATGTTGTTTAGTTTTTCAATCTCTAATTCTTCTTTTATTTTTCTTTTTTAATAGTTTTATTCTTTATGGATTAGTCTAGTGTTTATCTATGTAAATATGATCAGATGAGCAATAAGCATGTTATGCAAGCACTGATTTTGAAGTTCTACCTATTCATATATCATCCACATGTTCTTTTAGTCTGGTGAGTATGTACCTCCCTAATTCACCTATGAATTCTTTGCCACAGGAATATGGTATCATGTATACTCCTTTGAGAAGTTGGGGGTCTACAAAATCTTTGACAGAGTCCACAAATTTCTTGATGGAGTTTGAAGGTGTGAACGATATGCTAACTTTTTGTTTCTTTTAAATTGTAGCTATCAGGTCAATAGTGCCTTTGATATAAGGTAAGGTGAACCTAGGAAAATTTGTTGCATTTTTATTACAATTTTTTCTCTTGGCTAGTATGATGGCTTATTTATAGAGATTTCCTGGTAACCATTTATTTTAAAGACATTGCATAGATGGATTAACTCATAGTTTATATGTTATGGCTCATATACTTTGGTTGCTTTGGTTGCAAGCGTTTTAATCACACCAATTTATTGTTTAGGATGGTTATGTTAGTCACCATGTATTGAACTATCTGTGTTTTCTTTCTATATACTTTAAATCCTAATTTGTCATTATTCTTTGAAAGGAGGACATCTAGGAATGCTAATTGGTTGTCTTTTCCAATTTCCATGGTGAACTTGATGTATTTTGACAGGCTATTAATGTGCAAGATAAATTCCTCAAGTTTATCTCTCGCATGCCTCGAGTTTGGAAAAATATCGTCCACGTATCTTTCCAATTCATCTGGAGTTAGAGGGAATGAACTGAGAGCCATTGCTTCAAAATGTTCCATGTAGATGTTGGATATAGTTGGAGATAATGTTGAGCACATAGAAACTCCATGGCTTTGTTTAAAGATTATTCCTTTGTAGCTGAGGTATGATTATTTGAGGCATAAAATTATAAGGTCCATTGTCTCATTATCAGCTAAGGATCTAATTACTTCAATGGTTTTGTCAACCGTTATCTTTGGCTAGAGAGACACAATGTCGAAACTAACGAGGATGTATTAATATTTGATTTGAATCTTCTTTATCCATTGAGTGAAAGAGGTTTAGTCCTATTAACGATAATGGACCAGCCAACATTAGGGTATCTCCCTAGTATGAAGTCCCAACTAGACCTCACACCATTTGGTGTAGGATTCCCATCGAGTATGATGGCCCAGTTGCCATTATCTTAAAGATATGCCTTAGCTCTTGCTTGTCAACACGTGAGAGTGGCCTGCTTTATCTCTGAACAACAAGGTTCACATGCCTAGTGAGTGCTAGTGTTACTTGTGTCCAGGCTCTTTCACCGCAGAGAGAGAGGGTGGCAGTGAGTCTCAAGCCATAATGGAGGAAGTCCCAACTCTGTTAGAGACACACAACACAACAGGACATTCGTAGATTCTGAAGGAGTAATCCAGACAGATGTAACAGTCGCAACACACAAGGGAAGGTAGCACATCCAAAACCTGATGGGACAGTCCGTGCGAGTGCGATGGGTGTTATAACAAGTTTATATGAAAGGTTATGTCTGATGTCCGGTGAGGCAATCAAGATGGGCAAGACAACGTTAACAACTTATACAACAAACTTTCATAAATATATGTATTAGAACATCAGAATGAGTTCAATTGTTTAACAGAGGTTAAAGAAACATGTATTACAAGTGTTCAAGATAAAACTTATAAACAGTTACAACACATGTGTGAAAACATGTTGGCCTGTTAGCATGCTTATGAATGAAGTGAAAGTAGAAAGACACATTGGTATACAATTACATCACTAACCCCATGGGTGGGGCATTGGAGCCACTACTTGCTCCTCAAAGAAAAGATTATAGACTCGCAAGGCTATGTGGGAGGAGCTCAGGTGAAAAATGTCCTTTGCATGTAAAAATAATGGCTATTTATAGCTAATGATAAAACTGACCCCTGTGACTGTTCAACTTCCCACATGACTGTTTGACTTTCATGACTTTTTAACTTTACAAGACTCTTCATATTACAAGTGGCTCTCTTGGACTTCCATGTTACATTAGACTGATTGACACAGTATGGCCGACAATAGTGATGTGAGCGACATGACCCATGACAACACTCGACATGATAGTGTTGGTACGTTTGTGCTGCTGCCAGTGTGCATGTCAAGCTGTAGTTCTACTGAGTGATGGATGTCCTCATGGTATATCACATCTTAACCTCCACATGGCATTGTGTGCGGAGTCTTCGATGGTCATTTGGTTCGCTTGATGTTGCAATTTCATGTTTCTCCTTACTTGTACTTTGGCATGCTTGACATGTTCGTCCATTCACAAAAATTGCATGTTTGTCCGTTCGTCCATCCACGAAAGCATATTCACATGTTTGTTCATTTGTCCATTCACGAACACATCTTCGCATGTCCATCCATCCGCGAACACATCCTCGCATGGTTTTCCATTTGTGAACAGATCTCCTTGCATGGATCTTTTGTTCGTTTGTTCGTGAACACGCCCTTTTGCATGTACTATCATTGTTCATCCCAGCTATCATCGAATCATGTCTATTCATGTACCTGTATCTACAATCACTCTGGACAATATGAAATCAAATCCATAAACCTCTTAGTCTACCATGATGCATGATTGTTTTCTCATACAAGTGACCAGGAGAGAGGAAAAGGTTATGAAATCACGCGAGGAAAGTTTCAAGCTGGCATGAAGGCTATGCGCATTGTTGATGGAAACTACGCAAAAGTCAATGGGAGATAGAGATAGCCATTCTGGATCGATAGTGACTATCTTCAAGATCTATCTCAGCTAGAGGACAAATCTGTGCAATCTTTCAGAGAAGAAGTGCGGGCTGTAGGAGCACTAGGCAAGAAGGATCTGCACAATCTCTGGAGTGAGAGGGAAATTGGATCTTGGCAGCGAAAAATGCACAGTTCCTAGAGGGAGCTGGCAGTAGACTACGAAACTTGGCAGAAAAAACTACATAGTTCCTGGAGGGAGATAGCAATGGGCTGCTGGGAGCTGCTGGTAGGAAAAACTATGCAGATGTTAGGAGGCTGACCTATTGACCAAATCTATGCAGTTTCTAAGTTGAGTGGACTATTGGTCTATAAAGGGCTTTCTCATGAAATCTGTGCAGTTTTCCAGGTGAGAAACTAGCCAGATGACTGGTGACTCGCTGGGAAAACTACACAATTTTCTGAGGGAGATAGGGACAGCATTGGGTGGTTGTCTGACCTGTTGGTGCAATTTTCCTAGTCAGTGGAACGGGCATGCTCTATAGCCTCTGCACAATTTTTTAGGGGAGTCAGTGTTGGGCTGACCGCCCAGTCAATCTTTCGGTTGACTAGCAAGAGGGTTGATTGATGAGCTTGAGTGTAGCGCAACTTGAAATGGCATGAAGTGACTATCATTGGATGTATTGTTGGGAAAATGATAAAATTCATGAAAGCCACCCAAGATAGAAGAAAAACCACACTAGTCGGTCGAGATGTCAGATTCCTAGTTTGACGTGAACAAAGAAAAATTTTCAAAAAATTGTGCGTACTCACTGAACGAGGGAACCAAGTTCATTGTGCATTAGACATGATAGAAAACCTACCTGCAACTGGTAAAAAATTGCGCAGGCATCATGTTCATCACATAAATGTAGAAAATATGTCATCATTGTGAATGCGTGAAACCAGTTGGGGTGTGGTGGAACGAGAGTTACTTGATTTGCATGATAGGTTATGCAGTCTTCATCACAAAGGGATATTGTTGGTGTAATGAGTGGAAAGATTTGACGTGTAAAATTTACAAAAAGACCAAGGAGTTAATTACGAGAGAAAACATCTAATAAGTATGTTTCTGGATAAAGGTAAGCTTTGAGATCATCAACTTCATTGTCCCATGATTTCATGAGGGATGGACACTGCTGACCTGAATTGGATGTAAGAGAGGTGCATGAAGAGGCACATTATGTAACAGACTCATGGATTTGATCATTAGCAAAAATCTAAAATTTTGAAATATGACACCCAGAATAGTAAATATTCTTTACACAGGGATCGATGTTGAGTGTAACCATGAAGATAGACGGATTGTGTGTGAGAAATGAGATTTGATTTTATTTGACAAGCTTACTAGAGTCGCGAGGTCCTGACATAACCATCAACAGAAGTTCAAGTGCCTCGACTCCCTGGCACGTGTCAAAACTTTCCAGAATTGAAAAATTGCATTCTGAGATGTGAACCAAATCTTGCATGTCTTGAGGATGGATGTCGTTACTGATCTCAAAACTACTCTAAGGATGACAACCATCTCTGTGACAAGCTTCATCAAAATTTTTAACAAGCTAACTTGATGAGTTGACTTCATGCAACACACAAGATGATGACGAGTGAGAAGAGTCCTATGTTTTGAGACGATTTTTGTCATGGACAACCTCATTGCCTTTTTCCGATCAAGGAGACAACTCATAAGATGAAGAAGCAAGAGAATGTGAAGTATCTCTGACGCATGTTGATGCACTGTGAATGATAGGACACACGGGCAAGGGAGGTGTAGGGAAAGCTTTGATATGGATGTTTTCTTTTACTGGTGCACATTACATATCTGACTTAGACTGCACATGAGATGAAAATAGATCATATGATGTGCTTGGGTGTTGATCACAAAATACGAAATCGTTGGAGTGTCATTAATTGATTGATCGAAAAAATTGATTGTGCATGATGTTTCACCAAGATTCACGGATCGAGAATCGATCAAGAATGGAAGCTCAATGCTTTGAGAGGAATTTATTATGTCTTCATTGTCCTGCTCCTCCACTTGTATGATGAGACTTTGTTGCACATGACTGCAACTTGAACCAACAACTCGAGAATCATGAGCGTTCGCGCAGATAGCTTGTGAAGTAGATCGCTCAAGCGAGTCATGGTGCAAGGAGTTATGCTTGCAGATGATGGAGGATGGTAGAGATGTAGATTAGACTGAAGACTTGGGTTATAAACTGTGATTTCCTCTTGCAGAATGGAAGGATTAGTTTTCGCCATAGGCTTTCTTAACCATTCTAGAATTTCCTCCATTGGGGCAGGAGACAATCGAGCTGATGGGTTGGGAACATGCTATGTATATTTCTCATCTTTCTAACCACTGTGAGGGGGTACCTACAACATAGATTTCATAGCTTTGTGGTCATTGCGATGGGACACCCTCTTTGAGACATGAGGAGTCTCGTGATCTGCAAGAGTTGAGGAAGAAGGGAAATCAGGAGGTTCACCGTTTTGGGAGACATGAACCAAGCGTTTCAGCTATTGGCTCATGAATTCAATGTCCACAAACCGTTCTGGAATCTCGTGAAAAAGTTGAAGGAAGCGGGTAGTAAAGTCCTCAGCTAATTTGTCAGGCTTCATTCTTAAATGAGATATTCTTTCATATACATCTTCGTGGTGACACTCATTGAATCCTTGATGGAGTTGCTTGAGAAAAGTGAGAAGGGAATGGATGGAAGTAGGTGGCAGGGAACGACACCCTCAATTAGCACAACCTTCAAGGTTGAGGAAGAAGAGTATGCAATCAAGCTCATCACTATCGATTTCATGAGATTCACAGAAATGAAGAAAATCATAAATGTGCTCAGTTACTGATGTTCTGTCCTCACTGTCAAACTTTAACAAGGACAAGTGATTAAGAAGCTCATCGAGGATTGGTAACTGATTAAAGGAGAAATGAGAGAAACAACCTAGGAGCATGAATTATGTATGATTCATTGGTTAAGAGATTCAACCTAGATGTGTGGGCTTAGCTTCTCATCTGGCCCTCCTTCTAGCACTGAACTGTTGATGGTCTTGGACCCGCCAACATTAGGGGATCCTGCTAGTATGAAGTCCCAACTAGACCTCACACCATTTGGCGTAGGAGTTTGATTTGGTACGATGACCCGATTGGCATTATCTTAAAGATATACCTTATCTCCTTCTTGTCAGCACGTCAGAGTGGTCTTCTTTATCTTTAAACAACGAGGTTCACATGCCTAGTGAGTGCTAGTGTTACTTGTGTCCAGGCTTTTTCACCATAGGGAGAGAGGGTGGGAGTGAGCCTCAAGTCAGAAGGGTGGAATTCCCAAATATATCAGAGACACATAACATAATAGGACATGTGTAGCTTCCCAGGGAGCAATCCGCACGCATGTGGCACTCACAACGCACAAGGGAAGGTAGCAGGTACAACACCCAATAGGATAGTCTATGTGAGTACAGCATTCGTTATAAAAAGTTTACATGAAAGGTTCTGTCTGATGTCCAGGGAGGTAACCAACATGGGCATGACAAAGTTAACAACTTATACAACACATTCTCATAAATATACGTATTAGAACAACTAAATGAGTTCAATTGTTTAACATAGGTTAAAATATCATGTATTACAAGTGTTCAAGATAAAGAATACAAACAATTACAACACGTGTGAACAAGTGTTGGGATATTATCAGGCTTCTGAACTAAGTGAAAGTTCCAAGACACATTGGTACACCATTACATCACTAACCCCATGGGTGGGGTGTTGGAGCCACTTCTCGCTCCTCAAAGAAAATATTACAGACTCTCAAGGCTATGTGGGAGGAGCCAAGATGAAAAAATTCCTTTGCATGTACAAATGAGGGCTATTTATAGCAAAGGGTAAAATTGACCCTTGTGACTGTTGAACTTCCCTCATGATTGTTTGACTTTCATGACTCTTCAGATTACAAGTGGGTCTCTTTGACTTCCATGTTACATTACACTTATTGACACAGTATGGCTGACAATAGTGATGTGGCCAACATGAATCATGACACGAAATGACGTGATAGTGCTAGTACATTCGTGTTGTTGCTGGCGTGCATGTCGAGCTGCAGTGCTGCTGAGTGATGGATGTTCTCATAGTGTATTCAACCTTCACCTCCACATGGTAAGGTGTGTGGAGTCTTCAATGGTCATTGGATTCGCTTGATGTTGTGTTCACACGTTGCTCCTTGCTTGTATTTTGGTATGCTTGACATGTTCATCTGTTCGTGAAAATTGCATGTTAGTCCATTTCTTCTTGTGTGAACACATCTTTGCATGGTTGTTTGTTTGCAAACAAATCTCCTTTCATGGTTCATTTTTTCGTCTGTTGGCGAACATGTCCTTTTTCATGTACTCTCCTCATTCATCCCATCTATCGTCGTGTCATGTCTATTCATGTACTTGTATTTGCAATCACTGATGACAAGATGACATCAAATCCATAAACTTCCTAGTCTACCATGATGCATGATCATTTTTTGATGGAGGTGACCGGGAGAGAGGACAAGCCTATGAAACTGTGTGACGTAAGTTTCAATATGGGATGTGTGCTATGAGCACTACTAATGAAAACTACGCAGAAGTCACTTGGAGACGGAGATGAGCATTCTAGATCAACAGTAACAATGTGCGGGCTTTGGCTTGGATGGAAGACAAATCTGTGTAATTTTTGGGAGAAGTGTTGGTTGTAGGAGTACTGAGCAGGAAGGATCTGCACAATTTCTTGAATCGGTGGGTTGCGGGAGTGTGACAGAAAAAACTTTGTAGCTGCTGGTAGGCTATCCTGCTAACCACCTCTGCACAATTTCTAAGATGAGTGGACTCCTGGGCTACAGAGGGATTGCTCATGAAATCTGCATAGTTTTTTGGGTGAGAAGCCAATCAGCTAATTAGTGACTCACTAGGAAAACTGCATAATTTTTTGAGTGAGACAGGGATGGGCACTAGGTGTCTATCTAACTTGTACACGCAATTTTCTTAGTCAGGGAAGTAGGCATGGTATGTAGCCTCTGTGCAATTTTTGAGGGGAGTCAATCCCAGGCTGATCGCCAAGTCAAAATCTCCATTTCACTAGCAGGAGAGTTGATTGATGAGTTTGCGAGCAGCGCAAATTGGAATGGCTCGGTGAATACTTTTGCACTATTTTGGGTGACAGTCGATGGAGTAGATGGTGAGGTGAAGGTCCAGGTGTTAGAGTGTGATCTGGTCATCAGAACTTCAGCAAAAATGATTGTGTTTCATCTATTGAAGTTGTTGTACATACGTGACCTTGCATACACACACTCACATGACAAGATGCCTCAAACCATTAAGGTACACATGCTCAACATGACTAACCGACGGTGTGAATGACAAGTGCGACGCTTGTGATAGATTTTTGAACAACCGCGATGATGCTTGCGTGACAATGCATATAACTTCATTTTTGAGTGCGACGGATTTTTACATAGCAAACAAAAAATGTACACATGAAGCAAAGACTTTGTGCATGATCAAAGCATGGTCGCAAGCAAGACATTATTACCAACATCAAAAAGTCATATGTTGGATGGTCAAGCAACGTGGCTACAAAGACTCAACATGAGTCCATGGGGTGAAACCGAGTGCGTGAAAACATCACGTAAAACTCTCAAAGGATGCTCAGAAATGGGATGTGGGCCAAAATTTTGGAGGTTGTTGTAGTCGCTACAACAAGTCCTTAACGTAAGAGGAGGATTTTCCTGAGAGAGGTTCAATATTCTATTAGGTGCCTATAATACTAGTGATTCCCCCATTACTATTGTCATGGTAGCCCCTTATTTTTATTATTGTGCCCCAGTTGTCCCTACATTGTTATTATTGTACACTATAAAATCCCATTATTGTTATTGTTGTGTCCTTATATAATTGTCGTTATGTCGAATTTGATTATATTGTGACCCCTTAGACTCCTATATATAGAAAGGAGGTTTTGTAATTCAAATCGTCCAAGAATTGTTCGTTTTTGTATTGTAAAGTAGGTTTCCCCCTTGAAGTGGCTTATTCTGAAGTTTTTGATCTATCTTTTCTTATATTTTGTGAGCTGGTTGCATAACATTTTGGTATGAGAGCTTTGGGTTCTACGATTTCGCTGCTCCAAACAAGTCATCATGGAATTTTTGCTATAAATTTTTTTATAAGACATTTTAGAAGCTAAAAAAAATTCATTTGAGCCAAAGTCTTGTTGACCCTCAGGTCCAAATTTCATATCTTTTCTCGCTATATTTTTGATTGTATGATCCAAGGAAGTTAGGGCTTTTGTAGGATCTCGAATTACATCAAAAACATGTGACCTTGGGAAAATCATCATAACATTCTCTCTGAGCATCAAATTGAAATTTCATAAGAAGTTACAGAAAGAGGATGAACTATAGTTTTATGTGCATCATTTTCAGGTCCGAAGGTTGAAACAATGACACGTGGAACTTCGTAAAAGTTTTCTCTACTGAAAAATTGTATAATCAGGTCATCTTGGGAGATTAGGCATAATGATTTCTTGGAGGATCTATTTTTTATTAGACTGGTAATGTGGGAAAGAGGAATTAGAGGGCTACCACAGTTCACAATTTTAGACCTTGGAGATCTGAAATTTTAGAGATACCACATCAAACTCCTACAAAAAATAATGTGTGTAGTCTTTTTAAAATTTTGTATAAGTTTTGTTTGAAACATTAGTTTGAAGTGATTAAAAGGGAATATTGAAGAAAATTATCATTAGCTAATTCCTTGAATAAAGAAAATGGAAACACAAAGTAAGCAACTTGAAAGCTCTACTATGACACATGAAGAAGAGGAAGAAATGCAACATGATATATCAAAATTACGAGACCAAGTGCAACAAATTTCTCTCTAACAAAAAGTAAAAGAAGCTAAGAGGGATGGTTTGAAGAATGGCATGAATGGTATGAAAGACAAAATTGAATATTTGAAGAAAGACATGGAAGGTTGGAAGGAAAGTTTGACAAAGTTGCTACAAGAAGGGCTTCCTAATGGCGAAAAGTTAGTAGAGAAAACTCATAATGAGAACAAAAGAATTGTTAATCATGATTCGAAGAATGACAACATTGAAGATTTGATGAAAGATGTGGAAGATTCGAAGGAAGGTTTGACAATGTTTCTACAAGAAAGGCTTCCTAATCGCGAAAAGGTCGTAGAGGAAATTCATGATGAGAACAAAAGAAATTTTAATCATGACTTCATAGAATCTAACATTGAAATATAGACCCACCACATTAGAAAGATCAATATGAGGAAGTTTTATGGGAAGGATCCCGTAACATGGATACTATAGATGGAACAATATTTCAATCTCCATAATGTGCAAAACACACAAAAGGTATGCATTGGAACTTTATATTTCGAACCCAATCAGTTTGTATGGTATTGATGGCTTTGCTCTCGTAAAAAATTATCACTTGGTCAATTTTTATAGATGAAATGATAGCACATTATGAGGATAAAAAGAGAAACACCTTCTTTAGCCAACTGATAAATCTCAAACAAAAGGGTTCAATGGTGGATCACATTGAGGACTTCCAAAAATTGAATATAAGGGTAAATGATATTCCAGAGAAGCATAGCTTTGATGTGTTCATAGAGACTTTAAAGGATAAAAACAAACATGAGGTTCGCCTTTGGGAACCTAATTCATTGGAGAAGGAATTCAAGTTGGAAAGAAAAATTTAAAGAAAAATTATGTGAACAAGGAAGCTTACCACTCACAACTATAATGATGGAATCGTAATTGCCCCAACCTTCCATAACCTACAAGGTTGACACCACAACAATTAGAAGAAAAAAGAGCAAAGGGCTTCGCTACAGTTGTGATAGAAAATACACTAAAGGTCATAAGTGTGTTGAGAAGAAATTATTTTACATAGATTGTGAAGAAGATGAAGAAAAGGAACAAGAAACATCAAAAGAAGAGGATATACAACAGGAATCAACCGTAGAGAAAGAATAAATGAATCCAACCATATATTGTAATGCATTGGGAGGAATTAGTACTCCTCAAACTCTCAAGATAGAATGAAATATCTAGAAAAAAAAGATAATAGTGTTAACTGATTCGGGTAGTACCCATAATTTTATTTATTGTAAGATAGCCAAGGAATTGAATTTCTTCCTATATCCAACACTAGAGTGTCAAGTGATGGTTGCAAATGGAGGAACCATAAATTTCTCTAGAAAGTGCCAAAATATCAAACTATCCTTGGGAGAATATGTGTTCAATAGTCCTATGCCTTCTATTACAATGGGTGGTGCTAATGTTGTATTAGGAGTCCAATGGCTACAATCTTTGGGTATGATAGCTTTTAATTTTCAAGAACCTTTTATGAAATTTTTTTGGGAAGGAAAGGAAGTTGACTTAAGGGGTATCATAGGGAAACCAAGAAAGATAATCAGCTCTAACAAAATGACAAATCTTCTAAAGAAATAAGGATGGGGCATAATTTCATAATTATGTTCACTAAAAGTTCCCACATTGAAATCATCTATTTCTCTAGATCTCCAAAAAGTCTTAGATGATTTGTTGTCACATCAAATTGCACTAGCAACACAAGTACTACAAGGGAGATAAAAATCCTCCTAGAGACGGCCTGTGGGTTGATTGTAGACTAGTGCCTAGGACATCTTAAAGTGACGAGTGCTTAAGAGATAATCTGTGAGGGGTTTTCAACAATCCAATTGTCACGTAAAAAAGGTAGTAGGATAGGCTTGCTTCAATAAGCCTTCACTGAGGTAGTTTCAAGCCAACACATGGATCCATATGTTGGGGGTATATTGGGGCAATCTTAAAGAGAAATTGCCTCTTCTTCTGGTGGTTGACACACAACAATGAGAAAAATTAAACTGAAGTTGTAGAAATAGTGCAGAGGAGGAAAGGAGGGATGGAAATAGATGCATAGGGCTATAACAAACAAAATCCTAACAAGCAATGTTCAAGCAAAAATATGGAATTCAATGTATAGGGATGTGAAAAACACAAAATCCTAAGAAAAAGATTTTCTAATAGAAATATGCAACAGTGATGAGCTCAAGTGATAGCAACAGCGGGGTGAAAAAAAGGTTTCAGACCAAACATGACATGGGTATTGTTCTTTGCCAAAAGCTAACATAGATCCAGGCTAACCGAGGTCCTACTAGTTAATCAAATACATAATTAAATCTCTAGTTTTATAGGTATTGTAATGGTAGTGAATAAAACCTGTAGCTTTTGATAATGGGGGTAGTGTCTTTTATTGAGCAACTGAGATAAATCCATAGATTAGAGAGGAACCAACTGCATTCATCATACTATTTCAAATGAGGAAAAACATAAACGAAATGAGATTACCGAGTGGAACATCCTACACATTAATCATTCTTGGAATTAATAGGGAAATTCCATTTATCTTAAAGGGTCCAAATAACCAATGCATACATTCAACACGATATTAGTGAAGCCCCTATTAAGAACAAATTGAACCAAAATGGCTTCTCAAAATTAGACCCTGCGGGTGAGAAATAGTTAAACCAACCAACCCCCTTTAATGTGTTTCTTCCCCATTTTTATAAGAAAAGGGGGAGATGGAATTACAATTTACAAAATTTCTGAGCCAGAGCTCCATTTGTCTACTAGACTAGTTGTCCTAGCCCATGTAAGGCATTGTTGCCCAAAATGATTACAATTGGGATTTGATCCCATCATGGAAATAAACAGAAATTAATTAATAGAGAAAGAAAATTTGAAGAGAAAGGAGTAGGCGTCTCTTCTGATGTCCTTGTGAATGGAATTTGGTTAAGCCACTTCCATGTTGTGATGCGTTCCTCTGCTATGGAGCCGTTTTATACCATTTCTGCCTTTACTGCATGGACAACCAATTAAGTGGAATAGGGAGTGGGTAGCTGCAAGTTCCTGTCTCACCAGTCCTTTCCTATCTAGACGAGCAAGGCTCCATGCTGAGCCATTAAGTCTTCTTGAGTTCCCTGTATACTGATCTACTATCGCAGCATACTTCATTCATTGCTTCAGCTGCCGACCTATATGCCTTCAATTCCCTGTATTGTACTATCAAGGCCTCGCTATAATCGTGGCTTTTTCCTTTGAAATATTATGAATCTGCGGGCTATGATCCCCCTCAAACCGATTTTGTTTAGCCCCTTTCCACTTTTATTATCATATGACTAGGGGATATGACCAGGGGCTTAGCCCTCTAGCGCTAAGGCCTTCAAGCTCCCATCCCAGGGACCTTTTTCCTTTCTTACTTGGAATCCTACATCCCGGTGCTTGATAGAACTTTACCCTTATTCATTTCCCCTTTAAACTTGTGATTTCCGATCTGTGGGATAGAGTGATGAATGAACACGCGGCTTTTGAAAGGGATAGACCCGAAATCCCTATAACTCTAGGGTGTAAAATATTGCGTCTGGGGAGTTCCTGCATATCGAAATCACGAAACGGGAAGGAACTTTGGCGGAAGAATGAATTTTGTTGTCTGCGATCACCGATTACCAATCTGCAGGGGGTAAATTCATCGCTTCCATGCTTCACCTTATGTGTGGTGACACGTGTCACCTAGAAATGCCCCTATAGCACCACTGAAAATGTTGAATCTTCTTGCAACATGTCACCCATACTGCCACATCACTACTATACTGTCACGTCATTAATGAGGTCAGCTATCATTTCATATATATGGGCCAATGGGATTGCGCCACGTGGCCCCTTGGAGTAGAGAGAAAGGGGCTTGCCCATTCCTATTTTTGAATGCATTTCTTTTGTTAAATGATTTCAGCCTTCCCCAGCAACTTAACACTGAGGGCCTGAATTATTGACGATTTGCGCTATCAGCGTGTTTTACCCCCTACAATTCCTTAAGGATGACCATTGCATGACTATGGGACTTTGACATGTTTCACCCCATGCAATTCGTTAAGCATGGCACATCATAGGACTGTGCGACTGTGAGATCACAGGACTTCAGGATCACAGGACAACAGGGACAGCAGGACTACGGGACCACGAGACTGTGGGATTGCGGGACTGCAGGACTATAGCACTACGAGACTATGGCATTGTGGTATTGTTGGACCTGCAGGACTACAAGATGTGGGATTGGGATATCACGGTCATGTTAGATTTGTTGCACCGAGGGCCCTCCTGTGTGCTCCTCTTTGATTTCAAGGAAACATAACCCCGATTTTCAAATTTCTCTAACTTCTGATCTAGAAGTCCATTTTTAGACTTCTATATATCGTTGGAAATCTTATCACGAGCACTATGTAGTACAGAGGGTGTAATTCGACCTAGAGAACTTCAGTGGCTTGGGAAGTGGCTTAAAAATTCACTTCTTTTTTGCACTTTAGGCAATTGATAACCTTATGAAGCAGGGAGTGACAACATTGGCTCGAACTGGGGACAATTCCTTGCTGGCAATGTGCTGAGAATAAGCAAACCAATATCCTTCACTATTAGGCATGGAGTCAGAAATATATCGACTTACATATAATCTCCATGAAACATTGATTGCGGGAAGTCGCTTCCACCTCAAACTGAAATGTAGAAATAAAAATTCTGACAATAAGAAAATAAATACTCATCTAGTGAGATTATTTATATGCATTCCAACTTATGCATATCTCTCAATTCACCTAAGTGAGTTCAACCCTCCAATGGAGCTAGAACAACATTTGATTACTGGACCTTATGCCTTGACACTACTAAAAAAGTAAATTTAAAACAAGTAAGCACCATGAAAAATCTGCAAATGAAAAGCTTGATGCATGCTCTAGAAATATCTTGTACTAGTCGCTTAAGAATATGCCCATGTACTCAGCCACAACGTCATGTAATGGAAAAGGAAAGTTTGCATCTGCCTCTTTTTCATGAGCAACCTGCCAACCGATATCCTCTTGGTCAGGGCAGGCACAATTACTTACCAGCTCCTCAACCTTAGGTCTTCCAAGAAAAACTTGTTGCTGATATTTTACTACCCATTCTTCAACGGGAAAACCCTCTTGCCAATATGCAATGGAATCTTCAACTTCTAAATTATAAGAGTCATAAACTGTAGGGTCTGCTAAAAATTTCTAGAAGTAATCTTTGTATGACAGAGAGTACGAGAATCTGCGTGGTCTTTCAGCTTTGGGTTCTTCTTGAAAAACCTGATGTTGGGGGATTTCTCCCCACTCATTGGTAAACAGATCCTTCTATACCTCCACAACCATCTCATCCTCCTCTGAATAGTATGCATCATAAATGGGAGGAGGTTTTCGATATTTATCTCCATGTGAAGGAGGTGCATTGTGAACTGGAGCTTCTTTATTAACCTTCTAGTCAACCTCCTTTTCTTATGCAAATTTCCATGACTGAGGTTGTGGTGGCTCTACCTCACTTGACTGTCCATCATATTCATGTACATCATAGGAAGGAGAAACATCAAACTCAACTGAATAAGCTCCCTGAGAGTTTATTTGCATCTTGATGATGTTTCCTTCTTCTCTTTCTCACTCATTAGGCAATGCTTCCTTATGTGAGTAGATACCTTCTTGGAATGGAGTCCCACACACATCTTCATTAGGGTCACTAACCTCGGGAATGTCTTGATCATTAAAATGTGTGCAACAATCTTCCAATATAGCATTCAGTGGATAAAATATTTTGAAATGTCGATATAATGCTATATGAAAACATTTCAAGGAAGATATGTTCCCATGAGGTATTGTTTTATACCAAACTATAGCATCCTCATCTAAAGACAACTTGAATAACTTCATTTGTACATCTTCAAGAGAAATGTCTTGGTGTTCAATGAATTCATTAAATTCTTTGAGGTGCTTGTAAGGAATCCTCTTTGTGTTCCCACTTAATCTAGGGAAATAGGTATTCCACTCATGAATTGCAGGGGCATGATTGGGATAACCAACATTAGAAGGGAAATCAAGTGGGGAAAATTGGTTGGCCAGGAACATAAGAACGGCCATCTTGGAAATCTCCATATGTGAGTGCTTTCAGTTTCAAGAGTAGGGAAATTTTCAGTTGTTGTAGCATCAAAATAAGTATTCAATTACTCGAAAGCCAAGATGACCAACAAGTGAAATGGAAAATGGAGTCACCAAGAAGTTTACCATAGAATAAAAAAGTGGAGTCGATAAGGTGAGAGATATTCAACCCACACTTCCCTTTCTCACTTAACAGAGGAAATGTAAAATTTTGTCGTGCCTAAGGAAAAATATTCTAATATTTTCCTCGACAATGATACTAGAAAGACTTTATCACTTCAAATCACACAAGCAGCAAAAGGGATGCAATGGAGATAAAAATCCTCTTAGAGAAAGCCTCTCAGTTGATTGTAGACTAGTTCCTAGGACATCTTAAAGAGAGGAGTGCTTAAGATATAATCTGTGAGGGGTTTTCAACACTCTAATTGTCATGTAAAAAAGGTAAGAGGATGGTCTTGATTTAATAAGCCTTCACTAAGATAGTTTCAAGCCAACACATGGATCCAAATGTTGGGGGTATATTTAGGCAATCTCGAAGAGAAATGGCCTCTTCTTTTGGTGGCCGACACACAACAATGAGATAACTTAAAATAAAGTTGTAGAAATGGTGGAGAGGAGGAAAGCAAGGAGGGAAATAGATGCATAGCGTTGTAACAAACATAATCCTAAGGAGCAATGTTCCAACAAAAATATTGAATTCGATGTATAGGGCTGTAAACAACACAAAATCCTAAGAAAATAGTTTCCAATAGAAATATGGAAGATGGAGGAGGTGGGGTGATAGAAACAGCAGTGTACAAAAGAATGTTTCAGACCAAACATGACATGGGTATCGTTCTTTACCAAAAGCTAACGTAGATCAAGGCTAACAGAGGTCCTACTAGTTAATCAAATACACAAGTAAATCTATAATTTTATAGGTACTGCAATGATATTGAATAAAACATGTAGGCCCGTGATAGCGTAGGTACGGTCTTCTATTGAGGAGCTAAGATAAATCCATAGATTAGAGAGGAATCAACTGTGTTCATTGTATTTTTTCAAATGAGGAAAAACATAAATGATATGATATTACCGAGAAGAACATGCTGCACATTAATCATGCTTGGAATCCACAGGGAAATTCAATTTATCTTAAAGGGTCCAAATAACCAGTCCATACATTTAGCAAAATATCATTGAATCCCCCATTAAAAACAAATTGAACCAAAATGGCTTCTCAGAATCAGACCCTGCAAGTGAGAAATTTTGGAACCAACCAACCCCCTTTAAGTGTTGCTTCCCCCTTTCTATAAGAAGAGGGGCAGCTGGAATAACACTTTACAAAATATCTGAGCTAGACCTCCCGTTGTCTCCTAAACTAGTTGTCTCGGCCCATGTAAGGCATTGTTGCCCAAATGGATTATAATTGGGATTCAATCCCTTCTTGGAAATAAATAGAAATTAATGAATATGGAAAGAAAATGGAAAGAGAAAGGAGTAGGTGTCCCTTCTGTTGTCTCTATGAATGACCTCTAGTGAAGACACTTCCATGTTTTGATGCGTTCCTCTATTGCAGAGCCATTTTCTATCACTTCTTCCTTTACTGCATGGACGACCAGTTCTATGGAATATGCAGTGTGTCACTGCAAGTTTCTATCTAAGCGGTCTTTCGTTGTTCAGTGTAGTGAGACTCCATGCCAAGCCATTAAGTCTTCCTAAGTTCCCTCCATACTGATCTACTATCGTACCATAATTCATTCACTGCTTGAACTGCCGACCCATACGCCTTCAATGCCCTGTATTGTACTATCGGGCCCTCACTATAATCGAGGCTTTTTCCTTGGAAATATTAAAAATCTGCGGGCTAGGATCCTCCTCAGACCCCTTTAGTTTAGCTACTTTCTTCTTTTGTTATTATATGAACAAGGGTTATGACCATTGGCTTAGCCCTCGTGCGCTAAGGCATTTAGGTTCCCATCTCGGGGGAATTTTTCCTGTCTTACTTGGAATCTCGTGTCCCGACGCTTAATAACACTTTACCCTTAGCCTTTTCTCCTTGACACTTGCGATCACCGATCTATGAGATAAAGTTATCAATGAGCACATGACTTTTGAAAGGGACAGACTTGACATCCCTATAACTCCAGTGTATAAAATATTGCGTCCAGGGAGTTCTCGCATATCGTAATCACGGGCCAGGAAGGAACTTCAGTGGAAGAACGAATTTTTCTATGTGTGATTGTGGATTTTCGATCTGCGGGGGGTGATGTCATTGCCACTAGGTGTCACCATGTGAGTGGTGACATGTGTCACCTAGAAATGCCCCTATAGGGACCCTTGAAAATTCCAAATTTGCGTGTCATATCTCACTTGTACTGCCACATCACTACCATACTGCCATGTCATTAATGACATCAGCTATCATGTCATACATACGAGACAATGGGACTGCCACATGTGACCCCTTCGAAGAGAGAGAAAGGGGGCCACTCATTCCTATTTTTGCATGCATTTCTTTTGTTAAATGATTTCGTCCTTCCCCAACAATTTAATACTGAGGACCCGAATTATCGGCAATTTGTGTTATAAGCGTGTTCCACCCCCGGAAATTCCTTAAGGATGGACCATCGCAAGATTTCGGGATTGTGGGACTGCGGTACCTACAGGACTATGTGACGCGAGATTGCGATATCATGGTCATGCGGTATTTTTTGTGCCCAAGGCCCTCAAATGTGCCCCTCTTTCATTTCAAGGCAACAAAACCCCCATCTTCAAACTGCTCTCACTTCTAATCAAAAGTCTATTTTTGGAATTTTATATATTGTTGGAAATCTTATCACGAGTACTATGAAGTGGAGAGGTTCTGATTCGACTTTGAGAACTTTAGTGGCTTGGGAAATGGATTCAAACTTCACTACTTTTCTGCACTTTGGGAAATTGATAACCTTATGAAGCAGTGAGTGACAAAACAATCATTCAACGTGTCTGAGATTCCCAATGGCCTCCCACCTATTTATGATCATGATCATTCTATTCCTTTGATTCTAGGAAGTGTTGCTCCAAAAATCAGGCCTTACAGATATCCCTATTTCCAAAAGAGTGAAATTGAACGTATGGTTATAGAAATGCTAGAGCCTGGTATAATTCAACCTAGACAAAGTTTTGTCTAGTTCTTTATTTTCTCCAGTAGTATTGGTGCACAATAAGGATGGATCATCACGAATGTGTCTGAATTATGGGGAGCTCAACCAACTCACTATTAAAGATAAATTTCCCATTCCCATCATTAATGAATTATTGGATGAATTACATGGATCAATTTACTTCACCAAGTTGGATCTTCTTTTAGGATATCATTAAATTAGAATATTGCCGAAGACATTCCAAAAATAACATTTAGAAGTCATGAGGGTCATTATGGATTTTTGGTCATGCCATTTGGCCTTACCAATGCACCTTCTACATTTCAATGTTTGATGAATTCCATTTTCAAACCCTTCCTTAGAAAATTTGTGTTAGTATTTTTGAATGATAGACTAATCTACAACATGTCTTGGAAGGATCATGTTCAAAATGTTGACAAGGTGCTCAAACTATTGGAGGAGAAATAATTATATGCAGAAACCTTTAAATATTTCTTTGGAGTACATGAGGTGCAATATATGGGTCATATTGTATCCCATGAAGGTGTTAAGGTAGATCCTAGAAAAATTAAATCCATTAAGGAATGGAAAATCCCCACATCCATAAAGTATCTGCGAGGATTTCTCAGTTTGACAGGGTATTATCACAAGTTTTTTAAGAATTATGGGAAAATAACAGCACCTCTAACAACATTACTGAAGAAAGATGCATTTTCTTGGAATCTAGAAGCAACGAAGGCCTTTGAATATCTTAAAGAGCTAATGTGCCAAGCACCAGTCTTAGTTATGCCAGACTTCACAGAAACCTTTACTGTGGAATGTGATGCCTCGGGAAATGGAGTTGGTGGTGTTTTAATGCAACAAAGGAAGACCATTTCTTTTGAAGGTCATCAAATCAAAGGAAAGTATTGACACAAAGATATTTATGAGAAGGAAATGTTGGCAATGATACATGCACTTAACAAATGGTGACCTTACCTAATGGGAAGACACTTCAAGGTAAAAACGGATCATGATAGTCTTAAATACTTTTTAGAACAAACATTATCTTTATAATAGCAACAAAAACATGTCACAAAGATGTTGGGTTGTGACTTTGAAATCATGTACAAAAAAGGGAAGCAAAATGTTGTTGCAGATGCACTCTCAAGAAAAGATGAGGATGTGAAAGCATTGCTTTGTGCCATCTCTATCGTCCAACCAGATTGGATAAACGAAGCAAGGGATGAATGGAAGAATGACGAAGAAGTGTGGGCACTCATTCAAAAGTTGCAGCAAGATCCTAGTACATCTTATACATTTAGCTAGAAATATGATTCCTTATGGTACAAAGATTATGTATACCTCTGTAATAATTCTCAACTCAAACAAAATATTCTTATGGAATTACACACCTATCCCTTAGGAGGGCACTCGTGATTTTAAAAACTTACCATAGGGTTAAGAAGGAATTTTTTAGGGATGGCTTTAAATCTGATATTCAAAAGTTTGTGGCATAATGTTTTCTTTTCCAATGAAATTTATTTGATACAATTAAGACACCAGATTTGTTACAACCTTTATCCATTCCAAGTCAATGTTGGGAGGAGGTTTCAGTGGATTTTTTCATAAGTTTACCGAGTTCCCAAGGAAATAGTGTCATCATGGTGGTAGTTGATATACTTACCATGTATGCACACTTTTGTGCGTTATCTCATGCATTTAAAGGATGTATAGTTTCTACTACATTTATGGAAATAAGTCAAAAGCTACATGGAAACCAAAAGATTGTTGCAAGCAATAAAGATCCCATTTTCACTGGAAATTTTTGGACTGAATTATTTTCTTGTATGGGTACTTAGTTAGCTCATAGTTCACCTTATCACCCTCAACCTGATGGGAAAACTGAGATAATATCTTCGTTGATTTGTATCTCATAAATAAACACAATTGTTCAAGTTGTTTCCTCTAGCTGAATGGTGGTATAACACTTCCTTCCATTCTGCAGCAAAAAAGACCCCATTTATGGAACTTTATGGCTATCATCCACCATCCATCACAACATATTTAAGAGCAAATTCTAAGGTTCAAGTAGTGGAAGATCACATCGAGCATCAACAACATGTTATCCAACTCTTAAAGGATAAACTCACTTTGGCGCAGAATAGAATGAAACAACAGGCAGATCAACATCGCAATAAAATAAGTTTTTGATGTAGGTGACTCAGTATTTCTATGACTACAACCATACAAACAAATGTCCCTCAAGCAATCTAAGAACGATAATAAATTATCACCAATGTATTATGGTTCGTACAAGGTATTGCAAAAGATTGGTACGATGGTATACAAATTGGAGCTTCCCGCATCTTCCCGAGTGCACCCAGTTTTCCATGTTTCATGGTTAAATAAGGTTACAAGGGACAAGCTCTGAGTTCAAACAATATTGCCAGAACTTGAGGAGGAAGAAAAAATCATATTGGAACCTGAAGAAGTCACAGAAAAAAGAACTCGGTAGCTACAAAATCGATTGATATCAGATTACGTAATCAAGTGGAAGAACTTACCTGCTGAAGATTCCACATGGGAGGATGAAAATTTTATATATAAGCATCCAAAACTACTCAAGCGTTGAGGAAAAAACTTTTTTGAAGGAGAGGGTCATGTTAGGTCCCTAAAATACTAGTGATTCCCCCATTACTATTGTCATTGTAGTCCCTTATTTTTATTGTTGTGCCCCAGTTGTCCCCACATTGTTATTATTGTGCCCCAGAGAAGCCCACTATTGTTATTGTTATGCCCTTATATTATTATTGTTATGTCGACTTTGATTATATTATCACCTCTTAGACTCCTATATAGAGAAAGGAGGTTTTGTCATTTGAATCATCCAATAATTGTTCATTTGTATAATGTAAAGGAGGTTTCCCCCTCGAAGCGGCTTATTATGAAGTCGTTGATCTATCTTTTCTTCTATTTTGTGAGTTGGTTTCATAACATATTCTTTTCAAGGTATTTGGAAAGAAGGTATGTTGGAGAACCAATGGTGTTCACTATTGCTCTCAATGGAATACCTTGTTTATGGATTTTTAGAGATCCATAAATTTTGGGGATGATCAAGCTATTAGGGATGATTTTCCTTTTTGTGTCTTCATTAAGATATGATTTCTTTTATCTTTTTTTGTTACTTCACATGGGATTTTATTGCTAGGGTCTTTTTTGATAATTATGTAGAAACCACTAGAGATGAGTTTTTCCTCCATCTTACTTTCATAATTGATTTTTTCCATGACCATTGTAGCATTACCCTTAAATTCTCTTAATACCATGATGTTTTTATTTCAAATATTCCTAAGCGCTCTCTTTTCGTCTTTTGATATATTGTTGACAGAATGCTTGATTCATCTAAGTAGTGTTTCTACATCTTATCTAACTTATTTCCCCTTTTTTTTTTCCATATTTGTAATAGCTACCTCAACGCGACTCATGTTTTCTTCTAAGGGAAGCTTTATGGGTGAAATGGAAAGAATTATTTCGCTCTCTAGCAACTACTGGATAGGGTTATCCAATGGTTCACTCGATAAGATGATTATGGTAGAGCATGCCTTATTTTCAAGATAAAGACTACGAGTGTTCTTGAGAGGGTTAGAATGAGGATCTTCCCTAGCGCATTTTACTTTTCCTAACTTCACATTTTTATTTTATAAACTATCATCCAACCATTTATTAGTTTTAATGAATGTGTCAGCATCCAAATTAATCCACAAGTTCCATGTGAGAGATGCTTTCAACTTGAGGTGTAACATAAAAATCAATTTAGAGGTTTTTACGAGCTAAGATCTTATGGCTTTTATTTGGTTTCTTACAAGGCTGTTGCTAAGATTTTTAAACATAGTGAGATTATGACCACAATGTAAGGGATGCCTACACACAATTAATTTTGGAGTAATGTTTTCATCACTACATTATTTTAGAAAACACAATTTTTGAAAAAAGTTTGACTCTTCAAAAATTTCAAGTTCTCAAACTGTTTTGAGCTATCCATAGTGTCCCTTCCATGCTGGGACATGATCGAATGAAATAGTGAATCCCTTACATTCTGGAGCTTATTTTTAGCGAATGGAAATGCTTGTTGACATTTATGAAACCAACATTTCAGACAACATAAGTGATTCCATCATCAAGATTAATATAATCATGTATGAGAGTATGGTAATAAATGTGAGAGTATAAATAGTGAAGATCAATAAGTGGTCAAGCAAATTCCTTGTTTAACTACCACAAAATCTTGGTTTTCATAGTTAGATCTATTTTTATATTTGTTATTTTATTTATTTATACTTTTACACTATCCTTTACCTGGAAAAGGAAGTATCTTCTCAAGTGGAGGAGTATTTTGAATAGAGGCATGTTTGCAGTAGGATTACAAATATACCCATATTCATGTTTGAAAGCTATGCTTCGATAAATACTAGAATATGAGGAACCATCGACATTGATGATATGGTTCCCAAAGAGAATGAAGGAATTCTTACACTAATGATCATTTGGAGCTAAGATTCAATGTCATCTATGTATCCTTGATCCTCGTATTGATTAGCAAGTCCTCCTTTGTCATTCCATGCAAATATTTCAAGGCTCGTTGATTTCTTTCTTGAATGCATAAAGGATCTCGTGATAGGCGTGAAATTAATTATTTAATTTAAGGCTCCAACATTTTCTCTCTATTAATTGTTTTCCATGACTCTTAGGCCTTTTATGCAAGTTGGAAATCCTTATCAATGAAATTTTTTGGGTAATCTTCTTGATATTTCTCATGACCTTCTAGATATAGTTATTGATGTTTCTCCTAAATCCTTTGCACTTGTCTTACTCCCTGAGATGAAAATATGTTTCTTATTGTACTTAGTATTTGTTTTTCCTGGGACACATAAATGCTTTTGATTTCTACTAGGATTTGAGAGATTTCATGAAGTCGGATTTCCTTTTTTTCTTAACAAACTCTTTAACAATATTATTCTGCTAGTTGGAAGGTCATGTCTTGCACATGGTTTAGTATATAGGAGGATCTTATAGTACAAAAGCAAAAAGATTTATACTATAAGAAATAAATGAAATTTGTTAACCAAAATCGATTTCAAAGCAAAATTCATCATGTACTTCAATGTCATATGATATTAATACCCTTTTCTCACCATTTTATCTTTTGGCATGTACCTTCTACCTTTGCTTGAATCAAACAAAAGCATAAATTTATATCAAAGAAACACATTCTACCAACAATATAAGGCTTTGGAGAAAATCGATAAAGTGAATGCATTAGGTCCTTACATTGTAGAAATTTTGAAGACAGGCCATATTTGCATCTTACTGTCCCCCCTATCTCAAGTCATAAATCTTGGCCCAACAAGAATCAAATGCAAAAAATGAAAGAGATAAATGCATCTTATTGATAATGGCGTAAAAAATGTCAATCAATTTAGTTTATTAAATTCTAGGCTTAAATTATCAACTGGGACATACTACATTTTATGTATGTTTAGAGTTAATTGTATCAATATACTTTCTAAGCTGTTATTTAAGAATTGCAATAATGTCATAAAAACCAAACAACTTGAAAAATAATGCTACAAGGAACTTTTGTATTGGATGCAATCTCAAAGAAATAGATGTCGAGTTCAGTAAAACCCAGCCCCTAACAATAGGTATCTAAAGAAAATCACACACATGGCAGGTAAATCTATGAGATATATACTAACTAGAGTGTGAACACAAAACCCTTCACCAAAACTTGTAATATTTTGCTATAACCTCACAAAATGTTCATGTAGCCAAGAAAAGGTTAAAATGCGTATAATTTCCCTTATAATTTCCATTTAGAAAGTACTCCCACTTCTATTAAAAACAATTTATACGCAATAGAGGAAACGAAAAACCAATGATATATGGTGGTCATTGGGGTGTCAACACAAACATCCTCCTTAGCATAGGTTGTAATTTTACTGCACTTAATGCAAAGCATTCGTGCAACCACGAAGAATTAAAATGTGTATCTCACCTCTGCCAAAAAAAACAATTGCAAACAATGATACAGCTAAATACATTCAAAGGAAAATGAACTATAGTCTAATGATTATGCTACGCTACACTACGGGGAACTGCAGGCCATGACGATGCGGCCTCCCAACCGTCGTCACAATGATTAAAAACTACAGTACAGCGATCCAACTAAAGCACAATTAGTCTTAAAACACTAACCTAACAATATGTTTCAAGCTAGATCTTAAGAATACAAAATTAGATATAATCCTGTACATTCGTAACAATAGAGGGAACGATTGACTTAACAATTTTAAATCCGATTGAACCTATAACTTGGATTTTGGATTAAATGTATCCAAATGACGGGAATCTTTGATCGGATATGGATATCTGGGAAGTGCCGACTACGCAATATTTTAAATCCTTTTGAACATATAGCTTGATGGGAATGAGTGTACCCTAATGGTGGAACACCTTTACAATTTTATATGTCAGAACAAAATCCGAGATCTCCAAGATGGCCAGATACCAGATAAGATAGCTATTGATTGTATTATACATGACGAAGATCATATCGACATAGCAGGGTATCTGTATTTTTTATATTCACTTGGTCGGCAACAAACACGTTTTGCGTTTTCCAGTTTTTCATACGGAGGCAACTTGGAAAACCATAAGGAACTAGGTATACAATAACTTGCTCGTGTGGGACGGCTCCACTGTAGATTACATACCTATTTATTTATTATCCTACTGTCAAACTTTTGAAAATGATAGATCAGCTTGGCCGGCGTATCTAATCGGATTCCAAACAATTCTTTGTTTATGCAAGTTTCTTTTTTCACTATTCAATCCCGCAGCCTAGATGCGGCACCCTTAAATTGCATCCCTCACCTAGAAGCAAGCAATCCGAGGATGTCCGGACCACTATATTTGTGAGATTCGTATTCAGTCGGAGCGAAAGAGTAGGCGATTTCTGAAATTGTTGTCTGAAAAGTCTTTTATGTTACATTTATCAACAAATTCTGCAGGATTTAGGGTTTTTAGGATTAGTAAGGGAAGAATGGTTTTAGAGGCCACCACCGACAAGCTACCTGCTCAAGGGCCGATTAGTCCACATATGAGTGAAAATATGACCCTGATTCTTCTTGTGTTGCTCTGCACTTTCATAAGTCTAATGGGGTTGGCTTCAATCATTCCATGGGACAAGATTTGGAGGTCGTGCCACGATCATATGGCCACCAGACGAGCTAATACCGGCCTGAACGACAAATCCATAGAAGCACTTCCCTCTATCAGCTATGGCGAATCAATACCACAGGTTGCAACGGATTGCGCTATTTGTTTGGCGGACTTCATGGAAGGTGAAGGTGTGAGAGTGTTGCCCAGCTGCAACCATGGCTTTCACATGGAATGCGTCGACAAATGGCTTCGTTCTCACTCTTCCTGCCCTACTTGTAGACATTGTCTTCTTCCTGGCTCTATAAATGTGGCAAACTGGTTTAAGCCGGCCAAACACAACGTCTATGAAGCGCAGATTCATCCGTCCGAAGAATCTCAGGAGACTAGCGAAAGCATCGACTTAGAGTGTGGGGTTAAGCGATAGAGATGTCTTTAGACAGATGAATGATATGGAGGGAATGGAGCATTAATGAAATTTTTTGAAGGCGGCATTTTATCCAAAGCAAAGCTGCGATCAGTTTCCTTCTGTGACCACACCTAACCTACTGTATCAGTGTCCTATGATGGGGAAGAATATCTTTGTACAGCGGGATGAATACATAAAGGCGATGAATTTGCTGTTGAATTTATTTGATGAATACAAAGTTTGGATGTATGGGGCCAAAAAAATTCGAAAATTAGCCGTAAGGTTCGTTTCTTTTAAAAATGCGTTCAACTTAATACGATACGGATTTTTCTTTTGACTGAAAAGAATACAGTTGCACTTAAATAATATTAATTTATTTTATTAGGAAAGTAAAATATAAAAAATATTGAAAACCATATTGACTATATTAAAAAATTACAAATTTATTATATTGGAAAAAATTAAATTTCTATATTAATTTTTTTTATTAAAATATTAATGAAAAGAATCATAATTTCTTTATTTAAAATGTTATTAATATTATACTGAAGATGAATCACACTCGTTGGTTGGTTCGAAAAGCATGGACAAAGTTATGTTTACTGTTAACAAATTTCAGTTAAATAATATTAAGTTTTTTATTAAAAAATACAAATTTTTTATTAAAAATTTCAGAAAAAAAATAAATTTTATATTTTAAAAAAAACTTAATTTTGAAAAGCATTTTCTTTACTTTTCTGATTTTTTTTGAATCATGACAATTATTATATTGGATTGTAGTTATTATGGTTCAGTGCAAGACAAGTCATCACTGGTGTAGAATTCAATTAGACGGGTTTATTTTCTGTGTTCCACCTACACATACTTATTGTTAAATAAATTTGGATCTGATATGAATAGCAATTAAGAAATAAATTTTTAGGTATGTGGATATCACTTGAAACTTATTTTTAATATCCAATGTTTCATTTTTTATATTAAACTTCAAATTTCTGGTTTTATTATTCATGTTCATAAATATTACTATATTTTATGGCTTCACAATATTATTAACATTTTACTATGCTTTATCATTTAATAATATTAATAAATTTGATACATTTGGTTTCTATTTTTTTAATCATTTATATATATAAAAAGTTAATATTGGAAATAAGTAAACAAAAATATGATTGTGAGAGAAAAAGAAAATTGTGTTGAATTTTAACATTTTGTTAATTAACCTACATGTTGTGCGAGAGAAAAACAAATTGTACTGAATTTTAACATTTTGTTAGTTAACCTACAGGTTGTGCCTAGCAATATTTTAAATTAAGAAAATCAATTATAAATTAATGTTTTCTAAATGGCATTGTAACGCTTTTCGGCAATTTTAATTTTAATAGGCTTTCAGGTCTCTGAGGTTCAATATGTCGGTGCTAACTGATGTTTGAATATTCGTGTCAATAATATACAAAATGTGTGAAGGCCGGTTAGCATTGGAAAAAACTTAAATAATTGCAAAGATCCATTTCATATAACAAACGCGATGGGACGCATCCTATGTTCAAAGATCCACCGTAAAATAGCCACCGTGCTGTTTTCTCCAACTCAGTGGAAGCGATCGTTTACTATGGAAACGATTCCTCAACATCACATGTAGATCGGTTGAAGCGACATTTGTGGAAATTGTGATGGTAAAACTCCCTTTAACTTGTCCATCTTCTTTGAATCAAAGGCCGAATGAGAGGTATAAAGTTCTCAATGTGCTGCAACGAGATCCTGTTTCCTTAGTGGCTGCAAGAATCATAATTCTCAAAAGAAATATAGAAATGAGAGGATGACATGGGAATTAAATAGAAGGAAGAACATTATAAAACTGAGAAGATGACATGGGAATTGAATTGTAGGAAGAACGATCACGGTTGCTGGCCGTTGTACAAATTAGTGATAACATATGCTGGGGGAGGTGGATAATGCAGTACATAAAAACCAACTACAATGGTTTGGAAGTCCAGTTTTAGGAAAATGGTGTGCATATAAATTCCCGTGGTAAAATAATATGTAAGTGGACCTTCAGGAAAAACATATGCATGTAAAATGCTGTGGTGAAATAATATGTAGCATAGATCTAACGGTTGCTATAGTCGAATAAAGCATGTATTTTAGATATCTCGTACAGAAATTACAAATGGATTAACCAATTGTCATTTGTCTTATAATTTTATCATATTGTACACATAAATGTTAATGCTTTAAGGGAACACACACAATTTCTAGTGTGTATTGATTTCTATTTGAATTAGTATTAAAATTGAAACTAGTTTCATCAATTACCACTTGCAATGTTAATTTTTTATTTTAGGAAGTTAGTTCATAGTTATGAAAATGTAACGCCAAGATATTTATTTATTTATTTATTTATTTTTATGTTTTTTTTACCTTTAATGATAAAATTATATGTGTGAAATTATAAAATATCATGTTAAAATGAAAATTAAGATTATATGTGTGTATTTTTTAAATTTTAAGATATTTGGTTTCTTTTATTATTGAAATTATAATATTGATGAATATTAAAGAAAATCTAAAAAACCTTATATGATGGTTTGTTTGGGCTCATCCTTTGTCTAGAAGTTGTCCATGTTGCAAAGAAGGAGGAGAAGAGGCACAAAATAACACACACTAATTTGAGTTGGGGCTCTTTTATTGATCACACAAAATTTGATGATTACAATGAAGTGGATGAGGGGTATTTAAATTTTTTCCTCTAGTGACTCACACAAAATAACTTCACATGCACACAAACTCTAAATTGACTTTTCTCAAAATATTACTTAACTCAAACTCACTCGACTCAGTTAACTCACTCTATAAATTTAACACTCGCTCTTAATTACGACTGTATGACTCATCATAACTCAAACATGACTTAACTATGTCTACTAGGCTTACAATAGATATTAACTCAATTATCATTCAAACATGCATGCTCTTTTATGTCTCAGCTAGGCTTACAATGACTCAAAACTCTTACAATTTTGTATTTTCTTTTTCTCTTCTTACAAATTCTATATCCTTGAAATTGCTTCATTCTCTCTTGCATGTTCTTGTTGTAGGCTCTATATTTGATTACTTGTTGTTGTTGCAATTTTTCTTTGACTTTTTTTGTATTTGTTCTGTTTGGTACAAATTCCTTTTCAACAATTTGTTCAACCACAGATTGCTTCCAAAACGCTTCATCTTCAAATTGTCTTATTTGATTTGTTGTTTGTGCTTCATATTCTTGTCTTTCTTTCTACCTTATTTATTGATAACATAATCTTGTATCTTGTTGACTCCTTTATTGAAAAAGGGTTTGAATGCATTCATTCTTGTCTTTAGAAATATCCATGTCCATTCGCGCATCCTCATCATCATGTACTGTTGCTTTTTTCGGTGCATTGCACACTCAAGATCAATGTTAGAAACATATTTATTATGCTCTACAATGAGAGCTTCCTTCTCTTCCTCTTCCTTCTATGTCTTATCTTCCACTCCTTTACAAACCTTTGTTGCTACAAACATGTTTTCTTTCACTTGGATTCCAATCACAAGTGGGCTTCTCTCACCAAATAACAACACATCAATAAGAGATTTCGGTTGCATCATGTGCAACAATTCATCACCAGTTAATGGTTCTTCATCAAATTTAACAACAACATAATTTTCATCCACTCTATTGTGGGATATTTGAGCATTGTGCTCATTGTCAATTTCATTGATAATTTCAACTTCACCAAATTCATCAACTATGGCTGGATGCACCAAGGCGCATCTCACTCTGTAGCCATCATCCACATGTGTTTTTTCAAAATGGGATTCACCGTCATCTGCACCATCCACATTACAGTAGAGTCCTTAAGCATTTATATGCTCTTGCTATGTTTCACACATAGAGGCTTCAACTACTCTCTTTGCAATATTTGTTGCATCTTCTTCATCCATATGCATGTCTACAGAATGGGTTTCAGTTTTATAGTCTTGATGACAATCATCTACTTTTGAATGGGATTTTCCAAGCTCTACTGTCTTCCTAGAGTCTTTCTCATCAAATCTCTAATATGTGGTTGACTTCTCTGCTTGCGACATAACATGTTGTTGCATGTCACTATTCTTTGTGACAATCTCTACTTCGAGGATCTTCCATGCTTCCTTGGAGTTTGTAGCTCTTTCTACCTTGCACAAAAACTTCTCATCCAATCCCTGTATTATAAAATCCAATGCTAAAGTATTGCGTACTTCATCATATGGGTTGTTATACTTGTACTCAATTAACTCTTTAGCTTGAAGAAAAGTTAGAATTTTGATAACCAAAATTAAAAATATTCACCAGTAAACATAGGAGGTTGTAGTAGATCAGAACTACACCAATCACCATTGATCTCTTCTCCTTTTTCTTCTCAACTTATTAGTTCCTCAGCTATGGCCTAAACCTCTCTAAATATGAAAAGGATATTTGTCTCTTATTGTTGATTTCTTAACCTGCTCCAGTCATGCTTTGTGACAAAGAATGAAACCGAAAAGTGGAGCAGATATTTCTCTTCTCAATATTCCGAATGACTAAATAGATTTCATTGTAAACATCAATAATAAATTATTGAAGTAAAACTCGACACCTATGGAGTAGAACTCAAGTAAAACTGAACAATCTATGACACCTAGCAGATAATAGAATCAAATAAGATGACACCTAACCAAGATCCCCTCGTAATCTCAACTGTTACATGTAGAGACAATTACAATGCCTAGTAGTTCTCTTTTAAATTCAAATGCATTCATGGCCAATGGCTTTGTGAAAAATATCTCCTCCTTGATCTTTGGAACCACAAAAGTTGAGTACTCTATCCCCATCATTGACAAGCTCATGGATGAAATGAAAACGAGTGTCAATGTTCTTGTTATTTTTGTGGAAAACATGAGTTTTTTATAAAGAAATAGCTAAATTGTTATCACAGTAGATTGGAGTTGGCTCCTACTGAATATTTAAAATATCTTTCAATAATCTTGTCAACCACATAGCTTGACAAGATGCTGAATTTGTTGCTACCTATTCTACCTCTGCAGAAGATATTGGAATGATTTATTGTTTCTTGGACGCCCATGAAATTAGTTTTGTTCAAAGATGAAAAGCATACCCTAAGGTGCTTTTGTGATCATCTAAACTCCCTACATAATTATTGTATGTATGCCCTGAATGTGAAAATTTTTATGAATGTGTATAGAACAAACCATAATCTATTGTCCCTGCAATATACCTTAACATCCTTTTTTCAACCCTCTAATGATAAATCTTAGGTGACTGCATAAACCTGGAGACAAACCTTGCTGAAAACATAATATCAGGTCTAGTTCAAGTGAGATATAACAAGCTACCAACTATACATTTATACAGTGTGGAATCAACTGGTGGTGCTACATATTCTTTGCTTAGTTTTGTGCCTTGAGAAATTGGTGTATATACAGGTTTGCAATTGGTCATTCCAAACTTTTTGATCATACCAGTGGCATATTTTTGTTGACCGAAAAAAATTCCATTAGCAAATTGATGAATTTCAATGCCTAAGAAGTATTTCATTACTCCTGGATCTATCAAATCAAACTTTATTTGCATTTTTGCATTGAAATATTCTAACATCATATTTCATGTATGAAGAATATCATATACATAAAGGCATACAATAAGAATTTTACCTTTATGAATTTTGGTATACAAAGTTGGCTCATGATTGCTCCTACAAAAACCAGTTTTGATGAGATAAGTGTCAATGTGAATGTACCAAGATCCTAGAGCTTGTTTCAAACCATACAAGGCTTTCTTCAATCTATAAACCTTATGATTTTATCTTGGAACTTCAAAACCAAGAGGTTTCTCTACATAAACTTCTTCTTGCAATATACCATTTAGGAAAGAATATTTTACATCAAGATGATAGACTTTACATTTATATGGAGCTGTTGCGAACAAAATGGTTCTGACAGCATCTAACCTTGCTACTAGAGCAAAGGTTTCACCATAATCAACACCAAAAAGTTGTGAGAATCTTTTGGAAACCAACCTTGCCTTATGATTCCCAACCTCTCCTTTTTCGTTTAGCTTGGTCTTATATAACCATTTTACACCAATTCTAGTTTTGTCTCTTGGGAGACCATCTAATTCCAAACTCTGATTATTCTCTATGGAAACAATTTCTTGTTTCATTTCATCTACCCAATGTTTTTCTCTTACTGGTTCATCAAAATGGGTTGGTTGAGATGAAAGAAATGCAAACATATTCTGTTGGTCAAACTCATACTCCAGCTCATATATTTCTCTGACCCTTCTTGTTTTATGATTGTCTTCTGAAGATGTTGAATCACTAGCGGATTCACTACTTGAAGATGTACCATTTTCAGAATGGTATCGTTCTTCTTCAAACTGCAATCTTGGTGGTAGTGGTGGATAAAAATACTGACTTGAAGCTTCATCAACAATATCAGACCAAGATTTATTTTGAAAAAAAATTACATCTCTTCTTAAAACAAACTTCTTTGTAACTAGATTATAAATTCTATAGGCCTTTGACTAGTCAATTTAGCATACAAAAATACATCTTTCTAATGGCAGAAGTGTCCTCAGACACATAATTTTATTAATCAGAAAAAAAAAAATTACATAATTGATTTGCAAGAGTTTACACCCGAACAACCAAACACTCTTGCAATGAGCTATTTATAAGCTCCATGTCTTAACTAACTCTAATTATGGATCACTTATTAAATAACAAGTGTCCATTTACATTAAATGCTATTCAAACAAACTAGCTAACTAATCTCTTAAAATAGAGCCTAAGATACGACACATTTGGAGAGTCATATCTTGTTACAACAATATACTAATTTCTAATTGTCTCCATTAAATAATTAATCATTCTAGAATAATAATTATTAATTTAATATCTTAAATTAATAATTATTTTATTCTAATTTTATAACCTATGATAAAATTGTATTTTTGGATCATCTAACATTCCCCCCTATGATCCAAAGATACATTACAATAGATACCAAGTTCATCCCTGAACTTAGCAAATTTTATTCTGCCAAGCAGTTTCGTGAAAATGTCAGAGATCTGATCTTCGGAAGGACAATAAACTGGCTTGAGGACATCTTTGGCAAAGAGAGATCTGATATGATGATACTTGGTGTCCACATGCTTTGTATTTGAATGAAAAATTGGGTTCTTGGCAAGTTTGATGGCTGACTGGCTGTCAATGAATAATGATGTAGCTTCTGCCTGAGAAATGCCCAAGTCCTGCAAAATTCGGCGCAACCAAACAATTTCACATGCTGCTTCCCATGCTGAAATGTACTCTGCTTCTGCTGAAGAAGTGGCCACTGTAGCTTGTTTCTTACAACTCCAAGATACTGCTGTTGACCCCATATTCATTAAATAACCTGATGTTGATGCTCGATCATCAATACTCCCAGCAAAGTCGGCATCGGAATATCCACCAAGTACAAAAATTTTAGTCTTTGTGTAAAGAAGACCAAAATCTTTTGTTCCTTGGATATATCTAAGAACTCTTTTGGCTGCATTCCAGTGGCTGTCTCGTGGTTCCTGCATAAAACGTGAAAGAATACTGACTACATAAGATAGATTAGGACGAGTATTTGTCAAATAAATCAAGCTGCCAATCAACTGTCTGTAAGTTGTGCTGTCCACTTTTTCCCCCCCTTCAAATTTTGAAAGTTTCAAGTTTTGCTATATGGGGGTAAGAACGGGCTTGCAATCTTGCATGCCAAAACGTTGAAGAACCTCTGCGGCATACTTACTCTGAGAAATGAAAATATGATGTGGACGTTGGAAGACTTCAACTCCAAGATAGTAGTGAAGTAATACCAAATCTGTCATCTTAAAACCTGCATGTAACTCCTTTTTTACCTGTGCAATATGATCATCATGATTGCCAGTGATGATCAAATCATCTACATACATAACAAGAATTACCAGATATTTGCCCTGTTGTCGCACATACAAAGTATCATCAGATTCACTTTGTTGAAAACCAACTTTCTTAAGGTATTCATCCATCTTTGCATACCAAGCTCGGGGAGCTTGTTTTAATCCATATAAAGCCTTGATCAATTTGCAGACTTTATGTTCTTGTCCTTCAACTTCAAAACCTAGTGGTTGGGTCATATACACTTCCTCCTGTAAATCCTCGTTGAGAAAAGCACTTTTCACATCCATTTGATGAACTTTCCATCCTTTTTGAGCTGCCAATGCAAGTGTTAATCGGATGGTGTTCCATTTAGCTATTGGAGCAAAAGTTTCTTCATAATCAATGCCTTCCTGCTGCACAAAACCCTTTGCAACAAGTCATGCTTTATACTTTTCAAGTTCACCCTTCTGATTATACTTAATTCTGTAAACCCATTTACATCCTATGGGTTTAACATTTGCTGGACAATCAACAAGTTTCCAAGTGTTGTTATCAATGGCTGCTTGATATTCTTCAACCATAGCCTATTGCCATTCTTTATGTTTTACTGCTTCTTTGTATGTGGAAGGTTCAATAAAATCATTTTCTATCAAGGCAAAATTGCCTTCACTTCTATGTGCCCTTCTGGTGCCAGTTTTATTCTGTTCGTCAGGCTTTACATCTTTCAAAAGTTGAACTGCCCATTTCGGAAGTTGGTGCTCACTTGTTTGTGCTTCTGTAAAGTCCCCATAATTGTAAAGAGGATTAATATAAACTGATGTTCGTTGTTCAGGTGAAGAATGTGGAGAATCACTGTCAGAAGAACTACTGCTGCTTGGAGATGCGGATGAACTGCTAGAAGACCCAGATGATGTTGTTGATGTAGATGGACTGGAGGACTCATCTCCAGAGGAAGGAAAATCAAGTTCATACCAATTTGGTGAAGTTGGTTGACTTTGCATTTTTCCATTTCTTTTACTTGCCTTAGTTTCTAACTTGTAAAGAAGATTTTCAATTTCTTCAGCACTCTTACTCTCTGTTTCATCAAAAATGACATCCCTGCTCACAATGAATTTTCCATTGGTCAAAAGACGATACCCTTTCTTCTCATCAGAATAGCCAATCATTATGAATTTTAAACTTCTTGAGTCAAGCTTAGTTCATTTTTCTTTTGGAACTAAGGCATAACACACTGAACCAAAAACTCTAAGATGTTTAACTCGAGGTTTGAAACCAAACCAAGCTTCATAAGGTGTGATTCCGTCTAAAGAAGCAGTTGGAGATCTGTTTCTTAAGTAGACAGCTGTATGTATTGCTTCCGCCCAATATGTTGGACTTAACCTCTTAAATGTTAACATGGATCTCGCCATTCCTAACAAAGTGCGATTCGTTCTTTCGACTACTCCATTTTGCTGTGGAGTGTAAACATTAGTGAGATGTCGTCTTATGCCATTTTCACTGCAATAAGTTTTGAATTCATTTGAAGTGAATTCTCCCCCATTATCCGTCCTGAGAGTACCTATCTTTTCTCTGACTTCATTTTCAACAAGTTGGCGAAAAATTTTAAACTTATCAAATGCTTCTGACTTGTTCTTCAAGAAGTAAACCCAAGTCATTCTGATGAAATCATCAATGAATAGTAGGAAATATTTGCAACCACCAAATGAAGTTTGTAGTGGACCACAAACATCACTGTGAACTAGTTGTAGCCGCCTGTTTGCACGCGATGAACTTGTTGGAAAACTTTCTCGATTTTGTTTGCCATAAATGCAAGCTTCACATTTAGCATTTTCCCTTTTGAATGTGGGAAGTCCTTTAACCCTTCCTTGTTTCTGCAATTGATAAATACTGTCAAAATTCAAATGTCCATATCTTACATGCCATAGTCTCATAGGTGAAATACCTGTAGTCACTGCCCCTGCAAAATCAGAATGCCTTGGAATAATTGTCCCTTTCATCCGTAACAGTTTTCCATCTTCATAACCTGTCATGACTGTTTTCAAGTTCTGTTTCACTGAATTAATCTTCACTAAACCATCTTCCATAATCACCTGATGTCCTGCTTGTCGAATCGTGACTAAAGAGAGCAAATTTTTCTTAAAACTGGGTACATACCATATATTGGAAATCATTTTTTCTCCAATACCAGGGAGAAAAACTTTTACTACTCCTTTTCCATAAGGAGTATGTTTTGTATCATCAGCAAGAAAAATGGAATTAAGTTGGCAATCTTGAAAATTCCAGAAAAAATCACGTCGACAAGTCATGTGCTGAGTTGCCCCGGAATCCAAGATCCAGGCATCTTCATAGTCACTTCTAAGATGGGATGAAATTTGTGATGCTGGTGAGGAAGTAAAAACATATTCTGAGTTATCTTCATCTTGATCATTTGCAAATTGTGCTGAATGCTGCTGAAACTTGGGAATTTTATTAAGTGAAGTTCGACAATCTTCAGCATAATGGCCAACTTTGTTACATCTTCGACACACAATTCGACTTAAGTCTCTTCCTCTTCCTGAAGATTGTCCTCTTCCTCTTCTTTGACCTCTATTTTGAGATTGTCCTCTACCTTGATTATTATATCCTTGTCCTTGAAAATTGCCTCTTCCTTGGTTGTTTCCTCTACCTTGAAAATTATTTCTTCCTTCTCTGTTAAAATTGTTGCCTCTGCTTTGGCTTCGACCTCGATTATGTGCTGTTTGATTCTGATTCCATCTATCTCTTCCTCGAGAACTATCTGCTGATGACTTACTAGTGCTGGCCTCTGTGAGAAAAACATCTTCACCAACTTTCTTCTTCTTCCCAAAAGTTTTACCATGTTGACTCAACATTTCACAAAGCTCATCAAACTTTAGTTTCTCTAATTTCCCAGTTACTTGTAGAGTCTCTAAAAAATGCGTATAGGAAGAAGGAAGCCCAGCAATTATAATTGTGACCATAAAGCTATCATCAATTGCGGGAAAACCAGCATTAATAATTTCTTGCCTGATATTCTTAAGTCTTGAGAGATATTCAAGAACATCACCGCCTTCAGTTAATTTTTGTTGCAACAATTTTAATTGTAGATCGACTTTCTTTGATTCAGGCTGAGTATCAAAGAGGTCTTTAAAAGTTTTCAAAGCAGTCCATGCATCTAAAGCATTTTCTATATGGACATACATTTCATCATTCACAGACGATTTTATAAGAGCTAAGGCTTTAGCATTCTTGATTTCCCATTTTGCTAGTGTAGCTGCATCTGTGGGTTTATTCGGCTTAACATCTCCATCACATATTCCCTGCCATAATTCATTGTAAATGAGTGTGCTTTCGATGAGACGATGCCATGTTTTATAAGATTTGGTGCCTTCAAGTTTGTCGGAATCAGAAAACAAATTAATCAACTTAGACATTTTAGCATTGAAGCGTCGCACCAAGATTCAAAACAGAAATGACAAGATAGTCAACACAACACACCACGCAAAAAACAACATGATCTATCGGGGCTTGGCCTTGACCCTCGAATAGTCGTCAAAATAGGAGAAAATTGACTGAGCTTTGCACTTGGCTCTAGTCAATATCTCAAATTTTTTACAAGGAAACTTTGAAAATTTGACTTTTACAATGGTGCTTTTGCACAATCTGGTAAAAAAAAAATAAAAAATTACCCCCCCTCAAAGTAAAATTACTTTGAGTTACACTTATCCCCTTCAAAAAATTACAATTAAAATCCCTTATTACTCCAAAAATTTACAAATCACCTTATTACTCCACAAATCATAAATTTCAAAATTAAAAAATCACCAGATTTCTCCCAAAAAAAAACAATATAATATTCCTTATCTCTCCACAAGAATTACAAACAATCGAAAAACCTTATCACTCCATTAACATTACAAAATTAAAAAATATTTGCTGGCATGCTAGCTTGTTGCTGGCAGGCTGGCTCACGCTGGCTTGTTGCTGGCACTCTTTTTCTCCAAATATTGTTGTCCAAAAAAAATGTTGTCTGTGCAAAAAATGCCACACATGATTTTGTCCAGGTCTAGTTGATATTGCTTTTTATTATCTGGTTGATTTGTGTTATTGTCCCCATACCTGTAATACCCGCATCCTGATGATCTCCATAGTTTAAAACATTTCCATCATTTTCGTGGCCATACACGCACCCGTATCCAACCATACCCATGCAATATAGGTTCAAACACAAATAATAGGAAGTAGACAAAATGGAGCCCATTGAAATAAACCTGTGGCAATAAATTGTATTTATACTCCAAAGATACACCCGTTAAATGGGTAGGCATAATCACGGAGGATCATGATGTTAAATGTATGCCAGAGACATTATTATTCAGCATGAAATTTCAGATTTCAGGTGCCAATAGACATTATTATTCAGCATGAAATTTCATATTTCAGGTGCCGAGAGACATTATTATTCAGCATGAAATTTCAGATTTCAGGTGCTAGAGACATTATTATGCCATCGACATTCTTATAACCAAAGGTTAATAATCTGCTGCTTCAGCAAAAGAGATGTGAAAAATGATGTTTCTGACCGCTGTTTTTGGCAATTGAGGATTTGGACTGGTTTCAAAGAGGGTGTTTGAATGATTTACAAGGGAAAATGCTGACGCTGAGTTGCCCTATGGCAGCACCATGCGACGATAGGATTTTTGCTATCAAGAGGACTTACAAGGTTGAGATTAAGCAAAATGAAAATGACATTATATACGAGAACTGATGTTACCGTTGTTCATTCTTTGACTGATTACGAAATTGATATGAATAAATTGCCTGGAAAGAGGAGGAGGGCCGCAGTGCTGTGTTTGCTGAAGCAAGGTAGTTGCCCTCATCAAATCCTTCAAAACGTGCAGGGAGGGGACCCAGTACAGTTTTTGGCAGTGGTAGATTATCTCAAGGCTCATGACCGGACAGAGGACACTTTGCAGGTTTTCCTAATGGTGTTCGAATTTCCTGCTCAATGCTATTCGAGCTCGTTTGAAAATTCGAGTGAGATTGGTGTCTTTTCAAAACTTACTAATGGATATTACCGAGCATTTGTTGATCAATTCAATGGAGTTTTCCAAGAACTTGTAGAGCTGGAATCTCCTCTTCACATCAGCTGCATTACTGGAGCTCTGATACCACAATAATGGCAGAAGTGTCCTCAGACACATAATTTTATTAATCAGAAAAAAACAATTACATAATTGATTTGCAAGAGTATACACCCGAACAACCAAACACTCTTGCAATGAGCTATTTATAAGCTCCATGTCCTAACTACCTCTAATTATGGATCACTTATTAAATAACAAGTGTCCATTTACATTAAATGCTATTCAAACCAACTAGCTAACTAATCTCCTAAAATAGAACCTAAGATATGACACATTTGGAGAGTCATATCTTGTTACAACAATATACTAATTTCTAATTGTCTCCATTAAATAATTAATCATTCTAGAATAATAATTATTAATTTAATATCTTAAATTAATAATTATTTTATTCTAATTTTATAACCTATGATAAAATTGTATTTTTGGATCATCTAACACTTTCACTCATATCGTCAAGCTTATTTCTTAGCTTTTCAGGAACATGTGAAAAAACTATTGATCCAAAAATTCTAAAGTGAGATACATTTACCTTTTTACCAACCCATGTTTCTTGAGGTACTATATCTTGGAGACTGGTTGTTGGAGATTTGCTGAGAACATACATTGTTGTCGAAACTGCTTCACACCAATAATTGTTTGACAACTTCTTCTCATGAAGCATACATCTGGCCATGTTCATGATTGTCTGATTTTTCCTTTTTGCTACTTCATTTTGTTGTGGAGTACATCTCGTTGTGTTCTTCATTATCATTCCTTCTTGTTGGCAAAAATATTTGAAGTGATTTCAGTTGTATTCTCCTCCTTTGTCAGATCAGAGTACTTTGAAAGGCTTTCCACTCTCCTTTTCTGCTTCTCCTTTGAATTTTTTGAACCTTGAAAATGTATATGATTTGTTTTTGAGAAAATACAGCCATGTCTTCTTGCTATAATCATCAATGAATGTCACAAAATAAAGACTATCACTAATAGACTATGTCTGCATTGAGCCACATATATCTGTATGGACAAGATTTAAAGGCTCTTTTACTCTAGAGGAAGATATGGGAAAGTTGTCTGTTTTATGGTTGGAGAGAACACAAATTTCACAATTATAGTCTTTCTCATTCATAGTAGGGAGACCAATGATGATTGATTGTTTCTGAAGTTGACTGAGACTCTTGAATGGTAAGTAGCCATATCTAGAATGCCGTAGCTAAGACTCATCTATTATTGAAACATTGTGTACAAAATATTGTAAGAGATCTCGACTTCTAAGAGTCAAAGGAAACATCCTATTCTTGGTTCTTTCAACCTTTGCTATCAGTATTCTATTGGTAGGTTTCTTATAGATATAACATGTGTTCCATTAATATATTACATCATAAACATGTTCCATCAGTTGTCCTACTCTAATGAGGTTATGCTTCAGATTTGGAACATAATAGACATCAGGAACGTATTTCTGTTGATTTTGTTTAGTAAGGATAGGACCAATAACATTTCCTTCAACTTTAATGCAAGAATGATCTGCAAGAGTAATTTATCATGTTATGGAAGCATCAAGATAAGAAAGCAGATTTTTGTTACCTGTCATATGATTTCTATAGCCACTGTCCAAAAAATAAAGATCCTTGTTGTGAATGTCTTGTGAAAGATTACATGAAAGAAACATTGTTTCACAACATTCTCCTTCTTTGATGGAGAGATGGACATTGCCTCTATGCTGATCTGACTGCTTATTTTTTCATTCATGTTTATAATGCCCAAATTTCTTGCAGTAATAACACTGGACATTAAATTTCGTCCATGGTCTTCTTCTTTGAGTTTGATTTTGTGGAGGTCTCCATTGCTTAGCTACATGATGATGTTCTAATCTTCCTCTGCTTCGGCATCTTCCTCACTTGTTTCCACCTCTATATCCTTTGTTTCTACCTCTGCCAAGAGAAAGTTGTGCTTTGAAAGCTTGGTCCATGGAATCTTCTATCAATTTGAGCCTTGGTTCATGTTCTAGAAGCAATCGAGTCAACTGTTCTACTGAGAAAGATGTAAAATCTTTGCATTCCAGAATGGCTTCTACAATCATGTCATATTTCTTAGGTAGACTTCGAAGGACTTTCTGAACAATTTTCTCATCTGAAATGGTTTCATTGATGAGCTTGATTTGATTATCTATTCCCATGACTCTAATCATGAACTGATCCACATTTTTGGTGTCTGTCATCTTTAGGATTTCAAACTATCATCTCAATGTCGGTAATTTCACTGTCTTCACTGTATCATTACCTTGATACGCAATTTTAAGATTTACCAAGCTTCATATGATGTGGATGAGCCAATTATCTTGTCGAAAATAGAGTCATCGACTCAATTTTGTATTCAACATTTGGCTTAGTGTTATTTGTTTCTGAGTTCAATCATTACATTCCTCTGATTATTAGTCATAGGAGACCATTATTCCCGAATAGGCTCTACATAGGGAGTTTGAAGTGTATCCCAACACTCTTGGGCTTGCAGGAATGTCTTTATTCTCATAAATCAAAACTCATATCTTTTGCCAAGCAGAGTCAGGGTCTATGGCAAAGCACTCGAGGAAGCCATTTCTTGGAATACAAATTTGCACACCCTTTTGCCTTTTAAAACTCCTTTTGAAACTTTAAAAAAAAATCCTTTTCCTTTCCAAGTTTTTATTTTAAAAAAAACTTAAAAAAAAAAAAACCTTTTCTTTTTCAAGTTTTTATTTATTTATTTTTTATTTTTTTAAAGTCCTTTCCCTTTCCAAGTTAAAAAAAAAAAAAAACTTTTAAAAAAATCTTTTCATTTCCAAGTTTTTATTTAAAAATAACTTAAAAAAAACAAATATAACAAATTCTCTTTCAATACTCCGTTTTAAAATATTATAAGGCAACCTCCTTTTCAAATAATACGGTTTGAAAAAAAAATTCATTAAACATATAAACGTATTTTGAAAGGAGTCTGAGTATCTTGCTTACAACTCGTGAAGATGGACTTTTGAATATGGTGCATTTGTTGTAAATTGATATAATACACTGTTAATTGCTACCATTGAGTGCTAAGCCGTAATTCATTCAAGGAAAGATGGATGACTAACGTGAGCTGTCGTCTAACTGCTCAGCGTTAGTAACGCTATCACTCTTCTCATGCTTTGGGTGGGCATTAATACACTCTGATTTGACTCCTATACAACGTTATAATCCAAAAAAAAGTGTAGCTCTTTGACTTATTCTTTGTCTTCAATGGCTTCACAACAACATTTCAACCACTTCGCAGCAAGCTTCATTTTTGTAGTAGGAGGCGTCTCACAGTTGCTTCACTTTGCTACAATCTCTCTAGGGAATATCTCCTCCTTCCTTGTGAACACACACATGAAATTTTTCTCTCAAGGAGTTTTATGCAACCTTACTCTATCTTTGTTTCTCTCTCAAAGAGTCTTACACAGTCTAAGATTTGTTACCCTGACAAAGAACGAAACCAAAAAGTGGAGCATATATTGATCTTCTCAATATTCTGAATGACTAAATAGATTACATTGTAAACACCCAAAATAAATGACTGAAGTAAAACCCCACACTATGTATTAGAACTCAAGTAAAACTCAACAGTTTATGACACCTAGCAGAAAATAGAATTTGTTGACACCTAATCATAGGGATTAGTTGAACAATTGTAAATAGTGTAAATAATAAATAATGGAAAAGGAAGAGTCATCGCGAGATGAAACTCAAGAGTCACTCCCTCATGTATATAAATATGAACAGTCCAAAACAATAAATCGATTCTCATTTAAGGAGTTACCTCATGGCTTGACATAGTATCAGAGCCATCCCTTTTTTTAGTTTCCTCCTGCTCTTGTAACTCCCTTCTGCCCTTTTTGTGGTCTATCATATTCTTTATCCTGCATTATTATTATTACACTCTGTTTTTCTTGAGATGGTATGTTGCAATTATTTTTGTTGACCGTATGCTGCCTTCTCAATGATTCTCCCCTACCTACCCTAGCCAACACCACCTTGCAGTTATAGCCACACCCTCCACGCACAATTCTCGGCCTTTTGGAGGACTGCAGTCAAAGGATTAGGGTATTGTGGACTCTGTAACATAGAGGACTGTCCGAGCGCTGCCACAGTGTGTAGGAGGAAGGAAGGGTAAGACTCAAGCGACCTAGAGTGGCGCAGTAGATAAAGCACTGGAATGGCATGGGAAAGGTGACGATATTGACAATGGTTTCTGTAGCTCAATACTCATATCACCAATGTTTATATTTATAATGCTACATCTGATTTTTTTACATTAGATGTTGTTTAGTGTTACATTAGACACTATTTGGTATTCCCAACTATGCACCGATCCACCATACTCCATGCTCGTAGCTCCAAACCTCCGCACTACATACTCAACCTCTGCACTGCATACTCAACTCCCTCTGACACAGTTGGCTCAGTCCCTTTAGCTCCCACTCAGAAGTATGGCCTAACATGCTATCTCCACCACTACATTAACTCCACTGCTGCGTTAACTCCACATCACTACCTAGGTAATAATAACACTGCTCGATTCATAATACACTTTGTTCATAATAACGTTGCTCGAATAAAACTATCACTTTGTCCATAATATACTTTATCCACCACACACTTTGTCCAACATATATTTAAATTGCCCCAACCAAATTCCAGCATATATTTAATTTTGTCCATACATTTAAACATTTTCTAGTCTTTGTATATGCACAATTTTGTTTCCCTTCTCCATGCGACATTACACAGTCGACCTCCAATATCACTAGTCCATAGTTGGCCCTCTTTCCATTGGACTATCCAATTAATACATTCCTCATATATATTCCTCATACATTCCTCATATATATTCCTCAAAATTTTTTTCCAAAGTTGAATAAATTTTGCTGCCAGAAGTGCAATTTGTTACAATACATAGATTTTAAAATGCATTCATTAATATCAATTGTTGGAGTGGCTCTCAATGGGAAGGAGAAATATTCTGAGAGGTCTTGGAAAATTAGAAAATCTCTCATTTTTAATGAGCTGTTGAAAGGAGTGTGTTGGAGACGGAGACAAAGAACCAGAACAACCTACCTCAGACAAGGAATTTGCCATTTGGGAAAATAAGAATAGCAAGGATTATGCCTTGATTGCAACATCAATAAATGAAAAGGTGAGTCATGATATTTCGCCATTTTCAAATTCTTTTGAAGCCTTACACAAACTGAAGGAAATATATGACTCGCACTCTACACTTGAAGTTGTTCAACTCATGATTAAATTGTTCAACCTTGAATTACAAAATGATGATCCTCTTTCTCTTGTATCAAAAGTAAAATCTATTATGCAGGATATCAAAGTCACTAACGCTAAACTGGACATTCCTCTAATAGATTTTATCAAGGCACTTTATCCCACTTACTCAAATTATCTTGAATCATTAGAAGGAAATGGAAACTTCAAATAAATTACCTTTGGTTCCCTTGTGAATAAATTTTCTGAGAGAGAGAAAGATTTTGGGAAGAAGACAACTCCTCAGTCTTCTGAAGGGGTTATGCGTCTTACACATAGAGAGAAATATATTACTCATGATTCTTCCAGAGGAAGAGGTGGTTGAAGAAGAAGAGGAACAATAAATTTCAAAGCTAGGGGGGCCAGACAATCTCAAGGAGAAACGTCAAATTTTCATTGCATACGTTGCAATCGAGATGGATCACATGATGCATTGACGAGAAAGTTTCCTTGAGATAGAATTGAGTAGGAAAGAAATCAACCAAAAGGCGAAATTAATGACAAAGAGAAAGGTAAAACACTTGAATCTGCTCACTATGTTGTGGCACATTTTAATATTGGAGTAAATGAAGACTTCTTTAATGCGTCAATTGCTTCTTGGAAAAATTATTGGTTGCTTGACTCAGGAGTCACATGACTTTTAGAAGAGATATTTTTGAAGAATTTACTGACAGTGTTGATGGATCATTTTTCTTTGCTAACAAATCAAAGATCAAGCCATCAGGGCTTGGCACAATTAGGCTCAAATTGTCTTGTCTTCCATACTTTCTTTTGCATGATGTTTTATATCTCCCACAACTTAGGAGAAACTTGATGTCCTTGGTCCACATCTGCTAGCAAGGTCACTCCATTCATATGTTTTATGGCAAGGTTGAGGTGAGAAAAGCATCAGATCACTCACTTGTCATGATGGGGATAGAAGAAGAGAGGCTTATCAAGCTACAAGGTACCTCGACTCATGCACAAAATTTCTCATACAATTCTCATTATGATGAAGGTACATTTCCATCATGTTTATTATAGCATGCTAGATTTGGACACTTGAACTATGAAAACCTTTGGTTGTTGAAGAAAACTGGTGTTACTGATTTGCCTACAATTCCTAGGAAACTTAAGCAATGTGATGCTTGCATTCTAGGAAAGCATAACAAACAGTCCTTTCATGATTCACATTCGAGAGAACATGGAAAACTTGAACTCATTCCTTCATATTTATGTGGTCCAATGTATGTTCCTTCTGCAAATGGAAATACATATATGATGGCATTTATTGATGACTACACCAGAATGTGTTGGGTTTATTTATTGAAGAACAAATATGATGCTTTTCAAACATTCAATAACTTTCATACATGGATTGAAAATGATGCACAGTACCATATTGTCTCTAGTCCAACTAATAATGGAAAAGAATACACTACAAATGAGTTTGAAAAATATCTTCGCCAACATGGGATAAAACATCAAACAACTGTGCCTTATAATCCCCAACAGAATGGAGTAGCTGAAACAATGAATCTTAAATATGGTGCGCTCCATGATGTTTTTCAAGAATGTAAAATTGATGTTTTGGGTTGATGTAGTTCTATGTGTTGTATATGTACAGAATAGATGTTCATATAACGCTATTAGAAATAAGACTGCTTATGAAATGTGGTATGGGCACATTCCTTCAGTAAAGCATCTCAGGGTCTTTGATTCCACCTATTATGCCTTGATACCAAAGGTACATAGAAACAAACATGGTGCAAGGAGTCATAAGTGTATCCTCTTGCAGTATTCAAACATCTCCAAAGCATACCGTCTCTATCATGAAGTTAATAAAAAGTTTGTTGTATTTGTAGATGTAATCTTTCTTGAATTTTCCAAACATGACAATGTTAGATATCATTTTTGGGATTCATTTTTGGGATGTAATCTTTTTTGAATTTTCCAAACATGACAATGTTGTTGAGCGGCAACTTGATTCACAAATACAAAATCATTTCAAGAATTTGATAATCAGATTCCACATCTTGAAGGAGGGATTCCGATACTTGATCAATTTGTGGAATCTTCTTTTGAAGCACTCTCTCCCCCACATGAAAATCCAACCACTGATGATACTTTGAGTGATGTGATTGATAGAATTGGGTGACTCAATCTTGATTCAGTCTCAACTCAATCAACTGAGCAGGCTGGACCATCTCAGAAAGGTCCCCCAAAGTGGCTGACAAAGACACTTGAAAGTGTTCATCCTGATGAGGTTGGAAAGGCAGGAACAAGAAATTCAACACAGAAAAATGGAGGTGATATAGATGACTCTAATTCACTTGTTCATATGGATATTTCTTATGATTGTGAACTGAATTTGTCTATAGATTTTTAGCCAAATTCCTTAAAAGAAGTCGCTTCTCATGATGAATGGAAAGAAGCGATGCAAAAGGGGTATTATGCCTTGATAAAGCATGTCACTTGGAAGTTGGTTGATCCTCCATTGCAAACCAAACCAATTGGCTGCAAGTGGGTCTAGAAGAACAAGTATAAAGTTGATCGCTCACTTGACAAGCACAAAGCCAGGCTTGTGGCAAAAGGTTTTGCATAAAAGGAAGGCATTGATTATGATGAGACTTTTTACCCCACAACAAAATGGGCTACCATCAGGACATTCTTTGCCCTAGCAGCTCAGAACGGTTGGAAATTCCATCAAATGGATGTAAAAACTGCTTTCTTGAATGGAGATCTAAAAGAGAATGTTTTTATGTCCCAACCTAAAGGATTTTCTATGAAAGGACATGAACCTCAAGAATGCAAACTTGTGAAATTCTTGTATGGCATAAATCAAGCACTAGAAGCCTGGTATGAAAAATTAACTGATCATCTTCTGAAAGTCAATTTCAAACATTATGATCTCTATGATCCAACTTTGTTTGTCAAGAAAGTTGGCAAAACAGTTGTATATATTGTGGCATATGTAGATGATCTTTTGATGACAGTGAAAAATGAGAGCTACATTGCATCCATAAAGAAGGAATTGAGGAAAGGTTTTGAAATGACTGATTTGGGCTATGTTCATTACTATGTTGGTATTGAAGTAACTCAACGTCTGAAGTCTATATTCCTTTCTCAAAAGAAGTACATTGGAGATTTGTTGAAAAAGTTTGGCATGGCTAAATGCAATCCTCTAACTACTCCAACGAAACAAAACTTAAAGCTCACATCCATTGAAGGAAAAGAATTTGAGGATGCAACAAAGTATAGACAGCTTGTAGGGAGTCTCACCTACCTGACTACTACCAGACTAGACATTTCCTTTGTTGTTGGAATCCTCCCTAGGTTTATGCAAAAGCCTTGTGAGGGACATTGGTCTACTGCAAAAAGAGTTTTAAATTAATTGAAGGGAACTCAAGACTTTGGACTCAAGTATACAAGGTGGGAAAATTTAGCTTGATTTGATACTCTGATTTAGACTTCAATGGAGACAAACAAACTGGGGTATCTACTTCTTGTTATGCTATAAGTCTTGGATTAGGAGCTATACAAATTGGGGTATATACCTCTAGTTATCCTATGAGTCTTGGATCAGGCGCTGTCTCTTGGAGATCATGCAAATAATCAGTTACAACAGATTCCACAACAGAGGCAGAATATGTGGTAGCAACTGAGGCAACAAAAGAAATTGTGTGCCTTAGGAAAATTCTAGAAGATTCGCAGGTAAAACAAGTACATTCGACTTCACTCATGATTGCGAACACCTTTGCAATAAAGTTGGCAAAGAACCCAAAGTTCCATGATTGAATGAAGTACATCAATACAAAATATCATCTGATTCGACATCATGTTGAGGCCAAAACAATACATCTTCATCATTGTTCCACTAGTGAGCAGATTGCAAACATCTTCACCAAAGCGCTTAGAAGAGAAAAACTTGAAAGATTCAGAACAATGCTTGGACTCAAAAACATCCGTTCAGATTGACGGGGGGGGAAATGTTGACACCTACTCATAGGAATTGGGTGAACAATTGTAAATAGTGTAAATAATAAATAAGGGAAAAGGAAGAGTCATCAGGAGATGAAACTCAAGAGTCACTCCTTAACGTATATAACTATGAACAACCCGAATGAATAAATATATTCTCATTTGAGGAGTTACCTCCTAGTGTGACAAAATCAAATAAGATGACACTTAACAAACAACTAAGTCACAGTGAGATTAATATCTCAACGCTTTGTGACCCATAATTGTTGTTTTTCCTCTGTCTTATAGCTTCTTTCTTGATTGCATGAGGCTATCTTCCATATCGCTCTCGAAAAAAATACGATTTTTAATATACACCCCATAAAACACAATCTTCACCCAAAAACCTATAATCCTTGACAAAACACCATATTATTTTTGTAAACCAACGAAATTTGTAAAACCCTCGCCTCTTAATAAAAACTCATTTCTTTTAATTATCTTCCGCTCACGAAAATATCCTCTCTAAAATCTTCCTTATAACAAATTTTTTTGTTCACACAATATAAAAACCCGCCTCATGCAAATATATATTTGAGAGGACTTTCCAATCAAAAAGACTATTAAACCATTCAATACTTTCGACATTAAAAAAAAACCAATATAGTAATATCTCTCAATCAATTCGAATCTTTAAATCCCTGTTTAATACTGTGTGTGTACGTTCCAACCAACGAACTTTTACAATCTTACCCTTTTTAATAAACCTTTTTAACTTGCTCTCATATGATCTTCGGCCATTTAATTTTGCCCGCCTGCTTCTGTCGTTGACTTCTTATCCTCTTTAAATTTTTAAATGGACCAACTTTCAAACCTTCCACTGCGGATTCTAAGAAAACGAACTATAGTTGGGATCCTAAGAAAAAAAAGTGTGATTATTAATATAAGGGATCAAAAGGACCTTAGATGACTACGAATCATAAAAAGGATACCAGTCAGAAACATAAGACACCTATAGCTGAATAATCTCCTTCAAACTTAACTCGGTCTCATGTAAAACAATCACATCGCTCTACAGAGGAAGTTCACACCTAGACCGAACCCAAAAAAAGTTCTCCCACAATTTTGGCTTCAAATGAGCACAAACTTACCCATGAAAAGGACCACTGAAATAGTGACAAGGAAATTGCAAATGTGCCAAAATATTTGACAATAGAAATGTCTCGAGGAAATGATATCGTTGTCTCATCTTCTCCTGTATTAGATAGATATAATAAGGATAAACCCTTACTCGTTCCCGGAATCTAAGCGTACTAAGGTTGTAAATTGTGTATTATGTGTAAGGAAGGAAGAACGTAATATGGTTATTTTTTTTTAAATACATATAAATTGATTAAAAAAAAAAAATTGATAATATTGTTAAATTCGAGTTTCATTATACAAAGTTTTAAGAATAATAAAAATAGCAACTACAGTTAACAGAAAAATGTTAAACTCACAATCATTTTTGGCTAATAGATGAGACATCCACCTTTGTCGAAATTAAATTTTCTACTTTGATTTATAGTGTATTTTATTTATAAATCATGAGGTTTTACTATAAATATAACAACATGGAATAAAATTAAACGAGGAAAATGCTTAAAGTAAATTTTAATTACTCGATGTTAAATATGCTACCTTTTTCAGAAGTTAGATGCATACAAGTTGTAATTCTTAGGAAAGAATATCACTTTCAAAGAGGTATTAATTCAATCATCTCAATTGCCGACATATCGCTTTGATTATTAGTGACATTAGTAATTTATTTTGAATATTTTAAGTATATGTACTCCATTGGTTGAGTTGTAGATTAATCTCCGTTAATTATTAAAGGAGATTATTATGTTCGTTATTTAAAGAGTTAGTTTTACGTTCAAGGTTCTTATTAGTCCCTGCCCCTCCAGGGCAGTGGACTATTGTAATCGATTTTGTTAGTCGTCATTAGTTCTGCACAGAACCCAAGATAGAAAGGGAGTACATAGTCTAAACTTTTGATTTTATATTCAATAAACAATTTTTTTTCAACCACTAAAAAATTTCTAGCCATTATTTCAACCACTAAAAAATTTAGAGATCTTATTTGACCTCATATCGAGGCAAGATCTCGGAAAACTTAGGATAAAATCTGTTGATTCAATGCATTTACTTCATTCATATCACCTAAATGGAAAATGGAAACTAATACCAGCATTAGTTAATAAACATTAAATGTTTGGTGCGTAAGTAATTGATAATGTATACTTTATTAATATATCACACTACACTCAAACACATGGTAATATATCACACGACATGCAAGAAAATATATCACACGACACGTAAAAATATATCACATGACACACAAAAAGATGGCTACAGATGGCTTTGTGCATGTCCGCGTTGGCTACAGATGGTTTTGTGCATGTCTTCTTGTGTTGTCTACCGAACGGGACACCAACATAATCTTAACCTTGTTAAAGAGCTTAAATTCCAGTGGGCGCCAATCAACTTCTTGTCCAACTGTTAATGGAAACTACTCTTCATCTTCTTCATCTCATCCAGACCCTTGCCCTCTTAGCTTACAGTCCCGCCTCCGAAACAATGGGAGAACTGGTCCATATCCAAGCAGAAGCAATAGGAAGCCTCTGTGTTAAAGTGGAAGCATAGACCTCGGAGGTAGCATAAACATGGGAGGTACCCACACGTATTCTGGTGTCAAGGTTGACGAAGGCGCACGAGATGAACTCTGGTGTAAAGCTTGATGAAGGCGCACGAGATGAACTGAGTGGTAGATGTAAACGCTGATCGGTCCGTCGTATCGAAGTGCAACTTAAAGTTGTAGTGTTTCCATATTACCGTATCTTCAGACTTGGGTCAAAGACAAAGGGGAAGGGGATTGTCGATGCCAACTGCGGATGGGCTGCCCCTGGTTCATTGCATTGAAGGGGCTTGCTTGAGAATACGAAGCAAGGGAAGGGGCAGACCTGAACTAGATAGAGAAGGCTTACCTAGTGGGGTTACCACCGACCTAACTAAGGCTTGGCAGACAAGATTCAAGCACTCTAGAGGACTACCTTCAAGATGATGTTATCGATCAAAACCCTTGAATTAAATCAAAACAGAAAGGCCTTCTCAAACACGACACCAGAGGCCAACTTTCTTAACTGGTTTAAAATCTATCTGTGAGTCTAATGCCTGAATACGTGGTTTCATAACAAAGATGGCCCACGAGCCTCTTCTCATTCAGGGTTTGTATCATTGATGCCAGTATTCCTTTCAGGGAAACTACCGTATGCAAGTTTCCAGTTTTGTTTGGCAGCAGTTGTAGTTATCAATTGTTTGAGACAATTTTCTATATATATGAAAACATTCTGAAAAGAGTACCAGTCTGCTTGATAGGTCTAATGCCTTAATTGTTAGCATTCTTGCTTGTCTTGTATGTGATTCTTCACATGTTACAGTCTGTCATAAGAAATGCTTATTTTCAAGGTCAAATGTAAGCTTCAAGGCAGTTTTCATGTTATTGGTGTCTTGAATTGATGATATGCTAGCATTAAGCATCGATTATGCTTTATGTAAACACAAATTCTTTGCCCCAATATAGTCATCAGTTGTGTGGTGTACAATTTATGCCTACCTACCTGAAGCATGGACTACAGGGGTACTGTTTAAATTTTCCATGGTCTCGTGCATTCCTTTCATTAGTTTGATTATGCAATAACAGGCATTTGGATTGCAGAAGCTTTCTTGGCTATGCTAGGGAATACAACAAATTTGATAGCAACATTGGAGGAGAAGGATCTTCTTTTTTTCTTACAGGTACTCAGCTGGAATTGATATTGAATCACCAGCCATAGAATCAAACCCAGACCACTGAGACCATAGAAGCTAGGGGAGTGTGAAGCTTTGGAAAGCCTAAACAACTCAGAATCTCCAAGCTCATAAAATCTTGCCAGAGAGTTTCAATCATATATACCCTCCCAAACAAAATCAGGGGTTTGTGTGTAAGTTAATCCTACTTTCAAATTCCTTCCTCATCATTCCCATTTCACACAGTACCTGTACTTAGCCTTAGCGATTGCTTTAGTTACATCTCTTCAGTTTTTTCAGAGAAATTACTGAAATCTTTTGTTAACTGTATTCTCTATTCTTGTTTACAACGTTACCGCTTGGAGAAGTTAACGTTATCCATACCATAATCAAGCTTTGCAAACTTTTCTTGACCTTTTCAAATGGTGTTCTCGTCATTTCAAATTATGCAAGTAATTTAATGTGCCGAAACAACGTACGCAATAAATCTTGGTTAAACCAGTCATTTGGCAGGATAAAATGCCGGACTGACAGAGAATTATATAGATAATTTAGTTTAATGTTGAATACTCAATGAATGATATGTAGATATGCATGGAAATAGATACAACTTGCTGCTGCTGACAATGAAATCCCTAATCTGAATTAAAAGTGATTGATCGTTATCCCTTTGATTTATTTACGAGTGCCCACTATTATTAAGCGCTTTCTGCGCTGAAATTTATACAAATGTTCACATCAGATGGTCGATTATATTGCTCATAGAATCCTAATTCAATTATGTGAAGTATAGTTTTTGCTCTGCTACATTGTGTTTGTATTCAAATTACCTACTGTAGATCGTTTGGGTTAATGCAATACTTGGCTAAAAAGGGGCTTCTGCATATGTAAGTTTTCTTGGACTTTCAAGAAAATATTGGGTCATTCAGAGGAATGACTATTCTTCCTGCCAGTTCTCTGCTTGATCAGCTTTTTTGACAAAGACCTGGCCCATCTGGTTTGTGCTTTTCTTTGCTCCCTTGGAAATTTCTTCTGGTTTAGAAAAAGAAGTAGTTATGGATTATCATGGCGGTTTTTGTCTTTTCTTTAAATTATGCTTCAGCATTGTTCTTTTGTGGGTTTGATGATGTCTGCATTTGTCCTTCATGTTACAGAAATGCATTGGAGGAGAATGATCTTCTTTTTGTCTTACAAGTACTCAGCTGGAATTGATATTGAATCACCAGCCATAGAATCAAACACAGACCACCTGTATTACATTTTCAAGCTTGAAACTTGCATCCTATGACTGTATTAAAGCTTAGATTCTTTCGCTTCAGCACAAGTAACTAGTTTTAACTTGATGCAAGGACTTGCTACCTCGCAACTTCCCTTGTTTATTCTTATTATTAAAGGTGTTGAAGTCCCATCTCTATTCATATTGTTTCCCTATATTGTATTAAATGGTTTGATTCACATTGGTTAGGTTAGGATAAAGTTTTAAAAATAATAATTAGTTTTTTATATCTTATAAATGATTCAAATTATAAAAGCGATGAATATTATTTTATTTTTTTACAAATTTAATATATATTATATACCTGAATATAATTCACAATTTGCTACATTGAGATCTCTCTGAAGCAAACGGCGGATCTAGGGTTTCGAATGGACGCCTTCGGCTTTCGCTTCCTGGGCAAGAATGGCCTGCTCCGAGCGGCCACAGAATTGGATGGAAGTCTGATGCCCGTGTTCACATGGTCGACCGAAGACTACAGGCAGCAAACGATAGATCTGAAGGGGCGGCTGCAGATCGATGGGAGAGATAAAACGCCGCGGCACAGTCTTAATCTCAGCATGCTGAGCGGTGGTGAGGCCTGCGTGTGGGCCAGCGATGCTGAGAACTGGGTATACGCCTCCACTCACCCCGATTTCAATGACCTTATCAAGTGCATCACGATCTGCAAGGTGAGCATCATGAAGAAGGCTTTCCTAGACAGGTATCAGGGTTTCCATGGTCACAAATCTTTGATGGATGGTGACGGAGGAAGTGGACACGCGGAGGCAGAGATAGCTAGATCTTTGCAGACAGGAGGTATCAAGCCCTCTAACTCTAGAATCACCACAGATCTGCCAGATCTGAAGAGCAAACATATAGATCGGGGTTTAACCGACTATGTCAGTTGCATGAACTGGACGGCAGCGGTTTTTGGATCTGCAGGCATACCCATCGAATCTGTTGTCGGAGGAAAGAAAGGGGGGCTGCATGGTTCAGATCCGCTCTCCCCTGCCCACAAAGACAGCAGATCTGGCCCGGATCTAAACGATCTGGCCAAAAAACAAAAGAAGAGCCTACGTATGGGTACAGATCCTCTGCCTCCCACCGATCCAACGAGGGGCAGCATCAAACGATTGAAAGGGCAAACAGCGCTTGGAGGGACAGAGCCAGACGGTCCAGAAGCGATTCAAATTTTCATAAGAACCTTGTCAGGGAATACAATCTGCATGCAAATAAGAACAGGGATGCTGATAAAAAATATAAAGGAAGATATTCAAGAATTATCAGGCATATCAGCAAGTCAGCTGAGCTTGATCTATGCAGGACACACTCTACAGGAAGAATTTACAGTGCAGCATTATGGAATAGTGAGAGATTCAACAATTTTTCTAAGTACGAGGCTGAGAGGAGGAAGCTTCGGATCTAGCTCAAAGGGCACAGGTTCGTTCAAGGACGCTGTCAAAGGAAAAGGGGAAGCCACAAACAAGCCAGTGCCACCACAAGATCTGCCTGGTCCTTATATAGTGGAGCAAAGTAAGCAGAACCCAGTTCTGACAATCGATCTGCCGGAGGTAAACAACCTTCATGATGATCTCTCTTCTTTGGCATTCATTTGTAGATTCAATGGCTTTCGGCCAAAAACAGATGCTTTACGGCATTGGATCCATTCCACATGGACACCAAATTGTGACATCCTTTTATGCACAAAGGGTTTTTTTATTGTAAAATTCGACACAGTGGAGGAAAAAGACCATGCCCTCCATGAGGGGCCATGGTTCTGGGGCAACACAGGGCTCTTTACGACCCCTTGGTTTCCAAGATTTGACCCCTCCTCTATGGTGGTCTCCAAAATGCCGGTCTGGGTAAGGTTGCATAATCTCCCGCTTCACTTTTGGCTTCCCAAAGTATTTGAAGCAATGGGGAATGCAATAGGCAAAAACATCAAGCAAGATGTCGAAAGAATTGCTAGATGCATTCACACTTTTGCCAGAATTTGTGTCGAAGTTGACCTCAGTCAAGGGCTTCCTGACAGCATCATCTTGATCCATAACAACTCCCAGTGGAAACAACCACTAGATTACGAAAACACGGCCTTCAGATGCCGAGGATGTCAACAGATAGGTCATCTCCGTAACAACTGTCCTCAAGCCAAAAAGGAAAACAGAAGGAACAAGAAACAAGCAAAAAAACCAAGAGGCTGGCAGAATACAGTGAATCCAGAAGAAGAAACAGAAGACGAGGAGGAAGACAATCCTCCACCTGCAAATGACGATGACCCAATTGGAGGCGAAGCCGCGGCATCCTCTCCCATAGCACCGTCAAAGGCTCCACAGCTCCACCCAAATCAGACAGACAAGATAAACGATGACCAGAACATGGGAGGGATAAAGCGGCACCACCAATCAGACACATCAGATTCAGACAAGGAATCAGGCTCGCAGAAAGTTGAAACACAGTTAATCATAGCCTCGATCGAGCCCACCCAAGGCAAGTGGCGCAAGGTCGAAAAGAAAAAAGGAAGGAAAACCTGAAGAGTGAGTCTTACTCTCATATGAAATTCAGTTTTTTTCCTGCTTCCACTTCTCTCCCTCTCTGTCTCTCTACTCTCTTCTCATCATTCTTTGCACGTTAGTCATGTAACGTTGCGTTTGGTGCCATGGCACTGGAGCCCATTGGGCAGCTTATGGAATGCATCATGCATCTGCAATTGTAACTTTCCATTTTTTAAATAAAAGGTTACAGATTTTTTCCACTGGAAAAAAAAAAAAAAAAACTCACAATTAGCATCACCAAATGAAAAAAAGACTTAACCCTCAACCCCGATCATTAGATAAAATATTGAAATCAATGATGATCGTGATTCAAAACAAACCTAATACGAAATTTTAGAAACACTAAATTGCCTTATACATTTCACTAGAGACTATTCCATCTTCCGTGTCAGATGTCCAAGGCCAATTATATGATATTTTGAAATATAAGGCTAGAAGTTTTGAATATTATAACATAAGGTGAGATAGAATATACGTAAAACATTTACAAATTCAAACAAAGATCTCGGGACATAATTTATTGACTCCATAATTGGTTTAAATTCACAGAAACATATTTACATGGATTGATGTGGAAACCAATAACTTATCAACCATTAGATGCAAAGGCGGTTTATGGTTTTTAAAAATCCTTCCTGCAATAATAAGGAGGTGCCACTATATTTTATTAAAACAGATTGATTTCAATTGTTTTACATAATCATATAATGTTTTTGCTTTTTCTAAATACTTTTAAAATCCTAACATACGATTGCCCATAAGGGAAAGGAGGATGGTTCTCTTAAAGCTAATCATCAATCCAGCAGCCTAAGAGGAGGAAAGGACACAACACAGCCATTAAGGAGAGAATGAAAGCTCATTATAAACTAACCCATCCACGTTATATACTTTTAAAATCATAGCATAATGTATTTGGATTTATTTTTTTTTAATAATTTCTTTTCAACTAAATAATTCAAACTATTATGATCTATTTTTACTTTTAAGTGTTTTCATATTAGGTAAATGGATTATTTTTATTGCATGTAGTATTACCAACATTTTTCTTTGCATAAATGGATTTGAAATGATTTCTTTAAACGATTTTTAGCAATCCAATTGTATTTTTTTCGTGAAATTAGATGTGGTTAAATAAGAGCTATATGCATGGCGTCCTTTCATTTGGTTTTTTGTCAACCCAATCAAATACTTTTCTGTTTAATAATAATGTTAGAGGTGCTTCTTCCTTCATAAAAACCAAACATAACGTAATTTCGAAAAGAATGTATATAAGAAAGTTGCTGCCCTATTACAAATAAAGGAAGCATAAGTCAGTCTAACTTAAAGAAAATTGTTCTTTGCAGAATTATTTTTAAGATTAATGTTGTAAATCAAAATATTTTTTATTAAATTAAATATATTTAAAATTTATATATAGTTTAACAAAATTTAATTTTAAAATAAATATTTTTGTTTATTTGTTTAGTGGTTTAAGTTGATGAGATTATATCAGGTTTGACTAGTGGCTTGAATTATGATGAAGAGGTATTGGGTTGTCAAAATTACATCTTAACTATTGGTTTAAGAAACTAAGATGTAGGAGCATCTGAGTTGTCAAAATCACTCGGAAATCCAACCAAACTTTCGAATCAGTAACCTTCATATAGGAGTGACTTAAGAGTACACCCCATCATCCTCTATTCCTTTTCTAACCCCATCACCATTTACCCATCACTCTCCATTCCTTTAGTGGCCCATCACCCTATATTCCTTTCCGAATGACAATTTTAAAATAAATGTTATAAATAGAATCATGATTAAAAAATTGGTTAATATTTTTTTATAAATACATTCTACTAAATTAAGTATTTAAAATTATTTTTAATAGAAATATTTTTCTACATAAAAAATTATCCTTTATATTATATAAAAAAATTAGTAAATTTTAATTATTTGATTTTTTTTTTTTTTTTTGGGTCAGAATTTGATATACAATTTTTGTTGATATTATGATTTTTTAGTTATTTAATATTTTTTTAATGAAAAATAGATTCAAAACTTTAAAAAAACATAGAAAACTCCTAACATATATATTTCACAACTCAGATTTATAATTTCAAGAATTTTATATTAAAATTAAAACAAAAATAACAATAAAAAAATGATAAAACCAAAACATATTAAAACTATATTATAATAATATTTACAGCTCATTAATCTAAATGAGAATGTCGGAAACTTAACCTGAAAATCCCAGAATTCATAAAACTCTAATTTATAAATTAGATTTTCATTTTTCATCATGCACATATATCCATAAATAAGATGTTTTAATTCATAGTTAGGACTTCACATTAACCTATAATTTGGCTGAATTATTTGAATTCATAGTTAGGACTTCACATTATCCTATAATTTGGCTGAATTATTTGATCGTGTAATAATACATCACTAACTATTACTAATAGTACCATAAAAATCCTCAACCATAAAGATTTTATTCTTCAATTTTTTAATCTTTTTGATAAAATCGTCACATAAGAGTTATGAGAGAAAGTAATAAAAATGCTACGTGAAATGCATTGGTGTAAGGCAATGATCTAAATTCAAACTAAGCAAAAACTATTAAATTTTAAGTTGTGCAAACTATTGACGAGTGCATTATAGTTGTTGCTTAATTTCTTGTAAACACAAGATGCAACAAGGAAATAGAGAATGCTTACTTTGTATTTAAAAAATAAAAAGATTACCACTTGATTGGGTGCGAGCTAGCTAAAGATGTATATGGGATCATCATCATGATTGATTGTTTTAACGTAAGGCATGGTGGGCGGTCTTTCACACGCACTCACACGTTCCACTTCTTTAATAAAATGAATGGTTGTAGATTTCAGTCGATCCACGACGTGTAGTTTGGCAGGCTCTTAAAATTTCAGGTGATGAGAGACGAGGATCATATGCGACTATCGCTCCGGCAATCAAACTGGTGTTACCGGTTTCTTAGGAGGCCCGAGAAAATTCTTTTTTGGTTCGTGGCACTGGGAACACGGGTACGAAACTCTGTTGCCATTTTTATTTTCTCGCAGATGGCGGAAATGGTCAAGTGTGATCTTATGCTTATCCTATTCCCTCGGTTGGGGGTTGTAATTAGTGACTTGCCTTATGTTTGGAGGGGAAAAGGTACAACGGTGAATTGCAAAGTTTCTGGGATAACAAGTTTTTCCTTTCTCGATTATGTTATGTTGATCTCTAATTATTTTTTTCGCAATTTGACATTTTGTATGGGCATGATTCATGGATTGCAGGTCTTATTTATTATGTTTACTCTGTATGATGAATGTGAGCTTTGCCATTCCAAGTTTAAGCTTCATTTGAAAACCCCGAGGAGAGGATGGGTTTAGGCATTTAGACTTGGCCAAGTCTATGAACCCTTGTCTAATGAGTGCAAGGGGGGTCATTGTTTTCATTCAAAAGGTGCCTCACATTAGAAGAGGGTCCTTGATTTTCTCTGAGTATTGGCTCAGGCTAAGGATTCATGGTGTGGTGGAGTGACGTCCAACGCTAACTCTATGGATTCATGGTGTGGTGCAGTTTCGTCGAGCCTTATCTCTGTCTTTTTGTCCTCTTATTAAGTTTAAGTTTGATTGTTTGTTGGTTTTCTATATTGTTGTTACTCTAGGTCTGCCTAAGTAACTCCTCCCTCCGCCCTCTGCACAGTGGGCTGGGTCTCGAGTACGGATAGGTGTGAACAAGTCGACAAAGGGTGGTCCCAATTTTTCATCACGGTGAAGACTCCTCCTGCTGCTAGTGCCTTTCGGCACGGAGGTTGTGGTCGCAAGAACCAGGGTGGTAAGGGAAAGGAAAAAGGTTCGACGTCTCCCAGTCCTCCACGCGGAGGTTGAAGGAAAACTGATGCTAAGATTCTGTAAAACATCGTTCAGGCCTCTTGCATGGGGACCTCGCTCAAGGTGAAGAATCTGATTTCGATCTCAGAGGCTGAATTAAATTTGAAAGTCGAGATTGAGTCGGCAGTAGAGGATTGGGGTGACTTGATACCCTAATGCAGTTACACCTGCGGTTGCCTCACTTTATATAAACAATTTGTTCATCTTTTTTGGCTTATGAAATGCATTTTTGCTAAAACAATGCCTTCCTATCTCAATATAGTTGCGAATGCAGATCCTAATGCTGGTCTCAGAGACATTCATAAGGAAATCCAGTTAATTCAGCCCCAGTTGCAACACTAGAATGCTTGCTTTATAGTTGTGAATGTAGATCCTAATGCTGGTCTCAGAGACATTCATAAGGAAATCCAGTTAATTTAGCCCCAGTTGCAACACTAAAATGCTCGCCTTAGCTACATTGAGTGCCACATTCCTTGTTTGCCTCTATCCGAACTGCCACGCTCAAGTGCAAAAGATCCCACTTTGGTGGAATTGTCAGATGACTAGCTGATGGAAAGTCTTGTGTCATAATTTTTGGCTTATATTTTGATGAACATGTCGGGTAACATTTATGTTTATAGTCTTATGTCTAGTAGATGGTTTCCAGACTATATGTCCTATAAGACTTTAATAGAAAATTTTAGACAATTTATGTCTTCGATGGCTTATAATGCACTTCAGTAGCTAACAGATCTCCTTTCCCACTAGACAGGTTGAGATCATCAAAGGTTTTTTATATTTGTAACCTGCCCAATTATTCAAATGAATGAATAGATAGATATTACCGAGCTTAAAAAAAAATTATTATGATATAAAATTATAAAATGATAAATGCTCAACGAATATGAGTGTATCCACTCTCTCAATTCTATAAAAGAATATGAAAAGAAGAAAAGTATCTTATCTAATCTAATCCGTGTCAAAGAATGACCACCAGCCGTTGTGGCTTGAAATGACATTAATAAATCGCATCACCAAAATTTATCACTCCTCATTACCTCCAAGCACATCGATTAGCTGCTTCACAACCCTACTTATGGCGACGTGGATAGACATTATTTTGCATGGAGATAGCTTAGAGAAGAAATACGCCCCTCCAAGAAAAGTGGCTCCAAAAATAGGCATCTCCTGCAAAATATCATTAGAGACAGTGCCACTGGCGTTCGATGTTGAAGCAATGGCCGGGCCTTATTACAAAACTATCCTTCTGATCGAGTTGCCTTATTACAGAACCATCCTTCTAATCGTCGTCTAAAAAACCTTTGACTATTTCTTCGAGGTTGTGGCTCTATGTTTGGCCAACCTTACTATTTGAAGCATAAAATACACTAAGATGGTAGTTAGAGGGAAACGGTGAGGTTTGGAAATTGAAATATGTATTCAAGAATTAGTTTTTAATATAAATCAAAATTCACAATTTTGTAAAGTTAAATGTATGCCATAGGTCATCCTTCGTGGGTTTTCCCATTTAACGATGGTTTTTCTAAAGCTTGAAATAATATTTACTGTCGTCCAGTAAAGATAAATTTTAAGTTTCAATTATATTATATAAAATTACAGGTAGTATTGTGTGGTTATAACATTGTCGATGAGGTAACCATGAACATTTCGTGTTAAAAGTATTTGCTGTCTATGCCTGCACACCGTGATAGGATAACCAGTGACCTGTGATGTATTAATTAATTTAATCATCATATCAATTAGATTCTAAAATTCTAAACAACGATTCGACATAGCTTATGTTCATGTTCTGAGCATTTTAGATTATATTATTTAGGGTTGGTATGAAAAATGACGATTGTTTAGAGTTGAACGTAGCAACCCTAAAAGGCCAAGTTTGTCAATGGCCCCTGATTAGCGATTGTTATTCAGAATATTGGGAAAGAGAAAACAAGACATATGGCATAATTCGCATTGGCCCCGTAGTGGCCTATGCACGACGAGGAAAGGACAAGAAGATGTCGAAATCCCACCTCTTGCTACTCTCTTCTTCTCTGCTCTTTATATTCCCATTTGTTCTATTCTCCAATCCTTTCTGGTCTTCCATGGACATCTCACCTAAAATCCCATTTTTGATACGCACAATAACACCTCCTAGAAAAAATTTAAACTCAAAATACGAGATCATTAAAGAAAAGATCTAGCATGACCCTCAATTATCTGTCGTTGGCAACTCAAGATCGAAACTCTTCAGAGATGTTTCGAGTTTAAAGTGCACCTCACTTAACATGACCCGGCAGAGGAGAATCCAGCGGCTCTAGGACAACTTACCAAGACTCAAAGTCCTCCACTTAGATTCAATCTCGGCTCAATTCTTGCCCAAAGTTGAGGTATTATTCAAGCACTTCTGGCTGTGCATATCGTAAATCGAATCCTTTTGCTATCGTAGGCGGTATCCATGGAGAGCATCTTCAAGTGCGACCCATCGTGCTACCTGCCCATCATCTCGTGCACGATGGATTTGGAAGCGTGGGAGCAAATAATTCGTTTAAAAGTCAAGGGTTTCATCTCATTGCAGTGGCATTTGATCTGCCCTACTTCAAGAAAACCCCAACAGAGGGAGGGTTAAGAAAATCAGCAGTAGTGATATGGTTCTCCGGGATGTCCCATTCGCCCAGAATGAATCCAGCATCCTCCGATTTATCATTCTTTACGAGTATGGAGGCTTCTACATCGACGGCAGACATAATCAAAAAATATTTTGGAGATAGCCATCTTCTCCAAAGTGGTAGTAGAGATAGCGTCGCTGGCATTCTATGGTGAAGCAATGGCGCAGCCTTGTACCAAGCGTTTAGATGCTAGTATTTGACATGTAGGAGGGGAGGCTGAGCTTGGTGGGATGGCCACTTCAGAAGGAGCGAACTTGAGAGAAGAAACCACAATGTACATATAAATATATAAAGAAAAGTGTGATTCAGTTTTTGGGTTTTTCGGATTCTAATAATCAACTATTCTAACACAAATCTAATTTCTAAGATTAGCTATCTAATATTTTGATGGCTTAGGAGAAGAACCGGGATCTACTTGAATTTTCTTAGATTCTAATAACCAATTACAATAACACAAACCTAACCTGAAAGATTAATCGTCAAACATGTTGATGGATTTGTAGAAGCTGTTGATTGATACGGGGTCGACCTAAGTGCTGCTGGATTGGGGAACTGGTGTAGGGAGGCTAAGCTTATCATTCCTAGGTCAAAAACGAAGCAAAGTACTTCGTCGAATCGAACCATTGCATCTCTACTTAAAACCTGTTACAGAAATTCCGCGCACAAGTTTTCAATTTTAAATTTTTAAATCCCAGCTGGGGCGTAGCTAGCATTTCAAAATCCTGGTAGTCGAGATATCATTGAATGCGTATAAGTCACTTGCATTCAGCTGTGGGATTCAAAGCTATCAATTTGCAGGAAAATCAGGAAAGATGTGGGGGCTAACGAAATATGAACTTCGAAAGTGAAGTGTTGTAGATGTCTCCAAATTTCTGGAGAATTGTGTGTTTGCGAAAAATCCATCGTTGGCCATGTATTAACATCCATAAGATTTTATATGATAATAATATCATGCATTAGGTTAAAATCTTATGATAATAATATCATGCATTAGGTTAATGTCGCTTAGTGTATGGTGGATAATATTTGGGATTCAGTATGGGGTTAGAAGTAGTAGTAAAGTTTAATAAATAATAAAAAAAATGTATTGTTTCGCTTAGTGTATGGTGGATAATATTTGGGATTCAGTATGGGGTTAGAAGTAGTAGTAAAGTTTAATAAATAATTAAAAAAAGGTATTGTTAGGTGAGTTGTATGTTGTTAATGGCGATTAGAGTATGGTGCATAATGTTTGCGATTAAGTGTGTAAGAAGTAGTGGTTAAATTTAATAAATAAATAAATAAATAACTGATTTGTTAATCTAAGATATTAAGTGAGTAAGAGGTATTTTTATATTTTTTTTATTGGTGTATATAATTGAAGTATTAGTAAATCTAGAGTTAACATAGATTTACATGGTATATATTTTATAACTTGTAATTTTAATATAATAAATTGGATTGAATCCACTTTATTAATATTATTATTATTATTTTCTTATAATTGATCTAACCATATATTTTATTTTAAGAAGCGTTTTTTTGTAGAAATTACATAGGAGAAAATTTTGGAGAGGCATTGCTAGTGTGGTTCATCATCATGGACATGCATATCATGGCACTGGCTTAAATAGAGGGCGACCTACATACCAAACATCATATAACGGTTAGTTCATGAAAATTATCATTTTAACAATGATAATATTCCTATAATGGGGAGTTAAGAATAATAATACTATAATTTCTAATAATAATTAAGATAAAATAATAATGATAATTAAGAAAGATCAAAAAATGTAAACATTAATAAGAAACAAACAATCCAAGTCAACCAAAGATATATATAAGTATTAATGAGTCAAGGTCCTATCACAAAAAAATAATAATTAAATAAGACTAAAATTAAAACAAAGCAATCAAAGGGGAGGGAATTTTTCTATTTTTTTTTTAAGGTAAGAAAACTGATCAAAAGAATATTAACATTAAATGCAAATACCTATATAGAAACAAAAAAATTCATAAATAGAAACGTCAAACCTTAAAAAATAAAATAATCCACAAAAAAAAACAAACTAGAAGGGCACTTCAATTCTAAATCACAAAATCATGATAAAAAATTTAATAAATACACATTTTCAAATTGGCATACATCTATTTAAACTTCACATCTACAAAACATATAGAGGGATCAAATCTCTTAATATAAATAAAAAATTTCACCTTGAAATGTTTGATTACTCTAATTGTCTGAAAGATCGAGAGTTAAGAAGGATCTTTGTTAGTTCTGAACAACACCATTTATATTGTATATAAATTTCACTTCTCTATATAAATATACTTATTTTTTATTTTACTAAAACCTTAATAATACCTATAGTTACATGCATATGTCTTCTAGGAAGGTTAACCATCCTAAGAAGCCTCAATCCTCTAGCTCAATTGCCCTTAGTTCTCAAAATTTCCCCACTATCAAACACATTTATCTTGATACTCCATTTGCGAAACCCTAACAAGTCTTATGGGATATATGTTACTGGGTTAAATCTCCTTTTACTCTTTCATTTAACTGAGGGGATTTGACATGGGGACATATTAGATATTATATATCATTTTCCTGATTAGCATGGTATCTGGTGATACTCATGAGGGTGAAGAAGTGGGATTAATTATCACCTCTAAGGCTTGCTTCTGATTACCATGACTCCTAGAGAGGTCATTGGTTCCAAAAATCCTCTAGTTATGGAGTTTTCTTCACAACCAAACCCACTTATATTGTTATATTCTTTTCTAATATTAATCTCATTTCTTCACAAGTGTAACATGACCCAATGAATCTAATACAAACGGTTCAAAATAAATACTAAATTTTCATGTATTTATCAATTAAATTTAAAATAAAGCTTTTAAATAATATGTGTACACATAAAAATGACTATTGTTTTAATTTATATGATTAAATAAATATTACCTTTTATCTTATATATCTCACGTTTATTTATAATATTTATATTTCTAATTCAATCAATTATTATTATTATGTAAAGAAGCTTTCGTTAAATCATTGAAAATTTATATAAAATATTAGTATATAGAGCTTTCCAGACTGTTGAGTATATTAAAAAAATAAAAAAAATTGTATAACTTAGAACTAACATTGTGTGAAGCCTAGAGATAGACCATCTATCTATAAATGGTAAACTAGATGGTCTCCATAAATATTATGAAACCAAGCTATTAAAAAAAAAACATCAACAACAACACTAACTTAACATACCAAGAAGCTACCGTGAAAGCCATCAATACCTCAATACCTCTGATAACCACGTGTAGGCACAAATTTAGATATTTTTATGAATTTTGATTGTGTTAATATATCATTATTATTTTTGTGCTATATCATGATAATAAAGGAGACAGGTACAATAACTTATATCGGATAGTCAAACATATGTGCTTTCTTTATCATTTTCTTTTGAAATTCTTTACTCAACTTTCACTTTTTCTTTTTAGAATGGACTATTATTTATTAATGTTACTGAGTTGTATGCTCTGGTTTCGAGATCGATTTACATCCATGGATATTTACAAAAAAATTCACTTTACATTTTTACGTTGTAACGATTTCCTCTCTTAAAAGAACTCTCATGGTTGTTACCTATTATTAATTGGCATTATTAGATTATATGGTAGATGATTGGGAGATGATCAACCCTTTAATGAGAACATGGTAGTTTTTTAAGATAGTTGGAACCCCTGATTACTATAAAATGCCATGTGGAACAAGTCATTTGAAATAAAGAAAGAGTTTCCCTAGAAACAGGTCTCACTTCAAACCAAGGATCCCCATTCTTTTTATCGTTTTCTGTTGTTTCTTGTGTTTGTTTACACACAATTTTTCCTGTTGCACATTATTGCCTCAAATTTGAGTGTTAATTTTAAGCCCCAAATCGGTCTTTCAATCTCAAATTCAAGAGCTATTGAGATTAAGAATATTTTTCCATGCAAGATGACTAACATTGAAATCACACCATTTGAAAGGCCTCACCTGGTAGAGAGAAGATTGTGTTCCAAGTCACAGCATGAAGGAGATGGTGTAGTTTTTAGACGAAACGCATTGGAAGACAATATTTCTAGAAATATTTAGGATTTTTCTTTTCTTTTCATATGTTTGGCATTTCGATTTCATCAATTATTTGTATATCAATATGCATGAAGGCCTAAATTGAAGAATTTGGATCCTTTCCTTCTGCTAGATGAATTTTCAGGTTAGTTTTCTTATTTGACGAATTTACTATTAAATTGAACCCAATTCTCTTAACAAGCAAATGATGAGATTCAAACTTTTCCCTTCTCATGTAATAAACTCCTCTTAGCCCTTTTGGGTCATAGTTGGGTTACAATAGAGACGATGGGTCTTGAACATATCATAACATAAGCCATCGATTTTGAGTTGAGCTTTTGTAATTTTGCTAATGTGGTTTGTCAAGAAACTATCTTATTAATAGTGAATTTCATTTGGATTGTAATTTCTCTTCCTGTTTGTTTTCTAGATCATCCTCACAGAGGTACAATATTTTTCCTATTTAAAAACTCAATAACACTTTGATTTTTCCATTGGGTGTGTGTAGTATACTATGGGAGCCTAGGTGCTTTTCTTTTTCTTTTGCTAAAAACTAATTGTATTGTCCTTCCTTTTGCTGTGAAGGTTTTGAGACTGTCACATACATGTTGAAGGTAAACCCATCTTAGGGAAGATTCATCTGCCAATACATGGACCTTTCATGGATTCAACTATTTATTTATCATGCATGGCTATATTTTCTTCTATTTGTTTTGGAAGAGGAAATGGTTTCCTTCTACGTTGAGCAAATGGTGCAAGCACCAATAAATTTTGTTGGTGGCTAGATTATTTCAATAATCATTCTTATCTTTCATGCTTTGCTTAAATTTCTTGATGGGAAGGGACTTTATAACATCACAGTTGAATAAAATTGGTTCGATTTAGAATGTTTGATGGTTTGTGAGGGGGCTTGAACCTCTTATTTGTTTGTTTGAGAGCCAACTTTGTCAAATAAATTATAGGACATGGTTTGTTTGCAAGGATCTTTTACACATCAAGATTTTGCAGGATGTAAGGGTACCATCAAAGTTGGTGATCTGTTGGTTGGACGATTCATTCTCTTATGGTATTGATGAAATTTCCTTCAAGTTCAATAAAGATTGATCTGAGCAGTGATTATTAGACCTCGATCATTGGAATCTATGATAACGTTCTGAGTAAAAAAAATTGGGTTGTGCAGTGCATGACAACTGGAAGAGGTACAATCGATTGTGGAATCCAAGCAAGTAAAGGGGTCCAGATTGGCTTGAAACATTGGGTAAATATTTAATTGAAAGACGAAATATAAGTACCTTTGCTTCTAACAAGATAATTTATTTAAGATTCTCGATTTCTAATTTAGTTACTGACTTACAAGGCATTGGTTTTCTGTATAGGATTGAACCTTCACATCAAGAACAGTGAGTTGAAGAACCCTTTAGAGTAAAATATTTTCTTTTGTATCATCTCCACGTTCTTGTCCATGTTAAGCCAGTGCTGGATAATAATTTTTTTGAGGTTCAAGAAAATTTATGGAATTAGTATAAATTAATGTATGCACTAAATTTATACATGGTTCGAACAAGGATTTGTGTTTGAAGATGCCAATGGATTCTCTATAAATTATGACATTGACGTGTATATAGTTTTTGTTGCTTCATTTCCTGTCTCACATCCAAGGTTTTCACCTCAAAGAATTCTAGACATGTCAGAGAAATGGAGAGCTCCACCTTGGATAGAAGGCCTCGTGGATATATTCATTGGGATACTCTCTGCACGAAACCACTTTGTAGAATGGATGGCTATCAGAAAAACATGGATGAAGTGTAAACTTCTTTGATCATCGAATGTTGTGGCCCATTTTTTTGTTGCATTGGTAAATTACTGTACATTTATTTATGTTAGATTGTTTTTGAAAAGAATTATTAGAGTGATGGAATGATGAAATTAATTTTCATTTAACTATCTCTATTGAACTTCACTACATATCAATATTATTAAGAGGAAATAGTATGACATAGGGGCATATCATTTATTATCAAATAAGATGATTGTCTTAAAATGATGCATAAGACACAGGATGAAGAGAAAACATAGAATATCAAACTAAGTTTAATAGTAGAAATTGGCAAACCTTACTCACAAAAACCTTTGTAAATGAAGGAAATATAGGTATAGAGAGGATTTCATAGAATACGAAAGAGAAATTTTCAAACAAGCATCTCCTTGAAGGAACTTGGCAACTCCCAAGATGTCGATGATAAAAAATGAATCTTTGAGCATATATTTCTCTTTAATATTGGAATGCTTCCTCTCACTTATTTGTTTTGTTTTTTTTTTATGTGGTTTCAATGCAGTCTCTCCTCTATTATTTCCCACTGAGGAGAGGTTTCCATTATTGGCTTATAGAATGATGCTAGCTTCTATGACAAGAGGCTCCTATTTGTGGAACATGTCAGCCTATGTTTAAACCTAGGTCATGGTAACACTGCTCCAAGTTTCTGGCAGACGACAACCCAGTGGACAAACTTTGTGTCACTTACGCAAGCATATTATCCATAATTGAATAAAGACACACTCGTAACAAAGTTAAACTCAACTCTGAGAAAGCCCTCAAACAACCTTTACACCCAACCATAGTATGATATATGATAAGCATGGATGGGAACACAAGTAATTTATGGAGTGGGACCAATAAAGCTATTTGTATCTCATGATTTTAACTTCAAGCATGGATAATTGGATTGTGATCTCATGTCGGTCCTTGTATTTGCACCAACGTGCTACAGAACAATATAGGTAGCATAGTGGATGGGCTTGAGTTTATGGTGTTATTTACCCTAGATAAAATGAGACTTGATCACCTATGTAAAATTGTACAGAAACCTTACTAACAACAACTATTGTACAAAAAACTAAAGTGAAATCACCCTCTAAAACTGAATTACAGATTTAAGAGAAAATGAAAAATCGCTAATGACAACTATTTTGATTTCTCTAGGTGTTTTCAATCATGAGGGAATGTGAGCCTCACTTGTTGTTGGTGAATTTGACTACCTATGAGATTGATTCATATTCAGAAAATATGACTTATGACTATGTTAATGTAGCCCATTAGTAGGGCCGAACAGAGTTTGACTCAAGGGTAACCTTTCAATATAATTTCATACTCATAATAACACAACAAAACCTTAAAATGCTTGGAAATATATCCTTTAGGTTGGTATTTATTGTGTTGAGTATCTTAGCCAATTCTCTATTATGTTGACTAATTGGATAAGATATGAATATGGATTTATTGATGATTACCATGTAATTTTCTTTTGACCAATGTTAGATAAGTATGAGAAATAATTTTTGTGCATGACTTTTGTCATTATGCTCAAATATAGATAAGTGTGAAGCAACATTATATTTTTCCAAGACCACCTTGTTATAGACATATTTGGGCATTGCAACCCCAAACACATATGTCCATAAAACCAATGTCTTCCAAGTCCCTAAAAGTGTTGTTTCATACCCTAAAGTAGCAATGTCAGCTGATTACATCATCTCCCAGAAGGTCTACATGAAAAACTACTCAGAACTGGTCAAAAGTGGACCATATAGACTGCTCAGCGCTAAGGGTGAGATGCATCTCACCTACCACATGAAAAAAGTGCGATGCATACTGGAAAGCCCTTCTGTAGGGTGCAAAGTTTGCTAGGTGGAGACCCTGAGAATCTTCTAGAGGCTACTCATTTGACACTTCCCTCTCTGAATTTTCCCAGGGATGAGTAAGAGATCATGAAATCTCCAGGTGGAACCAAGAACTATTAGAGAGATGACACTAATCAAAATCCGAGAAGCTGATTCACCCCCCTACAAACATCTATATATGGATCCTTCATCCTAGAGATCCAAAGGATGGAATCTTGTATTTTGTAAGGAAGTTTTGTTGGTTTCTCTGTGCAACATTGTATTGTTGGGGGATCTAAGATTTTCATGAAGTGAAGAGGGCTTTCATGCTGGGAGGATGGTGCTGGTTCAGACCAATGGGTTGTAATCCTCTCTTATACTACTTCTATCAATAAAGCTATTTGAGTTTTCCTCCATATTCTTGTATATCTCTGAATCTTGTATTGATATATGCATTTGTATGGTTAATATACATCTGATCCCATATTGTTTATGGTTATAGATCTCCATGCTTTGATGGTATTATGCTTCTTTGACTCTACAGGTGCTCTTTGAATCGGGACAAGTAAGGAAGGAGTGGCGAATTTCTATCAAAGGGGAAAGGAAACAAGTAAGGAGCCAAGCGAAAGACTGAGGTTGGTACTCTCTACTTCTTTCTCATCTATCTCTCACAGAGGAAAACAAAAGTGACTTTAGTTTGTTTGTTTCTAAGATAGCTACCTGTCTTGGTGGGACTAGCAGCTCTAAATGGACACTAGTTTTCCCGATAACAAAATGGTGACTCCACTGGGGAGAAAATAGTTGATTGCTTGTTTATATTTGTTTGATTTATAAACTACAGACAGAGCCTAAAGTTAAGCCAGCTAGCATTTGAACTGCATTTGCTATGCAAGTGCAAAGTAGATCAATGTTGCTTCAGTCCATCTCTAGGTTTTGTTTATAAACTAAACAACAAACTTGCAAACATCCTAGGTGCCCTAGTGGTAGCTCAAGTAACCTCATTAGATCAGCCCCTATACTTTGTGTTTATTGCCTATCATTAGCTCATCCTGAATCTCTGAATGAAGCTGCAAACTGTGACCAAATACCAAGTGAATGTCTCATCCTTGGATCATCGCACTGTCTCCTCTTGACATTCTGGATGCATCGCACCTCCCATGTGTAGTAGGTGGGATGCATCCCTATTTCCTTGTGTTATAGTTGCGATGATTAGATAAGACTGTTTCTGCCTCCAGATTTTGGCTTTTTCTTCATTGTCTTCAGCTTTATTCAGGAGTTGTTGTCTGTGATCAATATACCACTTTGAAACTCCTTTCCTTTGCATTATCCAGCCTCCATTGTACAAAGAATTGTGAATGTTTTTAAGTATTTTTCGCCATTTACAGTTCTCCTTTACAAAAAAGTAGCTTAATTGAACTATCGTCTTTTGATTTCAAAGTGTCGCAAGTGTCGTTTTCAGTCAAGCAAAAGAATCCTACTCTTTTTGATGGTTTATTACACTATTACTCTTGTATTTGATTTGAGTTAATAGTATTTCAAGTGTCGAAAGCAATTTTCAAATTGAAGTTGAAAGTATCTCTCTTAGCCTTCCTTTCGTTTTTTAAATTCGAAATTGCAAAGAGTTGTCTTAGCCTTCCTTTCGTTTTTTGAATTCGAAATCAGAAAGTAGTCTTCCTTTCGTTTTTTGAATTCAAAATCACAAAGTGTCATATTAGTCTTCCTTTCATTTTTTTGAATTTGAAATCGCAAAGTGTCATCTTGTCTTCCTTTCGTCTTTTGAAGAGAAAATTGTTAGTACTGTCGCTTTGAAAGAAAAGATAGTTAATAATTTTACTTAGCATTCATTTTGTCACTCACAAGTTAAGAAAGTGGAAAGAAAATACATGCATGTGCATTTGCATTTAGACTCCTTATTGATTTTGATTTAGGATTGTGCATCTAGTATGTGCTCTCTGCTCTATGTTGAAAGAATTTCACTTCTCTTTCCTTAGTAGCTAGGATTTTCAATGTGAAAAGAAGAGTAAATGACTATTTATCATTGTAGATTGCATATTTAGGAATTGTATATCTACATCATGTGGTGAACCTTAAAGGAAAACTTCTTAAGAAAGATCAACTGTAGAATAAATTTAATGAACATAAAAACACTTTGGAACCTAATGCACAACATTTAGAAGTCTAGTATAGAGACGTATTCTGGCGTCATAAAGCCTCGTAATTATCGTTTTCATCATAGGTTGGGTGATTCCTCCTCTTTGAGAAGACAAGTGCCAGTACGGACTTGTGCTCCCACGCACCGTCGAGTACATATTGGGAGACCACAATAGGCTATATCCTTTATCCTTAGGAAGCTGTGTCTACCACCCTATCGATCGCAATGCATTGAACACAACATTCAAGAAGATTGACTGTCATACCATAAAAAGTATTCTGTAGTTTTGCGATTGGTTTGGTAATCCCTCTATCTAGATTTCCATAGTAGTCCCTTCTGTTCCTTTTCAGACTCCTTAAATGAAAAGGTCCAACTGAGCACTTGTCACTTCAGGCTCATTAAAAATCGAAGGTTACTAGAGTTCTCTTTAGCTTTTTCTCGACTCTTAAAAATTGAAAAAGCAATTTGTGTCAAAGCGTCATAAAATTTATTTTAATTGAAATACTGTCATTGTTCCCTTATTGATATTAGGTTGAGAAAATGGAGTCCACCAACCAAGGATTTCCCCTTGGCGAAAATCCTAGTCCTTTCTCCTCATGGGGAGATGTTGGTGCACCTCATATGGCCACAATGTCCCTTCTAGGACTGACAATTGGCCTGTCAGTATGGCTCTTCTCGACCTCTGTCGTTCAAAGCATCATGATTCTTGAGCAATCAAATCAGCAACTAGATGATACTAAAGTTAACCCCCAACCTTCTACTTCATTTTTTTCTCCCTCTCCTTCTTCCTCTTCGCTTGCTGAAGCTAGTAAAACTAAAACCCAAGTAACTGAGAAGAAGAAGAAAGGGAAGGAGAAGAAGAAGAAGAAGCCAACGGCAAAAGGGGGCAACCAAGCATCATCTACCAAAAATTCACACACTACACCATCCAAACCTAAATCTCCATGTGTCATTTTCAAAGGGGACCACTATCATTGAGATTGTCCTTGCATCCCATGGATCTTAAGGGACTGGTCTCCCCGCTTGCACAATCCAGTGTTGTCAATATCTGATGATCATGTTAAGAGTACACCATCAACTAGTGAAAATGAAGTCAATGGATAGAAAGGAAGATCTAAATTTCCTTGCAGACTGTGTGAAGGCGATCATGCCATCCACCATCATCCCTTCCTAGAAAAAGCTAAAAGAGTCTTGGATAACCGTCCTGCTTCACTGCTACGGATTTCTCCTGGATACAAGAAACTCTTGCCGAGTCCATCACTAGTTGAAAATCCGACTGACAAACCTTTGTGGTCAGTCGAAGCATCTATCATTGAAGATAAACACTCTGAGTCCACACCGGACCAAAGTCAACAGGTCGAGATGGCAGTCGACCTAGTGTTGCCTTCAGAAGGTTTACCTACAGATGATACAGTCACCAAAGAGAATGAGAATGACACCATTCAAATTCTTTTCGTAAACATAGACTCTAATGAACATGGGGGCACCATTTCTTTACTGGAGGAAGAAAGTTTATCGGAGATGTATTCGGCCGTTTATTCGGTCCCATCTCTAAGTAACCTAGTCATTTCCTTCGATTGGAGTCTACTAGGCAGACCCCATCTACCATCTAATGTACCATTCCGAATCATAGTACAAGCTTATAGAATGGTCATGGTCAGTACTATCATAGATGAAGGGGCTTCTATGAGTATCCTTTCCTCAACTGCTTGGAAAGTGCTTGGTTCACCGCGCTTCTGCCTGAGATTCGAAATCTAGCAGGCTTCAACAAAGGAACCAGTCGACCATTAGGGATCCTTCCAAATTTGCCTATAACTTTGAGAAGGAAAACTGTTCCTCTAAACGTGATGTAGTCCAAGGACCTTTAGATTACAATCTACTCCTTGGGCATGACTACATTTATAGCATGGGAGATATTTTTTCCTCACTCTTTCGAGTGATGTGTTTTCCGCGTGAAGGCAAAGAGATCCAGCTTGTAGACCATCTTTTCATTCCTTGGTTCACACATAGCTAATAGTCAAGTGCCATCCCTAACTAGTCTTTTTGCGCAAGGAATGTCTCATCAATCTCTACTCAATCCACTTGATGAACGCGAGTGATTCAGTGAATGTGATTAAACCTAGGGGGCATGCACCCTGGTCTGCTTCGGCAGGAAAACCTTAGGTATAGGGTAGGTTTCTGCGGAGGATATATGACTAGTTTGACACACTCGTCCATTTAGGAAAATGGGATTAGACCAAAATAATATTCCCTCATCAAAGGTTATGTGATTGGAATTGACAATAGTCACCTTTGTCCATTTCGGTGGACATCGCCAAGTAAGTGTTTTTGCCTGCTGTGTAGGTGGAACCATATTGTGGTTGCAAGAGCTTTCATATGGTAACCTGGAAACTCTACTTCGCTATACCTGGGGGCATGCAAACCTTTTGTACACAAGTGAAAAGTGACTAGCGTAACTTTAACCCCATAGTTTTATTGAATTCATCTGCTTAAGTTAGGTGATTGGTTTGATCAACCATTCACCTTTGCAAGGGCTAAATGGCATCGACAAAGTAAAGGAAGAGTTTTCCTGCCTAACCCTGGTAGTTAATTAACTCCAAGGACAGTAGTTGCTCATTCCTAGCTTGCATGCAAAAGGTTGCGGAGCAAATTTTCGAATGGGGCAAGCTCCCTAAAAAATGAACCTATTGGTGAGATATCCTTATTATACGACTGGCTCGAGAAGTTTTACACGAAGTTCAAGCTTGTTAAAAAATAAACCTAGCAATGAGCATGTGTTCCACCAGAGTTTAAGCTCATTAAAAAATGAACCCACCTTTAGTAAATAACCATTGTGATCGCATAATTATTTGCTTTTAAACCTTGGTCGTGTTCTTACCATCACTTCCACTCTTTTTTAGCTGATCATACACCTCCATTTGATTGTTTACCCCTTTTGATGAATAGCTGCGATGAGTGATCCTATTAGCCACTTTCTCTACACTGTCATGATTGAAAATTTTCCAAACCTTATCTGGAACCAGCTGCTATCCAAAAACATCACTTGTTCCTCAAAAAATGAGTCTCCTTTAAGCTCTTTTCATCTGACTCGTAAAATATGAAAATATTGCCGAGAAATTGGCCTCTCCAGCTCGTTAAAGTGATTGGAAGTGCAATCCCTCCTCTAGATTTTAATATTTTTGGACCTGAGGGATTATTAAAAAAAAAAATTGAGAGTTTTTCTTGTTTGGCTCATTAAAATATCGAAAAGTCATCCCTTTCGCATCGTTTTATACTTTTTTGGACTTAAGGGATTATATTAGAAAAAAGGAATATTGGAGTTTCCTTTCTGTCTCCTTTCAGACTCTCTAAAATGGAAAAGAACCGAGTTATCCTTCTTGTTAAACTCATTAAAACAATAGCGACAAGCTTGTCCATGCAGACAAGAGCGACTCTCACTGTCGCTAGGCTCGTTAAAAAATAGTGACGGGTTTGCCCGAAGGGAAAATGATAGAACATGCATATGTTATCCTAGTCAAGATTGACAAAAATAAAGAGGTAATTGTCAGAAATGACTGGGGAAAATTGGGAAGAAAACTTGAAGAAACTTTATTGGTAGCAGGTCGCTCTTGAACATGAAACTTTCACTCCATCACCATGATTGAGTCAGGTTGGGTTATTCCGTTCACCGGCCATATCACCATTGGTCCATTGTACCATCCACTTTTGGGGTTAATGCTACCAATCCATTTTAGTGTCGTCGATATGTTCAAGAGAAGTTGCTCAGAGAATTCACCAACCCAGCTTGTGTCTCATCCACTGCAATACCTTCACGCTTCATTCTTTCATGACCGCCACCCTGAACCTTGTATCATCATATCGTTTTCACCTCCACAAAAATTTTTGCTCCATTTCGTGTCGTAGATGTCGGATTCATTAAGGCCCTCCTACAATTGGTCACTTCTTGTCAACATCAACTCATTATCCAAGAAGTTGACTTAGGAACAACACTTTCAGTACTTTGAATCTTGCATGCCTTAATGGAAAGTTTCTCACTTCCGGCGACAGGTTTACATCAATGGCTTTCAAACAAAAGATTTTGCGTGGTGTTTGACATTGACTCATGTATTCACACCACGTGAATTAGACTGCAATACCTTGAGGGTCATCATCATCATCGATGATTCCTCTCACACCTGTTAACAACTTACATCATTGGCTAGTAATCAGGCGATGTCTTTTCATGTTCAACATCAGAACATCTTTTCACATGGACCGACTCGTACTTTGGGTGAAGATTGAATGAGTTCTAAAGACCCCAGATCTAGTTTCATCCATCCGGGCTGCAATATATTTAGGAAAATAAAGACATCAAATATACATCATAGCTGCACAGAAAATCATCCAAGTTAAGGGATGATGGCTCTACCAGAATCATCAGTCTGCCACATAGATAGTTGTCTATCCTATGTACATGAAAATGAATTTACAAAGCTGAGCATGGAAATGCCCACCTTAACTAGATAATGAAAAATATTATGAAGATAATATATTGTATTTTATCTTATTACAGGTCACCATCCAGTTCAAAAGACCTTGGATCCTCATGATAAAGCATTTCACTCGACATCAAAAAGATTTACGACCTCATGCTTTAGGGGGCAACTGTTATAGACATATTTGGGCACTGCAACCCCAAACACATATGTCCATAAAACCAAGGGCTTTGAAGTCCCTAAAAGTGTTGTTTCATACCCTAAAGGAGTAAGGTAAGCTGATTACATCATCTCCCAGAAGTTCTCCATGAAAAACTACTCAGAACTGGTCAAAACTGCACCATACAAACTGCTTAGCACTAAGGTTGCGATGCATCTCACCTACCACATGCAAAAACTGTGATGCATACTGGAAATCCCTTTTGTAGGGTTCGATGAGAGAGAACAGACAAATGGGAGAAGCAGTTTGCTAGGTGGAGACCTTGAGAATCTTCTAGAAGCTGCTCATTTGACACTTGCCTCTCTGAATTCGCCCAGGGATGAGTAAGAGATCATGAAATCTCCAAGTGGAACCAAGAACTATAAGGGAGATGACACTAATCAAAATCCCAGAAGATGACTCACCCCCCTGCAAACATCTATATATGGATCCCTCATCCTACAGATCCAAAGGCTGTAATCTTGTATTTTGTATGGAAGTGTTGTTGGTTTCTTTGTGCAACATTGTATTGTTGGGTGATCTAAGCTTTTCATGAGATGAAGAGGGCTTTCATGCTGGTAGGATGGCACTGGGTTAGAACAACGGGTTGTAATCGTATCTTCTACTACTTCTATCAATAAATCTATTTGAGTTTTCCTCCATTTTCTTGTATATCTTTGAATCTTGTATTGATATATGCATTTCTATTGTTAATATACATCTGATCCTATATTGTATATGGTTATAGATCTCTATTCTTTGATGGTATTATGCTGCTTTGACTCTACAGGTGCTCTTTGAAGCGGGACAAGTAAGGAAGGAGTGGCAAAGTTCTGTCAAAGGGGAAAGGAAACAAGAAAGGAGCCAATCGAAAGACTGAGGTTGGTACTCTCTGCTTCTTTCTCATCTATCTCTCATAAAGGAAAACACAAGTGACTTTAGCTTGTTTGTTTCTAAGATAGCTACCCATCTTAGTCAGACTAGCAGCTCTGAATGAACACTAGTTTTCCCGATAACACACCTTGAAGTATAATTTTGAAGATATGTATAGGTTATGGGCATTTTTGGAAAATTTTCTAAATTCTGATTTTTCTGAAGGCAGGAAGTTTTAGTCAGCTTGTCAACTAGGACAAAGTCAATAACAAGAAACCAGATTTGGATAGTGTGCACTCAACCATACTTCATAGAAACCATTATTGTGGTGTCTCAAAGTCATGTACTAGGGTTGTTGTTAATGGCTACAAACATTCTCATTTTGAGTGCAGTAATAGGTACTTCTAATCAGATGAAGTAGAAACTATAGTCCTCCCATTGGCATGTGACTTTCTATTGAGGAGACGCTATGATTTTTGCAAGGTAAAGTATACGAGAAAGTAATGCTTGTTTTAGAAAGAACTATCCCTTCTCACTCTTTGTTGTCATGTTCCTCTGCTTCATGTTCATGAGTCCACCTTGGAATTAGTTGTTAGGAACAAAGTTATTGCATATAATATACATTCTTGAATGGATTTAACTCCCACACTTGGAGGCAACAAAAAACACAGGCAAGTGTTACTATCTATGTTTTCATTGGACACTTCTTGAGACAAAGTTAAGTAGTGTTGCCTTGTTGTGATTGACAAATTCTTAAATTTTTCCACAGTATGTTTTCTCCATCCAAAGCTATCTTTTTTCCATTTCTAATATTTCCATCCTGCAATGTTGAGTTCCAAATGTAAAAAGAAATGGTTGTTTAGCAGGCCACTGCTAAAGCCTTGGTTTTATGAAATGTTGGGGTCTGTGTGACATAATACTTTGTCTCCTACGGAACCCAACACATGGCCAATCACAAGAATGAATCACATTTTTTTGAATTATGAAAATTGATTTTTATAATTAAATAAGCCTCTATATGTTTTGAATTCCCTCTTTAGTCTCTGCTATCTTTTAAAAGTTGAGGAAGCTTGTCTATCATTACTTTTGGCTTCTACCCTAAGAAAAAACACATGGTTTTCCACAATTGAGTAAAAATATAGGTTGAAGGCTACTTATATCATTCATTTAGCTAATATAAGGGAATCCAAATACATCAAGCATGGAAGAGGATATATACAAATTTTTCATGGGGAGGAATACTATCGAAAGCAACCCTGCAAGAAAAACTGTAAGAAGGTCATTTTTATAAGTTTTCTCAACTCGAAATAAGGTACATACTCTCTCTCTTTGGAGATAAAATTACTACATACATAAGCACCAAATTACTAAAGCCAAAAAGTAACCACTGTCTCTCTTATAAACTTACTGCATACATAAGCATCAACTGCTATTGATGCTGCATCTTATTACTAGTGGTCATGGAATCCTAAGTTCTGGCTGAGAAAAACAACCAAATAGCTACACTTAAGCTCTGGTACAATTGCATGTTTCAGAGGTACAATTATGTCAACATTTACAGTAGGACTTCCCACTAACAGTCTCATCAATCTTTTTCCAGTTACATGGATTTCATCCATAGTGTTCTCCACACTTGTAATATGCATGTCCAAATCCAAATCCAAACTCGACATTCAATAAAATAAATAAATTTAAATATTAAAATGTCTAATCTTATTGATCTTATTAAACACTTCAAATGCCACTCCAAATTTTCCTTTGTTGCTGGGGGCTCAAATGTACCTTGTTTGGTCGGATGGAGGTGCAATACTCACAACTCCACACCTAAATAGCCATGTCATAAATACAATTATAACATTGGTAATTTATTTAACAATATATTAAAATCAACAATACGTATGCAATTGGATCATGATTTTACGATTGATATGTGATCATGTAATTGGATCATATATACATCGTTATGATACATCGGCAATTAGATGGTTCATATGCAATTGGATCATGATTTTACGATTCATACACGATCAAGTAACTAGGTCGTATATACATCAACAATTGGATATGTCGTTCTATAAATTGCCACCACTAAAACATGGAGACGACAGCACAATGCACATCGAAACCAAAAATAAATATTGAAAAATATAGTAACACAACAGAAGAGACAACTCACCATAACCAAAAAACCCAAAAGCTAGTTTCCAAAATGGAAAATGGATACATGAACACCCACAATGCACATTGAAACCAAAAATGGAGATTGACAAATCTACTAATAGAAAACTCAAACAAACCCCAAACCCACTTCCCAAATGGGAAAGTGGTTACATAAACACCCACAAAGAAACCCCAAATCCAGCTTCCAAAATGAAAAAGTGGATACAAAGACACCCATAAAGCAAGCCCAAAGCCAACTTCCAAAATGAAAAAGTGGATGCATACACACCCACAAAGCAAGCCCAAAGCCAACTTCCAAAATCAAAAAGTGGATACGTAGACACCCATAAAGCAAGCCAAAAGTGACTTTCCAAAATGAAAAAGTGAAATAAAAAATTCACACAAAGCCCAAAGTCAGATTCCAATGGAAAAGTGGTTATATAATACTACACATGAACTAACACACATCCACATAGATGGCCAAAATATAGTTTCCAAATTGGAATAGTGGGATAAATAAAAGTTTACACAAAAACCCAAAGCCAGTACACAAAATGGAAAAGTGAATATCATGGACACCCACAATGCACATGCAAACCAAAAACGAAAATTGAGAAATCTCCTGAAACGAAACTCCCCCTTCTAAAATCGAAAAGTCGATAAATATATACCCACAAAACCTTTTATGTTGAAGTCGATAAATAGATACCCACAAAGCCCAGAGCCAACTTTCAAATTAAAAGAGCAGATAAAAAAATGCTACATGTAATATCGAAGTCCAAAGCCAAATTCCAAATTAGACATGCAATACTACATGAACTATTGAAGCCCAAAGCCAACTTCCAAATAAGAAGAGTAGATACATATCTACATGAACTTCCCATATCCAAAATGCCCAAATCCAACTTCCAAATAAGCAAGGTGGATACATTCAGTACTATACACTTCCCATGTCCACAAAGCACACTATCAACTTCCTTTAAACTTCCAAATAGGATGAGTGGATACATATAATGAACAACCAATATCCACAGAGCCCAAATCCAACTTCCGAATAAAAAAGATGAATGCAGACAATATCCACATGGATTAAAACAATACAATGAACTACTCATATCCACACAACCCAAAGCCAGTAAAATGATGTACCCATATCCACAGATACCAATGCTAGCTTCTGAATACAAAATGCAAATGGATACAATATCCACATGGCTTAAAGTGAATACATACAGGACCCAAATGAACTTCCCATAATCCAAAAATCCAAAAGCCAGCCCCAAACAGGAAGATTTGATACATACAATACGACAAAATACCATCAACGAACACTATCACCTTTAGACAATATTAGTTCCACCTCTACTAATGTCACTATCTCCTGTAGACAATATTAGATCCATCACTAATGATGTTTAAAATAAATAAATAAAAAGAACTTTTAACCATGTGTGAATCCTCCTATGCCTATGCTGATGATTCTGAGTCAACTTAGATTGATTTATTAATCAATCTATCATTGCTGCTTGAAAGGCATAAACACAACAAGCTACCTTTGGGGGAAGGAAGGGGAAGAAAGTGCTATACTTATGGAAGAAAATGTTGGTAATTATTTGTTCTCTGATGTCATATATGAAATATCAAAAGAAATGATACAATATAAGCCTAAAACACTTAATAGATTTCTTAAACTACTCATTACCTAGAGTATTGAGTATAGCATATCTAGTATAGACCTAAACTTTCTAGTATAGACCATAAGATGAGATATAAGATTAGATTTATGAAATTCAGTTGAAAACTGAGCGTGATATAAGTTTAATATTAATAATGATAATAAATTGACTATGAAATAAAAATTAATAATTATAATAAAATAATTATAATAAAAAATAAATTAATTGTAAAAGCCTAGTTGAAAGAAAAAAGTTTATGGATCTGATTCCAATGTAGCATGTGGAAAAGAGTTCGTGGATCTAATTGAAAAAATATATGAGTCTATTTGACATAAAATTTAGTCATGGATCTGATTGAAAAAGTGTATAGATGTGCATAGAAGATATGATAAAATATCTTCAGAATTGGATAGACTATATTTCTGAATTTGAATTTTCGGATAGACTATCATTCTGGATTTTACTTTTAGGAATTTTAAAATGAGCAACAATTTGAATTTGAACCCGTGAATATAAACTCCTAAAAAGGGAAGAAAGGAAAGAGACTATGAACATGACCTCCTCAAAGGAAACTTGTGAGTATGAACTAAAATAAAATATTGTGCTCGTGACCTCCTTAAAAGGAAAATGACTAAACCCTAAATTTGAACCTGTGAATTATGGGATTTGGTAAGGTGGTACAAGAGACCCTGTTGGACAAGATAGAGCCTTCTAAATCTAATCGAAAAATTTTCTGACAAAGCTTGCTCAATTTGATTGCATCTTATTGCAATACGAAGTGTATAACAAAGAGTTCATGAGGTCATGGACATGTTTGAATTGCATACAGATATGATACCAATATGATTGGAAACATCTGTGGAGGTGGATGGGGGTCTATTTATTAGAAAAAGGATTGCAAAAGTCGGTAGTTTTATCCAAAAGTCTAGGAGCTTGTTATGGAGATGGATAGGGGTATATTCAATAGAAAAAAGAGTTCACAGATTTGATTGATTGCAAAAATCTATAGAGATACCCAAAATTCGAGGAGCCCCTTTGATAGCAAAGAGGGTTCATATATGATTGGAAACATCTATGGGGGTGGATAGGGGTCTATTTGATAATAAAAAGAGATTTCATGGATATAATTGTATTATATAGATATATGATTGCAATATGATTGGAAAAGTCTATAGAGGTGGATAGGCTACCTCTTTGAATTTGAACCTAAATCTCAATTTGAATTCGAACATGTGAATCTAAACTATTGTACTATATAGAGATATGATTGCAATATGATTGTAAAATTATATGGAGATGGATAGACTACCTTTCTGAATTTGAACCTGAACCTCAATTTGAATCTGAACATGTTAAACTAGACTCTTTTAGAAAATGTGAATCTAAACTCTTCATAAAAGAGGAAAGGAAGACCTTTTCAAGAAGTAAAATGTGAATCTAAACTCTCTATAAAAGAGGAAAGGAAGGCCTTTTTAGGAAGGAAGGAAAGAGACTATGAACGTTACTCCCTCGCTAGAAATTGTTCAGAATTAAGAAATCAAGAAACTATTGGGAATCACGATTGGAATTAGACCTAAACCCAAAATTGTGAGTCAATGAAGGGCTAACCCTAAAGTCTTAGTCAATGATCACATTGCATCACCAGAGATAAATATTGCATCACATCACGAGAGATAAATATCCAAGAGAGGCGGTTAGTCCATGTCATGAAACACATAGGAGCATTGGATGCAGAGCATTGATTTATCCATTGTCCAACAATATCACCCAACATGAGACAAGTGTGTATTGAAATCATGACATTGTCGAACAATCTCCCCCAATGCAAGACAAGTGTGTATTGAACTCATGACCTACACTCAGATTCCACTGGTTGGGAATCATGAATACCGTTAGACCAAAACCTATAGGAATTCATCAATGATTGCATTTTGTCCAACAATCTCCCCCAACATGAGACAGGTGTGTATTGAACTTGTGAGATATGATTTGATACCATTGGATGGGAATCACGATTGTCGTTAGACCAAAACCCATAGGTGTTAGTCAACGATTGCATCGACAAAGATAATGATCCACAAAGGGTGGTTAGTCCATGTCACGAAACACACAGAGCATTGGTTTATCTAATGTCAAACACAAAAACAATGATTGTGAAGTAAAAAGACAATAAAAATACCTTAATTAGGAAATTGAACCTAAGTTTGAAACTATTAAATATAAAGAAGGGAGGCTCACCTACCCAAATCCAAGTAAGAAACTGGGAAACTGAGTTCCTTCCAAGGAAACAAGTGGAATTTTCTTGGACTGAACTTGAATTTGAATATGATTTGTGAACTCTTAAAAGAAGGTGAATTCCCAATAGGAAGGAGACTGGACCTCGAGAATAATAGAAACGAGCCCTTAATTCGAAGTTGTGAACTTATAAAAGAAGGGAATTTCCTAAAAGAGGTAACAATGACCCATATTTTAGATATTACTTGTAAAAAAATGAATAGTGACCTATGCTTTAGGTCTTAGACTGAACCTGAATTTGAATCTAATCCGTTGAAACTCTTTTAGGTCCCTATAATACTAGTGATTCCCCCATTACTATTGTTGTGCCCCTATTGTCCCCATATTGTTAATATTGTGCTTTTATATTATTATTGTTAGGTCGGCTTTGGTTATATTCTGAACCCTTAGACTCCTATATATAGAAAGGAGGTTTTGTCATTTGAATCATCTAAGGATTGTTCATTTGTGTAATGTAAAGGAGGTTTCCCCTTCGAAGAAGCTTATTTCTAAGGCATTGATCTATATTTTCTATCTTTCTGTGAGTTGGTTTCATAACATTTGGTATCAAAGCTTTGGATTCTACGGTTTCGCTGCTCCAAACAAGTCATCATAGAATTTTCGCTATAACTTTTATCTGTGACGTTTTTGAAGCTAAAGAAAAAACCCATTTGAGACGAAATCATGGTGAACCTCGGGCCGAAATTTCAGATCTTGACTCTTTATATTTTTGGAGATATAATCTGAGGAAGTTAGGGTTTTTGCAGACCCCTGAATTACATTCCAAATAGGTGACCTTGGGAAAATTCTCATAACTTTCACTTGGAGCTTCAGATTGAAGTTTTGTAAGAAGTTGCAGAAAGAGGACAGACATTGTCTTTTTGTGTATCATTTTTAGAATCTAAGGTTGAAATAGTGACCCACGGCACGTCGTATAAGTTCGCTCTACTGAAGTAGTTTATACTCAGGTCATCGTGGCAGATTTGGCATAACTCTTCATTGGAGAATCCAATCTTGATCATACTTGCATGGTTAGAAATATTAGTCAGAGAGTTAGCAGAAGACAAAATTTCAGGCCTTGGAGATCCAAAATTAGAGAGATACATCAGATTAAATATCGAGCTCCTACAAAGTGAAAAAATGTGTGTAGTTTTTTTAAAATTTTTGCATAAGCTTGGTTTGAAAAATTAGTTTTAAGGAATTCAAAGGGCATAGTGAAGCATTATTATTTGTAATTGATGCCATGAAAAAATAAAATGGAAACACCTAGTAAGCAACCTGAAAGCTCTAGGATGACTCTTGAAGAAGTAGAAGAAATGAAACATGATATATCAAAATTACGAGACCAAGTGCAACAAATTTCACTCACACAAAAAGTGAGAGAATCTAAGATAGATGGTTTAAAGAAAGACTTAGAAGCTAATATGGATGGTTCAAAGAAAGGTGTAGAAGCTAAGATGAATGACATGGAAATTAAGATGGAAGGTGTGGAAGCTTAGATGGATGATTTAAAGACAGGCGTGGAAGATTTGAAGACAAATTTGATAAAGTTTCTACAAGAAATGCTTACTAATGGCGAAGGGTAGTAAAGGAATCTCATGATGAGAACAAAATAAATGTTAATCATGATTTCATAGATTCTAATGTTGGATCGAAGAACCACCATGTTCCAAAGATCGATATGAGGAAGTTTGATGGCAAGGATCCCAAAACATGGATACTACAGATGGAGCAATTTTTCGATCTCCATAATATGCAAAACATACAAAAGGTATCCATTGCAACTTTATATTTAGAATCAAATCAGTTTGTATGGTATCAATGGCTTTGCTCTCATAAAAAAATTGTCACTTGGGCTATTTTTATGGATGAAATGATAGTGCATTATGAGGATACAAAAAGCAACACCATTTTTAGCTAATTGATAAATCTCAAACAAAAGGGTTCAATGATGGAGCACATTGAGGAATTCCGAAAATTGAATATAAGGGTAAAGGATATTTAAGAGGAGCATAGGATTGATGTGTTCATAGGGACTTTAAAAGATAACATCCAACATGAGGTTCGCCTTTGGGATCCAAATTCATTGGACAAGACATTCAGGTTGGCAAGAAGAATGGAAAGAAAAATTATGGCAACAAGGAAGCCTACCACTCACAATCATAAAGATGGAAGTATTGCTACCCCTTTCCATCCACAACCTACAAGGCTGACATCACAACAATTCGAAGAAAAGAGAGCAAAATGGCTTTGTTACAGTTGTGATAGAAAACACACTAAAGGTCATAAGTGTGCCGAGAAGAAATTATTTTACATAGATTGTGAAGAGGAGGCAGAAAAGGAATAGGAAACATCAGAAGAAGAGGATATACACCGGGAACAAACCCTAGAAAAATAAGAAATGAATCTGACCATATCTTATAATGCATTGACTAGAATTACCACTCCTCAAACTATCAAGATAGACGTGCATATCAATAAGAAAAAGGTATTAGTGTTGATTGATTCAGGAAGTACCCATAATTTTATTCATTGTAAGATAGAAAAGGAATTGAATTGCTTCCTATATCAAGCACCAGAATGTCAAGTGATGGTTGCAAATGGAGGAACCATAAATTGCTAAGGAAAGTGCCATAATGTCAAGCTATCCATGGGAGAATATGTATTGAATAGCCCAATGGTTTCCATTCCAATGGGTTGTGTTGATGCTGTAATAGGATTCCAATGGCTATAATCCTAGGGTACAATAGCTTTTAATTTTCAAGAAATTTTCATCAAATTCTCCTCAGAACGAAAGGAAGTTGAAGTAAGGGGTATCACAGGGAAACCAGTCTAACGGAATGACAAAGCTTCTAAAGAAAGAACAACGAGGCATAATTACACAATTATGTTCACTAGAGGTTCTCACATTGAAATCATCCATTTCTCCAGATCTCCAAAATGCCTTGGACAATAATTCCAAGGTATTTGAGACTACCAAAGGCCTCCCACCTATTTGTGATCATGATCATGCTATTAATTTGATTCCAAGAAATGTTCCTACAAACATCAGGCCTGAAAGATATCCATATGTCCAAAATAGTGAAATTGAACTTATGGTTACAGAAATGCTAGAGGCTGGTATAATTCAACCTAGTCAAAATTCTTTCTTTTCTCCAGTAGTAATTGTTCGCAAGAAGGATGGATCATGGCGCATGTTTCCAAATTATAGGGAGCTCAACTAGCTCACTATTAAAGATAAATTTTCCATTCCTGTCATTGATGAAATATTGGATGAATTGCATCGATCAATCTACTTCACCAAGTTCGATATTCGTTCAGGATATCATCAAATCAGAGTGAAGACTCAAGACATTCCAAAAACAACATTTAGAACTCATGAGTGTCACTATGAATTTTTGGTCATGCCTTTTGGCATTACTAATGCACCTTTCTTTCACAGATAATAATGACACAACAAGTTTGCGGAAATTTGAACAAAATTTTCTTTATTATGGATGCTCATATTACAGAGGTAAAATCTCTTCCTCAGATTGACTGCTAGAGCGTTTAGTAGATATGAGTTAGCCAAAGCATAACTGATCTACAGGCTACCTGGCATTCAAGCAGACTGAGTCTCAAGATTAAAACAGACTTACAGACGCATATAACCTATATGATTTGGCCACTTTAGGTTCACACTAGCATCAAGTGCTAATGCGCAGGCTTCTCAAATCATTTACAAACTTAGAACTTATCTCGTGGTGCAAGCAGATCAGACTCAAAGTCCGCAGATGTAGAGCAGGAGAAAGCTTGACTTAGACCTCTAAACTCTCAAACTCCCAATTCCCAAATGAGCCTTACCTTGCAGTTCAAAGTATTTATAGAACTAGCAAAGGGGGACAAGCATCCGTGAATTGCCGAAAGCAAAGTGTACAAACTGATGACTCAAAAGAAATATGTTGATAGGGTCTTATCAGATCACCGAAAGCTAGATTCGGGCATGGGAGGACTATCCCATGTTATCTCATCCCTTCTCCTTTTACGGATAGCTAGAGGCAAGTGGGGACAAAATCTAGTACACATAGTATTTTACATAGAGCATATTCATCAAAAGTGAGAACCCTCGAAAGACTGAAAAGACATAAAGAGAAGCATATCTATACAAATATTACAGTGTGGAGATTCCAGAACAAGGGAATCCACAAAAGCTTGTCCAACACCATAGTTGGTTGGAAACACATCAATCAAGAGTGTAGTAATCAACTTGAGGATAGGTGTAATATTGAAAATTCCATCTTTCCACCAAGTAATTTGAATAATATTGTACCCATACTTCTTTTTCAGATTCCCACAAGGTGGTACTATGAGGATCAGGTAGGTCCATATAGTTCAGATTCATGAATGGGTTTTCATTTGGGTCAATCTGTCCGTGGAATTCTTCACAGCTGGAGCTCAAAGTAATGGTCCTTGATTTGTAATGATTCATTACAAACCATCGCACATGACCACATCTTCTGACACCATTTAGAAAATCTGTCCTCCTTAGATTTACCAAATCTCTTATTGTTTTGTAGAATACATCTATCAGCATCATACTTGGAGGGCTAAAATCTGGAAGCTTTAGCATGGTTAAGGAGTATGGCTTCATAATGAGTGGTGATAAGCTATACTTCTATCACCAATCCATAAACCATTCTGGAAGAGGGTCATCTTCCTCCATGTCTTTGACCGGAACACCTTCAAACAAAAAAGAAAACTGCAAAGAATAAAACATGTTAGTGGAAAAATTTTGTAGATTCATTGTTGTATAGAATGCTTCCTATTGCCTATCTGAATCATAGTTCTCTCTGTGAAGGTGGTTGTCAAATCTTCAGAATGTTATATGACAGCTGATGATTCTATTATCATCTTCGTGATCACTTTCCAGCCTATAGGCAATGCTTCCAATTTGTCTTAAGCAGTCTAAGGCCTCAAGAGCTTCATCATTTACTTCATCTTGGTGAGGGTCTGTCCAGAGGAAATCAATGCATGTTCTATACCTTACTTCTTTAATTGGTCACCAATCCTCATCATGATCTAGAAGACTTTTACTCAAATTATATGAGATCCATCTAGAGGAAGTCTCAATGTCAATAGTTTCTTCATTTCTTCTGATGAAATTACAGTGCAGACTCATTATTGAATGTTTGGATAAAAATTCTCTACTGAGCATATCAGCAAAACTGTTCTTATCTCCTTTGACAAATTCAACATCAAAACTATACTGGCTGAGCTGCATGATCCATCTCACCATAGCAGCATCTTTGAACTCACATTTGTGAATCGCATATTTTAAGGCTTGACAATCTGTTTTGACAGTGAAATGGGTATAGATAATAAAATCTCTAACTTTAGTAATACCTAAGCAGACAACCCTTAGTTCTTTTTTGAGACTGGACCAATTCATCTGATTTTTGGCCCAAAGACCAGATGCATATTGGCATATTTCTACCTCTGTTTTGCTGCTGGGATTCTTCTGACACAAAACTGCACTGCATCCTTCATAACTGGCATCTGTCATTATTATTTTCTCCCATTCTTCCCTTATAGGGGAAAGTGGCTGTATACTTCTAACATTTTCTTTTATCCTCTTGACTGCTTGAGTGCAGTCATCATTCCATGGAATTGGAACCTTCTGAAGCCTTTGGTTTAAAATTTTTCTTTCCTCTGCACAATCCTTCAGAAATTTAGAGATATAGTTCAAACTTCCCAAGAACCTCTGCAACTGTGTCTTGTCCTTCATCTCATCAGGGAAGTGATCAATGAAGTTCAGGCTCCTTTGGATTACAGTATAAGATCCATGTTGTATGCTATAACCCAAAAACTCTATCATCGGCCTGAATAACTTCATTTTGGAATCTGATAGTACTATGCCCATATCTTTGACCCTTCGTAAGAAGATTTCCAAATGCTTTATATGGTCAGAAATATTATCAGAATGGATGAAAATATCATCAATGTATTTCTTCAGGAATTCATCCATTCCCTCAAAAGTATAATCCATTATTTGCTGGAAGGTTGATGGAGCATTGATCAATCCAAATGGCATGATATTCCATTCATAATGGCCTCCAGGCACAGAGAATGCTATTTTCCATTTATCTTCTTCTTTAATCCCTACTTGCCAAAAGCCAGATTTCAAATCAAATTTAGAGAAAATTTTAGATTTTGAAATTTGAACAAGTATGGATGAAGGTTTGGGTAGAGGATAGGCATCATAATCAAGGATGTCATTTAGAGGTTTATAGTTTACCACCAACCTTCGCTTAACTCTGGCTATTTCGGCATGTTTATTGACATAGAAAGCAAAACAAGGAATAGGACTTTTACTTTTCCTGATAAGTCCTTTTTTTTAGCAAATCCTTGATTTCTTCTCTGCATAATTTCATTTGTTCCTCATTCATTGCTACTGCTTTTGACCTCCTTAATTTTCCACTGAAATACTTTTTGAGAGGAAGTTCTACCTCATGCTTATGGATGTGCCAGAAAGCATTTGGGTCATCTGAACAACATTCTTTAAAGCTAGCAGTTAAATCTGCTATTTCTCTAGAGTATTTTCCATTGTCTAGATGTTCCTCAGTTTTCAAAATTTCTTTCTTTACTTCCATCTTTGCCAAAAGATTTTCCATTCTTTCTACCCTTTTCAGTCTTTTTGGCGAACTGGAATTAATGAAGGGAAAAAATATTTCTTTATCATTTATAGAAATAAAATAACCATTCCTTCGGCTACCTTTGTCAAGCTTGGCTCCATGTTTTTCAAAGTTCTGAAAGAATGGTCTGCCAAGATAAATAGCACGATCTATACCAGGAACCACAGGGCAGACCAAGTGTCTTCCAATTTTTTCTGTTAAAAATGCATCCACATCAACTTCATATTTGGTGGCTATCTCACCACTTGTTGTAATTACCTTAGGACAAACTGTTGGCCTTCAGAGATGCATACTGTATCACTTACAATATTCAACCTTGACCCAGTATCCATAAGTACTTTCCAGTATTCATATTGGCTTCCCACTCTTACCTTCATTTTGATGCAATACATAGCATCTCTCTTCATGTTATTGCACCCAAAATCAGTTCTTACTGGTTCTTCTTCTTCATCTGAGGTGTCTGACTATTGTGTTTTTGTGCATTCATCAATCTCAGACTTAACTCATTATGATTTTCTATGCACAACTTTTTATTTTCTCTTATTGTTTTCCTAAGATCTTTAATTGCTTGGTGAACAGCAGGCCATGTTTGCGGCAAATATTCACCAAAATCTTCATTTTTGAATTACCGAGTCAAATCTTCAACTAAAAATAAAGAAGTAGGAGGAACATATCCTTTATTTACAGTCTTCTTGGAATCTGACGGTGCCTGTTTCAGATGTTCTGTTAGTAAACTTTTGTACATCTGCTTTATCTGCGGATCATTAGCTGCCATCATCTGAGAAAAAATATTTTTGCTAGTTTCATCATAGTCAGATTTAATCATTCTAACTAAGTTACATCTGTAAATATCTGGATCACTGCAATCACAATCTCTATATTCTGCACAATGCGGATCTTTACAAAATTCATCTTCAGATGTGTCACCTGAGTCAACAAAATTTAAATCATTTTCTGATTCTGAATCAGAAGATAAAAGTTCATCACAGCTACTTGGTAAATCAAAGAAATTAATTTTTCCTTTCTTATTTCTATATTGAACTTTCTTCTTCGACTTATCCTTTTTCTTATCTGGACAGTTTGGAGCTGTATGACCTTTTTGGTTGCAGTTGTAGAAAATGATTTCTTTGTCTTTAGAAAACATTTTTGTATGCTTATAAGGCTTGGTTTTGTAATGTTTTCTTCTTGGTTTTTCTTGGAAAGACTGGGAATTCTTCTTTTTGAAGTGCTTTTTCTTCCTCCTATGCCCCTCAGAATTACCAGCCTTGCCAAGGTGCCATTGTTTACAAAGCTGCTGATAGCCATGTGGCTTTTTAGGATTTGTGGCTGCTCTTGCAATTTTCATTTGAGAACAGAGTTCTACAATGATTGGTTTGACTGCTTGGCGGATGATTCCAAATTTGTAGTCACCAACCTTCCCTGGTAATTTGTTGACAATTGAAGAATACACCCATTGGGGAAGTGATGCGACAAAAATTTCCTTCCATTTTGGCTCAACAATTAAATCTAGAGTCAGTGTGTGTAATCTGTGAAGGAATTCATTGAAATATTCTTCAAAATGTTGCATATTATGCAACTTCATTGCAAGCAAGGTAATGGTAGTAATATCATTGGTGATTTGAGGGAAACCAATGAAATTGACTGTAATACTATATAGGATTTTTCCTATCATGTTATTGACAGACAAACTTGTGACTGGATCCATATAAGTAGTACCATCTTCATTTAGTACTACTGTAGCTTCCCAATGAGGAAGAAGATTTGGTTCCTTCAGTGTTTTGGCTTTTAGCCATGAATCTAGAGTACCTTCAAATCCTCCAATTATTCTCCTTGTTGCATTGATAGGACCTATGTCATCTGCAAGGTAAGTCCTATAACAAACAATCATGGAATGCAGAACAGACATGATCTCTGCTTCAGTGCAATTGTCTATATTCCATGAATCATATAGGTTATATGCGTCTGTAAGTCTGTTTCAATCTTGAGACTCAGTCTGCTTGTATGCCAGGTAGCGTGTAGATCAGTTATGCTTCAGGTAACTCATATCTACTAAACGTTGTAGCAGTCAATCTGAGGAAGAGATTTTACCTCTGTAATATGAGCATCCATAATAAAGAAAATTATGTTCAAATTTCAGCAAACTTGTTGTGTCATTATTATCTGTGAAAGATCCTGTATGAATGGTATCAGAGCCAAGTATTTTATGAGTGGATTTTGTCTGTGAGATAATGTTTTAGTGGATCGCGAATTTGCTTGAGCCCTGAATAGCGTTTGTAGCTTGTTGTTGCCGAGTGTTGGCTTTGAAGGCATCGAAGGTGTTGGACACGAATTCGTACTTCGGTACGCGAGGAAACCACAATTTCTCCTACAAAAGAAGGCCACAATTCTGCTTGTTATCACTACTGCAAGTCTTTAACAGGTATTTATCTTACAAAATGGATGCTTCTGGTAGCAGCTCTTCAGAATCTATGGGAATGTTTGGTTCAAAACATTTTACATCAATACAAACAGAAGATGAATTACGTTCTGGTTTAGAAGGATTATGTCATTATGAATCTACTTCTGGAAATTCTGCATGTATTGAACAAGAAGAAACAGACCCATCTATCAATTGGAAACTTCTCCCAGTATCACCTACAGATGTATATAAAGGTCTTCATGTTTTTAATTTCCATGCTCTTAGTCAAATAAATATCAAAGAAAAATCTATTAAAGCTAACCTCACCATGAATTCCATGATGACTATCCCACTCCTTGAGCAGAAACATGTCAAAGCTGCCTTAAAATCAGGATATCAGTATGCCCATCTGGGGATGTTGAGGATAGGGCTCAATGCTTTACATAGGAAAGGCCAAAAAGCATATGTTTTCTCAGCCCTATTTGATAATAGATGGACTACTTTTAGTCAAGCTATGATAGGCGGAATTGAGACCAGTCTCTCAGAACGTCCAACCCAGTATGATGTTTTCCCTAACTTTTCTGTTGCTTTAGATGATCCCAATATCCTGCAATGTCTAACTCTTGGTGTGAAAACTGCCGAATATGAAAATTTCAAATCTAAGTCAAAAAATTTGGCTATTTTCTACATTACCTGTGTTCGGTTCTATAACACAACTATCCCTGCTGTATTACATGCTCTAGATAAAAATGAAGGCAGAGTAACCCTTGTACAGTATGATTCTACTTGTAATCCAGTAGCACCTGTATATGTTTCTCGTAATGACTTATGTCCTCCTGATGATTGGGTAACAAATTGGGGCAAACCTGCCAAGAAAACTGTTGCTGCTTCCTAATCAATTATCACAGAAGTAGATGGAAGAGTAACCACCACATTTCCTAGAGTAAACACAGTACAACATGGTGGACCCTCTGTCTCTACTATCCCAACCACAATCAATCAATTACATCTTGCTCAAGCTCCTGCTCCTCCACAGTTTTTAATTGACCAAGCAGCATATGACTCCATAAAACGACTGTTTTCAAAGCCGCAGTCAGCTCTTTCCCAACCTTTCAGTTCTGTCTGCGACCATCCGCATTGCTCAAAGACTTTTTTTCAATTCTCTTCTGACCCTCCTACTCCACATGGAGATCCAACAGAAAAACATAGAATAAATATGATCAGATTTGTTCCTCCTTCTGATTCATCCGATGAAAGTTACAAGCATGTTTCATTTTTTAACCCTCAGGAAGAATTGCTTGTACATACTGTTTCTAGTTCTTCCTCTTATGGTCTTGGTAATACCAATGAATCCTCTATTCCAGCATATAGAAGGAACCTGATTGATAAGATACCAAAGCATGTAGAAATTCCTTCTGATTCAGAGATAATTGCATTCCTGAATATTTTCAAAGGAATTGGTCCTTATCATGCCGAAGACCCATGGAAAAGGAAAATGTTTAACTGGGACATGTTCACCCATGAAAAAGAACATTTGTACTTTCAAGAAGTAGAGCTACTTCCAAAAGGAGATCCTTCTGCCTTTAATAGACAAAATGTTGAAAATTGGAAAAATTGGGTGAAGGCAGAAAATCAATGGATATCATTCTATGAATGGTACTACCCTTCTGCAAATATAATAGAATAATATCCGATGAAACAATTCAAATACCAAGCTAAGCAGAAGAAAATCAAAGATCAGGAAAAATTTGTAGAAGAAAAACTACAAGAAAATCCAGTAGTAATTCCTCCACCTTTGAAAGCTCCAGTTTTTGATTCAAAAATTCAAAAGATGATAGAAAAACCTAATGTCCGAAGGATTTTGATTTCTATTAAAACAGAAGGAGAAAATCTACTGAAAACGATTTGTTCTCAACTTAATGTAAATATGATGAGAACAGGGACTCCAAATAAACACAAGTGGGAACTCCTTGATGGTTCTATCATGGAGACAGACACAAAATTTCCCCCTTGGAAATTTTTTTTTATAAGAGGACAAGATGGAAAATTATATAAACTACTTCCATCCCATTCTGATGATCCCTCTTTGGTAGCAAAAGACTCTATTGATGCCACAAACTGGACCAATTTGGCTTTGTCCAGTCTTGAAAAATTTGTCAGATCTAGATTTGAGCATCAAGAAACTGCTAATTCAGAAATGAAACTAATGCTTGAAAGAATCTTGCAAAAACAAGATTATAACACAGTTTGTTTGAATAGAAGTGTGTCTACTTTAGCAGATAATGACAAGACTCTTGCTCAGAGCCTTGACAGACTGTCATTGAATACTGAAAAGAAGATCTATGAAGCAGCTTCAGCTCATGGATGAGAGATTGTTAAAATCAGCACTTCCCTTGATATTGTCCAAAAACAAGCTTGGTAAGTATCTCAAGGAATAGAATCTCTGAAAAAGAAGCCTCGGGTAGAAGCTTACAAATTTGTAACCTTATTTTCTGAACCCAAGACTTTTGTCCCATACACCATTACTCCATCTGTGGAAAGCCTAATAAAATCACCCAACTATATAACCTTTCCACCCCCAAACTCAACACATCCATATTCCCTTTTTGCTAATCATAGTTTTTCCAGTCCTACTCCTACTGTTGAGAAAAAAGAAACTGGTAAAACTGCAAAAGAAGAAAGAATTTCAAACTTTATGTTTGGAGATTCATCAGCAAGGGAAGAAGAAGAAGAAAAAGATATTAATACAAGTATCCATAAGATAGATATTGAGCCCAAAATAGAAGAACTTGAAGCTTGTATCGATAATTTCTCTCTTGAAGGCAAAGAGGAATTTGGCATTAAAGATAAGGAAGAAAACCAGGTAAATGCTACTTCTTCCAGATCCCGATGGGAAACAACCTGGAATCCTGCTCCTAGCCGCAGAGACCTTATGAAATCTGAGTATCATAAGGATTGGTCTGCAAATGATACATATTCATGGAATATAGACAATTGCACTGACGCAAAGATCATGTCTGTTCTGCATTCCATGCTTGTTTGTTATAAGACTTACCTTGCAGATTACATAGGTCCTATCAATGCAAGAAGGAGAATAATTGGAGGATTTGAAGGTACTCTAGATTCATGGCTAAAAGCCGAAACACTGAAGGAACCAAATCTTCTTCCTCACTAGGAAGCTGTAGTAGTACTAAATGAAGATGGTACTACTTATATGGATCCTGTCACAAGTTTTCCTTTCAATAACATGATACGAAAACTCCTGTATAGTATTACAGTCAATTTGATTGGTTTCCCTCAAACCACCAATGATATTACTACCATTACCTTGCTTGCAATGAAGTTGCATAATATGTAACATTTTGAAGAATATTTCAGTGAATTCCTTCACAGAGTACAAAAACTTACTCCGGATTTAATTCTTGAGCCAAAATGGAAGGAAATTTTTGTAGCATCACTTCCCCAATGGGTGTCTTCTTCAATTGTCAACAAATTACCAGGGAAGGTTGGTGACTACAAATTTGGAATCATCCGCCAAGCAGTTAAAGCAATCATTGTGGAACTCTGTTCTCAAATGAAAATTGCAAGAACAACCACAAATCCTAAAAAGCCACATGGCTATCAGCAGCTTTGTAAACAATGGCACCTTGGAAAGCATGGTAATCTTGAGGGGCATAGGAGGAAGAAAAAGCACTTCAAAAAGAAGAATTCCTAGTCTTTCCAAGAAAAACCAAGAAGAAAATGTTACAAAACCAAGCCTTATAAGCATACAAAAATGTTTTCTAAAGACAAAGAGATCATTTTCTACAACTGCAACAAGAAAGGTCATACAGCTCCAAACTGCCCAAGTAAGAAAAAGGATAAGTCAAAGAAGAAAGTTCAGTATAGAAATAAGAAAGGAAAAATTAATTTCTTTGATTTACCAAGCAGCTGCGATGAACTTTTATCTTCTGATTCAGAATCAGAAAATGATTTAAATTTTGTTGATTCAGATGACACATATGATGATGAATTTTGAAAACATCCGCATTGTGCAGAATGTAGAGATTGTGATTGCAGTGATCCAGATGAAACTAGCAAAAATATTTTTGCTCAGATGATGGTAGCTAATGATCCGCAGATAAAGCAGATGTACAAAAGTTTACTAACAGAACATCTGAAACAGGCACCATCAGATTCCAAGAAGACTGTAAATAAAGGATATGTGCCTCCTGATTCTTTATTTTTAGTTGAAGCTTTGACTCGGAAAATCAGAAATGAAGATTTTGGTGAACATTTGCCACAAACATTGCCTGTTGTTCACCAGGAAATTAAAGATCTGAGGAGAACAATAAGAGAAAATAAAAAGTTGTGCATAGAAAATCATAATGAGTTAATTCTAAGATTGATGAATGCACAAACAACTATGGCTTCAACATCGTAAGAATTGATATCAGGTATGATAGAGAACTGGACATCCCATACTAATCCCATGATGACAAAAACACAACAGTCAAACACCTCAGATGAAGAAGAAGAACCAGTAAGAACTGATTTTGGATGCAATAGCATGAAGAGAGATGTTATGTATTGTATCAAAATGAAGGTAAGAGTGGGAAGCCAATATGAATACTGGAAAGTCCTTATGGATACTGGGTCAAGGTTGAATATTGTAAGTGATACAGCGGCAAGTACGCATCTCCAAAGACCAGCAACTTGTCCTAAGGTAATTACAGCAAGTGGCGAGATAGCCACCAAATATGAAGTTGATGTGGATGCATTTTTAACAGAGAAAATTTGAATACACTTGGTTTGCCCTCTGGTTCCTGGTATAGATTGTGCTATGTATCTTGGAACACCGTTCTTTCAGAACTTTGAAAAACATGGAGCCAAGTTTGACAAAGGCATCGAAAGGTATGGTTATTTTGTTTCTATAAATGATAAAGAAATCTTTTTTCCCTTCATTAATTCTAGTTCGCCAAATAGACTAAAAAGGATAGAAAGAATGGAAAATATTTTGGCAAATATGGAAGTAAAGAAACAAATTTTGAAAACTGAGGAACATCTAGACAATGGAAAATACTCTAGAGAAATAGAAGATTTAACTGCTAGTTTTAAAGAATGTTGTTCAGATGACCCAAATGTTTTCTGGCACATCCATAAGCATGAGGTAGAACTTCCTCTCAAAAAGTATTTCAGAATTAAGGAGGTCAAAAGCAGTAGCAATGAGTGAGGAACGAATGAAATTATGCAAAGAAGAAATCAAGGATTTGCTAAAAAAAGGACTTATCAGGAAAAGTAAAACTCCTATTGCTTGTTTTGCTTTCTATGTCAATATACATGCCGAAATAGCCAGAGGTAAGCCAAGGTTGGTGGTAAACTATAAACCTTTGAATGACATCCTTGATTATGATGCTTATCCTCTACCCAAACCTTCATCCATACTTTCTCAAATTTCAAAATCTAAAATCTTCTCTAAATTTGATTTGAAATCTGGCTTCTCACAAGTAGGGATTAAAGAAGAAGATAAATGGAAAACAACATTCTCTGTGCCTGGAGGCCATTATGAATGGAATATCATGCCATTTGGATTGATCAATGCTCCATCAGCCTTCTAGCGAATAATGGATGAAACGTTTGAGGGAATGGATGAATTCCTGAAGAAATAAATTGATGATATTTTGATCCATTCTAATAATATTGATGACCATATAAAGCATTTGAAAATCTTCTTACAAAGGGTCAAAGATATGGGCATAGTACTATCAGAATCCAAAATGAAGTTATTCAGGCCAATGATAGACTTTTTGGGTTATAACATACAACATGGATCTTATACTGTAATCCAAAGGAGCCTGAACGTCATTGATCACTTCCCTAATGAGATTAAGGACAAGACACAGTTGCAGAGGTTCTTGGGAAGTTTGAACTATATCTCTAAATTTCTGAAGCATTGTGCACAGGAAAGAAAACATTTAAACCAAAGGCTTCAGAAGGTTCCAATTCCATGGAATGATGACTGCACTCAAGCAGTCAAGAGGATAAAAGAAAAGGTTAGAAATATACAGCCACTTTCCCCTATAAGGGAAGAATGGGAGAAAATAATAATAACAAATGCCAGTAGTGAAGGATGGGGTGCAGTTTTGTGTCAGAAAGATCCTAGCAGCAAAACATAGGTAGAAATCTACCCGTATGCATCTGGACTTTGGGCCAAAAATCAAATGAATTGGTCCAGTCTCAAAAAAAAACTCAGGGCTATTTGCTTAGGTATTGCTAAATTCAAAGATTTTATTATCTATACACATATCACTGTCAAAATAGATTGTTAAGCCTTAAAATATGCCATTCACAAATGTGAGTTCGAAGATGCTGTTATGGTGAGATGGATAATGGAGCTTAGCCAGTATAGTTTTGATGTTGAATTTGTCAAAGGAAATAAGAACAGTTCTCAAATTTCCACAAACTTGCTGTGTCATTATTATCTGTGAAAGATCCTGTATGAATGGTATCAGAGCCATGTATTGTATGAGTGGATTTTGTCTGTGAGATATTGTTTGAGTGGGTCGCGAATTCACTTGTGTCCTGAATAGCGTTTGTAGCCTATTGTTCCCGAGTGTTGGCTTTGAAGGCGTTGAAGACGTTGGACGAGAATTTGGAGGAAACTGCAATTTCTCCTACAAAAGAAAGCCACAATTCTTCTTGTTATCACTACTGCAAGTCTTTAACAACTATTTATCTTAGAAAATGGATGCTTCTGGTAATAGCTCTTCAGAATCTATGGGAATGTTTGGTTCAAAACATTTTAAATCAATACAAAGAGAAAATGAATTACATTCTGGTTTAGAAGTATTATGTCGTTCTGAATCTACTTCTCGGAATTCTGCATGTATTGAACAAGAAGAAATAGACTGATCCGTCAATTGGAAACTTCCCTCAGACTCACCTAGAGATATATATAAAGGTCTTCATGCTTTTAATTTCCGTGCTCTTAGTCAAATAAAAATCAAAGAAAAATCTATCAAAGCTGACCTCACCTTGAATTCCATAATGACTATCCCACTCCTTGAGCAGAAACATGTCAAAGCTGCCTTAAAATCAGGATATCAGTACGCCCATCTGGGGATGGTTAGGATAGGGCTCAATGCTTTACATAGCAAAGGCAAAAAATCATATGTTTTCTCAGCCCTATTTGATAATCGATGGACTACTTTTACTCAAGCTATAATAGGTATAATTGAGACCAGTCTCTCAGAACGTCCAATCCAGTATGATGTTTTCCCTAAATATTATGTTGCTTTAGATGATCCCAATATCCTGCCATGTCTAACTCTTGGTTTGCAAACCACCGGATATGAAAATTTCAAATCTAAATAAAAAAATTTGGCTATTTTCTATATTACCTGTGTTCAGTTCTATAACACAACTATCCCTGCTCTATTACATGCTCCAGACAAAAATGAAGGCAGAGTAACCCCCTTATAATATGATTCTGCCTGTAATCCAGTAGCACCTGTATATGTTTCTCATAATGATTTATGTCCTCCTAATGATTGGGTAACAAATTGGGGCAAACCTGCCAAGAAAACTGTTGCTGCTGCCCAATCAATTATCACAGAAGTAGATGGCAAAGTAACCACCAGATTTCCCAGAGTAAAAACAGTACAGCATGGTGGACCCTTTGTCTCTATTGTCCCAACCACAATCAATTAATTACATCCTGCTCAAGCTCTTGCTCCTCCAAAGTTTGTAATTTACCAAGCAGTATATGACTCCATAAAACGACTATTTTCACAGCCGCAGTCAGGTCTTTCCCAACCTTTCAGTTCTATCTGCGACCATCTGCATTGCTCAAAGACTTTATGTCAATTCTCTTCTGACCCTGCTACTCCACATGGAGATTCGTCTGAAAAACATAGAATAAATATGATCAGATTTGTTCCTCCTTCTGACTCATCTGATGAAAGTTACAAGCCTGTTTCATTTTTAACCCTTAGAAAGAATTTCTTGTACATACTGTTTCTAGTTCTTCCTCTTATGGTCTTGGTTATACCAATGAATCCTCTATTCCAGCATATAGAAGGAACCTGATCGATAAGATACCAAAGCGTGTAGAAATTCCTTCTGATTCAGAGATAATTGCATTCCTGAAGATTTTCAAAGGAATTGGTCCTTATGATGCCGAAGACCCATGGAGAAGGAAAATGTTCAACTCGAACATGTTCACCCATGAAAAGGAACATTTTTACTTTCAAGAAGTAGAGCTACTTCCAAAAGGAGATCGTTCTGCTTTTAATACAAAAAATGTTGAAAATTGGAAAAATTGGATGACGGAAGAAAATCAATGGATATGATTCTATGAATGGTACTACCCTTCTGTAAATATAATAGAAAAATCTCTGATGAAACAATTCAAGAACCAATCTAAGCAGAAGAAAATCAAAGATTAGGAAAAAATTGTAGAAGAAAAACTACAAGAAAATACAGTAGTAATTCCTCCACCTCTGAAAGCTCCAGTTTTTGATTCAAAAATTCAAAAGATGATAGCAAAACCTAATGTCCCAAGGATTTTGATTGCTATTAGAATAGAAGGAGAAAATCTACTGAAAAATATTTGTTCTCAACTTAATGTAAATATGATGAGAACAGGGACTCCAAATAAACACAAGTGGGAACTCCTTGATGGTTCTATCATGGAGATAGACACAGAATTTCCCCTTTGGAAAAATTTTGTTAAAAAAGGACAAGATGGAAAATTGTATAAACTACTTCCATCCCATTCTGATGATCCCTCTCTGGTAGCAAAAGACTCTATTGCTGCCACAAACTGGACCAATTTGGCTTTGTCAAGTCTGGAAAAATTTGTCAGAGATAGATTTGAGCATCAAGAAACTGGTAATTCAGAAATGAAACTAATGCTTGAAAGAATCTTGCAAAAACAAGATTATAACATAGTTCGTTTGAATAGCAGTGTGTCTACTTTAGCAGATAATGACAAGACTCTTGCTCAGAGCCTTGACAGACTGTCATTGAATACTGCAAAGAAGATCCATGAAGCAGCTTCATCTCATGGACGAGAGATTGTTAAAATCAACACTTCCCTTGATATTGTCAAAAACAAGTTTGGGAAGTATCTCAAGGAATAGAATCTCTGAAAAAGAAGCCTCGGGTAGAAGCTTACAAATCTGCAACCTTATTCTCTGAACCCAAGATTTCTGTCCCATACACCATTACTCCATCTATGGAAATCCTAATAAAAGCACCCAGCTCTATAACCTTTCCACCCCCAAACTCAACACATCCATATTCCCTTTTTGGTAATCCTAGTTTTTCCAGTCCTACTCCTACTGTTGAGAAAAAAGAAACTGGTAAAATTGTAAAAGAAGAAATAATTTCAAACTTTATGTTTGGAGATTCATCAGCAAGGGAAGAAGAAGAAGAAGAAGAAGAGATTTTACCTCTCTAATATGAGCATCCATAATAAAGAAAATTCTGTTCAAATTTCCGCAAACTTCTTGTGTCATTATTAAAAAAGAAAACTGCAAAGAATAAAACATGTTGGTGTAAAAATTTTGTAGATTCATTGCTGTATAGAATGATTCCTATTGCCTGTCTGAATCATAGTTCTCTCTGTGAAGGTGGTTGTCAAATATTCGAAGTGTTATATGACAGTTGGTGATTCTATTATCATTTTCGTGATCTCTTTCCAACCTATAGGAAATGCTTCCAATTTGTCATAAGTAGTCTAGGGCCTCAAGAGCTTCATCATTTACTTCATCTTGGTGAGGGTCTGTCCAAAGGAAATCAATGCTTGTTCTATACCTTACTTCTTTAGTTGGTCACCAATCCTCATAATGATCTAGAAGACTTTTACTCAAATTATATGAGATCAATGTAGAGGAAGTCTCAATGTCAACAATTTCTTCATTTCTTCTGATGAAATTACAGTGCAAACTCATTATTGAATTTCTTGATAAAAATTCTCTGCTAAGCATATCTACAAAACTTTTCTTATTTCCTTTGACAATTTCAACATCAAAATTATATTGTCTGAGCTGAATTATCCATCTCACCATACCAGCATCTTTGACCTCACGTTTGTGAATGGAATATTTTAAGGCTTGACAATCTGTTTTGACAGTGAAATGGGTATAGATAATAAAATCTCTGAATATAGCAATACCTAAGAAGACAACCCTAAGTTCTTTTTGATACTGGACCAATTCATTTGATTTTTGGCCCAAAGTCCAGATGCATACTGGCAGTTTTCTACCTCTGTTTTGCTGCTGGGATTTTTGTGACACAAAACTGCACCCCATCCTTCATTACTAGCATCTGTCATTATTATTTTCTCCCATTCTTCCCGTATAGGGGAAAGTGGCTGTATATTTCTAACCTTTTGTTTTATCCTCTTGACTGCTTGAGTGCAGTTATCAGTCCATGGAATTGGAACCTTTTGAAGCCTTTGGTTTAAAAGTTTTCTTTCTTGTGCACAATGCTTCAGAAATTTAGAGATATAGTTCAAACTTCCCAAGAACCTCTACAACTGTGTCTTGTCCTTAATCTCATTAGGGAAGTGATCACTGAAGTTCAGGCTCCTTTGGATTACAGTATAAGACCCACGTTGTATGCTATAACCCAAAAAGTCTATCAACGGCCTGAATAACTTCATTTTGGATTTTGATAGTACTATGCCCATATCTTTGACCCTTCGTAAGAAGATTTTCAAATGCTTTATATGGTCAGCAATATTATCATCAATGTATTTCTTCAGGAATTCATCCATTCCCTCAAAAGTTTCATCCGTTATTTGCTGGAAGGCTGATGGAGCATTGATCAATCCAAATGGCATGATATTCCATTCATAATGGCCTCTAGGCACAGAAGCCAGATTTCAAATCAAATTTAGAGAAGATTTTAGATTTTGAAATTTGAGCAAGTATGGATGAAGGTTTCGGTAGAGGATAGGCATCATAATCAAGTATTTCATTTACAGGTTTATATTTTACCACCAACCTTGGTTTAGCTCTGGCTATTTCGGCATGTTTATTGACATAGAATGTAAAACAAGCAATAGGACTTTTACTTTTCCCGATAAGTACTTTTTTTAGCAAATCCTTGATTTCCTCTCTGCATAATTTCATTTGTTCCTCATTCATTGCTACTGCTTTTGACCTCCTTAATTTTCCATTGAAATCCTTTTTGAGATGAAGTTCTACCTCATGCTTATGGATGTGCTAGAAAGCATTTGGGTCATCTGAACAACATTCTTTAAAACTAGCAGTTAAATCTGCTAATTCTTTAGAGTATTTTCCATTCTCTAGATGTTCCTCAGTTTTCAAAATTTTTTTATTTACTTCCATCCTTGCCAAATTATTTTCCATTCTTTCTATCATTTTTAGTCTATTTGGTGAACTGGAATTAATGAAGGGAAAAAAGATTTCTTTATCATTTATAGAAACAAAATAACCATACCTTTGGCTACCTTTGTCAATCTTGGCTCCATGTTTTTCAAAGTTCTGAAAGAATGGTGTGCCAAGATACATAGCACAATCTATACCAAGAACCACAGGGCAGACCAAGACTATTCCAATTTTCTTTGTTAAAAATGCATCCACATCAACTTCATATTTGGTGGCTATCTCACCACTTGCTGTAATTACCTTAGGACAAGCTGTTGGTCTTCGGAGATGCATACTTACCACTATATCACTTACAATATTCAACCTTGACCCAGTGTCCATAAGGACTTTCCAGTATTCATATTGGCTTCCCACTCTTACCTTCATTTTGATGCAATACATAACATCTCTCTTCATGATATTGCACCCAAAATCAGTTCTTACTGGTTCTTCTTCTTCATCTGATGTGTTTGACTACTGTGGTTTTGTCATTATGGGATTAGTATGGGATGTCTAGTTCTCTGTCATACCTGATATTGGCTCTTGGGATGTTGAAGGCACAACTGTTTGTGCATTCATCAATCTTAGACTTAACTCATTATGATTTTCTATGCACAACTTTTTATTTTCTCTTACTGTTTTCCTCAGATCTTTAATTGCCTAATGAATAGCAGGCAATGTTTGCGGCAAATATTCATCAAAATATTCATTTTGAATTGCCGAGCCAAAGCTTCAACTGAAAATAAAGAAGCAGGAAGCACATATCCTTTATTTACAGTCTTCTTCGAATCTAATGGTGCTTGTTTCAGATGTTCTGTTAGTAAACTTTTGTACATCTGCTTTATCTGCGTATCATTAGCTGCCATCATCTGAGAAAAAATGTTTTTTCTAGTTTCATCATAGTCAGATTTCATCATTCTGACTGCATTACATCTGCAAATATCTGGATCACTGCAATGACAATCTCTACATTCTGCATAATGCGAATCTTTACAAAATTCATCATCAGATGTGTCACCTGAGTCAACAAAATTTAAATCATTTTCTTATTCTGAATCAAAAGATAAAAGTTCATCACAGCTGCTTGGTAAATCAAAGAAATTAATTTTTCCTTTCTTATTTCTATACTGAACTTTCTTCTTTCACTTATCCTTTTTCTTATCTGGGTAGTTTGGAGCTGTATGACCTTCTTGGTTGTAGTTGTAGCAAATGATCTCTTTGTCTTTAGAAAACATTTTAGTATGCTTATAAGGCTTGGTTTTGTAATGTTTTCTTCTTGGTTTTTCTTGGAAAGACTGGGAATTCTTCTTTTTGAAGTTCTTTTTCTTCCTCCTATGCCCCTCAGAATTACAAGCCTTGCCAAGGTACCATTGTTTACAAAGCTGCTGATAGCCATGTGGCTTCTTAGGATTTGTGGCTGCTCTTGCAATTTTCATTTGAGAATAGTGTTCTACAATGATTGCCTTGACTGCTTGGCGGATGATTTCAAATTTGTAGTCACCAACCTTCCCTGGTAATTTGTTGACAATTGAAGAAGACACCCATTGGGGAAGTGATGCTACAAATTCCATTTTGGCTCAAGAATTAAATCTGGATTCAGTGTGTGTAATCTGTGAAGGAATTCATTGAAATATTCTTTAAAATATTGCATATTATGCAACTTCATTGCAAGCAAGGTAATGGTAGTAATATCATTGGTGATTTGAGGGAAACCAATGAAATTTACAGGAGTTTTGCTATCATGTTATTGACAGGAAAACTTGTGACTGGATCCATATAAGTAGTACCATCTTCATTTAGTACTACTGCAGCTTCCCAGTGAGGAAGAAGATTTGGTTCCTTCAGTGTTTCGGCTTTTAGCCATGAATCTAGAGTACCTTCAAATCCTCCAATTATTCTCCTTCTTGCATTGATAGGACCTATGTCATCTGCAAGGTAAGTCCTATAACAAACAAGCATGGAATGCAGAACAGACATGATTTCTGCTTCAGTGCAATTGTCTATATTCCATGAATATGTAGCATTTGTAGACCAATCCTTATGATATTCAGATTTCATAAGGTCTCTGCAGTCAGGAGCAGGATTCCAGGTTGTTTCCCATCGGGATCTGGAAGAAGTAGCATTTACCTGGTTTTCTTCCTTATCTTTAATACCAAATTCCTCTTTCTCTTCAAGAGAGAAATTATCGATACGAGCTTCAAGTTCTTCTATTTCAGGCTCAATATCTATCTTATGGATACTTGTATTAATCTCTTCTTCTTCTTCTTCCATTGCTAATGAATCTCCAAACATAAAGTTTGAAATTCTTTCTTCTTTTGCAGTTTTACTAGTTTCTTTTTTCTCAACAGTAGGAGTACGACTGAAAAACTGGGATTAGCAAAAAAGGGAATATGGATGTGTTGTGTTTGGGGGTGGAAAGGTTATAGAGCTGGGTGCTTTTATTAGGCTTTTCACAGATGGAGTAATGGTGTATGGGACAGAAGTCCTGGGTTTAGAGAATAAGGTTGCAGATTTGTAAGCTTCTACCCAAGGCTTCTTTTTCACAGATTCTATTCCTTGAAATACTTCCCAAACTTGTTTTTTGACAATATCAAGGGAAGTGCTGATTTTAACAGTGTCTCGTCCATGAGCTGAAGATGCTTCATGGATATTCTTTTCAGTATTCAATGACAGTCTGTCAAGGCTTTGAGCAAGAGTCTTGTCATTATCTTCTAAAGTAGACACACTGCTATTCAAACAAACTATGTTATAATCTTGTTTTTGCAAGATTCTTTCAAGCATTAGTTTCATTTCTGAATCAATAGTTTCTTGATGCTCAAATCTAGATCTAACAAATTTTTCCAGACTGGACAAAGCCAAATTGGTCTAGTTTGTGGCAGTAATAAATTCTTTTGCTACCAAAGAGGGATCTTGTCCTCTTATAACAAAACTTTTCCAAGGGGGAAATTCTGTGTCTGTCTCTGTTATGAAACCAGCTCAAGAAAAGATAGAAAAGATATATCAACGCCTTAGAATTCAGCCTCTTCGAGGGGGCAACCTCCTTTACATTACATAAATGAAAAATTCTTGGATGATACAAATGAAAATAACTCCTTTCTATATATAGGAGTCTAAGGGGTTATAACATAATCAGAGCCGACATAACAATAATAATGTAAGGGCACAATAATAACAATAGTGGGCTTCTATGGAGCACAAGAGTAATAATATGGGCACTACATGGGTACATCAATATAATAAGTGGGTTGTACTAATAACAATAAGGGTTTACACTAGTAGTATAGGGGCCTAACATGCCCCTCTCCTTCAAAAAGTGTTGTCCTCAACACTTGAGTAGTTCTTGATGCTTCTGTATAAAATTCTTGTCCTCCCATGTGGAATATTCAGCGGGTAATTTCTTCCACTTGATGAGATATTCTGAAATTGATCGATTTCATAGCTCACGGGTTCTTGTTTCTGTGACTACTCCAGGTTCCAATATGATTTTTCCTTCCTCTTCAATTTCTGGCAATATTGTTTGAATTGGGATCTTTTGCAACTTTTGAATAAGTGGCCATACTTCTTCGTCCTTCTTCCATTCATCCCTTGCTTCGTTTATCCAATCTGGTTGGATAACATAAATAGCACAAAACAATGCTTCCACATCCTCATCCTTGAAGAGTCTTCCCATTCGGTAAGGTTGCCATTTTTTAAGTGCATGTAGTATTGCCAACATTTCCTTCTCATAAATAGCTTGCTTGAGATGTAGTGGTAAAAATAACCAATCACCTACATCAAAACATTTTTCACTACGATGTTGATCTACCTGTTGTTTCGTTTGATTTTGCACCGAAGTGGCGTTATCCTTTAAAAGTTGGAGAACTTGTTGTTGATGCTCGATGTGATCTTTCACTGCTTGAACCTTTTTCTTCTTGATATGTCCTTCTATCTCTAGAGGTTGAGGAGTGGTAATTTATTCCAATCCTTTACAAGATATGGTCGGATTCATTTCTTGCTGCTCGATGTGATCTTTCACTTCTTGAACATTTTTCTTCTTGATATGTCCTTCTATCTTGATAGTTTGAGGAGTGGTAATTTCGAACAATGAATTACAAGATATGGTTGGATTCATTTCTTCTTTATCGATGTGATCTTTCACTTCTTGCACCTTTTTCTTTTTGATATGTCCTTCTATCTTGAGAGTTTGAGGAGTGGTAATTCTTGCCAATGCTTTACAAGATATGGTCTGATTCATTTCTTCTTTCTCTGGGGTGGGGTCCTGGCGTATATCTTCTTCTTTTGATCCTTCTTGATCCTTTTCTTCCTCCTCTTCATATTCTATGTAAAATAATTTCTTCTCAGCACACTTATGACCTTTAGTGCATTTGCTATCACAATTGTAACAAAGCCCTTTTTCTCTTTTTTCTTCCAATTGTTGTGGTGTAACCCTTGTAGGTTGTGGAAGGCTAGGAGAAACAACACTTCCATCTTTATAGTTGTGAGGGGTACGCTTCCTGGTTTCCATAATTTTGCTTTCCACTATGTCACAAAGCCCTTTTACTCTTTCCAATTGTTGTGGTGTTGCTCTAAAGAAGGTGTTGCTCTTTGTATCCTCATAATGTGCTATCATTTCCTCCGTGAAAATTGACCACGTAACAAGTTGTTTACAAGAACAAAGCCCTTTGTACCATAAAAATTGATCTGGTTCTAAATATGAAGATGCAATACATACCTTTTGTAACAGTTGTACACCATGTAGATCAAAATATTGCTCCATCTAAAGTATCCAATTTACCGAATCCTTGCCATCAAACTTCCTCATCTTGCTTTTTCTTGATTTTAGGAGCTCAAACTTGAAACGACTGTACCTCCGTACTTTTGGATCTTTAAGTTCTTAAATTGCAACCTGTAGTAGCCTTCTGTGTCCTCTTTCCAATTCCACTAGTCTGATCGAAATTGGATTCTCCAAGAAAGAGTTATGCACAATCTCCCACAGTGACCTGGTTGCAGACTAGTTCAGTAGAGCGAACTTGTATGAAGTCGTACGTGTCACTGTTTCAAGATTTAACTCTAAAAAATATATAAAAGAAAACTACAGTCCGTCATCTTTCTGTACCTTCTTGCGAAATTTCAATCCGATGCTCAGAAAGAAAGTTATGACGATTTTCCCCAGGTCACCTGTTTGGAATGTAATTCAGGAGTCTGAAAAAAGACCAACTTCCTCAGATCATATCTCCGAAAATATTGCGCGAAAAGATCTGAAATTCGGACCCAAGGTTTAGTGCAATCTCTTCTCAAATGGGTTTTTTTTACAACTTCTGAAATGTCACAGAAAAAAGTTATAGCGAAAATGCCACGATGACCTGTTTGGAGCAGCGAAACCCTAGAATCCAAAGCTCTGATACCAAATGTTATGAAACCGGCTCAAGAAAAGATAGAAAAGATAGATCAACGCCTTAGAATTCAGCCTCTTCGAGGGGGCAACCTCCTTTACATTACATAAATGAACAATTCTTGGATGATACAAATGAAAATAACTCCTTTCTATATATAGGAGTCTAAGGGGTTATAACATAATCAGAGCCGACATAACAATAATAATGTAAGGGCACAATAATAACAATAGTGGGCTTCTATGGGGCACAAGAGTAATAATATGGGCACTACATGGGTACATCAATATAATAAGTGGGTTGTACTAATAACAATAAGGGGTTACACTAGTAGTATAGGGGCCTAACATTCTCCATGATAAAACCATCAAGGAGTTCCCACTTGTGTTTATTTGGAGTCCCTGTTCTCATCATATTTACATTAAGTTGAGAACAAATATTTTTTAGTAGATTGTCTCCTTCTATTCTAATAGCAATCAAAATCCTTGGGACATTAGGTTTTTCTATCATCTTTTGAATAAAAAACTAGAGCACTCAGAGGTGGAGGAATTACTATTGGATTTTCTTGTAGTTTTTCTTCTACAAATTTTTCCTGATCTTTGATTTTCTTCTACTTAGCTTGGTTCTTGAATTGTTTCATCAGAGATTGTTCTATTATATTTGCAGAAGGGTAGTACTATTCATAGAATGATATCCATTGATTTTCTGCCTTCATCCAATTTTTCCAATTTTCAACATTTTGTCTATTAAAGGCAGAACGATCTCCTTTTGGAAGTAGCTCTACTTCCTGAAAGTATAAATGTTCTTTTTCATGGGTGATCATGTCCCAGTTGAGCATTTTCCTTTTCCATGGGTCTTCGGCATCATAAGGACCAATTCCTTTGAAAATATCCAGGAATGCAATTATCTTTGAATCAGAAGGAATTTCTACATGCTTTGGTATCTTATCAATCGGGTTCCTTCTATATGCTGGAATAGAGGATTCATTGGTATAACCAAGACCATAAGAGGAAGAACTAGAAACAATATGTACAAGAAATTCTTCTTGAGGGTTAAAAAATAAAACATGCTTGTAACTTTCATCAGATGAGTTAGAAGGAGGAACAAATCTGACCATATTTATTCTATGTTTTTTCTGACGGATCTCCATGTGGAGTAGGAGGGTCAGAAGAGAATTGACAGAAAGTCTTTGAGGAATGCGGATGGTCACAGACAGAACTGAAAGGTTGGGAAAGACCTGACTGCGACTATGAAAACAATCATTTTATGGAGTCATATACTGCTTGGTAAATTACAAACTATGGAGGAGCAGGAGCTTGAGCAGGATGTAATTGATTGATTTTGGTTGGGACAGTAGAGACAGAGGGTACACCATGTTGTACTATGTTTACTCTTGGAAATCAGGTGGTTACTTTGCCATCTACTTCTGTGATAATTGATTGGGCAGCAGCAACAATTTTCTTGGAAGGTTTGCCCCAATTTGTTACGCAATCATCAGGAGGACATAAATCATTACGAGAAACATATACAGGTGCTACTGGATTATAGGCAGAATCATACTATACAAGGGTTACTCTGCCTTCATTTTTGTCTAGAGCATGTAATACAACAGGGATAGTTGTGTTATAGAACCGAACACAGGTAATATAGAAAATAGCCAAATTTTTTGATTTAGATTTGAAATTTTCATATCCGGTGGTTTGCACACCAAGAGTTAGACATTTCAGGATATTGGGATCCTCTATAGCAACAGAAAAGTCAGGGAAAACATAATACTGGATTGGACATTCTGAGAGACTGGTCTCAATTCCACCTATCATAGCTTGAGTAAAAGTAGTCCATCAATTATAAAATAGGGTTGAGAAAACATATGCTTTTTTCCCTTTCCTATGTAAAATATTGAGCCCTATCCTCACCATCCCTAGATGGGCATACTGATATCCCGATTTTAAGGCAGCTTTGACATGTTTCTTCTCAAGGAGTGGGATAGTCATCATGGAATTCAAGGTGAGGTCATCTTTGATAGATTTTTCTTTGATTTTTATTTGACTAAGAGCACGGAAATTAAAAGCATGAATACCTTTATATACATCTGTAGGTGAGACTGGGGGAAGTTTCTAATTGACATATGGGTCTATTTCTTCTTGTTCAATACATGCAGAATTTCCAGAAGTAGATTCAGAACGACATAATCCTTCTAAACCAGAAAGTAATTCATCTTCTGTTTGTATTGATTTAAAATTTTTTGAACCAAACATTCCCATAGATTCTGAAGAGCTGCTACCAAAATCATCCATTTTGTAAGATAAATACCTGTTAAAGACTTGCAGTAGTGATAACAAGCAGAATTGTGGCTTTCTTTTGTAGGATAAATTGCGGTTTCCTCGCGTACCGAAGTACGAATTCTCGTCCAACGTCTTCAATGCCTTCAAAGCCAACACTCGGCAACAACAGGCTACAAACGCTATTCAGCACTCAAGCAAATTTTTGAATAGCGTTTGTAGCCTGTTGTTGCCGAGTGTTGGCTTTGAAGGCATTGAAGACTTTGGACGAGAATTTGTACTTTGGTACGCGAGGAAACTGCAATTTCTCCTACAAAAGAAAGTCGCGATTCTGCTTGTTATCACTACTGCAAGGCTTTTAATAGGTATTTATCTTACAAAATGGATGCTTATGGTAGAAGATCTTCAGAATCTATGGGAATGTTTGGTTCAAAACATTTTAAATCAATACAAACAGAATATGAATTATGCTCTAGTTTAGAAGGATTATGTCATTCTGAATCTACTTCTGGAAATTCTGCATGTATTGAACAAGAAGAAACAGACCCATCTGTCAATTGGAAACTTCCCCCAGTCTCACCTACAGATGTATATAAAGGTCTTCATGCTTTTAATTTCCGTGCTCTTAGTCAAATAAAAATCAAAGAAAAATCTATCAAAGCTGACCTCACCTTGAATTCCATGATGACTATCCCACCCCTTGAGCAGAAACATGTCAAAGCTGCCTTAAAATTGGGATATCATTATGCCCATCTGGGGATGGTGAGGATAGGGCTCAATGCTTTACATAGGAAAGGCCAAAAATCATATGTTTTCTCAGCCCTATTTGATAATCAATGGAATACTTTTACTCAAGCTATGATAGGTGGAATTGAGACCAGTCTCTTAGAAGGTCCTATCCAGGATGATGTTTTCCCTGACTTTTCTGTTGCTTTAAATGATCCCAATATCTTGTAACATCTAACTCTTTGTGTGCAAACCGCCGGATATGAAAATTTCATATCTAAATAAAAAAATTTGGTTATTTTCTATATTACCTGTGCTCAGTTGTATAACAAAACTATCCCTACTGTATTACATGCTCCAGACAAAAATGAAGGCAGAGTAACCCCTGTATAGTATGATTCTGCCTGTAATCCAGTAGCACCTGTATATGTTTCTCGTAATAATTTATGTCCTCCTGATGATTAGGTAACAAATTGGGGCAAACCTTCCAAGAAAAATGTTGTTGCTACCCAATCAATTATCACAGAAGTAGATGGCAAAGTAACCACCAGATTTCGTAGAGTAAACACAGTACAACATGGTGGTCCCTTTGTCTCTACTGTCCCAACCAAAATCAATCAATTACATCCTGCTCAAGCTCCTGCTCCTCCACAGTTTGTAATTGACCAAGCGGTATACGACTCCATAAAACGACTGTTTTCACAGCCACAGTCAGGTCTTTCCCAACCTTTCAGTTCTGTCTGCGACCATCCACATTTCTCAAAGACTTTCTGTCAATTATATTCTGACCCTCCTACTCCACATGGAGATCCGTCTGAAAAACATAGAATAAATATGATCAGATTTGTTCCTCCTTCTGACTCATCTGATTAAAGTTACAAGCATGTTTCATTTTTTAACCCTCAGGAAGAATTTCTTGTACATACTGTTTCTAGTTCTTCCTCTTATGGTCTTGGTTATACCAATTAATCCTCTATTCCAACATATAGAAGGAACCTGATTGATAAGATACCAAAGCATGTAGAAATTCCTTCTGATTCAGAGATAATTGCAATCCTAAAGAATTTCAAAGGAATTGGCCCTTATGATGCCGAAGACCCATGGAAAAGGAAAATGTTCAACTGGGACATGTTCACCCATGAAAAAGAACATTTGTACTTTCAAGAAGTAGAGCTACTTCCAAAAGGAGATCATTCTGCCTTAATAGACAAAATGTTGAAAATTGGAAAAATTGGATGAAGGCAGAAAATCAATGGATATCATTTTATGAATGGTACTACCCTTCTAAAAATATAATAGAACAATCTCTGATGAAACAATTCAAGAACCAAGCTAAGTAGAAGAAAATCAAAGATCAGGAAAAATTTGTAGAAGAAAAACTACAAGAAAATCCAATAGTAATTCCTCCACCTCGGAAAGCTCCAGTTTTTGATTCAAAAATTCAAAAGATGATAGCAAAACCTAATGTCCCAAGGATTTTGGTTGCTGTTAGAACGGAAGGAGAAAATCTACTGAAAAAGATTTGTTCTCAACATAATGTAAATATGATGGGAACAGGGACTCCAAATAAACACAAGTGGGAACTCCTTGATGGTTCTATCATGGAGATAGACACAGAATTTCCCCCTTGGAAAAATTTTGTTATAAGAGGACAAGATGGAAAATTGTATAAACTACTTCCATCTCATTCTGATGATCCCTCTCTGGTAGCAAAAGATTCTATTGCTGCCACAAACTGGACCAATTTGGCTTTGTCCAGTCTTGAAAAATTTGTCAGATCTAGATTTGAGCATCAAGAAACTGCTAATTCAGAAATGAAACTAATGCTTGAAAGAATCTTGCAAAAACAAGATTATAACACAATTTGTTTGAATAGCAGTGTGTCTACTTTAGCAGATAATGACAAGACTCTTGCTCAGAGCCTTGAGAGACTATCATTAAATACTGAAAAGAAGATCCATGAAGCAGCTTCAGCTCATGGACGAGAGATTGTTAAAATCAGCACTTCCCTTGATGTTGTCAAAAAACAAGTTTGGGAAGTATCCCAAGGAATAGAATCTCTGAAAAGGAAGCCTCGGGTAGAAGCTTACAAATCTGCAACCTTATTCTCTGATCCCAAGACTTCTGTCCCACACACCATTACTCCATCTTTGGAAAGCCTAATAAAAGCACCCAGCTCTATAACCTTTCCACCCCCAAACTCAACACATCCATATTCCCTTTTTGGTAATCCCAGTTTTTTCAGTCCTACTCCTACTATTGAGAAAAAAGAAACTGGTAAAACAACAAAAGAAGAAAGAATTTCAAACATTATGTTTGGAGATTCATCAGCAAGGGAAGAAGAAGAAGAAGAAGAAGAGATTAATACAAGTATCCATAAGATAGATATTGAGCCCGAAATAGAAGAACTTGAAGCTTGTATCGATAATTTCTCTCTTGAAGACAAAGAGGAACTTGGTATTAAAGATAAGGTAGAAAACCAGGTAAATGCTACTTCTTCTAGATCCCGATGGGAAACAACCTGGAATCCTGCTCCTGACTGAAGAGACCTTATGAAATCTAAGTATCATAAGGATTGGTCTGCAAATGCTAAATATTCATGGAATATAGACAATTGCACTGAAGCAAAGATCATGTTTGTTCTGCATTCCATGCTTTTTTGTTATAGGACTTACCTTGCAGATGACATAGGTCATACAATGTAACAAGGACAATAATTGGAGGATTTGAAGGTACTCTGGATTCATGGCTAAAAGCCAAAACACTGAAGGAACCAAATCTTCTTCCTCACTGGGAAGATGCAGTAGTACTAAATGAAGATGGTACTACTTATATGGATATCAGCAGCTTTGTAAACAATGGCACCTTGGCAAGGCTGGTAATTCTAAGGGGCATAGGAGGAAGAAAAAGCACTTCAAAAAGAAGAATTCCTAGTCTTTCCAATCAAAATAAAAAAGAAAACATTACAAAACCAAGCCTTATAAGCATATAAAAATGTTTTCTAAATACAAAGAGATCATCTACAACAACTGCAACCAGAAAGGTCATACAACTCCAAACTGCCTAGATAAGAAAAACGATAACTCAAAGAAGAAAGTTCAGTAGAGAAATAAGAAAGCAAAAATTAATTTCTTTGATTTACCAAGCAGCTGTAATGAACTTTTATCTTCTGAGTTAGAATCAGAAAATGATTTAAATTTTGTTGACTTAGATGACACATCTGATGATGAATTTTGTAAAGATCCGCATTGTGCAAAATGTAGAGATTATGATTGTAGTGATCCAGATATTTGCAGAAGTAATGCAGTCAGAATGATGAAATCTAACTATGATGAAGCAAATGTACAAAAGTTTACTAAGAGAACATCTTAAACAAGCACCGTCAGATTCCAAGATGACTATAAATAAAGGATATGTGCCTCCTGCTTCTTTATTTTCAGTTGAAGCTTTGACTCGGCAATTCAGAAATGAAGATTTTAGTGAAGATTTGACGCAAGCATTGCCTGTTGTTCACCAGGCAATTAAAGATCTGAGGAAAAAAATAAGAGAAAATAAAAAGTTGTGCATAGAAAATGATAATGAGTTAAGTCTAAGATTGATGAACGCACAAACAGTTGTGGCTTCAACATCGCAAGAGACGATATTAGGTATGACAGGGAACTGGACATCCCATACTAATCCCATGATGACAAAACCACAGCAGTCAGACACCTCAGATGAAGTAGAAGAACCAGTAAGAACTGATTTTGGGTTTAATAGCATGATGAGAGATGTTATGTATTGCATCAAAATGAAGGTAAGAGTGGGAAGCCAATATCAATACTGGAAAGTCCTTATGGATCCTGGGTCAAGGTTGAATATTGTAAGTGATACAGTGGTAAGTATGCATGTTCGAAGACCAACAACTTGTCCTAAGGTAATTACAACAAGTGGCGAGATAGCCAGCAAATATGAAGTTGATGTGGATTCATTTTTAACAGAGAAAATTAGAATACACTTGGTCTGCCCTGTGGTTCATGGTATAGATTGTGCTATGTATCTTGGCACACCGTTCTTTCAGAACTTTGAAAAACATGCAGCCAAGTTTGACAAAGGCAACCAAACGTATGTTTATTTTGCTTCTATAAATGATAAAGAAACCCTTTTTCCCTTCATTAATTCTAGTTCGCCAAATTGACTGAAAAGGATAGAAATAATGGAAAATCTTTTGGCAAAGATGGAAGTAAAGAAAGAAATTTTGAAAACTGAGGAACATCTAGACAATGGAAAATACTCTAGAGAAATAGCAGATTTAACTGCTAGTTTTAAAGAATGTTGTTCAGATGACCCAAATGATTTCTGGAACATCCATAAGCATGAGGTAGAAATTCCTCTGAAAAAGGATTTCAGTGGAAAATTAAGGAGTTCAAGAGCAGTAGCAATGAATGAGGAACAAATGAAATTATGCAGAGAAGAAATCAAGGATTTGCTAAAGACAGGACTTATCAGGAAAAGTAAAAGTCCTATTGCTTGTTTTGCTTTCTATGTGAATAAACATGCCGAAATAGCCAGAGGTAAGCCAAGGTTGGTGGTAAACTATAAACCTTTGAATGATATCCTTGATTATGATGCCTATCCTCTACCCAAACCTTCTTCCATACTTGCTGAAATTTCAAAATCTAAAATCTTCTCTAAATTTGATTTTAAATCTGGCTTCTAGCAAGTAGGGATTAAAGAAGAAGATAAATGGAAAACAACATTCTCTTTGCTTGGAGGCCATTATGAATAGAATATCATGCCATTTGGATTGATCAATGCTCCATCAGCCTTCCAGCAAATAATGGATGAAACTTTCGAGGGAATGGATGAATTCCTGAAGAAATACATTGATGATATTTTGATCCATCTGATAATATTTCTGACCATATAAAGCATTTGAAAATCTTCTTACGAAGGGTCAAAGATATGGGCATAGTACTATCAAAATCCAAAATGAAGTTATTCAGGCTGATGATATACTTTTTGGGTTATAGCATTCAACATGGATCTTATACTATAATCTAAAGGAGCCTGAACTTCATTGATCACATCCCTAATGAGATTAAGGACAAGACACAGTTGCAGAGGTTCTTGGGAAGTTTGAACTATATCTCTAAATTTCTGAAGCATTGTGCATAGGAAAGAAAACTTTTAAACCAAAGGCTTCAGAAGGTTCCAATTCCATGGAATTATGACTGCACTCAAACAGTCAAGAGGATACAAGAAAGGGTTAGAAATATACAGCCACTTTCCCCTATAAGGGAAGAATGGGAGAAAATAATAATGACAGATGGCAGTAATGAAGGATGTGGTGCAATTTTGTTTCAGAAAAATCCCAGCAGCAAAGAAGAGGTAGAAATATGCCAGTATGCATCTAGACTTTGGACCAAAAATCAAATGAATTGGTCCAGTCTCAAAGAAAACTCAGGGTTGTCTGCTTAGGCATTGCTAAATTTAGAGATTTTATTATTTATACCCATTTCACTGTCAAAACAGATTGTCAAGCCTTAAAATATGCCATTCACAAATGTGAGTTCGAAGATGTTGCTATGGTGAGATGGATAATGCAACTCAGCCAGTATAGTTTTGATGTTGAATTTGTCAAAGGAAATAAGAATAGTTTTGCAGATATGCTTAGCAGATTTTTATCCAAAAATTCAATAATGAGTGTGCACTGTAATTTCATCAGAAGAAATGAAGAAACTGTTGACATTGAGACTTCCTCTAGATGGATCTCATATAATTTAAGTAAAATTCTTCTAGATCATGATAAGGATTGGCGACCAATTAAAGAAGTAAGGTATAGAATATGCATTGATTTCCTCTGGACAGACCCTCACTAAGATGAAGTAAATGATGAAGCTCTTGAGGCCTTAGACTACTTAAGACAAATTGGAAGCATTGATAGAGGGAAATGTTTCCCTAGGGCTTTTTGGGTTGAAACCCTAGCAGACTGAAAGTTATCTATTCAAAGAAACATGCATTCATACAGCCATTATGCTATTGTAACAAAATTCTATGATAAGGGTACGTACCTTTGGTCCTACGTTTGAGAAGGCCCTTAGGGTCCAAACCCTTCTTGGAGTTCCCTGCTTCTCTTTTGTCCTACAAAACAACCAATTCAAAGAACACAGAAGTACAGGGACAAAACTTATAAAGAAACCATCTTCTTGTTATAAAGAAAGGTAGTTAGTTATGAAATTCAAACAACCTTTTATATATGAATTCTAAACATGAATATCATTAACATAAAGAAGATTCATTTCGGCAACCAAGACATGTGTTTCTTTTATTATAGACAAATAAAGTACATAAAAAGGAATATTTTCACTTGAGTCACCTTCAGCAGGCTCCAACCAAAGCTTCCTTCCGGATCCGTTCCAGCCTCAAGCCTCTAACAAAATCCTTCCATGACTCTCTCCATGATGTCATAAATAGTGGATGAACATCAACACACAAGGAAACAAAGGTTTCCTGTACAAAATGGGGGAAGTGCAGAAGGCACAAGGGACTTAAGACCTGGTCAAGGGAAAAATCTCAGCATAATAACCTTTCTCTCTCTTCTCTCCTCCCTTAGGCCTTCCCTTTGAGGTCTTTTTATACCATCTCCAAAGTAGATTTTTAGTTAGGAGTTGGTTGGGAACAGTTGGGCCACGGGCACTAACAGGTGATTAGCAGGTAAAACACGCGATCTTCGCCCGAAAATAAGGAGTGTTATATTTTTTTAAGTGTTTTAATACATACACGCGGGTTGGCTATACACATACCCGCGTATACACGCGTTTAACTCAGGGCAATATCGCGTATAAGGGATAAAACACTGTTTTTTAAATCTTAGGACCAGGTCTAGAAGGAGGGGTTGCCCTAGACCATGAGTACAACATCACAAACCATAAGAGTGAGATTTGGAGCTGTAATAGATGCTCCCTAATATATGAGGTCAGAAGGGGTACATGATGGCCGAAATATATTATGCAAGTACATGGAAAGGAAGTCTATGAAAAACCAAGGAGGACTTCACCAGAATTCAGCCTGCCAAGCCACCAAAGGAGATCAGAAATAAACACTGTCTGAGGCGGGCATACCCATGCTCAGAAAAAGTAAAGCATGTCCGCATATCAAGTACAAGCGGATCCACTAAGTATACAAGTATAGATGACTGAAAGATACATAATGGATCATCTGATCATAATGAACAAGTACATGTCTGAATATCACATATAAGACTGTCAATGATGTTGAAAAATGCAACGGATCACTGATATCAAAGACTGATCCCCAAAAGGTACCAACTGAACATGATGGAATAGGATGGTACTACATTGCAAACTCAGGTGCCAGCATATAGAATGTCACCATGTCTGACTGCAACATATAAAGTGGAGTGGTATCAACTAGCAGGAACAGGAGCAACTCTCAAGCGAACCAATGAATGCTGATACAACCTGAGGTCTTCACCGACCGTCGTGGTACATTTCTACACCATGGGAATAAATGATCTGAAGTCGACCATGTGAGAAATCGTTTGATTACCGGTCATTGACGTATACCGTTAACAAACACGAGACTACTCACCGATAATGATAATGAGCGTCAAGGTACCCAGTACAATCTAACAAGTGTGAATAGATGAGCTGGAGTCGAACACCTGTAAGAATCTATCGATCAGGAGGCAATGATGGTTTCCCACTGTCGATAGCGAAGGATCTGCCACTAATGACTGCAAACCCAAAGGTACTGCCAAATGGACTCTAGATCTTTTCCCCAGAGCAATGAGTCGGAGTCGATAGGGAAAGATCCGCTAGAAGGAAGGCATTAAGGCATCCTTCATCAATCTAGCGCGAGTGTAACCCGTAGGCCAATAATGTGGAAGGAATCGGACGAAAAAGATGTAGTAACCCAACTGAAGTACGTTTCCGGCGTACACAAGATGTGGCTACCGCACGGCAGAAACCCTCTGAACCAACCAATAATGAAAGCTGACACAGAGGCGAGGTATCCACCAATAGGGTCAAATAGAAACCAAGGTACTGCACGAATCCCATTGTGTGATAATGTAAGCTGATGTCAAACACAAGGGAAACCACTCAGTCAAAGACCCATGATACTGATCGATGTTGAGCACAAGGTAACCTATCAATAATGAAAATAGGGCCAGGGTGCAGCTCTAGGCCTGTCCTCAGAGCAAGATGTCATCGTCGATAAGGACAAGACCCGCCAGCAAGAAGTCAATGGGGACCTTCTCAAATTGGCATGAGTAAAGGACCAATATAACTGATGTGATGATAGACATGATAATGAAAACCAGGGATGGCCGACTGAAAATGAGTCAAGAGACACCGCAGAGAGGCCGACTCAGGCTAACTTCCCTTGAACAAAAGCACGACTCAATGTGACTATGTGGCAACATATGATGACTCTGTATAAGTTCGCCATGCAGGAGGCACGAACGAACCCTCCATATGATTGGAAGAGATAACCAATCGGTGGAGAACTGACTCAATAACAAGGTTATGGCGTACCTAAGTCAAACTAAATCCCACCCATACAGAGGAGACTTTGTTTTGAGTGCTTTGTTCAAGGGCGACACGACTTACTTTAGCTGCCAACAATAAATGGAAATAATGTCCTGTTCCCGCTCTTTTTTGGGATATTTAATTTTTTTTGCCTTTTTCTGTTAAGCCGGAAAAAGAATAAAAGAATGCTATGGTACAGTGGAAAGAAAGAGTGTCGGTGAAACAGATGATCTAGTTCCTAGGAAAGGAACGTTCCTATGCTCAATGCAGGGAGGTGAAAACTGGTCAGTGACACTCAAAGGTATGTTCCTTCCACGGGTCAAGGTGTGTCAAGCTGCAGAAGTCAAAGGTATGCAAGGTTGATTTTTCAAACGTCATGGTAAAAAGTTGGCTTAAACACGAGTCCAAGTGAAGCCGACTCTAGGCAAAAAGGTGCAAGTGGTCAACATGCAATGCAGTAGTACAACTCAACACAAAGGAGCCTCTAGGGTATAAGGCCAAAACAAAGCGGAGAAGCTAAGAGGAATGAGTCTTCAACGCATAAGTCATGGCAGACTACAGAGGACTCCCGAGCCTACTCAAATCGGAGCAGCATGAGCAACAAATGTCAGTGAGGTGCTAACTAGGATGCCCATGTAAAGGATGGCTCTACCATCGTGTCATGATTTAAAGAATCGGCGAGTGAAGATGGCTTATGAACCATAACACGATGGGATTGACTCTATGGCAGATGTATCGGTCAAATGGAGGCTAGTATGCATAATGCAATGGAAAAATGGTGTCCCTAACCTATATGCCAGTGAGAACACGATACCTGCCATGACGAGTCAGTAGTCATGTAACCGTCTCGAAACTGAAAATCATCCAAAATGTCCATTTTTACCATTTGAGTTTGAGAGCAAAGGATTTGCAGCAAAAGGAGCAAACTTCCCACAGCCAGATCCAACCGTTCAAATTCGTCAAAAACCTCCAGGTAACTCTTATACTTAGCTTGCAATTGATTGTGATAGGTTTTAAGATTTTTGATTGATGTTTCACCGTTGAACTTTTGTCCAAAATTTCCTCGTGGCGTATACGCGGGTTGGTAATATTGAACCCACGTACACGCGGGCCCTATACGCGACTGTGTGCACAGGGACCCGCGTATATGCCGCGAACCATTTTTAAACAAAAACTAACGGTCTTAAATCAATTTTTTCTCAGGATGCCTTTCACGTGGCGTGAACGAGAGCACGCAGCAGTAGATAATGAAGTTATGAACAGTCCAGAAGCATTAGATGCCCTACGGGGATGCGGTTTGCTTAAATTTTTCAAATTGCCAAATATGAAAGCGAACACGCGTCTGCTTGAGATGCTCATTGATTATTGGGATGTCGATGAGGAAGTTTTTATGATCGATTAGATGCCGCTCAGGGTAGAAGTGGAGGATATCTATTTTATCATGGGCCTTTCCCGAAGGGGAGAGGTAGTACAGTCCCGGGGCAGGACACGGAGTGGCCTCTCGATAAAGGATTATGTACAAATATACTGCCCGGGACATCCCAAGAAGGTTGGGAGACAGATTTCCATCACACATGTGGCGAGTTTATCACTTAGGATAATCCTGTTCACCATGGCTCGAGTGAACGGATCATCCTCTCTGCATCAGGCGTCATGGCAAAACATGAGCGTGGCAGTTGACTATCTCACTATTGTGTTCAACTAGTGTACTCCTCTTCTGGCCAACATGAAGAGCTAGCTCACTTCTATTAGGGGGGGTCAGACTAAAAACTTTGGATATGGGAGCATCTTGTGCACTTTCTTTTCTGAGAAGGTTCCCGCACTCCGCCCCAAGGTAGCAGTTTCCATCAGCACCCCACGCGATCCACGCATGGGCCGGTGGGCTGATCTGATGAAACGTCTGGGGGGTGGGGAGGTCCCAAGGACTGCCTTCGACGATGACTTCTTCACCTGGTGGGATCAACAGATCATCGCCATGGATGACTATCCCTATGCTGGGCTAGATTTCCGAGGAGATCCTGATCTAGTGTTACCACCGAATGCAGCATGGGGCGAGATTGGTAAGATTTTTTTTGATTTTATGATTTTTTTTGGATTTTTCAAGTATAATGATGAATTTTGAAAAATATTTTTTGATGAGATTCAAATGATTGATATGATGATCATGTTCCAGACATCGGGCCGGTACGACCAGATGGATTCCCGTGGCATGGACGGCGCGGCCGAGGAGCCGAAGAGGTGGCTGCTGATACAGAACGGACTCTAAACAACGTCCAGCGACACTTGGCGAGATTGAGCTGCCGAGTACCGATGGCCGTCATAGAGGACCTTCCTGAGGATATGCAGCGTCATGTGGTTGGCATGCCACGTGACTGGGTTCGCATTTTTTGGCGTGTGGCCAATGCTATAGTGACATACTTAGACGCTCATCCTGAGCCGAGGCATTAGATATGCCGGACATGATTACGGGCATTTGAGTCCCAATTTTGTATATTGTTTGGACACACATATGTACACTCGAGACATTTTACGATATATATATATATATAGATATATATATATATATATATATATATATATATATATATATATATATATATATACAGTTTGACTTTTTGATGCTTGATTTTATTATGATGAATGATTGATGTGTCAGTCTAATGCCTGATTAGCGATAGAATTAGCTAAACAATTATGAGATCTTGGAATGTGCAAATAATTAATATAAATAAATGATCTTTGCAACAACCTCACCCTTAAATACTGGCGATATAAAGATGGATCCCGTACCCGATAAATGTTATTTAATTGAGACACTATCAATTGAGAATCAAGATACACTACCAACGAGTCGATCCCATGAGAGATTGCCTCGGATAATAAATTAATAACAACAGTATACTCGGCCATATTGTTTGAAGCAGGACCGATGCACACGCCTCTTGATGCCATCAATTGACCAGTTGGATAATAGAGTACACAATCTGCGAAAGCAAGATTCCGAGTGTGCCGACTAGCACCATCGACGAACCCAAAATAGACCAAATCATCCATCAACACCTGCCACAGCAAACCAAAAAGTGCTGATATCAGAAAACTCTCGACGATATATGTACAAATATACATACAGTACAAAGAATCCATTGCCTGGCCAAAACTAAGCAAAGTACTTCTTTAGGTAGAGCCCGTTTCGGGGCTCCGCCAGCTTGTTTCCTTCAAAGTCGATTAACTCATACGACCCTTTTTCTAAAGCTCGTTTAATAATGAAAGGACCGTACCACATAGGCTTAAAATTGCCTGCCCCCAAGGTGTCTTTATCTTGGTCATAGACCAAGACAAGGTCACCTTCAGCAAAGACTCGAGGACGGACAGACTTATCATACTGTGTTTTAACCCTTTTCTTGTGAGCCTCATTCACTGTGGCGGCATCTCGACGCTGCTCATCGAGGTGTTCCAAGTGAATTAGGCGCTCTTTGAGACTCGAAGTCTCAGGAAGGAGCTCAACAGCCAACTTAAGAGATGGAATTTCACATTCAACCGGAAAGATAGATTCCATCCCATAAACCAACTGAAAAGGAGTAAAACCAGTAGCCGTTTTGACGGAGGTTCGGTATGCCCAAAGAGCCGAATACAACATAATGTGCCAATTGGACCGATTTTTATCGATTGTCCATTGGAGTGTCGTCTTAAGAGTTTTATTGACTACCTCGACCTGTCCATTGGCCTTAGGATAATAAGGGGATGAATGCTCCTGGTGGAAACCTAATTTAAGAGCCAATTCGGACATCATTTGATTCTGGAAATGACTGCCATGGTCAGTGGCAATCTCTCTTGGGATATCGAATCTTGAGATTACCTGATTGAAAAGAAACAAAGCTGCCGTGTCACTATCGTTCTTATAAGTAGGCATGGCCTCAGCCCACTTCGTAAAGTAGTCTATAGCCATGATAATGTACTTGTGATTCGCCGCTGAAGGCGGATTACAAGTTGTAAAATCAATACCCCACTTAGTAAACGGACCGACGGTGACAACGGGAAAAAGAGGAGTTGGATGCGCGCGCATCTTCCGAGTAAAAATTTGACACAGGTGACAGCGTTTGACTGCTTCCACATAGTCTTTAAAGAGTGAAGGAAAAAAGTAGCCGGCACGTAAGATGCGCTGGGCTGTAGAAAGCCCTGATAGATGACCACCACAAGCTCCACTGTGGTAGTGATTGAGCACAGACTCTGCTTCCTCTAAGGTTAAACAGCGCTGAAGGATGGAATCAACCCCTCGACGGTATAATGTGTCACCAATGATAACATAGTTTTTAGCCAGGTGATGTAATTTTTTACGTTCATCCTTGGAGAAAGTAGAGGGAAACTTCGAAGTCTGGAGATAGACAATGATATCTCCATACCAAGGGTCGAGTGAAGAGATGAGGAATAAATGTTCGTCGGGAAAACATTCCTCATAAATAGTATCCTCTCCACAAGGAAGCTCAGAAATTAGCTCCGCGAAAACCATGGATTTCTTAGACTTGGCAGACAAGAACTTGAGATCGAATTCTTGCAAAATGACTATCCATATATTATATTTGCCCCCAATCACTCGCCTACTGAGGACAAATTAAAATGGATTGACCACCGCTAAGACAAAAGTTTTGCGTAGCAGGATATAATGACGGAGCCTCTGGACAGCGTGAACAGCTACCAAAGCCAACTTCTCAACCGGAGAATAGCGAAGTTCAGGACCTATTAATCCTCGGCTCAAATAATAAATCACGTGCTCGGCGAGAGAATCGTCTTCCTGAACGAGAACCATACCAATGGTTGATTCTGCTGCAGCGAGATATAAAAGGAAGTCTCTACCATAATCCGGTGGACTCAAAAGCGGGGCAGAGACTAATGCCTTTTTCAAAGCATCAAACGACCGCTGCTCAAAGTCATCCCACACAAATGGAACTCCCTTCCGTAGCAAACGCATAAACCCTTTAGTGATCTCAGCATAGTTTTCTATAAACCGTCTTAAGAAATTAGCCTCCCCTTGAAGACTTTGAAGTTGTCGAATTGAGGACGGGGGAGGCAACTGAACTATTGCCTCAACCTTGAAGGGATCAACCCGAATCCCTTCATTGGACACTATGAACCCTAACAACCGACCGAACGTACGTGAAAATGCACTTGTTGGGATTCAACCGGATTTTATAAAAACGACATCGTTCAAAAACCAATCGAAGATGACTAGGATGATCAGTTCTCTTTCGAGAACGAGCAGCGAGATCATCCAAGTATGCCTCGATGACATGTTTGATGTCATGGAAAGCATATGACATGGCCCGCTGAAAAGTGGCTCCAGCATTTTTAAGACCAAAAGGCATCTTTCTATATGCAAAGGTACCCCAGGGACATATAAAAGTTGTCTTATGTTGATCTTGAGGACGGATAGAAATTTGATTATAACCCGAAAAACCATCCATGAAGGAAAAAATTTCATTACCCGCACACTCGTCGATAATTTGATCAATGAATGGCGTGGGGTAATTATCTTTCGAACAAGCCTTGTTTAGGTCCATAAAATCGATGCATACTCGGATTGTTCCTTGTTTTTTATCCACAGGGACTGGATTAGAAACCCAATCAGTAAGAGGAACAGGGTATATAAAACCCGCCCTTAGCAGCTTCTCAACCTCAGCTTTGATAGCTGCTGCTTTCCTAGGGTTAATCGGCTGAAGCCTTTGACGAACCGATTTCGTGTTTTCATACTCTTGATCTCATATTGAACTATAGAAGGATCAATGCCAGGCATTTCTTCATAATACCAAGCAAATACATCACGATATTCCTTGAAAAGGTCGATGTAGATTTGAATTTCTTCAGGGGAACACCCAATTCTGATGAAGATATTCTCGATGACGCTAGGATCCCTAAGGATGTTTATAGGTATCATTTTTGAAATTACCGACATATTACCTTCGGTACGAATGTGTGCTGGAGCCAAAGGGTTTGACACCGTACAAACATCGCTAGTGAGGAGCTCGGAGAACCTAGATTCTACTTCCTGCAATGGAGGAAGAAAGTATGAACGATGGTGTAAGTCTTCCCAAGGTCGATCTATACCCATCATTACTTCGAGGATTGCTTCTTCAGAAGGTAAAACCGAATCTAAGCAGTCCAAGGCAGAGGTAGAATCAAGGCTCCAAGCCGGGGCCACATGACCATCTAACTCCTCTTCGGAAAAAGGAGTAGAATGGTTGTCTCCAGAGTCTACGATAGACTGATATCTAAGCTTAGCTGTAGATACAGGGAATGCCATTCCATTTACTTGTCCTTGAACTAATGTGGTTGTAGGTGAAGGCAAGGTCCAAGGGTCTGAAAAATAACGAGTTCAAAAGAACTCTTCTCGAGGAGACTCCTTAGATGATGAAATAGCATTGATTTTAGCGAAAGGAGAGGGAAGATCAAATGTACCCATCAATGAGGAATACATCCCTACTCCTAAATTCTCAGTAGGCGGGCGAGGGTTATCCAATAAAGGCACAGTAGAGTCAGAGCTTGCTTGAGGATCAACTGGACAATAGTCCAATTGGTCAACCTTAACGATTTTCCCCTCATGAGGAAAGAAAATGACACGAAACAGAGTCGAAACAATGGCATCCATCTCGTATACCCAGTTCCTTCCTAATAGGAGATTATAGTCTAGGTTAGCGTCTATGACTTCTACTTCAATATTGACGACCTTCCCTCCAACACATATAGGAAAGGTCGGGATAATCCCATGCGGCTTATCAGAATGACCATCAAATGCGGTCAAGACGGTGGGTGAAGGAACAGTCGAAGGCGATCCAATAGCCTTCCAGCATGACATCGACATAACGCATGTGGAAGCTCCTTCATCTATAATGGTGTGAAAAATATTGATTTTTCGGTATGTAGACTTTATTTGGAAAGCCATATGATGAGGGAGTCGCTTTTTGACATTTAACATGTCAAAAGTGAGCACTAAATAGTTACTTGGATCGACTGCTCCAAATGCGGAGAGTAAAGCACTTCTCTGAGCTGGACACGACTGGAGAACCTCTAAAGTAGACATGGCACACAGACTCTGAGCTAGATCCTCCACAATGGAGTAATTCTGGGCGGCCCTAGCATTAGGATTAATCGTCGCGCATTTAGCGGAACGTTTCGGTATCCATGGTATAGTCGCGACAGGGGGTCGCTCAATATGAAGGTCAGTACTTCTTGGAATAGTGTTGTCCTTGGAAGTTTTGGCTTCACCATAATCACGTGACCGAGTAGCCACATGGACATTAGAACCCATCATGAAAGCATTTGACGATTTTTCCCTTCCTGGTTGCCCCCAGCGGAGGTTCCAGGGTTTGAACTCGCGCCAACAAGAAGTTGCTGCCCTTTGGGAAATGGGTTGGTTAACACAGCTTGAGAACTAGAAGTCCCTTGCTGTCCTAACAAGCGTTGAGCGTCTTCAATCTTAGGGCAGAGATGAGTTAGATGGTCTCCACTGCACAATTTGCATGGAAACTTGACTTTCTTTCTCGACTCATTTCTACCACCACCAGCATTATTGCTGGATTTATTTGCATCAGGCTTCCCATCCTGGTTCTTTTTCTTACCTCGTCCTTTCTTTTTCCCATTGGAATTTTGATTTCCTTTGGGGTTATCAGATTGGACGGCATTTATTGAAGAAGTTTAGGAAGCGGGGGGATTAGACGATGTGACTTGGTTGTTAGAAGCAGTTTGCAAGGACAACTACTGCAATTGATTCAACAAGTTCACGGTAGTTGTGTCTACTGACCCAACTATACCATCTGCATGCGGACATGGCTTCGACTTAGCTACGTCAACCTTCAACCCAAGAGCGTTTGGCAAGTATTTTTGTAGGATCCCAAACTGAGAGTAGATCAATTCTAATTGTTGGGCCCTAATGAAAGGCTTGCTCCTCAGAATAGAATCCAGACATGGAGACATCCTTGGAGATCTCGGGTTGTAAAGACTTCAAAAACCACTCGAGACGGTACTCTAGAGGGATTTCGGCTTTAATGAGCCTCTTTCTCTGTCTTCATTCCTGAATATGGTCAGAAATGTGGGTTGCCTTATCCTGACGAAAGGTGGCCAAAAGTTTAGTTCTGGCATCATAGCGGATAGGCAACTGAAAATGATTTAAGAAAATATTGGCTAAGTCAGCGAACGATGTAAAGCTGCCCCCTGGCAACTCTATATACCATTTGGCCGCATTACCAGTCAAGGTGTGCTGAAAAAGTCTCAACCTAATCGAGTCATCGATAAGGGAGTTAGATGAGCACCACAAATGGAATGTGGTTACATGGTCGCCTGGGTCCTCACCACTCTTCCCTTCGAATTTTGGAATGTCTGAAGGGAGTTTGGTTGGGACCGGAGGCCAGGCCGGATTGTACTTGATTGGGTCATTTGTTAACTTAGTGAGATCTGGCAAGTTTAACGTTGCCAGAAACAGAAGCCTAGGGGGACCTTGGGGATTCCACCCAGACTGGGCAGAACTCTCAAAGTTCTGAAAAGATTGTCCTAGAATTTGAGAGGCACCAGGCTGCCCGAAGTAACCAATAGAACCGGCTGAACCAAAGGCAAGCCTTGTGATCCAGCAAAATTCGGAGTTTGACCAACTCCAGCCGTATAGCCTCCATAACCAGCAAAGTTTCCTCCTAAAGGATTGTAAGGAGTTGATAACCCCTGATACGGATTCCAAGCCGAAGCTAGGGGAGGAATAGCTTGAAACGAACTAACCGTGGAGTACGGCCTATTCCCTTGTTGGCCGATAAATGGATTCCCAGTTCCCGCGCTACTGACCCCGGGGTTATTCCAACCTTTGAAAGGATTGCTGCTTTGTCCTACAGAAGAAAAAGGCATGGATCCTACCGTCGAGTTGGAATGTGGTATATGACCACTTCCAAAAGGAAAACCCTGGAATGAAGCCGATTCGCCCATCATGGACATAGCGGCACTAAATGGAACCGATGGAATACCCTGTGAATGGGTGCCAAATGGGAAGAATCCAGTACCAAAAGCATTGGTTTGGGCATTTCCACTCATGGACGGAATGGAGGTAGACCCAACTAAAGATGTGCTAGCAAAAGATCCAAACATGGAAGCAGAGGAGATGGAAATGGTTCCTCCCCCTTGCACTGATGTTGGGGTTTGCATAGTCATAGCACTTGTAGAAGCCATGCTTCCAGTAGTGGTCATCGATGGTAAGCACGTAGCGTAACCTGGACTTGACGGTCTATGTGTCAGAGTCCCAACGTATTGCAGTATGTCTGGATGACTAGATGGTAGTGGAGAATTTGGAGCCGCTAACGACTCTGAAAGTTCTTCTACCTCTATGTTATTCTCCGCTTGAAAGAGAACTCGAGAAAAGACTGGAGTGTCCCTCTCTTGTTCAGAAGTGCCAGGCCTTGCTTGGCCGCTAATGCCCCCGAGAGGAGGATCAATCCCCGATGCATCAACCGGCGTGGGATGGAACCCATCGGTAGTATTGCCTCTGCACCTTCTAGGAGAAGGCTCTAAACTTGGTGGCGAAAGACCACGAAGTCTTCGAGACCGTCTTCGAGATCGGTCAGCCACTTTGAATTTTTTGTTATGGTCTAACTAAAGACTCAAAAATTGAAAGCTAGGCCAACTAGGAGCACAGAGCACACACTATAAAGTCCCTAAAGAGACAGCCAGTCAAACAACTTCCAAGTATTTCCGCTCTGGGTGATTAAGACCGAACACCAAAATACGAGAAAGTGAATTAAGGGGCCTTCCAAAGATAGTCTGGGATGATGAGGGCCCAGTCCTATCAGCGAAGGTATCAGAGGAAGTTACACTGACCTCCTAACAACAGCCTGCGTCGGTGCAAGCCCCCAAGCTTCGCAAGGGTGCCCTCCAGTAGTACTGTCGAGAGTGATGCAACGTCAACCTCAGGTGCCACGGGGTTCCCCTCCGCAGCCACCTGTGTAGTTCCCTAGGAATAGCAACTATGGATACCAACTCGTCGCAGAAGCCAGGCGGAACAGTCGTGAGGTAAGTTTGGACAAGTAGGAGAGGGGGTATCTCTCTTACCTATCTTCATAGACCCTCGTGCTTAACTCCCAGATCCGGAGCTTTCCTGGTCTTCCTAACACTATTGGATTTTCTCTCGTTATTCAGACTCCTACGTTTGACGTTTATATGGCCTTGGAGAGTTAACTCTCCACTCGCCTAATCCAAGGCCTAAAATCCTAATCTTGTTGGTGTAACTAACTAAAACAAAAAGTTCTAGTGAATTTTAGTTAGCGCTTGATTTTATTAGGCTGTTCTATAAGTCACAAGGTAACGGAAGTGAAACTAGTGGTGTTTTTTTGACGCAAAATAAATTAATAAAAGCTTAACTACATGCACATGCACTTTTTCATTTTTTGATGAAGAGCAATTTCTATAGGGTTCAGAGGTACTTCTAATAAAACAAATTTTTCTTTTCTTTTCGTTAATTCACACTTCACACTCACAAAAGCTAACAAAGCTATGTATGCCTAAAATGGGGATGCAAATCTATCCTAATGCAACAACTATATGCGGATGCAAGATTTAAAACTACTCTAAAAACAAAAATGAAAGTTGCTTGCTTATCAATCTTTATCTTGCCACTTACAATCTCTAGATGGAATATGAGATGCTACCATTCATTTCGTCTAAACACTAAAAACAAGTTCTAAGACAAACATAAAGAACTTTCACTTCACTAAAAGGAAACCAAATGAAAAGCAAGTTCAAGAAAGAAAAACTAAGATTTTCAAAAGATTTTCTTCAAAGCAACAAACAAAAGAGTCTTTTCAAAAAATGCTCTCAACAACACTGAAACTTGTGATTGAAGAATAGGCAATCAAACACTTTTGCGAATCGATACCACTCAATGGATGAAAACTCAACAAAAATAAATGTGTTTAAAATCGCTCTTAACAATCAAAAGCAGCAATGAAAGCTTTGGCAACGAAAACCAAAATATCAAAAAGACAAATTCCAAGAAAGTGTTAATCAACAACTTTCATGAAACAAAGAAGTGGATGGTCACAAAAAGCGGTTTTGTCAAGCAAACAAAAAGTCACCAAAAGCAAGATTAACACAAAGATTGAATTCAATCTTCCTACCCTGATGAAACAGAGCAGCCAAGATTCCTAGCAAGAAATCTTGCGTGCTTTAGCAAAAAACGATGACGCTTGCAATCAACAAAAAACAAGACCAATACTCCTTATAATCAGAGAGAATTCGGAACGAGATGCTCGCTGTAAAACAAATAACTGATACTGGAAAATGACTGTTTTAGACTAACTCAAACCACCAGACAAACCTTCAGAGACTAAAAGGATTTATAAATCTTGAAAATTGCAATATATACGCGACTGTACTGAAGTACAGATTGTGTGTATATGCGACTGTGTCTGAGGAAACCTGCGTATACGCGGGTTCACTCAAAGAAACAATCGTATATATGCCTCTGTATCTAATAAAAACAGCGTATATGAAAAACTTCAAGAAAAATAAAAAAAATAAAAAAAACAATCTAAAGAAACTGGCAAAGCTTAAAGTTCAAGAACAGACGAGACAGTAACAGCAAGCAGACAAGGCAGCTGAGCCCTGATTGGCTTGAAAAACACCCAAACTAGGAACAACAAGAGTGTTGTCCCCAGTGGAGTCGCCAATTCTGATAGAGGGAAACGTTCCCCTAGGGCTTTTTGGGTTGAAACCCTAGCAGACTGAAAGTTATCTATTCAAAGAAACATGCATTCATACAGCCATTATGCTATTGTAAGAAAATTCTATGATAAGGGTACGTACCTTTGGTCCTACGTTTGAGAATGCCCTTAGGGTCCAAACCCTTCTTGGAGTTCCCTGCTTCTCTTTTGTCTTGCAAAACAACCAATTCAAAGAACACAACAGTACAGGGACAAAACTTATAAAGAAACCATCTTCATGTTATAAAGAAAGGTAGTTAGTTATGAAATCCAAACAACCTTTTATATATGAATTCTAAACATGAATATCATTAACATAAAGAAGATTCATTTCGGGAATGAAGACATGTGTTTCTTTTATTATAGACAAATAAAGTACATAAAAATGAATATTTTCACCTGAGTCACCTTCAGCAGGCTCCAAGCAAAGCTTCCTTCCGGATCCATTCCAGCCTCAAGCCTCTAACAAAGTCCTTCCATGACTCTCTCCATGATGTCATAAATAGTGGATGAACATCAACACACAAGGAAACAAAGGTTTCCTGTACAAAATGGGGGAAGTGCAAAAGGCACAAGGGACTTCAGACCTGGTCAAGGGAAAAATCTCAGCATAATAACCTTTCTCCCTCTTCTCTCCTCCCTTAGGCCTTCCCTTTGAGGTCTTTTTATACCATCTCCAAAGTAGTTTTTTAGTTAGGAGTTGGTTGGGAACAGTTGGGCCACGGGCACTAACAGCTGATTAGCAGGTAAAACCCGCGATCTCCGCCCGAAAATAAGGAGTGTTATATTTTTTTAAGAGTTTTAATACATACACGCGGGTTGGCTATACACATACCTGCGTATAGACGCGTTTAACTCAGGGCAATATCGCGTATAAGGGATAAAACACTATTTTTTAAATTTTAGGACCAGGTCTGGAAGGAGGGGTTGCCCTAGGCCATGAGTACAGCATCACAAACCATAAGAGTGAGATTTAGAGCTATAACAAGCATTGCCTATAGGCTGGAAAGAGATCACAAAGATGATAATAGAATCACCAGCTATGATATAACATTCCGAAGATTTGAAAACCACCTTCACAGAGAGAACTATGATTCAGATAGGCAACAGGAAGCATTCTATACAACAATGAATCTACAAAATTTTTCCACTAACATGTTTTATTCTTTGCAATTTTCCTTTTTGTTTGAAGGTGTTCCAGTCGAAGACATGGAGGAAGACAACCCTCTCCCAGAATGGTTTATGGATTGGTGGGAGAAGTATGGCTTATCACTAGTCATTATGAAGCCATAATACTTAACCATGCGAAAGATTCCAGATTTTAGCCCTCCAAGTATGATGCTGACATATGTATTGTACAAAACAATAAGAGATTTGGTAAATCTAAGCAGCACAAATTTTCTAAATGGTGTCAGAAGATGTGGTCATGTGCGATGGTTCGTAATGAATCATTACAAAGCAAGGACCATTATCTGAGCTCCAGATATGAAGAATTCTGTGGACAGATTGACCCAAATGTAAACCCATTCATGAATCTGAACTATCTGGACCTACCTGATCCTCATAGTACCACCTTGTGGGAATCTGAAAAAGAAATATGGGTACAATATTATTCGAATTACTTGGTGGAAAGATGGAATTTTCAATATTACACCTATCCTCAAGTTGATTACTACACTCTTGATTGATGTCTTTCCAACCGACTATGGTGTTGGACAAGCTTTCATGGGTTCCCTTGTTTTGGAATCTCCACACTGTAATATTTGTACAAATATGCTTCTCTTTATGTCTTTTCAGTCTTTCGAGGGTTCTCACTTTTGATTAATATCCTCTATGTAAAATACTGTGTGTACTAGATTCGGTCCCCACATGCCTCTGGATATCCGTAAAAGGAGAAGGAATGAGATAAATGGGACAATCCTCCGATGCCTGAATCTAGCTTTCGGTGATCTAATAAGACACTATCAACATATTTATTTTGAGTCATCAGTCTGTACACTTTGCTTTTGGAAATTCACGGATGTTTGTCCCCCTTTGCTAAGTTAAATAAATACTTCAAAATGCAAGGTAAGGCTCATTCGAGAATTGGGAGTTTGAGAGTTTAGAGGTCTAAGTTGAGCTTTCTCCTGCTCTGCATCTGCGGACTTTGAGTCTGATATTCTTGCACCATGAGATGAGTTCTAAGTCTGTAAATGGTTTGAGAAGCCTGTGCATTAGCACTTGATGCTAGAAAGTGTATAGACTGATGACTCAAAAGAAAGATGCTGATAGGGTCTTATCAGATCACCGAAAGCTAGATTCAAGCATGGGAGGACTGTCCCATTTATCTCATCCCTTCTCCTTTTACGGATAGCCAGAGGCATGGGGGTACCAAATCTAGTACACACAGTATTTTTCATAGAGGATATTCATCAAAAGTGAGAACCCTCGAAAGACTGAAAAGACATAAAGAGAAGCATATCTGTACAAATATTACAGTGTGGAGATTCCAAAACAAGGGAACCCACGAAAGCTTGACCAACACCATAGTCGGTTGGAAAGACATCAATCAAGATTGTAGTAATCAACTTGAGGATAGGTGTAATATTGAAAATTCCATCTTTCCACCAACTAATTCGAATAATATTGTACCCATACTTCTTTTCTAGGTTCCCACAAGGTGGTACTATGAGGATTAAGTAGGTCCAAATAATTCAGATTCATGAATGGGTTTTCATTTGGGTCAATCTATCCGTGGAAATCTTCATAGCTGGAGCTCAGAGTAATGGTCCTTGCTTTGTAATGATTCATTACAAGCCATCGCACATGACCACATCTTCTGACACCATTCAGAAATTTGTGCTGCTTAGATTTACCAAATCTCTTATTGTTTTGTACAATACATCTATCGGCATCATACTTGGAGGGCTAAAATCTGGAATCTTTCGCATGGTTAAGGAGTATGGCTTCATAATGAGTGGTGATAAGCCATACTTCTCCCACCAATCCATAAACCATTCTGATAGAGGGTCTTCTTCCTCCATGTCTTCGACTAGAACACCTTCAAACGAAAAACGAAAACTGCAAAGAATAAAACATGTTAGTGGAAAAATTTTGTAGATTCATTGCTGTATAGAATGCTTCCTGTTGCCTGTCTGAATCATAGTTCTCTTTGTGAAGGTGGTTGTCAAATCTTCAGAATGTTATATGAAAGCTGGTGATTCTATTATCATCTTCGTGATCTCTTTCCAGCCTATAGGCAATGCTTCCAATTTGTCTTAAGTAGTCTAAGGCCTCAAGAGCTTCATCATTTACTTCATCTTGGTGAGAGACTGTTATAGACAATTTTGTGCCTTGCAGCATCAGGCATGAATTGTCAATAATCTAAGGGATCCAAAGTCCCTAAACATGATGTTCCTACCCCTAGAGGAATAAGGTCAGCAAACCAACAGCTCTCAGATCAGTTCTCCACCTGAAAACACTCAAAAACAAGCAATCCTGAAATCAAAGCAGGTGCTCCACTAGGCTTCTGCGCTGAAACTCAACTCCTCCATGGTGTACCTGCGTTGCAAAGCAGGTAGAACAAAGACCACCTGCGCTGAGCGAGATGGGACAAGTGGCACACTGAGTCATTGCTCTGGAATCTTCCAAAAATGACACTTGGATCAGGGATTTCGCCTTGTGATGAGTCAGAGGCTCTGTTTCTCCAAGTGGAAGCAAGGTTCTCCAAGTGGACTCAAGAACTGAAGATCAACTGAAGAGAGAGAGGACACAAGGCAGCTACACATCAGTTGAAAGCTGACTCATCCTTTCTCAATTCATCTATATATTGAGCTCTCTCCTATGAGCTCAGGAGGCTGGAATTTTGTGCAAAGTAATGATATGCTGTTGGTTTCACTATAGAACTATTGCGTGATTGCTTGAAGGAGGTGAAGAGGAGAAATTCTTTCTGCTAGGAGGTGTTGCTGGATTGGAGCCTTCAATGGTTGTAACCTTCTCAGAACTTTACTTCTTCCATTAATAAAAGCTATTGAGGTTCTTCTATATGCATTTGTTTCAATGATGTATTGTGATGATTGTATATTTGATTTATGCTAATCCTTGAATCAGTTATGAATGCATGCTTCTTGTAGTTTCCTTCTTTGTTATTTTGCAGGATCTCATTGTAGCTGGGCCAGCAAAAGAGCAAAGAGCTAGGAGCAAGCAACAAAGAGAAGAGATTGGAGCAAATATTAAGCGCAAGGCAATGGTTAGTGCATTTCTTCATTCTCTCTTGCTTTCATAAAGAAGTAAACCTTAAGTAGTTTTGTTTACAGTTGTTGCTGAGGTACTATCACCCTTAGAGTGGGATAGGGTCATCCGAATCGGATACTTTTCCCTACAACAAACTGGCGACTCCGCTGGGGATCGTATCTGTTTGATTGTTTGTAGTATTTTTCTATTCATTTCCTGAACAAAAGAGTACCAAATCGAAAAGCTTTTGACTATATCAAAAGCGAAGTAGAGGGCAGCTACTCTAGCTCATTTCTGAGTATGTTCATGATTTGAAGAGCTGATCTACAAGGATCCTTGTAAGCTCTTAGTGATAGCTTTTCATCTTCCTTGTCATCCCTTAGTGTGTGCTTGACTGATAGCTTCTGATTTGAGCAAAAACTGTGAATTTTTGAGAAAATTGTGACCCGGAAACTGAAAAATGCAACTTTCGTTTTCCAAAGCAGGTAGTACACAGGCTACCTGCGCTGAGAGCCACACTGGCTGTGCAGCACCTGCGTTGGCCCAATTTTTCCTTGTGCATTTGGGGTTTCCTCCCTTTTTCTTGCCTGTTTTCACTATAGATTTTGCAGCCAGTTACCAGTCTTGTACCTGTTCTGAAACCAACCTTACTTGCCATCATTCTGCCTCTGTTATATAACGAAATTGTACTTGTTCTTTTGTATTTCTTACATCATTTACAATTTCCCATAATGAAAGTAAACTAGTCTTGCTTTGACCTCTTAGATCTGAACCTGTGTTAGGCATTTTGCTGGTCTAAAGAGTTAGCTTGTTTGCTGTCCATAGCTGATTAGTCTTTTTACTTTCGTCATTATGGTTTGATCTCATGTATTTCTAGTGATTAAAAAAGTAAATCTTAAGGTGTCTTTTGATTTTGGACAAGCTTGTTTGTTTTCGCTTTAAATCGAAATCAAAGTTAAATAACAACTTTCTTTTTGTAATACATCAACATTAAGAAAGGGAAAAGAAAATACATGCATTGTGCATTTTGCATTTGACTGTTTGCATGCTGATTTAGGAAATTTTACATTAGTGTGTGCTCTATGATCTGTGTGAAAAGATTTGCCTTTCTTCTCCTCAGTAGTTAAGATTTTTCAAAGTTGAAAGATTGAAAAGTTTGCTTCTCATCTTAGACTGCATTCAGGAATTTGTTACATACATCTCGTGGTGATCCTTAAAGGCAAACTGCTAAACAAGATCAACATTAAAATAAATTCAATTTACATAACAACGCTTTGTAACATAACGCAAACACATAGAGGTCTAGGTAGAGACGTGTTCCGGCGTCGTTAAACATAGTGACTGTCGATCTCTACGAAGGTGGGTGATTCCTCCTGAGAGTCGGTGGCACTGATACGGACTTGTGCTCCCACGTACCGTCGCGTATATATTGGGAGACCCTTATAGGCATATATCCTTTATCCTTAGGAAGCCGTGTCGGCCGCCCTACTGATCGCAATGCAGTGAACACAGCATTCACGAAGATTGACCACACGTACCATAAAACGTATTCCGTGGTTTTGCGAAAGGTTTGGCACACTCTCTGCCTAGATCTCCAGAGCAGTTTCTTTTGGCTTTTTTCAAACTCTATAACTAAAAAGTCCAACCGAGCATTTGTCACTTCGGGCTCGTTAAAACATCGAAGGGGACTAGAGTCATCTTTAGCTTTTTCTCGACTCTTAAAACATGAAAAAGCAAAGTTGTGTCTAAAGCGTCGTTAATAAATTTATTTTAAACGGAACATAATCACCTCTTATTCCCGCGTTGATCTTTCAGTTGAAAAGTATGGAGCCCACCAACCAAGGAAGTCACCTTGGTGGAAGTCCCAGTCCCTTCTCCTCTTGGGGAGATGTTGGTGCGCCCCATATGGCCACATTGTCACTTCCAGGATTGACAATTGGCCTACCTATATGGCTCTTTTCAACTAATGTAGTTCAGACCACCACAAATCCTGAGCAGTCGAATCAACAGTCAGACCAGTCTAGAGCTACCCACCAGCCTTCCACTTCTTACAATTCTTCCTCTGATCCTTCATCTTCACAAGGTAGAGCCGGCAGAAGTCAGCCTCCCATGGAGAAGAAGGAAAAGAAGAGAGAAAAGAAGCAGAAGGGGCCTATGGCGAAGGCGACTGGGGGCAAGCAAAAGACAGCTGACAAAAATCCACACACTGCACCGCCCAGGCCTAAATCGCCATGTGTCATTTGCAAAGGGACCCACTTCCACCGTGATTGTCCTTGTATTCCCCGGATACTAAGGGACTGGTCCCCCAGGTTGCACAATCCGGTAGCATCAACCTCTGGTAGTCATGTTGATTGCAGTCCGTCAACTAGCGAGAGTGAAGGATGAAAAGGGAGACCAAGATCACCCTGCATGCTGTGTGAAGGCGATCACACCATCCACCATTGTCCATTCTTAGATGAGGCAAAGAGAGTTTTGGAAGATCGTCTGGTTTCACCGTTACGACTTCCTCCTGGATACCAAAAACTCGCGCCAAGTCCCTCGATAGTTGAAAATCCAGCGGGCCCACTCAAGTGGTCAGCTGAAGTGTCGGTCATTGAGAATGAACCTGCTGAATCCAGACCAGACGAAAGTCTAAAGGTCGAAACGGCAGTTGACCCGGTTCTTCCTTCAGAGGTTTCATCCTCAAATGACTCCATCATTGAAGACTCATCTTCAAATGACACCCTCACTGAAGAGAATAAGGATGACACCGTCCAGATTCTTTTCATCAACACAGACTCTGATGAGCATCAGGGCAATGCGCCCATTCCTTTATCGCAGGAAGGAACATCGTCAGGGTCGTATCCGGCCGTGTATTCGGTCCCACCACCAAGCAACCTGGTTGTGTCCTTTGATTGGAACCAACTAGGCAGACCCCGATTACCAGCCAATATACCATTCAGAATCATTGTCCAAATCTATAGAATGGTAATGGCTGGAACTATCATTGATGAAGGGGCATCTGTGAGTATCCTTTCCTCTATTGCTTGGAAAGCACTGGGTTCCCCGGCGCTTTTACCTGAGATGAGAAATCTATCAGGTTTTGATAAAGGAACCAGTCGCCCTTTAGGGATCCTCCCCAATGTTCCGATTACATTGAGGAAGAAGACAGTTCATATGAACGTCATGGTCGTCCAAGGACCCTTGGATTATAACCTACTCCTTGGACGGGACTATATATATTGCATGGGAGCTATAGTCTCCTCACTCTTTAGAGTAATGTGTTTTCCACACGAAGGAAAGATGGTCAAGCTCGTAGACCAACTTTCATTTCCGGGATCTCGCATCGCAAATAGTCAAATACCAACCCTAAACGGCTTATTCACTCAAGAAATGCCTCCACCCCTGGTTCTACTTCCCGATGAATGCGAGTGATTCGGAAAGATATAACTGGGACCCAGGGGGCATGCACCCTGGCCTGCCTTGGGCAGAGGAAACCTTGGGTATAAAGTTAATTTCCGCAGAAGAATGGGACTAGTCCGTACCCCGTCCGAAAGAAGGAAGAGAGGGTTGTTCTAGGATAAAGTTCTTTTGTCAAAGTTATGTGAGTGAGATAATCAGCTTCTCGCTCCCCTTGTCTAGGTAAGTAGGATACCGAGGAAGGGGACCATTTGCGGCAGCAAGTAGCCACCATCTTTGAAGGCAAGCCTCACCCATTAAAACATATGTTTTGAAGGATAAGTAGGGGCAGCCTCCAAAGAAAGAGATGAAATTGCTGCAACAAGTGGTCACCGTCTTTAGTAACCTAGTGATAGACATCGCCGAAAAAAGGGGTTTAGTTTGCGGCAGCGAACAAAACTATTTTTCGGATAATAAGTAAGAGGCAGGCCTCCCTCCGTAACACCAATGTTTTATCTGTTGCGATCTTGCAAAAACCTAAAAGTGAACTGATGGGAAGACAAGTACCGTCGGCACCGAAAAATAACGAGAAGACAAGTATCGTTAAAAATATAGCAAGACGACAAGTAGAAAAACGGAGGTGGGACAGAGGAGGGGTAGCCTTGAAATTATATTTTATACCTGGGGGCATGCAAACCTTTTGGAGTACAAGCAAAGAGCGGTTATTTATCTGTTTTTTGGATTAGTCGTTTCCGAACTTGCATGAAGAAAGGATGTGGGGCAAAAGTCAAAACTTGCCAAATAGGAGCATAGCTTCGTGAGATAAAGCTCCTTAAAAAATAGCTATCTCACCTGAGGCGTTTCTTGTATTATGACTGGTATAATCGAGCAGTTTTAGCACACAGTTCATGCTCGTTAAAAAATAAACGCAAGATCCGAGCAGTTTTAGCACATAGTTCATGCTCGTTAAAAAATAAACATAAGTTGTGAGCAATCTTCCCCTAGAGTTCAAGCTCACCCAGAAAAAATGAACCGGTAAATAACCTTGGTAAATGTAACCTTTGACAGCCATATTAAAGCCCTTGGTCGTGTTCTTGCAGTCTCACCTCCATCCGTTCATTTGGCCAATCGTTCATCTCCATATGATTGTTTACCCATTTTGAGGAACAGCTGCGAAGAGTGATTTCACTTAGCCATCCTTGTGACACTGCCGTGATTGGAAAATTCCAACCTGTACCTGGAATCTACTGCTAGCCCTGTTTATCACTCGTTCCTCAAAAGACGAGTCTCCTTTGAGCTCTTTTCTCCTGACTCGTAAAATATGAAAAGTTTGCCGAGTTTTGGCCTTCCAGCTCATTAAACGACAGGAAAAGCTATCCCTCCTTTAGATTTTAATCTTTTTGGACCTGAGGGATTATTGCACAAAAAGATCGAGCGCTTGTTTTGTTCGGCTCGTTAAAGCAATCGAAAATTCATCCCTTCTGTATTGTTTTATACTTTTTCGGACTTAAGGGATTAGATGACGAAAAAGGAATTTTGGAGTTGACTTTATGTACCTTTTCAGACTCTCTAAAAATGAAAGGGACCGAGTTATCCTTGTCGTTAGACTCGTTAAATTCATTAAATAGCGACAAACTTGTCTTTAGATGAGAACGAGTTTCTCTATCGCTAGGCTCATTAAAACATAGCGATGGGCTTGCCCGAAGGGCAGGTTATAGAACAAGCATATGTTATCCTCCTCAAGCTTGACAAAAATAAAGAGGTACTGGTCAGCAATGACTGGGGAAAAATTGGGAGAACCTCACAGCTTTAATGGTAGCAAGTCGCTCTTGAACATGACACTTTGTCCTCCGTATCACATCGGGTTGGGTTGTTTCATTCACCGGTCTCATCACCATGGTCCTCACCACACCATCCACATTTGGGGTAATGCTACCGATCCATCACATCAATGTCGTTATATGTTCAAGAGATGTTGTTCTGCAAAGAGTCAACCATGTCCCATCCACTGCCATACATTGTCCTTCATCCATTTCATGACCGCCACCCTGAATCATACATCACAGTTTGTTTTCACCTCATCACAATCACTAGCTCCGTTTCGTGTCACTGATGTGGGATTCATTAAGGCCCTCCTTTGACGGATCGCTCCTTGTCGACATCAGCTCATTATCCAAGGAGTTGATCTAGGAACAACCCCTTCAGTACTTTGAAGCTTGCATGCCTTAATGGCAAGTTTCTCACTTCCGGCGACAGGTATACATCAATGACCTTCGACCAGAGGATTTTGCATGGTGGTCGACGCCAAGTCCTTTATTCCCACCATGTGAATTGTACTGTTGTACCTTGAGGGTCATCATCCTTATCGGTGATTCCTCTCGCGCTTGTTAACGGTTTACATCATTGACCGGTAATCAAGCGATGTCTTTCCATGTTCGACTTCAAGAAATTCTCACATGGATCGACTTGTACATCGAGTGAAGATCGGAAGAGATTGAAGACCCCGGATCTAGTTTCATCCATCCGGGCTGCGATATATATTCAGGATATAAAGACATTTGATGTGTACATCATTGCAGCAGATGATCATCCTTCTCAAAGGATGATAATTTCAGCAGAGAATTATCAGTCTACCATCAGACGATCGTCTGTTCTATGTACCAAAATGAATTTATAAAGCTGAGCATGGGAATGCCCGCCTCAGCTAGATCATGAAAAAGTATGAAAAATAATGTATTGTATTGTATCTTATTACAGGACACTTCTCAGCAGATTGAATGAACTTCGGATCCTCCTAATAAAGCATTTCACCCGATAAACGACCTCATACTTTAGGGGGCATCTGTTATAGACAATTTTGTGCCTTGCAGCATCAGGCATGAATTGTCAATAATCCAAGGGATCCAAAGTCCCTAAACATGATGTTCCTACCCCTAGAGGAACAAGGTCAGCAAACCAACAGCTCTCAGATCAGTTCTCCACCTGAAAACACTCAAAAACAAGCAATCCTGAAATCAAAGCAGGTGCTCCACTAGGCTTCTGCGCTGAAACTCAACTCCTCCATGGTGTACCTACGTTGCAAAGCAGGTAGAACAAAGACCACCTGCGCTGAGCGAGATGGGACAAGTGGCACACTGAGTCATTGCTCTGGAATCTTCCAAAAATGACACTTGGATCAGGGATTTCGCCTTGTGATGAGTCAGAGGCTCTGTTTCTCCAAGTGGAAGCAAGGTTCTCCAAGTGGACTCAAGAACTGAAGATCAACTGAAGAGAGAGAGGACACAAGGCAGCTACACATCAGTTGAAAGCTGACTCATCCTTTCTCAATTCATCTATATATTGAGCTCTCTCCTATGAGCTCAGGAGGCTGGAATTTTGTGCAAAGTAATGATATGCTGTTGGTTTCACTATAGAACTATTGGGTGATTGCTTGAAGGAGGTGAAGAGGAGAAATTCTTTCTGCTGGGAGGTGTTGCTGGATTGGAGCCTTCAATGGTTGTAACCTTCTCAGAACTTTACTTCTTCCATTAATAAAAGCTATTGAGGTTCTTCTATATGCATTTGTTTCAATGATGTATTGTGATGATTGTATATTTGATTTATGCTAATCCTTGAATCAGTTATGAATGCATGCTTCTTGTAGTTTCCTTCTTTGTTATTTTGCAGGATCTCATTGTAGCTGGGCCAGCAAAAGAGCAAAGAGCTAGGAGCAAGCAGCAAAGAGAAGAGATTGGAGCAAATATTAAGCGCAAGGCAACGGTTAGTGCATTTCTTCATTCTCTCTTGCTTTCATAAAGAAGTAAACCTTAAGTAGTTTTGTTTACAGTTGTTGCTGAGGTACTATCACCCTTAGAGTGGGATAGGGTCATCCGAATCGGATACTTTTCCCTACAACAGAGACTATCGAGAGGAAATCAATGCATGTTCTATACCTTACTTCTTTAATTGGTCGCCAATCCTCATCATGATATAGAAGACTTTTACTCAAATTATATGAGATCCATCTAGAGGAAGTCTCAATGTCAGCAGTTTCTTCATTTCTTCTGATGAAATTACAGTGCAGACTCATTATTGAATTTTTGGATAAAAATTCTCTGTTGAGCATATCTGCAAAACTGTTCATATTTCCTTTGACAATTTCAACATCAAAACTATACTGGCTGAGCTGCATTACCCATCTCACCATAGCAGCATCTTCAAACTCACATTTGTGAATGGCATATTTTAAGGCTTGACAATCTGTTTTGACAGTGAAATGGGTATACATAATAAAATCTCTGAATTTAGCAATACCCAAGTAGACAGCACTGAGTTCTTTTTTGAGACTAGACCAATTCATTTGATTTTTGGCCCAAAGTCCAGATGCATACTAGTAGATTTCTACCTCTATTTTGCTGCTGGGATTTTTCTGAGACAAAACTGCACCCCATCCTTCATTACTGGCATCTGTCATTATTATTTTCTCCCATTCTTCCCTTATATGGGAAAGTGGCTATATATTTCTAACCTTTTGTTTTATCCTCTTGACTACTTGAGTGCAGTCATCATTCCATGGAATTGGAACCTTCTGAAGCCTTTGGTTTAAAAGTTTTCTTTCCGGTGCACAATGCTTCAGAAATTTAGAGATATAGTTCAAACATCCCAAGAACCTTTGCAACTGTGTCATGTCCTTAATCTCATCAAGGAAATGATCACTGAAGTTCAGGCTCCTTTGGATTACAATATAAGATCCATGATCTATGATATAACCCAAAAATTCTATCATCGGCCTGAATAACATCACTTTGGATTCTGATAGTACTATGCCCATATCTTTGACCCTTCGTAAGAAGATTTTCAAATGCTTTATATGGTCAACAATATTATCAGAATGGATCAAAATATCATTAATGTATTTCTTTAGGGATTCATCCATTCCCTCAAAAGTTTCATCCATTATTCACTGGAAGGTTGATGGAGCATTGATCAATCCAAATGGCATGATATTCCATTCATAATGGCCTCCAGGCACAGAGAATGTTGTTTTCCATTTATCTTCTTCTTTAATCCCTACTTGCCAGAAGCCAAATTTCAAATCAAATTTAGAGAAGATTTTAGATTTTGAAATTTGAGCAAGTATGGATGAAGGTTTGGGTAGAGGATAGGCATCATAATCAAGGATTTCATTCAGAGGTTTATAGTTTACCACCAACCTTTGCTTACCTTTGGCTATTTCAGTATGGTTATTCACATAGAAAGCAAAACAAGCAATAGGACTTTTCATTTGTTCCTCATTCATTGCTACTGCTTTTGACCTCCTTAATTTTCCACTGAAATTCTTTTTGAGAGGAATTTGTACCTCATGCTTATGGATGTGCCAGAAAGCATTTGGGTCATCTGAACAACATTCTTTAAAACTAGTAGTTAAATTTGCTATTTCTCTAGAGTATTTTCCATTGTCTAGATGTTCCTCAATTTTCAAAATTTCTTTCTTTACTTCCATCTTTGCCAAAATATTTTCCATTCTTTATATCCTTCTCAGTCTATTTGGCGAACTGGAATTAATGAAGGGAAAAAATATTTCTTTATCATTTATAGAAACAAAATAACCATACCTTTGGCTGCCTTTGTCAATCTTGGCTCCATGTTTTTCAAAGTTTTGAAAGAATGGTGTGCCAAGATACATAGCACAATCTATACCAGGAACCACAGGGCAAACCAAGTTTATTCCAATTTTCTCTTTTAAAAATGCATCCACATCAACTTCATATTTGGTGGCTATCTCACCACTTGTTGTAATTACCTTAGGACAAGCTGTTGGTCTTCGGAGATGCATACTTACCACTGTATCACTTACAATATTCAACCTTGACCCAGTATCCATAAGGACTTTCCAGTATTCATATTGGCTTCCCACTCTTACCTTCATTTTGATGCAATACATAACATCTCTCTTCATGCTATTACACCCAAAATCAGTGCTTATTGGTTCTTCTTCTTCATCTGAGGTGTCTGACTGCTGTGTTTTTTTCATCATGGGATTAGTATGGGATGTCCAGTTCCCTGTCATAGCTGATATCGGCTCTTGCGATGTTGAAGCCATAGTTGTTTGTGCATTCATCAATCTTAGACTTAACTCATTATGATTTTCTATGCACAAATTTTTATTTTCTCTTATTGTTTTCCTCAGATCTTTAATTTCCTGGTGAACAACAAGTAATGTTTGCGGCAAATCTTTACCAAAATCTTAATTTCAGAATTGTCGAGTCAAAGCTTCAACTGAAAATAAAGAAGCAGGAGGCACATATCCTTTATTTACAATCTTCTTGGAATCTGACGGTGCCTGTTTCAGATGTTATGTTAGTAAACTTTTGTACATCTTCTTTATCTGCGGATCATTAGCTGCCATCATCTGAGCAAAAATATTTTCGGTAGTTTCATCATAGTCAGATTTCATCATTCTGACTGCATTACATCTGCAAATATTTGGATCCCTACAATCACAATCTCTACATTCTGCACAATGCAAATCTTTACGAAATTCATCATCAGATGTGTCATCTGAGTCAACAAAATTTAAATCATTTTCTGATTCTTTATCAGAAGATAAAATTTCATCACAGCTGCTTGGAAAATCAAAGAAATTAATTTTTCCTTTCTTATTTCTATACTGAGCTTTCTTCTTTGACTTATCCTTTTTCTTATCTGGGCAGTTTGGAGATGTATGACCTTTCTGGTTGTAGTTGTAGCAAATTATCCCTTTGTCTTTAGAAAACATTTTTTTATGCTTATAAGGCTTGGTTTTGTAATGTTTTCTTCTTGTTTTTTATTGGAAATACTGGGAATTCTTATTTTTGAAGTGCTTTTTCTTCCTCCTATGCCCCTCAGAATTACCAGCCTTGCCAAGGTGCCATTGTTTACAAAGTTGTTGATAGCCATGTGGCTTTTTAGGATTTGTGGCTGCTCTTGCAATTTTCATTTGAGAACAGAGTTCTACAATGATTGCTTTGACTGCTTGGCGGATGATTCCAAATTTGCAGTCACCAACCTTCCTTGGTAATTTGTTGACAATTGAAGAAGACACCCATTGGGGAAGTGATGCTACAAAAATTTCCTTCCATTTTGGCTCAAGAATTAAATCTGGAGTCAATGTGTGTAATCTGTGAAGGAATTCATTGAAATATTCTTCAAAATGTTGCATATTATGCAACTTCATTGCAAGCAAGGTAATGGTAGTAATATCGTTGGTGATTTGAGGGAAACCAATGAAATTGATAGTAATACTATACAGGAGTTTTCCTATCATGTTATTGACAAGCAAACTTGTGACTGGATCCATATAAGTAGTACCATCTTCATTTAGTACTACTGCATCTTCCCAGTGAGGAAGAAGATTTGGTTCCTTCAGTGTTTCGGCTTTTAGCCATGAATCTAGAGTACCTTCAAATCCTCCAATTATTCTCCTTGTTGCATTGATAGGACCTATGTCATCTGCAAGGTAAGTCCTACAACAAACAAGCATGGAATGCAGAACAGACATGATCTCTGCTTTAGTGCAATTGTCTATATTCCATGAATATGTAGCATTTGCAGACCAATCCTTATGATACTCAGATTTCATAAAGGCTTTGTGGTCAGGAGCAGGATTCCATGTTGTTTCCCATCGGGATCTGGAAGATGTAGCATTTACCTGCTTTTCTTCCTTATCTTTAATACCAAATTCCTCTTTGTCTTCAAGAGATAAATTATCGATACAAGCTTCAAGTTCTTCTATTTTGGGCTCAATATCTATCTTATGGATACTCGTATTAATCTCTTATTCTTCTTCCTCTTCCCTTGCTGATGAATCTCCAAACATAAAGTTTGAAATTCTTTCTTCTTTTGCAGTTTTACAAGTTTCTTTTCTCTCAACAGTAGGAGTAGGACTAAAAAAACTGTGATTAGCAAAAAGGGAATATGGATGTGTTGAGTTTGGGGGTGGAAAGGTTATAGAGCTGGGTGCTTTTATTAGGCTTTCCATAGATGGAGTAATGGTGTATGGGATAGAAGTCTTGGGTTCAAAGAATAAGGTTACAGATTTGTAAGCTTCTACTTGAGGCTTCTTTTTCAGAGATTCTATTCCTTGAGATACTTCCTAAACTTGTTTTTTCACAATATCAAGGGAAGTGCTGATTTAAACAATCTCTCGTCCATGACCTGAAGCTGCTACATGGATCTTCTTTTTAGTATTCAATGAAAGTCTGTCAAGGCTCTGAGAAAGAGTCCTGTCATTATCTTCTAAAGTAGACACACTATTATTCAAACAAATTGTGTTATAATCTTGTTTTTGCAAGATTCTTTCAAGCATTAGTTTCATTTCTGAATTAGTAGTTTCTTGATGCTCAAATCTAGATCTGACAAATTTTTCCAGATTGGACAAAGCCAAATTGGTCCAGTTTGTGGCAGAAATAGAGTCTTTTTCTACCAGAGAGGGATCATCAGAATGGGATGGAAATAGTTTATACAATTTTCCATCTTGTCCTCTTATAACAAAATTTTTCCAAGGGGGAAATTCTGTGTTTGTCTCCATGATAGAACCAACAAGGAGCTCCCACTTGTGTTTATTTCGAGTCCCTATTCTCATCATATTTACATTAAGTTGACAACAAATATTTTTCAGTAGATTTTCTCCTTCTGTTCTAATAGCAATCAAAATCCTTGGGACATTAGGTTTTTCTATCATCTTTTGAATTTTTGAATAAAAAACTGGAGCTTTTAGAGGTGGAGGAATTACTACTGGATTTTCTTGTAGTTTTTCTTCTACAAATTTTTCATGGTCTTTGATTTTCTTCTGCTTAGATTGGTTCTTGAATTGTTTCATCAGAGATTGTTCTATTATATTTGTAGAACGGTAGTACCATTCATAGAATGATATCCACTGATTTTCTGCCTTCAACCAATTTTTCCAATTTTCAACATTTTGTTTATTAAAGGTAGAACGATCTCCTTTTGGAAGTAGCTCTACTTCTTGAATGTACAAATGTTCTTTTTCATGTGTGAACATGTCCCAGTTGAACATTTTCCTTTTCCATGGGTCTTCGGCATCATAAGGACCAATTCCTTTGAAAATCTTCAGGAATGCAATTATCTCTGAATCAGAAGGAATTTCTAGATGCTTTGGTATCTTATCAATCGGGTTCCTTCTATATGCTGGAATAGAGGATTCATTGGTATAACCAAGACCATAAGAGGAAGAACTAGAAATAGTATGTACAAGCAATTCTTCCTGAGGGTTAAAAAATGAAACATGCTTGTAACTTTCATCAGATGAGTCAGAAGGAGGGACAAATCTGATCATGTTTATTCTATGTTTTTCTGACGAATCTCCATGTGGAGTAGGAGGGTCAGAAGAGAATTGACAGAAAGTCTTTGAGCAATGCAGATGGTCACAGACAGAATTGAAAGGTTGGGAAAGACCTGACTGCGGCTGTGAAAACAGTTGTTTTATGGAGTCATATACTGCTTGGTCAATCATAAACTGTGGAGGAGCAGGAGCTTGAGCAGGATGTAATTGATTGATTGTGGTTGGGACAGTAGAGACAGAGGGTCCACCATGCTGTACTATGTTTACTCTGGGAAATCTAGTGGTTACTTTGCCATCTACTTCTGTGATAATTGATTAGGCAACAATAATAGTTTTCTTGGCAGGTTTGCCCCAATTTGTTACCCAATCATCAGGAGGACATAAATCATTACAAGAAACAAATATAGGTGCAACTGGATTACAAGTAGAATCATACTGTACAAGGGTTACTCTGCCTTCATTTTTGTCTGGAGCATGTAATACAGTAGGGATAGTTGTGTTATAGAGCCGAACACAGGTAATGTAGAAAATAGCCACATTTCAAGGTTTGATGAATTCCATTTTCAAACCCTTCCTTAGAAAATTTGTGTTAGTATATTTTGATGATATAATAATCTACAACAAGTCTTGGAAGGATCATGTCAAATGTGTTGACATGGTGCTCAAGCTATTGGAGGAGAAACAATTATATTGAAAAATCTCCAAATGTTTCTTTGGAGTAGAAGAGGTGGAATATTGGGTCATATTGTATCTCATGAAGGTATTAAGGTAGACCCTAGAAAAACTAAAACCATTAAGGTTGACAGGGTATTATCAAAATTTTTTTAATAATTATGGGAGAATAGTAGTACCTCTAACAACATTATTGAAGAAATATTCATTTTCATGGACTCCAGAAGCAACGAAGGCCTTTGAACATCTTAAAGAGGCAATGTGCCAAGCACCAGTCTTAGCTACACCAGACTTCACAAAAACCTTTATTATGGATTGTGATGCCTTAGGAAATGGAATTGGTGCTATTTTAATGCAAGAAGAAAGACCCATTACTTTTGAAATTCATCCAATCAAAGGAAAGTATTTACACAAAGCTATTTATGAGAAGGATATGTTGGAAATAATACATGCACTTAAGAAATGGAGACCTTACCTAATGGGAGGACACTTCAAGGTAAAAACAGATCATGATAGTCTTAAATACCTTTAGAACAAAGATTATCTTCAGAAGAGTAACAAAAATGGGTCACAAATATGTTGTGTTATGACTTTGAAATCATCTACAAAAAGGGGAAGCAACATTTTGTGGCAGATGCACTCTCAAGAAAGGATGAGGATGTGGAAGCATTTCCTTGTGCCATTTCTATTATCCATCCAGATTGGATAACCAAAGAAAGGGATGAATGGAAGAATGATGAGGAATTGTGGGCATTCATTCAAGAGATACAACAATATCCTAGTATATATGATACATTTAGCTGGAAAAATGATTCGTTATGGTACAATGATCAGTTATACCTATGTAAGAATTCACAAGTCAAACAAAAGATTCTTAGGGAATTGAACACATCTCCCTTAGGAGGGCACTCAGGATTTCTAAAAACCTACCACAGGATTAAGAAAGAATTTTTTGGGATGGCCTTAAATTAGATATTCAAAAGTTTGTGGTGGAATGTTTGGTTTGCCAACAAAATAAAGTTGAAACAATTAAGATTCAAGGACTATTACAACCCTTGTCCATTCCAAGCCAACGTTGGGAGGAGGTTTCAATGGATTTTATCACAAGTTTACCCATGTCCAAAGGAAAGAGTGTTATCATGGTGGTAGTTGACAGAATTACCAATTATGCACACTTTTGTGCATTATCTCATCCCTTTAAATTGACTACAGTTTCTAATACATTTATTGAAATAACTCAAGAGCTACATGGAAACCTAAAGATTATTGTAAGCAACAGAGATCCCAATTTTCACTAAAAATTTTTGGACAAAATTATTTTCTTGTCTTGGTACACAGTTATCTCATAGCGCATCTTATCATCCTCAATCTGATGGGAAAAATGAGATAGTAAACAAATATTTGGAAGGATATCTTCATTTCTTTGTATCTGATAAATAGACACTATGGGTCAAATGGTTGCCTCTGACTAAATGGTGGTATAACATTTCCTTCCATATTGCATAAAAAATGACCTCATTTATGGCACTTTATGGATATCATCCACCATCCATCACATCATATTTAAGAGAAAATTATATGGTTCAAGCAGTGGAAGATCACATCGAGCATCAACAACAAGTTCTCCAACTCTTAAAGGGTAACCTCACCTTGGCGAAAAATAGAATGCAACAACAAGCAGATCAACATTGCAACGAAAGAAGTTTTGATGTAGGTGATTGGGCATTCATACGTCTACAGCAATATAAACAAGTGTCCCTCAAGCAAACTAAGAAGTATAATAAATTATCACCAAAGTATTATGGTCCGTACAATGTGTTGCAAAAGATAGGTACTATGGCATACAAATTGGAGCTTCCTGCAGCTTCCCGAGTGCACCCATTTTTCCATGTTTCATGCTTAAAGAAGCTTATAGGTGACAAGCTTCCAGTTCAAACAATATTGCCAGAACTTGATGAAGAAGGAAAAATCATATTGGAACCTGAAGTAGTCAAAGAAACAAGAACATGAAAGCTACGAAATCAATAAATTTAAGAGTATCTCATCAAGTGGAAGAACTTACCCATTGAAGATTCCACATGGGAGGATGAGAATTTTATACAGAAGCATGCAAAACTACTCGAGCATTAAGGACACCAATTTTTTGAAGGAGAGGGGGATGTTAGGTCCTTATAATACTAGTGTTTCCCCCATTACTATTGTCGTTGTAACCCTTATTGTTATTGTTTTGCCCCTATTGTCCCCATATTGTTGTTGTTGTGCCTTTATATTATTATTGTTAGGTAAACTTTGGTTATATTGTGACCCCTTAGACTCGTATATATAGAAAGGAGGTTTTTTCATTTGGATCATCTAACAATTTTTCATTTGTGTAACGTAAAGGAGTTTCCCCCTCGAAGAGGCTTATTTCTAAGGCGTTGATCTATCTTTTCTATCTTTTTGTAATTTGGTTTCATTACAAACTCTTAAAAAGGAGGTGACCTCCCAAAAGGAAAGAGACTGAACCTGAATTTGAACCTACAAACCTTTAAAAGAAGGGAGAGTGATCTATCTAAATTAATCAAATTAATTGGGCTTATTGGAGGAGGAAACTGAGAAAAACTAACTTCTTTCCTAACAAGAACCTGAATTTATTTGGACTAGACCTAATTAGATCAATTTGGCCTATTAAAGGAGGAAATTTGGAAATTTACTAAAATTTGAATCCAATCCATTGAAACTCTTAAAAATGAGGTGACCTCCCAAAAGGAAAGTGACTGGAGCTGAATTTGATCCTAGGAACCATTAAAAGAAGCGAGAGTGATGTATCCAAATTAATTAGACTAATTTTCCCTATTGGAGGAGGAAACTTGGAAACTAACTTATTTCCTAAAAAGAACGAGAATTTCTTTGGACTAGAACTAATTATATTAATTTAACCTATTAAAGGAGGAAACTAGGAAACTGACTTATTTCCTAAAAAGAACCTGAATTTCTTTGGAATGGACCTAATTAGATTAATTTGACATATTGAAGGAGAAAACTGGGAAATTGACTCTTTCGTAAAAGAAGATGATTTCCTTTGGACTGGACCTAAGTTTAAACCCACAACTCTTAAAAGGAGGATCACTGGTCTATCCAAACTATCCAAATTTTAAACTAGGAAACTCATTATCCAAATTGGCCCATCCAAGGAGAGAAATAAGAAACTACTCTCATCCAAGGAGGAAACTAGGAAAATACTCTTGACTTTCTAGGATAGAATATAACTGACATTTGCTTCACATTCATGAGTCCACCTTGGTATCAGTTTCTAGGAACATAGTTTCCTATATATAATAGGAATTGTTGAATGTATTTAACTCCCAGACTTGGAGGCTACAAAAAACTCTAGAAAGTGTTAGTGTCTCTATTTTCATTGCATCTACCTTATTGGACGCCAGTTGAGGAAAGGTTAAGTAGAGTTTCCATTTTGCGATTGACAAATTCTGAAAGTTTTCCATAATATTTTTGCTCCATCTAAAGCTATATTTTTTCCATTTGGAATCTTTACATCCTGCAATGTCAAGATCCAAATGTAAACATCTTTAGCTATTTAGGAGGCCACTACTAAAGATTTGGTATGATGAAATGTTGGGGTCCATGTGGCATAATACATTGTTGCGTACACAGCCCATCACATGGCTAATTACAGGAATGACTCAAATTGTTTTGAATTATGAAAATTGATGTCTATAATTAAATAAGCCTCTCTATGTTCTGAATCTCCTCTCTAGTCTCAACTATATTTTGAAAATTTAGGAAGCTTGGCTATCATTACTTTTGGATTCTACCCTAAGAAGAAACACATTGTTTGCTACAGTTCAGTAAAAATGACAAGTTGATGGGTATTTATATCATTTGTTTACATAATGTAAGGGAATCCAAACACATCAACAATGGAGAAGGATATATACAAATTTTTCATGGGGGGGAATACTATGCAAATAAATCCAGTAAGAAACATTGTAAGCACGCCATTTTTATAATATTCCTCAACTCGCAATAAGGTATTCTTGGTAAAGCACATTTAGAGTCAAACAAATTGTACATCATTTATTTAACTAAAGTCTTTGGTTTCCACACTTTTGCATGGCTTATAGGCATTATTTTGATTAGACATTTGTTTCTAAACATGGTATTCTGAAGTTAAAAACCTATGCTTATTCATTGTTGGATGACATGTTCTATTTTTTAATCAGAATTTCCTTTTTATTTGATCATGTTGACATGTCCTGAGTGAATGTTGTAGTGGGACAAGGTAGCAAGAGAGAATTTCCAGGGTGTTGGTTTGTTTTTACACCTGATATGGTCATCCTTACACTTCCAAGACAACTTTTGTCTTCATTTGATGTTATATATGGTCTTGATCGGAATTCATTTTTCACCCTCTCATTCCTCTTGCCAGGAATTTTCACACACATATTTGCATGTTTATATGCTCAACGTATGTATACAACAAGAAAAGTTCAATAGGATTTGGTATGTTTCCATCATTGAGTTATATCAGATGTGAAACCACAAGGTTTTCATCTCCGTTTATGCAACTGGGTTTATCCTTTGTTTAAAGACACAGTAATAAAAGCTTAAATGGTTTTGATATGGATCCATTTTCAATTTATACAGAATTTGAGGTCACTGGATTTTGCATATTGGTGATCAAAGGAGTTATTGCATGTCGATAATTATGGAAGGATATAATATGAGAAATTTCATGACACAAAAATTAATGTAAATTCATGCTTTCAGCTTTAGTAAATTGATGTAATTTTAAAATGGAAATCCATTTGTTTCCAAAAACCAATGCATATTAAATGGAGGGTTCTTGTAGTAGGAAATATCAATTTATTCACTTCAATGATGTCAAAGTTAGAATCTATCTACCTTGAATATTTGTAAATGAAATGATGAGGTCAATGTCAAAATCTTTCAATGTTCTCTAGAAGATTATGGCATTGCAAATCAGAATTGGCATCATTATTTTATGAAATTTTACTTAAATTATACTGAGTAGGAAGTTCTTGTTAGTCTTTATAAATTACAATCTGATTTTAGCTACTTTGCATCAGATTTTGTTCAAAAATAGATGGTTCTTTAAACAGTTAAAGAACTAAATCGAGAGATATAGTTAAATTAATGATATTTGGCACATTGATAAAGATATTTGTTTGATCTTTTGGTTAGAAAATAATATCCATGTGTATTGAGTTTTACTTGATTGTGTGTTTAATGTAAGGTGTAGAAAATCTATGATATTAATGTACTTTCCTAATGGAAGATATTATCTATCTATATAAATGGCTTCAAATCTTGCTTTTCTTTTTTATGACTAAAATATCTCCATGGTACAAAGACTACATTGTTTTGCACCTTCCCTTCCCTCCAAGAATAAGGAAATATTAATGCGTAACTCACAATATTTAGTTATGCATGAAGCTTTGGTTCCATTACACATCATAAGAAATGTTTTTTTCAAGTAATCCACTCATAATTCATTATATAACACAGGCATGCTCACGGGTTTTCCAAAATCTTTGACTAGTTTTCCATTTCAGATATGATGGTGGAATCTATTCTCTTATGTATGTCCACATAGGTGACTATTAATGCGTCTAAATTATATTTAATCAAAAATATATAGAATCAAGAAATGTGCGAGTAATTAATAGGTAAGGGTGAATCTAATAATAGCTGGAGTCTAAAGAGAATATATAGATTTTTCAACAATGCAATCTATGTGTTCTCAATGTTTTGGAATAGAGCTACACTGTTTATACGAAATTTGGGGCATATAAGTTCTAGGGATTAAAATCCCATTCAAACCATGGGTTATGGTTCCAAGCAGGGAACAAAAAAATTCTTGATGTGATATAGCAACATTGACGATCCTCTTGCCTTGGTAGCAAAAGTGAATCTTAGAGTTATCAATGACAATATCTGAGGTAAAGTGAGTTTTTACCTTCTATGAATGTGTCACTTAAGTGTGATAAACCTATGTAGGAAGGGGGGGGGGGGGGGGGTGTAGAGAGATCAAAGGGGGAATTAATCACCTGAGAGAGGTAGCTGCTTTGTGGGTCGAAGATAGGATTTACCAGAATCGATATGGTTTGACTAGACATTAGAAAGAGATATAGGAACCGGCAAGGTGAATTGAAGGAAGAAAGGATGGAAATGAGTTATGCTGAGGAAAAAATATGGTAATGTTGGTGATGGGGAAAGACATTCTTATTTATAAATTTCATGAAATGGAGAGAGTAAAGTCCTAACTAGATAGTTCTACAAGAGGCGAATTGTAGATAAGAAATTAGAGCGATGGACAACTATTGTTTCGAGAGGGAAAGATATGTTAGAGTTCTTTTCTCAATAGCTTTATTTTTACTACTCTTCAAGTGATTAAGCCACTGCTCAATATGTTTTTTACTATTTACACAAAGAGCAAAAGCGACCAACTTCATATTAGCTACTGAAATACAAATCCCTCATAAATATGGCAGTACGATTTTTACAAAATCTAGGTTCATTATGGTACAATCTTAAGATTATTCATGTTGGCAAGAAGAGTACCTAAAGAAAAGATAACATAGAACACCATATTCTCAAAAGAAAAAATATCCATGCATATTTAACTTTAGCATAAGCTTCGTGATTCTTTCAACAATTGTCAAAGAATCATTAATTAATGCTATATGTTATTTCGTTACGACCTTTCCTTTGTAACATCTTGTTCAGTTACTAGTTTAATCCTTTTGAATGCATAACTTATATCAAATGTATATAAAATATGTAGATATTTGATAGGATATGTATTTTTACTTTTAAATATTCTTCAAATGAGTATCTCCAAATGATGGAACTCCACTACAATTTTATAATCGAGAGGGAAATTAGAGATTTTAAATATGGCAAGATATGAGAGAGGTTTTATTAATAAGGGAAGATTTTCAAGATGGAAATTTATCTTAAAATTTAGAAAATTTCACTCGTCCTTGATATGTAAAATACAAAATGTTTGGAAACAGTTTTGTAAAAATATTCAAATTTCTAATAACTATATAGAGTCTCTATATAAAAAATTGGCATAACTTAATGTAAAATCCTTTTATACAATAAAATTTGTGTGAATCACTTTTAGAAAAAAATAGAAATTAGAGAAAAAAAAAAATTTCTGGAAAAAGCATAGAAAATTATCCCACCTACGAGTATTAGCCCTTGAAAGTTTCCTTGCAATTAATTGTATTATACATAATGAGGTTCATATCTACATATAAGAGGTCATCTCAATCATTAGATACCTTCTCTTCTACTAATTTATAAATTTTGGTATTTATCTATATTTTTTAACTATACTTTTTTTCATTGAAAGATTTTGTCTCCCACATAATCATCATTGTTCTTGTAAACCTTATGCAATACACATGATTTTCATCATTTGGAGTGGGCTATGAGAATATTAGATTACAATTTGTTGACTACACTATAGAGAAGCATTTAAAAATGATATCTATGATGTTAGTGGGGTGTATCTGAATGGATTAGATTGACAAAGAATGTAGAGGGAAATACATAGAGAATGAACTCAAAATTAGGAATGGAACGAACACCTATTTTCATCATTAAAAAATAATTAAATAAGCTACATAGGAGACATGGAAAATTGACTAGATAATGTTCCAACTAAACTCAATCAAGGAAAATTTTAGGGGGCTAATTTTCAATGGATTTTCCCAAAAAAAATTGTCAATTTCCATTTTCTCTAAAACTTGTTCGCCCAAATACTATATTATAAAATTATTTTACCTTTTAAATTGTCAAAATTGTATAGATACTTGTTGAAGCCCAAAATTATATCTTTTTGACCAACTTCTTACAATCCATCTTCCTTCTTTTTGTGTCTAGTAACTCTAATTAACTATGAGTTTACAAGGATCATGACAATAACAGGTACTTAAACATATTTTATTTCATAAGCTTCATTGTTCTTTATTATTTAACTTAATATTTGCATGAGCTACTGAATTGCACCAATTATGCAGCTAATGACTGATTTTGCAACAAAGTTGAAGGTTCAATAGGTTCTGAAACACCAGCCAAGGAATGACACATACGGGCAAGTGGCTAATAGTTGACATAATGATATTTTCCTACCTTCCTGACCAGGATGGATGATAAGAAAACCACGTAGATCTATTCAGTGCGAACGTCAACCAACAAATAAGGAGCCGAACACGAACCAAGCAAGTGAGGGAATTAATGAAAGTAGATGTTTAGCCTCATGAATTTCCTCTCCAATAGAAAATCATGAGGAAATCATGAGATATTATATTATTATGATATTTTTAGTCTCTGTTGAGTATTATAGGCTCATAAATCTCTAAACAGTTATTGGTAGAGGTTAGAAATATGCCTCTCAGCATGACAAACACAATCATGGATATTATATTGAAAACTTAGTTTTATAGATATAAAAACTTTGTTTTATTTGATATCCTTGTTGTGTGTTATCCTGATGTGTATATAGTCATTTTAAGGGGTCGTGATGTTACCTGCATCTCACAGGAGCTCTCCCTGGAGTTGTAAGGTTTTACTGTTTTCAATTAACATTTCAATTTTTCATTTTATATCATGTTTAATTAATTCATCTAATTGTCCTATTTTGATTGTTAATGAATGATTTTGACAATGATAATGCAGTTCACAATGGAGCATGTTTGTTTAATCAATATCTTGTAGGATGAATTAGTGAAGCCAATATCTCTTATGCACATGAACAATAGTATAATAAAGTGTAGATTGATTTAGGATTTGCAGTATAGTTTGAGTTATATTTGATTCAAGTTACATTTGACCGAAGAAGCCTTTTATTAAGTTTGATATTTTAGATTAATTTATTTTCCTGTTGAAGCAATTTGGGTTTTATTTTATATTAATTTTACTTCTCCAAGTTTGTTATCAGGAAAAGTAGTGTCTATTCAGAGCTGCTAGTCCCACTAAGATGGGTAGCTATCTTAGAAACAAAAAAACTAAAGTCACTTGTGTTTTCCTTTACGAGAGATAGATTAGAAAGAAGCAGAGAGTACCAACCTCAGTCTTTCACTTGGCTCCTTTCTTGTTTCCTTTCCCCTTTGATAGAATCTCGCCATTCCTTCGTTACTTGTCCCGCTTCAAAGAGCACCTGTAGAGTCAAAGTAGCATAATACCATCAAAGCATAGAGATCTATCACCATAAACAATTTAGGATCAGATGTATATTAACCATACAAATGCATATATCAATACAAAATTCAGAGATGTAGAAGAATATGGAGGAAAGCTCAAATAGCTTTATTGATAGAAGTAGCAGAAGAGAGGATTACAACCCATTGGTTTGACCCAACGCCATCCTCCCAGCATGAAAGCCCTCTTCACCTCATACAAAGCAAGATCACCCAACAATGTCTTCAAAGAGAAATCAACAACACTTCCTTGCAAATTACAAAATTCTAGCCTTTTCCCTCTGAATCTCTAAGATGAGGGATCCATATATAAATGTTTGCAAGGGGGTGAGTCAGCTTCTGGGATTTTGATTAGTGTCATCTCTATGATAGTTCTAGAAGATTCCCAAGGTCTCCACCTAGCAAACTACTTGTGCCATTTGTCTGCTCTCACTCATCACACTGTACAGAAGGTATTTCTAGTATGCATCATACTTTTTGCATGTGGCCGGTGAGATGCATCGCACCCTTAGCACTGGGCGGTCTGTATGGTCCTGCTTTGACCAATTCTGAGTAGTTTTTCATGGAGAACTTTTGGGAGATGATGTAATCAGCTGACCTTGCTCCTTTAGGGTCTGAAACAACAATTTTAGGGACTTAGAAGCCCTAGGTTTATGTACATATGTGATTGGGGTTGTAGTGCCAAAATATGTCTATAACAGTTGCCCCCTAAAGCATGAGGTCGTAAATCTTTTTGATGACGGGCGAAATGCTTTATCATGAGGATCCGAGGTTTTTCGAACTAGAAGGTGACCTATAATAAGATACAATACAATACATTATCTTCATAATATTTTCATGATCTAGCTGAGGTTGGCATTCCCATGCTCAACTTTATAAATTAACTTTCATGTACATAGGATAGACAACCATCTGTGTAGCAGACTGATGATTCTGGTAGAGCCATCATCCTTTCGTTTGGATGATTATATGTGCAGCAATGATGTAATTTGATGTCTTTATTTTCCTGAATATATCACAGCCCAGATGGATGAAACTAGATGCAGGGTCTTCAAAACTTGTTCAATCTTTGCCCAAGGTACAAGTCGGTCCATGTGAAAGGATGTTCTGATGTCGAACATGGAAAGACATCGCCGAGAGGAATCACCGATGATGATGATGACCCTCAAGGTACTGCAGTACAATTCACGTGGTGTAAATACATGAGTCAATGTTGAACACCACGCAAAATCTTTTGGTCAAAGGCCATTAGTGTAAACTTGTTGCCGTAAGTGAGAATCTTGCCATTGAGGCGTGCAAGCTTCAAAGTACTGAAAGGGTTGTTCCTAGGACAACTTCTTGGATAATGAGCTGATGTCGACAGGAGGTGACCCATCGTAGGAGGGAATTAATGAATCTGACATCTATGACACGGAATGGAGCAAATGATTTTGTGGAGGTGAAAACGATTTGATGATACAAGGTTCATGGTGGTGGTCATGAAAGAATGAAGCATGAACGTATTGCAGCGGATGAGACACAAGCTGGGTAGGTGAATTCTCTGAGTGACTTCTCTTGAACATATCAGGGACACTGAAATGGATTGGCAGCGTTAACCCCAAAAGTGGATGGTACGGTGGACCAATGGTGATATGACCGGTGAACGGAATAACCCAACCCGACTTAATCATGGTGATGGAGTGAAAGTGTCATGTTCAAGAGTGACCTGCTACCAATAAAGTTTCTTCAAGTTTTCTTCCCAATTTTCCCCAGTCATTTCTAACCAGTACCTCTTTATTTGTGTCAAGCTTGAGGAAGATAACATATGCTTTTTCTATAATTTTCCCTTCAGGAAAACCCGTCGCTATGTTTTAACGAGCCTAGCAACAGTGAGACTCGCTCTTGTCTGAATGGACAAGTTTGTCGCTATTGTTTTAACGAGTTTAACGACAAGGATAACTCAGTTCTTTTCAATTTAGAGAGTCTGAAAAGAGACAGAAATGAAACTCCAATATTCCTTTTTCATAATATAACCCATAAGTTCAAAAAAGTATAAAAAAATGCGAAAGGGATGACTTTTCGATAGTTTTAACGAGCCGAACAAGACAAACACTCGATCTTTTTATGTAATAATCCCTCAGGTCCAAAAATATTAAAATCTAGAGGAGGGATGGCACTCCCAATCACTTTAACGAGATGGAGAGGCCAATTGCTCAGCAATATTTTCAAATTTTACAAGTCAGATGAAAAAAGCTTAAAGGAGACTCATTTTTGAGGAACGAGTGATGTTTTCAGGCAGCAGCTGGTTCCAGGTAATGTTTGGAACTTTTCAATCATGACAGTGGTAAGAAGGTGGCTAATAGGATCACTTGCCACAGTTGTTCCTCAAAAGGGGTAAACAATCAAATCGAGGCATATTATCGGCTAAAAAAAAGTGGAGGTGATGGTAAGAACACGACCAAGGCTCAAAGGATGATAATAATGTGATCGCAATGGTTATTTACAGGAGGTGGGTTCATTTTTTTTTAACGAGCTTAAACTCTGGTGGAACATATGCTCATTTCTAGGTTTATTTTTTAATGAGCTTGAACTTCGCGTAAAACTACTTGTGCCAGTCGTATAATAAGGATGTCTCATCGATAGGTTCATTTTTTAGGGAGCTTGCCCCATTCAAAATTTTTCTCTGGATCCTTTGTTATGTAAGCTAGGAATGACCAATCCTACGAGTTTAAAGGATTAAGAACGAACAAACTAAGAAAATAAATGGTCACTTTTCACTTCCATTCAAAAAGGTTTGCATGGCCCTAGGTATAGCGAAGTTCAACTTCGAAGTTACCCTTCAATTTGTAGACAAAACATTTGTTCTATCGGGAAAGGCATACCTCCTAACGAAGGTATCTTATTCCAGTCTAATCCCATTTTCCTAAACGGACGGGTGTGTTAGACTAGTCATATATCCTTCGTGGAAACCTACCCTATACCTGATGTTTTCCTGCCGAAGCGGGCCAAGGTGCGTGCCCCCTGGGTTTCAGTCACAACCACCGAATCAGTCGCGCTCATCTGGTGGACAAACTGGAGATTGATGAGACATTCCTTGTGCAAAAATACTAGTTAGGGATGGTATTTAACTATTAGCTATGTGTGAACCAGAGAATGAAAGCTGGTCTACGAGCTGGACCACTCTGCCTTCATGCGGAAAACACATCACTCGAAAGAGTGAGGAAACAATAGCTCCCATGCTATAAATGTAGTCATGCCCAAGGAGAAGATTGTAATCTAAAGGTCCTTGGACTACCATTACGTTCAGATAAACAGTTTTCCTTCTCAAAGTTATAGGGAAATTTATAAGGATCCCTAACAGTCAACCGGTTTCTTTGTCAAAGCCTGCCAGATTTCGCATCTCAGGCAAAAGTGATGGCGAACCAAGCGCTTTCCAAGCAGTTGAGGAAAGGATACTCATAGAAGCCCCTTCATCTATGATGGTACCAACCATGACCATTCTGTAAGTTTTCACTCTGATTCAAAATGGTACATTAGATGGTAGACGGGGTCTGCCTAGTAGATTCCAATCAAAGGAGACGACTAGGTTTCTTGGAGGTGGGACCGAATAAATGGCTAGATACATCTCTAAAGAACTTCCTTCCTATGGTAAAGGAATGGGTAGATTGCCCCCATGTTCACTGGAGTCTGTGTTTATGAAAAGAATTTGAACGGTGTTGTTCTCATTCTCTTTGGTGACTGTATCATCTAAAGATAAATCCCATGAAGACAAGATGGGGTCAATTGCTCTCTTGACCTGTTGAATTTGGTTTGATGTGGACTCAGAGGGTTTATCTTCAATGATAGGTGCTTCGACCGACAACAAGGGTGTGTCAGTCAGATTTTCAACTAGCGATGGACTCGGCAAGAGTTTCTTGTATCCAGGAGGAAGCTGTAGCGGTGAAGGAGGACTGTTATCCAAGACTCTTTTAGCTTCATCTAGGAAGGGACAATGATAGATGGCATGATCGCCTTTACACATTCTACAAGGAATTTTAGATCTTCCTTTCTGTCTGGTGACTTCATTTTCACTAGTTGACGGTGTACTCTCAACATGATCGTCAGAGGTTGATGACACCGGATTGTGCAAGCGGGGAGACTAGTTCCTTAAGATCTATGGGATGTAAGGACAATCTCGATGATAGTGGTCCCCTTTACAGATGATACATGGAGATTTAGGTTTGGATGGTGCAGTGTGTGGATTTTCGTTAGACGATGTATGGTTGCCCCTTTTTTCCATTGGCTCCTTCTTCTTCTTCTCCTTCCTTTTCTTCTTCTTCTTCTTCTCAGTTACTTGGTTTTTAGTTTTACTAGCTTCACCAAGCAAAGAGGAAGAAGGAGAGGGAGAAACAAACTAAGTAGAAGGTTGGGGGGTAACACTAGTATCATCTAGTTGCTGATTTGATTGCTCAGCAATCATGGTGCTTTGAACCACAGAGGTCAAGAAAAGCCATATTGGCAGGCCAATTATCAATCCTCGAAGGGACAATGTGGCCATATGAGGTGCACCAACATCTTCCCAAGAGGAGAAAGGAGTAAGATTTCCCCCAAGGGGAAATCCTTGATTGGTGGACTCTATTTTCTCAACCTATGATCAATGAGGGAACAGTGACGTTATTCCGATTAAAATAAATTTTAGATGCTTTGACACAACTTTCTTTTTCAATTTTTAAGAGTCAAGAAAAAGCTAAAGATGACTCTAGTCGCCTTTGATTTTTAATGACCTTGAACTGACAAGTGCTCAGATGGACCTTTTCCTTTGAGGAGTCCGAAAAGGAATGAAAGAGACTACTTTGGAAATATAGACAGAGGGATTACCAAACCAATCACAAAACTGCAGAATATTTTTTATGGTACGGCAGTCAATCTTCCTAAATGCTATTTTCAGTGCATTCTGATCAATAAGGCAGCAGACACGACTTCCTAAGTATAAAGGATATGGCCTATTGTGGTCTCCCAATATATACTGAATGGTACATGGGAGCACAAGTCCATACTAGCACTTGTTGTCTCAAAGAGGAGGAATCACCCAACCTACAATGAAAGCGATAGTTACCAGGCTTTACAACACCGGAATACGTCTCTAGCCTAGACTTCTAGATATTGTGCGTTAGGTTCCAAAGCGTTTTTATGTTCATTGAATTTATTTTACAGTTGATCTTTCTTAAGAAGTTTACCTTTAAGGTTCACCGTGTGATGTAGATATACAACTCCTAAGTATGCAATCTAAGATGACATAAAGTCGTTTACTCTTCTTTTTGCAATGAAAATCCTAACTAATAAGGAAAGAGAAGTGAAATCCTTTCAACATAGAGCAAAGAGCACACACTAGATGCACTGTCCTAAATCAAAATCAACAAGTAGTCTAAATGCAAATGCACATGCATGTATTTGTTTTCTTCTTTCTTAATGTTTGAATGACAAAAAGAATGCTAAATACAAGTCTGAATTATCTCTTCTTTCAAAGCAACAATACTAATGACTTTCTTTTCAAAAAATGAAAGGAAGACAAGACGACACTTTGCGATTTTGAATTCAAAAATGCTTTCCACACTTGAAATACTATTAATTCAGATCCAATACAAGATTAACAGTGTAATTGACTATCAAAAAGAGGAGGATTCTTTTCTTTGACTGAAAACGACACTTGCGACACTTTCAAATCAAAAGACGACAGTTCGATTAAGCTACTATTTTGTAAAGGAGAACTGTAAATGGTGAAAAATACATAAAAATATTCACAATTATTTGTATAATGGAGTTTGAATAATGCAAATTAGGGGGGTTTCAACAGTGGTCTACTGATCACAGATAGAAAAACTTCTGAATAAAACTGAAGACAGTGAAGAAAAAACCAAAATCTAGAGGCAAATACAATCTTACCTGATCATCGCACCTGTAACACAGGGAAATAGGGATGCATCCCACCTACTGCACATGGGAGGTGAGATGCATCTAGTCTGCTAAAAGGAGATAGTGCGATGGTCTAGGGATGAGACTTTCACTTGGTTTCTGGTCACAGTTTGTAACTTAGTTTAGGGATTTAGCCTGAGCTAATGATAGTCAGTAAATAAAAAGTATAGGGGCTGATCTAATGAGGTTACTTGAGCTACCTCTAGGGAACTTAGGATGTTTGCAGGTCAGTTGTTCAGTTCATAAACAAACCTGGAGATTGACTGAAGAAACGTTGATCCACTTTGCACTTGCATAGAAAATGCAGTTTGAAGGCTAGCTGGCTTAACTTCAAGCTCCATCTATAGTTCATGAAGCAAAGAATTAGAGACAAGCAATCAAAATATTCGCTCCCCAGTATGGTCGCCATTTTGTTACCAGGAAAACTAGTGTCTATTCAGAGTTGCTAGTCCCACTAAGACGGGTAGCTATCTTAGAAACAAACAAATTAAAGTCACTTGTGTTTTCCTTTACGAGAGGTAGATCAGAAAGAAGTAGAGAGTACCAACCTCAGTCTTTCGCTTGGCTCCTTGCTTGTTTCCTTTCCCCTTTGACAGAATCTTGCCACTCCTTCCTTACTTGTCCTGCTTCAAAGAGCACCTGTAGAGTCAAAGCAACATAATACCATCAAAGCATAGAGATCTATCAGCATAAACAATATAGGATCAAATGTATATTAACCATACAAATGCATATATCAATACGAAATTCAGAGATGTACAAGAATATGGAGGAAAACTCAAATAGCTTTATTGATAGAAGTAGTAGAAGAGAGGATTACAACCCATTGGTTTGACCCAGTGCCATCCTCCCAGCATGAAAGCCCTCTTCACCTCATACAAAGCAAGATCACCCAAAAATGTCTTCAAAGAGAAACCAACATCACTTCCTTGCAAATTACAAAATTCCAGCCCTTTCCCTCCGGATCTCTAAGATGAGGGATCGATATATGGATGTTTGTAGGGAAGTGAGTCAGCTTCTGGAATTTTGATTAGTGTCATCTCTCTGATAGTTCTTGGTTCCACTTGGAGATTTCATGATCACTTACTCATCCTTGGGTGAACTTAGAGAGGCAAGTGTCAAATGAGCAGCTTCTAGAAGATTCCCAGGGTCTCCACCTAGCAAATTGCTTGTGCCATTTGTCTCGTCTCGCTCATCGCACCCTACAGAAGGGCTTTCCAGTATGCATTGCACTTTTTGCATGTGGCAGGTGAGATGCATCACACCCTTAGCACTGGGCAGTCTGTATGGTCCTGCTTTGACCAATTCTGAGTAGTTTTTCATGGAGAACTTCTGGGAGATGATGTAATCAGCTGACCTTCCTCCTTTAGGGTATGAAACAACACTTTTAGGGACTTAGAAGCCCTTGGTTTATGGACATATGTGATTGGGGTTGTAGTGCCCAAATATGTCTATAACAAAGTGTGATCTTTCTTTTGAGTAAGTTGGATAATTCTAGTTTGATATTTCTTTCAAGAAAGTGTGATATTTATTTCAAGAAAGTGTGATGATTCTTTCAAGTAAAGTGTGATATTTATTTTAAGGAATTGTGATAATTTTGATTTTATTTTTGTTAAAGAGTGCCATATTTACTTTCATGTAAGAGTGATGAAAACCTGTTCATCTTGATATCTCAATTTAATCTAGGAGTTGATAGAATAATAAATACTTCTAGTACATATGATGCACATAGACTTCATCAGTATACTAGGACTAGTCAATAATTCATGTATTAATTTAACATCAATTAAATTACCAAACATTTTGGCGTCGTTGTTGGGGAAGTGTATATAGAAGTATTTTATTTTCATTAAAAATATAAAATAAAAATGATATGCATAGGGAAATATATTCTAAAGGTAGATTTGTGAGTAGAGGTAGGAGTTTGAATCCAACATCATCATTCACCCCACCATGACCTCGTAGTGCCACACGATCCACCAAAACTCATATTTCATTAATTGCAGGTAGAGATAGAATTCCTGAGGAACTTTGATTTGAAACCTAGCCTAAATATTTGCCAACTTCCTCTAATGAATTCATGGTAGAAGCAGAAAATCCTACATCCCCAACAGAAGGAGTAGTTTTTATATCTTCAATTGTAGAACAAATTCTAGGAAAAGAACTAGAATTCCCTCATGAAGAGGAAGAAGAGGAAACCTATTCTAAGATTCCATTGATAGAAGAACTAGAGTATCTGGATGAGGAACTAGATAACCCAATTTTGGAACCTTACATTAGCTTTGAGGAATCTACAATGGTAGGACAAGCGGAAGGAGAAGTACATAATGTGATCAGTGAATAGCCTACGATATGAGGTGGAAGAGGAGGAAATAGAGGAGGTATAAGAGGTGGAGGAAGAAGAACAAGAGGTGGTAGAGGAGATTCAAAACCTTTTGTATTTCCCATATTTCATTTCTAGTGTTTCCCTAGTGTCAGTGAGTGTCCACTGCCCTGATAGAGTCACACAATAAATCACAAATATTGCTTCATTATCAATGAGTGTCCATAGCACTGACGATGTTTCTTGTGTCATCTATCCATGGAGGAACCATTTCTCATCCCTTTACCCCATTATTTGTTCTTTTCATGCAATTTTGTATAAGTTAGGCATGTTTTGCGCTAGGGAAGATGAAGTATCCAAATTTATTTAAAGAGAAAAGAGGTTGATCCTTATTTTATTGAAACTAAAATTTTCTTGGCTTAGGTTTTCCCTCATCCCATATCTCCAAATCAAATCTCCAACTCACAAGTGGAGATTAAAAAACACAAGATCAAATATTCGAGACTGAACCAGAAACAAAATTCAAGTTATAAATGTAGGTCATATGAATTTATTAGAGTCCCCTAGGACTATCTACTCATATTTTCCTATCTAAAAGGTCAAACTTATGAAGAACATTTCAGGGCATAGTTCAACACTAGACCCTACAAGCTATTTCCTCTTGGATAGGTCATCATAAGCACACACAAAAAGCTTGGGGTTTCAACATTTTGTAAAGCTGGGTATGAGAAGCTCTTTTAGGTTTTTATTTATGTACGTGTCTGGAAAGTGAAAGTAATGGAAGGGAAATGTTAAATGAAAAACTAATTGAGAAATGTAATCAAAGGAAACAAAACTAAATGCAGTAAGAATAAAATAAATGCATATAAACATTCCTAAAGGTAATAAAATGAGAGATGAAATATAGATAAACAAGGGAATGCCAAACGAAAGATAAATATGCAATACAATGAAGCAAACAAAATCTATATGTAATGAAGAAGAAATGAAATGATGGAAAATAAATCTAAATGGAAAAATGAATAAGTAATGCAATGCATCTATTTACATAAGTTGCACCCGGAAGATCTCAGTCTCACTTTCATTTTCATGTCTAATTGTTGAAACTATTAGTACTTATGACCATCATTTTGATCAATAAATCATGGGAAAGAGACCAAATGATAACTATATAAAAAATAAAAGATAATGCAAGGCTTGAAATCAATTATTAAAGAAAATTACTATGCATGCACACCTACTTTAACAAGAAAACGACTAGAACTAAACCCAAACCTAATCTAATTTAAGATGAGATAGAGATTGTGTGAAGTCAAAATTCTAGTGTAGCCACTCCAGTTTCTACCTACCTGCAAACACATGGATATTAGAAATTAGTACCATTATGAAGCAATGTGCACAAACAAAGATATTTACCTTTATAACTTTCATAAGGGAGAGAAGGTCCTGCATAGTGGAAGGAATTTTTTTAAAAAAGAGTTTTCTAATTGTACTGCAATTCCATCATGATAATCAAATGATCAACTTGAAACATTGAAAATATTTTGATGATGAACATTCATTCATATTTTCCTTTGTTTCAATCACCATAAAAATAAGAGGTTTGTTGCTCACAGGAGGATTATCGAGGAATGACTCTTTTAACCAACCATCAATTTTGTCTTGATATTCCAAATGATTAATTTCAAAACCCCATGAACATTTCAAAAATGAGCCTTCGTTTAGTGCAACTACACTATGAAAATAATCTTTCAACGAAATGCTAACATGATGTAGTTCATGGACCTTATAAAGATCATGAAGTCCTTACATAACCATCAAAAAAAGATTAAGCACCTCATTCTATTGACAAGTCTCTAAACCTTCTAATGCTAGACAATCAAATATCAGTGGCTTGGTGAAATGAATATATGCATGTGGACTGCAATCATCAAATGTATCAATTAATATTTTAGGGAAACCCTAACATGATCTAGTTCATGGACCTTATCAATATAGTGACGTCCTAACATAACCAACCAAAAAAGTTTAAGTTCCTTGCTCTCCTGACAAGTCTTTCAACCTTCAAATGATAGATAATGAAATATTGATGGCTTGGTGAAATGAATAGATGCATGTGGACCACCATCGTTAGATGTATGAGTGAGATCATTGTCACCAAGAAGAAATTTATTACAACAATTTATTTGAATAAATTCTTTTATATCATTAGACTGATCATTCAAAACACAAGTCTCTTCTTGGATAAAAAATGGAGATGAATCAATCATAGAGACTTCATGAATGGTTCAAGTTGATGAGATGTCTTCTTCCTATGTTAAATATTTCAAACCAAAATGGATATGAGAAATAGATTCATTCTTTCCCACTTCCAATTGTAAGACATCACTATCTTGTACATGATGAAAATCTAGCCTAACAAAATGAGAATATAGAGGATTAAATATGATTGCTAGTATGACAGACTCATCAAACAAATCATGATACAAGGAGTAATGAGTTGAAGATGAAAAATGATGAAAATATTCTATTGAAGGAACATCAATTCCCATTAAATCTTATTCAAAATCTAGATTTCTCACATTCATACCTCCTTGAGAAATCAATTTATCAATACACATGTTATTATCTATAGAATCATTTAAACACTCATTGTTATCCCAGAGAGGGCCTTAGTGACATCGGGGTGGTAAAGGAAGAAAAATATCATGAGTAATTTCATGGATGGTTTCTAATGAAGGATTAATGGGATCAATATTGAACCCATCAACATGATAATGAAGAGATGGATTATTAATCTCAATTTCACCATGTCCCACTTCTAAGGAATTTATTGTAATTTCTAACAAAAGATAAATTTTCTCTTATTCATTCAATATTTCTTTATGATCACTGTTGTGGATATTTTGTTGGATAGTTCATCCCAATAGATTTGATAATATTATATTAAAAATTTGAGATTCTGCACTATTGTAGTTTTATTAAATTTCTAGATCTGTAGATTTTACTATAATTAATGCATGCATGCTAATGGAAATTATGTAGAAAATAGAGGACAGAAAAATGAAGGCTCCCACATAGATAATACATAAGATATGCTCTAGGATGCCCTTTCGGGATAAATTCCAGTTGGAAGGTGATGTTGCTTCACTCTCTTTCTCTTTCTGAAAATATGGTTGTAGGTAAAAAGAATTATGGAATGTGGCCCATGGGATACTACAATCCAAAAATCCTCTATGTGTGATCTACTTCCTATCCCTCTTGGATAGTTTTTCTCAGCTATGGAAGAAATGCACTTGAAAGAATGGAATGCTTCTTCATCCAAGTGGCTCGGTTATAACATAGTCTGATATCCTACTATTTATTAAGTTTGAATATATCAACTCTTAATGAGAGTTATAATATAGACTCTTATAGAGTATTTTACATCACAATCACATCGCTAGACCCATTTTTGAAGAATGAAACAAAATACTCTTGAAGCGTGGTGATGAAAACATGAAGGTCAACTGCATAGTGGCATAACTTCTACATATTGACTCTTATTGACATGATTCTTGCACCGTTGGTTTATATGTGTGTTTATAATAGCGTAAAATGGTATCGCATTAAAGCAACATAATTTTAACCCCCAAAAAATTTATTTGATTCCTCAAAACACTCCTTGAAGGTTTCAAACCTCTTTCTGCAAACTGGGTCCCGTCGGTAAAAATGGTCCTATAAATTGATTCCTCCACCTTTTCCACGCTTAATTCATCAAGATGGATAAAAAACAATATAATGATCCAATCTGGATCACCTCACTACCTAGATTACTGATAAGAAAGATTTTATTGTTAGGACAAGAGATCAATTCATTGGGTAACAAAAATGATGAAGGAGAATGAGAGATGTTATAGGTTACAATTTCCTCCACCAAGTGTTGAGATTCTCCTTCACTCACATCTGCTAAAGAGAAAAAAAGTCAACATAAGAAAAGTAATCATAAGATTTGGTTGATTGGTAAATTGTAGATTTTTAACATCAACTTGTGATAGATTATCATAATTGAATTTAGATTTAAATTATTCTAGAGAAATATAAACCAATTATTGAAACCTTTCATACAAATAATTCCAATCAGCAAAAAATTTAGGGTCTAATATTTGCACACAGGCTAATATTGCATGCTTTTTCCAAAAAAAAGTTTTGCCAATTTCCATTTTCCTAAAATTGAATTCACCCAAATTTTATAATATAAAATTATTTTACCTTAAAAATCGCCAATATTATATATTATCTAACATAAAATAATAAGAAATCTAAACATTTTTACAAAATTACCATCAAACATTTTAAAATTTGGTTATCAGGGACTAATGAGATTCACCAACGTTGATAAACTTCCACCCTTAAAATTTTCCCTGACTCCAATCCACATCTCTCTCAGGGAATCTATAATAGAGATTATTAAATCTATATGCAAAATATTCCAATGATTCATTTGGTTTCATTCTAAGCTCATTTATCTCTTTCAATAATTTTTCAAGACTATACCCTTCAAAAGAAGATCTAAACACATAAATGAATTTCTCATCTGAACGTATATATGTGGTTGACAATGTTTGGCACCAGGTTTTGACGCAATATTCAAAATTAAGAGTGAAAATTTTGCATATGAAACTTTCATGACAAACACCATTAGAAATACAGTTTTCAAGAAATTGAAGGTTGTGCTCAGATGTAGAGTTTTCACCTTCACCACCAAAATTATTTTTCAACAACAGATAAGTTGTCTTGATATGAGTTCTGAGACTTACATTTCTAGAAACACAACTCCAAATGAGGTTTTTGGAAGGATTCATTTAAAGATAAACTTAAGATGTAAGCTCCACAAGGAAATTTTGGCATCTACCTTCATTGTAGTGAAAAAATTGTTGAAGGAGTAAAATGTATTGTTAACAGTAACGAGGTATCCCCGATGTGAAGTCCTAGTCATGCCTCACATCATTTCGATTAGGAGTCCCATCTAGCATGTGGGCTCGATTATCATTTTTATCACCCAAAAAGTGATTACTTAGCTATTTTCCACTAGGATAATTGAAATACACTACGTAGTGTTTGTTTTACACATTAAAACACACTTTGACCATAAGAAGTAATTTATTGATCCACTTTTTGTAAATTATTTCCTTTTAATTTACCCACATGAAAATAACCTAGAAACTTATTTAATGAATTTCTTGTTATTTTCATATTTACTCATTTTGTGAAAATATTTATTTTTTTTCACTCTCTTTTACTGTTTCTAAAAGAATAATTCAATAAATCATTGTTTATTTATTATTTCTTACTCATTTTACTTTTTGTCCTTCAAAATCGTTATTGAATTGATATTTAATAATTATTTTCATCTTATTTTGGCCATATTACCTATGAATAATTAATAAATTGTTTTCATACATTAATTGTTTCACCCATTTTCCTTAGTTAAGTCAATTAATCATTATTTTTGAGTTATTTGACTAAATAAAGTTTATTGACCATTTCTCTAATCTTTTCCAGTCCCAGAAACAATAAAATACTCATAACTATTAGATCTTGATCTAGTGAACCAAATATTTTATTATTTGACTTGATCCAGTCTAATCTAGAATTTTAGTATAAATAGAGAGGTTTTTCCTCCACCATTTACACAAGATGACAATCATCGTCACTATTTTGATCTTATGGCATTCGAACTCTCCATTTGAGTTGTCCCACTTTTTATTACCATTCTATTGCCCACTTGCACGCATAGGAGAGAGGAGAAACATTTTTTAGCGAGGGAATGAAAGAACCACCCCATAGAGGAGGACATTATTGTCCCATTTCAACACTTTCTATGTCCTAGGTGCTGCTTCAATTTTCTTCCTTTAATAAAATAAAGCATTTTCCATTGAACAATACCCTGTAATGTTTTTTATATGCTTCTTCGGTCTTTGGAATTAGTGTAGGGTTTTCTAATACTTTTGTTTGTAGACCTAAAAAGATACTTTTAACATTGCAATTTGGATTTTTCTATCTATTTTATGTTGTTAGGGCACTTCAGTAATTGGTGGTTAAAAGTAGATTGTTGGCACACTTGCTCAAAAATTTACCACTAAAAACCACCATGCTTCTTTCTTTCTCTTGGGTTTCAAGTGAAGAGATGTATGAAATACCCAGAGAATGAGGATGAAATAAACCCCCAATTGATATACTTCAAATATAAAGTAGAAAAATATAAGAGCATCATGATAAGAGAAATTATATATCAAGAGGAATTAGTTGGCTAAAACCATCCAAAACATAAAAGAGCACCAAAAACTAATCATGAAATAGCTCACCACTAATAACCTTTGAAATACATGGAATAAAACAACAGATATTCAAGAAAACATATGAGTAATAAGCCATGAATTAGCTCACCAACATAAAACTCATGTGAAAGCCATCATGAACATAGAATATAAGTACTAGATAGTGATTACACTCACCTTGAAAGTGAACGAGAATGTATTCCATGAGTGAAGAGCTTCTCATTGATAGTGTTGCAAATCCAAGTACATGTGCTACAAGCCCTTCAAAATACAAATGTGGAAGGTGGGCTCCTCATATCATCTCCAAATAAGTCTCTAGCCTCACCACAACTCAATCCAAAATTATTAATAGCAAGAATTCTCACAACTACCTAAGTGCCAAAAAGCTCAAGTACTAAAAGCCACTATAAAATGAGGCATGAGGGTATATTTATGCAAATAGATAGGTGACCCTTCACATTTCTCATTACCTTTCGACTACCTCATGACCTATTCAACTCTTAATAACTTTAAATATTCTCTCACTGTTAAATTACCTTTAGAATTTATTATTTTATAATAAAGACAAAATATTTACAACAAAACAAAATGAGAAATTATGAAGAAAAATCGAAATTATTTTTTAGGAGTTTTGAGTTTTAATATAATAAATTATTGTAAATATCGTTCATATAACCGATATGATAAATATTACAATAGAAAACAATCTTCATTTTCAATTACTTATATTATCAATAAGAATGAATATTTTTTCTGCGTAAATACTAATTCTATTAAAAAAGAGAAAATTATGTACATGGAGGTCGAGACCTCAGAGGGGGCAGATGCCAGCCCTCAGCCAGAGATTCAGAGACATACATTTCACGCTATCTGCCGTTTCCAGATTACAGACTTTAAAATTTTTTGTGTTAGACCATGACCCACTGAAATATTTCTGTTTTGATTCTAACATGACATAGCTAACACCTTCAGAGGCTTTACTAAGACGCATGCTATCATGCCCGCCATGAACAAAAGTGACAAAATAGTACCCATCAAACCCATAGTTGTAGCTGCAAACAGAGAACAGGTTGGCTAGCGCCAAGAGCTTAAACAAGAACTTAAACCAGACACAGGACCAGAGACCTAGAAACAAAGACACATAGCAAAAAACACACAGAGCGAAGGCAAGAATGCCACCTGTCGGTGATGAACCAGCCTTAGTCTGCATGTTGCGGAGAGTCGGGCATGTCCTTATCCACCTGGCTAGACGAAGCGACCCAGGTGACGAAACCATTGTCATCAATTCCTTCAATGCCGCCTTCAGGAGTAGTTACCAGGTTGAGAATGCTGCCTGCATGATGACTCGGTCCACAGGCAAGAATCTTGTTCTATGTTGAGTCGGCCGGATGCAGAGGCGCTTCAGAAACACGGGTGTCATCCTGCATGTTCTCAGCGTTAGACACCACCCCAGCCATTTCCCCCTGAAGGACACTATCTTCCTGAGATTGAGAGGTGGTAGTGTGGGCCGAGCTGGTAGGATTACTCTCTTCCTCAGCAAGAATGACTGTGATGCTAACAGATAAAACAGGCCTGTTGAGCCTGCTGTGGAAGGTGAACCTAGTAGTCTAAAAGGAATTGTGCGGAAGAGGCCCAGCTTGACCAGAGGGCGGTGAGGATGGGGAGGCCGAAGCAATGGGTAGGACATTCTGCGGAGCAGGCCGAGAGGTTCTTCCTCTATTCCTAGTGTTACCTCCTCGGTGTGGGACTCCTCGACGGCGAGGCATTCTCAGAATGACAGACCAACTGAGAAAGGGAAGATGGCGGAGCTGACGGGAGAGAATCTGAGCACAGAGGAGCCCAACAACACCAGTTAACCAGGCGAGCTTCCAAACAAGTTGAGCCAGGCAGGGGTGCGGGAAGAACCACGGGCGGAGGTAAAAAGAACCAGTGACAATGGCGTGAATCAGATATGGATCCATACATAAAACCTTAAGCATGAGCTCTTGAACCAGGCGCTCATAAATGCCGATTTGTGCGACCAACATTCCGTTCTGCAGATGATTAAATGCGCATGCCATGGAGATTGTCCGCCAGCCAAATGCACATGCCATGGAGGTCGTCCGCCAGCCATGTGCAGGGCCAACTGCCAGCCTTGTGGGGCCCCTCATAATTGTCATTTATTAACACCCGCATCCGGGTCAATAAGAATGAATATTAATCACTATAAATGAATAAATTAATGAGTTACTATAATATAAAATCTACACTAATATTATATTTATTTTTGAAGAACAGTTTAAAATTATTCTTATTTTATATTGATTACTTTTTCACAAAATACATCTTACTTATTTAAACGATAGAAATCATGTAGGTCATAAAAGTGTAATTATCAACTATTTTTTCATAAAAGACATTTATGTGATAAAAGTGTATCTATTCATTAATTTTTTCCATAAGTAACATAGAGCTCAAATCACAAGACTGCCATCTCTTTCCAACTTCAATAAAAAGAAAACAACACGTTATTGTCGCCACTGAAGCAAGCCACATAGCATATAGAAGTTGCTGAGTAAATCCACTATGAATTAATTTCAATACTAGGGACAAAATAACAATAAATTGCACTAGTCGACGAGCTTTAACGTTTTCTGCCACATTGGTTCGTAGCGAAAACTTTGTTAATATAATTTGTTTTGGTTCCTTAATGCTTTGTTAGTTACAAAGAAGGTATGCATGTATATTCGATTCATCAATGTTCCGTTGTGTAATTTATAATTGTTAGTTGCAAGGAAGGTATGGTTGTATCAATGCGGATTCGATACTTTGCTTTTATAAATATAGGCTTTTAAGGGGACAAAAAGTAAAAAAATAATAAGATAGATAAAAGACATAAAGGAAATATATGAATAATTAAATATTTATTTATTAAAGTAAAATGAGACGCTAGTTGTGTTTTTGTTGATTTGTTTGTTTTTTTATTATTTTATTAGTGGAGATAATTGAAGTATTATTAATATATCTTAATTTTTTATTTACCGATGGTGGAGCTGAATATATTCTTTAGAAATGTAATATTTTTTCAAGTTTTGTATTAAAAAGTTGCATCTTAAGAGATATGATTCATTTCATTGCTTAGTACATTTAGAGTTAAGATCGATCTTTATATATGTGTGTATGTAAATAAACTTGTTTCTATTAAAGTATTACCATATTACCTAACATCAAAATAATTTTTTTATGGAGTTATAGATTGGAAACCAAAGAAACAACACAAATTAATGTCTTTCATCTTAAATGTTTATATACTAACCAAATAATTCATTATGTTTGTATGGAGGTGTGAGATTTAAATTGTTGCAGGGTTGCTTCTCAATGCAAGTCAGTTTTTCATGTTCTTCTACAAGGCCATTTCCAATTAGACTACTCAATAACTTAATTAAATCTTACTATTTTTATAATTTATTTTGTAATTGACACAACATCATTAATATTATTATTATTATTATTATTATTATATTTAATATTTCAATACAACATCCCAAATCAATATAATATCTTTATCATACTAAACTATAAAACTTCTCTAAAAATAAAAATAAAAAGTTGTCAACCAGCAATATTTAATTTAAAAATAATAATAATAAATATTAAAAAAATTAATTAAACACCCAAACATTAAAATAAATAAACAAATTTCAAAAAAAATTATATATATATATATATATACAAAATCCGGAAATCCTAGGACAGATATTGAGTGGAAAAAAGAAATCAAAAACAAATTTATTACTTTACATCATAAGGAAGAACTTAAGGAATACAATTATTATAACTATTATCCGATAAACAAATCGATGTCCTTTTTTAAAAATAAGAGAACTTTGTTATTTTAACTTCATTCTAATTTTCAAAAGAGACTTTACTATTTATCAAATAGTTACTGAGCTGTACGCCACGTGTTTAGATATCGAGATAAGGCTAACTTATTCGCTAGGTTGACTTTACAAATCTAAATCCTTCCGGACATATAATTTGGATGAAATGTGTCCGAATGATGGACATCTTTGATGAGATTTGGATATTGCGAAGAGTCGATTTAGCAATTTTAAATCCGTTTGAACATGTAGTTTGGTAGGAATGATGGAAGTTTTTGATGAGATTTGGATATTGCGAAGGGTCGATTTAACAATTTTAAATCCTTTTGAACATATAGTTTGGTAGGAATGCGTCCCATTTTCCACCGTTTTCTTCAAAAGTTCATATTAGTGTTATTGAAACGATGGAACTATTTCACAACTTGATAAGCCACAGATCTTCAAGATATGCGACAGATCAGAGAGTGCCTATTAATTATATTATACATGACAAGAATTATATCCGCATTCCAGGGGTCACGTCAAAGGGGTCGCTGCTAATTTACAAATTTAGGTATCTATATTTTTCTCGATGTATTTTACTGTGTTGAAAGATACGGTCGGCCACGAACGTGCTTTTCTTTCAAGCAAACAATATGGAACAGATATACACGGTTTTGCTTATCTGGAACGGATTCGGAGTACACTAAGTTATTATTTTATGCATGAACATGGCTGGAGTATCTGATCGGATTTGATGACGTGTGATGTTTTGTATTCCAAAGAACTCTTTGTTTATTCAAATTTGGGTTTCCACTATTCCATCGCGGAGCCTAGATCGAACATCCTTAAACAGTTATTTTTAACCAGAAACACGCAATAGCCAAGTCGGTCCTGAACACTATATTGTAATTTGACCAAGAATGAAATCATGAAGCTAAAATTGTTCTTTGCAATATTCAAAATGACTAAATACATCATATTGTAAATATCAATAATAAATAACTGAAGTAAAACTCCACACCTATAGATTAGAACTCAAGAAGAACTAAACTATCTATGACACCTAATTAACAATTAACTGACAATAAGATTAATATCTCAACATCCCCTCCTAATCCCAATTGTTACTTGTACAGACGCTTATAATGCCTATTTGTTCTCTTTGAAATTCAAATACATTCTTGCCTAGTGGCTTTGTGAAAATATCTGCTAGTTGATCTTTGGAACCACAAAAGAAAGTACTTTGTCCCCATGATTGACAAGATCATGGATGAAATGAAAAAGGGTGTCAATGTGATTGCTCTTTTTGTGCAAAACATGATTTTTTTATAAAGAAATTATTGAATTGTTATCATAGTAGATTGGAGTTAGCTCCTTATGAATATTTGAGATATCTTTCAATAATCTTCTCAACCACACAACTTGACAAGTTGCTGAATTTGCTGCTACATATTCTTCCTCTGTAGAAGATATTGAAAAGATTGGTTGTTTCTTGGATGCCCATGAAATCAGATTGGTTCAAAAATAAAAAGTTTACCCTGAGGTGCTTTTCCGATCATCTAAACTCCATGCATAATCATGCATTTTGGTATACATAGTTGGCTCATGATTGCTTTTACGAAAACCACTTTTGATGAGTTAGGTGTCAATGCGACTGTACCAAGCCCCTGGAGCTTGTTTCAAACCATACAAGGCATTTTTCAATATGTATACCTTATGCTCTTGTCACAGAACTTCAAAACAAAGAGGTTGCTCTACATAAACTTCTTCCTACAATATACCATTTAGGAAAGCATATTTTACATCAAGTTGATAGACTTTCCATTTGTATTGAGTTGTTGTCAACAAAACGGTTCCGATAGTGTCTAACCTTGCTACTGGATCAAAGGTTTCATCATAGTCAACACCAAACTGTTGTGGGAATCCTTTGGCAACCAGTCTTGCCTTATGTTTCTCACTCCTTCCTTTTTCATTCAGCTTGGTCTGATATACCCATTATACACCAATTCGGTATTGTTCTTGGAAGATCAACTAATGACCAAGTCTGATTCTTCTCTATGGCAACAATTTGTTGGTTCATTGCATCTAACCAATGATTTTCTTTAACTATTTCATCAAAATAAGTTGGTTGAGATGAAAGAAATGCAAACATATTCTACTGGTCAAACTCATGCTCCTGCTCATATATTTCTCTGGCGCTTCTTGTTTTCTTATTGTCTTCTAAAGATTTTGAATCACTGGTGGACTTACTGCTTGAAGATGTACCATTTTCATAATGGTTTGGATCTTCCTCAACTTGCACTCTTGGTGGATGTGGTGGATGAAAACATTGACTTGAAGCTTCATCAACATGATCAAACCAAGATTTATTTAAAAAAATAAAATTACATCTCTTCTTAAAACAAACTTCTTTGTAACTGGATTATAAAGTATGTAGGCTTTTGAATGCTCACTATAGCCTGCAAAAATACATGTTTCACTCCTATCATCAAGCTTTTTTCTTAGCTTCTCAAGAACATGTGAAAATGGTACTGATCCAAAAATTCTAAAGTGAGATACATTTACCATTTTACCATCCCATGCTTCTTGACGTACTATATCTTGGAGAGCAATGGTTGGAAATTGTTGAGAATATAAATCGTTGTTGAAATTGCTTCAACTCAATAATTGTTTGACAACTTCTCCTCACGAAGAATACATCTCGCCATGTTCATGATTGACTATTTTTTCGTTTATGCTACTCTATTGTATTGTAGAGTATATCTTATTGTGTTCTGCATTATGATTCCTTCTTCTTGACAAAAACCTTTGAAGTGATTGGAGTTTTAATATCCTCCTCTGTCGGATCTAAGTACTTTGAATGGCTTTCTACTCCATTTTCTCCTTCTGCTTTGAATTCTTTGCACCTTGAGAATGTATCTTATTTGTTTTTGTAAAAATATACCCATGTCTTCCTACTATAATCATCAATGAATTTCAGAAAATAAATAGGACCACCAATAGACTGTGTCTGCATTGGGCCACATATATCTCTATGGACAAACTCTAAAGGCTTTTTTGCTCTAGAGGAAGATGTGGGAAAGTTGTCACTTTTATGCTTGGACAAAACAATAATTTCACAATTGCAATATTTTTCATTCATAATAGGAAGACCAATGATGTTTGATTGTTCTGAAGCTCACATAGACTCTTGAATGGTATGTGGCCATATCTAGAATTCCATAATTGATACTCGTCTATTCTTGACACATTATGGAGAAAAGACTATGAAAGTGTTTGACTTGTAAGAGTCGAAGGAAACATCCTATTCTTGGTTCTTTCATCCTTTGCTATCAGTCTTCTACTGGGAGGTTTGTCATAGATATAACATGTGTTCCCTTGAAATATTACATCACAACCATCTTCCATCAGTTGTCCTACACTAATGAAGTTTTGCTTCAATTTTGTAACATAATAAACATTAGGAATGTATTTTTGATGATTCTGTTTAGTAAGAATTGGAACAATACTTTTTCCTTTAGCTTTAATACAAGAACAATTTCCAAGAGTAATTTATGATGTTATGGAAGCATCAAGATAAGAAAGAAGATTTTTTTTACTTGTCATATGATTGTTCTAGCCACTGTCCAGCAACCAAAGATCCTTATTGTGAGTGTCTTGAGAAATATTGCATGAAATAAACATTATGTCAAAGGATTCTCCTTCATTGTTAGACAGATGCACATTACCTCTATGTTCATATGACTGTTTCTTCTTCCATTCATGCTCATAATGCTCAAATTTATTACAGTAATAACAACGGACATTAGATTTTCTCCATGGTCTTCTTCTCTGAGTTTGATTTTGTGGAGGTCTCCACTACTCTTTTGCATGACGATGTTCTAATCTGCCTTTACTTCGACCTCTTCATCGCTTGTTTGTTCCTCTATATTCTCTGCCTCTTCCTCTGCCAAATGAGACTGGAGATTTGAAAGCTTGTTCCATGGAATCTTTTGTCAAGTTGAGTCTTGTTTCACGTGCCATAAGTGATTCAGTCAACTATTCTACTAAAAAAGTTGTAAAATCTTTGGATTCCAAAATGGATGTTACAACCATGTCATATTTCTTGGACAAATTTCGAAGGACTTTTTGAACAATTTTCTGATCTGAAATAGTTTCACCGATTAGCTTAATCTGATTGACTATTCCCACAACTCTAGTCATGAATTGATCCATATTTTCTATGTTAGTGATGTTTAGGGTTTCAAACTATGATCTAAATGTCTGTAATTTCACTGTCGTCACTGTATCATTACCTTGATCCGCAAGTTTGAATATTTCCTAACCTTAATGCGCTATGGATGTGCTTGTTATCTTGTCAAAAATAGAGTCATCGACTGAGTTTTGTATCCAACATTTGGCTTTGTGTTCTTTCTTTCTAAGTTTAGTAACTACATTGTTATGATTATTAGTCATGGTCATTCATGCTTTTTAAGTCAGCGCTACACAGGGAGTCAGAAGTGTATCCCAACACTCTTGGGCTTGACAAAACATCTTCATTTTCAAAAACCAAAACTCATAATTTTTGCCAAAACGAGTGAGTGTGTGTTGTAAAGTGCAGCAAAAAGCCATTTCTTTGAATGCAAAATGTGTGCCTTTTCTTTTAAATCTCCTTTTAAGACTTTAAAAAAAAACTCTTTTTCTTTCCAAATTTTTATTTAAAAGAAAATATTTAAAAAAATATAACAAACCTTCATTTTAATACTCCTTCAAAAGCTAACAAACCTTCGTACCTTTAAAAGAATTTTAGAAAAATTACATTTTTATTAAAAAAATACCATGAACCTTTCAAATACGATGGAGCTTACGAGGATTTATACAAATGGCATAAGGAGGTATTTAGGACTAAAAAAAGATTTTTTATGCTCTTGTTGTTGTTCTCTAATGCTGCCTTTTCCACGGTTATGTTGCGTTACTCTGAGATCGATGTAGGTAATTGAGACTAACGCGATCTCTCGTCTAGATGTTGATTGTTAGTAACGCTATCGCTCCTTTGGTGCTTTGGGTGAGCGTTAATATTGAGTGGAAAAAGGAAATCAAAAACATATTTATTGCTTTACATCATTAGGAAGAACATAAGGAAGACAATTATTGTAACTTTTATCCGATAACCAAATCGATGTCCTTTTTTTAAAATAAGAGAACTTTGTTATTTTAACTTCATTCTAATTTTCAAAAGAGACTTTACTATTTATCAAATAGTTACTGAGCTGCACGCCACGTGTTTAGATATCGAGTTAAGGCTAACTTATTCGCTAGGTTGACTTTACAATTCTAAATCCTTGCGAACAGATAATTTGGATGAAGTGTGTCCAAATGATGGAAATCTTTGATGAGATTTCGATATTGCGAAGAGTCGTTTTAGCAATTTTAAACCCTTTTGAACATATGGTTTGGTAGGAATGCGTCCCATTTTCCACCGTTTTCTTCAAAAGTTCATATTAGTGTTATTGAAACGATGGAACTATTTCACAACTTGATAAGCCACAGATCTTCAGGATATGCAACATATGAGAGAGTGCCTACTAATTGTATTATACATGACGAGAATCATATCAACATTCCAGGGGTCACGTCAGAGATGAAAGCATGTCCTCTTGCTGCTAATTTACAAATTTAGGTATTTATATTTTTCACCATGTATTTTACTGTGTTGAAAGATACGGTCGGCCACGAACGTGCTTTTGCTTCAAGCAAACAATATGGAACCAGATATATATGGTGTTGCTTATCTGGAACGGATTCGGAGTACATTAACTTATTATTTGTTTGTTATCCCATTGAGAAGCATTGGAAAATGATATGCATGTCTTAGAATTAATGGAGAAAACGTACGTAGTTGTGATTTTCCTCTCTATAGTTGTTCAGTTCTTATTCTCCAGGGATAATTTGTTATCCCTAACAAATTGTGTCTATTTAATATTGAAGATTAATGTGAAGATAGTGTGGTGTTTTGTTTGAGGTAGCTCCTCGTGATCTGCACTTGTGAGCTCCTCTTGTTTTGGTTTGTCATTTCATGTCTTCCCTATTCAACTCTTGACATGGTATCAGAGCTGCAAGGCTATCGATCCTGTACACTAAGTCAAGGGCGCGACTGAGGGGAAATCGTCACGTGGTTTGGGTAGAAACATGCGACGATCACAATGTAACACTTCCCGCGGGTTTTATTTTAAAAACTCGGCGTGAGTATGGATGGAACGTTGTGATGCCTTGCTGAATAGCAATGTCGCGAACCCATGTTGTCTAATAGCACTGACCCTGTCAGGAACAAAACTGCGTGTTGAAAAGCTTGTCGTCGTCAGAGAAACCTCAATTGTTGTTTGTAGAAATTGGTCGTTGTGTGCATGACCGTGAGGGAGAGATTTTAACCCGAGAAGGAAGCTGCGTGGTTTGGAAAGCCTGCTGCGTGAAAAAGAGGCACGTTTTTTTCATTTACTACATTTTCAGCTGTGGAAGAGGTCGAAGACCCGAGGAGCTCTCTATCAAGGACGAACTCTATCTGTGCCAAAGACCATATCTGTGTGGCTGTGTGTGAAATTGGTGAGGACTACCACAGAGGCTGCGTGGAGGAGTCGACCGCCAAGGGATTGGCGTGGATCGCTGAGATAACTTGTTGTTGATTGCGAGGAGGAGGTTGAGGAGGCCAAATTCTATTCTTTGTTTCCAGGTTGTGAGGACATCAACAGTAATGTGGAGTGCCGATCTGTTTTGAAAAAAGGGGTGTGTTAAAATTGCCATTCAAAGTTGTGTTTAAAATTGCGTGGATTAGTTTAAAAAATAAATAAATAAACAACATGTTTGTTGCTGCGTATTCATCTGCCACTTTTTGAGAGAAGAGAGTGATGGCTAATAAGTGAATTGGTTGCATAAGTCCAAGGCCAATGCATCCCCTCATCTAGCTCAAAACCAAATCTAGACGTGATCGTGTGCAACCTCATTATTTCAACATTTAAGGCACGACCAAGCATGATTTGCTTGATCAGTAGAGCATGATGCCATAGTTGTTCTCTCAACGACATCAGGCTAACAAGAGGGTCGACGATTAAGTTTAAGAGGTAGTAATTAGCATTGTTCTCATTCATAGTTTCCTTGGTTTTTTCTTTTCCAACCGCAATCTGCTATAGACTATTTGGAGATTGATTGTCTCGATAGAACTATTGAATTTATTGGTCACTTATTGGTTTTTAAATTATTGAATTTTTTTTTATTCATTCAAAATGAATAATCAAATCACGGAAGCTTATCTCAATGAGAGTAATGAGCTTGATGGTTCCAATTACACTAATTGGAAGTTTAATCTCCAGACTCTGCTTGAGGGACATAATGGCTATAGCATTACGACCGGTGATGAGGTCAGGCCGACTATTCCAACTAGATGATCAAATATAGCAATTCAAGACTAGGAGAAACGGGAGATGAAGGCAAAGTTTCTCCTAAAGTTATCAGTCAAAGATTGCATCATCCCTCACATTCGGGAGTGCAAAGCAGCGAATGACATATGGACGATTCTCAAATAAATGTACGAGATCAAGAACACTAGTCGATCTTTTTTACATTAGGAAGAAGATTCTCTCCACCAAGATGGAGGAGAATGAGTTTGTTTCTTCATTCATATCTCGGATAAAGGAGTTTAAAGATAAACTAACTGATATCGGTTAGACTGTGGCGAATGATGATCTGGTGATGATTACCATGAACGGCATGACAGATGATTATCAGATGTTTACAACGAGATTCAATGCAAGAGAAAAGCCTCTAGGCTTTAAAGAGCTTATCGGGATCTTGCTATAAGAAGAAGAAAGGAGGTTGTCCCTCAAACCTCAAAATCCAGATCTTGCATTGATGACCAAGTTCAATCTGAAGGGGAAGGAGTGGTTGATCACAGGAAAGACAATGTATCATGAAAAAGGACACCACAAGGTATGACCTCGCATAAACATGACTCTACTCCTAAATGTTTTTATTGTGGTAAGATAGGCCATATTACTAAATTTTGCCATAAGAAAAAGGCAAATGGGGAGAGGTACAAGCAAAGAAGACATGCAGGTCATCTGGCTGATGTAGATCAGAACCAGGATGTCAGATTATTTATGGCTAAAACTACACTAGCCACTCGAGTAAAAGTATACCTTGGAGATGATAGAGGGTACGAGATCAAGGGACATGGAGATGTCCTTGTCACTTTGCCTGATGGAAACATCAAGAATATATCTGATGTGTGGTATGTACCTAGTATTAAGAAGAATCTGATTTCTGTATCAAAGATTACAAATCAGGATCTCAAGGTAGAATTCTTTAAATCTTATTGTATCATTAAAGACTTGTTGGACCAGATGAAGCCTATTACTACAGATGTTCGTATAGGAGGACTCTACAAATTGGATGTGAAGAGTACACCACCGCAAGCATTGATTTCATCGGATAAGTCTGCTGAAAACTTGTGGCATCAGCGACTTGGGCACATCAATTTCAGTGATCTTCTTCTGTTGTAAAATAAAGGCATGGTGAATGGTATTCTTATTTTGAAAAAGTTTCATATTGATTGTGAAGCATGTGCATTTGGTAAACAACATAGAGATGAATTTATTATTGTTAAAGATAGGAAATAGAGGGATACACTCGAACTTGCACACGCTGATTTATGTGGGCCTATGCAGACAAGATTGTTAGGTGGGGCCTACTATTTTCTAATATTTGTTGATGATTTTACAAGATTCACATGGTGTATTTTATTACACTGAAGAGTCATTCCATTGAGTATATCAAGCAGTTCAGGAGCATGATTGAAAAGCAAACAGGAAAGTTTATCAGGATTCTTCAATCAGATCAAGGCAGAGAATTCAAGAAAGGGGATTTCATCAAATACTGCAAAGAGCATGGGATACAGTAGCACTTTACAACACTTTACACTCCTTGGCAGAATGGAGTAGTTGAGAGGAAAAACATAACACTGGTGGAGTGTACCCGCAGTATGTTGAAAGGTAAGAATCTAACTAATGGCTTTGGGCAGAAGCTGTCAATACTATAGTGTATTTGAAGAATAAGAATCCCACTAAAAGTCTTGATTATAAAACTCCTTTTGAAGCATTGTTTGGCTTCAAGCCTGTAGTAAGTCATCGTAGAGTATTTGGTTGTAAAGATTTTGCGCATGTTCCCAAAGAAAATAGGAAGAAGTTAGATTCAAAGGCCATTAAATGTACCTTCAACGGATACTGAAATGAGTATAAGGCTTATAAGTTATTTGATCCTTCTACTCACAAGGTGTTTGTTAGTAGAGACGAAGTATTCCATGAACAGGTTGATGATGGAAATCCTCTTCAAGATAATGAAGAATGGCATGTACCCTTACTTTCAGATGAGGATGTTGAAATAGGGATCGGTCAACAAACAACAACAATATCAGCAACAACAACAAGATAAAGAGGAGGAAATTCAGTTCATTCCACAAAGAGAAGGACATAACAGAATAGTGGACACCCCACCACTCAGGAGATCTAGCAGGCCGAAACAGTTACTAGCTCAGTATAGGGATTGTGCGCTCATGACTAGTATGTTAAACATTGAAAAACCTTCTAATTTTCATGAAGCTAGTAAGAGTTGTGAATGGAGGGAAGAAATGAAAGAGGAATATGAATATACTATTAAGAATAATACTTGCGTTCTAGTAAATCTTGCTTATGGTAAACAACCTACAAATGGTTATTTAAGTTGAAATTTAAAGAAGATGGGTCTATATATAAGTATAAAGAACTGTTGGTTGCAAAGGGGTATTCCCATAAAGAAGGTATTGACCTTGAGGAAACATTTTCCCCTGTTGCAAAATTAAATACTATTAGAATGATTATTGGTTTAGCCACTAAGCATCATTGGAAAATACATCAATTAGATGTTAAATCTTCTTTCTTAAATGGTGATTTAAAAGAATAAGTATAGTTAATGCAGCCTGAGGGGTTTGTTAAGAAGGGAGAAGAGTATTTAGTCTGTAGATTAAAGAAAGCTTTATATGGTTTAAAAAAAGCTCCTAGATCCTGGTACGACAAAACTGATTCATTTTTCCTCATGCATGGTTATAAACGGAGAAAAAATGATACTAATTTGTATACTATGTTTAATGATGAGGGGCAGATAGTGTCGATTTCTTTATATGTAGATGATCTGATCATGAGAGGTAGTGCAGACAACCTCATTGAAGAAATCAAGCAATAGTTATCACAAAAATTTGAGATGAAGGACCTTGGAGAAATGCGTTACTGTTTGGGTCTAGAAGTTTGGAGAGATTCAAGCCAAACTTTCTTGTCCTAGGGTAAGTATGCTAAGAGTTTGTTGACTAAATTTAAAATGGATGAGTACAAGGCTGCATCTGTGCCTTTACAATAGAATAACAAACTTCAGGTGAATGATGGTTCGAAATATGCAGATGCAACATTATATAGACAGTTGGTTGGTAATCTTATTTATTTGACTACAACGAGACCAAATCTAGCTTATGAAGTGAGTGTTTTGAGTTAGTTCATGAGTCAACCTCATGAGAATCATTGCCTTGCAGCGAAATGAGTACTGAGGTATCTGCAAGGAACTTCAAACTTTGGTATTTTGTATTCTGACTCATTTGATGTTAGCTTGATATGTTATATAGACTTTGATTGGGTGGGAAAGTTAGATGATAGAAGATCAATTACAAGTTATGCCTTTAGCATTGCGTCTAGGGTCATCTCTTGGTGCAGCAAGAAGTAGCATATTATAGCCTTATCCTCAGCAGAAGTAGAATATCAAGCTATGTGTGCAACACCATGTGAGGAAGTTTGGTTGCGCAGACTTCTCCAAGATGTAGGAGAAGAGCAGACAGAAGCTACGATTCTCAATTGCGATAATCAAAGTTCCATCAAACTAGCTTACAATCATATGTTTCATAAAAACACTAAGCACATAGACAATCTATTTTATTTTGTTAGAGAAAAGGTGCAGTCCAAAGAGATTTGTGTTGAATATTGTAATTCTTGAGATAATATGGCTGATATATTTACTAAGCCTTTGGGAAGACTCAAGTTTGAATTGTTTAGGGACATATTAGGTGTGTTTCATAACCCTTTCTCCATTAAGGAGGAGTGTTAGAATTAATGGATAATAGGCTATTATTGTTACGTAGTTGTGATTTTCCTTTCTATAGTTATTAAGTTCCCATCCTCCTGGGATATGATTTGTTGTCCCTAACAAATTGTATCTATTTAATATTGAATATTAATGTGAAGCTAGTGTGGTGCTTTGCTTGAGGTAGATCTTGGTGATATGAAACTGTGAGCTCCTATTGTTTTGGTTTGTCATTTCATGTCTTCCCTGTACAACTCTTGGCAACATGAACATGGCTAGAGTATCTGATCGGATTTGATGAGGTGTGATGATTTGTATTCTGAAGAACTCTTTGTTTATTCAAATTTGTGTTTCCACTATTCAACCATGGAGCCTATATCGAACATCCTTAAACAACTTTTTTCAACTAGAAACATGTAATAGCGACTCTGTCTTGACCACTGTATTGTAATTTGACAAAGAATGAAATCGAAAAGAGATTTATTTTTTCAATATTCAAAATGACTAGATACATTATATTGTAAATATCAATAATAGATAACTGATGTAAAACTCGACACCTATGAAGTAGAAATGTTATGAAACCAGCTCAAGAAAAGATAGAAAAGATAGATCAACGCCTTAGAATTCAGCCTCTTCAAGCAGGAAACCTCCTTTACTTTACATAAATGAACAATTATTGGATGATTCAAATGACAAAACCTCCCTTCTATATATAGGAGTCTAAGGAGTCACAATATAATCCAGCCGACCTAACAATAATAATATAAAGCCACAAAAATAACAATAGATGGATTCTACGGGGCACAGAAATAACAATATGGGGGTAATAGGGGCACAACAACATAAATAAGGGGTATAACTACAATAGTAATGGGGTAATCACTAGTATTATAGGGACCCAACATGCCCCTCTCCTTCAAAAAAGTGTTGTTCTCAACGCTTGAGTAGTTCTGGATACTTCTGCATAAAATTCTCATCCTCCCATGTGGAATCTTCAGTGGATAAGTTCTTCCACTTGATAAGATACTCTGAAATTGATCGATTTCGTAGCTGTCGAGTTCTTGTTTCTGTGACTGCTTCCGGTTCCAATATAATTTTTCCTTCCTTTTCAAGTTCTGGCAATATTGTTTTAATTGGGAGCTTGTCACCTATAACCTTCTTTAAACATGAAACATGGAAAACTGGGTGCAATCGAGAAGCTGCAGGAAGCTCCAATTTGTATCCCATAGTACCAATCTTTTGCAACACCTTGTACGGACCATAATACTTTGGTGATAATTTATTATCCTTCTTAGCTTGCTTTAGGGACATTTGCTTATATAGTTGTAGCCGTAGGAATACCCAATCACCTACATCAAAACTTCTTTCACTGCAATGTTTATCTTCCTGTTGTTTCATTCTATTTTGTGCCAACACGAGGTTATCCTTTAAGAGTTGGAGGACTTGTTGTTGATGTTCGATGTGATGTTCCACTGCCTGAACCTCAGAATTTTCTCTTAAATATAATGTGATGGATGGTGGTTGATACCCATAAAGTGCCATAAATGGGGTCATTTTTGTTGCTGTATGGAAAGAAGTGTTATACCACCATTCCACCAGAGGCAACCATTTGACCCATTGTGTTTGTTTATCAGATACAAAGCAACGAAGATATCCTTCAAAACATTTGTTTACTATCTCAGTTTGCCCTTCAGATTGAGGATGATAAGATGAGCTATGAGCTAACTGAGTACCAAGATAAGAAAATAATTATGTCCAAAAATTTCCAGTGAAAATGGGATCTCTGTCACTTACAATAATCTTTGGGTTTCCATGTAGCTTTTGAACTGTTTCCATAAATGTAGTAGAAACTGTACTAGCTTTAAATGGATGTGATAATGCACACAAGTGTGCATACTTGGTAAGTCTGTCAACTGCCACCATGATGACACTCTTTCCCTCAGACTTGGGTAAACCTGTGATAAAATCCATTGAAACCTCCTCCCAATGTTGGCTTGGAATGGATAAAGGTTGTAATAGACCCGGTGTCTTAATTGTTTCAACTTTATTTTGTTGGCAAACCAAACATTCCGCCACAAACTTTTGAATATCTGATTTAAGGCCATCCCAAAAAAATTCCTTCTTAACCTTGTGGTAAGTTTTTAAAAATCCTGAGTGCCCTCCTAAGGGAGAAGTGTGAAATTCCATAAGAGTCTTTTGTTTTAGCTGGGAATTCTTACAGAGGTATAAGCGATCTTTGTACCATATCGAATCATTTTGCTAGCTAAATGTATCAGAAGTACTGGAATCTTGTTGTAGCTTTCGAATAAGTGCCCATACTTCTTCGTCATTCTTCCATTCCTCCCTTGCTTCGTTTATCCAATCTGGTTGGATAATAGAAATGGCACACAACAATGCTTCCACATCCTCATCCTTTCTTGAGAGTGCATCTGCCACCACATTTTGCTTCCTCTTTTTGTAGATGATTTCGAAGTCATAACCCAACATCTTTGTGACCCACTTTTGTTGCTCTTCAGAGGATAATCTTTTTTCTAAAAAGTATTTAAGGCTATCATGATCCGTTTTTACCTTGAAGTATCTTCCCATTAGGTAGGGTTGCCATTTCTTAAGTGCATGGAGTATTGCCAACATTTCCTTCTCATAAATAGCTTTGCTTAAAAACTTTCCCTTGATTGGACGACTTTCAAAAGCAATGGGTCTTTCATCTTGCATTAGAACAACACCAATTCCATTTCATGAAGCATCACATTCCACAATAAAGGTTTTTGTGAAGTCCGGTGTAGCTAAGACTAGTGCTTGGCACATTGCCTCTTTAAGATGTTCAAAGGCCTTTGTTGCTTCCGGAGTCCATGAAAATGAATCTTTCTTCAATAATGTTGTTAGAGGTGCTGCTATTCTCCCATAATTCTTAACAAACTTGCGATAATACCCTGTCAACCCAAGAAATCCTCGCAGATGCTTTATGGATGTGGGGATTTTCCATTCCTTAATGGCTTTAATTTTGCTAGGGTCTACCTTAACTCCTTCATGAGATATAATATGACCCAAATATTCCACCTCCTGGACTCCAAAGAAACATTTGGATCCTTTTGCATATAATTGTTTCTCCTCCAATAGTTGTAGCACCCTGTCAACATGTTCAACATGATCCTTCCAAGACTTGCTGTAGATTAGTATATCATCAAAAAATACTAACACAAATTTTCTAAGGAATGGTTTGAAAACTGAATTCATCAAACCTTGAAATGTTGAAGGTGCATTGGTAAGGCCAAAAGGCATGACCAAAAATTCACAATAACCCTCATGATTTCTAAATTTTGTTTTTGGAATGTCTTCAGTCTTCATTCTGATTTGATGATATCCTTAACGAAGATCCAACTTGGTGAAGTAAATTGATCCATGCAATTCATCCAATAATTCATCAATGACAGGAATGGGGAACTTATCTTTAATAGTGAGCTTGTTGAGCTCCCTATAATCCAGACACATGCTCCATGATCCATCCTTCTTGTGCACCAATACTACTGGAGATGAGAAAGAACTTTGACTCTGTTGAATTATACCAACCTCTAGCATTTTTGCAACCATACGTTCAATTTCACTTTTTTGGACATAGCGATATCTATACGGCCTGATGTTTGGAGGAAAACTTCCTGGAATCAGATGAATAGCATGATCATGATCATGCATAGGTGGGGGACCTTTGGGAGTCTCAAATACCTTGGAATGATTGTCCAAGACTTTTTGGAGATCTGGAGAAATAGATGATTCCAATGTTGAAACATCTAGCGAATATAATTGTGCAATTACACCTCTTTGATCCTTTTTTAGAAGCTTTGTCATGCCATTAGAGCTAATTACCTTTCCTGGTTTCCCTGCAATACCCCTTAATTCAACTTCCTTTCCTTCGTAGAAAATTTGATGAAAAGTTCTTGAAAATTAAAAGCTATTGTACCCAAGGATTGTAGCCATTGGCTCCTAGTACAACATCAGCACCTCCCATTGTAATGGAAAGAATTGGGCTAGTCAATACATATTCTCCCATGGATAGCTTGATATTATGGCACTTTCCAGAGCAATTTATTGTTCCTCCATTTGCAATCATCACTTGACACTCTGGTGCTAGATATAGGAAGCAATTCAATTCTTTTGCTACCCTACAATGAATAAAATTGTGGGCGCTTCCTGAATCAATCAACACTATTACCTTTTTCTTCTTGATTTGTCCTTCTATCTTGATGATTTGAGTAGTGGTAATTCCCGCCAATGCACTACAAGATATGGTCGGATTTATTTGTTCTTCATCTAGGCTTTGTTCTTGGATTATATCCTCTTCTTTTGACCTTTCTTGCTCCTTTTCTTCTTCCTCTTCACAATCTATGTAGAATAATTTCTTCTCAGCACACTTATGACATTTTGTGTATTTGCTATCACAACTGTAACAAAGCCCTTCTGCTCTTTTTTCTTCCAATTGTTGTGGTGTCAACCTTGTAGGTTGTAGAAGACTAGGGGCAATAACACTTCCGTCTTTATAGTTGTGAGTGGTATGCTTCCTAGTTGCCATAATTTTGCTTTCCATTTTTCTTGCTAACCTGAATGGCTTCTCTAATGAATCAAGTTCTCAAAGGCGAACATCATGTTGGATATTATCCTTTAAAGACCCTATGAACACATCAATCCTATGCTCCTCTGGAATATCTTTTACCCTTATGTTCAATTTTTGGAACTCCTCAATGTGCTCCATTATTGAACCCTTTTGTTTGAGACTTATCAATTGGATAAAAAAAGTGTTGCTTTTTGTATCCTCATAATGTGCTATCAATTCTTCCGTAAAAATTGCCCAAGTGATAAATTTTTTACGAGAACAAAGCCACTGATACCATACAAACTGATTTGGTTCCAAATATACAGTTGCCATACGTACCTTTTGTGCATTTTGCACATTATTGAGATCGAAGAATTGCTCCATCTATAATATCCATGTGGCGGGATCCTTGCCATCAAACTTCCTCATATCGATTTTTGGAATATGGTGATTCTTCGATCCAACATTAGCGTCTATGGAATCATGATTAACATTTCTTTTGTTCTCATCATGAGTTTCCTTTACTACCTTTTCACCATTAGTAAGTATTTCTTGTAGAAAATTTGTCAAATCTGTCTTCAAATCTGCCATGCCTATATTCAAATTTGTGTTCAAATCTATCTTCAAATTATCCATCTTAGCTTCCATGCCATTCATCTTAGCTTCCACACCATTTATCTTAGCTTCTGTTAACTTTTGTGAGCGTGACATTTGTTGCACTTGTTCTTGTAATTTTGATATATCATGTAGCATTTCTTCCTCTTCTTCATGAGTCATGCTAGAGATTTCAAGTTCCTTACTAGGTGTTTGCATTTTCTTTCTTCGGGGCATCAGTTACTAATAATAATGTTCTACTATGCCCTTTGAATTCCTTCAAAATAAATTTTCAAACCAAGCTTAAGCAAAAATTTAAAAAAATCTACACACCTTTTTTCACTTTGTAGGAGCTAGATATTGCCTCTGATGTATCTTTGTACTTTCCAATCATCTAGTTCTTAATTTGTGACCTGTAGTAGCTCTCTGTGTCCTCTTTCCAATGCCACTAGTCTGATCCAAATTCGATTCTCCAAGAAAGAGTTATGCACAATCTCCCAACATGACCTGATTATAGACCTTTCCAAAAGAGCGAACTTGTATGAAGTGCCACATGTACAATTTTTTTTCTTTGGTTCTAAAAAACATTTAAAAGAAACTACAGTTCGTACTCTTTGTGTACCTTCTTAGGAAATTTTAATCTGATACCTAGAGAGAAAGTTATGACTATTTTCCCCAGGTCACCTGTTTTGAAGGTAATTCAGGATTCTGCAAAAAGACCAACTTCCTCAAATCACGTCTCCGCAAATGTCACGTGAAAATATCTGAAATTCGGACCCAAGGTTCAACGTGACTTCTTCTCAAATGGGTTTTTTTTGCGATTTCTGAAACGTCACAGAGAAAAAGTTATAGCGAAAATTCCACGATGACCTGTTTGGAGCAGCGAAACCCTAGAATCCAAAGCTCTGATACCAAATGTTATGAAACCAGCTCAAGAAAAGATAGAAAAGATAGATCAACGCCTTAGAATTCAGCCTCTTCAAGGGGGAAACCTCCTTTACATTACATAAATGAACAATTATTGGATGATTCAAATGACAAAACCTCCTTTCTATATATAGGAGTCTAAGGAGTCACAATATAATCCAGCTGACCTAACAATAATAATATAAAGCCACAAAAATAACAATAGAGGGATTCTATGGGGCACATAAATAACAATATGGGGGTAATAGGGGCACAACAATATAAATAAGGGGTATAACTACAATAGTAATGGGGTAATCACTAGTATTATAGGGACGCAACAAGAAATCAAGTAAAACTAAACTCCTTATGACACCTAACAGAAAACAGAATCAAATATGATGACACCTAACAGACAACTAACTGACAGTGAGATTAATATCTCAACATCCCCTCCTATCTCAATTGTTACATGTAGAGACACTTACAATTCCTAGTTGTACTCTTTGAAATTCAAATACATTCTTACCCAATGACTTTGTGAAAATATCTACTAGTTGATCTTTGGAACCAAAAAATAAAGTACCATATCCCCATGATTGACAAGCTCATGGATGAAATGAAAATGGGTGTCAATGTGCTTGCTCTTTTTGTGGAAAACATGTTTTTTTATAAAGAAAATTTTGAGCTGTTATCATAGGAGATTGGAGTTAGTTCTTTTTGAATATTTGAAATATATTTCAATAATCTTCTCAGCCAAACAACTTGACAAGTTATTGAATTTTCTGCTACATATTTTGCCTTTGCAGAAGATATTGAAACGATTGATTATTTCTTGGATTCCCATGAAATTATATTGGTTCAAAGATAAAAAGTGTACCTTGAGGTGCTTTTGTGATCATCTAAACTCCATGCATAATCTTTGTTTGTAAAACCTTCATTCATTTTGGTATACAAACTTGGCTCATGATTTCTTCTACAAAAACCACTTTTAATGAGATAGGTGTCAATGTGACTATACCGAGCTCTTGGAGTTTGCTTCAAACCATACAAGGCTTTCTTCAATTTGTATACCTTATGCTCAAGTCCTGGAACTTAAAAACTAGGAGGTTTCTCTACATAAACTTCTTCTTGCAATATACCATTTAGGAAAGCATATTTTACATCAAGCTGATAGACTTTCCATTTGTGTTGGGTTCTTGTGGACAAAATGGTTCTGATACTTCCTAACCTTGCTACTGGAGCAAAGGTTTCACCGTAGTCAACACCAACTTTTGTTGAACTCTTTGGCAACCAGTCTTTCTTTATGTTCCTCACTCTCTCCTTTTTCATTCGGCATGGTCTTATATGCCCATTATACACGAATTCGGGTTTTGTCTCTTGGGAGATCAACTAATTCCCAAGTCTGAGTCCTCTATATGGCAACAATTTCTTGGTTCATTGCATCTACCCAATGATTTTTTTTAACTACTTCTTCAAAATGAGTTGGTTGAGATGAAAGAAATGCAAACATATTCTGTTGGTCAAACCTATGCTCTTTCTCATATATTTCTCTGATGCTTCTTGTTTTCTGATTGCCTTATGAAGATGTTGAATCACTAGTGGATTCATTGCTTCAATATGTACCATTTTCATAATGGTATGGCTCTTCTTCAACTTGAAATCTGGTGGATGTCATGGATAAAGACACTGAATTGAAGCTTAATCAACATGATCAAACCAAGATTTATTTTCAAAAAAATTTACATCTCTACTTAAAAAAAACTTCTTTGTAACTGGATTATAAAGTATGTAGGCCTTTGATTGCTCACTAAAGCCTACGGAAATACATCTTTCACTCATATCATCAAGCTTCTTTCTTAGCTTCTCAGGAACATGTGAAAATGGTATTGATCCAAAAATTTTAAAGTGAGATACATTTATCTTCTTACCATACCATGCTTCTTGGTGTACTGTATCTTGGATAGTGGTTGTTAGAAATTGTTGACAATATAAATTGTTGTCAAAACTGCTTCAACCCAATAATTGTTTGACAACTTCTCCTCACCAAGCATACATTTGGCCATGTTCATGATTGACTATTTTTTTCTTTCTGCTACTCTATTCCATTGTGGAGTATATCTTGCCATGTTCTACATTATGATTCCTTGCTGTTGACAAAAACCTTTGAAGTGATTGGAGTTGGACTCTCCAGCTCTGTCAGATGTGAGTACTTTCAATGTATTTCTACTATGATTTTCTTCTTCTGCTTTGAATTATTTGAACCTTGATAATGTATCTCATTTGTTTTTGTGAAATTATACCCATGTCTTCCTGCTATTATCATCAATGAATGTCAGAAAATAAATAGTACCACCATAGATTGTGTCTGTAGCTCTAGAGGAAGATGTGGGAAAGTTATCTCTTTTATTCTTGGACAGAACAAAAATTCCACAATTGCAGTGTTTTTCATTCATAATAGGAAGACCAATGATGATTGATTGTTTATGAAGATGACATAGACTCTTGAATGGTATGTGGCCATATCTAGAATGCCATAGTTGAGACTCGTCTAATCTTGACATATTGTGGATAAAAGACTATGAAAGAGTTCGACTTCTAAGAGTTGAAGGAAAGATCCTATTCTTGGTTCTTTAATCCTTTCCTATCAGTCTTCTACTGGGAGGTTTGTCATATATATAACATGTGTTCCCTTGAAATATTTCATCATAACGATGTTCCATCAGTTGTCCTACGCCAATGAAGTTCTGCGTCAGTTTTGTATCATAATAAACATTACGAATGTATTTTTGATGATTATGTTTAGTATGAATAGGAACAATACATTTTCCTTCATCTTTAATACAAGAAAAATCTCTAAGAGTAATTTCTGATGTTATGGAAGCATGAAGATAAGAAAAAAGATTTTTTCTACCTGTCATGTGATTGCTACAACAACCTGTCCAACAACCAAAGATCCTTATTGTGAGTGCCTTCATAAATATTGAATGAAATAAAAAAAAATCGGAGGATTCTCCTTCTTTTTTAGAGAGATGCACATTTCTTCTGTGCTGATCTGATTGTTTCTTTTTGCATTCATGTTCACAATGCTCAAATTTATTGCAGTAATAACATTGGACATTAGATTTTCTCCATGGTTTACTTCTGTGAGTTCGATTTTGTGGACGTCTCCACTGCTCTATTGCATGATGATGTTTTGATATGCCTCTGCTTCAACATCTTTCTCACTTGTTTCTTCCTCTGTGTCCTTTGCCTCTGCCTCTGCCAAATGAGAATTGAGATTTGAAAGCTTTTTCCATGGAATCTTCTATCAAGTTGAGTCTTGTTTCATGTGCCAGAAGTGATCCAGTCAACTGTTCTACTGAAAAAGTTGTAAAATATTTGGATTGAAAAATGGATGTTACAGTCATGTCATATTTCTTGAGTAGACTTTGAAGGAATTTTTGAACAATTTTCTGATATGAAATGGTTTCACAGATGAGCTTAATCTGATTGACTATTCCCATGACTCTATTCATGAATTGATCCACATTTTTTGTGTCAGTCATCTTTAGGGTTTCGAACTATGGTCTAAATGTCTATAATTTCACTGTTGTCACTGTATCATTACCTTGATACACAACTTTCAATGTTTCCTAACCTCATTGCATTGTGGATGCGCTTGTTATCTTGTTGAAAATAGAGTCATCAACTGAGTTTTGTATCTAACATTTGACTCTGTGTTCCTTCTTTTTGAGTTGAGTAGTTGCATTCCGATGATTATTAGTCATGGTCGTTCATGCTTCTTGAGTCAGCTCTACATAGGGAGTCATAAGTGTATCCCAACACTCTTGGGATTGATGAAACGCCTTCATTCTCAAAAACCAAAACTCATAATTTTTGCCAAGTCAGGTCAGTGTATCTTGTAAAGCGCTCCAGGAAGCCATTTTTTTGAATGAAAAATGTGTGGCTTTTCTTTTAACTCTCCTTATAAAACTTTAAAAAAAATCTCCTATTGCTTTCCAGATTTTTATTTAAAAAATAAATAAATAAATATAACAAACCATCTTTTTAATACTGCTTTTTAATACTCCTAAAGCATGACAAATCTTCATACCTTCAAAATAATTTTAGAAAACCTACATTTTTATTAAAAAAAATCATGAACCTTTCAAATACGATGGAGCTTATGAGGATTTATATGAATGGCATAAGGAGGTATTTATGACTTCACTTTTCTTTGAAAAAAGATTTTTTATGCTCCTATTGTTGTTCTCTAATGTTTCCTTCTCCATGGTTATGTTGCACTACTATGAGATCGATGTAAGTAATTGAGACTAACGCGATCTCTCGTCTAAATGTTGATTGTTAGTAATGTTAACACTCCTCTGGTGCTTTCGGTGAGCATTAATAATTCTTTGGTTTGACTATTGGATTGCGTTATAAAACATTTCCCTTCAATGACTTCGCAACAACCTTCTTCTTTTTTGGCAGTAGGAGGTGTTTCACAACTACTTCACTTCACTACAATTTCTGCTCCTTTCTTGTGAATACACATACATATGAAATGATTCTCTCAAGGAGTCTTATGTAACCTCACTCTATCTCTACAGCTCGCTCAAAGAGTTTTACGCAATCTAAGATCCGATCTAATTAAAAAGAATGAAACCGAAATGTGTAATAGAGATTGCTCTTCTCAATATTCAAAATGACTGAATAGATTACATTGTAAACATCAATAATAAATAAATAAAGTAAAACTTGACACCTATGTAGTAGAACTCAAGTAAAACTAATATGTCTATGACACCTAGTAGAGAGAAGTATAAGATGTGATGAGACCTAACTGACAACTAACTGACAGTTAGATTAATATCTCAACATAATTTTGAGATTGGTTTTTAGTGGAAGCAAAAGAATGAGCCCTCTCTGAAAGCATTATCTAGAAATTATTTTATTCAAACTCTGCAAGATTTTAGACTTTTAGGATTAATGAGGGAAGAATGGTCTTAGAAGTCGCCACCGATACACTACCCTCATCAAAATCATATACTTATTCTTCTTGCGTTACTCTACACTATCATATCTCTCATGGGGTTGGCTTTATGTTTCCATGGGACGAGATTTGGGGGTCGTGGCACAATCATATGGCCACCATATGGACTAATATTGGCATGAAAAAAAAAATATAGAAGCACTTTCATTTATCATATATCAAAATTCAATGGCACAACTTGCAACAGAGTGCGCTATCTTCTTGATAGACTTCATGGAGGGTGATTGTGTGAGAGTGTTTCCAAACTACAACCATGGATTCCAGAAAGAATGTGTTGACAAATCTCTCCGTTCGCACTCTTCATGTCCTATTTGTAGACATTGTCTTCTTCATCACTTCAAAGATGTATCAAACCGCATTCAGCCCACTGAATCCAAAGCCCTAGAAGAGTAGATTCATCGACCCAAAGAATCTTAGTAGGCTGCCAAAATTATCGACTTAGAGTGTGGGGTTCAGTGACAGAAATTTCTTTTAGCCATATAAGTATATGGAGGAAAACGACAAATTATGAAATTTTTTGAAGATGTCATTTTATCCACGACAAACTTGGGAACAATTTCTGTCATTGACCACACCTAAAAGCTTCTCTCAGTAAGCTATGATCAAAAGGGATGTTATTGTTGCATACAATTTGAAAGCATATCAACCTGTGGCTACCAAAACTACAAACCTTATATTTGTTGCATATCCTTTAGTTTACTCTAGTGAAGATCTCAATCCACTATAAACTAGGGTTTTTATAGAATGAATACATAAATGTGATGAATTTGTTGATGTTTAACTCTATATATCAAGATCTAAAATTTATTTAACACCATAGGCATAGAAGAACCCTCTAGAGTAACACATTTGAAATATTTTAACCTTTGGTTAAAGATTGACTTACGTTTGTTGTGAGGTGATCAACAAAAGTTAGTGTTGGTGTACATTTACCAACAAAATAGTCTTTTGAAGAGTGTTTTTGTGTATTTGAAGACAATTTTTGTTTGGAAGGTATATGCCTTTTCCCTACAAACTAGTCTTTTTGAAGAGCGTTTTTGTCTATTTGAAGACCAATTTTGTCGAAAAAGTATATACTTAAAATATGTAAGTTTGATTTAGGCAAGGGGTTGAAAGTAGAATGATATATTTTACAAAAGAGATAAAAGGTTCATGATTTAGACAAAATAGTTTAGACAACAAAATAATGCCCAACTTTTCCAAAGAAAATTGGGATTAGAGAAAATGATATGAATATTGATTGTTTTTTTTTTTATAATAGCAAGTTTGTTGGATATTTTCCCATATTTATGTACAAAACTTTTGAATTAAGAAAATTAATTACTAATTAACAGTGAAAATTTAAATGTCATGGTAATCCTCGCATATTTATTATATCTTAACAATCCACACAAAAGATTAACAGTTTGTTGTTGCTCCAACAACGACCCTCAAAAATGTTTTCCTATGTCAATTTTGGAGCCTCCAGTAATTGTCGCTTCAAGCCCCCTTGAGTTGTCATGTTTTTTGTTATGTTATTCATGTTTTTACTCCTAGCATCGCATCCTCCCTAGTCAATGTTTACTAAGCATCATCACTTAACCATTACAAAGCACTTCAGTTAATTATTCCATGGTTAGGTGAACTCGTCATCTTTCTAGATTTAGAAAGTTTCTTTATCATCATGCACACACTACAAAAAAACTCAAAAGCACTCCAAAACAAACAAAAAGTAAGAAAATCTCTCAAAAAAAGAAAAAAAATTAACTTTAAGTTGACGAAGACATGCACCTAAGTTGAGCGCACTCCTTCAAGCTGAAGGAGTGTGCCCCACTTGAGCACACTCCTTCATGTGGAGCAAGTGCACCATACCTTGATGCATTTCTTCACTTCAAATACATGCATCCTCTTTAGTTGCATGCATGAGCCAACTTGTTGCATGAGGGTGCACTCCTAGAAAATATGAGCCTTCTTAAGTCCTCTAAGCTAACCATTTCATGTAACGACAAGTGGCATTCATGCATGGATTATTTTTCATGTTACTTTATTTAAATAAACTTGGTTAATAAATTTTTACATAATCATTTCATCTAAGTTGAGCGCAGAGCTGGGGAATCAAGAAACTCTTCATCAACTAGTGCAACAAATAAGTTGGCATGAGAAATCCTTCTATTTCATTTCATGATTTCACCATCAAATCTTGATTTTCTAGCTTTCGATCACTTCTTTTTTAGTTTGTTTACTGGAGTTTATGTTGAATCTTCATGTTGTGTGTGTAAATCTATGTCGCATGCAAGAGACTTTCACATTCTTGAAACCTTCCATTTTCCATGATGTATGTGAAAACAACTATAAAACTTTGCAGATTCTTCTTTGCCTCATCCTATCACTAACTCTTGTTGATTGAACTTATTTTTGAGCTTCCAATAGGCATAGCATAATTTTTGAGCTCGAAGCCACATCAACCTCAAAAAATTGCACCCCATTTGTCCATGTTTTCTTCCTTAGCACATGAGCACATGAGGAATCATTTCCCTTAGACCTTTCGAAGTTCTACAATTGTCCTCTTTTCCTTGGACCACATGAGTGCATCACAAAATAATGAAGCCTCATAAATCAACCCTTTTTTCATGCAAGAATGTGCCCTCCTTTTCCTCTAGTGCATGGGCATATTGTGAAACTTCTAAGCCTTGTTAACCTCATCCTTCATCACTTATGAGTGTGACAGTGAACCCTATTTGTCTCCTAGAGCACATGGGCACATAGGGAAGACTTGAAGGCCTTCTCCCATCACTTTGACCCTTCAAGGTGTGGCAGTGTGCCCTTGTTGATTTTTGTTCCTTTTTTGAGTGTATGAGTGCACCATGAAAGCCCAAGTGACCATGCATATCCATTTTGTACTTTGAAAGTGAACCCTCCTAGTTTGCATGTGCATTTTCTCTTGCATCCAAGTTATTCTAGGTTTTGCTTCACATTTTTTCATGATCTATCGTCTATAATGGCTCTTTTAACATGATTTATAAGTTTTGTTGCATAGTTAGATTGTTCTAAGCTAACACTATCACTATGAGTGTGTTACCCCAAACACGTGATGATGCTACAAGTGTTTCCAATTTGTTTTCATGTGTTGGAGACATGTTGCCTTGCAAAGTGACCTCCAAAGAACTTTGAGAAGAAAGCACTGATGAACCTATGGAAGTTACAAGGCCCAATGTTCCCATATACATAGATGCTCAATGCTTCATCGATAAAGGCACATATGTCACTTGGAGCAAAATATACAAAGCATTCATATACGAGAGGTTTCTTAGGGACTTAGAATATTTACATGCATTTATCAACATCAAGAAGTCTAGGATGCACAAGATCCCATGCAAGTTCACAGTCAGGTAATGTGTGGAAGTAATTGAATGGATCATTACACACATGGATGCTTCTCACATTATTTTTACATGGTGAGAGTCGCGGTCATCGTGCCACCTATATCGGTGAAGACATACAGACATATTACAAGATGTTCAACCCACTGAATATGAAAATGATGACATTTACATAAGAGGGGAAACTCTTGATACTAATAATGTTATGAAAACATGGTGTCGATAACCAGCCAAGTTTTTCCATTACCCATTTACAGTGTATTCGACCAAGGTTATCATAGATATCTCTCAATACTTAATAGTTGTGTATTATCAGTTATATGGGATTAAGAATGTTGAGGTATTCCAAGATAATTAGATATACACGCTCAATATAGTAGTTACCCATGGTAGAGTTTTTTATGTCTGAATATCCTATAGTTCGAGTTGCAACGTCAGGTGGGGTGAGCAAAAGCATTTTTACAAGTGAACTAGGCATGAAAATTTTACATTTTTGTATTTCTCTTAGAGGAAACCTGTGCACAGCATGTGTTCCTAGGGATGAAGTCGAATTGGACACATGAGGAAAATTCCCGGTCTACTTCCACTTCAAAGTGTTATCTAAGTTGAGCTTTAGAGGCGTATATGAAAAATTGGATGAGCACTTCTTTGTAGTAATCTTTCAAATGATTTTTGAAATTGATTCTCTTTGCATGACTGATTAGGTTAAGGAGTCTCTTAAAGATATCTTAGATTGGTTTGTAGCTCTAGAAGGTACATATATCAAGTGATTTGGTTGTGAGATATACCCTCATCTTATACCACGATATGTAACCAACAAATTTGTCATGCAAGAAGTTTCAAATCAATGAGACAAGGGATTATTGAGAATTCTTCACAGTGGGAAGAAATCCCCTTGGCCTATCTTTCCATTGAGGATGGGATTGTATGAATTACATGGCCACAAGAGTATGGTAGTAGAGATGTATGTGCTAGATCACCTACACTTCGCCACAAAATATTTTCATGGATATGATCCCAAGCAAATTTTCAAGCATCATTGTCAAAGGATCGATCACAATACGGGGTACTCATCTATGTCTACAATGGAAGGTGAGAAGATAAATAACTAGTGAAATGCCAAAATGAATACACGTCAACTATTGGAGGCCAATTCACCCCACTATCTACCATCTCAAGATTTGGAAGAGCAGGAGGAGGAGGAGATATTCCATCAAGTAAAGAAACTAGCTCCCAAGAAAAGGACAAGATATTCCTCGATAGGCGAGAGAAATAAGAGATGGAAAGATGATCCCTTAAGCTCAAGGGCTAGATAATAAGAGAAAGAGAGAGGAGAAATAGAAGAAGAGGAGAGGAATATCTATAAATATGAGTTAAGAGCAACAATAAGAAGAAGAAGAGTGGAGGGGAATAGAAGAAGAGCAGTAGAGGCAGTCCTACGAAGAGGAGGAAACATATATATTAGAAGTAGAATAGTTGACTTAGGAGTTGGAAGAGGATAAGTTGGAAGAAGAAGATACCATCCATTCAATGGAGGAAGAGCTGGGTTCTCCAAGGGAGCATCCTCTCACAGGCGGTCATATTCTATTTGGGGAGATGGGCATTACACATCCAACAACAAACATATTCATGGATGTTTGCATTATAACATTTGATCAACTGAAAAAGAGATCATACAACAAAGGAACAATTAATTCTCTCATGATCCTCAGAATCTAGTCCTAGTGTCTGCAAAGAGGGCGATCACAACTAACACTAGAAGAAATCTAAGGGTGATCATGGTAGCAAATGTCGCATTCACTACAACGATACATGATAACGTAGAATACTTGTTAATTGAAAATGTTAGGTTTAGAAGAGAACTTGTGGTGGTGAAGCAATAGTTACAACATCTTGTAGCATAGAACCAATGATTATCATCACAAAACTTCAACGTCATGAAATGGAGGTAAGCCACGCAAGAATAGTTGGAACTAATTGAGGATACCATGGTGCGACTATATGATGAGATGCACAGGATGTGATGAAACTCCTAAAAATAGAAAATAAAGGAGTTTATGAGATGAAAGAGTGGGCTTCCAAATATCGAGATGCCCCATAGAATTTGGAAAAGAAGGATAATATCTATGCAGAAATAGACAAAGTTTAGTTGAGACTCCACCTATAGAATTACTCGCATTTGGGAGCAGAGTCAGTTAGTATTGTGGATGTTTATAACCGGCTACATAAAGGGTTTAAATCTCTAACACATAAGCATGGAATGCCCGCCATCAAAACTATTGAAGAAATCAAAGGCAATGAGGTCATTTTCCAAGAGATCAGGGAATACATTCGATAAATCAAGCAAAACAAATGAACGGGAAGGCTTGGAGGTGTTATACTCCTATTCTAATAGGTGTCATATATCATGATTGACTTGATGAGCTATGTAATATGTTCATACCTTTACTTGTTGCAAAGGTTTTCCATATTTTCAAAAAATCAAAAAATTTAAAAAATGTAAAGAGGGTATGCCCTAAAAGAAAAATAAAAGGGTAAAAAGAATCAAAGATGGTCAAAAAAAGAAAAAGAAAATGAACCACAACAAAAAGAAAGACCAGGAAAGTGTGCAAGTTTAAATGCCACTACTTTTTTACTTTTGTATAATAAAAAATTGTGTGTAGTTTGTCACTTATGCCACAATTTGTGAATAGTCAAACAGTTTAAACTTGGCTACTTCACTTTTCAATTTCATGTTTAGAAATAGAGAATAAAATCTGACCAAACTGTTTAATCTTGGCAGATAAGTAGATAGGTAGAGTGAATAAAAGGAGCTCAACATTTTAATCTGAGCCCATGGATGTAATAAGGTTAGACTTAGATAGATTTCTACATGTAAAAGAAAAGAAGTATGTTATGGGTTTGCCAGTCCAAGTGCACCATAATAAAGAAGAAAAAATGTCAGGCTAAAGTAGGTAGGGTAGGTAGATGGTGTTGCAGAATGATAGCATAATGATACATGTGATGAATAATGTCTCTTAATGTGCTAATCTTTCATTTTTCATTGCAAGGCCAACACATACATTACATTGAAGACATCATAATCAAAGAAAAGTAAGAATTATTAACTCCCCTTCTCATTTTCCTTAATTATTCAGTAATTTCCCCTGAGGACTAAGGAATTTGCTAAATCGGAGGGGCTCAGAGCATTTCTCTAACTTCTGGAGGGACTATACCCTTGGCCCAATAATTTCGAAAGCCTAAGTACTTAAAACCATCATTCATTCACCTTCATAAGTCTTTTCCTAAGTAAAATCCTATTTTACTTAGGAAAAGTGCACAATATCACATAAAAACCCCTTTTCCACTTTAAGCCTAACTTTAAATGTATACTCTAATGTTTTTACTTAGCTCTTTTATCACGTTATGTCATATTAACTTCTAAACCTATATTATATAAATCCCACCCTATTTTACCCTTTCCTATATTATTTAATTATATATTAAAATCCCCAAATTATTATATACCATGCCCTGGTTAATTATAACCATAAACACAGTTAAAAAATGGATTAATGGATTAATATGAGATTCATTAATAACCTAATCTCCCACTCCACAAAATGGGATTAATTAACCCCTAAGGTTAATTAAGAACTTCCCCGGTATTCACAATCACCCTGATATGATTTATTAACTTGTTAGTTAAATCAGGCCCGTCGCAGTTAAAGTTTCGTTGTACCTCGCTTCTTGTCCACCATTCAATCCCGTCCCCATCATCCAACGATCATCACTGATATCACTCCCCCCTTGGTGACCGCACTTTAACGTGCAATCACTAGCCGATTTTTACACCGTACTCCTGCCACGCATTGCAAATTCTGTGGGATCGCTTGCTCCTGTCCAAATACTGCCCGTTTCCAAAAGTGGTGCGATCCCATACCGCTTACCGCACTTCATATGCGACAAAACGTCCCTTCCTGCTTGTGTCATCCGCCCAACCCAACCACAATCACAACATAGAGCAATAACAAAGCTCGGCTCAAACTAACCATAATCATAGAACAGAGCAGTAACAACACTCAACTCAACTAATAACAATCGCAACATAGACCAGTAATAACGCTCGGCTCAATAGACCACAAACATAAATTAACAACACTAAAAACTCTGTAGCAGCATTTAGCCCGTCATATATAAAAATGTTTTTTTAGTTGAATAAATTATTCGGTCGAAAAAAATAGTTTGGTCAAGCAAATAGCTCGGCCAAAAAAATTATTTGGCCGAAATTATTTATTCGGTCGAACTATTTTTTTGCTGATTTTTCAACTCCAGCAAAAATTTATTTTAATAGCCAGCATTAGTCTAAATGGAAAAACATTCGGCCGAACATTTGTAAAAAAATTCGGTCGAATAAATTTAGAAAATTCGGCCAAAAAAATATTTGTTCAGCCAAAAAATTGGTATTGTGAATTTTTTAGTGGCGTTTCTCACAAAAGTGTAACCCATCTTAACGTTTTCACCCAAGAAGCATGTTTTAATTTTCTTAACAAAAAATCAGTTTGATGATGAGACAATAGAAGAAAATGCATTCATGGATGGTTGTACTAAATAATAGAGACATCAATGAGAATGGTTTCTATAGGTAAACAAGGGAGAGTTCCAAGAGTCTAAAGGGATACCACCCAAGAGAGAATTGGAGCATGAAATCCAATTACTCTAACTCTCCATTTTTAAATATTGGGATCTATAGATAGTCCATCCTATAAGGAAATGAGGTGAATAATTAGGAACAATCATAATTGTAGGGTTTGATTTGAAAAAACATGTCATCTTGTGGATCAGGAATCATAATTATATCAATGAAGGATGGGAGTTGGTGAATGTGTATAAAATACATAGAATTAAATAAGATTATTCTCATGAATTGATACCCTCTTCCCAAGATCAAAGATCTATTATATCAGTGATAACAAACAAATTAATTCACAAATATAGACTTTAATTCATAATACCACCAAGTTAGGTTCAAAGAAGAATCCACTTGGAAAACCACCTTGAAAACCTAACATGGTTTGTATGGATGGTTGGTCATGTAATTTTGTTAGTGTAATGCACCAACTATGTTTATCATACTAATGAATGATGTATTATTCCCCTATTTGGGTTCATTTATTATACTTTGTTTTGATGATATACTAGTTCACACCACTACATAGGAGAAGTACATCTCACACTTGATGCAAGTGCTAGAGATTTTGAAGCACTAGCTGCTAGAAAACCTCAAGAAATGTGAGTTTTCCTAGTAGTATTAGGGACATTTATTTTATGTGATTGATGTATGGATGCTTAATATTTATCCCATGAAGATGGAGGTCATGATAAACTGGTTGGTTCCTACAAATGTCTCTCAATTTAGAAGTTTTATTGTGGTAGCATAATACCTATAGAATTTCATAGTTTCATTTCCAATTATAGGTCACCACTTCACACCATAACATTAAGTAGCAATTGTTTCTAGTGAGTGAAGAATTTATAGAAGGTTTTTGATGAGTCAAAAGGAAAAACCATTGAAACACTAGTTCTTGCATTACCAAAGTTGAAAAATCCCTTTGACGACGAGATGAATGCGGGTGGGTGTGCCATGGGAATGGTGTTATTGCAAGGAAGGAATATTTTATGTTATCATTTCGAAGTATTTCATGTTGAAATTTTTAGCTACCCTAGTTATGGAAAGGAATTTTATCCCATATTACAAGCTATCAAAAAGTCAAAACATTATTTGATGGGAAAGGAGACCAACTTCCACACAAATCACTAGCCACTAGAGCATCTAAAATAGGAGACATTAAAGAATTCACAATAAAAATACAATATTATTCATGATTAAGAAAGAACATAGAAATCATTTAGAGTGGGAGAAAAAGTATGGTTACAAATGAACAAGGAAGGAGTACGAGGTCCTGGTAAGACGATGAAGGCTATGTCCTATGATCTTTTTGAGATATTGGAGTAGAAGGGGGATAATTCCTACAAACTTAGTGCACCACCATATGCACTTACTCAATAGTGAATGTAGAGAATCTTAAACTCTATGATCCTTCCATATTGTATCAAGTGGAGGGATAGATCCCAAGTTCAATGGATGATTTAGCACCAAATGCTTAGGTTTGGGAGAGAACAAAGTTTTGTAGAATAGGTCCAAAACTACAAGGCAGGGGTAGCGTGATCTTTGGTAGATTGGGTTGGAAGGAAAAATTTCGAGAAAAGAACAATTGTACTCCAAAGAGAAGGTAGATGAAAATGTTTATCACCTCATTCAAAAAATATTTGGTGATGGGAATCCTATCAAAGTGGGGAGTTATGATCTAGATTGGATCATTATATTGTTTACCATCTATCTTGATTCTTTTAGAGTGGAAAAATTGGAGGAATTATCTTGTAGGGTTATTTTTACTAATGGGTTATACTTTGGAGAATCAAGGCTTGAAACCTTTTGAAGCACATTGAATTATTTTTTTGGGATTTAAATATTTCCTACCATAGCTTTGGAGCCTAGGATTTTGATCTACACTCAAAGGACTTTCCAATGATACAAAAACTCATGTCAATAAAAGTTCTTATGAAAGAACAATTCCTCCTGTAAGTTTCTCTACTATGTTAAGCACCATGGCACGAGTGGATGCCATGGTAATCACTATTAATCATGCATATAGGACTAGCCATGTGTGTACATTGGATAAGGATCTAGAAGATTTCAAAATTACAACTCTAATTGAGACTTAAAGGAGTAAAACCTTACCCCTAGTTGGCTATCGGGTTATGTTTAATACCGAGCCACAACAAGGTGTAGCGGTTCCATTCTATGATATTTTATTTTTCTCCATAGTTGAGAACAAAAACTAAGACTGGGAAATTAGAGAGAAAAACATAGGGGGTTAAAGTTCTATATCAACCATACAAGTCCTAGGTCTCAAATAACTCCATAGAGAGTACCTCTTATAGTGTTACTTTTTTCAATACCAAAGAAAAAACACAAAGAAACCCCACCTCCTAGTTGGGCTTTGCTAAGGAAGGATTTTCCAAGGAAAAATTTGTGTCTATTATAAATGGTATAAAGATTGCTTCTTTTCTACATTTCTCACAATTTAGCTAAATAATTTAGTTAAGTAAATGAGATGTTTTAGTGGAATATCTTTTGAAATTTACACAACTATTATTACTGAAAATAGAATTCAATATATTAGAATAACAAAGCTTAATGGTGTTTTCTAACTGTTATATGCTTTGGATTTTTTGGCCGAAATATGACAAAACAATTTTTGGTCAAATTATGATCTTTTGTTGTTTAAAATATGTTTTTGATTGTATATAGGGATTCAACACCCTCAAGAAATCCTAGCAGACTTGGATTTTGGAGAGTTCGCAACTCAAACTTGTAACTTCAATAAATCTCTATTGAATTCTATGTGAATTTGATAGGAAAATATACCCAAAACAAAATCCAAAACTTATAACAAGTAGACTATGACAAAGTCTATTGAGTCCCTATAATACTAGTGATTACCCCATTACTATTTTAGTTGTACCCCTTATTAATATTTTTGTGCCCCTATTGTCCCCATATCGTTATTACTGTGCCCCATAGAATCCCTCTATTATTCTTTTTGTGGCTTTATATTATTATTGTTAGGTCGGCTGGGTTATATTGTGACTCCTTAGACTCCTATATATAGAAAGGAGGTTTTGTCATTTTAATCATCGAAGAATTGTTCATTTATGTAATGTAAGGGAGGTTACCCCCTCGAAGAGGCTGAATTCTAAGGCATTGATCTATCTTTTCTATCATTTTTTGAGCTGGTTTCATAACATTTGGAATCAGAGCTTTGGATTCTAGAGTTTCGCTACTCCAAACAGGTCATCGTGGTATTTTCGCTATAACTTTTTTCTGCGATGTTTCAAAATCTAAAAAAAAAAAACCCATTTGAGAAGACATCACGCTGAAGCTTGGATCTGAATGTCGGAGTTTTTCGCGCTGTATTTGCGGAGATATGATCTGAGGAATTTGGTATTTTTGCAGACTCCTGAATTACATTCCAAACATGTGACCTGGGGAAAATCATCATAACTTTCTCTCTGAGCATTGGATTGAAATTTTGTAAGAATTTACAGAAAGAGGATGGACTGTAGTTTCTTGTATATATTTTTCAGAGCCAAAGGTCAAAACAGGGACACGTGGCACGTCGTACAAGTTCGCTCTACTGAATTAGTCTATAATCAGGTCACTGTGGGATATTTGGCATAACTCTACATTGGAGAATCCAATTGGGGTCAAACTAGTGGCATTGGAAAGAGGACATAGAGGCAATATCGAGCTCCTACAAAGTGAAAAACGGTGTGTAGATTTTTTAAATTTTTGCTTAAGCTTGGTTTGAAAATTTATTTTGAAGGAATTCAAAGGGCATAGTATAGCATTAGTATCGCTAACTGATGCCCCGAGGAAAGAAAATGCAAACACCTAGTAAGCAATCTGAATGCTCTAACATGACTCATGAAGAAGAGGAAGAAATGCTATATGATATATCAAAATTACAAGACCAAGTGCAACAAATTTCACTCTCACAAAAGCTAACAGAAGCTAAGATAAGCGGAATGGAATCTAACATAAAGGGTGTGGAAGCTAAGATTGATGATTTGAAGAAATATTTGAAGGCAGATTTGACAAATTTTCTACAAGAAATACTTACTAATGGTGAAAGGGGAGGAAAGCAAACTCATGATGCAAACAAAGGAAAAGTTAATAATGATTTCATAGACTCTAATGTTGGATCAAAGACGCACCATATTCCAAAAATCGATATGAGGAAGTTCGGTGGCAAGGATCCCGCAACATGGATATTATAGATGGAGCAATGTTTTATCTCAGTAATGTGCAAAACACACAAAAGGTACGTATTCCAACTTTATATTTGGAACCAAATCAGTTTGTATGGTATCAATGGCTTTGCTCTCGTAAACAATTTATCACTTGGGCAATTTTTACGGAAGAATTGATAGCACATTATGAGGATACAAAAAACAACACTTTTTTTAGCCAATTGATAAGCCTCAAACAAAAGGGTTCAATAATGGAGCACATTGAGGAGTTCCAAAAATTGAACATAAGGGTAAAAAATATTCCAGAGGAGCATAGGATTGATGTGTTCATAGGGTCTTTAAAGGATAATATCCAACATGATGTTCACCTTTGGGAACCTGATTCATTAGAGAAGGCATTCAGGTTAGCAAGAAAAATGGAAAGCAAAATTATGGCAACTACGAAGCATACCACTCACAACTATAAAGACGGAAGTGTTGTTGCTGCTAGTCTTCCACAACCTATAAGGTTGAGACCACAACAATTGGAAGAAAAAAGAGCAAAAGGGCTTTGTTATAGTTATGATAGCAAATACACTAAAGGTCATAAGTGTGCTGAGAAGAAATTATTCTACATAGATTGTGAAGAGGAAGAAGGAAAGGAGCAAGAATGGTCAAAAGAAGAGGATATACTCCAGGAACAAAGCCTAGATGAAGAACAAATGAATCCAACCATATCTTGTAATGCATTGGCAGGAATTACCACTCCTTAAACCATCAAGATAGAAGGACAAATCAAGAAGAAAAAGGTAATAGTGTTGATTGATTCAGGAAGTACCCACAATTTTACTCATTGTAAGGTAGCAAAAGAATTGAATTGCTTATTATATCCAGCACTAGAGTGTCAAGTGATGGTTGCAAATGGAGGAACAATAAATTGCTCTAGAAAGTGCCATAATATCAAGCTATCCATGGGAGAATATGTATTGACTAGCCCAATGCTTTCAATTCCAATGGGAGGTGCTGATGTTGTATTAGGAGTCCAATGGCTACAATCCTTGGGTACAATGGCTTTTAATTTTCAAGAACTTTTCATGAAATTTTCTGTGGAAGGAAAGGAAGTTGAATTAAGGGGTATTGCAGGGAAACTAGGAAAGATAATCATCTCTAATGGTATGACAAAGCTTCTAAAAAAGGAACGAAAAGGTGTAATTGCACAATTATGTTCGCTAGATGTTTCCACATTGGAATCATCTATTTCTCCAGATCTCCAAAAAGTCTTGGACAATCATTCCAAGGTATTTGAGACTACGAAAGGTCTCCCACCTATTCATGATCATGATCATGCTATTCATCTGATTCCAGGAAGTGTTCCTCCAAAAATTAGGCCGTACAGATATCCCTATACCCAAAAGAGTGAAATGGAACGTATGGTTGCAGAAATGCTAGAGGCTGGTATAATTCAACCGAGTCAAAGTTCTTTCTCTGCTCCAATAGTATTGGTGCACAAGAAGGATGGATCATGGTGCATGTGTCCGGATTATAGGGAGCTCAACAAGCTCACTATTAAAGATAAGTTTCCCATTCCTGTCATTGATGAATTACTGGATGAATTGCATGGATCAATTTACTTCACCAAGTTGGATCTTCGTTCAGGATACATGAAATCAAAATGAAGACTAAAGACATTCAAAAAACAACATTTAGAACTCATGAGGGTCATTATGAATCTGTGGTCATGCCTTTTGGCCTTACCATTGCACCCTCAACATTTCAAGGTTTGATGAATTCAATTTTCAAACCATTCCTTAGAAAATTTGTGTTAGTATTTTTTGAGGATATAATAATCTACATCAAGTCTTGGAAGGATCATGTTGAACATGTTGACAGGGTGCTACAACTATTAGAGGAGAAACAATTATATGCAAAAAGATCCAAATGTTTTTTTGGAGTACAAGAGGTGGAATATCTGGGTCATATTGTATCTCATGAAGGAGATAAGGTAGACCCTAGAAAAATTAAAGCCATTAAGGAATGGAAAATCCCCACATCCATAAAGTATATGTGAGGATTTCTCGGGTTGACAGGGTATTATCACAAGTTTGTTAAGAATTATGGGAGAATAGTTGCACCTCTAACAACACTATTGAAGAAAGATGCATTTTCAAGGACTCCAGAAGCAACAAAGGCGTTCGAACATCTTAAAGAGGCAATGTACCAAGCACCTGTCTTAGCTACACCAGACTTCACAAAAACCTTTATTGTGGAATGTGATGCTTTAGGAAATGGAATTGGTGTTGTTCTAATGCAAGATGAAAGACCCATTGCTTTTGAAAGTCGTCCAATCAAGGGAAAGTTTTTACACAAAGCTATTTATGAGAAGGAAATGTTGGCAATACTCCATGCACTTAAGAAAGGGCAACCCTACCTAATGGGAAGACACTTCAAGGTAAAAACGGATCATGATAGCCTTAAATACTTTTTAGAACAAAGATTATCCTCTGAAGAGCAACAAAAGTGGGTCACAAAGATGTTGGGTTATGACTTTGAAATCATCTACAAAAAAGGGAAGCAAAATGTGGTGGCAGATGCACTCTCAAGAAAGGATGAGGATGTGGAAGCATTGTTGTGCACCATTTCTATTATCGAACCAGATTGGATAAACGAAGCAAGGGAGGAATGGAAGAATGACGAAGAAGTGTGGGCACTTATTCGAAAGTTACAACAAGATTCTAGTACATCGGATACATTTAGCTGGAAAAATGATTCGTTAGGGTACAAAGATCGCTTATATCTCTGTAAGAATTCCCAACTAAAACAAAAGATTCTTATGGAATTGCACACTTCTCCCTTAGGAGGGCACTCGGGATTTTTAAAAACTTACCACAGGGTTAAGAAGGAATTTTTTTGGGATGGCCTTAAATCAGATATTCAAAAGTTTGTGGCAGAATGTTTCATTTTCCAACAAAATAAAGTTGAAACAATTAAGACACCGGGTCTATTACAACCGTTATCCATTCCAAGCCAACTTTGGGAGGAGGTTTCAATGGATTTTATCACAGGTTTACCCAAGTCTGAGGGAAAGAGTGTCATCATGGTGGTAGATGATAGACTTACCAAGTATGCACACTTTTGTGCATTATCACATCCATTTAAAGCCAGTACAGTTTCTACTGCATTTATGGAAACAATTCAAAAACTACATGGAAACCCAAAGATTATTGTAAGTGATAGAGATCCCATTTTCATTCGAAATTTTTCGACAGAATTATTTTCTTGTCTTGTTACTCAGTTAGCTCATAGCTCGTCTTATCATCCTCAATCTGATGGGCAAACTGAGATAGTAAACAAATGTTTGGAAGGATATCTTCGTTGCTTTGTATCTGATAAACAGACACAATGGGTCAAATGGTTGCCTCTGGCTGGATGGTGGTACAACACTTCCTTCCATACAGCAACAGAAATGACCCCATTTATGTCACTTTATGGTATCAGCCACCATCCAGCACATCGTATTTAAGAGAAAATTCTAAGTTTCAAGCAGTGGAACATCACATCGAACATAAACAACATGTCCTCCAACTCTTAAAGGATAACCTCGTGTTGGCACAGAATAGAATGAAACAATAGGCAGATCAACATCGCAGCGACAGAAGTTTTGATGTAGGTGATTGGGTATTCCTATGGCTACAACCATATAAGCAAATGTCCCTCAAGCAAGCTAAGAAGGATAATAAATTATCACCAAAGTATTATGGTCCGTACAAGGTGTTGCAAAAGATTGGTACTATGGCATACAAATTGGAGCCTCCTGCAGCTTCTCGATTGCACCCAGTTTTCCATGTTTCATGTTTAAAGAAGGTTATAGGCGATAAGCTCCCAGTTCAAACAATATTGCCAAATCTTGATGAGGAAGGAAAAATTATATTGGAACCAAAAGCAGTCATAGAAATAAGAACTCGATAGCTACGAAATCGATCAATTTTAGAGTATCTTATCGAGTGGAAGAACTTATCTGCTGAAGATTCCACATGGGAGGATGAGAATTTTATACAGAAGCATCTAGAACTACTCAAGTGTTGAGGACAACACTTTTTTGAAGGAGAGGGGTATGTTGTGTCCCTATAATACTAGTGATTACCCCATTACTATTTTAGTTGTACCCCTTATTAATATTGTTGTGCCCCTATTGTCCCCATATTGTTATTACTGTGCCCCATAGAATCCCTCTATTATTATTTTTGTGGCTTTATATTATTATTGTTAGGTCGGCTGGGTTATATTGTGACTCCTTAGACTGCTATATACAGAAAGGAGGTTTTGTCATTTTAATCATCAAATCATTTTTCATTTATGTAATGTAAAGGAGGTTTCCCCCTCGAAGAGGCTGAATTCTAAGGCGTTGATCTATCTTTTCTATCTTTTTTGAGCTGGTTTCATAACAAAGTCTAATATACAATAATATAACTCTATATATTAATTATAGTACATGGAAATCAACCTAATATATATTTGAAATAAAATTTAAAATATATAATTATTTAAGTAAATTATAATATAAAATATTTTTTAATATATATTTTTTCCCTAAAAGTAGTTATTCCAAACAATATTCTCCATATTTTCGACATACCCAAAATTTTAAAAAGCATACAAATAGCTTAAACCTTTAAAATGAAAAATAATAATAATTATATTACATTATACTTTGATAAAATAATTATATTATAAAAATTTAATTTAAAATATTATATCTATGCCGATAAGAATTTTATTATCAGGTTTTTCATTGCGACACTATTGAATATTTATCCTCCTCAACATGTGTCGTGGCCCTAGCATAGAGATTGCATGGGGTGCTTCCATGGATGGTCTAGATGATCGAATGGTCCTAGATCTTTGTTATTCCAATATTTGTTATGTTATGAGGTTTTTCCTTGTGACACTATTGAAGATTCGTTGTCCTCAACAATTGTCATGTCTCTAGCATGTGGATTGCATGGGGTGCTTCCATGGATGGTCCATATAACCCAATGGTGTGAGAGCTTAGGGTTTATGGTTCTTGAGCTTCATACCTTAGGCACATGAAAAATCTGACATGGAATTATATATAGTCTATAGGACTTGTCCTTCCACCCAAGTGTGCAAGGAAGGTGAGCAGAGGGAAAATGGAGGATATCAGTGAGGACAGGTTGGTTTGGTGGTTGAATTCTTAGTAGCTACATTCGGTTGTGTATATTTCGTTTAAATATAAACCTTCCTATTGCAACAAAAAATCATTGCTTTGGTGAGGAGTTTTGAACCAATTGAGCATTTGTTCATTTGGGCCATAAAATTCTCTCCAAAGCACGAATCCCCCAATGTATACATAGTAGCAATAGATATGATTCAAGGAAAACATCTTCCCATTAGATTTGAGAATAAAATAAAAAACAAAGGGTTAGGTTTAATCACATGGGGATGGATGCCTCATGTTAACAATGGTCATTGGCTTCTGAGGCTTGGATGGAGGAACTTTGGGCACAGTAATAGTCAGAACCCTGCCCTCACAGCGTGCATAAATTGCATCCAAATTGGTAATAGACGGAAGCATGCATTTTATAAGATACTTGAATTTCTCTCCATACGAAATTATTTGGTATTATTATCATTTTACTCACACTTTTTGTTCCCTCTAATGGTCAACACATTCTCATCCTTTATATGAATCTACAAAATACTTACTCATGTCATTTTCTACACCAATAATGGAGTCTATATTCCTAGAGTCAACTATCAGTTAACATAGCTTTTGGTTTTTTGTTACAACATAAAGAGAATCATGATGTACCAATAACGTAGCTTCGCGGGAGGCACAATTCTTTGCATGGCTAAAGATCCGTCAAAGAACAACCAAGGAGTTACGTATGTTGAACACTATAGAAAAGATACCATAGTTTTTTCCTTGACACAACTTCTAACATAGAGCACCAGCTAACATGAAGGATTTGTTGTTTCAAACCTCATATGTGCTTTAGATTTAAAAATATGATCACTCATAAATCCTCTAAAAATAGAAATGTTTACACTTTTGGTAGTTGTTCTAACTTCTAACATAGACCACCAACAAGCAAGAGTGGAATCTTTGTGGCTTGCATCGATCCTCATATTCTCTTCAACATTACACGTCCTTGCACCAAACTCCTCCAAAGATACCAATGTTTCCATGCTTGGAAACTCTTCTAACTAAGAGTACCCACGAGCACACAAAATTTGAAGCTTTGTGGCTCAGCCAATCTCGATATGATTTTTAGATTCACACAACCCTCCTCAAAAATCCTCTAAAGATACCAATGTTGCTTTGTTGGGAAGCTCTTTGAACTAAGAGAACCCATCAACATGCAAGAGTCTAAGGTTTCTGGGTTGTGCCAACCCATGTATGCTCTTCAACTTCACACATTTGTTCACACACAACTCCTCAACCCATGATTGCAACTCTGGATTCTTAACAAGTTTGCTCTAGTTTCCATCATTAACAAATACATTGCCAGAACCAAATTGGTAATCAGGCCTTAATTGGATTGCATACCCAGGTATATTGGATCTTTGGGCCTCTTTCTCTTCTAAAATTGTCTTTCAATTACTACATTTCTAATGATGGAGGCAGGGTTGTGGGCTGTTGTGTCACCTCCAAAGGGTCTTCCTAATATGAAACAAGGGAGTCAATTTTGGTGAGTATTTTTTGTGACTAATATCATAATACATTTGGCGGACATGTGTAAATAGCTAACCTTTTTTTGTGTTCTAGCATACTGTAGATTATGGGAGATGTGACACTTGTCAGAAGGATTTATTAGCTGTATCTGATCATCTTCATAAAAAATCTCCTCATGATCGTGAAACTATTCCTACTACTAGACCTGTGGGTCATATTTATTAGGGGTTTGGCATTCCACACTATGATATATTTTCTTGAAAGAATTCCTCAATGATGCAAGGAGAAAGATTTCTTTGTGTTGGGTCAGATGGTAGTATTTATTATCACTAAAAGGGACCCCCTTTGGGTCTTATGATGCACAAAATTGGGTCTGACATGAGGCAAAGAGTGCAACCACAAGAGGAAATCGCTTTTTGGTTATTATGCTAAAATGATAAAGTTGGAGGAATCATTGAAAAGGTTTGTACTATAATTCAAGAACTTCAAGATTGTCAATTTTGTTCCTAAGGAAGATGAATGTGTTTTCATCATTTTAGTCTCTACTATAATACATTTAGTTACCATTGAGATTAATGCATAATATTAATTCACCTTTTGGTTCTTTTGAGTCCGTCTAAGTAGGCATACCCTATAATACATGTCCTTTATGTGAACATTAGGATTTTCTTATCACATAATAGATAACTTTTTTTTAATTTTCCACTTTTATTTACTATGGCTACTTCATGTTATCTAAACATACAATTGAATGGTTGTACTCTGCATGTTTTTTTGATGAAATTCTTTTGAAATAGCTTGTCAATTTTAATAATATCATATTGTAACTCAAAAAAGGTAGATTTTCTCCAACATAGAATCCTCTTCATCTGGTGTACAATTATGTTGTCACTTTTCGACTAGATAAAGTTGAATTTTTTATAGAAATACTCCTTATTCTATCAAACTAGGTTGGATGTTTTCTTGGAAAGGGTGGAATAATTATTTCTAAGATGAGAAAGTTAATTGAATCAAATATTCAAATTTTTGGCAAGGATAAATTGCCAAAATGCACATCCCATAATGATTAAGTTATGCAATTATCTTCAATATAGTAATAATTAATTCTTCCATAATCCTCTTTGCTCCATTTTTTTAATATTAGGTGAAATTTGTAGTTCATGCTTATTAGTTTCTATGAATGAAAAATTGCAATTATGTTTTAATTAATGTCAGTCACTAGTGAATAGGAGGAAATTCATGAAGCACTTATACATCTATCAACAAGCTTGCAAAACAAACTATTTCTAGAAGAAGAAAAAAACATGTTTTAGTTGCTAGTGTTGGTGTTTACACTAAGCACATGCCTACAGTTCCTGGACCAATGGCACCATTTAGGGGAAGACCTGAACCTGGTTCACCTCCTGGAATGTATCCTCATTATGGAGGACCCGTAGAGGAGATTGATTAAGAAGGACGATAACCTCATAATGTTTATCACCCATGATTCCCTCCCAATGTGCATCATCCTAGAGGAATGCATCACAACATCAGACAAACCACCATCACTAGGTCCCTATGCAGTGAAATTAAGGCTTTATAGATGACCATTTTGCTGGTAGTTATTTATGATATAATTTCAAAGATAAGGATATTCAAATATTTTATTAATTTTTATACCATTTATGTAATTATTTCTTTATAGGTTTAATATAGGTTAATAACATGATGGTTGATGTGGATCCGGAGAATGCTATTTTTTTAGAAGCATTTTAATAAATTCTATTTTTTTTAATCAATATTGTGGTGCTAGGAAATAGGTGGTGGTAGTGCAAGGGGCATGAATGACTACGAAAGAGGATATCCACAAAGAGGAATCATGTGAAGGTTTGTATTCCTAACAAAACAGAAAAGGGAAGTTAAATTTGATTCTTAGTTATTCTTATTGATTATTGTGTTTCTCTATAGTGGAAGTCAATATATTGTTGTGACAAATACGAATATAGAGGTTGTTTTCACGGAACATGTCATTGGCTCTATATATGTAGAGAATTGATGTAAGTGCATTAGGTTGTGCACATAAAAATGATAAATTATTAAAGTCAAACCAAGAGCCTAGCAATGTAATGGATTGATCACATGTAAAGGCTAGAACATTTAAAGTTTATTTGTAAAAGGTTTTTGATATTTAGTTAGGATTAGTTAGGGATATCTACTTAAAAGAAATTAATTTATAGTTAGTAGGTAGTTAGGGCTAAGGGAAATTGGTTCACATCCATGAACTCATTTCTTGGACAATTGCTTTTAACTTTTAGAGAGGGAGGAGGAACATTTTTGGGGGCTCGAAGTTTTGGTGTGAGATTGAAGTTAATTGAACAACATTTCTTAGACCAATGGCTTTTTGTATCAAAAATCGAATCTGTAAGTGTGTGTGAGACAATTATTTGCATATGTGTTCATGAGGTTTGTGAACCATGATATTAATATCTAGAGATTGAAATTGATTTGGTCTTAAAATTTTTGTGTTGAAAGAGGAATTCTTGCATTGTATTTCCTTTTTAATTTACATTTAAATGAGAACCTAGAGAATCATATTTCAGTTAATATTCTAATCCAGTGCTTTTTCATCCAAGATTGTATATTGGAAAGTTTCATTTTACATTACAGATTCGAGAATACAGAGCACTCTATATCAAGCCAACAAGAGAAAGAAATTTGTAAAGTAAAATCGTCATCAAATTTGTGGGTCAATTTCTAATCAAACGAAGATGAAATTCTAAATTCCGGCATATGGCTTTTGGGCAGAGAAGGGTTTATTTGGTAAATCGGGAGTGATTTTCTAAAAATATCCTTGTTTGCGCAGTTGCGAAGGGATATTTAAAATATTTTTTTACAGAATACGTGGCTAGAAAAAAACTGATTTGTTGTTCCTCCTGTAACAACACTGTAGTTTGTTGTGAGAGCAATGATTTGTTGTTCCTCCTATAACAACACTATAGTTTGTTGTGAGAGCAATGATTTTTTGTTCCTCCTGTAACAACACTGTAGTTTCTTGAGAGAGCAATGATTTGTGTTCCTCCCATAAAAGCAGTGTAAGCTGCTGAGATAGAGCCATCAATTTGTGGGCCATCAATTTGTGATGAGATAGTATAGAGAGATGAATAGGCGAGCGGGAAGGGAATGAGTTCGTAGAGGTAAACCAGTGGGTAATGAAGAACTTCGGGAAGAGATAAGGAGACTACAAGTTCGGTTAAAAGCCATCGAAGTAGGGAAACAAAGGGATCCTGAAGGTGGAGATGTTAGTGAGGTCGAAGAGGAACTTAAAGAAGAAGGACTAGCACCTGTTGAAGAAGTTGCTGAGATTAAGTTTTTTAGAGAATTATTGGGCTCAAGTTCAAGGCCAAATCCTAAAATCTCTATTTATGATAGCATTTTGAAACATAAGAATCTATTAGATTGGATCAGTGAGATGGACGAGCATTTATAGTAGGAGGAAATTGACAAGGATAAGAGAGTCAATTTTGTTGTGACAAGGTTGAAAGGCCATGCTGCACTATGGTGGGACAATGTATAAGCTTAAAGAAGGAAGAAGGACAAACCATTGATCAAGAATTGGGATAGAATGGTGGCAAAGATGAAGAGTAAGTTCTTGTCAAAGGATTACCAACTAACTCTTTACAAATAGATGTAAAATCTTAAACAAAATATAATGATAGTGAAAGAATACATTGAAGATTTTTACAAGGTGAATTTGAGAGCTGGTTATGTAGAAGATACCAAGGAAAAGACAACAAGGTATATCAGTGTTTTGAGGCTAGATATTTGAGATGAAATTATCATAACTTCTCCAAGGACAATATAGGAAGCATACCAATGCGCTATGAAGGAAGAAGAAAATATATCTAGGAAGAAAAGCTCTGGCAGAAGATGTGGTTTTTCCAAAGGGAAAGGATAGACAAATGGAAGAGGAAAGTTTCTTGTGCAAAAGAATGGTGAAGGCAACCCAAAATAGGAAGGGAAGTCAGATAAATAAGATGGCAGCAAGGAGGAAGAGCTTAACATAGAGGTAGAGGTAGAGGAAGAGGCAGAGAGATTGTCTATCAGTGTTACAGATGTAACAAGTTCGATCATCGATCTTCTGAATGTCCTAAGAATGAAAATACGGGACAACAAGGTGCATACATAGCTGAAACTGAAGCATTAGAGGCACAAGTACCTGAGGTAGAGAATGCGCCAAAGACTGGAGAGGTGTTGATGATGCACAAAGTCCTGTTAAAAGTAACAAAGGAGGCTATTGAACTATTCCAAAGGAAATCCTTATTCAAGACAATGTATAAGGAAAAAGGAAAATGCTGCAAATTAGCGATTGACAGTGAAAGTACAGACAATCTAGTTTCCCAAGAAACGGTGTAAAAACTGGGATTGAAAAAGATTAACACCCCACACCTTATAGGGTGTCATGGTTGGAAAAAGGACATCAATTGTTGGTGCATGAAAAAATTGAATTTGAGTTTCAGATAGGTAGGTATAAATACAGGGTGCTTTGTGATGTAATTACAATGTATGTTTGTCACATTCTATTGGGTCACCCATGGTAGTTCGATAGGAACGTGACACATGATGGAGAGAGAAATTGTTATAAATTTGAAAAGGATGGCATCAAGCAGACTCTTGTCCCATTGAAAGAGGAAGGTACAACTGAAACAAGCAGCCCAAAAGCACTACTACTTACTGTAAAGGCATTTCTACAAAAGATGGAAGAAGAAGAGGTAAGCTATGTAGTGATTTGCAAGCCAAAGTTAGTGCTTCTGCACAATGAAATTGTAGATTTACCTATTGAAGTTCAGGATTTGTTGCATGAGTTTCATGATACTGTAGTTGATGAATTACCAAGTGACTTGCCACCTAAAAGAGGCATTATTAATCACATAGAATTGATACCGAGTGATCCAAAAATGGATCCTCGATAAACCTATAAGTCCAAAAAGACTTCATATAAGAGGTAAAAGGTGCTAAATGGCACAAATCCTTTGTAAATTAGAGGAAAATTAAAATCACAGGCTACTCTTGGAAATGGACTCATTGTAGAGATCTCCTCATTCTGAATGCAACGCAACTTGAATGGGTCAAAACAGACTTCAGATGAAGGAGTTATCATAAAAAGAAGTTCCCTCTTCTTCTTTGGGAAAGAGGCAAAAACATGAAAAACAATGAAAATCGAGCCCATCGGAGGTCAAAACGACAGTGAACAAGAGCCGTCAGATCTAGCCAATCAACGGTCCAGATCTGATCGATAATTATAATCGACAGTGGCAGTCGGTAAATATCGGCACATGGTACATGTTTAGTGTGATCGCGAAATCGCAATTGGCGATCACAGTGGAGCGCACACTAAACGAACCAAGGTATGTGTGATTTGCGATTGCAACAAGTCGCATCGCAATATCACATAGGAGTTATTCAAAAGAGCAGGGCCAATACCATATTGGATGCGATATATATATATATATATATATATATATATATATATATATATATATATATATATATATATATATATATATATATATATATATATATATATATATATATATAGATATATATATATATACACAGACCCGACGGGAGATAAACGAGATTTAATATAATTTGAAGTCTGTTAAACGAAGATTTTCTTTGTATTTGTGTTTTTTCATTGAATAAATGAAATAAGAAGGAAGAGTACCTGACCCGATGAAATTTGACCCGAAAGGGTTCCAAAATACAAATACATAATAATTCAAGTCTGATAAAGCCATTTTTTTTGGGATTTTTCCATGTTTTAACGTATTTTCAAAATACGAAGGGAAAACATGGAACATGGCTGAAGTGACTTGCGATAGCGATTACAGGTGGACTCGATAGTGTTATAAAGTGCATTTATATATATTTGAATTCAAGGGAAAATTATTCTCTAAGGATTTTCCCCATGTTAGTGCATTTCTCTATTTTAACAGAAAGCGGGCATTTCAGGGATTTGACAAGCCCGATGCACTCATTCATTACAGAATAGGTGGAATCCATCTTTGAGGGCATTTAGCAATGATTGCTAACACTCAGAGAAGGGATTTGAGCGGACAAAAGTGGGAAGACAGAAAGCCTAAAAGGGAAAACAAACAGACAATGTTGATTTGGCTTAAAAAGCCACAAAACAACTAGAACATGGAGCTTTTGGTTGTTGGTTGTTGTTGAGGTTGTGTTGGGGTTTGATTGATGAAAGTGAAGCCAAAGCAAGAAGCTGAGGTGACAGAAGCAGTGCAAAAAGGTATCAGTCAAACAAGCAACACAGAAATCAAACGCTGAAGCACACATAGCCAAAGGAGTGACTTGGAGTTCAAGTGGAATGCCCAGAGAGCTATAAATTAATAGAGAGCCAAAGAAGCCAGAGCCGAAGAGCCAGAGTTAGAGCCAAAGAGCCAGAACCAAGAGCCAACAGTAAGAGCCAAGAGCCAAAGCCAAGAGCTAGAGCTTCAAGAGCCAGGGAATAACATGGTGTCTGAACCCACTGTTTCTGTGTAAAACAACAGCAGTTAAGCAAAGAGCTTGAAAAACAGACTTATACCATAATGATAGAGAGCCTATTTGAGTTGACTAGAGCTAACGAAGATGTAGCCCAAGAAATGTGGGTGAACTCCTAATTAAATTGTTCTTTTTGTGTCGTTGATTGTTTATTGTTGCTTTATTTTTTGTTACATGTATTTATACATCAGTTTCAGCACATTAATTTATAGCACATGAAAAGTTAAAAAAAATACCAGCATACACCATTGTTTTCAAACATTTTTATTTCCGCACTGGTTAATCAATAAGACTTGGGAAAATTTAAAGCTTTGGAAGTGGGAGAGGTTCTTGTAAGTTAGACAAGAAGCCTAAGAGCCGAATTTTCATATCAAGTGGTATTAGAGCTTAAGTTTGGTTAACTCCAACTTCAAAGAAGGTTATATTAGAATGCTTGATTGACAGAGCAAAGATTGCTTGTCTGAAAGGTGCTTGGGCAGTCAAGGATTGATTGTCTGATTGGTTGTATGCTTGTTGCAGACTGACTATTTTCTGAGTTTGCAGAGGTAAAGGGAAATCTATTGTTAGCTCAGTCCAGGAAGGACAAGAATCAAGAAGGGCTAAAGGCATTCTTCCATACCAAAGGGCCTCAAGGTAATCCTTAAAGCACAAGAGTTTTGTTGCAAAAGGTTACTAAAATAAGCTCTTTATTATCTTGTTGAATATTTTTTTTGTTCATTGGCATAATGACAACTTCTATAAGTGGATCCTCAAATTCTGCTTTCTTCACAAGATTCTTTGATGAAGACATGAAGCAAGAATTGTCCACCATGATGGATATGGTGAGAGAAATGTATGAGGATGGAAGGAAAAGTAGTTGAATTCCATGAAGGAAGAGAAGCAGTTGCTTACTGATAGACTACAGGAAACGGAGAGGCAACTTCATATTGCAAATATGAACCTGGAAAGGATGCCTGACTTGGAGTCATAGCTCTTTATTGCCAAAGAATCCTTATTCAAGTATCAACTTGAATAAGAGTTAAACCATTCCATTTTTTCTTCAAATTCCTCTAAGGATGCTTATATTGGTTCTTTTGAAAAACATACTAGAGGCATATGTTCCAAGCCAATGTCCAAGATGGGCTATGAAGGAAAAGGCTTGGGTAGACATGCACAAGGTATTGTTGAGCCAATAATTATTGAGGAAAGGCCTAAGTATTTGGGTCTTGGCTATGGAAAAGCTTATGGATAAAGTTCCAAGGCTGCCATGAAGGCCATTGAAATAGCTCCAAGAAGGAGTTGCATGACAAAATGTGAAGATTGTATTCAGGAGGAATGCAATAGCTTGAAACATCATTTGTAGGATACAGGTGTTCAAAAGCACACACTTGAAATAGAGAATTGGGGAGACTCCAATAGACTTGAAGAGATTGATGGTGTTACAAAGGGAGCCACTTCTTCATTTGCTTCACCTCCTCATGAAGGCGATAAAGGTGAAAGAGAAAGGTATAAATCTGGTTCTAAACATTTTCCTTTTGATTGTGCAATGCATGATAAATTTCCACATAAATATGGGGAAAAAATTACATTTTCCTTTTGTGGTTTGGATAACCATAATGTTCCCAGATGTTGGAAGAGAATGGCCACACATAGGAAACTTTTGAAGGAAAATAAGCAAGAAGCCAAAGGTCCATTGGGCAAGGCAAATCATGTTGTTAAAAGGATGCACATGCAATGAACTTATTGCCATAAGCAAGGGCATCTTTCTATAAATTTTTGGACTCTGAATCCATAAATGCTTCCACAAAAGCTGGAGAAAGTGGAAAGAGAAGATGGCAGAAATGGAAGTGAAGATTCCATGAATGATGTGTCCCAGAATGATTAATGTGATGATGCTAATGTGCAGACAAAGGTAGTACCTTTGAAAGGGATTTCTAAGGAACGGTTAGAGTTCTTATCTGATTAAGATTTCATGTTTATTGATGCATCTACATTATATTTCATTTTAGTGTCGAAAGTATAGTGTGCTTAAGTGAAAGTTGAATGATGAAATGCATGCATGAGCATGAGATGCATGAACACATGGATGATGATTTCCTTGTTTTTGAACAGGTATGTGTAAGTAACTTGCAGGGTTCATTACTTTGACATGCATGTGATGCCATGTTGACTTGGGAGAAGTTAACTTGGCCTCCAAATGGAGATAATTATGAAGTGTTTTCATCTTTTTAAAAAGAGTCCTAATGGTCTTTTTCTACATGCTTGACTTGAAGGGTCATTTGTTTAAAGGCATCTTTGTGGGCTTATTATCTAGTCCACCATTGTATGCAGATACAAGACATGGAGGTGTTCATAAGGTGTGAAATATGTTTATTTTGTTGAAGAAGGAGTTAGTCCATTCAGTTGTTGTTTGTATGCTTCTTGTTGTTAACAGTTGTTGTTGGCATCCCTTCAAATAGGTACAAATGAAAGTCTTCTAGAGTAGATGTACTTCGCATTTGTTTAAGCCACCTTGGATCAATGATCAGGGCAAGGAAATTCAAACTAGATTCTGTGACCATTTCAGCAGAAGTTCTGTAGGAAGGCAAGGAGGAAGACAGTTCTTCCGAGGAAGACCAACCCATCCAAGGAGGGGAAAGGGTCAGAAACTTTGGTTCAGAGGCACTATGCAAAGGCAAGTGTAGGGAGGCTGAAAGAAGAGGGTGAGTCACTCTCATTTATTGTTCAGATCAATATATCAGTCTTTTGGAGACCAAAAGTTCTTTTAGTGGGAAGTAGTGATCCAAAAATGGATCCTGGATAAACCTCTAAGTCTAGAAAGACTTCATATAAGAGGTAAAAGGTGCCAAATGGCACAAATCCTTTGTAAATCAAAGGAAAATGAAAATCACAGGCTACTCTTGGAAATAGCCTCATTGCAAAGATCTCCTCATTCTGAATCCAATGCAACTTGAATGGGAGAAAACAGACTTCAAATGAAGGAGTTATCATAAAAATAAGTTCCCCTTTTGTTCTTTGGGAAAGAGGCAAAAACATGAGAAAACAGCAAAAATTGAGCCCATTGAAGGTCAAAGGGACAATGAATAGGAGCCATCAGATATAGCTGATCAACGGTGCAGATTTGATCGACAATCGTAATCAGTGGTGTCAGTCAGTAGATATTGGCACATGGTACATGTTTAATGCGATCGAGAAATCGCAATCGACAATCGCAGTGGAGTGCACACTAAACGGCCCGGGGTATGTGTGATTTGCGATTGTGACAAGTTGCATCATAATATCACATCGGAGTTATTCAAAAGAGCAAGGCCGATACCATATGCGATGCGATATATATATATATATATATATATATATATATATATATATATATATATATATATATATATATATATATATATATATATATATATATATATATATATATATATATATATACATATACATACACGGACCCGACATGGCGATAAACGAGATGTAATATAATTTGAAATCCGTCAAACACCGATTTTCTTTGTATTTTCAATTTTTGTTGAATAAAGGAAATACGAAGGAAGAGTGCCCGACCTGATGAAACCAGACCCAAAAAGTTTCCGAAATACAAATACATAATAATTCATATCCGATAAAGCCATTTTTTGGGGGATTTTTTCATGTTTTGACGTATTTTTAAAATACGAAGGGAAAACTTGGAACTAGGCCGAAGCGACTTGTGATAGCAATTATAGGCAGACCCGATAGTGTTATAAAGTGAATTTATAAAGATTTGAAGTCCGGGGAACAGTGTTCTCTGTGGATTTTCCCGTGTTAGTACATCTCTATGTGTTAATAGAAGGCAGTCGTTTCAGGGATTTGACAAGCCCGATGCACTCATCCGTTATAGAATAGGTGGCATCCATCTCTGAGGGCATTTAGCAATGATTGCTAATTCTCAGAGAAGGGATTTGAGCAGACAAAAGTGGGAAGATAGAAAGCTCGAAAGGGAAAACAAACATACAACGTTGATTTGGCTTAAAAAGCCACAGAGCAACAAAAACAGGGATCTTTTGGTTTTTGTTGGTTGTTGAGGCTGTGTTGGGGTTTTGTTGTTGAAAGTAAAGAAAAAGTAGGAATTTGAGGTGAAGGAAGAAGTGCAAAAAGGTGGCAGCCAAACAAGCAGCGCAAAAAATAAAAGTTTAAGCACTTGCAGCCAAGGGAGTCGCTTGGAGTTCAAGCGGAAATCCCAGAGAGCTATAAATTGACAAAGAGCCAAAGAAGCCAAATCTGAAGAGCCAGAGCCAGAGCTAGAGTCAGAGTTAAAGAGCCAGAACCATGAGCCAAGAGTCAAAGCTTCAAGAGCCAGGGAATAACATGGTCTCTGAACCCACTGTTTCTATGTGAAACAAAAGGACTTAAGCTAAGAGCTTGTAAAAAAGACTTATACCATAGTGACAAAGAGCCTAGTTGAGTTGACTAGAGCTCACAGAGATGTAGCCAAAGAGTTATGGGTGAACTCCTAATTAAATTGTTCTTTTTGTGTTGTTGATTGTTTATTAGTGCTTTATTTTCTATTACATGTATTTATACATCAATTTCAGTGCATTAATTTATAGCACATGAACAGTTAAAAACAAATACCAACATACACCATTGTTTTCAAGCATTTTTAATTCCAAACTAGTTAATCAATAAGACCTGGGAAAATTTAAAGCTTTGGAAGTGGGAGAGGTTCTTGTAAGTTAGACAAGAAGCCTAAGAGCCCCATTTTCAGATCACCAGGAGCAAGTCTTCTGAACAAGGTTGCATATCGGATGACACCCAAAGAGAATGAGGAAGTGAAGAAGTAAGTCCAAGAATTGTTGGACAAAGCATTAACAAGAGAATGTTTGAGTCTGTGTGTCGTACCTACAGTATTAAGTCCAAAGAAGGGTGGAAAATGGAGAATGTGCACTGACTCTAGAGAAGTCAACAACATCACCATTCGTTATGCGTTTCCATTGCCACTGATGGATGATATCATGGATTGCTTGGGTGCAGTAACTTACTTCTCAAATATTGTCTTGAAAAGTGGTTATCATCAAATTTGGATCAGAGAAGGAAATAAGTGGAAGAAATCTTTCAAGACCGATGAAGGCTTGTACGAGTGGATGGTCATGCCATTTGGCTTGTCAAATGAACCCAGTACCTTTATGTGGTTGATGAATGAAGTCTTGAAGGAGTTCATTGGTAACTTTGTCATTTTTTACTTCGATGAAGTCTTAATTTTCAGTCAAACTAAAGAAGAGCACTTAAGACATTTGAAGTATGTTTTAGAGAGATTACATTAAGAAAAGCTATTGATTAACATGAAAAAGTGTTCTTTTATGAAGAGTGAGCTTGTATACTTAGGTTTTTTTCATTTCTAAGGATGGCTTGAAAATGGATCTGGAAAAGATAGTGGCAATTGTAAATTGGCCTCACCTAAGAACACTTTTGAGGTGAGAAGTTTTCATGGCTTAGCCAGCTTCTATAGAAAATTTATCAGGAATTTTAGTGGCATTTTTGCACCTATCATTGACACCATCAAGAATAATAGGCAGCCATTTTAATGGACAGGAGTAGCAGAAAAACATTTTCAACTATTGAAGAAGAAGATCACTTAAAATACGGTGTTGAAGTTTCCAGAATTCAATCAACCCTTTAAAGTGAGATGTGATTCTAGTGGGACATCCATTGGAGTTGTATTGAGCCAAGAAGATAAGCCCATTGCATATTTCAGCGAGAATTTTATTTGGTGGTTCAAGCTTTGAAGCATTGGAGGCAATACTTGATGCATAACAAGCTTTTTCTATACACAAATAATTTTTCCTTACAATACATTATGAAGCAACATAAGCTAAATCATAAACATGCAAAGTGGGTGGAGTTCCTTCAAAATTTCACTTTTGTTTTGAAGCACATTTGTGGGAATGAAAATAAGGTTGTTGATGCCTTGAGTAGGAGATGCTTAATCATGCAGAAAGTCAAATACAAATTTTAGTCTTTGATTATTTGAATAACTTATATGACAATGATGTTGATTTTAAAGAATCTTTTGCAACGTGTAAAAATCCAGTCAATAGGGATAGTAGTCCATGGAAATAATTTATGTTGCAAGATGGGCTATTGTTCAAGAACAATCATCTATGTATTCCCAATTTATCAATGGGGGAAAACTTGGTCCAAGAAAAGCATAATGGCGAGTTCGATGGACACATTGGTGTTGAGAAAACACTTGGGAAGCTGAGTCACTTCTCTTTTTGACCTAATATGAAGTCATATGTACAAAGGTATATGTGTAAGTGCAAGGTATATCAACATGCGAAAGGGAGAAGTCAGAATGTTAGACTATACATGCCATTACCGATTCCCAAGAGACCTTGGGATTCGATGACTATGGAATTTATTCTGGGTTTAACAAGAAATCAATGAGGTAATTATTCAATCCTTGTAATTGTCGATAGATTTACTAAAATGGATCATTTCATTACATGTTTCAAAACTAGTGATGGCACCCATGTGGCTAATTTATTTTTTTATGAGATTGTTCGGTTGCATGGTTTGCCAAAAATTATAATCTCTGATAGGGAGACAAGATTCACCAGAAATTTCTGGAGGACCTTGTGGAAGAAACTTAGCACTAAGATAAATTTTAGCACAGCCTATCATCCAAAATCTGATGGGAAAACAAAGGTTGTAAGCAAGAGTTTGGGTAATTTGTTGAGGAGTTTAGTAGGTGACCGACCAAAGTAGTGGGATCATGTGCTGGCCCAAGCTGAGTTTGCCTATAATGACTCACCAAATAGGAGCACAAGAAAGATTCCATTTCATATCTTGTATGACATGCATCCAAGGGGAATTTGTGAGCTAAGAGACTTGGGAACGCTTTAGCATAGAAGTGTTGATGGAGAGGATTTTGCAATAGCCATGAGTGCGTTGCATGAGAAAGTAAAACAAAGATTACAAGATACAAGTAGCAGCTACTTGAGATGAGAAAATTTACATAGGAAAGAGGTAAAATTTGAAGTGAGAGATGTGGTCCTATCTCACCTAAGAAATGAGAGGTTTCCAAGGAGAGAATATAAAAAATTGAAAATGAAGAAGATAGGACCTTGTAACATCCTCCGCAAGTTTTCAGAAAATTCTTATGAGCTCGAGTTAACTCCAGGAATTGGCATTTCACCCATTTTTAAGGTAGCATATTTGTATTGCTACACAGTTGGTGATGTAGATCAAGCTTCTAGTAATATTAACAAGGATGAAGGAAAGGAACAACAGTGGCAGAAGAAAATGCCTGTGGAAAAGAGTTTAGAGGCCGAACGGATTTTGGATACATGTGTTTCCAAGAAGACCATAAGGAAAGAATACATGGAATGTCTTGTGAAGTGGAAAGACCATCCGATGGAGGATTCCACTTAGATGGATGAAGTAGCACTACAAAAATCAGGTCATTCTATAAAATATCTTATGAGCAGGAGCTCATAAATTTTTCTTTCTTGAGAGTCTGATGCAGGTGCATTAGGTCGAGCACATAAAAATGATAATTTATTAAAGTCATACCAAGAGCCTAGCAATGTGATGGATTAATCACATGTAAAGGCTAGAACATTTAAATTTTATTTGTGAAAAGTTTTTGATATTTATTTATGATTAGTTAGGAATATATAGTTAAAAGAAATAATTTTATAACTAGTAGGTAGTTAAGGCTAAGCGAAATTGGTTAAGATCCATGAACTCATTTCTTGGATAGTTGCTTTTAGTTTTTGGAGAGGAAGGAGGAACATTTTTGGGGATGGAAGTTTTGGTGTGAGATTGAAGTTAATTGAGCAAAATTTCTCAGACCAGTGAATTTTTGTATCAGTAATTCGAATCTGTAAGTGTGTGTGAGATAGATGTTTTCATATGTGTTTGTGAGGTTTGTGAACAATAATATTAATACCTAGAGATTTAAATTGCTGTGTTGAATTAGGAATTCCTACACTATATTTTCTATGTTATCTACATTTAAATGAGAACATAGAGAATCATATTTTAGTTAATCTTCTAATCTAGTAATTTTGCATCCAAGATTGTGTATTGGAAAGATTCATTTTACATTACAGATTCGACAATACAGAGCACTATGTATCAAGCCAACAGAAGAAAGAAAATCTGTAAAGGAAAACCATCATCAAATTTGCAGATCAATTTCTGATCAAAGGAAGACAAAATTCGAAATTATAGCATCTGGGTTTTGTGCAGAGGAGGGTCTATTTGGTAACTCATGAGATATTTTCCAAAACGATCCTTGGTTGGGAGGTTACAAAGGGATATTCAAATTGTGTTTTTACAAACTATGTGGCTGGAAAAAAAATATGATTTTTTGTGCCTCATATAACAGCGTTGTAGTTTTCTCTGAGAGCATTGATTTATTGTACCTCCTGTAACAAAATTGTATTTTGTTGTGAGAGAAATGATTTGTTGTTCCTCTTGTAACAACATTGTAGTTTTCTCAGAGAGAAACGATTGTTGTTCCTCATGTAAGAGCATTGTAAGCTAATGGGATAGATGCATTAATTTGTGCGCCATTAAGAATTGCAGCAACTTAGGCCATATTCGATAGGTTTGTTTGCATGATGAAAAAATTAAAATGGGTAATATTATATAAGTTAATATAACTTGTTATTTATGCTTAAATTATTTCTTAAATAAATCTTCTCGTTGATGATTTACATCCTATTTGTTGTTATTATTTTCATATTTCTGGAGCAAAAGTTATAATGAATGACCATATACCTAGGGAAACTGCAGGCCTTGTCATGATATCAGGAACACTTGGGGAAAAATCATGTTGCTCAAAGCCTTCTTCAATATTTCATTATGAGTGGGCAATCCTCACCAAAATTACCTTTAATTTTTTAAGATAATTCTAAGGAATGTACTTTGTTTTTTTTTTTTTTATAATTGAACTGACATTTATTTACATACTTATAACACACTAAAAATTATATCTTAAACCTAGGTTTGGCACACATTTGAAGGTATCACATGTGCTTATTCAGTAGTGCTTTGTGCAAACTTTTCTGATGTTTTGACTTTTATTTGTGCCTTCTTATTCCCTTCAATTCTCCTTTTATAGACAAAGACCAAGAAGCTTGGAGTAGGAGAGCCAAAAACTTTGTATATTTGTGACGAACACTTCTAAAACATTTAATGATTCTAACTAGTGAGTACATTCAAACATTACATCTTTAGTAGTTGATAAAAAAAAACCACTTTTATTCTAATCTCTTGTGGGTGGGGTCTTCAAGGATTGCTTAAGCCCTTGGATATTTTTTACGCTGAAATAAATTAAATAAGATGATGAAACATAGTTTTCTTGATCCATGGAATGTTACCATTTATGGAAAATACCCTTTCTTATAAGCAAAGATATATTTTCATATTTTACATTACACTTTCTATTTTTGAACATAAAGATGAGTTCCTAGTGGTTAACTCTATTTTGAAACATCAAAATTTGATCTAGAATAATATACATGACATGCTTTCATTTAGCTCATTTGCAACATTCAACTTAAACTTGGAAATGATAAAATTTGTTAGGTATTGAGAAGGTCATTGTAACTCTTTTGAAATTTTAGCTTTATGTGTGCTTTAGGGTAGTATATAAATTTTGACTCTATATAATTTGTATTTCAATAAGATCATACACTATTTAGTTTGAACACAACAAACAATGTGAACTTTTCAACAACATGGTGTTGGAAACAATGTCAACCAAATTAATATACATTTTCTTAACATTTTTCGCAATGGGTAGACACAATTTTTTGTGATACCATTCCATGTTTGTATCTTTCTCTTAAAATCTTACTAAATTATCTCTTTTCAAAACTTAGTAAAGTATCTCTTTTGAAATACTAGTAAATAAAAATGTTTTAAAAATTTTACCTCATAAGACCATGAAGCCAAAAACATAGCTTATTTGTGTTTAATACTATTGAAGACATTTGAAGATTCCAAATATTGAATATTACTGAAATGAATCAATTGAATCCAATTCTATCCGAATTCATTTGGGTGGCCAGCTTCACGATTGATTAAGACCATGGATCTTTCTACAATCACGAGTGATGAAACAATTTTCTTGATCCATTGTGATTCAAATTTAAACAAGAAAACAACAAATTACATATTTAACCATAAGGATAGAGACGCAGCAGAAATAATACTTCATTTCATTAATGTAAAATACAAAAATATGCTTACAAACAGAAATGGAAATAAACTAGTTAGGGCAATGGTAGCTTATCTCTGAGAAGAGATGTGGCGGCTACATGCCTCTGAACTATGTTACAATGAGGCTTGAAGGCCTATTTATTGTTGAGAAACAATGGAAAACCCTAAACATCCGAAAACCTAACCGTAGAAGATGAAAAGCCAAACTATGGGCCCTGTTTGGGTAAATTGGTACATTAATTTCACGGGGTCGTAACTTTGGCATGTGATCTTTGTTTGACATGCACAATACCTCGTTAGAAACATCTATCTGAAGACTACAAATTTTGGGTGAGAAAAATTATCTTGGGACCCATGTTGCTCCCAATTTTCCCAAAAAAACATCATTTAGGGCCTCAGAACGGCTCCGGAAGTTTAAGATCCGAAAAACTGCCAAAAATAGTAAATTGTGCTACAATTAATGAAACTGAAAAAACTAAAAGAGATAGTTGTGGGGGTCCAAGTGGGATTGGAAGGTGGCTACCAACATCCACCTGGATCATTCCTCCCCCCTTAGGAAACAATGAACCCCATTATGTTGAGTGCCTCAATGAGATGGGGGAACTTCTGCTGAACTTGGTCCCTGGTGAGCTATTCTGCAATCTCTGACCTATCCAATAATGGTGGGAGGCATGGTCGAGGGCGGTCCATATTGAACACTTGGTGCAAGCCAAAGAATGGGGGAATGTTGTGCTCCAAAGCATTGTGTCTCACAGCCTTGGTAATGGTGTAAGGACCATATCAGAGTGGTCTGAGCTTCTGATGGGCTCTTCTAAGGCGTTCTTTCTATAGATGCAACTAGACTTTGTCACCCACTTGAAACTTGTGTGGTATCTGATGTTGATAATATAGTTGCTTGTACTTGGAATTTTCCAGAATGGAGTGGCAATAGATTGACCCGTTGGGTAGAGGTGCTCTGGAAGTCAGATCAAATGAATGCTTGACCTGACAGTGCAATGGTACCCCTATGGGTGAGGAGAAGATCTCCCTGTCTTCTTCATGACCATATCCACCAGCTTCTCATTCCTCCCCCCTTAGGAAACAATGATCCCCATTGTGTTGAGTGCCTCAATGACATGGGGGAACTTCTGCTGAACTTGGTCCCTGGTGAGCTATTCTGCAATCTCTGACCTATCCAATAATGGTGGGAGGCATGGTCGAGGGTGGTCCATATTGAACACTTGGTGCAAGCCAAAGAATGGGGGAATGTTGTGCTCCAAATCATTGTGTTTCACAGCCTTGGTAATGGTGTAAGTACCATATCAGAGTGGTCTGAGCTTCTGATGGGCTCTTGTAAGGCGTTCTTTCTATAGATGCAACTAGACTTTGTCACCCACTTGAAACTTGTGTGGTATCTGATGTTGATAATATAGTTGCTTGTACTTGGCATTTTCCAGAATGGAGTGGCAATAGATTGACCCATTGGGTAGAGGTGCTCTGGAAGTCAGATCAAATGAATGCTTGACCTGACAGTGCAATGGTACCCCTATGGGTGAGGAGAAGATCTCCCTGTCTTCTTCATGACCATATCCACCTGCTTCTACTACATGGAGGAACCCCTCCCGGGGCCGTGGATGTGGCCACGATCCTCCCCTTACTTTGAGAGAGAACCCGACAAAAAGCAAATTTTCTACTCTAGGAGATGATCTTACTGCCTTTCTTAGCAGAGATCAAAGAAGTGGCAGTAGGTGGGGCTACCTCTGGTATCTTGTATAATCTATTACATAATGAAATAATAATAGTGTGAGGCCTTGAATCATACATAGCATGTCGCCTCCATAAGTATGGTTGGCCTAATAATACATAACAAACATTAAGTGGTGAAACATCACACAATACCTCATTTGTGAAGGGCTTGATGTTGTATGGCAGGCGGCACTGCTAGAGGACTCAGAGATCTCGCCCTTAGTGAAGCCACCTGATGTTGTATGGTTGTGGGTGTAGTATTAACGATAGTCCCAGTTGCTTCATGACCTCTGTTGAAATGAGGTTCTTTAGGCTCCCATTGTCAACAATGAATTGCAGCGGTGAACCCTTCACCCACATCTTTCAATGGAAAAGATTCTCCCCCTCCTATGGATATTTGGGCTCATTCTTCTAGACCTTGGTGGTGGAAACAGTGGCGCTAGGCTCTCTGTCAATGATCTACTTCCCTTTAACATTCCCCTTGTTAGGTTCTGACTCAGGGTCGGAACATGCATCTGATTCTAAAATCTTCAACTCAGCCACCAATGACGACTTGGTTCGACACTTACTTTTGTTATGAGTGGGGCTCTTATGGAACTCGCACCACTTTCCTATGTCTTTCTTTGACTTCGTGGTTTTGTTCTTTTCTTGCGCCTTCGACGGGTTGTCTTGGGTCACACCGTCTTGGCTTTTTCCTTAGTTATGGGGTTTTGGGAATCCTTTCCCTTGCTTCAGATTTGCGAATCCAAAGTCTCTCTTCTTTTGTTTAAACTTCTGCTCAATCTTGATAGCGTAGCGGTATGTCGTGCCGAGCGAGGAGATGTCTAGGAAAACCATCTCGTCTTGGATGTATCTGTGTAGGCAACCGTGATATTTGAGTATCAAATGAAGCTCAAAATCCTTGATACCAAACTTTGTGTGAAGGGTATAAAAAATATTTGTGAACTCTGGCACATCGTGGTCCCTTCCCTCCCACAATGTGATCCACTTTATGTATTTATCCTCATAGCTTTTGACAAGGTAGTATTGCTCCTTAATGGAATCCCGAAATGAATTCCAAGTGGGTGCGGCTAAAAATAGTGAGTTCATACTTTCATCCTTCTACTCGCAGTAGGTTTCCCACCAATCCTTGACATGGGGGGATGCTTTGATAAGAGCGAAAGTAATCTTTTCCCGGCTAGAAAAATCATGAATAGAAAAATACCCTTCTAGAAGATTTAACCATTTATCTATGACATTTGCATCTATGTGACCCTCAAATATGGGGATTTCAAAGTTAGCATGTACCTTAAACGGTGTGGTGTTTGCAAATTAGCTATTGGAAGCAGATGCGTCGCCCCTAGGTAGCCGTTGAAGGATCTGGGAAAAATTTTCCATCATCACGTTCCTTTGTCACTCAAGGGCTTCTTTGAGAAAGATTTCGATAGGATCTCCTGCCCCCTCGTCTTTCTTTTCATCCACCATGGAAGGCTACTGAGATTTGTGAGGCTGGTCTTGCAAGGGTTCGACTAGTTCAAGCCCTAACTCCTTATATCCCGACCTCGTTGGGGACATGTAAAGAAAAACAAAGAAAGAGAAGACCCCTCTGATACCACTGATCCAGATTTAAACAAGACCGCAAAAAATTATAGATATAACCATAAGTATAGAGATGCAGTAGAAATAATACTTCATTTCATTAATGTAAAATACTAAAATATGCTTACAAATAGAAATGGAAATAAACTAGCTAGGGCGATGGTAGCTTATTTCTGAGAAGAGATATGGCCGCTGCATGCCTTTGAACTATGTTACAATGAGGCTTGAAGGCTTATATATTATTGAACCAGAATGGAAAACCCTAAACATCCAAAAACTTAACCGTAGGAGATGAAAATCCAAACTATGTGCCCTGTTTGGGTAAATTGGTACATCAACTTCACGGGGTCGTAACTTTGGCATACGATCTCCATTTTATGCACACTATACCTCGTTACAAAGATCTATCTCAGGACTACAACGTTTGGGTGAGAAACATTGCATGATGAGTCATGTTGCTCCAAGTTTTCCAAAAAAAAACATCATTTAGGGCCTCAAAACGACTCTCAAAGTTCAGGACTCGAAAAATCGCCAAAAATAGTAAATTGTGCTACAATTAACGAAACTAAAAAAAATGAAAGAGATAGTTGTGGGGGTCCAAGTGGGATAGGTGGGTGGCCACCAACATCCACCTGGATCACACTAAATATTATGCCACTACTCACAGTTGTACTATTGATGGAAAATATTCTTCTTTACACGTTATTTTCATGGTCTATGTTACTATATTTCTATTTTTCAAACAAATCTATGCATTCTTGGATAACTTAATTTTTGGAACATCAACATCTAATGATGAATTATTTACATTATATTTTTTCTATTAGACCATATGCAAAATTCAAATAAATATGATTTGAAAGGTGTTGATAAGGATCCTTGTAACAATAAATTTAATCTTCATGAGTGATTTAATGAAACCTACGAGTTTCAAGTGGTGTAAGTTTATTTTGAAACTTTGATATTTGATACAAGTTTTAGGTTAAGCCATCTGAAATTTTTCAGGTATGGACAATGATCATTGTAATAAACATGAAACATGAGATATACTGATCGGTGCAAAGGGATGGACAGTGGAAATATGAATTAACAAGTGATCAATGATTTTAAAAAATAACCATGGTAGAAGAAAGGATCAGTGATTAACAAACGATTATAATTCTCTAAATTGGATAAAGATCACCTCATATGTATACAAGCAAGGAGACAAAGAAGTGTCTCAAAGATAGATAATGGTGGAAAAATAATCATATCAGTTGGATTTGTACCATTGCATATTGACGAAAATGATCTTTTTTTATTTCAATTATTTATAGCAATTAAATACATGTAAATTTATTAGTTGTTATTTTAAAGAGACCATTTTTAATATAAAAAGGTTGAATGTTTATAGAGACTTGCATTAGTATATGTGTGTATACGGGTGTCTTAATTTTGAGTTAGCACATGTGCACTTTGATAACTTCATATTTCACGGACTTGAGTATTCAAGAAGTGGTATTCCAGTTTCTGATGGCATTTCTTGGATGCTTCTTGATCATACATTTTGTTATACATTTGTTATTTTTTATTTCTTCTTATGTAGAATGGTGTTTTTTTTTTACTAAATATAATGACACCTAATAGTGTTATTGTCATTTCTTAGTAAAGGCCATTAACAATTAATATATTTCAAAAGGGAGAAGATGCACTCATGGAATGGGTGGACTATAGTTGAGGAGTAGCCTTGAATGTTATGATTAGTAGATGGAAACTTGGATCAAGGAGGAGAGATTTGTTGCTTTCCTTATGAGAATCAAGAATAATATTTTGTTGTCATAGGATGCTCACTAGATCCAATTACTACTGAGTGTAAGTAGTAGAGGTATAGGTAACAATCCTTGTATGAAAGGTTCTAGATTTCACAAATTATTTTTTATTTGTGAGGGCCAAGTTCATAATTTTCTATAGTTTTTTGGTCACCTAGTTTGAATTATTGAAATAAACATAATGATGATTTGGGATGAAATCCTTTATGATTACACACATGAGAGTGTTTTTTCCAACTACTCTTCCTCATACAATGAGTTGAAAAGGGACAATTAGAAGTTGAGGCCATTTATTGCAGTTTTTATATTAGAATATAGTAGTTTATTGTCTCAAATTCCTTTGGATAATAATGAAACCAAACATTACCATTATATAACTAGTTTAACACTAAAGAAGAATTAGGAAAATATATAGTTAGCTATGCTAGGAGCTAAAAGACATAATTATATAGGTATGATAAACTATGGAGGTAATTATGGATACAGACCTTGAAAAGTAGGGATTTTTAAAATGGATAGACCGATCCCATGAATATAATAATCGTATCAAATACCAAGTACTAAATTGTTCATGGTCAATCCATAGGCTTATAACCATTTGTATATGTCCATGAAAATTTTAAGAATTAACCATTAGATTTAAACATTTGAAATACTAAGAACATGGCATTTTTCTCTTGGTAATAAACTTATCTGGAACCTAAAATACCACTAGCTCTTGTTAGGTTTGTGCATTTGCGAGCTATCTATTAGATCTATCCATGCAATTTCATAGATGCCGTTGAATGTTCTTAGAAAGTGTGTTCGGTAATCATTAAAGGGACTTTCCCTAATGTTTTCTATAGCCCCCCTATAACAGTCGCGAGGTTGATTCTCCATGTAAATGGAAGGACACTATAAAGGAAAAAGAGGACCAAGGTCATGAGACGTGTATTCCAAGCTGAATGGAGGGAAAAATATTAAAGTGGAAAACACTTATGGTTTATTACTAACTACAGAAATTGGCATTGGTATAATAAATGGAAATTAATTCGAGAAATAAAGGAAAATAGGAGAAAAGGAAGATGAACAGACAAAAATATGCATGCAAGGAAAATTGGATAGAAAATAAAGGGAAAATAAATAAAAAAGAGGAAGGAGAAAGGAATAAACACCATACATCAATGATAAAAGGCATATGAGAAAGAGATGATAATTTTTTATCATTTTTCAGCTTTTGACAGCTTTAGTTTTGCTAAGGAATAAATCATACTCCAAGAGAAGAGAAGAGAAAGAGAGAGAGAGAACAAGCACTTAGGCACAAGCAAGAAAGAAAGAAAAGGAAAAAGAAAGGAAAACAAGGGAGCAAAATAAAAAGATTGGAAGAGAACTATAGTAACAAGATTTTGCAGGTAACATATTTCACGTGTGATTTCTTTGATAGGATTTGATTGCACAGTGCATGCATTTGGTTTACATTATTATTTTGTTGTCATTGGCATGGGATTTTCCTGGACTAACAGTGGTTACAACCTTTCCTTTTCCATTTCTTGGATAGCCATGGTGACATGGGATTCATTCTTGGTTGGGTTTTGGATTCTTGAAAGATTTTAGATCTAGGTTAGGTGGTATCAGGAAAATACCAAGGGTTGGGGATGGAGATGGTTTTCTTTGGGAAGCCCTTAACAGGTGGGTGGAGACAGTAAAATTCCTCTGGGTATGGTGAAGAAATTATGAGGCATCCAAGATTGTATTGGTTTGGTGATCTCTATATCAATTTAGGTGACATCATTGTGGCTTGAGGGTGGCGGTGGTTTACCCTCTAGAGTCCTTGTTTGGTTATATTTGGTTTATCCCATGAGATCCGACATTCATGTTTCAAATATGTCGTGGGGTGATTGGCTGAACGAGAGATTCGGTTCAACGCAATCTATGGTCAAGTGGTACGTGGAAGTCCTTGACTTGGTTGGATTTATGCATATGTTATTATGTGATATTTCTTATTGAGATCATTGAGCACATGTATTGGTTATTGTGTTTATTTTATGATTGTTTTTTCATGGCTTCATTATTGTTAAATTTTGGTTATAGGCATGGTTAAATGATATGCTATTGTTATGATCTTGTTAATGATTTGATAAGTTATTGAATGGTTATATGAAATGTATGACCTAACAAGTGTTTGATGCAGCTAACTTGAGAGAGAGGTGAGCCTTCTTGATGATTCTCTAGTTAAAGTAATGAGATAACGAAAAAATATGCATTCATGACCTATAGCTACTATGTTTACTGCATGTTTTTCTAAATGTTTATCATTTTTTTGGCATGTTTGAGCAAGATCAAAGAGTAAGTGTAGGTTATGCATGGTTTTCATTATCTCAGACTTGATTCTAGAAAGTTCTGGGTAGTGGCCTGTAGGCTAGCCCTAAAATTCAGGCACTAGATCTGCAGCCTCTATGGCCGCAAGCACAAAACTGAATATTCTCGGTTGTAGTCAAATAGAGGATGGTTTGTGTGTCTAGATAGAGCCTTCTGGCTACATAGACTGCTTGGCATGCATGTGATTAGGTTGAAAAATCAAGAAAAAGTAAAGTTTCAGCTCTGGGAAGGATCACGAGTGGGTGTTGTTTGACATTTGGGTCATTAGGTGTCCATGGGAGGTTGTAGTAAAGTTTAAAGATAGTATGCACAACTTCGATTGCTAGAACTCGGTTTTTGGCTCATGAATTGTAACTCTGAACTTGTGTTTAACCTAGAGAGCTTGCAAAAGCGGTTAAATCTCGAGGGGGGCGGGGGGCGGGGGGGGTTACACCCCCGATTCTCTTAGATAGTTTAATTTCCAATACCTTTGTCTATATTGAAATGGATTTATCTATTATTAATATTGAAGTTGTCATCTATTATTTTTTCCTCTATGTCTATGGTTTTTCCATCAAATTTGGCATCATTATCCTTTATGAGCTTTAGTATAATTTCCCATTTAAACTCAACATTCCTAAAACCTTAACTTCATGATTCCCATACTCTTTGTTCAACTCCATTCGTCATCAATGCCTTGAATATTTTACTATTTTCTCCACCTTTTATAACTTGAGATTGCCTCACATGATAAAATCTTTTCTTGGTGGTTGTTCCAAACTGATGGTGGGAAGCTTCTGCTTTTGAGATATGTGCTGGAACTGAGAACTAGAATCAACAGTTTTCTTTTAGCTCATACCCAATGATGGAATGAAAATGGGAGAATGGAACAAACCTATTTTTATCGAGGAGAAAGGATTTTATTAAGGATATATAAAGTATTGAAACCTTGGGGAACCTCATTGATTTTTAAAATTCCAAGAATTCTTTAAATTTATAAGGATTCTATATAGGTTTTGGAAAATGTTCATAATTTTTAAGTAATTGTTTCTGCTAATAACCATGAACTATTGTAAATTATTCTTAATTTTGGTATTGATTAAATACTACATGTTCTTAATTATATTAGTTAACTCATGGAATTTTTTTATCAAATTTAAAACATGTTGAAAATAAATCTCCAAATTACTACAAACTCTCGTAATTCAATTTTGTTTTGTGGAAACATTTCCACCTCACAATTGTAGCAAAAACTGGTAAGAGTGGGTTGTCGTTTATTTTTGGAAGCTTCAATTTCTTTTAAGAAGCAGTCGATTGAACAAGATTATCTTTGAATCTCACGACACTAAAAAATAGTCAATGAAAAGGTTGTTGGATATTCCAAGAGGAGCAACATCCTTTTGAATTAGCCTCAAAGTTTTATGGATCTGCTCCACTAGAGATCATTGCCTCCAATTTCGTCGCCACATCGTTTCCTTACATTATGCATTAGAGTATCTTGAAATGGAAGGGGATCTGGAAGAAGGTAACTTAATATTGAAGAAAAAAGCCTTTCCCAATTTTATTCTAATGGCTTCACAGTTAGACTGCATTACAATGCCTCAAATTTTCTTTGGCGTTTCTCCATAGGCTGATAATATGGACATTGAATAGAGATGTGTGGAATCTATCACTTGGAAAGAAGTCACAAACATTGCTCGCATCATATGGGATTTCAAGCGCATCAAGAAAACACACTATATCACATGTTCATTAAAAATGTTGTTGTATCTCTGCATAGACTTAGAATCAAAGATAAGTGTATGAACATTTAAACCAAACAAAATTGATAAATCATTCATGGATACAAGAACATTGTTTTGCGATTTGAACTTTCATCCATTAGCTTTTACTTTCAACATATAGCCTTTCACGAGCTTTAGCAAAGGAATAATTATAATTTTATTTCAAAAATATGTATGAATCAACCTGCAATTGGATAGAACTCCACTAGAACTTCAACAAGATACTCTTGAAAGCATCCATGACAATAGTAAACTCCATTTTTGGACAAAAAAATTGGTTTGCAATTTTTTGTTGCAACATCGTGTATATAGTTTTGTCTAGGACACCAAGTAAAAAAGGGAAGCATGTGATATATAAAGTATTGAAACCTTGGGGAACCTCATTAATTTTTAAAATCCCAAGAATTCTTCAAATTTATAAAGATTTTATATAGGTTTTGGAGAATGTTCGTAATTTTCAAGTAATTGTTTCTTCTAATGATGATGAACTATTGTAAATTATTCTTAATTTTGGTATTGATTAAATACTACATGTTCGTAATTATATTAGTTAACTCATGGAATTTTTTTTACCAAATTTAAAACATATTGAAAATAAATCTCCAAATTACAACAAACTCTCGTAATTCAATTTTGTTTTGTGGAAACATTTCCACCTGATAGTTGTAGCAAAACCTAGTAAGAGTGGGTTGTCGTTTATTTTTGGAAGCTTCAATTTCTTTTAAGATGCAGTCGATTGAACAAGCTTATCTTTTAATCTTACAACACTAAAAAATAGTTAATGGAAACGTTGTTGGACATTGCAAGAGGAGCGACATCCTTTTGAATTAGATTCAAACTTTTTCTATGGATCTGCTCCACTAGAGATCATTACTTCCAATGTCATCGCCACGTCGTTGCCTTACATTATGCATTAGAGTATCTTGAAATGGAAGAGGATCTGGAAGAAGGGAACTTAATATTGAAGAAAAAATCCTTTCCCATATTTATTCTAATGGCTTCACAATTAGATTATACTACAATGCATCAAATTTTCTTTGGCCTTTCTCCATAGGCTGAGAATATGCACATTGAACAGAGGTGTGTGGAATCTATTGCCCGAAAAGAAGTCACAAACATTGCTTGCATCATATGGGATTTCAAGCGCATTATAAAAACAAACTATATCACATGTCCATTAAAAAAGTTGTTGTCTCTATGCATAGACTTAGAATCAATGATAAGTGTCTGAACATTTAAACAAAAAAAATTGATAAATCACCCATGGATACAAGAACATTGTCCTACGGTTGGCACTTTCATCCATTGGCTTTTACTTTCAACATATAACCTTTAACGAGCTTTAGCAAAGGAATAATTATAATTTCATTTCAAAAATATGTATGAATCAGCTTGCAATTGGATAGAATTCCACCAGAACTTCAACAAGCTACTCTTGAAAACATCCATGAGAATAGTAAACTCCATTTTTGGACAAAAAAATTGGTTTGCAATTTTTTGTTGCAACATCGTGTATATAGTTTTGTCTGGGACACAAAGTAAAAAAAGGAAGCATGTGATTTGCTTATTGGAAGGAGTTCATAAGGCCTTCAAATGAGCTCACTATATTATAAATAGACGATGCAAGTGTGGACATAGAAAGATTCCACCAGTCTATGGCATCACCACTGAGGGGCCCATGGAATTTCTCCAAAAGGTTGTTGATTTGGATCAATATCCCTATGACCAACACTACAGTCTAGCGACATCGAGATGAGAATATTAGCTTATAGAAATGGGAAGGAGATGGCAACAAACCAACATAGAGAATAACATGGCTAGGAGCCATGAAGGATTTTTGGGATGGAGGAATTTTACTTCGATGTTGAATTCATGGCGGCATAGTTACAACCTAACTTAGTCAATGCAGTCATTGCAGTCAAGACTTGAATTATTTGAGCCCCTCATCACACTCAAACCTTAAACAAATACTTAACCTCCAAGCTGGTTCGACCAGCTGATCCCCGACCTCTAGTGAGACGTTAGAAACTCCTCTATTGCAAATTATATATATATATATATATATATATATCTATATATATATATATATATATATATATATATATATATATATATATATATATATATATATATATATATATATATATATATATATATATATATATATATATATATATCAAACGGTGAAAAAAAAATATGAAACACCGTCAACATGACCTTGCATCGTTGGGTGTAAATGTTAATTTATGCATATATAAAACATTTTTCACAATTAAATAAAATGCCGCACCTCATTTTCCAAATAATTGATATGTGGATAGAAGAACATTTGTCTTCAATTGACACTTTCATCCATTGGGTTTTACTTTCAACATCTAGCCTTTCAGGAGCTTTAGCAAAGGAATAATTATAATTTCATTTCAAAAAGATGTATCAATTGATAGAAAAAAATTACAAGGGAAAATGAACTCAGAAATCAGTTGTGGAAAAGTAGGCAAGGTAAACTTCAGTTGCGGAAAGGTAAATCTTTGGTTGTGGAGAGGATATCGCAACCACACAGGGACTTTAATTAAAACAAAGTGTTCACGGCAAAACAGAGTAAAATAAAATGGTTGCGGTAAATCTACTCATGAAGGCTTAAGACCACATCAAAACATAACATACTTTTGATTATAATATAGAACATTGAAAAATACATTGGCTTGATAAATTGGAAGTTGTTGCTCCAAGTAAAACACAAAACACTTACTGTGATTTATACTTCACTGGGTTGCAGAGTAAACTTTTGTAAAACTCGTTTTCACGCACCCACCAAAATTTCCTACACGATTTTCTCCTCACTACCTCACAGACTCTTGCTCTCTAACTTGCCCAATATGCCCAACATGCTCAACATGCCCAACATTACAAATGAATTTTACTTGCATATTTATCCTAACATATGAATTTGACATTAATTACATGACAAAGAAAATATTAAATACGCAACATGGGCGAATTTACATAGCAAATGATTTTCTGAACTTGCAGGTGTTGTGGAGTGTGGTCAATAGTTGTGGAATGAATGTTTACCCATATCTATTTATTAAACTTCATTAAATTATTTAACTTCTATGATGTGTTGCGGAATGGTCCGCTCTAAACTTTTGTTCTGACCCCTGTCCTTCTACCTATAAACAAAATCGCAACCGTGCAGTGGTTCACTGGGCAAGCATGTTGGTTATCAATGTGTTTAAGGCTATGGCTAGCATTAATATTTCCAACACTCCCCCTTAATAAAAACTTCTACCATTGACAATTCCCAAACAATATCTAAACAAAAATTTCACATGCCAATGGCTTTGTGAAAATATCAGCAAATTTCTCCTGTGACCTGCAATGCTACAACACAATTTCATCATTGTTAATCAACTCTCTCATAAATTGATATTTAGCGTCAATATGCTTGGTCCTCTTGTAAAAAACATAATTCTTCGATAATGCAATTGCTGAGGTGCTGTCACAGAAAATAGTTGTCGCTCCCTCTTGGTCACAGCAAAGATCCCTCAACATCCTTCTCATCCAAACTGCCTTACACGTTGTTCTTGTTTCAGCGACATATTCATCTTCTACTGTTGATAGCTACACTATTGGTTGCTTCATGGAGGCCCATGAAATGGCTATAGAACCCAAATGAAAAACATAACTCGACATGTTCTTTCTGTCATCGACACTTCCTACTGAATCACTATCAGTGTAACCAACTAGCCTAAAATCATGTGTTGCGGTGTACAAAACACCACATTGCTTTGTCCCATTAGCATACCTTAGAATTATTTTCAATGCTTACCAATGCATCTCGTTGGGTTTCTCCATGAACCTCAACACCAATCTCATAGCATACATTATATCCGGCCTAGTGGCGGTCAAATACATAAAGCTACCTATCATGCTTTTGTATAATGTCGGATTGACATTGCTACTACAATCTTCTTTGCTCAACTTCAACCATGTGATAATTAGAGTTGGTGTGGGCTTGCTATTCTGCATATTAAACCTCTCCAAAATGTTTGCTACATACTTTGCTTAAGAAATAAAAATTTCATTTTCTATTTCCTTCACTTCTATGCCCAAAAAATATCTTAACAACCCCAAGTCAATCATTTCAAATTCATTCTTCATGACTTGTTTGAAATCAGCGATGAGGAAATCATCACGGCTTGTAAAAATCAGATCATCTACATATAAGACAACAATGAGAATCTTACCATCACTCTCTTTGATGTAGAGGGTAGGCTCACCATCACATTTGTCGAAACCATTGTCCAACAAGTAGGCATCTATCCTACTATACCATGCACATGGTGCTTGCTTCATCCCATAAAGAGCTTTTGTCAACCAATACACTTTGTCTTCTTGGCCTTCTACCTCATAACCAGGTGGTTGCGCAACATACACTTCCTCTTTCAACACTCCATTTAAGAATGTTGACTTTACATGCATTTGATACACTTTCCATTTATGTTGCATGACAATCACCACAACTATACGCACTGTCTCCATCCTCGTGACTGGTGTGAATGTCTCCTCATAAGCTCTTCCATGCTGCTACTTGTATCCTTTGACAACTAACCTTGCTTTGTGCCTTTCAATCTTCCCATCGACATTGCTCTTGGTCTTATAGACCCACTTCACTCTAATGAATTATTTTCCTTCCGGAAGGTTCACTAACTCCCATGGGCCATTCCTTTCTATTTCTTCTATTTCTTCCTCCATTGCCACAACCCATTTTTCATCTTTGACTGCATCTTGAAAATGGACTAGGTCATCTACATGACAAAACAAAGAAAATAATGATTTTAGACCAACATTTCTATCAACCTCATCTTGCTCATAAATTTCATAAAAAATTCTGAATTTTGGTATTCTTATGCTTGCTGAAGGTAGGCTTGATTTTTCACTTGGTGTTGCGCTTTTCGGTGTTCTTGGAGAAGGACTTGCTTGATTGCGTGATGTTGTCCTATTATTTGTTGATGGTGTTCCTTGCTGCCTACTTTGTTGCGCTTGAATAGGAGTAGAGGGAGTCACTGTTGAGGAATTGGTTGTTGTTTTCAGTTCCTCTTTGTCCTCATGTGGTATACATGCTTTGACATTCACTGTCTTCTCTAAACTTCCATCCCATGCTTCCTTTTCTATGAACTGCACATCTCTTCTGATTATGACTTTCTTGGTTGATAGATTGTAGAGCTTGTATGCCTTGGATTCATCACTGTATCCAAAAAATATACATTTCTCCCCCTTGTTGTCCAACTTCTTCCTCAATTCATCCAAGACATGTGCATAAGCTACACATTCAAAAACTCTCAAGCGAGTGACGCTATGCTTTCTTCCACTTCATGCCTCTTCATGAACTACATTCTAGACACTTTTGGTTGGATATCTATTCAAGATATATGCTGCACAAGTGACGGCTTCAGCCCAATAATCATTTGGCAAATGCTTTGCCTTCAACAAACTCCTTGCCATTTCCATAATGGTCCTATTATTTCTTTCCACCACACCATTCTGCTGAGTTGTATATCTTGTTGTAAATTGCTGTGAATTCCACGTTCCCTCCAAAATCGAAGGAATTCATTTGAGATGTATTTGCCACCTTTGTTAGTCCAGAGGACTTTGATGTAGTGTCCACTTTGCTTCTCAATAAGAGCCTTTTACTAGCAAAACCACTCAAACACTTCACTTTTCTGTTTTAGGAGATAAACCCATGTCTTCCTTGTGTAGTCATCTATGAATGTCAACACATAGTGGCTGCCACTAATTGATGGTGTCTGCATTGGTCCACATAAATCTGAGTGGACAATCTCCAAAGGTGCCTTTTCCATTACTGAATTTACTGCTGGAAATGTCTCTCTATGTTGCTTGCCCAAGATACATCCTTCAAATACATTGTCTAGTGTTTCTATGAGTGGTAATCCCTTCACCATGCCTTTCCTATGTAGCAAATTCAAACCTCCAAGGTTGAGATGTTCAAATCTCAAATTCCATAACCAATTTTCATCTTTGACCTCTGCTTGATAGTTCACTTGTGTGATAGTTGCATATTTTCATCCACCCTCTTGTGAGCTCATTGATAGTTGTGCTTGTGAACCTTCTTTCAAATCTGATCTTATATTTAGTGGAAACATTCCATTCCTCATCATCTGAACCTTTGTAATCAGTTGTTTGCTTGGAGGCCTATCTAAAATTTGCAACTCATCATTTGTGAAAAAGACATTGTAGCCCTTTTGCCTGAGCTTTCCAATGCTAATGAGGTTATGCTTCAGACTGAGGAGAAAGTAAACATCTGAGGTGTACTTCTTCTCCCCCTTCTTTGTTAGGATATTAACTCTTCATTTCCCCATGACAAAGACTTTGCTATCAGTCCCTAATGTCACTTTAGATTTCACACTTTCATCTAGATTGGAAAACATTTCTATGTTCCTTGACATATGGTTGCTACACCCTGAATCTAGATACCATATATCACTTTGTTTTTCTTGTGCTACACTACAAGCTAAAAACATGCTATCATAGTTTTGATTTTCTTTTGTGAAATTTACAGTTGGTTTGTTACTAATCTCATATTTCTTCTTTCTACATTCATTTGCATAATGACCATACTTTTTACAGTAATGACATTGAACTTGAGATTTATCATACCTCTGACCTTGTGCTTAATTTTGGCTTGGACCTTGACTTTGATTTTGATTGCTGCCTCTTCCACTTGAGCTTGAAGGGTTGCTTCTTCCACCTCTCTATGGGCTTCCTCCTCTTACTCTAGCATATGATCTTTCTCTGCCTCGACCTTGACCAAAGGAAACTTGTGTCTTGAAGGCATGCTCCAATGAGGAGCTTGTTGCTCTATTCAGTATATGTTCCTAAGAAATTAGTGATGCGTGAAGCTCATCCACTTAGAACTATGATAGATCCTTTGTCTCTTCTATGGCCACAACAATGGCATGAAACCTTGCTGGCAAACTTCTCAAAACTTTCTCAACTATTCTCCTTTCTTCAAGTGTCTCACCATGAGACCTAATTTGAGCAACCAACCCAATTACATGTGTAAAAAATGAGTCTACATTCTTAGACTCTTTCCTACAAAGTGTTTCAAAATCTCTTCTCAACATTTGCAGTTTTGTTGTCTTGACTTTTTCCATGCTTTGGTAGGTTGTCAGGAGGGTGTCCCATGCTTGCTTGGACTTCATTGCTGCTACAACCCTTGGGAATATAATTTCATGAACTGATTGGAAAATATAGAACAGGGCCTTTGAGTTATTCTTCCTTTGTCCCTTAACAAATCTCTTTTTTCTTGAAACAAGGCATTGTATGTTGCTACATCTGTTGGTTCTTGAAAACCATTCTCCACAAAATCCCAAATGTCTTGACACAAAAATAGGGCTTTCATTCTAGTAGCCCAGTAGTCATAATTTTTTCCATTAAACTGAGGTGTCTGAGGATTACTCAAGCTTGTGCTTGATGTTTCCATTTCTGGGTGAAACAAAAATTTTCTACCTGCTGGAAAATATGCTAAAAACAATCTTCCCTCAAAACAAATTATAATTGCTAGTAAAAACACTTATTTTGACACTAAAAATATTTCACCCACTTTCATACCATGTTAGAAAAATTTTACGAGGGCAAAGGAACTCAGAAATCGGTTGCGGAAAAGTAGGCAAGGTCAACTTCAGTTGCAGAAAGGTAAATCTTTGGTTGCGGTGAGGATATTGCAACCACACAAGGACTTTAATTAAAACACAGAGTTCACGACAAAACAGAGTACAATAAAAATGATTGCAGTGAATCTACTCATGAAGGCACCACATCACAACATAACATAATTTTGATTATAATATAAAACATAGGAAAATACATTGGCATGATAAATTGGAGGTTGCTACTCCAACTAAAACACAAAATACTTACTGTGATTTACACTTTAGTGGGTTGCAAAGTAAACTTTTGTAAAACTAGTTTTCACGTGCCCACCAAAATTTCCTCCACGATTTTCTCCTCACTACCTCACAGACTCTCACTCTCTAACTTGCCCAACATGCCCAATATTACAAATGGATTTTACTTGCACATTTATCCTAACATACGAACTTGACAATAATTACATGATAGAGAAAATATTTAATACGCAACATGGGAGAATTTACATAGCAAATGATTTTCTAAACTTGCGGGTGTTGTGGAGTGCAGGCAACAGTCATGGAATAAATTTTTGCCCATATCTATTTATTAAACTTCATTAAATGCTTTAACTTTTGTGATGTGTTGCGGAATGGTCCGCTTTGAACTTATGCTCTTACCCCTATCCTTCTGCCTATAAACAAAATCGTAACTGTGCAATGGTTGACTAGGCAAGCATGCTGGTTATCAGTGTGTTTAAGGTGGTGGTTGGCATTAATATTTCCAATATCAATCAACTTGCAATTGGATAGAATTCCACTAGAACTTCAAGAAGCCACTCTTGAAAACATCCATGACAACAGTAAACTCCATTTTTGACCAAAAGAAAAATATATATATTGTAATTTTTTGTTGCAACATCGTTTATATAGTTTTTTCTGGGACACTACAAGAAAAGAAGAATGTGATTTTCTTGTTGCAAGGAGTGCACAGGGCCTTCAAATAAACTCACTGAACTATAAATAAAGGATGTGAGTGTCGACATAGAACGATTACACCAATCTATGGCATCACCACTGAGGGGCTCATGGAATTGTTCCAAAAGGTTGTTGATTTGGATCAAGATCCCCATGACTAACACTACATTGTAGTGACATTGGGATGAGAATATTGGCTCATATCAACAGGAAGGATACGTCGAGAAATCAACATAGAGAAAACTGTGGCTAGGCGTCATGGAGTTTTTGCATGGAGGGAGTTTACTTTGACACTGAATTCATGGTGAAAGAAGTTGTCATAGTCACAACTTGACTTGGTCGGGGTATTCAGAGCAATTATGACATGAATTAGTCGAGACCCTCAACACACTAGACCCCTAAACAAATACTTGACCTCTAATCTAGTTCGACCAGCCAACCCCTAGCCTCTAGTGAGGCATTAGAAGGGTAAAAAAAGATTGAAACACCATCAACATGACCTTGCATCATCCAGTGCAAATGCTAATTGCACCGAAGGTGTTTCTGTACCAGGTTGGGCTGGGAAAACACTGTTCAACCCAGCCAATCTGGTCTCTCCATTTTCGTCTCCCTTGAACCAACATGTTTTGAATACGTAGTGACAATCACAACCATCTTCTGTTACGGTACATGCATATTTTATGTTTAATTCCATCTAGTGGAGTTCAGTCGATGTTTCGAACTCCAGATCTTCGTCTTGCAATAGCCCTTTTTATGTTCTATATGTTGTGGGCCGAGTCTGGCCACCATGTTTCGAACTATGGATCTCCCTCTTGGAATAACACTTTGTATGTCCTGTATGTTGTGGTTGTTGTTATACTTGTGGGAACTATTTGTGTGTCATTAACGAGCTCTATGACATTAATGAGCTCTTAGATGAGTATCAGGGTGGGCTTATAGTTGGTTATATGTAGCACTTCTTTGACAACCATTTAAAATCCCACACAAGGCAAAGACACCAAAGTGATGGGAAGTAAGTCTCAGGGGCAAAGGCACCAAAGAGATGGGAAGTAGTAGCATTTACAGATCGAGTTGAAGTAGCTAGCTTCCCTGCCACGCATATGTGCATGTCTCTCTTAGTGTCGTTCCATCATTTCCTAATATTCTTGCTATTCCAAAATGTGCATTAGCGCGCATTCCTACTTGCTATGTTACAAGAAGCTTTGTGCCAGCATCTCACACAAGCCAACAGGTGGTAGCAAAAGCATATTTTCTACCCACAGAGATCAAGAGTGTATAAGCAGTGATTGATGTTGATATCAAGAGTGTCCACTTACAAACATGAAGGAGTTCCTTCTTATCTTCTTACTTTACCTAGAGTTTTGTTGTAGAACCCACCCTTTTCATTTCAACGATAGACAAAATATCCCCACTAAGAGGCATTTTAGCTTGGAATTTCTCTGTTTACAACTTTTCAGTGACAAATCATGCCAGTTGTTATGTACCATATATGTTGTTCTCTTTAAATAAATGAATGTAGCCATCACCTGTATATGCACCTACCTACAAAATGTTCTGAGAACCTACCCTACCCTAATTTCAGCCTAAATACGGAGAGCCTGCTAATGGAGAGACATCAAAGAAAGGATGTGAAGCAGTGAAACCTATTGAAATTCATCATTGCACGATAAACCATTCAAAGTGTAATCTCAATGGAACCGAGAACATGATAATTCGTACAAAATCCACTGATCTGTGCAGTCATTTTTGAATCGAAAAAAATCCAACTGTAGATTATTTATAGAGTAACCGGCTATGTAGGATGTTATTCTTACACTATCAAAGAAGTAATATCTATTTCTGGGAAACTAGCAAGAATCATGGTCATGTTGGAAGTAATGGAGAAAGCTAAACTTAGATTATTGTTATGATATTGTAATACATGTGATAATGTTGTAGACATTTTCACTAAGCCTCTTGGTAGAATTTAGTTTGAAATGTTTAGGGAGATGTTAGGCATATTTGTGAACCCCTTCTCCATTAAGGGGGAGTGTTAGAGATAATGGAGAATATCTTAGAATAGTGAGTTGGTTCACAAGACCTCACGATAGGAATTAGTTTCTATTTCTTAGGTTATGGTTCTAACTTCCATAAATCTATGATTTCTATATAATTTGTGATGTACATGAACAATGTAGAGTGTTCTGCAAAGCCAGACTCTCCTGGTTCAGACTCTCTTTCATAGAGCTGACTAGTGGGTTCTTTTTTATTAATTCCAACATCACTTTTTAACATGGTATCAGAGCGTCAGGGTTGAGAGACCTGGTCGCTGAGTGAAGAATCTACCCAGTGCACCTGAGTCAAAAGCATCATGTGGTTTTGGCACGGAATAATGCCGATTTTTGTGTGTCAGTAAGAAAATTGCCGATTCACTTGAAAAACTTCGTCATTTTTTTATTTCACAGATTGATGCAAGGCCTTGGCGTGAAATTGCACTAATCTTATGAGTCCTCTCTATTGTCCAAGGAGGCCTTCTTGGATGCCTAGAGGTGTGAGGCATGGTAAGCAGCTGGTGCTTGCATAAATAAGTATCTGCTTTCGCTCCGAGAGGAAGAATTCCCTTAGATTTCAGCAGCATTGTGGATTTCAATCCATAGAGGCAAGCTTATAGTAATCTTCTCACTGCTGTCTCCCCATCAACCAAGCTCTCATGTTATCAACAACACTGAAGAAGCTGATGGGAATTGATATTCTTTTATGATGGGGGATGCGAGGAAAGCTACCATGGTCCACTATTACCAGAGTCATTGTCTGCATGCATTGGAGTGGACAGGCTGCGTGGTGGAGGCCGTGTTTACTGCAGATTGCCATGGTAATCCACCGTGGCAGTGTGGAGGACTCTGTGAGATCGGCGCAGCAAAATCAAGATCTGGGCCCGTGCGATCTGAGTGAATTTTGTGGATACCGAGGACACCAGATCTGCGTCAAACTTGTTGGAGATAGCCTGAGGAAGGCCAAGATCGCAGGAGGCCTAAGAGTGGAATTCAACCCCAAATCAATCCAGCGTGGTGATTGAGGCGTGGATGGCAGGACTGAATCTATGTGATGCTTGTGTCGTTTTTTAATTATCGTTCTGGAAATTTTATTGTTTGAGTAACCTAGAAGTTGCAGGTTATGGAGATCTGAAAACCAATTGGGTAAGTTTCTTTTCTAAGTTATTATATGCCACAATGAAAATGCGAAAGTTTGTGCTAATTTGTAGCTATCGTCAGAAATATATGTTATCAAAAATTGCTAATTACATACTTCAGGATTAGATATTGATAGTGTTTCCAGCTTGTGAGAGGTTGTTTTGTTGCTCGTCATCAGAGCCGAGGGCATTGAGACCTGCGTGGCACAGAAGCCACAGTCTACAAGGTTCTACAGTTGAAGAGCTACCAAAGGGAGAAGTTTCCTACCTACGTGGTAATGGGGTTGTTGGAGCTCATTAGAGGACCACGTGGAGTCGAAAAGAAATCTCAAAGCGAGATAAGCTAGACTTTTCCAATATGGCTGCACTTTTAGACATATTTGACCCCGATGATATTTTTTTCATGAGGCTTAGTGGTTTTATTAATGACCATGATTATCAAGAGATACTATATGTTCTGCAACAACATGAGACTGAAGACTCATGAGTTGTTTTTCAGGAAGGATGTAAAGATGAACATATTGTTCAAGATCAATTGGATGAGCCACATGAAGCTAATTGCAAAGACATGGTAGAAGAAGACAAAGCTGGAAAGAATTTAAATTGTGATGATCTCATTAATATTTCTGTGTGGGCAGACATTACCAACAACAACAATGAAAAAGCAACAAAGTTTGAAGAAGAATTGAAGTTTCTTGAAGCAGGCTTGAAACACCATGTCTTTATGAAGTCAACATAGAAGTTGCATCAATGAACGATGAATACATCATCGTTGACATTGGGATGGTTGGCACTGGAAAGAGTGAGAAGGAAAATTCTCCTATCCAGCTTGTCATAATCTTAAGAAGGGCGAGAAAAAGAATTCAAGCTTTCCATCACTGGGGAAAAGATGAGGTGAAGATACATCAGTATCTCATGGCGAGAAAAGTGAAGATGAAGCCTCGACTCAAGATGAACAAGTATGGATTCACAAGCAAAAATACCAAAATGAAAACCTCTATTACCAAGTTTTTCATGTTTTAATTGTAAGCCTAGCTGAGACTAGACAAGCAGGTGTATGTTATTGTTCAATACCCTTTCTCCATTAAGGTGGAGTGTTGGAAGTAATGGAGAAAGCTAAACTTAGATTATTTTTACGATAATGATAGGTTTGAGACTCTAATCTTAGACCTCAGATCCTGCTATCTAGGGAGTGGTTGAAACCACCCTATTAGTGTGAAATTCTATATATACTAGGTTTTCCTGATTGAATATCAGTGTGTATGTGTGAAGTGCTTGGGTACTCTCCAGGTATCTCACTTGGACAGCCACTTAATTAATAGAAGATCAGTTTTTATCAACTTAGCCCATACTAATGAAAGGACACAACGTAGTCCATCAAATATAACATTGAGACAAACAATACACTTTCCAAAATGCTTAGAGATCTTGTTGCAAGAGTTCCAATCCTCGCATGAAGGCATCCTAATGAACCAAACATAATAAGACATATTTTATTAAAATGTAAATTATTCGGAGTGAAATTAGAAAGCAAAATCACATGACTAGCCGTAGTTTCGAAATTTCCAGAATTACACTTCAATCAATGTCAGTTATTTTGGAAATTAAAGGGCACATGAATTACCCAAATCAGAGTTAGCCAAAGAGATTTCCCATTGGTAATGTATGACATAACCATTGTTCTAATGCAAGCCTCGATGCCCGCGGTTGGTCATCAACTGGAACCTTTGTTATACCAAGCAAGTCCATGAAATTAATGTTCAGGACATATGGAGAAAATATTTTCAATCGAATAGGCTTATCCGAGATCCTCATGTTGACTCCAACTTCCTTCTCTTTTTCAAATTGCATTGCTTTAGCACCAAAATTATCTTAGAAATGGTCATAATATGACGAGTCCAAGGGTGTGTATCTTTTAACATGTATTAACTAATACATGTAACCATAAGATCAAAAGGATTTGGTTATATTACATCATAAAATCAACTTTTAAGAATCAATTGTAGCATTTGGGAAATAAAGGGCATGTATCTTTTAACATGTATTAAGCGATACATGTAACCATAAAGATCAAAAGGATTTGGTTATATTACATCATAAAATCAACTTTCAAAAATCAATTGTAATATTTGGGAAATAAAGGACATGTATCTTTTAACATGTATTAAGTGATTCATCTAACCATAAGATCAAAAAGATTTGGTTATATTACATCATAAAATCAACTTTCAAGAATCAATTCTAACATTTGGGAAATAAACCGACATTAATAGTTTAGGATTAAACTATAGACGCATCGTATTATAACGAAATATCTAAATTCCCTTAGTGAGATAAGCCCATTCACTTTGTTCTCTAGGGGTATTATGGGCTCACTCCCTCCTATAAACACCTGCTCTAGTCGAAATGGGTTGGGAAACGAGGATGGTTGTCCAATTACAACCTAGGCTACTTGATCTATAAAAGTAAAATTATGTTAACACCCTTGGAATCGCATGCATTTTCCAACTTGTGATTTCTTGGTTGAGGTGTTTTGGGATGGGGGATGTTGCATGCACTTCATTTTCATTGCAGGTTTGTTCACCGAATGACTTTGAATCTGTACCCTGGTGTGGGAACTTAGTCAGTTGGATCCGTATGACTTGTATAATCTACGCAACTAGAACCTAAGTGTAATGAATGGCAATCATTGGTTTAACTCATACGTAATAGTCATAACTAACAACATATTTGAACCTTCGCTTTTCGTCTAACTGCTTCGAATTAAACTATTAAATTATGAGACCAGAGGCATTATCAAATTTGAATACATGAATGTCCTTCATAGACCATTTCACGAAATAAGGGAAGGCTTTTGAAAATTTTCTATTGTGTGATCCAATTGGAAGACTTCAACAGATCATTTCAGATAAAAAGATATGAAAACATTGTCATCGTTGAAGACCAAAAAACCCACTCTTCATGTCCCTATGACAATCTCTATCATTTCACATCATTTAAGATGTAAAATTACTTGAATTTCACCTTCAAAGGTCAAAAAGTCGGTGAATGTCCGACCGGGAAGATGCAAGAACTCTCCCTACTCGAAATTTTCCCGCTCCTGGCTAGCTGAGGGACTTGAACAAGTTGTACAACAAAAGGCCAGTGAGTGTAGATATTTGATCACCGAAGGAGAAAATCCCTGCCAACCAGAGTTTCGAGGACACTGGATTTCCTGTTGCTTTCTCTTCCGACCACAACAACCTGCTGGAGATCAACCCTGGTTTTTAATTCTTCTGATGTTTTTCCGTCCTCAATTTACAGTAACCAAACCAAAACAATATATATATCTAAGACGAGTTCCCAAACAAACTTCTTCTTCTGATTATATATATGATTCAAACAAGTTGGTTTCGTGGTAAGAGAAACTCATTTGCGGAATATATAAGGGCAAAGGCATTGAGGGGTCTCAAACAGAATGGATATGCAATCACTCTTGAAATATTATTTTCAACTATAGGGCTAGTCCTTTGCCATACCCCTGCAATGATGTATCCGCCATTAAACAGCTACAGCACGAGTCCTTGCCTGAATTCACCATTACACAGTGATTTATTCTGGAATGGTGGTCATTCACGAAATGGTGGTAATTTATTACGGTTGGTAAAAATAGTAAACACCAGGTTTTATTGCGGACATGGAGAATGTACCGCAACATCCAAAAATTTCAGGAATTAAACTTATTCGTCAACCCCTCCATACCTTGTTTTTAATTTCTAGTCTCGTCATAAAAATTTCAAGTAGTTTTTTTTTTTTACAGTACACACAATTTTTTTTGGTTGTTGTATATGAAATGTAATGTTTTTTTTCGGTGTAATATGAGCTGAACAGAGACAGAGTTCTCTTTGTAATGCACAACAGTGCAGAGATAGTTTTCTTTTGTAATACGTAGCAGTGCGTATGAAAGAATTAAAATTTACACACGGCAGTGTAAAACTTTTCAAGAAAGAGACAGAGTGTTACAGTAGTGTTAATTTTGAGCAGAAACAAAGTGTTTTGTAGATGCACAGCAATGCAGACACAACAGTGCAAAGACAGTGTGTTGATTTTCAGAGAAGACAGAGTATTTTGCTTTCTGTAATGTACAACAGTGCAGACACAGTAATGTAATTTTTTTTTTGACAGAGTGAAGTTTTTGAAGTTTTTGAACTGCCTCTGAAGCAACCTTGTTGTAATCCCTCTGTTAGAGGAAGTATTGTTAATGAATACAAAGTCCCTTTTGTTGTGCGTTGTTGAAACTCTGTTTTTAGAAAATATTTTTTTGTTACGTTGCGTCAAAACAGAGTGTTGCTAAAACAGCAGTTTCAATGTTGCTGAAATACTGCATTCAGCAATTGACAAAACTGCATTGCTGAAACACCGTATTCCGCAAACGATTTTTAGTTTTCCGCTGTGTAAAAACAGAGCATTTCTCTCTGTTTTTTTTGTTTTGGAATTTAACAGAAAATTCCCAACATGGTATCAGAGCTTGTCCAGGCTCTTTGAAGGTGTCAAAGAAGCTGAAGGAAGGATTTCTTGCTGCAGCAGCTTCTCCAGTAGAGTGAAGACTCAGTCAAAAATCCAAGGTATTTCTCAAGCTAGTTTTCTGTGTTGCTGTTGAAGACAGTCAGTTATTTTAATACACAGTCAAGTATTTTGAAGAGTGCAAGAATGGCTGGAGCCAGCACTAGCATGGGTATTTTTAATACTCAGCTCCCACAGTTTAATGGGAAAAACTATGACTATTGGGCAATAACCATGAAGGCTTTGCTTGCCTCACAAGATTTATGGGAATTTGTTGAAGATGGATTTGAAGAACTAGCAGATGAAGAAGAGTTTAATAACTTAACTAAGGCAGAGAAAGATCGTTTGAAGAGCTATGAGAAGAAGGATTCAAAAGCCCTCGTATTTTTGTATCAAGAAGTGCATGAGAATGTGTTTCCAATGATAGCAACAACCAAGAAATCCAAAGAAGCATGGCAAACTCTCAAGACAGCCTATCAAGGCATGGAGAAAGTGAAGACAACAAAACTACAGTTGCTGAGAAGAGATTTTGAGAATCTTTTCATGAAGGAGTCAGACAATATTGAATCATTCTTCACACAAGTAATTGGTCTGGTCACACAGATAAGGTCTCATGGAGAGATTCTTGAAGAAAGGAGGATTGTGGAGAAACTGTTGACGGTTCTACCCTCAAAGTTCGATGTGATTGTCACCACCATAAAAGAGACAAAGGATCTCACAAATTTTAGAGTTGATGAACTACATGCATCACTGATAACACATGAACAGAGGTTGAGAAGGAAAGAAAACTCATCTCTAGAACATGCCTTCAAGACCCAGATGTCCTTTAGAAGAGGAAGAGCTCAAGGCAGAGGAAACAAGAGAGGAAGAGGTAGAAGCCAAAACAGAGGTGGAAGAAACAGTCCAGCAAATGCTCAAGGAAGAGGCAGCAATCCAAATCAGAACCAAGGCCAAAGCAGCAGCCAACAAAGTGGACAACATCATGCTCAAGGACAAAGGTATGAAAAATCCAATGTCCAATGTTATTATTGTAAAAAATATGGGCATTATGCAAATGAATGTAGGAAGAAACAACATGATATGAGTAATATAACTAGTGCAAATTTCACTAGAGAAAATATCAGCCAAAATAATTTGTTTTTAGCTTGTGATATGGCTGAAGAAAAGAATGAAGATGTATGGTTTTTAGACTCCGATTGCAGCAACCATATGATAGGAAACATAGCCCTGTTTTCTATGTTAGATTAGAATGTGAAGTCACAAGTCACACTAGGGACTAATAACAAAGTTTCTGTTGTGGGAAAAGGAGAAGTAAATGTTTTAACAAAGAAAGGCGAAAAGAAAACCAAAGCAGATGTTTATTATGTTCCTGAAATGAAATGTAACCTCTTAAGTATTGGACAACTTGTGCAAAAGGGGTATAATGTTTTCTTTGTGAATGATGTATGTACGATCATGGATAGAGCACCCAACAAACAATGTATTGCTAAAGTAAATATGACAAGGAATAGGATGTTCCCTCTCAGAATGAAGGCATATTTGAAAAATAAAAAAGTGATTGCAGCAGTGACTCAAGAGACTTTCCAAAGCGAACCAAATGATGAAAATTGGTTATGGAACTTGAGATTTGGACATCTCAACTTTGGAGGTCTTAATTTGTTGAGTAGAAAAGGAATAGTAAGAGGATTACCATTGATAGAGAAACCAGACAACCTTTGTGAAGGTTGTATCTTGGGGAAACAACACAGAGAAAGTTTTCCATCTGGGAAAAGCATAAGGGCAAAATCACCCTTTGAGATTGTGCACTCAGATTTATGTGGACCGATGCAAACTCCATCTCTTACAGGCAGCCACTATATTCTAACATTTATTGATGATTTTACTATAAAAACTTGGGTTTATTTCCTTAAAAACAAAAGTGAAGTGTTTGAAAGATTTTGCAATTTCAAAGCACTCGTAGAAAACCAAAGTGGGCAACATATCCAAGTTCTAAGAACTGATAGAGGAGGTGAGTATATCTCCAAGGAATTTCTACATTTTTGTAGAGAAAATGGAATTCATAAGCAGTTTACAGCTAGGTACACCCCGCAGCAAAATGGAGTTGCTAAAAGGAAGAATAGGACAATCATGGACATGGCAAGGAGCATGTTAAAGGCAAAGCATTTTCCAAATGATTATTGGGCTGAAGCTGTATATTGTGCAATGTACATTTTGAATAGATTCCCTACAAAAACAGTCATGAACAGAGTGTCGGAAGAAGCATGGAGTGGGAGAAAGCAAGGAGTCACCCACATGAAAGTTTTTGGATGTGTGGTTTATGCATACATTCCAGATCAGCTAAGGAAGAAGTTCGACAACAAAGGGGAGAAATGTATTTTCATTGGATACAGTGAGGAATCCAAAGCTTACAAGTTGTATAACCCATCCACCAAGAAACTGATTGTGAGTAGAGATGTTCAGTTCATTGAGGAGGAAGCTTGGGATGGAAGCATAGAGAAAACAATGAATGTTAAAAACTGTTTGTCTCATGATGAAGATGATGAGGATATGGCTGAAACACTCCAAATAGCAGCACCAACACAAGGGCAGCAAGAGACATCTTTGAGGAGAAATGAAAGTGCTTCTCCAAGAACACCACAAGGAGGAAATTCAAGTGCTTCTTCAAGCACTTGCACACCAAATGAAAGAGGTAAGAAGTTCAGAAATTTAAGTGAAATTTATGAGCAAGAAGCAGCAAATGAAGGTATGAATTCTTTGTTTGCTTTATATTGTCATATTGAAGACCCTATTCATTTCGAAGATGCAATTAAGGATAGGAAATGGATAGAAGCTATGGATGAGGAGATTAATGCCATAGAAAGAAACAAGACATGAGACTTAGTTGAACTACCAAAGGGAACAAAAGTCATTGGAGTTAAATGGGTTTACAAGACAAAGAGTAATGCTGAAGGCAAAATAGAAAGACACAAGGCGAGACTGGTTGTCAAAGGATACAAGCAGCAGTATGGGAGAGACTATGAGGAAACTTTTGCACCGGTTACTAGAATGGAAACAGTGAGAGTAGTGATGTTCATAGCAGCACAAAACAAGTGGAAAGTTTACCAAATGGACGTGAAGTGAGCATTCCTAAATGGATTGTTAATGGAAGAGGTTTACATTGAACAACCTCTAGGCTATGAAAAGGAAGGCCAAGAGCACAAAGTATGCAGATGGAAGAAAGCTCTTTATGGGCTGAAGCAAGCACCAAGAGCATGGTACAGTAGGATAGTTTCCTATCTACTGGAAAATGGATTTGAAAAGTGTGAAGGAGAACCCACCCTCTACATCAAATAAAATGATGGTAAAATACTAATTGTTGTGTTATACGTTGATGATGTTATTTTCACAGGTAATGATGATTACCTTATTGAAAATTTCAAAAAAGTCATGAAAGAAGAATTTGAAATGACTGACATGGGTTTGCTAAGATACTTCTTAGGAATAGAAGTAGAACAAAGTGGAAATGGGATTTTTATCTCACAAGAAAAATATGTTAATGAAGTGTTGGAAAGATTTAACATGCAGGAGAGCAAGGCAACAATCACTCCCACAGTGATGGGATTAAAACTCAGCAAAGAGGACAACAACAAGGATTTTGATCCTAGTTTGTACAAGAGAATAGTTGGCAGCCTCATGTATTTGACTGCAACTAGGCCGGACATAATGTATGCTGTTAGTCTAATTTCCAGATTCATGGAGAGGCCAAAAGAAGCACATTGGCAGGCATCAAAAAGGATTCTGAGGTATGTTAAAGGTACTAAAAGGTTTGACATTTTATATACTACTTCAGAATGTTTAGATTTAATTGGATACACTGATAGTGATTGGGTTGGAAGTGTAGATGATCAGAAAAGCACATCCGGTTATATTTTTCACATGGGTTTAGGAGCCATTTCATGGGCCTCTAAAAAACAGCCTATTGTAGCATTGTCTACAGCAAAGGCAGAATATATGGCAGCTACAGCAGCATCATGTCAAGCAGTTTGGATGAGAAGGATGTTAAAGAGTCTATGCCAAGAGAAAACAAAAGGAACTGTGATTGTTTGTGACAACAATTCAACTATTGCATTATCCAAGAACGTTGTGTTTCATAAGAGAACGAAACACATTGACATAAAGTCTCATTATATTAGGGAATTGGTAAACAATGGAGAAATTGTTTTAAAACATTGCAGGACTCAAGAGCAGGTTGCAGACATTCTAACCAAACCATTGGGACAGAAAAGTTTTGAATTTTTGAGGAAATGTCTGGGTATGACTGATAACCCAGTAGTTGAAACTAAAGGGGAGTGTTGAAATATTATTTTCAACTGTAGGACCAGTCCTTTGCCATACCCCTGCAATGATGTATCCGCCATTAAACAACTGCAGCACCAGTCCTTGCCTGAATTCACCATTACACAACGATTTATTACGGAATGGTGGTAATTTATTACAGTTGGTAAAAATAGTAAACACCAGGTTTTACTGCGGACATGGAGAATGTACCGCAACATCCAGAAATTTCAGGAATTAAACTTATTCGTCAGCCCCTCCATACCTTGTTTTTAATTTCTAGTCTTGTCATAAAAATTTCAAGTAGTTTTTTTTTTTTTTTTTACAGTACACCCAATTTTTTTTTGTTGTTGTATATGAAATGTAATTTTTTTTTCAGTGTAATATGAGCCGAACAGAGACAGAGATCTCTTTGTAATGCACAACAGTGCAGAGATAGTTTTTTTTTGTAATACGCAGCAGCGTGTATGAAAGAATGAAAATTTACACACAGCAGTGTAAAACTTTTCAAGAAAGAAATAGAGTGTTACAACAGCGTTAATTTTGAGCAGAAACAAAGTGTTTTGTAGATGCACAGCAGTGCAGACACAACAGTGCAAAGATAGTGTGTTGATTTTCAGAGAAGATTGAGTATTTTGCTTTCTGTAATGTACAGCAGTGTAGACACAGTAATGTAATTTTTTTTTTGACAGAGTGAAGTTTTTGAACTGCCTCTGAAACAGTCTTTTTGTAATCCCTCTATTAGAGGAATTATTGTTAATGAATACAAAGTCTCTTTTGTTGTGCGTTGTTGAAACTCTGTTTTCAGAAAATATTTTTTTGTTACGCTGCGTCAAAACAGAGTGTTGCTGAAACACTGCATTCAGCAATTGACGAAACTACGTTGCTGAAACACCGTATTCTGCAAACGATTTTTAGTTTTTCCACTGTGTAAAAAAAGAGTATTTCTCTCTGTTTTTTTGTTTTGGAATTTAGTAGAAAATTCCCAACAGATCAAAATGCATTTTTCCAGAGAAGAGTTGACATGAGTAAACTAGTGGTAAAACTTGTAGGATGATAAAAATGACACGCATAGTGATCAAAGAACAATTGCGTGGTGGAATGGTTATCAGCTAAAGAGTGTATAAGTTGATTTTGAACATAATGGTGGTGTAAGGCGTTCACTGTAAAGTGAAGAAAGAATCCACATAGCTTTGCCTTTTCTGGTTGCGGTCTTGATCTTTATAGATATTGAACTTCGGAAGGAAGCTTGTTTATGTGTTATAATAAATGATAATTTTTGTTTTTAATTCTTTTTTGCTTTCGCCAAACTTCTTAGAATCGGTTTTAGATATGTAAATTCAAAAAATTAGTGTGTTCTTATGTTTTTCAAAATATTGAGTTAATTAATATATTTAAATTTATAATTTTACTAAAAATCATATAATTAAGTAAAATGAAAATACTAAATAAATAATTACTTTATTTAAAAGAAATAATAATTGAATTTTAAATTTCTTTGAAAAATGTTAAATATTTAACGATTATTGATATTTTTCTAAACATGTCCAATTTATTCATGTGCATTTTAAAGTTTCTTTTTCATTTAGTATTATAAATTTAAAAAAATATAGAATGTAGCATGTTAAAAAAATTGATATGGGTATAAAATTGGTAAGGGTTTGAAAAACTAAAAATTTGAAAAATTATCAATAAAAAATAGCTAAACATGGACAAAATTAAGACACCAAAATATCCGCGAAATTATGCAAATATTAACTAAATCAAAATATCCAAATTTGGCAAGTTTTTCTAGAATCAAGATTTCATAATTTTTTTATAAAATCCAGATGTTTGCAACACTAAATATGAATGAACTTTGTTAGCTTTCTCTTTAACCTCTAAATCATTTGACCAAAATCTATATGTGTAAGCCAAGTTTTTAACAATTTCCGCCAATTTTTCTCAAAATCAGGCTGAACTTTCACTGTAACCTATTTAAACTATTGTTTGAGGTTATGGCTTCCCACAATTTCAACAAATTTTTACCCATTTAATAAAAACAACCTTTAGCATTCTAAATTGATGGCATTGTTTAAACTTGTGTGATGGATTAGAAAGCTATCATGGTTGTGGAAAAGTAGACTTTCTACTAACCCAATAAGAATCTTCCATAATAATTCCATAAAGCATGAGAAGTATAGCTTGGACTTAGATGAACTCCCATTTCATTTTTTGAAATATATATCATGAAAAGTAAAAGGTTATTTATTAGGTAGGACATGAAACTTTTGTTCTAGTCAAACATGACTACCTTTTCACCTATTAAGCCTATAAAGTGAAGGGGATATAGTGTGAAAAGTCAAAAGAAAATTTGATGTGTAGCACCACCAATGTGAAAATCTTGTTTGCATCATGCTTGACTACCAAAACTCTAAAGTAGTGGAGGATCCATTATGCAGCTCAGGGATGAGTCATTAGGTTCTAGATCTTGATGGGGATTGACTTTGAGCCCTAGCAGAAATTGAGGGTTGGCATCACCCTATGGTAGAGAAACCCACAGGGTTGGCATCACCCTATGGTAGAGAAACCCAACGTGACACAACCAAAAAATGTCTGTCAACACTTTCTCACTTTGTGCTCATGAAAAGCTTGTGAGCAATGACCTTATCTTATCTCATGGTGTTTACATTAAAGAGTTTGATAGACCTTATGTGGATGTATTTAACAATTGATTAAGATTTTCTACCCAAATCTTCTATTTCTTCGGTATACTTTTACACTTTTAAAAAATAATGGCTAATTTATATCTATATAAAACTTTTTTCGCACTTAGATAAAACAAATCGTCACACCTGATTTTCCAAATAATAAATCAGATAACGAATGATGTTAAACATTTTTATTAAATAACTAGATATACAGCAAGAAAAGCATCTTTGAAATCTAAAAAAATATCCTTAAAAATTCTCCGCACGACAATACCGGGCCACGCGTAATTTTCAAGTATAAAAGATAACTATCACGTCAATATCAAACTTTATTAGTCAACATCAGCTGGTAAAAATATTAATCTCAGCGAGAAACTCTGCCATAAGAGATTGTCAAATGCCCTCGAATTGGATCTAAAAAGTTCCATGTATTTTGGTTCGGGAATCACATGTGGATTTGTATAAAAATGTTCCATTAGCTTAGCTTAATAGTGAGCACTTAGGAGATGAAGTTCGTTATTACAAGGCAACATTCATCGTGTTTGTAATCCTATCGAGTTACATTTTTGATTGATAATTAAATTAAGCTGTGAAAGAGTGAACTCAACAATCCCTCAAGCATTGACAGTGATGAGGTTTTGAATAACGCGCAAAATAAATCTCCATATTTAATAGCAAAGAAGATCTCCTAGACCAAATTTCTTCTCCAACTATTTCCAAAAGGACGAACACAATAGATCGCGAAGCTAATACACCAATGTCCCAAGAACTAGAAGATATGAAGGAGATGCAAGATAAAGAAAGTTGGAAGACTGTAGAGAAGAAAAAGAAAGCTGCATCACCAATCTCACCAAGAAAGACTAAGAAATTATAGGTCCGATAGACCAATTTGGTCTCAGTGGACGTTAACCACCACCATCATCATCATCATAAAATATATAATTTCTATTTTGAAGATCATCATCATAAAATATATAATTTCTATTTTGAAGATGTTATATTTCTAAATTACGAAAATAACTCTTTTTTTCAAATAATAAGTTCAAGTTATATTTTAGGAAGCAAATTTATAAACATTTAAATTTAAATTATTTAACTTTTATTAATTTAATTTTTTTTTAAATGTAAATGATTTAAAATAATATTAAGAACATTTTGCATTAATTTTTTTATTAATTATATAATTTTATAAAGGTTGTTTAAGTAAGTTACAAATTTGCAAGTTATTTTTTTTAGAAATCTGGTATTTTTATTTTTTATCTAATTATAGGAGTGTTTGATTTATTTTTTTATGGTGAAAATGGATTAGGGGTATCAAAAATTCTCTGTGCACCAAAAACCCTAAAGTTTAATAATTGTATCTGAAATTACCCAACAATTCTGCAGGATTTTGGCAAAAATCATGTTCTAATTCCACTATTTTCTAGGTGAATGTGTGGACTGGGTAGACTACTCTATTTTATAATTTATAGACTACTCTATCTTATAATTTCTCCTCTGAAAAAGCATTGTCTATGGAGTCCACAATTTCTTCAGGACAGTCATTTCTCACTGGAATTTGTTTTTTTCCAGTGTTTAAATTATTTTTCATTGTGGAAATGAATTTAGCACCATAAAAAATCTCCAAGCACAGAAAATCCTGACGCTAGACAACTGTAATTCCCATCAAATTTTTTCACAATCCTGCCAAAATTTCCATTATTTTTTGAGAAAAACTTCACCTCTGTACAATTGTTTTTATTGTTTTTGACATATCAGAATCCAACAAACATTCTAACCTGAACGTCCTTCAGATTTGTTTGTTTGAGCAGGGGACATATGATAATCCAACAAACATTCAATTTGCAATGTTTTCTAAAATTTGTTTGTTTTGAAAAATATTAACATGAAAGTATTTGAATCATTTTTTTTAAAGATGGAAGTAAATTCATCACCATCAAAATCTCTGCGCACCAAAAATTCTGATAGGGCACCAAAAATTCTGATAGTAGACAACTATAATTCCCAACCAATTTTGTCACAATCCTGCAAAAATTTCCATGATTTTTACTTCACCTCCGTACAATTGTTTTTTGTTTTAGACATATCAGAATCCAACAAACATTCTACCTGCAACGTCCTTCAGATTATATTTTGGGAGGGGGTGAGATATGAGAATCCAACAAACATTCAACCCGCAACGTCCTTCTGAATTTTGACCCCTACTGACACAGGGGAGACGCCTGGTTAAGAATCTATTTTCATATATAAAAGTTCTTTCCAACGTAGTTACATTAATCTCGTCTCTAAACAAGTGGTGGTACTGGTAATCGTAGAAAATATAATTTTTAGTCGAACATTATCCCAAAGAGTAGCAATTGATTTGTTAATTTGTCGAACCATTGATCTGTATTCATTCATTTTACTGAAGAAATCATTTTCCCACTAAAATATCTCAGCTGGACAAAACATGGTATCAACTTAGAATTTTGAAATTCATATGAAACTTCACATCGTGAGCAACAATGTTACATTCGCATACCACGCCTATATCTTGTACAATATATGCACATACAATTTTACCAGTGTTCTGCCTCCTGTCCAGTATATTCACACAGGAGTTTACAACAGTGTTCTGCCCCCTGCTCTTTGTGGCTTCCTCACTGCATAGTCCAATCACGGATTTCTAGTCTCAAACACATTACCTATTTCCAAGTCCCTTGATTTGAACGAATCCAAAGATGAAGAAGCTGCCAATGTCGAGCCGTCCACCAAAAATTGCAGACACCGGAGAGCATGATTTGCTTCTGCAATTTCATATCCTTGATTAACTTCTATCCGGGGTCTTTCAGCGGGCTCCGGGACTGGCCGGGCGATCCCGGATGGTTTCTTTGACCAAACGTAAAGCAGAGAGTGTCGACATGAAGGACAAGAGGCATTGGAAAGCAACCATGCGTCTATGCAATCCGCGTGGAAGCTGTGACAACATTCTGGTAATACTCTCACCTTTTCTCCCTCCATGAATTCTGCCAAGCAAATGGGGCAATCATTGCCTGGGAAGTCGAGCCCATGTAGTACACCGTCACCGGCAATGCTTTTATGTCCATTTTCTTGATGCCAATTTGAGCTCCTTGGGCACCGCTTTCGAGTGCTGGTTCGGACTCGAGTAGCCATCGTCTGCAAAGCTGTCGACAGCGTAGCAAGGCACTCATCCCCAAAGCAAATAGAAGGGAGCAGAACAAGACCACAATGATGGCGGCTAAGGTTTTGTCAAATCTTGTGTTTACTACGTAGGGAACGTCTCTCGATTCCTCTAGACGCTCCAGTGATGGACCGATGGGCGTGGATGACTGCAACATCTTCATATCTTGCAGCAATCTTCTACCATGAACAGGGAAGGCAGACATAATCTGGATTTCACTGGAAACTAGCACCAATTCTATATAACCTCGAAGTAGGGTAAGTGACAGTGGCCACACAAACCATGCGCTCTCCAGTGATTTGGCTGGGGACTATGGTTCGAAGATTATGATAAAATCCAGGAGCAGTACAAGGATCGGAGCATATAAAAACAACAGGATACGGTTGTTGTAACGCAAGAGAGAGTAGGTGCTTCTTGTATATGTATTATATGAACTAAAGAGCAAAAGATATTCGTAGGTAAAGGAGGAGATAATATTCGATAGGTAAAGGCGGTGAGGAGGTGCCCACATGAAGCCCCACCCTCGCTTTTATCACGACCAACACTCCGAAGTTTCCAAGAAGCTTTCAAGGTTTTGAAGTTTCCATGAAGTTTTCAGTTACATCCATGATGAGTGAGAGGAGGTAGTGGTCGTTTCAAAGTGGGTTGGTTAAAGTAAATATTAAGTATCTCTACTAAATATATACATATTTTTACCCATTGGATAAGATGTAAAAATAGTGAGTAAATTATTGACTTATTACATATGGTTTACAATTTGTTATTGGCTAAACACCAAGTCTCAAAATATTAAATGTCTTAGAATGTATAAGTATCGTTGAATTTAAAATATCTCTACATTTAATATTATCCATGCATTTTGGTATGACATTTATGCGTGGATACTAAGCAATTTGTTACAGAGTATTAAAGGTTACGATGATATATATACACTATTAAAGGATCTAAATATTATGTTTTGGTATAGTATTATGTTTATATTTCAAAAGTTATACATATAGAAGGTAAGCTAATATTTAATCAAAAACATGTAATTTACTATTAGAATTGACAATTGTTTTGGTTAATATCATCCATTTAATCATATATATGTATTTTGTGGTTGCATTTATGAGTTTTTCTCAAGTTGCTAAAAAATACATGTGATTTTGTTTAAGTAGTGCCTAAGGAGGCAATGGTATAATATTGGATGTTTCCCCATAGAGCATAGGGTATATGTCTAGTTGCATTTATGAGTTTGCATCAAGGGGATTACACATGTATGAGTTTGTTTAAATGGTTTCTAAGTAGGTAATGATAGAATATTAGATGTTGTTTCATAGTACATAAAGGTTATATCACAAGGTTCGTCGAACTTTAACCTTGAGGTTTGAATTTTGGTTAACCTTAAAAAAAAATTGAGCTTCAGCGAACTTCAACCAACCTCATAGCCATTAACCAAGTCCATAGATCAAAATTCATAACCTCATGTTACAACTCAAGCTCGTAATTTATCCTTACAATTTCCATGTCTGTGATAGCGTTTTTATGTTTACCAATGTTGATTTATTACTATTTTATCCTATATATATATATATATATATAGACAAACCTGATGGCAAACCTCATTCGAACCACATCAAAAAAATTGAACTCAAACTGAACCTAATCATTGCCGAAAAACCCAAACTCGACCCTGACCATGTGACATTGGATAGAGGTCCCTAGATGTGGGTGTATTGCATCCAAAAATCTTTATGCATCCAATTATTTATATGCACTCTACCATGGCATTTATGTGTATGCTTCAAGGTGCTTATGACACCTAGCAAATGGCAACAACTACAAATATTTAATGTTGTCTCACAACTCATGGAGGTAGTTGGATGTGGGGGTACTCCCTATCGACCTACATATGTGCAATCTATAGTGGGATTTATGAATTTGAGTGTGCATTTGTAATTCTCTTTAAGTGGTGTTTAAGAATTAGGTGGCAAAATATTAAATGCAGGCATAGAGTGCATAGTTTTGATCAAAAGGTTTGAAATGACAAAATATTCAATGCTTCAACAGAGAGTAAAGAGACTATTTGATCTATGTTAATTTGATCTTGGGGTATTCCAGATCCAGTCATGGACTCTTCAACATTGTTTATGAGTTTGTTGGAAGGTAATTAAGTAGTAGCTAAACACCCAACGAGAAAATACTAAATGCCATTTCAAAGTGCGTATACATTGTAGGATCATTTTTACTATTCTTCATCAGGTTACTCTATTGCAAATTCATAAATGTTGCAATAAACTGCATAGAGGCTATTGGATCTCGAGGTATTCTAAATCCACCAACCTCTATGCATTGTGTTGTAGCAGAGTAACTTGATGAATAATATTAAGAACAAAGGAAAGCTAATGAATGATAGTACAAAAGGGGTTAGAGTTGTCATCATCTCATGATTAGTGGGTTTAGGGTGTGCTCTAGTTTATCATAATAATGAATGAAAAATGACGAGCAATAACGTATGGGAAAATGATGAGTAGGGCACAACCCTAAAAACTAGATCGTAAAAGTGGTGTAGTCTCTATAAATAGAGACTAGAGAGTCTCCTCATAAGGAAAATATTAAGCATCAAGAATTGAGCCAATCATTGTCTCAATGTCTTTTCATATTCTCCTTTGGATGAGAATAAAATAATATTCAATGGACAAGATGAAAAAACACTAAGCCAATCATTGGCTTAGTGCATGGTGCTTATTGTTTGCCCATGATAAACCCCTGGAGGCACTAGGATTGTGGGGAATACGCAACTCAAACTTGTGATTCCAACAAATTTTTGCGAGAATATGGGAAAATTAGACTAGAAAATAAGCGAGAAAAACCTTGAAAACATATAACAGCTAGACTACGACTTATTTTGGACATGACCAAGGATTTCCAGGGGCTTGAATTATGAACTCTACACAATGTGAGTGCCTTTGGGATTTATCAGGCATTGAATCCGTATATGTAGTCAAAAACCAATTTTAAACAACAAAGATAAGTTCTGTAAAGGTAGGCCTTCTCCTCTATGGGCTTGAATTATGAACTCTACACAATATGAGTGCCTTCGGGATTTATGAGGGCATTGAATCCATATATGTAGTCAAAAACCAATTTTAAACAACAAAGGGAAGTTCCGTAAAGGTAGGTCTCCCCCCCTCTATTGGGGAATCAAGAGCACAAATTACATGACTGCATTTTGGACAACACACCCAAATAATAATGTAGTACCGAGCAAAGGTAAGTTCTGTAAAGATGATGATGATTGTGGTTTGGAAGAATCTTCTAGGATTCTATTTAGGATGATATATATTAAGGCATCATAACTCATCATGCTTGTGGTTTGGAAGAACCTTGTAGGATTTTATTTAGGATGATATATATTAAGGCATTATAACTCATCATGTCCCTAGCTAATATTTGAACCTCTGTGGGGAAGATAATAGTCTTTCCACCTAACCACACAAGATAACTCTAATTGACAATAATATATATAATATTTCGGTGAGTTTATACATGTTGTATCTGATAATAATTTATTTAAATAAGAAAACAAAAAATTGTGTGACATGATTTTTAACTAGTGGGAAAACCTATCATAACTCAGTTGTCAAATTAGCAGTGAGGACAACCATCCATAGTTGTTATCCGCAAATGTAGGCAGACTCATCACCATTATTCAAAGAAAACCACGTCACCTGGAATGACTTGCTAGTCATGGATAAGGGGGCAGGCTTTCACTCCTCTGAGATACCTCTAAGTCTTAGGTAGTTAACTTATTAAGCTCTTAGCTAAATAAAAATAATTTTAAAGCATACTTAGTTTGACATATTACTATCATGATTATAGTTTTGTTTCCATCTTCAATTTCTTTTCCTAAAATTTAAATTTAAAATATACCAGAAAATAAATCTCACACCAACTAATTACTTTTCAGAATTTATCAATATATAAATTACAAACGTATCTTACCATCAGCTATATAGTAAAATTTTGAACTGCTAAATGATTTAGCCATAAAGCCACTACACCTATCATACATCATTACAATCTTTGGTATTTCGAAACAATTCAATCCAAGTAACTGTATACTATCCTGCCCCGCCTTCAATGATGTGCAGCGGGTGGATAAACACGGCCGTAAAGTGAGTGGTGAGTGCGTTTGTGCAGTTGCTCTTTTCATTATTGATGGAGGTGAAGTGGATCATATAGGTGGGGATAAAATAGACTGCCTGTCCTTTTCTCCGTACAAAGAGACGATTGGGAGACGGATACGCAGCAAACAGATGTAGGCCAGAAAATAAAATGAAGAAGGATATAGAAGGGAGGAATTATTTTTTTGAAAGTGATCGAAATTCAGGTTAAAAAAATTCAAAAAAATTTACAGCAAAAAGAGTTAGAATCATGTTTTTAATAGTAAAAATAAATTAACATCATCAAAAATCTATAAAATCTTAAAATTTAACACCCCTATTTAAATTTACAAAAATATCTACGAAACTTTATCAAAATTTTTTTAAAATTTATAGAAAATACGAGAAAAAAACATTCTTTCTAAACTACGGCAAATAGAATAAATACAAGAAGACGGGACCAAAAAACAGTCTTTTTAGGCTACGGCAAATAGAATAACTACAAGAATACGGGTATCATTCACGTCAAACATGAAATATTCTGTGGGCGCCTCTGTTTGACTAAGAAATTTGGGCATATGTGTTTTAAATATTTCCAAAAAAGCAGCACGCCCCGATATTATCTGACCATTCTCGGTGCGCGTATTGTCACTTGAAATGACATATAACGTCGGAATTCGCTATACAAGCATATCATTCAAAAGATAAGGTGGCCCACCGGTGCCTTTTCCTTTTTCTACAGCTTCTTTAGGTGGATCCGATAAAACCACAGGGAACTGTAGTAGATAGTAGATTTCAAAAAACTGTCTGAGTAAAAAGTAGAGGAGAAACAGCGCTAAATTTATCTCCATAGTAGATTTCAGGATATTTTAAGAAACCAATTAACAATAGCAAACTCTACCATATATAAAAAAATACCATATATATATATATAAATGACGGACCTACCTCATTGACAGGTCCCAACAATATTACATGCATTTTTTGTTTGTTCTCCGAGTGAAGAGAGTTGGATAATGATAACTAGATACGTGTTTGTCATTCTATATGTTAAATCGATTTTTAAATATATAAAGGTTAACCCGGAAGCATAAGAAGCTAGAAAACCAAAATGCAAATTACATTGATTATTCTTTTCTTTTACAATACAATCCACTCCTTTAAGAAACCCCAAGGTTAACTAAGCCCTTCACATTATTTTCTTGGAGTTAATGCTTACCTTTTATATTTGAGATGTTGGTTTGAGATGGTTGAGTGTTGGGTATACGACCAAAAGTCCCACATTGACTAGAAGTGGGGAGGATCATGGGTATATAAGGATGGACAAATATCTCCATTGGTATGAGGCCTTTTGGGGTAAGTCCAAAAGCAAATCCATGAGGGCTTAGGCCCAAAGTGGACAATATCATACCATTGTGGAGATATGTGGTGTCCAGAGTCCTAACAAGTGGTATCGGAGCCATGCCCCGAAGTTAGCCAAGTGGATGAATTCTCGGAATGTCGAACGAAGGTGGTGAGCCCCGGTAATATCACGATGGGATCCGTGGATGAGCTCGGTTAGACAGGCGGTGTGCTCCGGATTCTTCATGGACGTGTCCTAGCCCCAACACGGTGAAGAGGAGTTGACCTGGGATAGAGCAAGCTCTCGAGGCAGGTGGTGGTCCATGTAAGGCGTGTGCTTCCAACGCATTGGAGCGGAGAATCCTGGTTGGTAGAGAGCGGACGGATGGATAATCGTTTGAGGGGAGGCTCGATGGTCCTTTGTTCGAGGGGAGGATTGTTGGGTATACGACCAAAAGTCCCACATTGACTAGAAGTGGGGAGGATCATGGGTATATAAGGATGGACAAATATCTCCATTGGTATGAGGCCTTTTGGGGTAAGTCCAAAAGCAAATCCATGAGGGCTTAGGCCCAAAGTGGACAATATCATACCACTGTGGAGATATGTGGTGTCCAGAGTCCTAACATTGAGAAATTCTCTCAATCTCTCTTTCTATGAGATGTTGGTTTGAGATGGTCAAGAAATTCTCTCAACCTCTCCTTCTAAGTTAGGAAAAAATAAGATATGAGAAACTCTATATATTAGAGTAATCTCTGAATGTAAACTGTGTGTGTGTTGACGCATACACCTTTGTGTGAAATATATGAATGCTTTCAACATTTTTCAACATGGTATCAAAGCTTGAGGCTCGCGATGGGATTATGAGAGAGGTTGTGTAATTAATTAACAATGTGTTGTGCGTAGATCGTGCCTGAGCTTGTTGTGGCGTGGATTTGCGTGTAGATGCAAGGGAGGAGTCGTAGCTCGATGACAGGGTGGAGGTTGCCGTTAGAAAAAGTCGTGGAGCGTAGATGAGGAAGTTGTTCATACGACATGCACATTAGGTATGACGGGAGGAAGCACACTAGACAAAAATGGGCGATATCGCACTTCCAGACCCGATAAGGTAATGAGAAGAGGTTTCCTTCTAGGCATTTAAAGAGTTCTTTCGATTATGGAGTGGAACAACACGCGGTGTCATCCAACGTCTGAAACGATGTTAATTTCGTGGGTGGAGTACATACTGTTGACAAAGAAACCACAGTCACGGTTTCTCCACGTTGAATCTGATCAACACTCTGACAGGTGACTACATTCCTGTGAGTCAAAGAGTGTTGGAAAATTAGAAAGATACACCAGGACAAACTTGTTGGTTTTCATTGAGTGGTGTTTTCACAATGCAATTGAAGTATTTTTTTAATTGCAGAAATCTACCTCAGTGTTGAAGTTTGAAGTTTAAAAGGTATTTTTTTAATATTCTTCTTTGATCATGGAGTTTATGGTTTTAGAAAAATTTAGTGGTGCAAATTTCCCTTGATGGAAAGTAAAAATTCAAATTCAATTAATGAAGAAAAATTTGTGGGGCATAGTGAATTGTTTAGAAGTAGAACCTATATGATATTAAATAGTTAATTGAATGGCAAAATAGAAATGACAAAGCTAAGTCCATTATTGGACTTGCTCTTTCATATTCACAATTACATCTTGTAGATCTCACTAAACCATCTAAGGAAATATGGGAACATTTGACTCAACTATTTGGTGTAAAAGCTACAAATGCAAAATTTTCCATAAAATTGCAATTATTTAGACTGAAAATGAATGAAGAGACATCTATGTCCACTCATGTAAACAATTTAATGTCTCTTATAAAAAATTTAACTGAAGCAGGTGCCAAGGTGGAGGATGAAGATGCTAAAGCAATATTACTAAATAGTATTCCTTCAAGTTATAGTAACATTGTCTTCACCTTGAGTAAAATGTCTTCACAAAAATTGCATGAGACAATTGCAGCACTTCTTGCAGAAGAAAAGAGACTAAAACCAGAGGATAAAAAAGAAAACTCTCCAATAGAAAACGCATTGTTTACAAAGACGAAGATGAAAAAGAAAAATGCAAACAAAAGTGAAATTGAATGCTACTATTGCAGGAAAATTGGGTATACAACGTGGAATTGCAGAGGTCGTTCTAGTAATGTGTTAAAAGGGAAAGATTTAGCGAATATAGCCAGAGATGAATATCCATTGAATTCTGATGATGCATTCAATGAATAATTTGAACCTCTTAAATTTTTTTAGAACAACTCAGTGAAAAGGCTCAACATGGATGGTTGTCCAAATAGTACGGTAGTTGCGGACCTTGTGAAGAATCTGTCATTTGTTGAAGACATGGGAGTGGTCTTCTAATGAGGTTATGCGACGTCTTGGGACGTTGTATGGTAATTGACTTCAGGAGGTCCTTGATTCGGGAGTCAAACTCGGGAATCCAACTTGCCGACTATACCTTTATGAGGGTTATGAGGCAACTTGATGGAGTCTAAGTGATAAGTTGTAAACCAACTAAAGAATGATTGTGTATTTTGTTGTTTATGGATGATTTCAATAAATTTATGTAATGTAAGCATTAAGAGCGGATGTTGGAGTTAATGCTTATATCCTATATTTGAGATGTTGGTTTGATATGGTTGAGAAATTCTCTCAAGATCTCCTTCCATGAGATATTGGTTTGGGATGGTTTAGAAATTCTCTCAACCTCTCCTTCTAAGTTAGGAATAAATAAGATATGATACACTCTATATATTAGAGTAATCTCTCAATGTAAAGTGTGTGTGTGTTGACACATACACCTTTGTGTGAAATATATGAGTTCTTTCAACCACTCTTAAACATGGTATCAGGGCTTCAAGCTCGCGATGGGATTATGAGAGACTTTGTGTAATTAATTAACAGTTTATTGTGCATAGAACGTGTCTAAGATTACTGTGATGTGGATCTGCGTGTAGATGCAAAGGGGGAGTCGTAGCTCGATGACAAGGTGGAGGTTGCCGTTAGAAAAAGTCATGGAGCGTAGATGAGGAAGTTGTTCATAAGACATGCACATTACGTGTGATGGGAGGAAGCACGCTAGACAAAAATGGGAGATATCACGCTTCCAGACTTGATAAGGTAATGAGCAACGGTTTCCTTCTGAGCGTTTAAAGCATTCTATCGATTATGGAATGGAACAACATGTGGTGTCGTCCAATGTCTTAAATAACGTTAATTTCATCGGTGGAGTACATACTATTGATAGAGGAGCCTACGTTGAACGCAGTCACAGTCACGCTTTCTCTGCGTTGAATCTGATCAACACTCTAACAGATGACTACATTCCTGTGAGTCAAAGAGTGTTGGAAAATTAGAAAGTTATGCAAGGAAAAACTTGTTGGTTTTCATTATGTGGTGTTTTCACAATGCAATTGAAGCATTTTTTTTAATCGCAGAAAGGTACCTCAGTGTTGAAGTTTAAACAGGTATTTTTTTAATATTCTTCTTTGATCATGGAGTTTACAGTTTTAGAAAAATTCAGTGGTGCAAATTTCCCTTCATGGAAAGTAAAAATTCAAATGCAATTAATGAAGAAAAATTTGTGGGGCATAGTGAATGGTTCAGAAGTAGCACCTACAGATATTAAATAATTAATTGAATGGAAAAATCGAGATGAAAAAGTTAAGTCCATTATTAGACTTTCTCTTTCAGATTCACAATTACATCTTGTAGATCTCACTAAACCATCTAAGGAAATATGGGAACAATTGACTCAGCTATTTGGTGTAAAAGATACAAATGCAAAATTTTCCATAAAATTGCAATTATTTAGACTGGAATTGAATGAAGAGACATCGATGTCCACTCATATAAACAATTTAATGTCTCTTATAAGATAGTTAGATGAAGTAGGTGCCAAGGTGGAGGATGAAGATGCTAAAGCAATATTACTAAATAGGCTTCCTTTCATGTTATAGTAATGTTGTCTTCACTTTGAGTAAAATGTCTTCACAAAAATTGCACGAGACAATTGCAGCACTTCTCGCAGAAGAAAATAGACTAAAACTAGAGGATACAGAAGAGAAATCTCCAATAGAAAACGCATTGTTTACAAAGACAATGATGAAAAAGAAAAATGCAAACAAAAGTGAAATTGAATGTTACTATGGCAGGAAAATTGGGCAGACAACGTGGAATTGCAAAAGTCGTTCTATTGACCTGTTAAAAGGGAAAGAATCAACAAATATAGCCATAGATGAATATCCATTGAATTCTGATGATGAATTCAATGAATAATTTGAATCTCTTAAAAATTTTTAGAACAACTCAGTGAAAAGGCTCGACATGGATGGTTGTCTAGATAGTACGGTAGTTCCAGACCTTGGGAAGAATCCCTCATTCATTGAAGACATGGGAGGGATCTTCTAATGAGGTTATGAAACGACTTGGGGCATTGTAGAGTAATTGACTTTGGGAGGTCCTTGATTCGAGAGTCGAACACGGGAATCCAACTTTCCGACTACACCTTTACGAGGGTTATGAGGCAACTTGATGGAGTCTATATTGATAAGTTGTAAACCAACTAAAGAATCATTGTGTATTTTTTTGTTTGTGGATAATTTCAATAAATTTATGTAATGTAAGCATTAAGAGGGGATGTTGGAGTTAATGCTTACATCATATATTTGAGATGCCACTTTGAGATGGTTGAGAAATTCTCTTAGCCTGTCCTTCTATGAGATGTTGGATTGAGATGGTTGAGAAATTCTCTCAATCTCTCCTTCTAAGTTAGGAATAAATAAGATATGATAAACTCTATATATTAGAGTAATTTCTCAATGTGAATTGTGTGTGTGTGTGTTGACACATACACCCTTGTGTGAAATATATGAGTGCTTTCAACCATTCTTTGACATGGTATCAGAGCTTCACGCTCACAATGGGATTATGAGAGAGGTTGTGAAATTACGTAACAATGTGTTATGCGTAGATCATGTCTGAGCTTGTTGTGACATGGATCTGTGTGTAGATGTGAAGGAGGAGTTGTAGCTCGATGACGAGGTGGAGGTTGTTGTTAGAAAAAGTCGTGGAGCGTAGATGAGGAAGTTTTTCATACGAAATGTGCATTAGTTGTGATGGGAGGAAGCACAATAGACAAAAATGGGCGATATCACAATTCCAGACCCGATAAGGTAATGAGTAGAGGTTTCCTTCCAGGCGTTTAAAGCATTCTATTGAATATGGAATGGAACAACACGCGGTGTCATCTAACGTCTGAAACAACATTAATTTCGTGGGTGGAGTACATACTGTTGATAGAGGAGCCAATGTGGAACACAACCACAATCATGGTTTCTCCATGTTGAATCTAATCAACACTCTGACAGGTAACTACGTTCCTGTGAGTCAAAGAGTGTTGGAAAATTAGAAAGATACAACAAGAAAAACTTATTGGTTTTCATCGAGTGGTTTTTTCACAATGCAATTGAAGCAATTTTTTTTTTAATTGCAGAAAGGTACCTTAGTGTTGAAGTTTAAACAAGTATCTTTTTAATATTCTTCTTTGATCATGGAGTTTATGGTTTTAGAAAAATTCAGTGGTGCAAATTTCCATTCATGGAAAGTAAAAATTCAAATGCAATTAATGAAGACAAGTTTGTGGGGCATAGTGAATGGTTCAGAAGTAGCACCTACATATATTAAACAGTTAATTGAATGGAAAAATAGAGATTACAAAGCTAAATCCTTTATTGGACTTGCTCTTTTAGATTCACAATTACATCTTGTAGATCTCACTAAACCATCTAAGGAAATATGGGAACATTTGAATCAACTATTTGGTGTAAAAGTTGCAATTGCAAAACTTTCCATAAAATTGCAATTATTTAGACTAAAAATGAATGAAGAGGCATCTATGTCGACTCATGTAAACAATTTAATTTCTCTTATAAGACAATTAGCTGAAGTAGGTGCTAAGGTGGAGGATGAAGATGTTAAAGCAATATTACTAAATAGTCTTCCTTCAAGTTATAGTAATGTTGTCTTTACTTTGAGTAAAATGTCTTCACAAAACTTGCATGAGACAATTGTAGCACTTCTCACAAAAGAAAAGAGACTAAAACCGGAGGATATAGAGGAGAACTCTCTAATAGAAAATGAATTGTTTACAAGGACAAGGATGAAAAATAAAAATGCAAACAAAAGTGAAATTGAATGATATTGTTGAAGGAAAATTGGGCATACAATGTGGAATTGCAGAAGTCTTTGCAGTGATCTGTTAAAAGGGAAAGAATCAGTGAATATAGCCATAGATGAATATCCATTGAATTCTGATGATGAATTCAATGAATAATTTGAACCTCTTAAATTTTTTTATAATAGCTCATGAAAAGGCTTAACATGGATGGTTGTCCAGATAGTACAGTAGTTGTGGATCTTGGGAAGAATCCCTCATTCGTTGAAGACATGGGAGTGGTTTTCTAATGAGGTTATGCAGTAGCTTGGGACGTTGTCTGGTAATTGACTTTGAGAGGTCCTTGATTCGGGAGTCGAACTCGGGAATCCAACTTGCCGACTACACCTTTACAAGGGTTATGAGGCAACTTGATGGAGTCTATACTAATAAGTTGTAAACCAGTTAAAGAATGATTGTGTATTTTGTTGTTTATGGACGATTTCAATAAATTAATGTAATTTAAGCATTAAGAGGGAATGTTGGAGTTATTGCTTACATCCTATATTTGAGATGTTGGTTTGAGTTGGTTGAGAAATTCTCTCAACCTCTCATTCTATGAGATGTTGGTTTGAGATGGTTGAGAAAATTTCTCAACCTCTCCTTCTAAGATAAGAAAGATTTGAGAAACCCTATATATTAGAGTAATATCTTAATATAAAGTGTGTGTGTGTGTTGACTCATACACCTTTGTGTGAAGTATATGAGTGCTTTGAACCATTCTTTAACATGGTATCAGAGCTTAAGGCTCGCGATGGGATTATGAGAGAGGTTGTGTAATCAATTAACAGTGTGTTGTCCGTAGATCATGTCTGAGCTTGTTGTGATGTGGATCTACGTGTAAATGCAAAGGAGGAGTCGTAGCTCGATGGCAAGGTGGAGGTTTCTATTAGAAAAAGCCATGGAGCGTAGATGAGGAAGTTGTTCATATGGCATTCGCATTAGGTGTGACAGGAGGAAGCTCACTAGAAAAAAATTACCGATATCACTCTTCCAAACCCAATAAGGTAATGAGTAGAGGTTTCCTTCTGGGTGTTTAAAGTTTTCTGTCGATTATGGAATGGAACAACACATGGTGTCTTCCAACGTCTGAAACGACGTTAATTTCATGGGTGGAGTACACACTGTTTACAGAGGAGCCTACGTTGAATGTAGCCATAGTAACAGTTTCTCCGCGTTGAATCTGATCAACACTCTGACATGTGACTACATTCCTATGAGTCAAAGAGTGTTGGAAAATTAGAAATATACTCTAGGAAAAAATTGTTGGTTTTCATTGAGTGGTGTTTTCACAATGCAATTGAAGCATTATTTTTAATTGCAGAAAGGTACCTCAGTGTCAAAGTTTAAACATGTATTTTGTTAATATTCCTCTTTGATCATGGAGTTCATGGTTTTAGAAAATATCAATGGTGCAATTTTCCCTTCATGGAAAGTAAAATTTCAAATGCAATTAATGAAGAAAAATTTGTGGGGCATAGTGAATGGTTCAAAAGTAGCACCTACAGATATTAAACAGTTAATTGAATGGAAAAATAGACATGACAAAGCTAATTCCATTATTGGACTTGCTCTTTCAGATTTTCAATTACATCTTGTAGATCTCACTAAACCATCTAAGGAAATATGGGAACATTTGACTCAGCGATTTGGTGTAAAAGCTCTAAATGCAAAATTTTCCACAAAATTTCAATTATTTAGACTGAAAATGAATGAAGAGACATCTATGTCCACTCATGTAAAAAATTTAATGTCTCTTATAATACAATTAGTTGAAGAAGGTGCCAAGGTGGAGGATGAAGATGCTAAAGAAATATTACTAAATAGTCTTCCTTCAAGTTATAGTAATGTTGTCCTCACTTTGAGTAAAATCTCTTCACAAAAATTGCATGAGACAATAGCACTTCTCACAGAAGAAAAGAGACTAAAACCGGAGGATACAAAAGAGAACTCTCCAATAGAAAACATATTGTTTACAAAGACAAGGATGGAAAATAAAAGTGAAATTGAATGCTACTATTGCAGGAAAATTGGGCATATAGTGTGGAATTACAGAAGTCATTCCAATGATCTGTTAAAAGGGAAAGAATCAACGAATATAACCATAGATGAATATCCAATAAATTTTGATGATGAATTCAATGAATAATTTGAACCTCTTACACTTTTTTAGAACAACTCAGTGAAAAGGCTCAACATGGATGGTTGTTGAGATAGTACGGTAGTTGTGGATCTTGGGAGGAATCCGTCATTCGTTGAAGACATGGGAGTGGTCTTGTAATGAGGTTATGCGACAACTTGGGATGTTGTATGGTAATTGACTTCAAAAGGTCCTTGATTCGGGATTCGGACTTGGGAATCCAACTTGCCGACTACACCATTAGGAGGGTTATGAGGCAACTTGATGGAGTCTATACTGATAAGTTGTAAACCAGTTAAAGAATGATTGTGTATTTTGTTTTTTGTGGATGATTTCAAGAAATTTATGTAATGTAAGCATTAAGAGGGGATGTTTGAGTTAATGCTTACATCCTATAATTGAGATGTTGGTTTGAGATGGTTGAGAAATTCTCTCAACCTCTCCTTCTAAGTTAGGAATAAATAAGATCTGAGAAACTATATATATTAGAGTAATCTCTAAATGTAAAGTGTTTGTGCATTGACGCATACACCTTTGTGTGAAATATATGAGTGCTTGCAACCATTCTTTAACATGGTATCAGAGCTTCAAGCTCGCGATGGGATTATGAGAGAGGTTGTGTAATTAATTAACAGTGTGTTGTGCGTAGATCGTGCCTAAGCTTGTTGTGACGTGGATCTACGTGTATATGAAAAGGAGGAGTTGTAGCTCGACGGTGAGGAGGAGGTTGTCGTCAGAAAAAATCGTGGAGCGTAGATGAGGAATTTGTTCATACGAAATGTGCATTAGGTGTGACAGGAGGAAGCTTGCTAGACAAAAACGGGCAATATTGCACTTCCAGACCTAATAAGGTAATGAGTAGAGGTTTCCTTCTAGGCATTTAAATCATTCTTTCGATTATGGAATGGAAAAACACGTGGTGTCTTCCAATGTCTGAAACAATGTTAATTTCATGAGTCGAGTACATACTGTTGACAGAGGAGCCTACGTTGAACGCATCCACAGTCACGGTTTCTCCGCATTGAATCCGATCAACACTCTGACTGGTGACTATTTTCTTTCGAGTCAAAGAGTGTTGGAAAATCAAAAAGATATGCTAGGAGAAACTTGTTGGTTTTTATTGAGTGGTGTTTTCACAATGCAATTGAAGCATATTTTTTTAATTGTAGAAAGTTACCTCAGTGTTTATGTTTAAACAAGTATTCTTTTAATATTCTTCTTTGATCATGGAGTTTTCCTACTATTGCTGGAAATTGGGCATACAACATGGAATTGCAGAAGTCATTGCAGTGATCTGTTAAAAGGGACAGAATCAATGAATATAGCCATAGATGAATATCCATTGAATTTTGATGATGAATTCAATGAATGATTTGAACCTCTTAAACTTTTTTAGAACAGTTCAGTGAAAAAGGCACAACGTGGATGGTTGTCTAGATAGTACGGTAGTTGCGGATCTTTGGAAGAATACCTCATTCATTGAATACATGGGAGTGGTCTTCTAATGAGGTTATGCGACGGCTTGGGATATTGTCTGGTCATTGACTTCAGGATGTCCTTGATTCCGGAGTTGAATTCAGGAATCCAACTTGCCGACTACACCTTTACAAGGGTTATGAGGCAACTTGATGGAGTCTATATTGATCAGTGGTAAACTAGTTAAAGAATGACTGTGTATTTTATTTTTTGTGGATGATTTCAATAAAGTTATCTAATGTAAGCATTAAGAGGGGATGTTGGAGTTAATGCTTACGTCCTATATTTGAGATGTTGGTTTGAGATGGTTGAGAAATTATCTCAACCTCTCCTTCTAAGTTAGGAATAAATGATATGTGAGAAACTCTATATATTAGAGTCAATCTCTGAATGTAAAATGTGTGTGTGTTGATGCATACACCTTTGTGTGAAATATATGAGTGCTTTCAACCATTCTTTAACATATTTGTGTGTAAAGATATAATGATGTCAATCTTCTTCAAGTATTTTCATATCACACAAATGTCAAGATCGATCACAAGAACTCTTTTAATATCTCTGAGAGGTTAATATCTCAAAATAATAATATGTTATGGAGATATTGTTTGTCAATTTCATCATGGAAGATAATATTGGGTAGTTTTGTGTTTCACGAAGTGTCCCATCATATCATTGGGCGCCTTCACAGATCCAATGATGGTTGTAATTTATTTGTTTTACTAAAATCGAAATGAAGATCCTCATATTTTCAAAATAATGAAATTGCGACTCATTCTTACCTTATTTATCCTACCGCGGGCAGAGATATATGTATTCAATTTAGCATTAACTATCTATTAATTTTTTCTTTGACCAAAAATTAAAGAGCATTATATAAAGTTCACATTATCAAATTTATCGTGTGGGAAGTAGAGATATACCTATTAGGTTTAGCATTGACTATCTGTTAATTTTTTCTTTAACCAAAAATTAAAGAACATTATATAAATTTCACATTATCAAATGGAATTAGTTTATTTTTTTTAAATATTTAAATTTTTTTTTTTTTTATTATGATTTGTTTACTACTTCCACTCTTATTGTGTAATCATATTGGAGTTGTCTTTAGTCAAACTTTTTGGACTTTCCAGTGCTAGAATGTGGTGAAAAAAATTGAGGTGAAATCTTGATTTGTGTTATTTAAATTGGTTTTTTGACAGTGCATATGGATTCAGCACACAAAACCCCTAATACACTTCCATTGTGCAGGGTTACCCATCAAACTTGCGATTTCAATAAATTCTTGCTGGATTTTAGAGAAACTAGACTAGAAAAATCCATCAGAAAAGCTTCCAAAAGGTCGCACTAAATACAACTCGAATCATATTAATCTACCCTCAAGTACGTTAGTAGGTGCGGTTGTCAGTACCTGTAGTGAGGTTGTCAGCTCCTATATTGAAGCATGACCCAATTCCGCAAATTTCCGTTACATTGATGCCTGATGAAATAAATATGATGGCGAGCATTGGAATTTGTAAAATCAATTGATTTGACTCTGTTCACTTTCCACTTTGGGTTGGCACACTTATCAATGCTTTCTATGTATGTTTCAACGCTTGCTATATATGTTTCATAGAACCCTACACATAGTAAAACATGCAAAGGATTTGTAAGTAATTGTAGAAAGAAGACCTAGAAAATGATAACACATAAGATACTTCATGAAGTAATTTTTAAGAAAATACTTATCAACCTTGCTTTAGTAAAAGATAAATATAATAAAAAGGCTTAATTGTTTAATTGAGACAACAAAATTGATGGGAGACAACAAAATTGATGGGTATGTTAAAATATTGTTTTGGAGCATTGCATCATTTAACATTTTTGTTTCATATTTTCTCTAAGTTCATCTCCCTTTTAAATAAGCACCATCAAAAAATGGAAAGCAAGCATGGTGACCACATTTGTTTAATTATCAATTTTTTATGCTCTAGGTTACATTTATTCAACTCCCTAATCTAATGTCTTTTTTTATGCCCTAAGCTCAATATAGATTATAGAAATATAAGTAGTATAGATAATAATAAGATAATTATTATAATTGTCTAATTATCTAATTTGTTGCTATTGAACATAGACTTGTTTTAAATCAATTTTTCATTCACTTTTATCACGAGAAACTTTTCAACTCAATAATGCATGTCTTAGCTTGAGTGGATTTGTCTTTTTTTCCTTTTGAGTTAATTTGTATTCATTCTCACTATTTTCAAATGAGGAAAATTAGTAAAAGTTTAATTTTGAATATTAGATAATATTTTTATTTTTAAATAATTATTTTTCCAAGAAAATTATAAATAAGTATCTTAGCTATCTTTTAATAATTATTTTTTTAAATTGATTAGAATCATAAATGGGTATGGTAAATTCATGAATAAATAGATCATTTATAATTTTAAATTATTTATTATTATTTAAGTTTATTTTTTATTGATACACAATTTAGTATTTAATTTTTATTATTCAAATGATTTTGGAAATAAAATACAAGATGTTGGGACGTAATGTTAGAATTAAGTTCATAATAATTATTTAGAATATAATTGTAATGCTATATTTAGTAATTACTGACTAATGAAATTATACTAATAGAAGTGAAATGAAAAAACATAGAGATTAATATCATTGTATAAATATAATAAATTTGTCTTTACCTAATAAAATAATAGTGTATCTTTAAAACCATTATTGGTCTTTCCTAGAAACTTATAGTAATGGTTATTGAATAATACGTGCATGTGCTTTTGAGAGCTTACTATTGTTAGTCTCTTTCAAAGGTCGATAATTAAACTAAGTGGCAGGAAACACTAGCTATGTGGCCTTGTTTTATGCTAGAATGAAAATGGATGAAAATCTAATATATACATTACATGAGTATACTAGTTATATCATATTTTAGATTATTATATTTTTTCTACTGATTAATGATTTTTATTTTTTTGTAACTTTTGGATTGGGTAGTTGGAAGTGGATCAATTTGTTTGTATTTGTGCACCATACACTACAACACAAAGGGGGGGTTTAAGAAAATATTTGAGACAATTTTTGGGTAAATTGTCTTAACTTGAGACAAAAAAAACTTGCGTATTGTCTTAAATATTGTCTTTAAGAAGGTGTCTCAGGTTATTGTCTTAAATTTTTTTTCTCTATAAAGACAATATATAAAACAAATGTTATTGTCTCCTAAGAGACATTTCTTTCATTTTTGTATCTTGGGAGACAATAGATGGGATTAAGTTTTAAGATAATATTTGAGACAATTTTTGGGTAAATTCGTCATCCTTGATAGGTGTTGTGTCCCTAACACACAAACTACATGGGGAGCTACCATGGATGGTTGAGATGATCGAACGGTGTTATGAAACCAGCTCAAGAAAAGATAGAAAAGATAGATCAACGCCTTAGAATTCAGCCTCTTCGAGGGGGTAACCTCCTTTACATTACATAAATGAACAATTCTTGGATCATTCAAATGACAAAACCTCCTTTCTATATATAGGAGTCTAAGGAGTCACACTATAATCCAGCCGACCTAACAATAATAATATAAAGCCACAAAAATAACAATAGAGGGATTCTATGGGGCACAGTAATAACAATATGGGGGCAATAGGGGCACAACAATATTAATAAGGGGTATAACTACAATAGTAATGGGGTAATCACTAGTATTATAGAGACCCAACATGCCCCTCTCCTTCAAAAAAGTGTTGTCCTCAACGCTTGAGTAGTTCTGGATACTTCTGCATAAAATTCTCATCCTCCCATGTGGAATCTTCAGTGGATAAGTTCTTTCACTTCATAAGATACTCTGAAATTGATCGATTTCATAGCTGTCGAGTTCTTGTTTCTGTGATTGCTTCCGGTCCCAATATAATTTTTCCTTCCTCGTCAAGTTCTGGTAATATTGTTTGAACTGGGAGCTTCTCGCCTATAACCTTCTTTAAACATGAAACATGGAAAACTGGGTGCAATCGAGAAGCTGCAGGAAGCTCCAATTTGTATGCCATAGTACCAATCTTTTGCAACACCTTGTACGGACCATAATACTTTGGTGATAATTTATTATCCTTCTTAGCTTGCTTGAGGGACATTTGCTTATATGGTTGTAGCCGTAGGAATACCCAACCACCTACATCAAAACTTATTTCACTGCGATGTTGATCTGCCTGTTGTTTCATTCTATTCTGTGCCAACACGAGGTTATCCTTTAAGAGTTGGAGGACTTGTTGTTGATGTTCGATGTGATGTTCCACTGCCTGAACCTTAGAATTTTCTCTTAAATATGATGTGATGGATGGCGGTTGATACCCATAAAGTGCCATAAATGGGGTCATTTTTGTTTTTGTATGGAAGGAAGTGTTATACCACCATTCAGCCAGAGGCAACCATTTGACCCATTGTGTCTGTTTATCAGATACAAAGCAACGAAGATATCCTTCCAAACATTTGTTTACTATCTCAGTTTTCCCATCAGATTTAGGATGATAAGATGAGCTATGAGCTAACTGAGTACCAAGACAAGAAATAATTTTGTCCAAAAATTTCCCGTGAAAATGGGATCTCTGTCACTTACAATAATCTTTGGGTTTCCATGTAGCTTTTGAATTGTTTCCATAAATGCAGTAGAAACTGTACTGGCTTTAAATGGATGTGATAATGCACAAAAGTGTGCATACTTGGTAAGTTTGTCAACTACCACCATGATGACACTCTTTCCCTCAGACTTGGGTAAACCTGTGATAAAATCCATTGAAACCTCCTCCAAACGTTGGCTTGGAATGGATAAAGGTTGTAATAGACCCGGTGTCTTAATTGTTTCAGCTTTATTTTGTTGGCAAACCAAACATTCCGCCACAAACTTTTGAATATCTGATTTAAGGCCATCCCAAAAAAATTCCTTCTTAACCCTGTGGTAAGTTTTTAAAAATCCTGAGTGCCCTCCTAAGGGAGAAGTGTGCAATTCCATAAGAATCTTTTGTTTTAGCTGGGAATTCTTACAGAGGTATAAGCGATCTTTGTACCATAACAAATCATTTTTCCAGCTAAATGTATCAGACGTACTGGAATCTTGTTGTAACTTTCGAATAAGTGCCCACACTTCTTCGTCATTCTTCCATTCCTCCCTTGCTTCGTTTATCCAATCTGGTTGGATAATATAAATGGCGCACAACAATGCTTCCACATCCTCATCCTTTCTTGAGAGTTCATCTGCCACCACATTTTGCTTCCCTTTTTTGTAGATGATTTCAAAGTCATAACTCGACATCTTTGTGACCCACTTTTGTTGCTCTTCAGAGGATAATCTTTGTTCTAAAAAGTATTTAAGGCTATCATGATCTGTTTTTACCTTGAAGTGTCTTCCCATTAGGTAGGGTCGCCATTTCTTAAGTGAATGGAGTATTGCCAACATTTCCTTATCATAAATGGCTTTGCTTAAAACCTTTCCTTTGATTGGACGACTTTCAAAAGCAATGGGTCTTTCATCTTGCATTAGAACAGCACCAATTCCATTTCCTGAAGCATCACATTCCACAATAAAGGTTTTTGTGAAGTCCGGTCTAGCTAAGACCGGTGCTTGGCACATTGCCTCTTTAAGATGTTCAAAGGCCTTTGTTGCTTCCGGAGTCCATGAAAATGCATCTTTCTTCAATAATGTTGTTAGAGGTGCTACTATTCTCCCATAATTCTTAACAAACTTGCGATAATACCCTGTCAACCAAGAAATCCTCACAGATGCTTTATGGATGTGGGGATTTTCCATTCCTTAATGGCTTTAATTTTGCTAGGGTCTACCTTAACTCCTTCATGAGATACAATATGACCCAGATATTCCACCTCCTGGACTCCAAAGAAACATTTGGATCTTTTTGCATATAATTGTTTCTCCTCCAATAGTTGTAGCACCCTGTCAACATGTTCAACATGATCCTTCCATGACTTGCTGTAGATTAGTATATCATCAAAAAATACTAACACAAATTTTCTAAGGAATGGTTTGAAAATTGAATTCATCAAACCTTGAAATGTTGAAGGTGCATTGGTAAGGCCAAAAGGCATGACCAAAAATTCATAATGACCCTCATGAGTTCTAAATGCTGTTTTCGGAATGTCTTCAGTCTTAATTCTAATTTGATGATATCCTGAATGAAGATCCAACTTGGTGAAGTAAATTGATCCATGCAATTCATCCAGTAATTCATCAATGACAGGAATGGGGAACTTATCTTTAATAGTGAGCTTGTTGAGCTCCCTATAATCCGGACACATGCGCCATGATCCATCCTTCTTGTGCACCAATACTACTGGAGCAGAGAAAGAACTTTGACTTGGTTGAATTATACCAGCCTCTAGCATTTCTGCAACCATACGTTCAATTTCACTCTTTTGGACATAGGGATATCTGTACGGCCTGATGTTTGGAGGAACACTTCCTGGAATCAGATGAATAGCATGATCATGATCACGCATAGCTGGGAGACCTTTGGGAGTCTCAAATACCTTGGAATGATTGTCCAGGACTTTTTGGAGATCTGGAGAAATAGATGATTCCAATGTGGAAACATCTAGCGAACATAATTGTGCAATTACACCTCTTTGCTCCTTTTTTAGAAGCTTTGTCATACCATTAGAGCTGATTATCTTTCCTGGTTTCCCTGCAATACCCCTTAATTCAACTTCCTTTCCTTCTGTAGAAAATTTGATGAAAAGTTCTTGAAAATTAAAAGCTATTGTACCCAAGGATTGTAACCATTGGACTCCTAGTACAACATCAGCACGTCCCATTGGAATGGAAAGCATTGGGCTAGTCAATACATATTCTCCCATGGATAGCTTGATATTATGGCACTTTCCAAAGCAATTTATTGTTCCTCCATTTGCAATCATTACTTGACACTCTGGTGCTAGATATAGGAAGCAATTCAATTCTTTTGCTACCTTACAATGAATAAAATTGTGGGTGCTTCCTGAATCAATCAACACTATTACCTTTTTCTTCTTGATTTGTCCTTCTATCTTGATGGTTTGAGGAGTGGTAATTCCTGCCAATGCATTACAAGATATGGTCGGATTTATTTGTTCTTCATCTAGGCTTTGTTCCTGGAGTATATCCTCTTCTTTTGACCTTTCTTGCCCCTTTTCTTCTTCCTCTTCACAATCTATGTAGAATAATTTCTTCTCAGCACACTTATGACCTTTAGTGTATTTGCTATCACAACTGTAACAAAGCCCTTTTGCTCTTTTTCTTCCAATTGTTGTGGTGTCATCCTTATAGGTTGTGGAAGACTAGGGGCAACAACACTTCCGTCTTTATAGTTGTGAGTGGTATGCTTCCTGGTTGCCATAATTTTTCTTTCCATTTTTCTTGCTAACCTGAATGCCTTCTCTAATGAATCAGGTTCCCAAAGGCGAACATCATGTTGGATATTATCCTTTAAAGACCCTATGAACACATCAATCCTATGCTCCTCTGGAATATCTCTTACCCTTATGTTCAATTTTTGGAATTCCTCAATGTGCTCCATTATTGAACCCTTTTGTTTGAGACTTATCAATTGGCTAAAAAAAGTGTAGCTTTTTGTATCCTCATAATGTGCTATCAATTCTTCTGTAAAAATTGCCCAATTGATAAATTGTTTTACGAGAGCAAAGCCATTGATACCATACAAACTGATTTGGTTCCAAATATAAAGTTTCCATACGTACCTTTTGTGTGTTTTGCACATTATTGAGATCGAAGAATTGCTCCATCTGTAATATCCATGTGGCGGGATCCTTGCCATCAAACTTTCTCATATTGGCTTTTGGAATATGTTGGGTATTCGATCCAACATTAGAGTCTATGGAATCATGATTAAGATGTCTTTTGTTCACATCATGAGTTTCCTTTACAACCTTTTCACCATTAGTAAGTATTTCTTGAAGAACATTTGTCAAATCTGCCTTCAAATCTACCATGTCTGTCTTCAAATCTGTCATCAAATCTGCCATGTCTCTCTTCAAATCTGTCTTTGAATCATCCATCTTAGCTTCCATGCCCTTTATCTTAGATTCCACCCCATTTATCTTAGACTCCACGCCATTTATCTTAGCTTCTGTTAGCTTTTGTGAGCGTGACATTTGTTGCACTTGTTCTTGTAATTTTGATATATCATGTAGCATTTCTTCCTCTTCTTCATGAGTCATGCTAGAGCTTTCAGGTTACTTACTAGGTGTTTGCATTTTCTTTCCTCGGGGCATCAGTTACCGATAATAATTCTTTACTATGCCCTTTGAATTCCTTCAAACCAAGCTTACGCAAAAAATTAAAAAAAACTACACACCTTTTTTCACTTTGTGGAAGCCTGATATTGAATCTGATGTATCTCTGTATATTCAGGTCCTCTAGTTCTGAAATTGTGACCTATAGTAGCCTTCTGTGTCCTCTTTTCAATGCCACAAGTCTGACCCAAATTGGATTCTCCAAGGAAGATTTATGCGAAATCTCCCACATTGACTTGATTATAGACTAGTTCAGTAGAGCGAACTTGTACGACGTGCCACGAGTCACTGTTTCGACCTTTGGATCTGAAAATGCATAAAAGAAACTACAGTCCATCCTCTTTCTATACCTTCTTACGAAATTTCAATCCAATACCCAGAGAGAACGTTATGACGATTTTCCCCAGGTCACCTGTTTGGAATGTAATTCAGGAGTATGCAAAAAGACCAACTTCCTCAGATCATATCTCCGCAAATATAGCGCGAAAAGCTCTGAAATTCAGACCCAAGGTTCAACGTGATTTCTTCTCAAATGGTTTTTTCTTGCAACTTCTGAAACGTCGTAGAAAAAAAGTTATAGCGAAAATTCCACGATGACCTGTTTGGAGCAGCGAAACCCTAGAATCCAAAGCTTTGATACCAAATGTTATGAAACCAGCTCAAGAAAAGATAGAAAAGATAGATCAACGCCTTAGAATTCAGCCTCTTCGAGGGGGCAACCAACTTTACATTACATAAATGAACAATTCTTGGATCATTCAAATGACAAAACCTCCTTACTATATATAGGAGTCTAAGGAGTCACAATATAATCTAGCCGACATAACAATAATAATATAAAGCCACAAAAATAAAAATAGAGGGATTCTATGGGGCACAGTAATAACAATATGGGGGAAATAGGGGCACAACAATATTAATAAGGGGTATAACTACAATAGTAATGGGGTAATCACTAGTATTATAGGGACCCAAAAAATGGTGCCATATCTTAGTTATTCCAGTAGGTTTTATGTTATGAGGTTTTTCCTCATAACACTATTGAAGATGCGTCTTCCTTAATAGGTTTCATGTCTCTAGCACGTGGATTTCATGGGGTGCTTCCATGGATGGTCCAGATGACCCAATGATGCCATAGATTAGGGTTTATGATTCTAGGAATTCACACATTACGCACATGAAAAATCTAACATGGAATCCTATCTATTCTATAGGCCTGGTCCTTCTTCCCAGGTCTGCAAGGAAGATGACCAAAGGGAAAAATGACAATATCAATCAGAACAAGCTAGTTCGGTGGTTGAATTTTTAGTGGACACATTCGATTATGTACATTTCGTTTAAATATAAACCTTCCTATTGGAACATCATACCATTGCTTTGGTGAGGGGTTTGGAAGCCATTGAGCATTTGTTCGTTTGGGCCATCAAATTCTCTCAAAGACATGAATCCCTCAATGTAGACACAACAAGAGTAGATATGATTCAAGGAATCCATCTTCCTTGTTGGACAGTTGGCATTTTCTGGATGGCTTGTGTCACTTATTATGTTGACATTGATGTCAACCTAACTATCTTTGAGGTAGAGAGTTTGTAGCCATTCCTTAGGTAGAAAATGGGCTTAAGCCTACATTGGACCTTCTCCATTGGAAAGTGATTTGAAAGAGATTTCCAACAGTGTTTTGAAGACTGAAATTGGCCTCGTGGATAGAAATTTATTAATATCCAAAGTGAGGGTCTTGAAGTCCTAAGCAAAGCCTAAATACAAGAGGTAGCTGAAATATCGAATCCCAAAATTTAAGAGGTTAGTAGAGCGAAACGATGAATATTAGAGACAACTGATTTTCGGAACTAGATATCGAAAGGGTTGAATATTAGAGGCCAGAGGCTTGGGACCTCGACGATTTATTTAAAAGGTGCATGAAATGGCATTAAGGCCTGATACCTCAAAGGGATGGTCATATCGGAGGTAGTTCAGAACCTCATTCAGATAAGACACATGGCAACATATAAGTACATCAGAGCCTTGAGATTTCAGAGATATGGACCGTGTAACTTCTTAACAATTCAATTATTTAAAAATTGTCGAAGTTACGAGGATAAGGATTAATAAGGGAAATCATTGAAAAATCAAGAACGGATGGACCACTTTTTATCTCTCCTTTAATAGACATGTGGTAGCAGCTGATTGGCCGCTCAAAAGCTGATAAGGCAGATGATTTCAGCATGATGTGATTATACAGTGGACACGTGGCAGTCATATTTCGCATTTTCGATGGCCTAATGAGGAAAATTTGGGTGACATGTGTCACCACTAAGGAGGCGCCACATGGAATGATGATGACAACACTACATCATCTCAGACGTTGGCATATCAGAGGTTGAATTTTTTGTAACCCCTATCTCATTGCTTTATAGAAAAGTTCTAATCCAATGAAGGGGCTCTGATGTGGTTTGATAAATGTTCATGGGAAAGACAAAGGACCAAGGATGTAGAGAAGGCCTAAGAAACTAAGTGCTATGTGATGCAATGTGGAGACTATTTCAGAGGTTTGAATTTCGGGGTCCCCTCTATTTGAATTATGAGAAAGCTCTAATATGTAGGAGCTATGAAGTGTTGGCGCTTGGTTAGGGAAACCCAAAAAACCAACTGCACGGAAGAGAAAATACAAAGGGAGATAGGCCCCTTGCAAGATTTGAAGGATTTAACACCTAAAATTTAAGCGGCTAGTCACAGTGCCCAGTGTGATGGAGGAAAAATAGGAAATTTGCAATCGAAAGGAGCTCGAAACCTTGCAACATCATAACATCACTTGAATAAAAATTACGAGATTTGAGGGCTCCGATATTACAGCACCTAAGGGCTAGGCCAGCGTTCTCAGTATGCAGTCATATGAGAAATAAAAAGATAAGGGGGCTGAGCACTAAGCGGCTAAAGGCATCAGAATTGTGTGATTTTGCAATGTCCTTTTAATATACATTATGATAAGTTATGGCTCTGATACAATTGTACAAAGTGTTAAAGGATGAATTCATCGACATTTGCTAAGTAAATGTGTGCAAATAAGCTAGTTAATGAAGTTAATGGAAACTGCATAAATCACTTGGTCAAGGAAATGAGGATCACGATTCTTAGGGAAAGAACTGTTGGGTTGCTCATATGTTGGACGAAAGTCATCCCTGATCTCCCGTGCATCCATTATAAACATAAATACACAATAGAGAAGTAATGTTGTGGTACAATCAAGCTCTGTGAGAATTTTTCAAGCATGGGGATTATCATTGGAATGTGCTAGTGGATTGAGATTAAATTCTCAACATGGAGGATCACACAGAGGGTTGGTGAAGCACTCACAAACCCATCCTCATGTTTAATGCAATAACAAAACTCAAGAAGCAGATGCAAGATCAATATGGAGGTGACATATCGAGGTACACTCATGCAGTGTGGAAACCAGCAGTAGAGGCAACATTGTGTAAAGTGCAGCAAAGGATCTGTTAGCACCTAAATTTGCCCTAGGCTAAAAGAAGGCAAAATTCAGGGTAACCACAAACCACGCTCAGTCTGGTAGCTAGCCCTACCAGAACAAGAGAGGGCTCTCTTCGAGTCACGCTCAGTGAATAGATAAACGAAACGGTCTGAGATGACTTACAGTGAAATATTGATCTTAGGCTAGTAAGTGAATATGGATACACGAAACAATTTTTATGAATGACTGAGCTTCTGGGATGTTATGGGACCAACGGACAACAATGAACAGAGAATTTAATACAAAGGCACAGATTACTCCGTGAGGCAAGACAGGCGGAAAGTGTAGCAATTTAGTTCGAAATAACGCGGAATGGAGAGATTGCTTAGGAGAGTGAAAAGGGCATAAGTACATGAATCCTTTTCAACAGAAGAAGAACACTGAACATGAAATTTTCCCACAGGAAGAGCAATAAAATTGAATTCTACCTTATCTAACTCAGAAAATTTCACTGGAAATGAATATGAATTGAACTATGAACATTACAAAACACATATGAAACATAAGAGACACATTTACTACACTGAAAACCACATGAATCTCATGAAACAGAGCCACTGCCTTTCATTAATTCTCTGTCTGAAATATACAGTGAAGAAACAGAGTTTCTTTCCCACAGTCTCCTAGAAATTACAGGCCAACCAACCCTTTGCAAATAGTTTGCATACAATATATAGAATATGCCATGAAGAGATAGAACACCCAGGGGTTGGGGAGTTACTTGGATCATTACAAAATCGAAGTGGAAAGCCAACCATTAGCTACAGGTGCAGCGTTACAAACATGACAAATGGCTTGGGTGACTGTTTTCCTTCCTTTGCCACTTGGATAGAAGCCAATCTAGAGTGAAAATAATTTAAATACCTCCTTAGGTGCCAAAAAACTGAAATGTAGATGAGCGGGCCCACTTGGAGAAGTCGCGAATCGAGATTTCGCGAAATAGAGGTAAAATTGGGCTTTTTTCCTGTATGCACCGCACCATTTTCTGTGTGCACTGCACCACTTTGGAGCCTATTTTGAGGCACCTTCAGGAGTCAAAAATGTACCCAAGTGTGCTTGTTGGAAATCTTGTCTTGTCTACTTTCTAACCCAAGTGGAATTTCTGAAGTTGGTGCTCATTTGCCCCTCCAAATCTTCATTCTCCCAAGACTGCTTCCTGTGTGTCAAAATAGGGGCAGAGAGGTCATTTTTTGGGTGTTTTTGACCTCTTGGAGACTCAAATCTTGCCCAAATTTCTTATCCAAGCACCAGTAGTCGTGATTTTTCATGATGAATCCAAAAATACAAACCATTCTTCATTTGGAGCTCCCAATTTTTAGTGTCGCGCCACAGGGAGAAAAAACCTGTGTTTTGCCTAAAAATTTGTCATGTGACCAAAATTTCCCCAAATTTCTTGAAATTTGGGCTGGAGGTCCTCTATGAAGTGCTATTCTATGCCAAGGAAGCGTCAGCTAAGTTTCAAAGCCGATCTTGCTCTTTTGCCTCTTTTGCCTCTTTTGTTGCTTTGCTCAATTTTGCCTTCAAGCTCTTTATCCAGGCCTTTGCACTCATATTTCTTGCCCTGTAATGGAAGGCCATGTGTCTCAGTAAGGCATGGTCCTTTTCAGCCTTGTCAAGTAGCCTCTTAACTCTCTCGAGATTTGCCTCCCGATCCTCATTGATCTCTTGCTCCAATGATGTGAGCTCAACTCTTCTCCTTTGTGCAGCTTGGCGATGCTCACGAATGTTTTGTAGCTCCATAATCACCTGCTGATCCTCCAGTTGTTTGTTCCACTGCTCCATGTATTTCATGTTCCACTTATCCCTCTCCAAGTCAAGGGATAAGGCCTCAATCTCTAATTGTTGCTCCTGGATGATCTCTCTAAGCTCTGCATTTGTCAATTCTGTATCTGTCTCATCATCATGAAGGAGAATGAATTTTGTCTCTTGTTCACCTGATGGCTCACCTGAAGGCCCCTCATCATGCATTGGCTCGTTACCTCTGTCCTGTTCCTGTGTCATCGATGTAGGAAGTGAGGCCCCTTCCACCCCGGGTGGAGATAACACTCACTTTGCCACGGCAAACAAATGTCTACTGCCTCTCTGATAGGTGATGAATACTAGCATAGTAGCAGTCTCATGGCGCTCATACTGATGAGAAGGACCACCTATCTCATGCTCTACCTCTGATACTACCTGTGGAGCGCTGAAGAAGTCACGGGAGATGAAGTCCTCCCATGCAATGCCCCGCAATCCACCAAAATCCGGATAAGAGCAAAGTGATAAACACTGTTAAGCTGCTGCTGAGGGGTCTTATGCTGCATGAAATTGTTCATCCTCTCTATGTTCCTGCAAATAAAAAATGGGAGGTTTATCATCCGCACCGTGGTAAAGTGCATGAGCAACCTGATGTGATAGGCATATAGGCGAGAGAACCTCCCCTCACAACTGAAGTACTTCATGATCAACCTCATGAGTGGAGCATACTCATCTTTCAAATATCTGAATGGGAAGACTCTTGTGAGGTGCCTCAAACAACTGGCCTTAATGTAAGGCTCATAGTATTGCCTATCCACCTTCTTCTTCTTATGCCACTGTTCTCCAACATCTGGTATGCCTATTTCCACTAAGATAGTTTCGGGTGTCAATGTGAAGGTGACCCCGACCAAGATAGACTGACCTCCATGTAGGTGAAGCACAAAAAGACGGGCCAACTCATGATGAACTCTAACATTAGCCACCCTTTGACAAAATTCAAAACATGCTAGGTGCTGGAAACATGACATAGCAAGAGGGCATGCCTGCAATTCAGTGAGGGTGTTTGGCTCATCCCTAACATGTTTGCCACTCTTGTGACGTCTCCTGTGAGCTTGTTCTTCCAGGGATGTATCATTTTGAGTCTCCACCTCATACTCTGATGAACCCTCAGATGCCATGACTGTTGTTTATGTACTGTGCTTGGACTACCCTTTGATGATGATGAAACTAGGTGTTGTTGTGATATCTGCCACCAAGGGGAACAATGAAACAAAGGGAGTATTAGTATGGGAGTAATCTGATGCGAATAGGGGTTATGGGGAGAAATTTGTTTAGGGATATGTAGGGGGTTTTGGTATTTGATAGGGTAGTTTTTTTGGGGTTTTAATGAGGTAGGGTTTGGTGTCTGTATTGAACAAATAGTGGAGGGATAAGGAATATGAGTTTGGTAGTATTTTAGGGTAGTGGGAATATGAAACAATAGCATAGGGGGATAGGGAAAAATGGTAAGGAAGGAAAATGGAACCTTGGCATCAACACCACACTTATACAACCCTAGCCACAATGAATTTTTGGTATTTTATTGTGGTTGGTTTTATGAGTTTTTGTTGCATTCAATCATAGGCATAAAACCACCATATCATTTATGAACTTTGATAAACAAGTGATGTTATAAAGCCTACCTTGCAATTTGGTTTTCTTCACACAATATTTGAGGAAGTTTGGCAAGGTTCTGAGTGCTTTGTCTATGTGCGCCACGCGTAAAACCCGGTGCGCCGCGCCCTGGGTGTGCACCACGCCAGTTAGAAAAATACACTGTGGGCTGGCTCTGTGTGCGCCGTGCCCCTATCTATATGTGTCGCGCCCTGAAATCGCCTCCAATCTTGCTCTAAAACGCACGATGCACACTCAAACAGTTTGAAATGTTTCCCCAAGCACTTGGTTTGCACAATAACTTCGATTTTGGTGGCAAATTATATTTAAAGACTTGAAAGTCATGGGTTAAATCTTTGCTTTTCAAAAACCCATTTTTCTAATGTTATGTTTTGACACTTTTTCCCTGATTTAAAGCAACACTGATTTTCATTTTCCCTTTGAAATTTTAGCTCAAATGATGAAATTTTCGGCACTTTTTGCAGGGATTGCATGATAGGACATTTGGCCATGGAAACCATGACTACATCTGAAGAAATCAATTGGTGACCTTTTGAAAATTTTATCATAAATGACAATGTTTGACATTTCTTCAAAACAGAGTTTTGAAGAACAGTCGAAGTTTATCAATATGACGATGAAACTCTGTGAATCATTACTTTGTAAGGGCCTCACTCTGGCTTGCATGGCTTTACTGGACATATTTAAAGACCAAATTGATTAATCCCTAGACCTAATGATCGAGAATGACTTTTGTCTATTAAAGGACCAGACCTTGACTGTCATGGACTTTGGTGATCATTAACAAAATACCTAAGCCAGCAGGAGCTAGACATGGGGGGAAATGACTAGCATGACCTTTTCCGTCAGATTATGGCATGCCCCTAGCGGAATGCAGCTGAGTGAATGGAGCAGGACACCTAAAAATGAAATGCATAAAGAGTTTTTATCTCTGACGGAGTACTGACTAGACCGACTCTAACAGGATGAAAACCAATGATTTCCATCGAGAAAAGTGGGGGAAGCGATTAGTGTTTCATGTGCTAAAGTGTGGACAGAAGAGTGTGTGACAGTTTAGAAACTAGCCTAAGTGTTTAACTAGAGCAGAGTGTTGTAGAGAACCTATGAAATAGAAGGTAGAATGCAAAGGATAGAGTGCTACTGTGTGAGGCCAAGAGAACTTGTGGAACAATAGAGTACTGAGAGAAGTAGTTGGTTTTGCAATAAACTAGATTGGTATTTTTTTTTATTTGTATTTTCGTTTGTTTTCAGTTTGAAAGTTGTACGAAAAGTAGAACAATGGCTAGCGTAGGTGGTGGCCTAAATTCATAAGAGGTTTGTGCCTCTTAGAAAGTAGGTGCTTGATATCCTAAGGGGGTTGGTCCCTGCTATGAGTGGGTGCTCACACACAAACTCATGTAATTAAGTAGGTGTATAATTTACATCACAACAACAAGCAAATTGAGGGTTGTTTCCCTTTGGGTTTCCACGTGCAAATATTTGTGTCAATATGTGTATGTTGCTCTTGTGATGGATTGTATGTACATATTAATGTCTCATCCTCCTGCTAATTTGTATTATGTATGAATTCTCTCATAATGAACAGACAATAGAAGAAATAACTAAAGATATATTCATAAAATGTTTTAATAACCTCACTATTACTAATTAACCCCCCCTCTTAGTAATACCTTATTCCAAGAATTAGTATCAGAGCCAAGTTCCTTCAGGAACAATTTAACCACTAAAAGATAGATCCATAAGGAATTATGTCTAGGCAAGAGAGTCAAGATGCCTACTCAAGCAAGATACTAGTCTTTGATGGGACAAACTATGCCTTCTGGAAAGTTAGGATGGAATCTTATCTTATGTCCCTAGGAGTAGATGTTTGGAGCTCTGTACTAGTAGATTATGATGTCCTTGATGTCCCTCCCACTGATGCATATGGTAAAAAATTGTATGGAAATAATGCTAAAGCCAAGAATGACATTCTCTTTGGCCTTAGTCAATATGAACTCGTAAAGGTTCTGCATTGTAAGTATTCCAAGGAAGTGTGCATGAAGCTCAATTAGAGTCATGAAGGATATGACAAAGTCAAGAAGGTCAAACTTCAAACTTTCATAATGAGGTTTGAAAGTTTAAAAATGAGTGAAGAAAAAAACATAATAGAATACTTCCTCAGAGTTGATGATGTAACCAATATGATTAGAGGACTTATTGAAGAAGTCAAGTAATATATGATTTTTCAAAAAGTATTAAGATCCCTACCCATGAGATTTAATGCCAAAGTCTTTGTTATTGAAGAAATGGATAATTTAAAGGATCTCAAGAATCAAGATGGACTACTTGCTTGGTATTCTCATAGCTTATGATATGAGAGTATGTAGAGAGAAGTCTAAACCCAAGGAGGTAGCACTCAAAGTGTCCAAGGAGGCCAAGGATCACAAAGATCATCATGACTACTCTAGCTGTGAATCCAATCAAGAGTTGGCTCAATTTTCTAGGAAGCTGAAGTGTGGCTGCGGAAAATATAAAGGGAAGTTTCCCTTTAAATTCTTTGATTGTAGGAGAGTCAAACATTTCTCATCCAAGAACCCATACAAACAAAGGACTGAAAAGGAAGATGATCAAAAGTTTATAAAAAAATCATAGCAAGATCAAAAGAAGAAATTATATAAGAAAAAGGGGTTGTACTCCAAAGAGGATAGTTCAACACCAAAGTCAGAAAGTGAAAACTCTTAAGAAGATTATTCATAAAAGTACATACTTATGGAATTTGTAGCAGACTCCAAGAAACAAAATATTATTGATTCTGAAGAGGAATAAGAATAAGGAGTAGTGGACCTTGAAGGGGAACTCGTCAGTGCTCTTGATGAGTTAAATAAAGGAAGAAAAAATAATAGCCAGCTAAAAGAACAACTACAGTGTGCTGTAGAAGGTATGTACAACTCATAAAATGAAGAGTTTGTTTATCAGAAAGAAAAACTTGAAGAAGCCAATAAAATAAAAGATAGTTTATTCCTTCTACTAGAAGAAAAATAGGGAACATGTGAGGGACTAGAAGAAGAGAACCATAATTTAAACCAAGATTTTTTCAAGGTGCAGAAGGAAAAAATCATAAAAACATGCAAAGTTGAAATTATGTCCTTGAAAGTAAAATTAGAAGAAGCTAAGTGAAATGAATAAATTCTTCATGATTTGATCTATGAATGGGAATAAAATGGTTGGAGTCTCTAGGCATAGTTCATCCCCCTGAGAAAGGATCTTAAGAGAATGGAGACCAAGAAAGGTTTAAATGAAAATTTTGCATAAGGCACAAAAAAGCTAGATCAGATTCGAAATAGTCAAAGGTCTTCAAGAAACAAAACAAATCTAGGATATTCATGAACACAGTAATCTTGCATGGGAAATTTAAGCTTCGGGTCTACAAGATTTGAGGAACCATAGATCTATGCAAAGAAAATTCAAGAAGGAATCAATGATGATAAAAGGGCAGCAAGGCAAGGAGGAGATGATCACTGGAATAATAACTCCAACCACCACAAGGAGCCACAGTTATAGAGAATGAATCAATCAACCAAACAACAGAGGTACCTACATGCAAAAACACATAAACATTCCAATGACAAGCACAGTCACTAGTACAAAATGAGAGATTAGTGACTACGTGACTAAAAAAATTAGTCACCAAAATTAGTTCAAGTGAATTACTACTAGATTTGAGCAATTTTGAGTGACCAAACTAAAAGTTACTAACGTAAATGGCTAATTTAGTCTAGGGATCAAATATATGACTAGAATTAAGTGACTCAACTAAAAGAGACTAACTTAAATGACTAATTTAGCCTAGGACTAAAATATATGACTAGAGAATAAGTGATAAAATAAAAAATGATTAGAATAAATTAAAAGTGATTAACGCTTTACTTGTAAGGACACATTATCATATTTATACTTATTCATGTTGGATTTGACATATCTAGGTAACACATCTATGACATAGTAAACACTCTTAAGCTTCACATGAGTACATGAATGCATGAAACACCTTGATATTTAAGCTCTTTAATAATTGTGAAAAGGGTTTACAAATTTGCATCATGGTCAAATTTTGTTCTTGATACATTTATTTCTTACATTTTTTTAACACATTTGACATTTTAACCACACCCTTACACAAATCAATGCATGGGAACATGAAATGACTTGGTTCATAAGGATAACAATTCATTATTTTTAAGATTATCTTGACGGTTTACTTGTCTTTTTATAGATGTATGATCAGTTACTAATTTGAAATGACACATCTTAACACACACTAACAAGATAGTGATAGAAGCCCAATAGTTCGACTATTGGTGCACTCTACACACAATTTAGACAAACCACACAATTCTTAAATATTTGATGTTGACATGATATATAATTTCTTATTGTTCAGGGGTGCTTTAAAACTTACATTGATCTCTAGTCTTAATGTCAATTTGTTCTAAATACATAGTGGTTAATGTGTTCACACACTAACGGTATTGCTTATGGTTCATTAGTTGTAATTACACAGTTTGGAATGTTACAAATACATCATTTGGGTCACAATTTTACATTTACAAACTACCCAACTATAAATGATGATAAATTGATGACAAATGGATGACATTTGAATGTTAAAAATGTGTAAGTGGTCCACATTCAACATTGTTGTCTTCATTATCCTTAGTAACAATGAAAAGTTTGAATATTTCCTTTATTTATCATTGCAAACACATAACTCTTTGACGTCTCAAACATAGTTAATGCTATTGGTGTATGTTCTCTTAATTATGGAATGGTCCCTTGATGATGATAACAAACTCTCAATATCCAATGCTAATGAATATGATGAATGAATGATCTAATGCCTTACCTATATAGACACAATTTATGATTCATTTTCTATTTTTATTCTGCCATTATATATATGCTTCACTAGCATCTCATGTTATATGGTTAATTGAGCAAGTTTTATTTTTCATTTTTCAAGTATAATTTTGTGGCATGAATAAGCATAGTTTTCTAATTAAAATCATTAAAAATTGTTCATAATTCATGTTTTATTTGACTATTTTCACACTTATCCCTAACCTTTTACTTTGAGAGTGAGTAGTGTCAAATCACAGTCTTTGTTAAGGAACTTTCCTTCATTACTCAATGACCTAACTTAGCTCAATGTTTATGGATTCGCCCCTTAGACAAGGATATCCTTCAGTTTAGTCTAAAGAGTGAGAGAAAGCCACCAATGTGACATTGGGTGGCTTGCTTGAGAGTTTTCTTTTAGGCATTCTAGGTGGGGTTAAGACTTCTTTTTTTCTATGAGAGTGTTTGAGTCATGACACAATTTAGAAAATGCTTACAAGAAAATTAGTTTACCTTATTTCCATCACCTAAACTACCTCCAATAAAATCATGAGATTTTGATAACATCTAATTTTGATAAATAATTAATTCAATAAAATTAAAAAAATGATTATTATTATGATTGTTATTTTTTGAATATGGCAAAATAGACAACTATAGCGAGCTTGTACTTACGTGATAGTGATCGATTCTATCCACTACCACAATCACCTCCAAGTATACCCAAATTACCTCACACCTAGTACACTAAGCTAATCTAAGTTTAAACCAGTAATATTATAAAAATTGCCTTAACAACTCATTCCATCATCAATTAATCCACAACATGGAGCAAATTAAGACTAACTTTTAATATTAAAAAATATATCCATTTTATTTTATTTTTTAACACAATTACCTCCAAGTATACCCACATTACCTCACACGCGGTACGCTAAGCTAATCTAATTTTAAACCAATAACATTATAAAAAATTCCTTAACAACCCATTCCATCATCAACTAATCCACACCATGGAGAAAATTAAAACTAACTTTTAATATTAAAAAATATAGCCATTTTATTTTATTTGAAAATCAATTTTAACACAATCACCTCCAAGTATACCCACATTACCTCACACGTGGTACACTAAGCTAATCTAAGTTTAAACCAATAACATTATAAAAAATTCCTTAACAACCCATTCCATCATCAACTAATCCACACCGTGGAGAAAATTAAATCTAACTTTTAGTATTAAAAAATATACCCATTTTATTTCATTTGAAAATCAATTTTAATATATGATTTTAGGAAACCCGGTAAAATAAAATTTAATGTGAAAGGTGTAAGTAAATAAAATTTAGTGCATGAAATGTTATGAAAATAATTTACTATAATCCACTAGCCTATTATAAACTATTTAGGCTCGTGTGCCCAAATAGGGGCAAATAAAATTCTTTTGCAAGTGAAAGGAGTATAAATAAATATTTCACTAAATTGTAAGTTCTTATAACAAGTCAATTGCTACATGTAAAAATTGGCATTTCTATTATGGAAAGCAATGAACAGGGGCATATATGAAACAAACAAAGGCTCTAGATTGGCTTTATCGCAACACATGCATGTTAGATCAACAAGCATCGTAATTTACATAATTCTGCCAGCCATCTTCTCACGCTTACCCGGATCTAAATCTAAATTGTTGAGATTCCAAGGTATTTTTCATTCTTTGTTTTTTCTTTTTAGCAATTCAATTTTCTTGCTTTATTTTTGAGTTCTTCCTCTACTCTTATTTCCTCACCAAATTTTTTGTTCTTGTTGAGAAGGTTTTGCTTCCATGGTATAACTATGTGGACTGGAATTTAATCGATCATGAAGGGAAAAAAAATGATTAAAATGTAGATGTTGTAAATTTGGGGTTTAGGGTGCTTTGGTGGTAAACCCTAGGGATTATACATTGTAGATCCTTCTGTGATAATTGGCATTGTTTTACATCTTGGCAATGTTTCTAGGATGGTAGCATTGATGTAGATCTCCTTGGTGAGGCTAGAATTTTAGTGGATTTGCTCTGCATTGTCCTGTGCTATTTTCATTAAGTTGTGTTACCATAATGGTGTCTGTGGGGGAAAGATGTGAGGTGAGAGATTAATATTGATGAAAATGTGAGGCGAGAGATTATTAATCACAGATCTCAGTGACATCCCAACATAGTTCGCTTCAAGGAGGTATTGATGACCCCCACCCAATAGCTATACTCACGGAATACGCACAGGTGGGGAGCTATTTGAGCACATCTGCCAGGAGAGACGTTTCATCGAGGATGAGGTTTGTTCCTCTCTATGTATGTATACATCTAATCCCTAGGAAATAAGGAGTACATTGAACATTAATGTGGAGAATGTGGAAGGTGGAGAAACTGCAGTTTTGGCTCAGCTTGGACCTGCAAAGCATAAGCCACGGTTTAATATTTTTAGAGTAGGTCTAGATTCCAATCATTTTTCTAAAACACCATTCTATTTCAATCCACTTTATATGCATTTCTTTAATAAATTTCTTTTTTTCTCCTTACATGATTTGAAGTTCGGGCATTTTTTCCAAATTACGAGCTTGCTTACACCTTAGATCTCGGATATATATGGATCTAAGCATTTCTTCAATATAATTTATTTTTGAATATTATTTCTCATTTGATAAATCTTTTATATAATTCTTTTTCAAATAAATTGTCCGACATCAAAAATGTTTTAGCCATCTAGAGCCAGATATCCAAATATCCATAATATTAAACATGTTCCATAGCCCGTGCCCACTAGCCTCTAGAACTTCTCAATCTCCGTAGATTGTGCTTTTCAAAGAAACTATTTTTTATTAATTTTAATAGCCTTCCCCATTATCAGTTCTTATTCAGAATCTCTAGAACTTCTGAATCTCCCCAGGCCCTCCTTTTCAAAGAAACTAGTTTTTATTATTTTTAAAATACTTCTGCATTATGAGTTCTTATTGAGAATCTGGGTATTCTTTGAGTCGTCATTTTATTTTTATCCCGCACTCCTAGACATTTGGATTTATGTAAGTTGGTAATTTTATTTTTGTCCCGGACTCTTAGACATTTGGGTATTCTTTGAGTTATCATTTTATTTTTATCCTGAACTCTTACACATTTGAACTTACATAGATCGATAATTTTATTTTTATCCCACACTCCATTTGTACTTATGTAGATTATGCATTTTAAAAAACTTGTTTTATTTGTTTTTATTTCTATTTTTTTATATTTTACTAAAATTCCACGTAGACTCCCAAACACCTATAACACCTTGATTTCAATAAAGATTAAGAACATTTATGGGTAATGTATAATGTTTTGGGTAAAACAATAATGTATTTATGTAAACCTTTTAAATTTAAATATGTATTATTTATACTTGTTACTATTTATCCACTTATTATTATTTATTTATTACTATTATTATTTAGTTACTATTTATTACTTATTATTATTATTTACTTTTTATGTATTATTATTTATTGTGCCGAGAGGCACTCTGCAACCCACTATGGAGTAGATCTCACATAAAAATGTAAATGTAAATGTAAACATTTAACATTTTTAATCTAATGTCGGTCCTATTTAGAAATCAATCTAATTATTATTATATATAAACACAATATAAATTTAAAATATAAAGAGGTTTATGAACACTCAAAAAATAGGTATGGTAAATAAATAAAAATATAAATAAAGTGGAGGTATGGTAAATTAATAAAAATATAAATAAACTAGAGGTATGGTAAATAAATAAAACATTTTTTTATATTTACTCCATAATTCACTTTATATTTACGAACACTCAAAAAAGAGGTTTTATTTAGGTGAACCCTATGGGCCAAATACCATGGGCCAAATTATTATTAATACCATGCAAAAAAATATTATTAACCCTAATATTAATATTAATAAAAATAAAGATGGCACATGGTATTGACCCATGGTATTGATCCAAGGTATTCGCGTGGAATTTAGCCTATTTTAAGGGGGAATTAAACCAACATAGATCCATCTTTACTCTGGATCTACTAAGTGTATAAAGTGAAAAATTATTTGATCCCTTGGTAGATCCAAAGCAAAGATGGATCTATGTTGGTTTACTTATTACTATTTATTTTTACTTTTTTTACATCTTTAAATTTTAAAACACGTGGTATAAATTACATATTTATTTATTTTTTATTTTAAAATTTTAAAATATGTTGTATAAATTACGTACTTCACATTGATTATATCTTCAAATATTTATGCATGCTTCATAATTGTTGAACTTTACTAAAGGCAAGTGGCATATTGCAGATAGTCCTAAAAGGAGGATACACAATTCTTCTATGCTCTAATACAAATACTGGGAGAGTTTGTGCCACTAAAGAATTTTTTTTGTAAGTTGTTTGAGATCAGTGCTATATCTTGTTTCAATTATTTTTTAAGTGACAAAATTAAGAATGATTTGAGCATAGGTTGTCCATCGATGTTTTTAATGTTGTGATTCTTTCACCTCATGGTTACTTTGGGTAAGAAAATGTTTTAGGAATGTCTGACAATACATGGATTGATAGGTAAACAATTTTTTCGTAATTGCAATGTCCATTCCATGATATCCTCTCTTTATTGTTTGATTATATTGTAAGTTTCAATTTTGTTTTGTTTTTGTATTTTAACTATGAAATTGAAAATACTTGGTATCATGTCCATTTAAACAACAACCAAATCTTGAAGATGAAACTAGTATTACACGATATTGATTGAAATTTCGTTAATTGTTTTGTGTTGAAATATTTTCATGACTATTAGAAAAGTTTACTTTCATGTTGTTTATATACTTGACCAAGTTCATGCGTTAGATAATGAGATGTTGTTGCAAATAAAACAACAAGGATTGAACATCACACCTCAGATTATTTGTTTTCAAAAGTTACTTATAGCTTGAGATTTTTAGAATGTAACTTAGTTAGCATGATTGTGCCTAAGCTTTCCTTGAAGGTTGAATAATAAGTTACTAAGGTGTTATTTTCTATGGTGACATTTTATTTTATTTGTTTATACAAGTCATCTAACCACATAGTGGCCACTATCGCTGAACGAAAGAAATCTTGCTCGAGCTTCTTTCTTTTATGGGAGAAAATGACTTTAACATTGTTGATGTTGAGGTATATGTCATATAAATCCTTTATACTCTACTTTAGTTTATTCTAGTGTTCATTGTATTTCATGTATTACACTCTGCGCTATATCTTCTTTTGTTTTTAGAAAAAGAATTCAGTATTGATGGTCTGCAGTAAGATTTGAAGAATGAGGAAAACAATAACACTCAGGTAAAAAATGAAGAAAGAGAGAGAAGAGAACCAATGTAGTGATACCCATAAAGCCAATATCCCATATAAGACACACACATAGAGATTGATGGTAAAACCTTAAAAGTTGGTGAATTCACTTGCAATTCTTTGGAAACATAATGAAAATGTTTTGCAATGATGAAACAACACTCCATGTGTAAATTGTAGTCCAGCCAATATTAAGTTGTAAAATGATTTTGTAATACTTGACATTTCATATAATATAATTTATGCGGTTGAAATTATTTATAGTTGCACTTTATATTTTTTAGTACTTTAATTAACATATGTAACTTTGCATTTTCATATTAGATGAACTAGTACACATTGTATAACATATTTTTAATTTAGTCGCAAAATCATACTAAGTAATTTGTGTTGATTAATAATGAACACATAAAATCAATTGAAAACTACTAAGTTAGTAGTTTATATTGATTAATTATGAACACAAACAAAATGAATATACATCTAAATTAGTCTTTTACAATAATTTTTAATGAAAATAAATTAAACGAATATAAACTACTAAATTAGCCATTTATATAATGAAAATGAAATTACTGAAAAAAAGATAAATGACTACTACAAATAATAAATTTGTGATTACAAATGACAACTAAATTTTGCATATATACGACTATTAGTAGCTAATTTATAATATCTTATAACACGATCAAAATTTAGTCATATTTCTTTGGTCATTAATTGGTTTCAAATGATGACTAGAATTTGAATACATATGACTATTAGTAGCTAATTTACAATATCTTATAACACGACTAACATTTTAGTCATATTTCTTTGGTCATTAATTGGTCTTTTCGGGTGACCATATAGTAATCTATTTTTTTGTATATTTGGTCATTAATTGTGGTAATTAATGACTAAATCAATGACCAAATTAATGACTAAATATACTACTAGATGATGAAATTGAGACAATCAATTAATGACTAAGCTAAAAATGACTAAAAGTTGGTCACATTATAAGATATTGTAAATTAGCTACTAATGGTCACCCACTGAAAATTGGTCATTTATATGCAAATTTTAGTCATTCTTTTAGTAACTAATTAGCCATTTTGTACTAGTGACTTATGCATTTTATGATTATTGTTATAAGCATCACATCTTTCGACATAAGGTTGTTGATTGTAGAAGGATCAAAATTTAAAGAGGGGAAAATCCTAGATATAATAAGAATCCAAATTTTACATCTCAAAAATCTCCTCTCAGAGATTGAAATGCCTTCTCTCCCCTATTAAGTGATGTTGAGTTTTTAAAATATAATAATTTTGGGCACAAGTCAAGTGAGTGTAAAAGTAGTTTTGAGTACCTATCTGAGTCCCAGAATATTCGATAACCAACTACTCAAAAGGATAAGGATAACTAGAAATGAAAAAATGGAAAGAGCATGCAATGTGGACTTGCTTTATCCGCATATAATCAAGAGAACAAATTGTATGTGTATAGTGGTTGTTCCAAGCATATGATTGGGAATAAGAGAAATTTTATGTCGCTAAAAGAAAAAGAAAAAGGAAACAATGTCACTTTCGGCAACAATGCCCCAACAAGAATTAAAGGTAAAGGCATAATCAATGTAAATCAAAAGATGAAAGATCAAAATGTTTTGTACGTGGAAGGTCTCAAGCACAAATTTCTTAGTGTAAGCCAGATGTGTGATAAGGGCTATGACGTGATATTTTGATCCAAGGACTATGAGATTTGAAATGAAAAAGATGGAAAGATGGTGGGAAAAGCAGTCAGAAATCATAACAATGTAAATGTGTTTGATGCCTCCAGAGTAAATTGTTATTTAAGAAAAATGAGTGAAGCATGTTTGTGGCACAGGAGACTTGGTCATGTGAATTTTGAAATTTTATAAGAGTCAGCAAGCTAGGAGCAATAAGAGGTTTTCCAAGACTGTAAATTCTTGATAATTCAATGATCCAGATTGGATCATTATATTTTTTGTCATCCATATTGATGCATTTAGAGAGGAAAAAAGTGGAGGAATCAACCCATGGCATTGTTTTTATTGGCGGGACCTAGTTTGGCAAAACAGGGTTTGAAACCTTCTAGCAGTGTTTTGAGGTATCAAACGAAAATTTTCTGGGGTTAAACCTTTTCCTCTTTAGCACCACACTTTCTCATGCTATTCTACACGTAGAAATGTTTCCAACGACGTAAGAATCATGCCAATCAGAATCTGCATGCAAAATTTATGCCACTGAGAAGTTGACCTTCTTGTTTTCACACTTATCATTCGAGAGGATGTCACATTAGCTAATGCAGGGGTCCCCATCATATAACCATACTTAGCCAAAATGATGCCAGGGTTACCCAGCATATACCCATAGTATGCATATTAAAAATGCATCCACAACTTTGTCCCAGGTATTTGACTCTTCAATGGAGTCAAATCTTCATATATAAAATGGTCAAGGCCCTTTATAAGTTCCTTTGTATCGAAACCCAATCACCCTACTTGGAACATCCTATCAGGATTATATGAAGCCTCAAACCTTTGGTTATGACTTGGATTAAAGTCATTTCATTAATCCTACTTATCAACACTCTTAACACCCTTCACAACCTTCAATAATCCTTTATCGCATATATATAACTTTCCCCTTTCGCTTCCTTTATTAATATATATGTCTATCGCATAAATGCTTTATCAGCGCCTTTTTTCATAAAACTAATTAACATAGAAAATGTTCGCAAACATACCTTTTGCCTTTAGTATGGTCTCTGCACATCCTTTGAGGCTACCTTGATCACTATCGGCATTCACTCCTATCACGGTACATATGTATATACCTCATCACCCCTTTATCTTTCGATATGCGACTATCGGAAACCCTGCCCATTCAAATTATCAGAATTATAAGAAATATGGGAATATAAGAGAAGGCCCACTCCGCACATATATTCCAGATTTTAATATATATAGACTTGAATCTATATATCGTTGGGTCCACCGCTACATAGTTCCTCCTCCAAACTCCGATTAATGCGATCGTCGATCACCGATTAGCACTTTATCGCTATCGACAGATCACTATATCACTCGTCGCTACCCCCGTCTGCTGGTCTCTTGACTTACCGATCTATGATCAGATCCGGACCGTAGATCTGGTCCCAATCCAACATCCATAATCAATCACAATCGCTCATCACAACTGACCAAGGCTTGGTTCTGATAGATCTAATATCAACTATTGATCTATGAAATCTAATGGTTGTTGAACATCGAACTTCACTTCTTCTATTCTTCCTTACACTTGGGTTTTACATCGTTTTCAATGGTTTCTATGGTTCTTCAGGGGTTCTTCCTCCTTTGTTGTTTCATTCATTCTTGCTTGCACTTAACTCCACAAGTCCATTAACCAATGTCCTTCTATAGCATTACTCGATCCTTTAAAGGGATTCAACAATATATTACGATTTCTTCGAATCGTTCTACACCTCTGCATAGTCTCACTTCGCTATTTCTTCAGAGCTTCACTCCGTCCATCAATTAGATTCAATGACCCATTAGGATTCCTCTAAATCACTCCATTCCTCTTTGTCCTTCAGAATTCTGGCTACAATCTCCAGCAATAGAGCCTGCAATTCAAGTAATTCATTCATGAAAACATTCTTCAATACTATGACACAGTGAGGAATAAAATTCAAATATATATTAATGCAAAAGCAAATATTACATTCGAGACACCTCGGTCTCACATAGGCCTGATTCTAAACATTCGTGGCCTCCTTTTCTACCCATAGGCTTACATACATTTTTATGGAAAGTTGGATTGGATTACTATGAAGGACCTAATCCCATCCTTTCCTTGAATCACTTAACTAGAGCCCTAAAGCTCATTACATGCATACATATGTGGGAGATAAAGTCTTCCAAAGACTTATCCATTCCATCTTTTTCTCTGTTTTAAAATAGATTTGTCCCTTTATTTAGCTCGATGGTCCACATCCTCTCTTATCTAATTAAATCAATAAAAATCCTAAATTACATTAACTTGAGACTTAGGAAAACTATTTCCTAAAAATACATGACCCCCTATTTCTACTATTTAAATTGATTTTCCCTTAGGTGAATGCTCCTACAACAGACTCCCAAAGTCGAAATTATTCATGATCTCCTGATCATGTGTCTTCTGATCTTTGTCTTCCTGGATCCCACACTTTGTTCTGTAACTGTCCACATGCTTTTTTCCCTTGTTGTTGCTGCACTTGTGCTGTCTTTTGCTCCATTTTCTTCTTCTTTTCAATCAGATTCAAACTCTGATTGATCTTGCTTTCTGTTGCTATCATTTTCCTCCATTTAGTCTGCTTCATCATCAGCTGCCACATTCTTCAATTTATGTTTCCAGTACATCTTTGGACTGGTCCATTTTCTGTATTATATTTTTGCCTCCTTCCTTTTGTTTCAGGTTGCTGCTATCCACTAGTCCTTCAATCTGCTGCTGGTTTTCTTTACTTACTTCAACTTTTGCCTCGGCTACTTTGCTGACTTCTATTTTGCTTGCTCCAACTTTTGGTTTGCTTGTTTTCCTTGGTTCAATGCTTGATGTGATTCATATACTAACTTAAAATTTGCGTGCTATGATGATTCTTGCTTTACTTGTTGCCTCCCTATCATCCTTACCCTCTTTCATGATTGAATCATGATTGTTGAGCACTTTCTCCAACAAAATTATATTCTTTGTTCCATGGATTGATTTCTTCCATAGAATTCTCTTCTTTCACCTTTATTTGGCTATTCATCTGTGCCAAATTTCCTTCAACATCTACAACAAAACCTGCACTCACAAAACACTTGTTAAAATTAAAAACACAAGGCTACTATGCCTTGTTTCCCTTTGGCAACAATTCAGTTTGCTGCACTATTTCTTTCTCCTCTATCAGCACATCAGTATGTTGTTCTGAATTCTCAAAATAATTCATGAGACTTCCTATTAGTCTCTCTTTCATACCATCTTCTTCAATGATATCTTCTTGTTCTTGTTCACTGTTGTGAACTCCTTTTTCTGCAATCATACTGTCATACTCTAAATTCTCTAGCAAATATTCCAGCAATGCAATTTCCTTGTGACACTTTTCCAGTATTTCATCATCACTTATGTTTCCTACATTTACACACAAATTATTTGTTTGGGAATCATAAGGTTCAATAGTCTCAATTGTTGCTTCACATATTAGCTCTTCAGACTGAACTTCATCTCCTTCTTCCACAAGAACTTGTTCCTGTGTTGTCACATCTTCACACATCCATGCATTGTTAAGTTCCTTCTGCTGCAATAAATCACTGCTTCTCTTATTTAAGAGACATTCTTCATCCTCCTTTACTTCAGATTTTTTATCTTCTAAAATATTCTTCTCCATACTTCTGATAGTTTCAACAGATTGCTCATCCTCTACAAAACACTCTTTTACTAGTGTTCTTTCTCCCTCTGCTAAGTCTTTTGCATAGACTTCTTCCTTCTTAACATCTTTCAGTAGATGTCCTTCTTTTCCCTTGACTGTCTCAACAACTTCCATGGCTATTTCCATTGTGCCTATCATCATGGTGAACTGATGATCCTTTACTATGTTTTCAGCTAACATAGTCTCTTCTCCAAGCTTGCCTTCAGTCTCTTGTTGTTTACCTTCTCCAAGAACTATCCTTGTCTCATCATCTGCATTATCATTCTCCTGCATTTGATTTTCATCAATAACATCAATCAAACTCATTTGATTACCTTTCTGAGACAATATTCCTTCATTCTTCATCAGAATAAGATCTAATTCTTCATCTCCATGACAGCTTCTATAGACTCATCCATAGACCTTTTCTTTTGTATGTAGTCAAATTTCTCCTCTTTTGAGAAGTTTTCTTTGTCACCTCTTGCTTCTAGATCTTCATCACTTCTAAAGATATCTTCAAAAGGTTGCTTTTCTCCTACAATATCTGCCATCATACATAAACTATCAGTTTTAAAAATATAAGACCCAATGGTATCACTTGATGGTTCAACCATCATATCTCCTTATTGTTCTAAATCATTCATATGATTCAGAAATTCTTTGATAGTCTCTTCTCCAATCTCTTCAAGTGTTTCACTTGGTTGCTTGACATATTTCTCTGGCTGTATATGAGATCTATCTATCTCATCTCCTTCCATAAAAGAATTTAGATTTTGTTTGTCTTCTTCCTCTTTTATGACAATATCAACAAATTTCCCTTCACATGTTTCATCTACGAACATACACAAATTTTCAGATTTAAAATCATCAGACCTTTTGGTCTCACTTGAAGTTTCAGTCTTCAAGTCTTCATCTTCAGTTTCTCCCAGAATTTCTCCTTGTTCTGGTTCACAAATGTGCTCTTCCATTTTTATTTCCAACTTAGCTTCCTTGAGTTTTTCCATCAGCCACCTTACTTGCATTTACTGTAGCCTTCTCTGTGTCTCATACCATTCGACTGGCTTCTTCCTCAGGACCCAACCTAGTCTCTGGCTTTCCTCATGCATTTTCCTCAAGGCATTGAGTTGTTATTTTAATTCAGCAACCTCTTTTTCAATTTCTTCTTGACTCATCCTCTTGTCATTTGCTTTGGCATCCCCTTTCTTATATCCTCTATTGTGGCTTCTCTCTGAACCTCTGCAGTGACTATCAGTAGTCATCTTCTTCTCTTGTTTCTTCATGAGATCCTTTGTAACAAGCCTCTGCTACAACTAGTCCTCCTTGATGTAATCTTACCTCACTAAGCTCTCCTCACTCAGTCTTTTGGTAAGCATAGGTCCTCTGTCTGGAACCTCCTTTTGAGCAACACCTTTTCTCCTTCTAGGCTTCTGCAATCTCTCACTTCCTCTTGAGAACACTTCAGCTATCCTCTCTATCCAATCTCTTATTGGATTCTTCAGGTTCACTGCCACTTCACTTTTTAGAGTATTCTCCTTACTCTGCCTTCAAGAACTCATATGTTTTTCTCAAAGCTTCTCTTGCTGTCACCTGTGCATCAGTATAAAAACACACATTCTTAATTTAAAACATAACATAACATATTACCTCTCCTTCAAGATCTCAGCATGATCTTGTTTCACCCATTATTCTGCATTTTGAATGGATTGCTCTCTGTTTTGTCCCTCAAGTCCTCTTTCCTTCAGAAATTGCATTAAATAATCTTGCTTTTTCTTTCCTTTAAGGAATCCTATGTTCCTACCTACTTCAAGCCTCTGCTCGAATTGCTACAATTTCCCACTATAGTCTCTATCATTCAGCACATTACCTTTTTAGTGTGCAACCCCCTTTCCATAGAAATCTTTCCCTCGCTCTGATTTCAATTCTGCTCTAGTTACAGATCTGCTTTGATACCACTAAAGATGTAGGGGTCCCCATCATATAACCATACTTAGCCAAACTGATGCCAAGGTTACCCAGCATATACCCACAATATGAATATTAAAAATTCATCCACAACTTTGTCCCAGGTATTTGACTCTTCAATGGAGTCAAATCTTCATACATAAAGTGGTCAAGGCCCTTTATAAGTTCCTTTGTATCAAAACCCAATCACCCTACCTGGAACATCCTATCAGGATTATATGAAGCCTCAAACCTTTGGTTATGACTTGGATTAAATTCTTTTCATTAATCCTGATTATCGACGCTCTTAACACCCTTCACAACCTTCAATAATCCTTTATCACATATATATAACTTTCCCCTTTCACTTCCCTTATTAATATATATGTCTATTGCATATATGCTTTATTAGCGCCTTTTTTCATAAAACTCATTAACAAAGAAAATGTCAACAAACATACCTTCCGCCTTTAGTAAAGTCTCTGGACGTCTTTCGAGGCTACCTTGATTTCTATCAGCATTCGCTCCTATCATGGTACATATGTATATACCTCATCACCCGTTTATCTTCCGATATGCGACTATCAAAAACCCTGCCCATTCACATTATTGGAATTATAAGAAATACAATAATATAAGAGAAGGCCCACTCCACACATATATTCTAGATTTTAATATATATAGACCAGAATCTATATATCGTCGTGTCCACCACTGCATAGTCCCTCCTCCGAACTCCAATTAATGCGATCTTCGATCGTCGATTAGCACTTTATCTCTATCAGTGGATCACTATATCGCTTGTCGCTACCCTTGTCTGCTAGTCTTTTGACTTACCAATCTGCGATCAGATCTAGAACATAGATCTGGTCTCGATCCAACGTCCATGATCAATCACAATCTCTCATCACAAGTCGCCAAGGCTCAGTTCTAATATATCTAATCTCAGCCATTGATCTATGAGATCTAAAGGCTATTGAGCGTCGAACTTCACTTCTTCTGTTCTTCCTTACACTTGGGTTTTACGCCATTTTCAATGGTTCCTGCGGTTCTTCAGGGGTTCTTCATCCTCTACTGTTTCATTCATTCTCGCTTGAACTTAACTCCATAACTCCATTAACCAACATCCTTCCAGAGCATTACTCGATCCTTTGAAGGGATTCAACAATACATTACAATTTCTTCTAATTGTTCTACACCTCTGCTTAGTCTCACTTCATTATTTCTTCAAAGCTTAACTATGTCCATCAATTGGATTCAATGACCCATTGGGATTCCTCTGAATCACTCCATTCCTCATTGTCCTTCAGAATTCTGCCCACAATCTCCTGCAACAGAGCCTACAATTCAAGTAATTCATTGATGAAAGCATTCTTCAATACTCTGACACAGTCAGGAATAAAATCTGAATATATATTAATGCAAAAGCAAAGATTACATTCGAGACACCTTGGTCTCACATAGGCCTGATTCTCAACATCTTTGTCCTCCTTTTCTGCCCATAGGCTTACATACATTTTTATGGAAACTTGGATTGGATTACTATGAAGGACTTGATCCCATCCTTTCCTTGAATCACTCAACTAAATCCCTAAAGCTCGTTACATGCATGCATATGTGGCAGATAAAGTCTTCTAAAGAATTATCCATTCCATCTTTTTCTCTACATTAAAACAGATTTGTCCCTTTATTCAGCTCGATGGTCCACATCCTCTCTTATCTAATTAAATCACTAAAAAGCCTAAATTACATTAACTTGAGACTTACGAAAACTATTTCCTAAAAATACATGACCCCCTATGTCTACTATTTACAATGATTTTCCATTGGTTGAATGCGCCTACATCATTAGCCCCCATTATTCATGGAAAATGGGCTAGCCACGTGCTTTTGATGTAAAATACTATATAAGAGTCTATTTTCTAACACTAGTTAAGAGTTGATGTTGTCAAACCTAAACACTAGTAGGCTATCGGGTTATGTTATAACTGGGACTCTAGGAGGAAGAGGCATTCCATTCTTTTGAGAGAATTTTGTTCCATAGTTGAGGAAATATAGCCATGAGAGATAGGAGGTAGAGCACATAGAGAGGATTTGTGCACTGTAGCAGCTCACGGGCCACAAACATTACTTCTTTGTATTTGCAACCATATTTCCAAACAAAGAAAGAGAGAGAAACGACCTCACCTTATGTTGGGCCACTAATTTTTCATTATTATTATCACTTTTTGATGCCTATTTCACCGATTTCTACCATTCTTTATCATGTCATTTATCATAATTTATCATATAATTCCATTTTATAATTATTTATGCTTTTATGGATAAATAGAATTTTTCTCCTTTATTTTTAATAAATTGATGATTATTATGCATGATTTTACCAATGATGGTTTACTAACAGATTTGTTGTAACATCACTCATGATTTTAGCCTCCAAGATCTTTTCCAGATTGCAAATTTGATCTCCAACTCACAATTAAATATTCCAACTTATAAATTCACTGGAATAAGAAGTGACAGTTTTTTATTGGATGTTTCGGACAAATGGAGGAGAATCTAGAAAATCCAAAACATGGGTTTTGTCCAAAATAGACCGAATTAGTTTTGTAGTGACGATTTTTCCCAAATTTGGTCTGTATTAAGATAAACAGAAGGTTTGCCGAAGACAATTTTCTCAGATTTGTTGTTGCTGCTGTTTTCCAAATTCTTCCAATTGCAATACCAAATTCGACTTGTTCTTGCTAAATGTTGATGGAAAGATCTTTCAGATACGACCTTGCTAATCAATTCATTTTGTACAATCCAAATTTGTAATGGAAATCATTTTGTAATCATATTTGTTGTAACTTCCCTTTGCTCTTTGTGTATTTAAATGAAAATAGAGATCAAGGAGAATTAGAAGAGAATTAGAGGATAATTGAGAAAGATAATTGGGAGATAATTAGGAGATAGGAGATGGAAAATAATTAGATAGGATGTAGGGGAAGAAATAAGAGATGAGAGATGAGAGGATGAACAATTGTTGAATTTGAGGCAAAGCCAAGAGCTTCATTATGTTGTAATTATTTTTCTCATATGTTTTAATGAAAGAAGTTATCCATTGAGTTCTACATCCATTATTTGTAATCTAATATGAGTTATTTCTCAAGGCAGAACTGAGTCTTGGGCAGTTGGGCCCACTACCTTGGACGGGGTGCTGCCTTGAACATGTAAATTAGTTTACTTATGTGATTGTTTATTTGAATTCCAATTGTCATTCCTTAAAGTAGATTTAATTTCTTTGAACTAATTTGTTGTTTGATGCATTTTCCAAATTTGTTATTTCATCCAATTACTAGATTTCATTTGATTTGTTACTCTAGATTAGCATTTGAATTTTGTTGAGTGCAATATATTAAATTTCCAATTTAGTAATGTGTGGTTTAATCTATCAATGATTCAAGTTGTGTGATTAGCATAATTGTTTTTCTTGTCATTTACTTTCTTCATTTTAATTTTAGTTTTATTATTCACGTCTTACATTTTATTTCTTATTGAATGAGCTTCATAGTATAGAATACAATCATATAGAACCAATGTTGGTTATTGGTATTTTTATGCATATATTTTGCCGATTGCCTTGAAATAAAAAGAAGCTCCTCAAGTTGATAATTAATGTCTAGGAGATTAGTTGTTTTATTCATTTATTAAGCAATTAATTTTATCCAACATTTTGGCGTCATTACGGGGAGACGGTCAAGTTTCACTACCACCCTAATATCTAGTTGTAGATGCATACCTGACTTCATGAGAGCTGGATATTGAAGAGGAAAGGTAAGAACCTACGTGTGCATCTTGGGGAACCAATGATGGGTCTACCCTTAGTAGTCAAGCTTAGGTCATATACCATACACCGATAGAAGTAAGAATTGTAGAGGTAGAATTTTAAAAAACTAAATCTCATGATTTCACTTAAGTGGTGATGTAAGCACCACCCATTTCAATAACTAATTGACAGGAACATTTGAAGGAGAAGCCTCAAAGAAACACATGAATAACATCTTCTATGATGGTAAGAAATGGCTCACATTACTACTTTTGAATTCCCTATCAAAGATCTAGGAGGAGTGACACAAATGCACATAATTCTTCTATCCTCTCTACCAAATTTTCATGGTTTGGCAAACGAATACCCAAATACATTTTTATTTGAGTTTGAAGTACTTTGTAGAGGATATGATTATTGTATTAATGATCAAAGGTTGAAAGTGTTTCCTCTTACTCTAAAAGGAGCAACTCTCTGATGGTTCATGAGCCTTGGTGGGAATTGCATCCAAACATGGGAGGACATGAAGAATGTATTCTTGAAGAAGTACCAAGACTATTACAAGGCTGGTGAAGATATTTTCAGTATGATACAAGGGAAAGATGAAAGCTTGGAGGACTATGTAAAGTGATTTCATTACAACCTTCAAAAATCAAAGCATAAGCATTTGAAAAAAGAGATCTTAAGAACACTCATTTTTAAAGGAATCAAAGATGAATTTTTAGAACTCTTAAATATAATGGAAAAGGTGATGTCTTTTCAGTTATCATATGATGATGTTTGTGAATTATGCATAAGTTATTCAAGAGGAACCTTTAAGGCTGGTAAGAATTCTAGAGAAGTTTCTTTTTTCTTTTCCAAATCTACTACAAGAACAGGAGATATAGGAGTTGAAATCAATGATTTATTTGAACATTTTAAAATTGATTTTATTAGCTCTAAATTCACAATTGGATGTTTTGCAGGTTCAGAAAAATCTAGAAATTGAAGAAGTGTTTTTCCGTCATTTCCAAAAGGAGCATCCCATAGATAGTCACTCTTCCTTATCTAGGATGGAAGTAGCATATCAAAGAGATGGGGAAGTTGCAACAAGGTCAAAACCATGGAAATCGTCGCCTACATGTATGGTTCAAAAAACTTCCTCTCCATTTTCTTACTTGCATAATCCATTATGGAATACTCATGTGTTAGGGCAGGCATGTCAATCTCAATATAAACCCCACCAATCTTGTCTACAAGTTTGGCATGGTACGTCTTATGATTACATGAATACTCTCCCACATCTTGTATGTTAGGAAACCAGCTCACAAAAAGATAGAAAAGAGAGATCCACGCCTTAGAATTCAGCCTCTTCGAGGGGGCAACCTCCTTTACATTACATAAATGAAAAATTCTTGGATGATACAAATGAAAAGACCTCCTTTCTATATATAGGAGTCTAAGGGGTCATAACATAATCAGAGCCGACATAACAATAATAATGTAAGGGCACAATAATAACAATAGTGGGCTTCTATGGGGCACATTAGTAACAATATGGGCACTACATGGGTACATCAATATAATAAGTGGGTTTTACTAATAACAATAAGGGGTTACACTAGTAGTATAGGGGCCTAACATGCCCCTCTCCTTCAAAAAGCGTTGTCCTCAACGCTTGAGTAGTTCTTGACGCTTCTGTATAAAATTCTTGTCCTCCCATGTGGAATCTTCAGCGGGTAAGTTCTTCCACTTGATGAGATACTCTGAAATTGATCGATTTCGTAGCTGTCGGGTTCTTGTTTCTGTGATTGCTCCAGGGTCCAATTTGATTTTTCCTTCCTTTTCAATATCTGGCAATATTGTTTGAATTGGGATATTTTGCAACTTTTGAATAAGTGGCCATACTTCTTTGTCCTTCTTCCATTCATCCCTTTCTTCGTTTATCCAATCTGGTTGGATAATAGAAATAGCACAAAACAATGCTTCCACATCCTCATCCTTGAAGAGTCTTCCCATTCGGTAAGGTCGCCATTTTTTAAGTGCATGTAGTATTTCCAACATTTCCTTCTCATAAATAACTTGCTTTAGATGTAGCAGTAAAAATACCCAATCGCCTACATCAAAACATTTTTCACTATGATGTTGATCTACCTGTTGTTTCATTTGATTTTGCACCGAAGTAGTGTTATCCTTTAAAAGTTGGAGAACTTGTTGTTGATGCTCGATGTGATCTTTCACTGCTTGAACCTTTTTCTTCTTGATATGTCCTTCTATCTTTAGAGTTTGAGGAGTGGTAATTTCTTCCAATCCTTTACAAGATATGGTCGGATTCATTTCTTGACGCTCGATGTGATCTTTCACTTCTTGAACATTTTTCTTCTTGATATGTCCTTCTATCTTGATAGTTTGAGGAGTGGTAATTCTGACCAGTGAATTACAAGATATGGTTGGATTCATTTCTTCTTTCTCAATGTGATCTCTCACTTCTTGCACCTTTTTCTTCTTGATATGTCCTTCTATCTTGAGAGTTTGAGGAGTGGTCATTCTTGCCAATAGTTTACAAGATATGTTTTGATTCATTTCTTCTTTCTCTGGGGTCGGGTCCTAGCATATATCCTCTTCTTTTGATGTTTCTTGATCCTTTTCTTCCTCCTCTTCATACTCTATGTAAAATAATTTCTTCTCAGCACACTTATGACCTTTAGTGCATTTGCTATCACAATTGTAACAAAGCCCTTTTTCTCTTTTTTCTTCCAATTGTTGTGGTGTAACCCTTGTAGGTTGTGGAAGGCTAGGAGAAACAATACATCCAACTTTAAAGTTGTGAGGGGTAGACTTCCTTGTCACCATAATTTTACTTTCAAATATGTCACAAATCCCTTTTACTCTTTCCAATTGTTGTGATGTTGCTCTAAAGAAGGTGTTGCTCTTTGTATCCTCATAATGTGCTATCATTTCCTTCGTGAGAATTGACCATGTAACAAGTTTTTTACAAGAACAAAGCCCTTTATACCATAAAAATTGATCTGGTTCTAAATATGAAGATGCAATACATACATGATCTGGTTCTAAATATGAAGATGCAATACATACCTTTTGTAACAGTGGTACACCATGTAGATCAAAATATTGCTCCATCTGAAGTATCCAATTTACCGGATCCTTGCCATCAAACTTCCTCATCTTGCTTTTTCTTTATTTTAAGACCTTGATCTTGAAACGACTGTATCTCTGTACTTACAGATATTTAAGTTCTGAAATTGCTACCTGTAGTAGCCCTCAGTTTCCTCTTTCCAATGCCATTAGTCTGATCCAAATTGGATTCTCCAAGAAAGAGTTATGCACAATCTCCCAAGATGACCTGATTATAGACCTTTCCAGAACAGCGAACTTGTATGAAGTGCCACGTGTATAATTTTCGATCTTTGGTTCTGAAAAAGATATACAAGAAACTACAGTCTGTCCTCTTTCTATACCTTCTTATGAAATTTCAATCCGATGCTCAGAGAGAAAGTTATGACGAGTTTTCCCAAGTCACCTGTTTTGAATGTAATTCAGGAGTCTGCAAAAAGACCAACTTCCTCAGATCATATCTCCGTAAATATCATGCGAAAATATCTGAAATTCGGACCCAAGGTTCAGTGCGATTTCTTCTAAAATGGGTTTTGTTTGCGACTTCTGAAACGTCACAGAAAAAAAGTTATAGCGAAAATGCCACGATGACCTGTTTGGAGCAGAGAAACCCTAGAATCCAAAGCTCTGATACCAAATGTTAGGAAACCAGCTCACAAAAAGATAGAAAAGAGAGATCCACGCCTTAGAATTCAGCCTCTTCGAGGGGGCAACCTCCTTTAGATTACATAAATGAACAATTCTTGGATGATACAAATGAAAAGACCTCCTTTCTATATATAGGAGTCTAAGGGGTCATAACATAATCAGAGCCGACATAACAATAATAATGTAAGGGCACAATAATAACAATAGTGGGCTTCTATGGGGCACATTAGTAACAATATGGGCACTACATGGGTACATCAATATAATAAGTGGGTTTTACTAATAACAATAAGGGGTTACACTAGTAGTATAGGGGCCTAACATTGTAGCACAAACACATCATCCATATTATTTTCCAGATCTTCCAAGACAACTTGTTTGCCCATCAAAATCAGCCACACAACCCAATCGACTACATCATCAAAATGCTTCATGCCCTACACAATTTCCTACTCAGCTCATTCCACACCCCCACAGTACTAAACCAGTACAACATGCTTACAGTGTTGAACTGCAAAAATTACCTACCCTTCCCACCCATTCTATCTCACATGCACCATTGTAGAAAACTTATATTGAGATTGGGAATGTTTCAAATCCAAAAATTATAGAAGTTATGGAAGAAAATGAGGTTTATTCTAGCTTGCATCAACAAGCCATTTTAAAAACTCAAGAATTTCATGATATGACGGCCATGGGAAATCAGGAAAGTAAGGGATATATTGAAGATTGGTTTCAGTCCATCATTTTTTTGTAGCCTCACTCCATACTTCACAATTTTTGGCACCATCTTTTCAAGGGAAGTTGGCTTCTCATACCCTACTATTTATTAACATGTATTTTTCAAATTTGGGTATGTACATACTTGAGGCCTTATTTCAAAAATGGCTCCACTAGAAGTACTCGTATATGTAAGCATATTCAATTTTCAAAGAAGAGTAGGTTAGTGTAGAAAATAAATAAATAAGGACATAAATAAATACATTTTTATTATTATGTAAAAATAGTTGTTTTTGTTGCAACACGCTGTGGAAATCAACATTAGTGATAAAAATTTTAATTTATTTATGTATGTAGATGCATTATAATGAAAATAATAGTTCTGAAAACACTCATATTCATTTTTATCACCAATATGGAAAAATTGCTTGAATATCATATTTTTTGGCTTGCAGGCTTGATGAAAGTTCTGAAAACACAGTCGGGACAATCATGTTTTGAGGGACCAAAATAAAATATTTTTAAAACATGTTTCTATCCTAATTATCCCTTTATTTATACTTTCCAACCCAATTTGAATCACTTCATTTGGATTTGAAATGAAAAAGTTATAACCAAAACATTGACCAGGTGTCTAATAGGCAACTCAGGAACAAAGTTCAGAGAGTCCATTTTTGGAGGCCTAAATGACTATATTTCTAAAACCTATTTCTATGGTATATTCCTCTACGAATCTAGTTTACAAGGCAATTTTAATCACTCTATTTTGATATCTTATGAGAAAGTAATGACCCAAATATTGACTGTCTATCGTAAATCAACAATATTAAAGCTCTATTTTTCTAGCTGTTCATTAAAGTATTCAACCCATCAATCCTTCTTGTCTTCAAAACCTATTTCTATTGGAGAAATAAATTAATATTCTTTCATTTCCAATTTGAATCAGCTCAATCTGTCATCAAACGAAAAAGGTATGCTTAAAATATCCTCTGTTGGTCTAAGCTGGGAAATCGAAAATGACTCTGTTATGCAGGCCGTCCTAAGTAAATTTGACAGATTGTCTCATGAAATTTAAAAAACCTGTTTCTATTAGAGATATACCTCTAAATTTACTTTCATTTGGCTTTGGAATCACTCAAATTGGACAAAAAACGAAGAAGTTATTATTAAACTCTCCAGGTTAGCATGATTGACAACTGCTCTCCCGCAAGTAATAAATTAATTTTACTTTGTTATTTTTTTTGTAGATTTTTTTTATAGAGTAACTACTTGTTATTTCTTTTTCATAATTCTTAGATTGTGGGAGACCGATCACCTCTCTTTCTCCATGATTTAATGTTTTATTACAGATAGACACTCGTTTTTTTGCAAGTCCTAGGAGAATAAAGGTGGTCAATTTATGAACGAGTGATTCTTGAAAGAAATTTTAATGAAACAAGGGCATTTCATCTAATTCATTACCTAATGGATTCATAACAGAAGAAATGGAGAATTGATTTCCATTTGAAGATTCATGTCACTACTGCCAAATCAATTTTCCAAGAGATCATTCTTTTTTCCATTGACAAATTGATATTCCCTTAGGAAATAACATCATAGCTGTTGTAACTTAATTTATTTATTTATTTAATGTTTTTAAATAAAGTGTTGTTTCTTTTCTGATTTCTCTTATGCTTTTGTGTTTCAAGTGTTGCTTCCTTCAAAGTTGTAGTTTTCGCTCCGTTGGCGATTAAACAACACTTATTTTTGTGTTTGTGTTGTTGTTCAGTTGATTGAACAACACTTTTGCATGTTTTATTTTTGTTGTTCAAATGATTGAACGATTGTTGTTCAATAAACTGAACAACATTTTTGTGTGTTTTATTTTTTCTGTTCAAATGATTGAACGATTGTGGTTCAATCAGTTGAACAAAACTTTTGCGTGTTTTATTTTTGCCGTTCAAATGATTGAATGGTTGTTATTCAATCAATCGAACAATACTTTTGCGTTTTTTATTTTTCTTGTTCAATTGATTGAACAACACTTTTGAGTGTTTTATTTTTGTTGTTCAAATGATTGAACGATTATTGTTCAATCAATTGAGCAACACTTTTGTGTGTTTTATTTTTGTTGTTCAAATGATTGAACGATTGTTGTTCAATTAATTGAACAACACTTTTGCGTGTTTTATTTTTGCTGTTCAAATGATTGAACGATTGATGTTCAATAAATTGAACAACACTTTTGCATGTTTTATTTTTGTTGTTAAAATGATTGAATGATTGATGTTCAATTGATTGAACAACAATTTTGCATGTTTTATTTTTACTATTCAAATTATTGAACGATTGTTGTTTAATCGATTAAACAACACTTTTGCGTGTTTTATTTTTGTTATTCAAACGTTTGAACGTTTGTTGTTCAATCGATTGAATAACACTTTTGCGTGTTTTATTTTTTTGTTCAAATGATTTAATGCTTGTTGCTCAATCGATTGAATGATTGTTGCTCAATCGATTGAACAACACTTTTGCGTGTTTTATTTTTGTTGTTCAAATGATTGAATGATTAATGTTCAATCAATTCAACAACACTTTTGCGTGTTTTATTTTTGTTGTTCAAATCATTGAACGATTGTTGTTCAATCAATTGAACAACACTTTTGCGTGTTTTATTTTCGCTGTTCAAACGATTGAAGGATTGTTGTTCAATCGATTGAACAAAACTTTTGCGTGTTTTATTTTTGCTGTTAAAATGATTAAATGATTGATGTTCAATCAACTGAATATCACTTTTGCATGTTTTATTTTTGTTGTTCAAACGATTGAACAATTTTTGTTCAATTGATTGAACAACGCTTTTGTGTGTTTTATTTTTGTTGTTCAAATGATTGAATGATTGTTGTTCAAGCAATTGAACAACACTTTTGCGTGTTTTATTTTTGTTGTTCAAACGATTGAACGGTTGTTATTAAATTGATTGAACAACACTTTTGCGTGTTTTATTTTTGTTGTTCAAATGATTGTTGTTCAATCAATTGAACAATGCTTTTGTGTTTTTTGACTTTTGTTATTCAAATGATTGAACGATTGATGTTCAGTTGATTGAAAAACACCTTTGCGTGCTTTTCTTTTCGATTTCGCTATTCAATCGATTGAATGATTGTTGTTCAATCTATTGAACAACACTTTTTCCATTTTTGTAGGAATAACTGTGATTTCTCTTTATTGGTTCATCGCCAATCATTTTGTCATTTTTCTTTCTGTTTTATGTTTTGAATAAAAAAACCATTTAGTTGGATTTTTGCCTAAGATAAAGAAAAACATTGATATTAATACCATTATGACTTATAAAATATTTTGATGGTCATCTTTATTTAGAAGCTGACATGGTGCACCTATATCATGACTCGCTGAATATCTTCTCTTTGGACACATCATAAAATGATTTATTATTATAATACCATGCTAGTTTATATTTTACACTTTCAAATCGATAAATCCCTTTGATATGATGATATAGGAGGAAAAGCATAACTTTCATTGGCGGTTTTTTAACTTCTTACGCCATCCCTGACTCTCAAGGAGTAAATGAGCCTCCATCTCTTTACAATAAAAGCATTAAAATATAAAAATATGAAAAAGTAACAAGCATTGTCTTAAAGAGGATAGGGGGTCTCATCATGGGCCAGCCTACCATGATCGTAAGGGTGTAACAGGTGACATTATATTATGGCCACCACACCAAGGTAATGACCTTCTTGATAGTTAAAACTGTCAGAAGGATTGGGGGTCTCATCACGAGCCAGCCTGATCACTTTGTTATATTTTAGTGAATGGCACTATGATTATCTGGTTACCATGCCAACATAGTGGTCTCTTTATAGCAATAAAAAAATAGAAAACCATCTAAATACTAAATGGAGGACTCTGGCTCATTTTTGGGGTTAAAAAGAAACCGTGTCGAGGCTATGAATGCCTGCTCCCAGTAGTGGCTCTGCTTATGGTATTGAGGTACTATGTTACACTGCCAAATACTCTTTATCCTATTACCCCCTATAGAATCATTTCTAAAGGATAATTTACCATTTGAACAACATTTCTAATTCAATTAGCCAACGTGCATGGTAAACTATATCTTTATATGCATTATATCATTATTGTCCAATCACTCTACCACCAGTCATTAACATTTATTGCCATTCATGCATTCGTCACTTTTCCACCTAAGGTAAATATCTATTTACATAATGATCTAATAGTTGTTTTATTCTTTTTTTTGGGTATTTCTAATCTTTCGATGTGTAATGCTTTAACTGTGTTTGTCGTATTTTACATTTCTTTTATTTGATTAGTCGCCTGTATTTATGAATCCTTAACGTCCTTTCCCTTTTTCCTATGCTTTATGGTCATGGACGCCCTTTTCTAATTTGAGGGGGGAAGATATGCATTATGGAATAGCGTGTGTAATAATTACCGAACTCTTTCATAACTTGTTGATTTGACAAAATATTATTATTGCATTTATACAAAGGTTTTTTCTGATTGAAATTTTTGCATGTGGCTTATCTATTGTTGTTCAAAACTAAAACTTTGGATTCCAGAAAATTGCATAAAGAGTAGTGAACTATTTACAGGAGAACAACAAGTATGGGGGGAAACTCTATTCACAACGAGTCCACTCTATTACAACTGACAGAAGAGGCTCGAGAAACTCGCAGACATGATGTGCTTGCATGGCTTCCACCTTTTGCATCACTTTCAATATTATCTCAGCCAACATCAGATTCAACAAATACAAGTTCATACATGTTATTCCACATTTTTCCGGAGGTAAAACTTGAGGTAAAATAGCATAATTTTTTGATTTATTAAAAGTTTAGGAGAATTTTATGAAAATCCATTGAGCATTATTTATCATCATTCATTCCACATCTTTACCACTTCCTATTTTTCAGAGGCAAAGAATCTTTCAATTTGGGGGAGTGTTACTTTCATTCATTTATTTATTATGATCATGCCATCATCCATTGATCTCCTTATTTATTCTCAAAACCTCTCTTATTCCATGTTGTTTTACACCAAGCATAGATTTCAACCACAATTGTAGCAACCACCTCAATTTGTTTTCTAGTATTGCATGAGGGCATGCTAATTCTCCAGTTTGGGGGAGGAATTTCTACACATGATGAATGTTTTCTACTTTATTTCTGATTTAGGGCATACAAATTCATTTTAATACCATGCAGAAATTGATTTGCGTATATCTTTAAATATATGAACTGAATTCTTGTGATTCTTGGACAGCAAAGGGGTATCATTAAAATACACAAAACCAGAAAATTTCAACTCAAATTTGTTTGTAAAATTTCAGAAATCATGCATTATCACCTACAACCATTTTGCTTATATTTCATGGTATGTGCATCAAAATGATATGATTTTTGGAGCATTAATATAGTAGAAATAGTCTTGCCAAATTTTAGCAAAATCGGGTTTGTAGTTTTTGAGAAAATGGTTAATGATGCTTGTCATTACTTATATCATATTTTACTGCAACTTCATACACATATGGTTGAAAGTCAATGTGAAAATTGTTACGCCTTCATCAACATTGCTAAAAATGAATATTCATTATTTGAAGAAGAACTCATTTGTTCCATCACTTTCATGACTTAGGATGAATATTTTTTATAGCTTGGTTAATATAGAGGCTTTGGGGTTGCATGAGGACATGCAACATATTGAGTTTGGGGGTGTGTTGAGCCACTAATTTGTCATTATTATTATCACTTTTTGATGCCTATTTCACCCATTTCTACCATTCTTTATCACGTCATTTATCATATAATTTCATTTTATAATTATTTATGCTCTTATGGATAAATACTATTTTTCTCCTTTATTTTTAATAAGTTGATGATTATTATCATGATTTTACCAATGATGGTTTACTCATGGATTTTTTGTAACATCACTCATCTCCAATATCTTTTCTAGATTGCAAATTTGATCTCCAACTCACAATTAAATATTCCAACTCAGAAATTTGTTGGAATAAGAAGTGACAGTTTTGCATTGGACATTTTGGACAAATGAAGGAGAATATAGAAAATTCGAAACATGGGTTTTGTCTAGAACAGGCCGAATTAGTCTTGCAATGAGAAGTTTTCCCAAATTCGGTGCATATTAAGATAAACGGAAGGTTCTTCGAAGACAATTTTCTTAGTTTTGTTGTTGCTGCCGTTTTCCAAATTCTTCCAATTGCAATACCAAATTTGACTTGTTCTTGCTAAATGTTGATGGAAAGATCTTTCAGATATGATCTGACTAACCAATTCATTTTGTACAATCCAAATTTGTAATGGTAATCATTTTGTAATCATCTTTGTTGTAACTTCCCTTTAATCTTTGTGTATTTAAATGAAAACAAAGATCAAAGAGAGGAGGAGAATATGAAGATAATATGAGGAGAATTAGAAGAGAATTAGAGGATAATCGAGAAGGATAATTGGGAGATAATTAGAAGATAGGAGATGGACAATTCATAGATAGGATGTAGGAGAAGAGATAAGAGATGAGAGATGAGAGGATGAACAATTGTTGAATTTGAGGCAAAGCCAAGAGCTTCATTATGCTATAATTATTTCTCTCATATGTTTTAATGAAGGAAGTTATCCATTGAGTTCTACATCCATTATTTGTAATATGATATGAGTTATTTCTCAAGGCAAAACTAAGTCTTGGGCAGCTGGGCCCACTACCTTAGATGAGATGCTGCCTTGAACATGTAAATTAGTTTGCTAATGTGATTATTTATTGGAATTCCAATTGTCATTCCTTGAAGTAGATTTCATTTCTTTGAACTAATTTGTTGTTTACTGCATTTTCCAGATTTGTTATTTCATCCAATTAATAAATTTCATTTGATTTGTTACTCTAGATTAGCATTTGAATTTTGTTGAGTGCAATAGATTAAATTTCCAATTCAACAATATGTGGTTTAATCTATCAATGATTCAAGTTGTGTGATTAGCATAATTCTTTTTCCGATCATTTACTTTCTTCTTTTTAATTTTAGTTTTATTATTCAAGTCCTACATTTTATTTCTTATTAAATGAATTTGATAATATAGAATACAATCATATAGAACTAATTTTAGTTGTTGGTATTGTTATGCATATATTTTGCCGATTGTTGTGAAATAAAAAGACGCTCCTCGTGTTGATAATTAATGTCTACGAGATAAGTTTTTTATTCGTTTATCAAGCAATTAATTTTACCCAACACCTTCCCAATGGGTTTTCTCCTGAAAGGGATTCCCACAGAGAATATCTTCTGTATTATGTGTGTGTGAGATTATTTTTTCATTCTCTACCTTTTTGCTTAATTTACTTTTACATCCATGCACTAATTACAGTTAATTTTACAGATCTAGAAATTAAATGAAACTATAATAACGTAGAATCTCATATTTTTAATATAATATTATGAGATTTTTTGTGATGAACTGTCTAGTGGAATATCCATGGAAGTTTATGGCTCATTCAATCTGAAATTCATGTCAATTTGGTAAGCATACTAGAACTCATTTCAAGTCAAAAGAGTTATCTTGATGTAGACCACTGGATTTTATTCACACAACTATCTGCGACCCAAATCGAGCAAAAACCGCAAGAAGAGAAAGGTATTTTATGCTGCTTATTGATGATTTTACTAGGGCCACTTGGATTGCACTCTAAAAAAAAATCAGAAGCATTTAAGGATTTTCAAAAATTGAAAGTCAAGTAGAAAATGAGAAAGACTTAAAGATCAAATGCTTAAGATCATACATAGGAGGAGAATACACTTCAAGAGAGTTTGAAGAATTATGTGAAAAGCATGGCATTAAGAGACAATATTCAATGGCTATAAATCCACAACAAAATGGAGTAGTTGAGAGAATGAACAAAATAATTTAGGAAATTGCCAAATCTACGTTGGATGAAGAAAATGTATCCCACATCTTATGGGGAGAAGCAGCACAAGCAGCAATGTACCTATCAAACAGAACTCAACTCAGGTCTAAGAGTGATAAAACTCCCTATGGTTTGCGAAAGGGATGAACTGTATGGTTTAAACACTATAAGGTGTTTGGAAGAAAATGCTTTATCAAAAGGAATGATAAAAATGTAGGAAAGTTTCACTCACGTGCCAATCAGGGTGTATTACTTAGGTACTCTGTTCGAAGTCTTGAATTCTTCCCACAAGACCCACCACTTGCCTGATGAAATAAATTCACAAATGGAGTCCTCAAAAGGAAATATGAACTCATATGGAGAAGAAAATTCAGACATGATGCCCTCAGATCAAGAAGAAACAAATTCAGATAATGAAGGCAAGGAAACGAGAACAACTCTGAGGCTAAAAACACCTTCTAGGTATGTACATAAGGATCGTTATGAGAGTCATATTATTAGAGATCAAAGAGAGGGTGTTCAAACCAAGATACAGCTTGTTGGAAGTTCAAGTTGTGCAAATATTGCTCTGCTATCTACGATTGCTCCTAAAAATCCCAGCCAGGAAAGTGAGGAAATTTTTTGGGTGAGAGATATGAATGGAGAACTATACCAAATGGAAAAGAATGAAACTTGGGAAATTCTTCCAAGACCCAAAGAGAAAAATTTCATTGGAACCAAATTGGTTTTGAAAAACAATCTAAATGAGCAATGTCAAGTAATTAGGAACCAGGCTCGTTTGGCCTGCAAAGGGTATGTAAGAATAGAAGGGGTAGAATTTGAGGAAGCCTTTGCCCCAATAGTGAGACTGGAAGCTGTTACAATGTTTCTTGCCTTTTTCAATCATAAAAATATCAAGGTATATCAAATGGATGTGAAATTTACATTTCTCAATGGAGATTTGGAAGAAGAGGCTTATATTGAGCAGCAAGAAGGATTCACACTCACCAAAGATAAAGAGTTTGTGTCCAAACTGAAAAAGGACCTATATGGACTCAAACACACTCTGAGAGATTGGTATGCAAGACTGGATCGATATCTTCATCAACAAGGATTTAAGAAAGGTATTGTAGACAACAAATTATACATCAAGCCTAAAGGTAATCTTCTATTAATTGCAGTAGTATACGTTGATGACATAATATTTGGCAGTGACATAGGACAATTGGGAAATCAATTCGAAAATTGTATGCAAACGGAGTTAGAAATTTTCATCATCGGAGAGTTGTATCTCTTCTTGGGATTGCAAATTTCATAGTCTCAAAATGGAGTGTTTATCCCCCAATCCAAGTACCTACGAGAAACTCTGAAGAAGTTTAGGCTGGAAGATTGTAAGCCAGTTAGAAAACTCATGGTTACAGGCTACAAATTGTACAAACAAGATAAGATACCACTGGTCAATCAGACTAAATACAGATCCATGATAGGAAGCATTCTATATCTCATAGCTTCACAACTAGACATCAGGCAAGTGGTGGGTCTTGTGGGAAGAATTCAAGTTTTCCCTCATGAAATTCATTTCATCTTTGTCAAAAGGATCTTCAAATATATTAAAGGGACTACGGTATGCTAAAAGAAGAGAGTTTCACTTGAAGGCATACACTAATGTTGATTGGGAAAGAATTATTGATGACATGAAGAGCAACTCAGGTGCAACATTCTTTTTGGGAAATTGCTTAGTTTCATGGGTTAGCAAGAAATAAACCCCCATTTATTTATCAACTATTGAAGAAGGGTATATTGTAGCTTCCACTTGATGCTCGCAGTTTCTATGGATGATGAAAACCTTGAAGGATATTAAGGTAGAGTTGAATGATCCTATTCCAATCATGTGTGATAATACAAGTGGCATCAGTATCTCTAAGAATCATGTCATGCATTCAAACACCAAGCATATCCCTATAAAGCTACATTTCGTAATGGAACAGGTTGCAACCAATGTTGTTAGACTTGAATATGTCATCACTAAAGACCAACTTGCAGATATATTTACTAAGCCATTCGCAAGAGAACACTTTGAATATCTCAGGAAACAAATACAAGTTGTGACTCGTCCTCCTAAATGACTCAATTTTGGTGTATGTTGGAAGCTACTTAGCATGTGGGATCAAAGAAAGAGTACGTTACAGTGGTTTATGGGGAGTATTCAATGACATTATTTTCCATTGATGCCAAAAGAGGAGAAGATTATTGGAGCAACTTAGAAGAATAACACTCAAGAATACCATGCCTGGTCTTATGGGGAGCTTACAAGGGGTGCTTATGTTGTAGAAATCAATGTCAAAGGGGGAGATTATTGGACAATTGGCATTTTATGGATGGCCTATGACACTTAGTATGTTAGCATTGATGTCAACTGAACTATATTTGAGGCAGAGATTTTGTAGCCATTCCTTAAGTATCAGATTGGCTCAAGCCTACATAGGACTTTCTCCACTCGAAAGTGCTTTGAAAGAGCTTTACAAAGGTGTGTTGAAGATTTAAAATGATCTCATGGATCAAAATTTAATTGATATCCAAAGTCAAGGTCTTCAAGTCCTAAGTAGGCTAAAATATTAGAGGCATCCGAAATATCGGAACTCGAAATTTCATAGATCACCAGAGTAAAAGGATGAATATTAGAGGTATCCGATTTTCAAAACGAAATATCGAAAGGGTTGAATACTGGAGGTTAGAGGCTTGAGCCCTCAGTGGTTCATTTAAAAGGGACCTGAAATGGCATGAAGTCTCCATACCTCAGAGGGCTGGTCATAACGGAGGCAGGCCAAAACCTCGGCAAGATAGGACACATGGCATCATATTAGGACCTCAGAGCCTAGATATTTTGAAGATCAGGACCTCATAACTTCTTAATGAAGTAATTGTTTAAAAAGCGCTGAAGTTTTGAGGAGAAAGATTAAGAAAGGAAATCATTGAAAAAGCATGAACTGATGGACCCCTTTTTCTCTCTCCTCTAATAGACACAAGTCAGCAATTGATTGGCCGCTGAGGAGATGATGAGGTAGATGACATTAGCATGATGATACAATACGGTGGAAACGTGGCAGTCATATTCAACGTTTTCGTTGGCCTAATGGGGAAAATCTTGGTGACACATGTCACCACTAAGGAGATGCCATGTGGAATGATGATGATAGAATGATGTCATCTTGGAGGTCGGCATATTGGAGGTTTGATTTTTTGTAACTCCTGTCTAATTTCTTTATAGAAATTTTTTTATTCAATAAAGGGGCTCCGATGTGGTCTAACACATGGTCATGGGAAATCCAAAGGACCGAGGGCACATAGAAGGCCTAAGAAACTAATTTCTATTTGATGCCATGTGGAGAATATTTTAGAGGTTGGAATTTTGGGGACTCCTCTAACTAAATTATGAGAATGCTCCGATAAGCAAAAGCTTTGAAGTGTTGGTGCTTGATCAATGAAACCCAAAAGAACCAATGGTGAAAGAGACAATACAAAGGGAGATAGGCCCTCTACAAGATCTAATGGCCTTATTACCTAAAATCTAAGCCATCAGTCACAACACCCAGTCTCATGGAGGAAAAACAAGAAAAGGCCAAGTGAAAGGAGCTCGGAACCTTGCAACCTCGTAACATCACTTGAATAAAAAATATAATATTTGAGGGCTCTGATATTGCAGCACCTAAGGGCTAATCCAACAATCTCAGGCAACAGTCATATGAGAAAGAAAATGATAAGGGGGATAAGCACTAAGGGACTAAAGGCATCAAAATTATGTGATTTCGTAACATTCTTTTAATATAGCTTACAATGAGCTATGGCTCTAAGACAACTGTACAAAGTGTTAGAGGATGAATGGGTCAGCAACTGCTAAGTAAATGTGTGCAGAGAAGTTGGTTGATGAAGTTATTGGCAACTTCAGAAATCACTTGGTCAAGGGAACGAGGATCATGATTCACAGGGAAATAACTATTGGGCTATTCCGATTTTGGAAGAAGGGCATCTTAGATCTCTCATGAACACATTATAAACTTAAATAAGAAATAAAGAAGCCATGTTGTGGTACATTCAATCTCTGTGAGACTTTAAAAAGTATGGGGAGTATCATTGGAATGTGCAGGTGGAATGGGACTAAATTCTTAGCATGGAAGATCACACAAAGGATTGGCGAAGCACTCAGGATCCCATCCTCATGTTTAATGCAACAACAGAACTCAAGCAACAGACGCAACAATAATATGGAGGTGCCATACCGAGGTACACGTGGGCAGTGTGGAAACAAGTAATAGAGGTAGGATTGTGCAGAGTGCAGTAGAGGTTCAAAACCAATGATTACCATCGAGAAATGTGGGGGAAAAAAGTAGTGTTGCATGTGCTGAAACATGAAGAGTAGAGTGTGTGAGAGATGAGAAACTAGCCCAAGTGTTGAATTGGAGCAGAGTGTTGTAGAGAACCTGTGGAATAGGAGGCAGAATTCTAAGGATAGAGTGTCGATGTGTGAGGCTGAGAGAGCCTATGGAACAGTATAGCACCGAGAGAAGTAGTTCATTCTATAGTAAACTGGATTGGTATTGTTGTGTATTTGTATGTGCCTTTGTTTTCAGTTTGAAAATTGTATGAAAAGTATAACATTGGCTAGAGCAGGTGGTGGCTTGAATTCATAAGAGGTTGGTGCCTCTTGGAAAGAAGCTGATTTCTATCCTAAGGTGTTCGATTCCTCTCGTGAGTGGGTGCTCACAAAAAAACTGATGTAATTAAGTAGGTGCTTAATTTACATCATAACAACAAATAGATTGGTTGTTTTTTCCTTTTGGGTTTCCACATAAACATATTGGTGTCAATATGTGTATGTTGCTCATGTGATGTATTGTATGTACATATGAATGTCTCATCTTGCTTCTCATTTGTATTATGTATGGATTCTGTCATAGTTAACATATAGTAGAGGAAAGAACTAAAGACATATTCATAAAAAATTAAGAACCTCACTATTATTGCTTCACCCCCCCTCTCACTAATTCCTTATTCCAACATTCCCAACGGATTTGAGAACAAAATGAAAAACAAAGGGTTAGGGTTAATCAAATGGGGATGGGTGCGTTCTCTTAACAATAGTCATTGGATTCTATAGCCTGGGTGGAGGAACTTTGGGCACGATAATAGTTAGAACCCTACCCTCACAGAGTGCATAAATTACATCCAAATTGGTAGCAGAGGAAAGCATGAGTTTTCCAAGATACTTGGATTTCTATCCCTACGAAAGTATTTGGTATTCGTATTTTTTTCCTCGCACTTCCGCTTCCCCATAATGGTCAACACATTATCAGCTTTGATATCAACCTACAAAACACAAAGTAATGTTATTTTCTACACTAATAGTGGATTCTATATTCCTAGTGCCATCTACCAGCTAACAAAGCTTTGGGTTTTCATTCTAGCATTAAGAGAGTGATGATGTACCAATAGGGTGGCTTTGTTGGAGTCACAGTTCTCTGCACGTCTAAAGATCTGGCAAAGAACAACTAAGGGGTTTCATATTCCTAATATGAAAAAAGGGATATGATTTTAGTGATTTTTTGTTGTGACTGATATCATAAAACATTTTGTGGACATGTGTAAATAGCTAACTTTTTTTTTGTGTTCTGGTTTACTTTAGATTATGGGAGATGTGATAGTTTTCAAAAGGATTTATTTGTTGTATCTAATCATCTTCGTGAAAACCCTCCTCATGATTGCGAAAATGTTCCTACTACTAGACCTACGGGTCATCTTCCTTAGGGGTCTGGCATTCCACATAGTGATATATTTTATTGAAATAATTCCTCAATGATGCAAGGAGATAGATTTCTTGGTGTTGGGTCAGGTGGTGGTCTTATCTATCATTTAAAGGAACCCTCTTTGGTTTTTATGATTCGTAAAACTAGATCTAACATGATGCAAAGAGTGCATCCACAGGAGGAATCACATTTTGGTTATTATGCTCAAATGATAAAGTTGGAGGAATCATTACTATAATTCATGGACTTCAAGATTGTAAATTTTTTTCCTAAGGAAGAAGAATGTGTTGTCATAATTTTAGCATTTATGATAAAACGTTTAGGGATCATTGAGATTAATGCATAAAATTAACTCACTGTTCTACTCTTTTGAGTTTGTCTAAGTAGGAATACCCTATAATACATGTCCTTTATGTGCACGTTAGGAGTTTCTTATCACATTTCAGATATTTTGTTTAAGTTGTCACTTTTACTTACTATGGCTACTTCAATTTATCTAAAAATGAAATTGAATAGCCATACTTTGCATGATTTTTTGATGATATGCTTCTGAAATAGTTTTTCATGTTGAATAAAATCCTACTACAACTCCTAGAAGGTAGAGTTTCTCCAACGCATAATTCTCTTCTTCCGGTGTACAATCATGTTGTCACTCCTCCACCGAAGAAAGCTAAATTTTAAATAGAAATACTACTTGTTTTATCAAACAAAATAGGGTGTTTTCTTAGAAAGGTTGACATAATTATTGCTACGATCAGAAAGTTAATTGGATCAAATATGCAAATTTTTGGCAAGGACCAATTGCCAAAATGTGCATCCCATAATGATGAAGTTGTGTAGGTATCTTCAATATCGTAATTATTAATCCTTGCATAATGCGCTTTGTTGAATTTTTTTACTATTAGGTGAAATTTGTAGTTCATGCCTATTGGTTTCTATGAATGAAAATTTACAGTTTTGTTTTAATTAATTTAGGTAACGAGTGAACAGGAGGCATTTTAGGAAGAACTTGTACATATATCAACAAGTTTGCAAAAGAAAGTATTTCCAAAGAAACCTCCTTCAGTTGCTAGTGTTGGTGTTTACCCTAAGCACATGCCTCTAATTCCTAGATGAATGGAACCATTTAAGGGGAGACCTAAAACTAGTTCACCTCCTCGACTCTATTCTTATTATGGAGGACCCCTACAGGACATTAATCAAGGAGGACGATAACCTCATAATGTTTATTTTCCATGATTCCCTCTCAATGTGCATCATCCTAGAGGAATGCATCACTACATCGGATCAAACACCATCACTAGGTCCATGGGCAGTGCAAGTAAGGGTTTATAGATGACCATTTTGATGGTATATATTTATGATAGAATTTCTAACATAAGGATCATCTAATATTTTATTATTTTTTATATTATTTATGCAATTATTTCTTTGGAGGTTTAATAAAGGTTAATAACATGATGATTGATGTGGATATGGATAATGTTATTTTTTCAAAAGTAGTTGAATGAAATCTATTTTTTTTGTAATCAATATTGTGGTGCTAGGGAATAGGTGGTGGTAGTTCAAGGAGAATGAATGACTAAGGAAGAGAATATCCACAAAGAGGAAGCCTATGAAGGTTTGTATTCCTAACAACATAGAGAAGGGAAGTTAAATTTGATTCTTAGTTATTCTTATTGATTATTGTGTTTCTCTAGAGAAAAAGTCAATTAGTTATTGTGACAAATACTACTGTAGAGGTTCTTGTCATGGAACTTGTCGTTGGATCTATATATGGAGAGAATGGTTGTTGGGCCATAGATATGTTACCATATTGGTTATCCAAACCTTTCATTTACAAGCCATATTCATACCTTTATAACATATTTTGTAACTATTATATTACCAATTTTCACTAAATGCATTCAATTTACCTTGTGGTTAATTATTAATGATTTCTTGTATTTTTAATTATTAAAGGAGTTTTTAACGTGTTTTTCCATTTATGGTTTACTAATATGTTTATGTACCCAAACAACAAGTTCTAGTATTGGAATATGACAATTCGATACTAATATCAATTCTGGTATGAAGTAAAGGTTAACATAGTGGTACTTCTAGAGAGGACATGGGTTGCAACTACATGTTTATGGATGGATTTATGTTCACACCTAACTCACATGTGAAGCTCATGATGTTATTCAAAGTTACAGCTAAACCTAAATTCCACCTATAGAAATTCGGTACTAAGTTTGGTACCAGTTTAGCATTTTCCAGAAATTTGGTACTTAATTTGTTACTTAGTTCGGTACCTGATTCTGCACCTGCAAACCAAAAACTATGGGAACTTATGTCTAGATTTGTAGTTAATTCCAAACTTGGAAAAATGTGAAACTAATGCCAAGTGCCATTGTTTCCATCTCCAACAAATAATTTAATACACTCCTAAATCATAATAAGACCATTTTTAAAAATTAATTGTTATTTTAATTATAGTTAAAGAGTTATATTTGTATGGAAGTTGGTATGATCCTTTGGACCATGGCTTCCTCTCCAATGTAATATAAAGAATAGATCTGTGCAATGAGAAAGTGGAGGGCACAGAGAGGAATTTTGGTATCACTTTTTTGAGTTGGTTTTTGTAATCAAATTTGAAGTTTCACTTGTAAATAGAAGCTGAAGTTGTTGGCAATGAATATTTAATTACTGAAATTTGAACATCGTAATGGTTTGAGTTATTTGTTTGTAACATTTCCAAGTTGGGAAGGGTCCCTCGACTCAGGTAACGCCCTAGTTTTTAGTTGTAGAAAAGGTTAATATTCGATTTTAGTTTTTTGTTCTTTTTAGTTTTTTTGTTTTTTTTTATTGCAAATTTTATTTGATGGTATTTTTAGTTTTTTTTCCAGTAAATTTGTATTTCATACATTCTTAGATTTATTGTTATACCTTCAAATATGTTAAGTAAAAGGCATTATGATCATATTAGAATTAATCTTGTCGGGCTTAAGAGTTAAGAGGACTTGAATTGGTTTCTTCATATGTTTTCATACTCAGAATTTTAATCTACATAAATTTTGTACTTAATTTGGTACTAATATTCAGAATTTTAATCTAGAGAATTTATGTACTTAATTCAGTACTAATATTCAAAATTTCAATTTCCATACTTTTTGTACTTAATTTTAATATACAAATTTTTTGTACTTAATTTGGTACTAATATCCAGAATTTCAATTTCCAGACTTTCTGCACTTACTTTGGTACCAAGTCCTGTACTAGATTAGGGTATTAAAAAATATGTAATTATTAGTTTAGGATTCTTTAATTGGCTAGAGCTTTGCAACTACTTGGTAAAAGGTTCCTACAATGAATAATAACCTACAATATAGCATTATGACTCTAAGCCTGTTTAGAATTTATTTTTGATATTTTATTAATGCATTTCTTGTAGTTTATTGCCTTGTATTTTTTATTTTCCTTGCATGATTTTGCTTATAGTTGTCGAAATTTACTTTTCTCCAACATGTTTAATGGGTTCTCATCACTAGAGGATTATAACCATCGAAGTATCAAGACCTAATAAGCTACATAAATAGAACCACGTGAATATTGTTTGTTGATAATGAAAGATTGTGGTTTAGAACTCGATAAGCATTAGAGTGCCACAGTACAGTGACAACTGATAATCCTTAGTGACTAGTTCTTTCTAGTGTTAGTTGTTAGCATAGGCTAGCATAGGCTATAATCCTGCATTTCTTGTGCTTGCATCTCTAAGTCATATGATCTCGAATTCGATAATTAAATTTTGGAATTAAAATACATATTATTGTGCCAACATTTTCGGTGTCATTGCTAGGGAGGTGCTAAAGGGATTAGACAATAGTTTCTTTCACAAGCTTTCTGCATGACTTTTAATTACAGTTACAACTAGAGGGTGAAGAAACTACAATAAGACATGAGTGGAGATGCACACATCCACTATGGTGGGGTTTCTCCAAAGACTGGTTGTCTCTAATTGATTTTCTAGTTTATGTTTCATATGCGTAGAATTAAAGGTGGGATCCAAATCCTAATTTTTCTTTCCTTTTCTTTTCAAGTGTGTTTTCCTTTAGATTGATTCATGAAAAAAAGAGAATACTAAATTGTGTGAACATATAACTTGGTGATAGTATGGTATTATTAGCATGGTGGTGGTTTAATTACATGACTGATTTTCTTGCATTTGTTTTAAGTGTTTTTCCTTCTTATTTCTTTAGAATTTTTAATAAGAATTTCGTACAGTAATCCATGTGCATGACAGGGATTAGCAACCAACAAAGTAGTATTCAAAGATGATCAGGAGTTTGGAATAACTCTCTCAAATCCTTGCAGTGGTTGGGGTCTCTTCTTCTCAGGAAGAACAAAGCTTGATAGTAGCCAAGAAATTATCTTCCTTCCCAGAAACAACAAAAGAAAAACAACTCCATGAATCACATCCACACGAAGATGTTTACTCTTGCAAACTTGTTTAGGAAACTGAATAATCATGGACTGCATTCGATGGAAAGAATAATTAGAACCTGAGATTGAAGAATTTTTTACATGTCCATCTAGAGGTCCTCAAAGCATACAAGAGGATAATCATCTAATAATAGAAGATTTTCATGGGACAGTAAAGGAGGATATGCTAAATGAGACAAATAAAGAGGTAAACCAAGAGCAACTTGATTTTGTTGAAAGTTGGTTTCAAGCAACTGTAAGGCCATACCACTCCATTCTTCCTTATTTCTTGACATCATCATTAAAACAACTGGCTCTTCATACTCAGGTATGCATTGAATATTATATTTTAAACTTGAGTATGAATGCATTTTCACACCTATTATGCACATGGTTACATTGGAAATACTCCTATACTTGAGAGGAATTTATTTTTCTTGGGTAGAATAAGATAGTATATAAGTAATTGTTGCATATAATAGTTAGCTTAGTTCTAACATATAGTGCATAATCTTTCTAATTTTTTTTGTATGAGTGAGAATGTTAACAGTTAAAAAAAGCAACTAGTTAAAAATGGGAGATCTATGTTCTTATTGGATATTTCTGTTGAGGTATCTTTCAAATACATATTGTTTTTAATGAATATTGCTACTCAATCTTATTTCAAATAACAATACGGTACAATATTACTTCGCTTTCCTACTTATTATTTCTTTTTAGTTAGATTTGTTTCTAGTTTTTCTTTTTAATAAAGTAATCTATGACCATTATGTTTGGAATCTTACTTGTAGTTGGAAATTATTGCATTGCAACATTGTCTCGTATTTCCTACCAATTGTCTGGTACCTTGTTTTAGCTAATCAATACCCAAAACTTTGGTGCCAATTTGTTATTTTGCAAGACAAAGCAGGATTCAAGCATATTTTTCATTTGGGATGTTTAAATATTCAAAGAATATTTTCAAAATTGGAAAAGACATCTTTGTCAATGTAATGGAACACTTAGGGGAGTATTTGATGATATATTTATTTTTCCTTAAGTTGTTAAAAATGATGCATTCATGATTTATCATTAAGACCGCTATTTTGCAAAGATGATTGAATGAACAATCATTTTCATAAAAGTTGAATTGAATGATAATTCCAAACTATTCATAGTTTTCGTTTTTGTTTTGGAATTTAATTTTCTTATACATATAGATTTATTATTATCAATACAAAACATTTTCCCAAAATATAGTTACCAAAGCAAACTAAGGGGATTAAAACAAAATTAAGAGGTCCATATAATGATACCAATGAAAAGAATCAACTTGAATAGTATAACCATAACACCAAAGCATGATATCCAAGAATATTTATTAAGACTTGAAAAAATAACTGATGAAGTCTCTGTTCTTGGTGGAACACTACATTAAAAGTGAAAGCATACATGAAAACTATGATTAGTAGGACTTTAGGTGTCTTTTGGTTATTATTCGGTTAGCTTCATCCATCTCACATTAAAAATGGCACATTCCTACTATGTCCTTTGAGTACATGTAAGTACCTTATTCATCCAAGACATTACACATGTAATATAAGTCACTCTGGAAGGTGTCATCTTATTCCTTTAAGGGGATTTCTAAATCCGCTCTCCCATCCACCAATTGTAAAATCTAATATAAAGCTAAAATGGTAGGAAACATGGGACTAGACCCTTCATTCTAAAATAGGTTTAAGAGATTAACTCATCGAGGTTATGGACGCCTACTGGCAATTGGTAATGACCTGTGATACGACCAGGCAAACCCATCAGGGTTATCTATGCTCGTAGGCAATCGGGAATTCTACTTAAAGAATTGTCAACGAAACAAGGGCTTTTGTCTACATGTATGATGGTTACTCTATAGTGTTACAATAAAAAGGAAGCATTTTTGGATGAAGTCAAGGCAAAAAATGAACTCCTTAAATATGCTACTAAGGAATGGCCTTAAGGTAACCTTGAGTTCTCTATCATTGTTTTTTCATATTATATCTAAGATTTAATTGTCTTAGAAGTGGGATCTATGATCACAGAGAATTAATAAAACTCAACTGCAAAGCTTACCTATAGTAATTGGATAATTATAATACTTTTGTATTTTCTTAGTAATAAATAATTTTTCATTCGCTCATCATTTGTTGTGATCATAAAAATCCTCCTACCTACAAGGAGGGAGAGCCCCTTAAATTTATTAAAGGTTTATTTTTCTTGAGCATAAAACTATTAAAGATTGTTGAAATCATATGTAATGAGTGATTTGGAATTTATTTTATGCTTGATGTTAGTTTAGCATCATTTTAATAAATATGAGATGACTTATTTTTGTTCGGAATTTGTCTCATTAGTTCCATTGTTTTATTTTTCAAGTTCCTTGGTACTAGAGCCATCTCAATAGCACTCTTCACCTCTTCAGTACCTCACCCTATTTGAATGAGGACATGCAAAACCTCAAACATGGGGGAGTGTTTGTTGGGACATTTTCAACATCCTTGGTTCATTTCCTTCACCTTCCTTCTATAGATTAGATTGGCACTCATCAACTCCATATCTTCCAAATCATTGAGGAATCTCATCCTTACTCTGCCTCATCTTCAACTTCATACAACTTCCATTGTAGCCTATGGTACAAATCAAAATTAAAAAGGTATACTTGAGGTAAAACATGTTTAAAGGCTCTTTAGCTCATTAAAACTTAAGGAATCTTGATGATTAACCACTTCATATTTCTTCACCTTTCTTAAACCACCATTAAACCCCCAATTCCATATCTATTAATGCATATTTGTGGTACATGAATATATATAGTTTCTTCTCCTTTTACATCATAAACCATTCAAAAAATCATCATATGAATGCTCTCAATAAGAGGATGAAGTCATTGTTTATTATTTAAGAAAAGAACCACGAAATAAGTAATGGTATTACAAGTTTCCAAGTCCATATTTATTTAGCCATTATCTTCATTATCACCTTATATCATCCATCATCCCTTCCTAGTCCATATTTTGTTTTCAAGAGGGCATAAAAAATATTAGGCGTGGGGAAATGTTGGGCCCTAGATATGTTATTGTAATGGTTGTCCAATTCTTTCATTTACAAACCATATTCATACCTTTATAACATATTCCATAGATATTGTATTAACGATTTTCACTAAATGCATTCATTTTACGTTATGGTTAATTATTAATGATTTCTTAAATTTTTAATTATTAAATGAGTTTTTAACTTCATTTCCAATGACTGTTTACTAATATGTTTATGTGCCCAAAACAAAGTTCTAGTATTGGAATTTGACAATTCGATACTTATATCAATTTCATTATGAAGTAAAGTTTAACACAGTGGCACTTCTCGAGAGGACATGGGTTGAAACTACATGTTTATGTATGGATTTATGTTCACAACTAGCTCACATGTGAAGCTCAAGATGTAATTGAAAGTTACAGTCAAACATAAACTCCACTACATAAATTCGGTACTTAGTTTGGTACCAATTTGACATTTTCCATAAATTATGTACTTAATTCAGTACCTGATCCTGCACTTACGCGACAAAAACTATGCGAAGTTACGTCTATTCTATAGTTACATTAAAAATTGTAGCAAAGGCAACCTAATTCCAAGTGACATTGTTTCCATCTCCAACAAATAATTTAATACACTCCCAAATCATAACAAGACCATTTTTAAGTCTTATTTGTTTTTTTAGTTATAGTATGAGACTTAGATTTTTATGGAAGTTGATATGATCCTTTGGACCATGGCTTCGTCACCATTACAATATAAAGAATAGATCCATGTAGTGAGAAAGGGGAGGGGACAAAGAGGAATTATGGGACCACATTTTTGAGTTGGTTTTTGTAATAAAATTTGAAGTTTCACTTGTAAATAGAAGCTGAAGTTGTTGGCAATGAAGATTTCATTATTCAAATTTGAGTATCATACTCGTTTGAATTAGTTGCTCGGAACATTGCCAAGTCAGGAAGGACCACTGGACTTAGGCAACACCCTGGTCCTTTTTTGTAGAGCAGGTTAATATAGATATCTATATATATACATATATATATATATCTATATCTATCTATATATATATATATATATATATATATATATATATATATATATATATATATATATATATATATATATATATATATATATATATATCTATATCTATATCTATATCTATATCTATATCTATATCTATATATATATAGATATAGATATAGATATAGATATAGATATAGATATAGATATAGATATAGATATAGATATAGATATATATAGATATAGATATAGATATAGATATAGATATAGATATATATATATATATATATATATATATATATATATATATATGCATATTTTATTTGATCATATTTTTAGTTTTTCTTCATTAAATTTGTATTTCATACATTCTTATATATATTGCTCTACCTTCATATCTATTAAGTAAAAGGCATTATGATTATATTAGAATTAATATTCTCGTGGTTCATGGATACCCGAGGTCACTGGGTGGCCGCAATGTCCATAGAAATATCTGAGCTTGATCAAGGGTATCAATCCCCGCGGCCAATAGCTAGCTCTAACTGCAAGGGCTTCGGGGGGAATTGACCCTGTGACCTCCTGAACGACGATGCACTTATTTGACCAGCTGAGCTAACCCTTAGGGCTTATATGCTTTCATACTCATAATTTAAATCTATGGAATTTATGTACTTTATTTGGTACTAATATTCAAAATTTTAATCTACAGAATTTTTGTGCTTCATTCAATACTATTATTCAAACTTTCAATTTCCAGACTCTCTATACTTAATTCGGTACTTAATTTTAATCTACATAATCTATGTACTTAATTTGGTACTAATAATCAGAATTTCAATTTCTAGACTATATGTACTTAATTCTATATATTTTTACTATAGATTCAACAACTTATGCGATATGCTAAAACATAAGACAAGAATCTAATCTACTCTTCAACGGAAACCAAAATTTATCGATGAAAATAATAAGCAGAAAAGGAAGAATTTCAATTGCACATAACACAATATTTTTCTAGCAAAGAAACTGCTAAAACCCCAGACTATCTATATTGCATTAACCAGAATATCCGAGAAGAAAATACAATTCTTGTTCAACTCAGACAATTCCTGCACTAGGACAATCTAACTCTCTGCTTCCTGGGCTGCCTCTAGCCAACACTTAGCCAATTTATTAGCCTTCCAAGCTGCTACTTTCTTGTGCAATCCCTAAGGGAATCAGCCTATATTTAAAGTGGAAATTCCCTCTCCATAACAGCACAATCCAAACATAGGTTCTCAACTAATTGTATGCACCATTTGTACAACTCAAAAAATTATACAACTGATAGTACATTGTCCCTGAACTCTAATCTCAATTGGGTCTTCCTTTGAACTGACATGCATGAGTTATTTTTTAGTGGATATTCAGTTGACTGGTGTGGTACTAGTGGTGCATTGGTGCACTACTCCACCAATAGCCTTCCACTAATTCCTCCAACAGTTAGAACTAGTTTAACTGACTATAACTGAGTTAGACTGAGTTATCCAATTACAACTCACAAGAATTGTACCTCTGCCCCTAAAATTTAGGGATCATTGTACATGACTCTAGATAGACTTCCACATAAAATTTCGTAAGCCAACCAAGTCAATTAAACTTAATTAACTATTAAAAGCTTCTATGATAATAGAAATTCGATTTAATTCACAATTTAATTGAACGAAAAATTAAATTAGAATTTCTAGATGCTGTTTTTAACATTTATTGTTGTAATTTTCAATACTCCCTTTCAACAAGAAAACAATTCAACTCTATCGTAATCTGGAACCTTTGGAATTCTATGCATGAAATACTTCTAAAATTAAAAAAGCATCCAACCTGAATAAGTATGATGCATTTGTCACCAGAGTCTCTGACTGCTACTATCTCTACCTCTGTCGACTGAAAACTCTATGCTTCTGCTGACTCTGCCTTTATGCCATCTGCACTGTTGTTAACTCTTCTCTGCACTCTCCAACATATGCCTATTTCTAGCCTCTGCCTATCTCACTCTAATATCTCATTGCATCAACTGCCACTGATCCATCCTGCTACTGTGTATTGTGGGCTCCTGTAACAAGGTAATAATCCATGTGACAAAATCTCTCAATGGAACCTACCCAAATTTCTACACTCTTGGGACTAATACTTTACATCACCCCACCTCTCACTTTGGGGTATGGCTACATGTGCTCCCTCTGCCCACTTGGCTCGAAATTTCCCCCTACTGGAGGTCTCTACTTGAGTGGATAATGCCACTCAATCTCCTCTCTTCTTCTCGAATTGTGGCTACTCCACAACTTTCAGAGATTTCTTATGAGGCTGCTTCTTCTCTAATTGAGTGAATCTCTCCACTCAGTCTCCTCTTTGCTTCTCTAATTGTGGCTGCTCTACACCTTTCTAAGACTGCTTCTAAGGCTACTTCTAGGGATGCATGTTGAGAGGTAATTCATGCTCCCTCTCAACCACCAAGTTTCTAACCTTTTCCTTGCTCCTTAAGGCTTTGCATGCATCTTTGACCTCAAGAGAATACAGGTTCTTGACTCGCACAAAGATTTGTTTCATCCATCCCATGGTGATGTGTCTAAGGAAAACCTTTCCCTTACTAAAAATGACATCATAGCTAAGGGCTTTCAATACCGCGATGCAAAAAAGGTTCTTCCTTAGTCCTAGAACATACATCACATCTGTGATTCTGAGAGGGTAGCCAAACTCCCTCCAAAAGATAATTGTACTGATCCCGGTAATGCTATACCTCCTGTCATCTCCAAACTCGATGTTCTTCTTGAGGTCTTTCTCCTCAAATTCACTTAAGAGATCTATATTCCCCATCATATGGAATGAGGCACCACTATCAAGATACCACACACTTCCTATTACAGTGTTGGCTATGAATGCAATGAGAGTCAAATCAAGTTTGAATTGTGAAGCTAGAGATTTGCCTGTTGTGGCTACTGCAGGCTCCTTCTTGCTTGATTTCTTCTATGGACAATTTGTGGCATAGTGCCTGTGCTCGTGATAGTGAAAACACTTGACTTTCGCGAAGTCCTTCTTCTTGCCACCCTCCTCACCTTGGGACTTTTTTCCCTTGGATTTCTTTCCTTTGCTGACTAATCCAAAGTCCTCTTCCACTTATTTGGAAGAGGTCCCATCTCTGGTGTTCCTCTGAATCACTTCTTGTACCAAATCCAAGCACAATCATTCCCAACCTGGTAGCTTCTCCCTCCCATTGATAGAGTCTTCATAACTGTGCCAACTCTTGGGAAGTCCTCAAAGAGGTAGGCTCAACATATCATCCTCAGCAACATTAATCCCAACACTTCAAATCTCATCCCAACAATGGGAGAACTTGGGCAAATAATTCGGAATTGAGTCATCCTTCTCCATCTTGATATTTTTGAGTTTGTCCTTCAGTGCCAACTTCCTATGGTCACTTTTATTTTGAGACAGGTCCACCATTGCTTTCCACATTGAGTATGGAGTATCCTTTCCATGGAAAATCGAGACAATGTGGTCTCAAACTCCCTCAAGGATAATCTTTATCACTTTTGCCACACAATTTCTCCATTCAACAATATCTTTATCATCTGATGATGGAGGCCTAGGAATGTCATGATTTATGAATTCCTTAAGGCCATTGTCTTCCAGCACTGCCTTCATCCTATCCTTCCAAGCTATGTAATTCGAGCTTCCCTCCAAGGCATACTCAAGTTGCAACCCATAGAAATACATATTACTGCTTTGAAGTATGAACTTGCAAATTCAATTTTCACCTGCACACCAAACTCGAAATCTCCTCTTCTATATTATCTTTAGCTTTGATACCATGTAGATTTTTCTACGAATCTAGCTTTAAACAATGTAGATTTTTACTTTATATCCAACATTTTATGTTATATGCTAAAACATAAGACAATAATCTAATCTACTCTTCAGCGGAAACCAAAATTTATCGATGAAAATAATAAGTAGAAAAGGAATATTTTCAATTGCACATAAGAAAATATTTCTTTGGGAAAGAAACTATTAAAAACCCCAACTATCCATATTGCATTAACCAAAATATCTAAGAAGAAAATATAATGCTTGTTCAACTCGAACAATTCCTGCACTAGCACAATCTAACTCTCTGCTTCCTAGGCTGACTCTAGCCAACACTTAGCCAATTTACTATCCTTTCAATCCCCTACTTCCTTGCACAATCCCTAAGGGAATTAGCATCTAATTAATGTGGAAATTCCCTCTCCATAATAGTGCAATCCAAACATAGGTACTCAATTAATTGCATGCACCATTTGTACAACTAAGAAAATTATACAAATGATAGTACACTATAACCGAACTATAATCTCAACTAGGTCTTCCTCTTAACTGACATGCATGAGTTATCTTTTAATGAATCTTCAGTTAACTGGTCTGGTACTGGTGATGCATGGGTGCACTACCCCACTACTAGATCTCTACTAGTTCCTCCAACAGTTAGAACTAGTTTAATTGACTATAACTCAGTTAGACTGAGTTATCTAATTACAACTCGAAAGAACTCAACATAGGCCCCTAAAATTTATGGATCACTCTATATGACTCTAAATAGACTTCTAACTCGAATTTCCTAAGTTAATTAACTCAATTTAACTTAATTTACTATTACAAGTTATTATGAAAATATAATTTCAATTTAATTCACAATTTAATTGAAGGACAAATTAAATTAGAATTTCTAGATGCTATTTTTAACATTTCTTATTGCAATTTTCAGCAAATTCGGTACTAAGTCTTGTACTAGATTAGGGTATTAAAAAATATGTAATTTGCATTTTAGGATTCTTTAATTGATTGGAGCTTTACAACTACTTGGTAAAATATTCCTACAATGAATAAGAACCTACAATATATCATTATGACTCTAAGCTTGTTTAACATTTATTTTTGATATTTTATCAATGCATTTCTTGTAGTTTATTGCCTTGTCTTTTTTACTTGCATCACATGCTTTTTCTTATAGTTTTCGACATTTACTTTTCTGTAATTTACTTTTTTGCAACATGTTGAATGGATTTTCATCACTAAAGGATTATAACCACTGAATTATCAACACTAAATAAGGTACATAAATAAAACCACATGAACATTTTCTCTTGATAATGAAAAATTGTGGTTTATAACCCGATAAGCATTAGAGCCCCATAATCCGGTGGAAAGTGACAGTCCATAGTGATTAGTTCATTCTAGTGTTAGTTGTTAGCATATGATAGAATAGGATCTAATCTTGTGTTTCTTGTGCTTGCATCTCTAAGTCTTTCGATCCCGGATTTGATAATTATATGTTGGAATTAGAATACATATAATTTTTCCAATAATAGAGAAACTTAGCCCATATTCAATAGGTTTGTTTATCTGATGAAAATATTAAAATAGATAATATTATATAAGTTAATATAACTTTGCAATTTATGCTTAAATTATTTCTTAAGTAAACCTTCTCATTGATTTTTTGCATCCTATTTGTTGCTATTATTTTTGTATTTCTGGAGCAAAAGTTATAATGAATGACCCTACACCAAGGGAAACTAAAGGCCTTGTTATAATAAAGTAAACACTTGGACAAACTCATGTTGCTCAAAGCCTTCTTCAAGCTTTCATTATGAGTGGGCAATGCTCACCACCATTACCTTTAGTTTTTTAAGGTAATTTTAAGGATTGGACATTGCTTTTTCTATTACTGAACTGACATTTCTTTACATACTTATAGCACACTAAAAATTGTATATTATACTTAGGTTATACACATATTTGAAGGTATCACATGTGCTTATGCATTAGTGCTTTGCGCAAACTTTTCTCATGTTTTGACTTTTACTTGTTCCTTCTTATTCCCTTCAATTCTGCTTTTACAGACGAAGACCAATAAGCTTGGAGTAGGAGAGCCAAAAATGTTTCATATTTGTGACCAACACTTCTAAAACATTTGATGATTCTAAATATAAGTACATTCAAACATTTCATATTTAGTAGTTGATCAACATAAGCCAATTTTATTCTAATTTCTTGTGGGTGGGGTCTTTAAGGATTGATTAAGCCCTTGGATCTTTTTGAGGCTGAAATAAATTCAAGAAGATGATGAAATATTGATCCATGGAATGTTACTTGATGAGCCCCAGAAATGGGTAACTATATGCACTCATTTTGCCTATCATTTTCATTTAATCCACCATTATCCATATTTTTGTGCATCTTTTTTAATATATTTATGTCAATTGAGTGAATGGGGATAGTCAGTTTACCACAAAGTCTAATGAGTGTTTATTGCAGAATTTTGGACATTTTTGGACCAAGATCGGGCATTTATGAGCAGATTGGTAGCCAAACTTGAAGAAACAGGGCTAAGGACTTATAGGAGGGGTGTCTCCTGCATTAAATGACCCCTTCCTCGAGTTCTCCATCAACAGGTCAGAGTACAACAACCCACAAATGATGATTCCAAGGGGCAGCCGAGCAGGTCTAGTGAAGTTGCTGTTATCTGTAGTTTTAGGCAACCGAGTTCATAAAGTTTAGGAGGACGGTTGGGAGTCCTCACTTGTATAAAGAAGAAGGCTTCAAGCCTCAGTAGGTTAGCCATTTGATAGACTATTTTCGCACTTTAGTGCACCCTTGTACTCAACTCATTTTCGAGCTCTTTTTGCAAATAGTTTTGTGATGTAACTATTATTTTTTGATCAATGAAGATGAATCCAGCTTTGAACCAGCATTGATCTTTCCTATGGGGCTATAGCTCTTGGGGTTGGTCCCAACCCAAGTTCCCAACACCTCCTTTGTGTATTTATGTGTTTTTTTCTTGCATTCATGAAATAATTTCTGTTGTTTAGGTTAAATCTTGCTCTGTTACTTAAGTTGTTTTTTATGATTAAAATAGTTGTTCTTGCTTCAGGTTGATTAGATAGTTTGCTGCAATAATAGAAAAAGATCCACAAAAATGTTACCAAGCAAGCCTTTATGTCCTTTCTCCCTCCTTGGGACGATGAATTGAAACGAAGGCACTCTTGTTGCCACCAAAACACTGTTTTTGTTTTCCAATGCAATTGCTAGTGTGAGATTTCGAGTTGGAGAAGTTGATATCAGTTGTATTTACATGCTTAGATCTATTCTTGTTCAGTTTCCATGGCTTTCTTGCATAACTTCCTGTCCATAAAGTTCTTTTCAGCACTTTTCTAGTTTTTAGGTCAGAATTAGGTTAAAATAGGTAAAACTCTGTTTTTTTTAGTTCTTGCTTGGGACAGTTTTGAAAAGTAAGTGTGCAGATCACTTGTAGAACACTCCATCTTATCATTCTTCCATCACACAACCTACTTTAGTCCATCTCTCAAGATTTCCTCCACTCATTCGCCATACTTTCCCAAACTGCCTAATTTCTACGTTCTTGCGCAAAGTTGCTTCCTTGATCTTTGAACAAATCCAACCATCTCTTTCATGCCTGATCTTCATCAACAGAGTCCTAGACCTTTTGACACCTCCATCCAGCCTTCATTTCCCTTTTCCCACCTTCAAACCTTCAAAAAACCACTTTCGGCCTCCTCCTATAGAACCTCTTGTAGAACTTCCTGTAGATCCTTTGCAGCCTCCTGTAGAAGTTCATGTGAGTGATTTTTCGAAGTCTGATTGTAGTGGAAGTCTCTAGAAGGGTACTAGGGACTCCTTAGGTCCTCTCCACACCTTCCCAACCTCTTGCAAAAGCCAATTCCATCTCCCTTCACCACCAAACCTCTGCACAGTCACAAATGGTTAAAACACAAGCATAATAATTCTGCATAAAATTGCTCAAAAGTACAAAAAGATGATTTTTCCATATTTTCCTTTAGAAGTAGCTTGAATACATGCATTTTATCTTTTGAGTAGTCAATGGCATCCATTTCAGTAGTTTCATCTCTTTTCTTGCAAAAGTAGGGTTAAGGGGTCAAATTAGGGTTTTCTGGGGTTTGTGCTTCCTTTCAGTTTTCATCTTCTTTCTACAAATAGACTAGCCTCTTTCGAGTTAGCTTTCTTCAATCACAGTTAAAAGCTTCTTCTGAGAGCTCATAGAAGTTGGCTTAAGCTCCTAGCGAACTTGTGCCAGCTGATCAAGTGATAGCCTTCAGTAAGAGCTAGTACTTGTGCATACAACACCATCGCTTCCAAGTTTGTTACTAACTACCGGGTTGATAAAAGTAAAGTAGGGAGTCCCAGGAGTTGCAACATCATTGCTGCAATACTGGAGCTCACCATATTTTTGACACCATCGCCGGGGAAGCGTCAGAGTATTTTGTGATTCCTGCTTTTCTTCTATTTTCTACTACAACCTTCTGCTAAGTAGTTTATTTCAGCAAACGTAGAGTATTTGTTTCATTTCAATTCTACAAAAGTAGATTAGACATTTCCTGCTTTCATTTCAATTCTGCAATTTCATTTCAGCAAAGGTAGATTAGACATTTCATGCTTTCATTTCAATTCCGCAATTTCATTTCAACAAGTGTAGATTAGCTATTTCTTGCTTTCATTTCAATTCTGCAATTTCATTTCAGCAAAATAGATTAGTCCTTTCCTGCTTTCATTTCAATTATGCATTTCATTCCAGCAAGTTAGATTTTAGTTAGTTGCAATTTGTTGCTCAATCCATTTCAGTTTTTGCAGGTACAAGCATAAAAAGAAGCAAAAAATTACCCAAAAAGAGATTTCCTTTCATGCCTTGTAGGAACAGAGACAATTCAGGAAAATTCCTACCCAACACACCCAACACATCACTAAGTCACCCTTCTCTCTTTTTTGGTGGTGGTGATGTAGAAGAACCTATAGGTGAACCTCCAGAGATATACAAAGATCCTATAACAGAAGAAGAGCAAGAAATGATTCCTCCTAAGACCATGGCTGAAAACAGAAACGTTAGAGGAAATGGGGAGAGAATAGAAGGTGCCTTTCCCATTTGTGAGACCAATGGGGACAAAAAGATAAAAAACATAAGTTCCTCAGCCTTACCTCACTTCCATGGATTGACTACTGAAGACCCTGATACCTTCTTGTTTGAGTTTGTTATCCTTTGTCGAACCTATGACTATGCAGAAGACGAGAAAAAGTTGAAACTCTTTCTCTCTACCCTCAAGGATACAACACTACACTATTTCATGGGGTTACCTGGAAACAATATCACAACTTGGGCTCAGATGCAGCAAGCCTTTAACAAAAAATACCGGGACTACTGTAGGTCAAAGGATACAAAGGAATAAATATTTTGAATGACCATGGGAAGTGATGAATCTTTAGAAGACTATGAAGGGAGGTTTCAACTCAGTTATAAAAGGGCCAGGTGCACACTTGACCCCAAATCTCTGAAGTTGGTTCTGCTCAGAGGAGTCCCTGAAGACCTTCTAGATACCCTCCATTTGCTGGCTGGGGGACATCTACCAACTACCTTATGATGACATAAAGACTATGTTTAGAAGCCATTCTAGGGAAGCCAGAAAAGGAGGTAGGGGAAGTCAACCTTTAGCCAGTACCCCCTTATCTAGTCCATTCCTTAAAAACGAATTTGCAAATCAGATGGAAGATTCAAAAGTGAGGTGAGATAGACTATTTCCATGAAAATCGATACCTTGTGAATCCAAAAGAAGCAAGAGGAAGCCGAGAGGGCTTTGGCCATATTTTGTCCCAGGTGTACTAGAAATCATCCTAGGAACGAGTGTCCATTTCACTCCGTAGAAGTGTGTTTTGTCTGTGAAGAAGACCATCCTACAAATTAGTGCCCTTCCTTACCCAAATTTAAAGCTATGTACCAAGGCGCTAAAGGAGCCACTAAACCACTCTACTTCATGAACCAAAGGAGCCCACATTGACCCAGACCTTACCAGCAGGGAATGCAAGGGACACTCCAGACTTATTACAACCCCAATCAAGCCACTTCCATGCCTTCTTGGGGTCCCCCTGCTCATCCTTCCTGGTCCACACCCCCTCCTTGGTCATATCCATCTCAATAGCATACTCAACCTGCTGCTCATTCATTTCATTCTTACGCTCAGCCACAACCTTAGTGGAATGCACCTCATCAGGGGTGGAGGCCCCAATACAACTCTCCTCCCACTCTTTTGCCTCCACCACCTGCTCAACCACAACCATTACCTCCTGCTCCTCCAAGACAACCCCAAATACCTGCTCAACTGAACCCGAACCCCAATAACAGACAAGCCCAACAGGTATATACTAGAGAAACAACATGCCCTACCTATGCTGTGGAGATTCAAGAGATCAACCTACGATCTGGGAAGGTCCTCCCAGATAGCCAATCTCCTCCTAAGGAGGATGAGGAAGAGAAACAGGAATGTGAACCAAAAGCCATTCCACCCTTTCCTCAGAGACTCACTGGAACCACACAACTGACCCTAGAAGAAACTGAACTTCTAGGAGAACTAAAACAGTTATGTGTAAAAATACCACTTCTCCAGGCCATAAAAGATGTAGCAATCTACAACATGTTGATCAAAGAGAAGTGTTTTAGGCACCCAGGCAGGCGCAAGAGAGATGCCCCAACTATCAATGTCATAGGAATATTGTCTGACCTAATGTTGGGGCAGGTAATTTGTCCAAAATATCTGGACCCTGGGAGTCCTGTAGTCGATGTCCACATAAATGGCACCATAATCCCCCACACCTTGATTGATCTAGGGGCTGCCATTAACATAATGATCAAGGACACCATGCTCAAACTCAACCTTCATGGTTCCCTAAGAAATACCTCAACAGTACTACAGTTGGAAGACCGTTCCACTATGACTCTTGAGGGGATTATGGAAGATTTCATGGTCTCCATTGATTCCTGGGAGTACCCTGTTGACTTCTTGGTTCTTCAGCCAAAGGCAAAGCTCACAGGGTATCCTCTCACCCTGGGAAGACCTTGGTTAGCTACTGCATATGCTTACATCAGTTGTCGAGCTGGTAGCATGACCAATAAGAATGGGCATATGTCCAAACAACTAGTCCTATATCCTCCTTCCCAACCTCTTCTATAACATGACTTACCTCTCTAGCTGGAGGAGGAAGATGAGGATGAAGTCTACTCCGCATGATTATGCACAGTGGAAGCTACCAAGGAGGCTCCTCAAACAGAGGATGATCTTATTGAGAATTTGATTCAAAATCCACCCCCCAGTGTGTTTCCATTAGAAGAGTTGGTGGAATAAACCCAAGCCAATGCTTTAGTTGATCTCTGTGTGGTTGATCCGACCTCTCTCTGAGTTAAGAATGTGGAATTTGGCCCAGAAAGAACCTTGAAGATCAACTTATCCCTATCCACCTCTTAGGAGAAAGAGCTGTGCAGCTTATTGAGAGTCCACCCTTAAGTCTGTATTCATCACATTTACATTAGAGAAGATTGTAAACCAGTTAGGCAGCCTCAAAGGAGGATGAATCTAGCCCTTAAGGACATTGTCAAAGAAGAATTGCAAAAGTTGTTGGATGCAAGATTCATCTAACCCATCTCTGACAGTTAATGGGTTTCTCCTTTGGTGCTAGTGCCAAAGAAAAATGGGAAGTGTAGAATCTGTGTAGATTATCAAGAACTCAACAAGGCCACCAAGAAGGACCATTTCCCTTTACCTTTCATAGATCAAGTGTTAGATGGCCTGGTAGGGAAGAAGTTCTTTTCCTTCCTAGATGGGTTTAGCAGGTACAACTAGATCCAAATCAGCCTGGAAGACCAAGATAAGACCACTTTCACTTGTCCATGGGGTACCTTTGCCTACCGGTTCCTTCCCTTTAGGTTGTGCAATGCTCCTGACACTTTCCAGATAGCAGTACTGAGCATATTTGCTGAGCTGGTTCATGATTAAGTGGAAATCTATATCGATGACTTTACCCCTTATGGTTCTAACTTCCAAGAAGCTTTGACTAACCTAAGGAAAGTTTTAACCAAGTGTATTGAAATGAACCTATCCCCCAGTCATGATAAATGTGAATTCCTAATTACTGGAGGGACCATGCTAGGTCATACAATTTCTCAGCAAGGATTACAGGTGGATCCCAACAAGATTGCTATCATCCAAAGGGTCCCACCTCCACAAAAGGTAAGAGATTTTCGTAGTTTTCTAGGCTTAGTAGGGTATTATAGAAGATTCATTAAGGAATTTAGTAAGCTAGCCTCTCCATTGTTTCGTCTTTGGGGAAAAGATGCTGAGTTCATGTGGATTGACAATTGTCAAGAGGCTCTGGATGCCTTGAAGGGTAAGCTGATAACTGCCCCAATCTTGAGAGGTCCAAACTTGACTCTACCTTTCCACATTCACACAGATGCCTCGAACAAAGCTATAGGAACAACCTTAGGACAAGTTAAAGAGAAGCTACCATATGCCATATATTTTGTCAGTAAAAACCAGTCTAAGGTAGAATTAAACTACACTGTAACCAATAAAGAGCTCCTAGTTGTAGTCCATTCCCTAAACAAGTTCAGACACTACATCATTGGCTATCAAACATTCATACATACCGATCATGATGCAATTAGGTATTTGATGAATAAACCTGGTGTAAATGCTCGTATCATTAGATGGTTACTTTTATTGTAGAAATTTGATTTGACCATGGTTGATAAGCCAGGTAAGGAAAATGTTGTCACTGATTTTCTATCTAGACTAGATCTGCCTGCAGGTGAAGAGGGAATGGTGGATGATCAAATGCTAGGTGAACACCTATTTGCTATTTTAGTACTCTCTCCACAGTTTGATGATATAGCAAATTATTTTGTTTCAGCACAGTTTCCACCACACTTGCCCTCAAAAGAGAAGAGCAATATCATGAGGAAAAGTGCCCCATTCACTTAGGTTAGGGGCAGTTTTTTAAACTTGACCCAGATCAGATTTTGAGGCGATGTGTCAGGGAGGAGGAAGTTTATGACATCCTCCTAACCTGTCATGATGGGCCCTGTGGGGGGCACTTTGTAGCAAAGAGAACTGCCTTCAAAATTATGTAGGCAGGTTACTATTGGCCCACTCTTCATCAAGATGTCAATAGATACATCAGCCAATGTGACCAATGTCAAAGGATGGGGAAACCTACTCCAAAGGATGAGATGCCCTTGCATCCTCAAGTGACTTTCGAGCCATTTGAGAAGTGGGGCATGGACTTTGTGGGTCCTATCAACCCTCCTTCAAAACAGAAGTGTTACATCATTGTGTGCACAGATTACCTGACAAAGTGGGCAGAAACAAAGGCAATCAAAGCAGCAACAGAAAAAAAAAGTAGTTGAGTTTTTGAGGGAAAATATCTTCTACAAGTTTGGCTATCCAAGAGAATTAGTCATAGATCAAGGAAGTCAGTTTACCCCCAATCTAATCAAAGACCTACTCACACATCACAAGATTAAGCACAAAACTTCCACCCCTTATCATCCGCAAGAAAATGGATAGGTGGAAGTCACTAATAGAGCTTTGGAAGGGATTTTGACTAAGGTAGTGAGCAGCAGCAGAAAAGATTGGGCAAACCGATTGGTTGAGGCCACCTGGGCCTATAACACTACTTGGAAAACCACCACAGGTTTCACACCCTATGAGCTGGTCTATGGGAAGAAGGCTTTGTTGTCCATAGAATTTGAATATAACACATTAAGGATGGTAGCTCAGCTGGACCTAGATCTTAGCCATGCACAAAAGGAAAGATTGCTTCAGCGAAATGGATTAGATGAACAGAGAATGCAGGCTCTTCTCCACTCAGAGGCAGTCCAAATTCAAAGAAAAATATGGCATGACCGACACCTCAAAGAAAAATAATTTTAGCCAAGAGATTGGGCGTTGTTGTATGATTCGAGATACAAGAATTTCAAGGGCAAGCTGAGGACAAGATGGTTGGGACCATATACAGTAGAAAAATGCAATGACAATGGTTCAGTCCTTATCCGAACCATTGATGAAGAAGCCATCCCCATACTCGTCAATGGGCATAGATTGAAGATCTACAAGAAGCCCCTTTCCAAGAAAGAGTTCATTGAGACTCTGGGTAAATCAGTGTTGGTAGTGGGGCAGGTCCCTGTCTCCACTCCACCAACACCCTGAAAAAACAAGAACAAAAAAGAAAAAAAAAAAAAAAAAACAGAAAAAAAGTAAATGGAATAAAAGATCCCTAGGTGAAAACCTCTTGGAGGTGCCCAGGGCAGGCAGTGAGGGTGAAAACCTCCTAGAGGCACTCACTATCTCAACAAAAAAAAAAAAGAGAGAAAAAAAGAAAAAAAAAGAAAAGAAAAACCTAACTTCTTTTGAATAAATTGCAGGTTGCAGGAAGGTCATTGTAGGTTGCAGGAGGGTCGCACAAGAGGAAAAAGACATGACCAGGTTGCATGCACCCTTCACAGTCCATCCACCCAACACCGTTATCCTTTCCCAAGTTTTGGTCTCATTTGTTATGAAATTTCGCATCCTACAGGAAACTTTGTGTATTCTACAGGAGGATCTTGTAGAAACTACAGAAAGGCCAAACTCAATCTCAGAGAAGGACTTGAGGGTTGGAAATTTTTCTATGAGGCCTGTGAACCTCCCTGCCACCATCCATCTTCTTATTTCGCCATTCCATCCTTGTACACCTACATTTCCACTCATTTTTTTGTGTCCCTGCACAACCACATACAAAAATTCTGTTTCTTTCATTCTAAAAACAAAAAAAATGATGACAAATAAAAGCGGCAACATTTTTACTCATTCCTACCTCATACCTTCCAGCTGTGATTTCCTTTAGTCGAGACCTTCTTCAGCAGTTTTAGCCCTAGTCAAATATTAGCTTGAATTTCAGAAGGAGAAGCAGCTACAGGAAATCCTACAAGATTCCTGTAGCAGCTGATCCCTTTGAAAAACATACTCAAGAGACAGGGTCAGCGCAGCAGGACTTATGAACCATGCAAGGAGCAATGTTTGAACGAGAGGTCAACAAGATAAGCCCAAGGTCGAGCATGCAGAGAATTAGCAACAAAATCAACAAGGAAATGAAGTGCCAAAATCCGAAGCATGCATAACACAACAGCGACTAAGCAGGTAAGTGCCTAAACATATTCCTCAATTGCATGAATAATATTTCAAAACTGCATGAACTGTGGGAATGGTCACGATTAAATGGAATCAGTGGCCAGCTAACTGGCCACCGTCATTTAGTTACACACCCTCATGGAATTCAAATGAGCCCCATCAAATTCAAATTGTCGATCAAATACGCAGCTAGCACATGTGGTATGTCAATTCGGGAAAAAACATTCAGGACTGGTAATGGTGGCGGCGAATAATGGGAGTAAGGGAGGTGATGGTGGTTAGGCAGAATGCAGAACCATTATGACCGTGACGTAGGACAAACGGTCTAGATGGGGATAACATACCCATCCGGCCACCTCACCTCCTCACCACAGATTATGCCAACAGTTAAAGGACAGTGCGGTCAAAGCCTCTGCCACCCTTTGTTTCATTCTTCATTCATGACGTTCTTGACTGCAGTACTCACCTACCACTTCTAGAATAGCAAACCGGTCGTCCTCCGCTAGTTTTTTGCCAGTTTTTCAAAACCATCCCACCTATCGGACTCTACAGGAGCAGTGTTGCATTCTATAGGAGTCGGAATATTTCTACAGGAAGATTTCTACAAGAAGGGCAGAGAATAGCTCTGCAGAAGGAAAACCTGAGATTTTTGTCAAAATTCTAGCATGAAATGAGGTAGGCTTAGGAAACCTCTCTGCATATGACTTATTTGTATAAGGTGGTGGATTAAAAACATAGCATTGGGTTGAAAGAAAGGAGAGTGAAGCTTAAAAGTCTACATGCATATTTTCTCTAAGTTCTACATAGTTCTATGTTTTCCTCTCTGCATTCAAAGTCTATCTTCTTCTTTATCACATTCTACTATAAAGAAAACACATGCAACTATAGAAACTAGCTGGTGTGAAAAAAACCAAATTTGCATATCTGTCTACACTCTAAAAAAACAACCCTATGTTATTTATCCTCTGTTCTGTCAAAAAAATTTCTTTCCAAAAGTAGAGAATCAAATTTAGGATAAAATTAGTTTGAAACAAGGGAAATATTTCAATTTGATGTTGTAAGGAGAAAGCACACAGAAAATTCCTTATCTGGTTTCAGAAAAAGACAAAATTTAGCTATCCCTCTATTTTTAGTGTTGCCTTCTTTCTCACCTGAGCATTTTTAAAAAGCACTGAACACCATGCCAGGAGGTTTCATGAGAAAAGAACCTTTGAACTCCAACAAATTGTATGAGCACCTTGAGGTGGTGGCCCTCTTCACCAGGGAAAACTGGATACCCTTCTTTGAAAGAATTCATGGATATGATGAGGAGGTGATCGAAGAGTTTTTGATTTCCCTAAAACCCCATTCGAAAACACATGCTATAGCCAGTTTTAGGGGTCTAACCCTAGAACTTACACTTGATTTTATCAGAAGAATCACAAGTCTTCCACTTGGTGTTCCTTGGAGCAAGGAGGAGAAAACATTGGGACAGGTTGCTAAGAAGACATTTTTTCAGCCCGAGGAGCATCCTGTAGAGGATAAAAATGGGGTTGGAAGGACAAGCTTGCCTCCTCCATGCAGTGAAGTCAGCTTACAAATAATGAAGTATATCACATGTGAAGGGAGGTTCAACATAATTTATGGTTATCACTTGAGGTTGTTGCATGAATTGAGGTATGGGATGGACCTACCTCCAACTAGAAAACTCAATCTCCCATATTTCCTCCTCCAGTATTTGATAGAATGTGGCACCAGCTAAATGCAGGGGTCCCAGACCAGCTAGCCCAACATGGGCTCATCAAACTGTTGGTAGAAGATGCCTTACACACATATACCATCCCCATAGCTTGGGAAATTTTCAGGAATATGTCCAGAGATGATGACATCGAGACTTTGACTGAGGACATTAGTCTATCCAGTAGTGAAGAGGAGGAGCAAACCGAAGAACTTGAGAAGAATAGTAATGAGGAAGCACAAGACATTCAAACAGAAGGAAAAACATAGGAGAAATAGAAAGAAGAGGACAAATTGGCAAAACTACTGCTAAGCCTAAGGTGGAAAAGAAGACAACCTGAAAAATAGAGAAGAGAAAATGTACAAAGGATGAGAAGAAAAAGCCCAAGAAAGCCCAAAAGAAGACTACCACAGGCAAGGCAGGGACCCAGCAAGAAAAAGAGAAGACACCACCAGAGATAGCAGAGACACAAGCAAAAATAGTAGACATGGGAAAGGCTGCAGGAGATGAAGGAAAAGAATAGTAGAAAGAAACATCCCCTGAAACATTGGCAAGGGAAGTAGTAGTTGTGCTTGTTGCATTAAGCACTCCAGCAAAACAAAAAGGAAAAAGAAAAATAGAAACCTCTATGTATTTTAAAGCCATAAGGAGTACCAGCATTAAAGTGGGCAAGCCCCAGCCACCATCAAAGGAACCAATTGTCATTGAGGATACACCTACTGAAAAGAAGGCAGAATCTCCCTCCAAGATATCTATCACCTATGAGAGAAGAAGCCCCAAACCATCCACCTGGAACGAAAGAATCAAGTTCATGGACTCCAAAGTAGTCCTACAGGAAGCTGAAACATCTCTACAGGAAACACTAGCCAAGCTTAAAGAAACTGAAAAATTAGAAGATAGGGTAGTAAAATAGTCACAAGGGGAAGGCAAGGCCAAAGAAATACTTGAACCAAGCCCTCAACCTAAGTTAGGCTCCTATTACAATTTACTAGAAGGTGGGAAGATCATCCCACAAAAATTCTTTGTGCCTCTATTCTTTGAATTAGAAAAATAAAGGTTCAGAACCCACACCTGGATGAAAATTGCTAAATCTAAAGGAGTTGAAGACATAGGGAACCTGGAGGACAAGCTGAGGGAATTGAGAGGGGAGTTGGCCATGGTAAGGCACATAGAGAGCAATAAAAGAGCCCAACTATAGGAAGAAAATGAATTGCTAAAAAAGCAGTTACAGCAACAGGAAATTCATAAGGGAGATAGGTTGTCCATCTTGGGAGGGCAGCAACACCAAGAAGGTCCCCTAACAGACAATGAAGCAATAGAGAAACAACAACAAGACGGACAGCCACAGGCTGATGTTGAAATGCTAATGAAATAGCTACAAGAAAAAGAGTCTTAGGCAGTAGATGAAGTGCAGATTTTGAAACAGCAGTTGTAGGAAAGAGAAGCCCAAATGGCCTGCATGGCCAGCTGGGTAATGGAAGCCTTGCAATGTAGACAACCAGCTAGATCTTATGCATTGTACCTTAAAGACCAATGGCTCCAATTCCAAATCAAAACATTGGCCCAAAGGGGCACAATCCCATTCCAAAATTACAACCAATTTATGCATTTATGTGATAGTAACTCAACTGAAGATAAATCCAAGTTAGCAGCATTCTATTTACACAACCTAGCAGTTCCTAACATGAATCTACGGGATTCAAACACTGCATTAGGAGACCTACAACTCATGGCTATGGCTTCCTGGTTAAGCCATGAGGAAAAGAGAGCCGCAGAAATTCAGAAGATTATGGCCAGGGAGCTAAGTGAGCCCCTCATGATAAGGGCAGAACTAGCAGAACCATTGTATCTCATATATGCCCACCAACACCTTGCAGAAAATCCTCAGGTTGCCCCTAACTACGTTGAAAGGCAAGATTAGGCTATTGCTCACTTTGAAGATATGGAGAGATTGTTTGGTGATAACTGCCTTCATGCTTGCACAAGAAGATGGAATACCTTGTCCCATAGCCTAAATATCAAGGAGTATCACTCCCCAACCAGAATGAGGGAAGCTATGAGGAGAGTTCCCTTATATAAACAGTCAATGTAAAACTTGAAAGCCAACTGGATTGGTCTAAAATACAGTCCTCCACTGTTGCTAGGACTGTTGGAATGAATTAAGGAGGAAGAAGAACAAAAACAATGGGAGGAAGTGGATAGAAAAGCTTGTTTTCATGACAGAGAAGAGGACATCACCTCAGAGGCCTACGATGTTAGGGAAGTTGTTAAAGCTATCAAAGATGAAGAACTAGATTAGTTACTTAGAGGATGAGCAACACATTTAGTAGGGGGGTGATGATGAGCCCCATAAATGGGTAAATATATGGGCTCATTCTGCGTATATTTTTCATTTAACCCACCATTATCCATAGTTTTGTGCATGTTTTTGAATATATGTATGTCAATTGAGTGAATGGGGATAGTCGCTTTACAACAAAGTCTAATGAGTGTTTATTGCAGATTTTCGGACATTTTTGGACCAAGACCAGGAATTTATGAGCAGATTGGAAGCCAAAATCGAAGAGACAACGTTGAGGACTTATAGGAGGGGTGTCTCCTACATTAAATGATCCCTTCCTTGAGTTTTGCATCAATAGCTCGAAGTACAACAACCCACAAATGATGATTTCAAGGGGCAGCCAAGCAGGTCTAGTGAAGTTGCTGTTATCTATAATTTTATGCAGCCAAGTTCCTAAAGTTTAGGAGGATTGTTGGGAGTCCTCACTTGTATAAATAAGAAGGCTTCAAGCCTCAGTAATTTGGCCATTTGATAGTCTATTTTTGCACTTTAGTGCACCCTTGTACTCAGCTCATTTTCGAGCTCTTTTTGTAGATAGTTTTGTGATGTAACTATTACTTTTTTATCAATGAAGATCCAGCACTGATCTTTCCTAGGGGGGTGTAGCTCTTGGGGTTGGGCCCAACCCATGTTCCCAGCACCTCCTTTGTGTATTTATTGTTTTTTTCTTGCATTCATGAAATAATTTCTATTGTTTAGGTTAAATCTTGCCTTGTTACTTAGGTTTTTTTTTATGATTAAAATAGTTGTTCTTGCTTCAGGTTGATTAGATAGTTTGTTGCAATAATAGAAAAAGATCCACAAAAAGGCTACCAAGCAAGCCTTGATCTCCTTTCTCCCTCCTTGGGACCATGAATTGAGACCAAGGCACTCTTGCTGCCACCAAAACACTGTTTTTGCTTTCCAATGCAATTGCTAGTGTGAGATTTCGAGTTGGAGAAGTTGATATCAATTGTATTTACATGCTTAGATCTGTTCTTGTTCAGTTTCCATGGCTTTCTTGCATAAATTCCTGTCCATAAAGTTCTGTTCAACACTTTTCTGGTTTTTAGGTCAGAATTAGGTTAAAATAGGTAAAACTCTAATTTTTTTAGTTCTTGCTTGGGACAATTTTGAAAAGTAAGTGTGCAGCTCACTTGTAGAACACTCCAGCTTATCATTCTTCCATCACACAACCTAGAGACATTGACAAAACAACATAGAGAAAAATGTGGCTAGGTGCCATGAAGGAGTTTTAATTCGACGTTGAAGTCATGGCGAAGGATGTCAACATAGTCACGACCTCACTTATTTGGGGCAGTTGGCACAGGCAAGACTTGAATCGGTTGATCCCCTCGACACACCACACTCCTGAAGAGATACTTAACCTTCGAGCTCGTCAGACTAGCCGTCCCCGACCTTTAATAAGACGTTAGAAACCCCTCTATTTCAAATGATATATATATATATGCAACCAATATTTAAACAAAAATAAATAACATTAAGTGAAAATATGTTTTAATTTATATCCAAAATTTCCTAAAACATTGACTGGGCCCACAATTGTCCATAAATAGTATCTTAATACTTAAGAGTACAAATCATATTGACCCAACTAGAAAACAGATAAAACATAAATCCTTCCAAAATGGTATATTCAAGAAGTACAAAGTAGTAGTCACTTCAACCCCAACATATTAGAACTGAAGCTATGTATGCCAAATAAATATTGATACCTACACATAATAAAAGTGAATGTATGTCAGTCATAATTGCTATGGTGTTCAACATTTAAACCCATTGTGTTGAATAAATGACACTCAATCCAATAACTTCAATAAATGACTCCCAACCAATTCTATTTCCCATCAAAATAGATCAAAGCACATGGATCAACAAAAAACCAATTCTCAGCCTTTTGGATCACATCCAAATTAGTTCATATCACACATTCAAAATGAAGCCATTGCAATTCATGTCCATCCTTGCCACCAGTTAAATTGAAGTGAAAAAAACTATAAAAGAAGTTCATCCACTACTGAAGTCGCACGTTTAACATTCAAACTGTTCACCAGCACTGGAGACAAACCATCACAAAACATTTGACATTATATTCATGTTAGTTATTTCAATTACAACACATTTCTCTTACAATTTTATTTTCAATTTTCACAGTTTTTATTTTAGTTCTTACAGTTTCATTTTCATGAAAATATATATTTTATCTATTTTTCTATATTCTGAATCATTTTAAAGTTGATTGGAAAATATGACACAACCATAATGAAGAGTATTAGCTAGTATGGCTAGGTACATAAGAAAAAGAATAGAAATCATGGAGATAGACTTTAAATTTAACTGACAACTACATATTGTAATTCTCAAACCACATGCGTTCATTTCTTCTTTTATTGAAAATAAATATTTCATTAAACCTTTTTCTTGAGAAAAAATAAGTCCAAAAATCAACGTGTGATAGAAAATCTAGATCAACATATTAACCAAAAAAGGAACCTGATGACACTTTTTATAGTTGAAATTTCTCCTATATCCTCCTTCATGTCTGAAGAGTGTTAGCTATAGAAATAACAATAGCATTGGCATTAGGTCTCTAAGTTGCAAAAGAAACCAAATGAGAATTCAAGGATAGCCCTAAAGAAAACAAGCAATGCAGAAGTTTACAAAGCATTACGGTCAACAATAAGTAGAGGTGTCTGCTCATAGTATCAGAAGAAGGTGGAAACCCAGGGAAAAAAAGAAATGCAGAAGTTTATGAAGCATTAGTCAAGAATAAATAGATGTGCCCAATCAGATGATAATAATGTAGAAACCCAAACGATCTTTTGGGAAAATTCAATACTAAAAGCATGCAAATATGAGAGTAGAGGCAAACATGATAATGATATCAAAAGGGATGAAAACGGTGCAGCATTGAATCATCTGTCACACAACCTAAAAATAAACTAAATTTTCTCGAAGAAAAAATATAAATATTGCTCAGATCTTGGTACTTAGATACCTAATGAAACTAAATAATATTGACAAACATGAGGCTAAACAATTCAATTCAAATAACATTTTATAAAAAAAAAAACCAAACTAGATCAACATCTTAACGAGAAAGGTCACTTTGTTTAGTTGAAACTCCTAGGATGTCTTTGAGTGTCTCCAAAAGTGTCAAACTTTACAGTTTTCAACATTTAAGGATTAAATTTAATTCAAACAACACTAAGACAATGCACTTTTATAACTAGGTCCAAGTATACAACTAAGGCTACCCTTAGCAGGCAAACGAAAGAGAGAAGATGTCAAATTGGTGCTTCCCAGATTAGGATTGCAAGGTGTCATTTCACCATCCCTTGGAAGCCTCTCATTATTACGCACTCTCGATCTTTCTCAAAATAATTTGACAGGAATAATTCCAATGGAGATTGAGCAATTAAAGGCACTGGGAGTTCTCGACCTCATATTTAATTTTCTCTATGGAAATATTCCAAAAGTGCTATCTAGTTTTACAAAGCTGCAATTGATCTGATTCTTAGTAAATAGCTTGGTAGGGAGTATATACACAGAAATTGGTCATTTAGTCCAGTTGGAAGAACTTTGCCTGAGCAACAATAATCTTAGTCGAAGTATACCAACTCCTTTGAGCAATTGCACTTCTCTCGAGGTGTTTTCCATTGCATACAATGATCTCACTATTCCAATCCCCTCTCTACCCTAAATCTGGTTGAAAATAGCATGATGGGTAGCATATATGAAGCTATTTCCAATTTGAATGAGCTCGTCTACCTAAATCTTCCTCAAAATAATTGTATTGATAGCATACCTGAAGCCATAACAAAATTGAGGTAGCTGACCACCTTAAATTTAGGGGAAAACAACATAACTCGCAAAGAATCCCACTAGGAACACAATTTGACACTTTCAACGCTACTTCATTTTAAAGAAGAAAATGTTTATGTGGTTTGCCTTTACAAGTATGCAAGGAAAAAGAAAAATATTTTATAAAAATGAACTAAAACAAATCAACATCTTAAGTAGAAATATCACTTTGTTTAGTTGAAATTCTTAAGATGTCTATGAGTATCTCGAAAAGTGTTAGATTTTATAGTTTTGGAAACTTAAGGATTAAATTTAATTGAAACAACAATAATCCAATTCACTTTATAGCTATGTCCAAGAACATAGCTAAGGCTACCCTCAGCAGCCAAACAACTTACAAAATTACCATGTCTTCCCAATCGAAACATAGGATATTTGTGGTCACTATGAATAACAATAATGACAAACATGAGTCTAAACAAATTAATTCAAACAACAGCAACTACCAGATCAACATCTTAACCAGAAAAGGAACCAAGTGACACTTTTTATAGTTGAAATTCCACCTAGAGATTCCTTCATGTCTGAAGAGTCTTAGCTATAGGAATAACAATAGTATTGACATTAGGTCTCTAAGTTTCCAAAGAACATAAATGGGAATTCAAGGACAACCCCAATGAAAACAAGAAATGCATAAGTTTATGAAGCATTACAGTCAACAATAAGTAGAGGGGTCTTATCATAGTAACATAAGAAGGCGGAAACCCAAGGAAAACAAGCAATGCATAAATTTATGAAGCATTACAGTCAACAATAAATAGATGGGTCTCCTCAGATGACAAGAATGTAGAAACACAAACGATCTTTTGGGAAAATTCAATACTAAAAGCATGCAAATATGAAATATGTGAGTAGAGGTAGACACGATAATGATATCAAAAGGAATGAAAACAACTCAGATGACAAGAATGTAGAAACCCAAACGATCTTTTGGGAAAATTCAATACTAAAAGTATGCAAATACGTGAGGAGAGGTAGACATGATAATGATATCAAAAGGAACGAAAACGGTGCAGGATTGAATCATCTATCATGCAACCTAAGAATAAACTAATTGTGAGAAGAAGGTAATGGAGGAGAAAAATAAGTTATGAACAGTATCCCATTTGAATCAAAGTGTAAAAAGGGATTTCATATATATTTTATGTTGTAATTCATATATCTATGTAGGTTGGCAATTTTATGGATGATCTTACATTGTTGGATCTAGAGTTCTTGTCTCAAAGAAAAAATATAAATATTTTTCAAACCTTGGTACTTAGATACTTAAATGAAACTAAACAATATTGAAAAACATGAGGCTAAACAATTTAATTTAAATAACAATTTATAAAAAAAGAACTAAAATAGATCAACATCTTAACCAGAAAGATCACTTTGTTTTGTTGAAATTCCTAGGATGTCTGTGAGTGTCTCCAAAAGTGTCAGACTTTACAGTTTTGAACATTTTAGGATTAAATTTAATTGAAAAAGTAGTAAGCCAATTCACTTTATAACTAGGTCCAAGAACACAGTTAAGGCTATCCTCAGTAGCCAAACAAATTCCAAAATTACCATGTTTTCCCAATCGAAACGTAGGAAGTGTGTGGTCACTATGAATAACAATAATGACAAATATGATGTTAAACAAATTAATTCAAACAACAATAACTACTAGATCAACATCTTAACTAGAAAAGGAACCAGGATAGCACTAAAGAAAACAAGCAATGCAAATGTTTTTGAAGCATTACAATCAACAATAAGTAGAGAGGTCTTCTCATAGTACCAGAAGAAGGTGGAAACCAACAATATTTTTCTAACTGCAAAAACAGTCATGGTATTTTAAGTGTAAAAACAATCATTTATAATTTTGAAGACATACAACAAATTTGTTCTGTAGATTTTATTTTTCAAGGATACTAATAGAAATGTTGATAATTACCTGTAATAATGCAGAATTATTTTTGGCTTGTATGAAAGCATAATTTTCAAATATTCTTAACTAAATGCATGCAATAATTCGGTAGGTTTTTGCATCTATGGCAAGAGTTAGTTATGTTTCTTGTACAAGGAGAAGTGGCAAGAGAGTGACAAGGGGTTCCCAACTACGATGCCTTTCATTAGATGAGGATAGGACAGGTGATGTGAATGTCAACAATGCCCCATGCAATGTTGTTGAGGGTGACCATGTGACTGAGGTTGAGATTGTCACACCATCACCCATAGAGCCACCATGAACAAAAGTCCAAGGGCAAGTTTAATTAAAAATATTAGCGCTATAAGAGGTTGGAAGAAAGAAGAAATGTTAGTTGCAATTGACAACATAGAGTTTAATGGATATTTAGTTTGGTCATCTGCAAAAAAACATGGTATTCCTCCCTTATCAATACATTATTGGATAAATGGATTGATTCACACAAAAAATAAAGGGCCTCTTACAGTTATGACTAAAGAGGAGGAGGCCGAGGTGGTTGAGTGGTGTAAAGAGATGGCCCAATTGGGACATGGGATAGATTTGATACAACTCAAATCCACATTTGCTCAAATCTATCAAGGGAGGCCAAACCCATTCAAATATGGATTTCCTGGTAAATCATGGTGGTTTGGGTTTAAAAAAATGTATCTAGACCTTGTATCGCATACAACTGAGGGCCTTTACATAGACATGGCATTAAATTTGCACCCTACAGTTGTATGTAAGTTCTATGACACTCTTTCTAGTGCTTACGATAAACATTCTTATGGTGGAGACAATATATGGAATTGTGATGAAACAGGCTTATAGGAAGGAAGGAATTGTGGCATGTGAGTAAATCCTCGAAGAGGGAGCCGAAATGTGCCAAACATTTTGCCTAAGAGTAGGGAGTGGATAGTTATTTTATGTTGTGTCAATGTAATTGGTACTTCAATCCCAGGATTTTATCTATTCAAAGGTAAAAATCAACTGAAAAACTATATACAAAATTCTGAACGAGGTGCATGCATGGATGACTAAAGAACTTTTTTTACATTGGCTTCGTCACTTTGTTGAATATGTACCAGGTGGTGCCTCACCTAATAACAGACACCTATTGATACTATATGGGCACGGAAGCCACATAACTATACATAAAATTGAGGAAGAAAACAATTTGGGTATCGACCTGTTGACATTGCCCACCCATACCACTCACATATTGCAACCCCTTGATGTTAGTGTGTTTGGCCCTTTCAAGAACTATTTCAGGTTAAATCATGTTGCATGGATGGAAAAGAATCCAAGGCTTGAGGTGAAAAGGTTCGAGCTAATAGAGCTTGCAAGTAAAGTGTTTAAAAGGGATCTAAACCATCAAATATGAAGGTTGGCTTTATGAGGACAGAAATCTAGCAACTAAATTATGATGCTATTATGCATGATACTAGTTGTAGCCAGGAATTTCATGTGGATGGTAAGGAATATGGGAATGTCCAAACAGGGGTTGAAGTGCAATAAGTAGATGAATAATATGATGTGGTTGTAGTTGGTAATATGATTTCCCTCTCTCAAGGACACCTATATGGTGAAGATGATGAAATTGTATGTGAAACACATTATAATCATGAACAAATTCACAGTATCATGGAGGTCGTTCTACCAACTCAAGAAAATGAAACTTTTATTGTTGATATTGTTAATGACATTGTTGAACATGCAGTTGACAATGACCAATTGACATTGCTAAGCCAAGTAACCCCACCATAATGGCTAGCAGAACCTATGATTAATTTGAACGAACATAGTGTTTCAAGAACCAATGAACAAAGAATGAACATGCCTTCACAACGAGTAGAATTAAACAATGAAATTGTTCATTTTTTTTTGGACAATAGATCAATTGAAGAAGATGAAGCACATAATGAGGAATCAAATGAAGATAACAATATAGTTCAATCAGTTGTATCATATACTAAAAGGGAAGTACCAAGCAATGACATGCAAGTGGGATGGGTGGAGACGATATTTGGTTGGTTCCTAAAGCTACCAGTAGAGAGAGTATCAATGAAAAATTAGGAAGGTACATCAGGTAGTGTTTGTTTGGGCCGAAGTTCACAGTTACTCACCTCAAAAGATTATATAAACCTATTAGTTGAGTCTGAAAAAAATGAAATTTGAAAAGCAGTAATTAAAACAGAAATGAAGGATCTAGCCAAGGAGAAGAAGGTAGCAAGGATTGTTGCAGCACAACATTGAGCAGATAAAAGGCTTGAAAGAGATAAAGCAAGGCAAGAGAAGTACCAACAAAAACAAATGGTAAGACAGGAAAAGGAATCAAGAAAGGCCCAACAAATGCTTGAAAAGGAACAAGGGATGATCAATATGGTTGACAATGATGCAAGCATAGATGATGAAACCAAGATTATGTCAAACACATTGGACAATATTACAGATAATACACCATTATTCCAAGCCTCATAAACATTCAAGTGCCTCACTATCAAAATGAGGGTTTACCCACTTTCCTTATTCCTACCAAAGGAGGTGTCAATTCTATGTATTCTCATCACGGACCTCCACTTAATGCAGGGGTTAGTAGTTCAAATGTGAGGTATGGGTACTCAATTGCTCCATGGTTGGAAGGTGCAAATTGGACTCAATCTAATGGAAGAAATCAACCATTTCCTAATCAACCCTTTTTAGGTAGGCCAACCTACCTAGCTCAAGCAAGTAACTTATGGAGTTTTGGCACTCACGATTCTCAAGGCCATAAAGAATATGGGGGTCATATGTTTTTGGTTGTAACAACATTATGATGTGGCTTTTAGATGGATTGTCTCTTTTTCTTGTCACAAAAAGATTTTGGCTTACAACCTAGGTTGTTTTATTTCATATTGTTTCTGGCATTGTAACCAAAATCCATTTTAGAAGGAACATCTATAGTCTATTATAATGTAGAAATTTTATATAAGAATGCAAATGGTATTTTTTGTTATGCCTCTACACACCAAATTATTTACAACACATTTATAATTGAGTTGTAAATATTATGAAAAACGAGTGAATAATGAAATCTTGAACAACTCACTTATTTTAATATGAAAATTCCATAAAACAGTGAACAAAAAAAGTACCTAGCCTCACACCACATATGAAAATTTGAATAGAATAATCACTATTAAAAATGATAAGTTAGATAATTTTAAAGAGAAAATAATGGAAAAAAATGGAATTATAATTGAATATTAAAAGACTAAGATTAAATTCCAAGGACAATTAGAAAAGATATAGGGAAAATATAACTATAAAATTTTCCACCTCTAAAATCGATACCAACTTGTAGATTTTTCTCTTTTTATAAATTGTAGCACTTGAAATTCATTAATATAGAAAAGTTACATAGCTATTAGTTTCATATTCACAAAGAACCTAGCATTCCATACATCAACAAATATGGAGACAGAGCAATAAAGAAGCTCCTCAAGATGGAAAGTTATAAAAGGGAAACTTAGATCCATCTGATATAAACTCAAGAAAACAACAAACGAAATCTGACCAGAACCAAAACCATGTCCAAAATGACATAAAATCTAGATTTCTCCACAAACTAGATGCCACAAAGGAATGAAACAACAATACACAAGTACATTTGTTCCAACCCAAACATCTTTTAACTATACATTCATTCCAACCCAAACATTAAGTGAAATTACATATTTTAACTGTAAGTGTTATAGAAGAAGGAATCGGAAAATGAATTTCACATATTAATGCAGTCACTGCATTTAAAGTATCTGTCTAAGAGGTTAGAATGTGAAATATATGCATATTATCGCAGACTCTATTCCAAACAATACATGAGTGAATTAAAACACAATGGAAATGGGTTGGTCTTTCGACTATGAGAATCAAATTACCTTTATAAATCAATGTACTTCCAATTAAAACATAATACAAATGGGTAATTCACTCTCGACATTGAATTTCCCTTATAACTCAGTTTACTTCGAATCCAAACAAAATGCAAAGTTGCTCTTATAAATCAATTTACCTCCAATTCCGCTAACTATGGACATTGAATTACTCTTATAAATGAATATACATTGCAAATGGGCTGGTAGACCAGCCCACTATGGGCATCAAATTACATATATAAATCAATTTACTTCCAACTAAAACACAATACAAATGGGCAATGCACTCTGGGCATTGAATTCCCCTTTTAACCCACTTTACTTGAATCGAAACAAAATGCAAAGTTTCTCTTATAAATCAATTTATCTCCAAATGAAACATGATTAATTGGGTTGTCAACTCTGTTCTTTGAATTACTCTTATAAATGAATATACTACACATCAAATGAAATGCAAACACTTGACTTGATAGCAAAAAAATTCCCATATTCATAACTTTACTTTTACGCAAATGTAGAGCAGAAAGATTTGTCCAAGTTGACAATGATTTTTCCATATTCATTGCTTTAACATAATGCAACAATACATAAATTGCAGTCCTTCTACTAGCCACTACATATGTTACCAAATTTTGGGACAAATTAAAATCCCTTAGAGTTAATGACTATAATGATCATGGAGAAAACAAAATTGACAAAGAGGAATCCGCTCCAAAAAGCTCAAAAAACTTGTAATGTAATTAAAACAAGTATTGAACATTTTAGGAATAAGTTCAATAATATGAGAGAAATGGTTATACCAACTTGTGGATTTTTCTCTTTTTATAAACTGTAGCACTTGAAATTCATTAATATAGAAAAGTTACATAGCTATTAGTTTCATATTCACAAAGAACCTAGCATTTCATACATCAACAAATATGTCAAAGAACTTAGCATTCCATACATCAACAAATATGGAGATAGAGCAATAAGGAAACTCCTCAAGATGGCAAGTTACAAAATGTTAAAATTGGCAACTAGGGCCAAAATCCACATGGGTCATCTTATTTATGGAAGCTGATCTTTTTCTTGGCTTTCTCTCTCTGAGAAGTGTAGGATTGATCTAGATATCATCTGATTCTGACATGTACAAATGAAGCTATGAATTTATTTAATTTATGGAAAAATTGTCAAGGTCAACAAACAAACTTATGTAGGCTCAGAAGCCCAACACAGTCACGTATATTCATTCTCAATGTTGGATATAAATAGAAGATGACTTAGCCTCAGTTGGACACACTCATATTCACACATCTGTCTCTCTCTTCATTGACTGGGTACACATTTCTAGGCAACATCTCTCTCACACGCGTGACGGAAAGAAGGATGAATTTTTTGTTTTGGGAGTTCACTGTGTTGACTGAATGTCAGGGACACTTTGACCAATCATTGACTAGCAGCGTTGACCTCTATGATTGCAATTTTTTGTGAAGAAATTTTGTCCCAGCATGCTGCATTTATGGGAATAGAAATAGAGGCAATACATTGACTTTGACCAATGTTAACTGTAGCTAGGGCTGACCGCAAGTTGACTGTTTGACCAGATTTTGACTGGGTTGATTTCAGACTGTTTTAAGGGTTAATTCATCTTTCTATTTGGGGGGCGAATTTGACTGAAGTTGACTAATTTGTTGAGGGTCAAATCTTCCCTATTTACCAGCGTTGACTTTTCTGGTTAGGGATCTTTTGCTGCCGTTATAAATTATCCGATTTGTAAATTGTACTATATCTCTCTACTAAACTATTGAAGACGATAAGAAGAATTGATCAAGGGTTTCCCCACATTAGTGTTTGTCCCTGGCTGGTGCCACATCTTGTGTCCTCTTGTCTTGGCGTGTCTTCTACTATTTATATTTATGTTCTATCTTCATTTTACTATCATGTTGATGTGATTTCTAAAGTAGATATTGATAATGGGCTAGCAATGAAATTGAAGTAAAATTTCTCTTAAGCATAGAACATACCATTGGTGTCTAAAATTACTATGGTATCAGATCTAAGGTGAAGAAAAAGCCCAAGTAAGAATGAAAGATGAATCACAAAAGAATATTGGGGAAGGACAAATGGTTCAATGGGTTACTCATCCTACTTCCCTCCTGAAGACAACCTCCATGATAAATCTGACTATCATGGACAGAATATGTCTCTTGTTATGAAACTAGCTCACTAGAAAAGATAGATCAACGACTTAAAAATCACCCTCTTCGAGGGGGAAACCTCCTTTACATTACACAAATTAACAATTCTTGGATGATACAAATGACAATACCTCCTTTCTATATATAGGTGTCTAAGGGGTCCCAATACAATCAGAGTCTTCATAGCAATAATATTGTAGGGGCACAACAATAATAGTAGTGGGCTTCTATGAGGCATAATAATAACAACATGGGGACTATATGGGCACAATAATCCAATAAGGGGGTTGCACTAATAACAATAAGGGATTACACTAGTAGTATAGAGACCTAACATTCCCCTCTCCTTCAAAACGTGTTGTCCTCAACGCTTGAGTAGTTCTAGGTTCTTTTGTATAAAATTCTCATCCTCCCATGTGTAATCTTTAGTGGGTAAGTTCTTCTAGTTGATGAGATACTCTAAAATTGATCGATTTCGTAGCTGTCAATTTCTTGTTTTTGTGACTGCTTCCAGCTCCAATATGATTTTTCCTTCCTCGTCAAGTTCTAGCAATATTGTTTGAACTGGGATCTTCTCACCTATAACCTTCTTCAAGCATGAAACATGGAAAACTGGGTGCACTCGAGAAGATTTAAGAAGCTCTAATTTGTATGCCATAGTACAAATCTCTTGTAACACCTTGTACAAACCATAATACTTTTGTGATAATTTATTATCCTTCTTAGCTTTCTTGAGGGACATTTGTTTGTATGGTTGCAGTTGTAGAAATACCGAGTCACCTACATCAAACTTCTTTCGCTACGATGTTGATATGCCTATTGTTTTATTGTATTTTCTGCCAAAGCGAGGTTACCCTTTAAGAGTTTGAGAACTTTTTGTTGATGCTCAATGTAATCTTCCACTACTTGAACCTTATAATTTTATTTTAAAGATGATGTGATGGACAATGGATGATATCCATAAAGTGCCATAAATGCGGTCATTTTTGCTGCAATATGGAAGGAAGTGTTATACCACCATTCAGCTACAGGAAACCACTAGACCTAATGTCCCTATTTATCAGATGCAAAGCAATGAAGATATCCTTCCAAACTTTTGTTCACTATATCAGTTTTCCCATCATATTGAGGATGATAAGATGAGCTATGAGCTAACTGAGTACCCAAATATTCCACCTCTTGTACTCCAAAGAAACATTTGGATCTTTTTGCATATAATTGTTTCTCCCCCAATAGTTTGAATACCCTGTCAACATATTGAACATGATCCTTCCAAGGCTTGTTGTAGTTTAGTATATGATCAAAAATTACTAACACCAATTTTCTAAGGAAGGGTTTAAAAATGGAGTTCATCAAACCTTGAAATGTAGAAGGTGCATTGGTAAGGCCAAAAGGCATGACCAAAAATTTATAATCACCCTCATGAGTTCTAAATGTTTTTTTTGGAATGTCTTCAGTCTTCATGTTGATTTGATGATATCCTAAACAAAGATCCAACTGGCTGAAGTAAATTGATCCATGTAATTGATCCAATAATTCATCAATGACAGGAATGGGAATTTATCTTTAATAGTAAGCTTGTTGAGCTCCCTATATTCCGGACACATGCACCATGATCCATCCTTATTGTGTACCAATACCACTGGAGCAGAGAAATAACTTTAACTAGGTTGAATTATACCAACCTCTAGCATTTTTTCATCCATACGTTTAATTTCACTCTTTTGGGCATATGGATATATGTAAGGCTTGATGTTTGGGGGAACACTTCCTGGAATCAAATTCATAGCATGATCATGATCACAAATAGCTGGAAGGTCTTTGGGATTCTCAAATACCTTGGAATGATTGTCCAAAATGTTTTGGAGATCTTGAGAAATAGATGATTTCGATGTGGGAACCTCTAGTGAACATAATTTTGCAATTATGCACCATTTTTCTTTCATTAGAATCTTTGTCATGCTGTTAGAGCTAATTATATTTCCTGGTTTCCCTTTGATACCCCTTCATTCAAATTCTTTTCCTTCCCAAAAAAAATTCATGAAACGTTCTTGAAAATTAAAAGCTATCATACACAAAGATTGTAGCCATTGGACTCCTAGTACAACATCTGCACCACCCATTGGAATGGAAAGCATTGGACTATTCAAGACATATTCTGTCATGGATAACTTGATATTATCACACTTTCCAAAGAAATTTATGGTTCCTCCAGTTGCATCCATTACTTGACACTCTAGTTTTGGATATAAGAAGCAATTCAATTCCTTGGCTATCTTACAATGAATAAAATTATGGGTACTACCCGAATCAATCAACATTATTACCTTTTTCTTCTTGATATTCCCTTCAATGTTGAGAGTTTGAGGAGTGGTAATTCATGTAAATGCATTACAAGATATGGTCAGATTCATTTCTTCTTTCTTTGCGATTGGTTCCTAGTGTATATCTTCTTCTTTTGACGTTTCTTGTTCCTTTTCTTTCTCCTCTTCCCCATCTATGTAAATTAATTCCATCTTAGCACGCTTATGACCTTTAGTGTATTTTCTATCACAATTGTAACAAAGTCCTTTTTCTCTTTTTTCTTCCAATTTTTGTGGTGACAACCTTGTAGGTGGTGAAAGGTTAGGAGAAACGACACTTCCATATTTATAGTTATGAGTGGTAGGCTTCCTTGTTGCCGTAATTTTTCTTTCCATTTTTCTTGCCAATCTAAATGCCTTGTCCAATGAATCAGGTTCCCAAAGGTGAACCTCATGTTGGATGTCATCCGTTAAACTCCCTATGAACACATCAACCCTATTCTCCTCTAGAATATCTTTTACCCTTATATTCAATTTTTGGAAGTCCTCAATGTTCTCCATCATTGAACCCTTTTGTTTGAGATTTATCAATTGGCTAAAAAATGTGTTTCTTTTTGTATCCTCATAATGTGCTATCATTTCTTTCGTAAAAAATTCCCAAGTGACAAATTGTTTAAGAGAGCAAAGCCATCAATACCATACAAATTGATTTGGTTCCAAATATAAAATTGAAATGCGTACCTTTTGTGTGTTTTTCACATTATGGAGATAAAAATATTGCACCATATGTAGTATCCATGTTATGGGATCCTTTCCATCAAACTTCCACATATCAATCTTTGGAAAATGGTGGGTCTTCAATCCAACATTAGAGTCTATGAAATCATGATTAACATTTCTTTCGTTCTCATCATGAGTTTCCTTTACTACCATTTCGCCATTAGTAAGCATTTCTTGTATCAACTTTGTCAAATCTACCTTTAAATCTTCCATGTTGCCTTTGAGTTTTTCTTCTATACCACCCATTTTAGCATCCATGCCCTTCGAATTCCTTAAAACTAATTTTTCAACCAAAATTATGCAAAACTTTAAAAAAACTACACACATTTTTTCACTTTGTAGGAGCTTGATATTGAATATGTTGTATCTCTGTAATTTCGGATCTCCAAGGTTTGAAATTGAATCCTGCAGTATCTCTCTAAGTCCTAATTTCAAACCCACAAGTCTTATCAATATTAGATTCTCCAAGGAATAATTATGCTAAATCTACCATGATGACCTGATTATAGACTAGTTCAGTAAAGTGAACTTGTACAAAGCGCCACGTATCACTGTTTCAACCTTAGCACTTGAAATCGATACACAAAACACTAAATTCCATTCTCTTTCTGTAACCTTTTACAAAATTTCAATCTGATTCTCAGAGAGAGAGTTACGATGATTTCCCGAGGTCGCCTGTTTGGGATGTAATTTGGGAGCCTGCAAAACCCCTAAATGTCTTCAACCATATCTTAGAAAATATAGTGAAACAATATATGAAATGCGGGCCTGAGCTGCATCGATATTTTGTCTCAAATTCGTTTTAATTCTAGAGTCTGAACCTTCGTGTAAAAAAACTTATAGAGAAAATTCCACAATGACCTGTTTTCAATGGAATTTTGGAGCTTGCACAAACCCTAAGTTCCTCAGATCATATATATGAAAATATAGTGAAACAAAATCTCAAATTCAGACTTGAGGTTCAGAACGCTTTCGAATCAAATGGTTTTTTTTTTAGCTTCTAAAACTTTTTAGAGAAAAAGTTATATTGAAAATTCCACGATGACCTGCTTGGAGCAGCGAAACCCTAGAATCCAAAGCTCTGATACCAAATGCTATGAAACCAACTCACAAAAAGATAGAAAAAATAGATCAATGACTTAAAACTCATCCTCTTAGAGGGGGAAACCTCTTTTAAATTACACTAATGAACAATTATTGGATGATACAAATGACAAGACCTCCTTTCTATGTATAGGAGTCTAAGGGGTGTCAATAAAATCAGGGCCTACATAACAATAATATTGTAGGGGCACAACAATAACAACAACGGGCTTCTATGGGGCATAATAATAACAACATGGGGACTATATGGGCACAATAATACAATAACGTGGCTGCACTAATAACAATAAGGGGTTACACTAGTAGTATAGCGATCTAACACTCTTTATTTGACATTGGAAGAAAAAGAAGTGATGGTTTAGGTGCATGGTAAAATCCCTGAACCTCCTTCAAATGCACCAACGGCTGCAAAGACCAAGTACAATAGGGTTGAATTCAAGTCGAAGAATATTATCAGAGATTCCATTAACAAGCATCTGGTGGCCTATATCTCTAAATTCAAGACCTCCAAGGAAATCTATGACAGGTTGGTCGACATGTTCAAGGTTAGTAATGCTAATGAAATTCTATTCCTCAAGAATAAGTTGAAGGATATTAAGAAGGGTAAGGACGAGGACATTCAATCCTATCTCTTGAGGATTACTGAGATCAAGAATGATCTACTCTCAATTGGAGAAATAATTCCTGACAAGGAACTCACTCTCACCACCCTTGGTGGACTTACACCTTAGTGGTGTGTATTTAGAACCACCATACTCAACAATGATTGAATTCTAGGGTTTGAAGAATTGATTTCGAGATGCATTCAAGAAGAAACAAGAATGATGGGGCAAGAAATTCCTTCTGATAGAAGCAACCCTATTGTATTATCCACTCATGCCAAGAGGAAGAATAATTCAAGTTCAAAGAAGCAAAGTCAAGGAAGACCAGGATTCAAAAATGGAAGGAAGGGAAGATGCTTTATTTGGAATAAGTTTGGCCACTATGCAAGGGAGTGTCCAAATAAAAGGGACACATCACATGATGATGATCACAATCATTCCAAAGGAAACTTCAACAACAATGATTAAAGGAATGGTAGGACCAATGGCAAAGGAAAATGGAATGCATGACATCAAGGAAATGGTTGACCCTCCAAGAAATCAAGAAACTCTAGGTATGAAGAATCCAATGTCGTTAACAATAAGGAAAAAGAGTACTATCTTACTTCCTCTCCTCTGGACACTTTGGGAAATCAGTTGATTGATAGTGCTGCCTCAAGACACTTCACCGAATACAAGGAAGCCCTCTCTAATCTAATAGAAAAGGAGACAAGCTTGGAGATCATCCTTGTACATGATGCCACCTATCTCGTGAAGGGAGTAGGGAATGTTACCCTTCAATTTAGTCAAGGTAACACTATTCATTTTCAAGAAGTACTGTATGTACCCAATTTGAAGAAGAACCTAGTATCAATTTTGGCAATGGAAGGAAAAGGATTAAAGGTGGATTTTATTGATGGAAAGGAACATGTGTGTAAAATAAATTTTAAAGATACTTTTACTCTTGGGTTCAGGGTTGACAATTTATATCAAGTTGGAGGAAGTCCATTGGGAGCCATGTCTTGTGACACATCTCTACAATCTGAACTATGACACAGGAAGTTCGCCGATATTCATTATAAGGCTCTACCTGATGTGAGACAGATGGTTATAGGTATGCCCAAGTTCAAAGTAGACCATGAAGGTATATGTACAATATTTGCGAAACGAAAACTTACAAGGGGACCATTCCCCTCAAGTGGTAGCATGACCACAAAAATATTGCAATTGATCCACTCTGACATATCTGGTAGGATGCCCATAAATTCTTTGGGAGGATACTTATATTATCATACCTTTGTGGATTATTATTATTTCAAGACCTGGATCTACTTCTTGAATAAGAAGGATGAAGTGTTCACCTCGTTTCGACACTTCAAAGCCTTGATCGAAAACCAATTCGAGAAGAAAATCAAAATATTGAGGACTGATAATGACACTGAGTATGAATCCAATGAATTCCAAGATTATTACAGAGAAGCTGGAATTAAGAGGGAGACTACAATGCCATACACTCTTGAGCACAATGGTGTGGCTGAAAGGAAGAATCACTCTATTGTAAAAGTTGTCTGTGCCATGTTTCATGATCAAGGCCTTCCGAAGTTTCTATGGGCTGAAGCTGCAAATACTACCATGTATGTTCAAAATAGATTCCCTCATCAAGCATTGGACTCCAAGACTTCTGAAGAAATGTTTACTGGTAAGAAACCCGATGTCTCTCATTTTAGAATTTTTGGAAGCCCTTTATATTTTCATGTGCCGAAAGAGAAAAGAAACAAATTGGGTGCATCTCGAAAGAAAGGAATCTTTGTGGTCTATAGTGAAAACTCTAAGGGATTTAGAATTTATGTGTTTGGTCAAAAGGAAGTTTAGATAATTCATGATGCCACCTTCGACGAAGATATGGCCCTTAGGAAGATCAAAAATCTTCCCATCCTAAGGAAGGACAAAGAAGCTGACACCAGAAATCAGGGTGAAAAAGAGGACAAAACAATGCTTGATGTTGATGAGCCCATGGATCCTATTGATCCTCCTTCTCATGAGCCTTCCTCCTCCAAGAGGAGACCCTCATGGCTTAGGGAGACTCTTGAAAATGCCGAGAGACACATTGCACCAAGGGGGGATTTTCATGAAAGCCAAAAGTCGAACAAGTATCAAGGATATTTGACCACCATGAGCACTATCATTCAAAATGAGCCTTCATCATTTGAAAAATCTGTGAAGCAAAAAGTATGGAAGGATTCTATGAATGAAGAATATGAATCAATTATAAAGAATGATGTCTAGGATGTGGTCCCTAGACCCGAGGACAAATCAATTATCACTTCTAAGTGGCTCTACAAAATCAAGCAAGGAGCTGATGGAAGTGCAGAAAAGTTCAAGGCTTGCTTTGTTGCTCGAGGCTTCTCTCAAAACGAATGTGTAGATTACCATGAGATATTTTCACTTGTTGCTTGATACACCACCATCCACTCGATCATAGCCCTTGCTACCTCACAAGGATGGAACCTACATCAGATGGATGTCAAGACCGCTTTCTTGCATGGTTCAATCAAAGAGAAAGTCTATGTGGAACAACCCGACGGGTTTTTAGGTTCATGATTGAGAATCTCATGTATGAAGGTTGAAGAAAGCTCTCTATGGATTGAAGCAAGCACCTTGGGCGTGGTATGAGGGGATCGATAACTATTTGATGAAGCTGGGATTCACTAGAAGTGAAACTTTAAGGTTGAAAATGATAAAGCTCTCATTCAGGTAATTTATGTGGATGACCTCTTTGTGACAGGTGCAAACCCTCTCATTCACAAATGTAAGAGGTATTTGGCTTCTGAATTTGAGATGAAGTACCTAGGACCGATGCACTATTTCCTAGGGTTGGAGGTTTAGGAAAAGGTAGGTGAAATTTTCCTATCTGAAGGAAAATATGTTGTGAAGATGTTGGAAATATTTGGGATAGTGGACTACAAGCTTGTGACTACCCTAATGGAACTTAAATTTAAGAAGTTATGTAGCAATGCTACTGGACCTGAATTGGGAAATGCTTTTGAGTATAGTCAACTCATAGGAGTATTGATGTTCTTGGTGAGCTCCCATCTAGACATATGTTTTGCAGTTAACACATTGAGCCAATACATGGTTGAGCCTCATCATATACATTGCATTGCTTCCAAGAATCTTCTGAGATATCTTCAGGGCACAATCACTCATGGAATGAGATACACTACTAGAAATGTGAGGTTGCATGGTTCTTTTGATACTTATTGGGCTAGCAGTTTGATGGATCACAAGAGAACTTATGGGTGGTGTTTTTCTTTGGGTTCTGCTTCGATATCCTGGATGAGTAGGAAGAAGAAATCGGTTGCCTTGAGCATCGTCGAGGCTGAATACATAGCTGCTAGTAAGGTTTCATGTGAAGTTCTCTGGTTGAGGAATCTCTTCAGTGAGTTTTTTGGACATGTGTTGGATACCAACATGATCCTTTGTGACAACTAGAGTGGGATCTGATTATCAGAGAATCCTATGTTTCATGATTGCTCCAAGCATATAGATATCAGGTACCACTTTATTCGAGATATGATACAACAAGGAGCAATAAGGTTGCATCACATTGGGACTGATGAGAAGGTCGACGATATTATGACAAAGCCCCTGAGGAAGGTCAAATTCTTGGCCTTCTGAGAAAGACTTAGAGTCATGGAGAGACCCTCCCATGAGGGTCCTATATGAGTGGAAATTGATCTCTAGGAGCTCAGGGGGGATTGGGGTACTTCTTGGAGTGATGAGAAACCATAAGATGAGTGGTTTAGCCTTCCCCTAGTGGCTTTCTGTGTAGAGGGTGAGTGGTCCAGCCTTCCCTTGTGATACCCCTTGGCGACATGTAGACAGGATGAGTGGTTCATCCTTCTCCTGCTGAGACATCCTACCCATGTGGTCTGGGACTCATGGGAAGTACCTCTCATCTAGCCAATGAGTAGGGAAATGAGGATAGGGACCATAGTACTGCTGATGGACACATTGTGTACTACCATACTCCTTATGCTAGGATGATTGATATTGATCTGGGATCAATGGGAACTGGCTTCGGGTCAGTAAGAGTGGTACAAGACACTCTCTTTTAGGACTGGCATTGGCTCAGTAGAGAATGGTATAATACATTCTCCATCACTTCTTCTTCATAGTTCAACAGAGCAGTGCGTTGATGGCAGATATAGTGCAAATTGGCAGATGGATTAGAAGATGGAGTTCTCCCTAGTTGAGAGGGAGTGTTAAAATTGGTAACTAGGGCCAAACTCCACATGGGTCATTTTATTTATGGAAGCTGATTTTTTTCTTGGATTCCTCTCTCCGAGACATGTAGGATTGATCTAGTGATCATCCGATTCTGACATGTACAAATGAACTTATGAATTTATTTTGTTTATGGACAAATTGTCAAGGTCGACCAACAAACTTATGTAGGCTTAGAAGCCCAACAGTCACGTCTATTCATCCTGAATGTTACGTAGAAATAGAAGATGACTTAGCCTCATTTAGACACATTGATCTTCACACATCTCTCTCTCCACTCATTGATTGGGTACACATTTCTAGGCATCATTTCTCTCACACATATGAAGGAAAGAAGGACGATTTTTCTATTTTGGGTGTTGATTGCATTGACCGAATTCCAGGGACACTTCGACCAAGCGTTGACCACCAATGTTAACCTCTTTTACTACGATTTTTGGTGGAGAAATTCTGTCCTAGCAGGCCGCATTTCTGGGCACAAAAATCAAGGAAATACGTTGACTTTGACCAATGTTGAATGTAGCTAGGGCTAGCCACAGGTTGAATGTTTTACCATATTTTGGCTGGGCTGATTTCAGACTGTTTTGAGGGTTGATTCATCTTGTTGTTTGGAGGCCGAAGTTGAATGAAGTTGACCAATTTGTTGAGGGTCAAATATGCCCTATTAACTACCGTTGACTTTTCTAGTTAGGGCTCTTTTGTTGCTGTTATAAATTATCAGATTCGTAAATTGTACTGTCTTTCTCTACTGAACTATTGAAGACTATAAGAAGAATTGATCAACGGTTTCCCCACATTAGGGTTTGTCCGTGGTTGGTGCCACATCTTCTGTCCTCTTGTCTTAGCTTGTCTTCTATTGTTTATATTTATGTTACATCTGCATTTTACTATCATCTTGATGTGATTGCTAAACTAGATATTAATATTGGGCTAACAAAGAAATTGAAGTAAAATTTATCTTAAGCATAGAACATATCATTGTTGTCTAAAATTAACACAAAAGGAAAACTTAGATCCATCTGTTATAAACTCAAGAAGACAACAGACTAAATCTAACCAGAACAAACACCATTTCCAAAATGACATAAAATCCAGATTTCTCCACAAACTAGACGCAAGAAAGCAATGAAACAACAATACACAAGTAAATTTGTTCCAACCCAAACATTAAGTGCAATTACATCTTTTAATTGTAAGTGTTATAAAAGAAGGAATCGGAAAATGAATTTAATAGATTAATGAAGTCAATACATTTAAATTATCTGTCTAAGAAGTTCGAATGTGAAATCTCTGCATATTATCACAGACTCTATTCCAAACAATACTTAAATGAATTAAAATACAATGCAAATGGGTTGGTCTTCCCACTATGAGCATCAAATTACCTTTATAAATCAATGCACTTCCAATTAAAACATAATATGAATGGGTAATGCACTCTCGGCATTGAATTTCCCTTATAACCCAATTTACTTCGAATCCAAACATAATGCAAAATTGCTCTTATAAATCAATTTACCTCCAAAAGCACATTTGGAAATAAAAACAATCTTCCTTCTCACACTGATTAGGTTGGGTAATTAGTTGTGTGATTTTTTTAGGACCTCCATTGGATAACATAGAAAGTAAAATCTACAATATACAACGTATAATTCCCAAGCTTCCAAATACAATATGAAATGCACCAAATCACAACCTCCTGCCAACGATGCTATGAGAAACAACATAGGCAATACTATAGGCATTTGAGAATTTATATTAAGTGTTGGTCAGGTAGTTGTTAGGCTTTTTAGGACTTCGGGACATGATCAAATCATATCAAGGAAGGAAAAGGAGTTGTAACGAGGCAGGGTACAAGCTTTAATGTAAAATACGGTTAACTCTCTAATCCCACAAATTTAGCCAATTACTCCTTATCTGATTTCTTTGATGTAACAATTAATTTATGTGTAGAACCATTGAATAAAATATTTCCTCACTAGAAGAGGGAGGAAACTAATGTGATACCCTTCAGAAAGGGTTTTAGGAAGCAAGGTCACCTATCCAGGATATGTACAGAGTCATTACCATGAAGAGAAATCCATGCTAAGGTGGATAAAATTCACACCAATTGGTATTGGGGAAACATTGAAAAATGTTATTGAGTGCTTGTTACAAAATCAGAGGGCCTCCTAAAACTCATGAAAGACCAATGATGTGTATAATTAATAACCATAAAATATGTGGAGCACAAGTAAAATGAAGAACAACATGGATTGCATCCATCTAAGATTGGCTTTACTTCACCTCGTATCAATTCATAAGCATTTAGGAATAAAACATAGCAAGCATAAATCACAACAGAGCAAGCAAAAATCGCAAGAAGAGAAAGCATAATCGTAACAGAGCGGGAAGAATCGTAACAGAGCAAGCTTAAATCGTAACAGGGCAAGCAAAAATCAGAAGAAAATGCAGAAACCATGCAACAAGAGCTAATTTCCAAGCAAATTCAAGTGTTGAAAAACACAACAGTGTAATAAGAGAAAAATTACAAAAATCCCAACAACAATTTTAAGTGTTGAAAAAAGTCGTTGCTGATAGGATTTAAAATCCTACTGGAGAGATGCAGAAGCCACCACCGTGTCCAAACGTCCTCCAGAGCCTGCCATACCTTTTCTGCGACAACCACACAAATTACCTGCAACCAAAACTTTCAAACATATGAAAAAATTAGTAGTTAGGCAAAAGCCTACAAACAAATTACAACAAATTCGAAAAAAACCCATGAATTTACAGATTTACCTTCATGGACCTCGAACTGGATAGAATTTCACACTCGCTCCTTCCCAAACAACAGGGCACGAGGATGAAACAAGAACCAAGGTATTTTTAAACCCCAGACAGTGTAGAACGAACAACAACATCGACATTTCTAAACCCCTGACGGCGCAGAACAAACAACAACAACGGAAGTGTTAAACCCCCCTCGAAACAAGTAAAGCAACAAAACCCTAAACCCTAAATGAGAAACGAGTGTGTGCAAATAGTAATGCGAGATACAATTAAGCAACCACACAATAAACCCTAAATGGTTAACGAACCACTGCAAGCAACTTCGCCCAGTGAACACCTCCAGAGTAGCGAATAAGGTGAACCAATGTTGGAACCGTCCCAATCCATTGTTAGCAGAACGCATTGCCCACACACCACACCCGAACGAACAGCACAAAGTAGAGAAAACATACCACAAAACACGGAAAATGAAACTCTAAACAACATATTCACTGTTCCCCTGCATGCCCCCTCCACCAAAATAAGTGGTGGGAACTACTCGACAAGTGTCGTACGAGTTTGCAAGTTTCTCCACATCGACAACGAGACGGGCATAAATAATGACGTCCCTCCCCTATACACTTAAGAAAAGCATTTTTGAAATGTTAAAACAAATCTTTAAAAGATAACTACCACGTCAATATCAAACTTTATTAGTCAACAACAACTAGTAAAAAAGTTAATCTCAGCATTTTTGAAATGTTAAAACAAATCTTTTAAAGATAACTACCACCTCAATATCAAACTTTATTAGTCAGCATCAACTAGTAAAAGAATTAATCTCAGCGAGAAACTCTCACATTCGAGATTGTCAAATGCAATCTAATTGGATCGAAAAAGTTCTATCTATTTTGGTTGGGGGATAACATGTGCATTTCTATAAAAATGTTCACTTTAGCTTAGCTTAATACTGAGAGCTCACGAGATTAAGTTCGTTATTGCAAGGCAACATTCACCGTGATTGTAAGCCTATTGAGTTACAGATTGATTGATTACTAAATTAAGCTGTGAAACATGGATGGTTTATAAAAATATATAATTTTTATTTTGAAGATGTTATATTTTTTAAATAATGGTAAGTTTAAGTTATATTCTATGAAAAAAATTAATAAAAGTTTAAATTTAAATTATTTAAATTTTATTTAATTTTTTTTTAATGTAAATCATTTAAAATAATATTAAGATAAAATTTTGGATCAAACTTTTTATTAATTATATGATTTTATAAGGTGTTGTTTAAGGAGGTTATAAATTTACCAGGAAAGTTATTTCTCTGCTGAAATTTATTGATTTATTTTCAAAAGATCTTATTATAGGAGTGTTTTAATTGATTTTTTAATGGTGAAAAAAGAATTTAACTCCATTAAAACCCCTTTGTAATCAAAGTCCTGAAGTTTGACAGCTATAACTTAGATTTCCCAAAATTTCTACAGAATTTGGCAAAACTCATGTTGAAATTTTTATTATTTTCCAAAATGAATTATAGCCTTAGCAGACTACTCTATTTTATAATTTCTCCCCAAATTTTTGAACAGCATTGTCTATGGAACCCACAGACTGCTATAATTCCCATCAAATTTATATCATAATCTGCCAAAATTTCCCCAGAAATTTTCAAATTTTTATCACAATCCTACTAAAATTTCCATTATTTTCTAAGAAAAACATCAACTCCGTACACAGCGGAGACCCCTGGTTAAGCCTCTATTTTCGCATATGAAAGTTCTCTCCAAGTTAGTTACATTAATCTCCTCTCTAAACAAGTGGCCGTACTGGTAATCGTTGAAAATATAATTTTAAGTCGAACATTAGCCCAACGGGTAGCAATTCATTTGTTAATTTCTCGACCCATTCATCTGTATTCATTCATTTTACTGAAAAAAAACATTTTCCCCCTTAAAATATCTCATTTGGACAAAAAATGGTATCAACTTAGAATTTTGAAATTCATATGAAACTTCACACGCTGAGCCACAATGTTACATAGGCATACACACTACGCCTCTATCTTGTACAATATATACACGTACAATTTTACCAGTGTTCTGACTCCTATATATTCACACAGAAGTTTACAACAGTGTTCTGCCCCCCGCTTTTTGTGGCTACCTCACTGCATAGTCCAATCAAGGATGTGTAGTCTCAACCACATTACCAATTTCCAAGTCCCTTGATTTGAACGAATCCAAAGATGAAGAAGCTGCCAATGTCGAGCCGTCCCCCAAAAATTGCAGAAACTGAACAGTATGATTTGCTTCAACACTCTCATTTCCCTGATTAACTTCCATCCGGGGACTTTCAGAAGGCTCGGGGTCCGGCCAGGCAATCCCTGATGGTTTCTTTGACAAAATGTAAAGCAGAGAATGTCGACATGAAGGACAAGAGGCATTGGAAAGCAGCCATGCATCTATGCAATCCGCGTGGAAGGTGTGACAACATTCTGGTAATACTCTCACCTTTTCTCCCTCCATGAATTCTGCCAAGCAAATGGGGCAATCATTGCCAGGGAAGGGCGACCCCATGTAGTACACCGTCACCGGCAATGCTTTTATGTCCATTTTCTTGATGCCAATTTGAGTTCCTTGGGCACCCCCATCGAGTGCTGGTTCGGAATCGAGTAGCCATCGTCTGCAGAGCTGTCGACAACGTAGCAAGGCACTCATCCCCAAAGCAAATAGAAGGGAGCAGCACAAGGCCGCAATGATTGCGGCTAAGGTTGAGTCAAATCTTGTATTTACTACGTAGGGAACGTCTCTCGATTCCTCTAGACGCTCCACTGATGGGCCAATGGGCGTGGATGACTGCAACATCTTCGTATCTTGCAGTAATGTTCTGCCATGAACAGGGAAGGCAGACATAATCTGGATTTCACTGGAAACTAGCACCAATTCTATATAACCTCGAAGTCGGATAAGTGACAGTGGCCTCACAAACCATGCGCTCTTCGGTGATTTGGTTGGGGACTATGGTTTGAAGATTATGATAAAATCCAGGAGCAGTGTTGCAGAAGGATCGGAAGATAGAAAAACAAGAAGATACGTTTCTTGTAACGCAAGAGAGAGCAGGTGCTTCTTGTCTATGTATCATATGAACTAAAGAGTAAAAGATATTCGGTAGGTAAAGGAGGAGATAATATTCGATTGGTAAAGGCGGTGAGGAGGTGCCCACATGAAGCCCCACCATTTCGTTTTTATCACGGCCAACACTCCGAAGTTTCCAAAAAGCTTTCGAGGTTTTGAAGTTTCCATGAAGTTTTCAGTTATATTCATGATGAGTGAGACGAGGTAGTGGTAGTTTCAAAGTGGGTTGGTTAACGTAAATATTAAGTATCTCTACTGAATATATACATATTTTTACCCATTGGATAAGACGTAAAAATAGTGAGTAAATTATTGACTTATTACATATTTTTGACAATTTGTTATTCGCTAAACACCAAGTCTCAAAATATTAGATGTCTCAGAAGAGTGTATAAATATCGTTGAATTTAAAATATTTTTACATTTAATATTATCTATGTATTTTGGGGTGACATTTATGAGTGGATACCAAGCTTTTTGTTACAGAGTATTAAATGCTACTACGATATATATAGATTACTAAAGGATCTAAATATTATGTTTTAGTATAGTATTATGTTTATGTTTCAAAAATCGTACATATAGAATGTAGGTTAATATTTAATAAAGGACATGTAATTTATTATTAGAATTGGTAAATTTTTGGCAAATATCATCTATTTATATATATATATACTTTGTCATTGCATTTATGAATTTTTCTCAAGTTGCTAAAAAGACATATGATTTTTTTTAGGTAGTGCCTAAAGAGGCAATGGTATAATATTAGATGTTTCCCCATAGAGCATAGGGGTACTTGTATGTCTAGTTGCATTTATGAGTTTGCATCAAGGTGATTAGACATGTTTGAGTTTGTTTAAATGGTTTCTAAGTAGGTAATGAAAGAATATTAGATGTTGCTTCATCGTACATAGAGGCTATATCACAAGGTTGTCGAATTTTAACCTTGAGGCTTGAAGTTTGGCTAACCTTAGAAAAAAATTGAGGTTCAATGAACTTCATCGAACGTCATAGCCATTAACCAAGTCCATAGATCAAAATTCATAACTCCATGTCACAACTCAAGCTCGTACTTTATCCTTGCAGTTTCCATGTCCGTGATAGCATTTTTATGTTTACTAATGTTGATCTCTTACTATTTTATCCTATAATTCATTATATATATATATATATATATATATATATATATATATATAGACAAACCTAATGATCAACCTTATCCGAACCACATTAAAATATTCGAACTCAAATTGAACCTAATAATTGTTGAACAACGCGAACTCGGACCCGAACCATGTGACATTGCATAGAGGTCCTTGGATGTGGGTGTATTGCATCCAACTTTCTCTATACATCCAATTGTTTATATGCACTCTACCATGGCATTTATGTGTATGATTCAAGGTGCTTATGATACCTAGCAAATAGCAGCAACTACAAATATTAAATGTTGTCTCACAATTCATGGAGGTAGATGGATGTTGGGGTACTCCCTATCAAACTACCTATGTGCAATATATAGGGGCATTTATGAATTTGAGTGTGCATTTGTAAGTCTCTTTAAATGGTGTTTAAGAATCTGGTGGTAAAATATTAAATGCAGCCATAGAGTGCATAATTTTGATTAGAAGGTTTGAAATGAAAAAGTATTCAATGCTTCAGTAGAGTGCAAGGAGACTATTTGATCTAGAATAATTTGATCTGGGGGTATTACAGATCAAGTTATGGACTCTTCAACATTATTTATGAGTTTGTTGGAAGTTAATTAAGTAGTACCTAAACACCCAACAAGAAAAAACTAAATGCCATTTCAAAGTGCGTATACATTGTAGGATCATTTTTACTATTCCTCATCAAGTTACTCTAGTGTATATTCATAAATGTTGCAACAAACAGGCTATTGGATCTAGCGGTATTCTAAATCCATTAACCTCTATGCATTTTGTTGTAGTAGAGTAACTTATGAATAATATTAAGAACAAAGGACAAATAATGAATGATAGTACAAGAGGGGTTAGAGTTGTCATCATCCTGTGATTAGTGGGTTTAGGGTGTGCTCTAGTTTATCATAATAATGAATGAAAAATGACAAGAGATAATGTATGGGAAAATGAGGAGTAGGGCACAACCCTAAGAACTAGATCATAAAATTGGTGTAGTCTCTATAAATAGATACTAGAGAGTCTCCTCATAAGGCAAATATTAAGCATCAAGAATTGAGTCAACCATTGGCTTAGTGTCTTTTCATATTGTCCTTTGGATGAGAATAAAATAATATTGAATGGAGAAGATGAAAAAACACTAAGTCAATCATTGGCTTAGTGCATGGTGCTTAATCTTTGCCCATGATAAACCCCTGAAGGCACTAGGATTGTGGGGAATACACAACTCAAACTTGTGATTCCAACAAATTTCTTCTAGATTATGGGCAAATTATACGAGAAAATAAGCCAAACAAACCTCGAAAACATATAACCACTAGACTATGACTTATTTTGAACATGATCAAGGATTTCCAGGGGCTTGAATATTTATCAGGGAATTGAATCCATATATGTAGTCAAAAACCCATTTTAAACAACAAAGGGAATTTCTGTAAAGGTAGGTCTTCTCCTCTATGGGCTTGAATTATGATCTCTACACAAAATGAGTGCCTTCCGGATTTATCACGGCATTGAATCCATATATGTAGTCAAAAACCAATTTTAAACAACAAAGGTAAGTTCCATAAAGGTAGGTCTTCCCCTCTATCTGGGAAACAAGAGCACAAATTACATGACCGCATTTGAATTTTTGTACAACACACCCAAATAATAATGTAGTACAGATCATTATAAGTTCATCATTATTGTGGTTTGAAAGAATCTTGTAGGATTCTATTCAGGATGATATATATTAAGGCATTATAACTCATCATGTCCCTAGCTAGGATTTGAACCTCAGGGACGAAGTTACTAGTCTTTCCACCTAACCACAAAAGATAAATCCAATTGACAATAATATATATAATATTTCAGTTAGTCTATACATGTTGTATCTCATAATAATTTATTTAAATAAGAATAAAAAAATTGTCTCGCATGATTTTTAACTGGTGGGAAAACATATCATAACTTAGTTGTCAAACTACTAGTGGGACAACCATCCCTAGTTGTTATCCGGGAACGTAGGCAGACTCATCACCATTATTGAAAGAGAACCACACCACCTAGAATAACCATCCCTAGTTATCCGTGAATATAGGGAGACTCATCACCATTATTCAAAGAAAACCATGCCACCTGGCATAACCCTCTAGTCGTCCTTAAAGGGCATCCTAGTTGTTATCCGTGAATGTAAGGAGACTCATCACCATTATTCAAAGAAAACCATGCCGCCTGGAATAACCTGCTAGTCGTCCTTAAAAAGACAGACTTCGCAGTTAACATGTTTCCTTACATCCAAAAAAATGAACTCTCAACTAACTAAAAATAATTTTAATACATACTTAATTTGACATGTTACTATCATGATTATACTTTTGTTTCTATCTTCAATTTCTTTTCGTAAAATTTAAATTTAAAAATTGCACGAGATTGAATCTCACACCAACTAATTACTTTTCAGAATTAATTAAATATACTTCTTTTATCAATATTATAAATTACAAACCTATCTTATACCAACTATATAGTAAAATTTTGAACTGCTAAATCATTTAGCCATAAAGGCAGTACACCTATCATACATCATTACAATCTTTAGCATTTGGAAGCAATTCAATCCAAGTAAGTCCATACATCATTACAATCTTTAGTATTTGGAAGCAATTCAATCCAAGTGTATACTCTCCTGCCCCGCCTTCAATGATGAGCAGCAGGGGCTTAAACACGGCCGTAAAGTGAGTGGTGAGTGCATTTGTACAGTTTCTTTTTTCATTATGGATGGAGGTGAGGTCGGTCATATAGATGGGGATAAAATAGACTTGCCGCCCTTTTCTTCGTACGAAGAGACGATTGGGAGACAGATACGCAGCACACAGACGATGAAATGCCGATCGGGAAGGGAAGAGAATAAAATGGAGAAGGATACAGAGGCATAGGAGTTGTATTTCAAAAGTGGTCGGAATTTAAGTAAAAAATTCAAAAAAATTTACTACAAAAAGTTCAAAAATATTTGAATTATATTTTTAGTGGTAAAAATAGAATAATATTATCAAAAACTTTTAAAATCTTCAAATTTAACAACTATAATTTAAATTTATAAAAATTTATCTAAAACTTTATCAAAATTTTTCCAAAATTTATGGAAAATACGGGACAAAAAAACCATCCTTTTAGACTGCGGCAAATAGAATAACTACAAGAAGACGAGTAGCAATCACGTCAAACCTGAAATATTCCGTGGGCGCCTCTGTTTGACTAACTTAGAAATTTGGGCATATGTGTTTTAAATATTTCCAAAAAACCAGCGCGCACACATATTATCTGACCATTCTCGATGCGCGTACTGTCACTTGAAATGCCATATAACGGCCGGAATTCACTATACAAGCATATCATTCAAAGATAAGGTCGCCCACCGGTGCCTTTTCCTTTTTCTACAGTGGATATGATTTGAAAACCACATGGAACTGTAGTACATACTAGATTTCAAAAATTGTTTGAGTGAAAAATGGAAAAGAAACATCGCTGAATTCATCTCCATAGTAGATTTCAGGATATTTTTAGAAACCAATTAACAAGAGAAAAACTAGTTATTGGATTTTGAGATATTCCTAAACTCTACCATAAATATAAAATTACCCATTTTCGGATCTGCTATCTGGCTAAGCTTCCGCAAAATACAACATTTTTTTTAACATAATCTCTCTTGGAGTTTTCAGAATGGGAATAAAATCTTCATTGATTTGGACTTAATTTCTGGAACTAGAAACGATTGCTCCATTCCGCAGGAAATTATTAATGTCCTTCATCGCATGGTCTTTGTTTGGGAACAGGGGATTGTTGGCTGGTAGGGACCTTCTCCCATATGGAAAGAAGCACAAGATTTGGGTTTATAAGGACAATGAACTTCACAGTGGAACATGATATTAAAAATCATAAAAAAATTTGGAATCTGTCGTACAGAGTCACATGGCTATCTCACATGGAAGGGGAGAAGGAGGACAGATAGTTTTAATGTTGCTGAAACATATTTAACTATCTTCAAACTACAATTTCCCCAAACTAGTAGCCAATTTCCATCTTCCTTATGAAAAACAGGAGCTCCTAGAAAAATTATTATTTTCTCTTGGCTAATATATCATAATAAGAATCTCATATGGGAAAATCTTCAAAAGAGGAAATGGCAAGGGCTGGGTATCTGTTCAATCTGCAAAGCTCAAGCGGAAAATAATGAGCATATCTTCCTTCAATGTAATCTCACCACTTAGGTATGGAGAAACTTATCAAATGTTTTTGGTTTCTGCTTTACGAGACATTCCTCCATAAAAGACTCATTGGAATGGTGGAGTGTGTAGAAGGTTACTTGGAGATCCATCCCTCAAATTGTGTTTTTGGACAATTTGGAAATGGAAGAACAATTTTTTATTCTAGGAAAAGTGGACGAGTTACAACAAATATCTCACAAGGTCATTTCATATTATAATATGTCCCTAACAAATATCTCACAAGGTCATTTCATATTATAATATGTCCCTGCCACAGCTCAAACAGCCTTGGTGTATTCCTCGTAGACATTCTAATATTTCGCTGGAATACCCTATGGCTTTTTCCTGCACAGAAAGGTATATGCGCTTATGGTGTATGCATTTCCATAAATGAACACCAAAAAATCAACATTTACTCGAATGGAGGGGAAGGTTCAAATAACAAAGTTGAGGCAATGGCTCTTTCGGGACTTTTATTTTTCAGTAAATTTCTAAATATCCCCACTTTACATATTTATGGAGATTCTAAAATAGTAATCGATCATGTTTTAGGAAGGATCTCCATAAAAAAACCCTCTTTTAATTGGATGGATGAAGAGAATTGAGATTTTCTGGCAAGCACAAAATGGCTACACTATACAACATGTTGACAGATCTCAAAATGAACAAGCAAACAGAGTATTAAAGGAAGGACTATCACAAGAACCAGATAATTGGCATATGAATATCATGTTTGAAAGCAACACTTTCTACATGGAAGAATTTTTTCTCCCAGGATCATAACTCTGAACTATTTTGTTATTAACTACCTGTTGATGGACTATCGCTGCTTGCCCGTTGGGCATCATATAGTGTCCTTTGCAAATCGGTTTCTCTCCTTTTGGAGATGGTGACTTTTTTCCTTATTTTTCAATAGGGTCATATTTTTGTCTCTGTATATGGAGCTGGACTTTCTATATTTATGCTGGTTTTTATTATGCAGCGTCCATGTAACCATGAAGCATAATCTGTTTTTGTAAACTATCTGTATATCTTTGTAAATTTCTCTCATTAATATAAATATAAGGCTTTTTTTACTAAATATATATATATATGACGGACCTACCTCATTGACAGGTCCCAACAATATTACATACATTTTTTGTTTGTTCTCCCATTAAAGAGAGTTGGATAATGATAACTAGATACGTGTTTGTCATTCTATATGTTAAATCGATTTTTAAACATATAAAGGTTAACCCGGAAGGATAAGAAGCTAGAAAACCAAAATCCAAATAACAGATAAAAAGGTAGAAAACCAAAATGCAAATAACAGTGGATTGCACTTTCAGTTACATTGATAATTTATTTCTTTCATAATCGATTGTTTTAAGAAATTCCAAATTTAACTAACAGAGCATTTTAAGGGCTGCACAGTGTTTTGTTGGAGTTAATGTTTATATCTTATATTTTAGATGTTGGTTTGAGATGGTTGATAAATTTTTTTAATTTTTCCTTTTATGAGATGTTGGTTTGAGATGGTTGAGAAATTCTCTCAACTTTTCTTTCTAAGTTAAGAATAAGCTCTGAGAAACTCTATATATTAGAGTAATCTCTGAATGTAAAGTATGTGTTGACGCATACATTTTTGTGAGAAATATATGAATGCTTTCAACGATTTTTTAACATGGTATAGGGTCGTGATGGATTATAAGAGAGTTGTGTAATTAATTAATAGTGTGTTGTTCGTAAATCGTGTCTAACCTTGCTGTCACGTGGATCTGCGTGTAGATGCAAAGGAGGAGCCGTAGCTGGACCGCGAGGTGGAGGTTGCCTTTAGAAAAAGTTGTGGAGCGTAGATGAGGAAGTTGTTCATACGACATGCGCATTATATGTGAGGGGAGGAAGCACGCTAGACAAGAAGAAGCGATGCGATATCGTGCTTTCAGACCCGATAAGGTAATGAGAAGAGGTTTCCTTCCAGGCGTTTAAAGCGTTCTTTCGATTATGGAATGGAACAAGACGCGGTGTCATCCACCTTCTGAAACGACGTTAATTTTGTGGGCGGAGTACATACTGTTGACAGAGGAGCCTACGTTGAACGCAGCCACAGTCACGGTTTCTCCAGGTTGAATCTGATCAACACTCTGACAGGTGACCACGTTCCTGTGAGTCAAAGAGTGTTGGAAAATTAGAAAGATATGCTAGGACAAATTTGTTGGTTTTCATTGAGTGGTGTTTTTAGAAAGCAATTGAAGTATTTTTTTTTAATCGTAAAAAGTACCTCAACGTAGTTTTTTAATATTATTCTTTGATCGTGGAGTTTATGGTTTTAGAAAAATTCAGTGGGGCAAATTTATTTTCATGGAAAGTGAAAATTTAAATACGCTTACTAAAGAAAAATTTGTGCAGCATAGTGAATTGTCCAGAAGTAGCATCTACAGATATTAAACAATGAATTGAATGGCAAAATAAGGATGACAAAGCTAAGTCCATTATTTGACCTGTTCTTTCAGATTCACAACTACATTTTGTAGATCTCACTAAACCATCTAAGGAACATTTTACTCAGCGAGTTGGTGTAAAAGTTATAAATGCAAAAATTTTCATAAAATTGCAATTATATGGGAACATTTTACTCAGCTACTTGGTGTAAAAGCTATAAATGCAAAATTTTCCATAAAATTGCAATTATTTACACCGAAAATGAAAGAAGAGACATCTATGTCCACTCATGTAAATAATTTAATTTCTTTTATAAGACAATTAGCTAAAGCAAGTGCCAAGGTGGAGGATGAAGATGCTAAAGAAATATTAGTAAATAGTCTTCCTTCAAGTTATAGTAATGTTGTCTTCACTTTGAGTCAAATGTCTTCACAAAAATTGCATGAGACCACTGCATCACGTCTTGCAGAAGAAAAGAGACTAAAACCCGAGGATACAAAAGAGAACTCTCCAATATAAAACACATTGTTTACAAAGACAATACTGAAAAAGAAAAATGCAAACAAAAGTGAAATTGAATGTTACTATTGCAGGAAAATTGGGCATACAATGTGGAATTGCAAAAGTAGTGCTAGTGATCTGTTAAAAGGGAAAGAATTAGTGAATATAGCCACATATGAATATACATTGAAATTAGTGAATATAGCCACAGATGAATATACATTGAATTCTGATGATGAATTCAATGAAGAATTTGAACCTCTTAAACTTTTTAGAACAACTCGGTGAAAAGGCTCAACATGGATGGTTGTCTAGACAGTACGATAGTTGCCGATCTTGGGAAGAATCCTTCATTCATTGAAGACATGGGAGTGGTCTTCTAATGAGGTTATGCGATGGCTTGGGACGCTGTCTGGTAATTGACTTCGGGACATCCTTGATTAGTGAGTCGAATTCGGGAATCCAACTTGCCAACTACACCTTTACGAGGGTTATGAGGCAACTTGATAGAGTCTACACTGATAAGTTGTAAACCAGTTAACGTTAAAGAATGACTATGTATTTTGTTGTTTGTGGATTATTTCAATAAATTTATGTAAGGTAAGTATTAAGAGAGGATGTTGGAGTTAATGCTTACATCCTATAGTTGAGATTCTCAACCTTTCTTTCTAAATTAAAAATAAATGAGATCTCAAAAACTCTATATATTAAAGTAATCTCTGAATGTAAAATGCGTGTTGTGAAATAAGTGATTTCAACTATTCTTCTAACATACTTGTGTGTAAATATATAATTATGTCAATCTTCTTCAGGTCTTTTCATATCCCAAGGCCGAGATCCATCGCAAGAACTCTTTTTTTTTTTTTTTTTTTTTTCAAAAGGTGGAAAAACCTATCAAACTCAGTTTGTCAAACCAACAGTGAGGACAGCCATCTCTGGCTGCTATCTGCAAATGTCAGTTGACACATCACTGTTATCAAGGAAAACCACGCCACCTGAAATAACCCGCTGGTGGTCCGTAAGGGAGCAGGCTATCACTCCTGCCAGATGCCTCTGGGTCTTGGGCCGTTAACCTGTTTCCTTACGTCCGAGGAAGAGGAGCTCTTAGCCAAGCAGAAGCAGTTTTAGGGCATACTCCAGGGCCAAGCAAGAACTCTTTTAATATCTCTAAGTGGCCGATATCTCAAAATAATAATATGACGTGGAGATATTGTTTATCAATTTCATCATGGAAGATAATAACGGGTAGTTTTGTGTTTCACGAAGTGTCCCATCATATCATTGGGCACCTTCACAGATCCAACGAGGGTTGTAATTTATTTGTTTTATTAAAATCGAAATGAAGATCCTCATATTTTCAAACTAATGAAATTGCAACTCATTCTTACGGCAGAGATGTACGTATTCGATTTAGCATTGAGATTTTCTCTTAGGTTTATCATTGATAATCTATTAATTTTTGTTTTGACCAAAAATTAAAGCACATTATATAAAGTTTACATTATCAAATGAAATTAGTTTATTTTTTTTAAATATTTAAATTTTATTTTTTTGAATTATGATCGGTTTACTTTTTCTAGTTTTATTGTGTAATCATATTGGAGTTGTCTTTGGTGAGAATCTAGCCGAATCTTGATTTGTGTTATTTAAACTGGTTTTTTGACGGTATATATGGATTCAACATGAAAAACCCCTATGACACTTCCATTGTGCAGGGTTACCCATCAAACTTGTGATTTCAATAAATTCCAGCCTGAGTTTAGAGAAATTAGACCAGAAATCCCAACAAAAAAGCTTCCAAAATGTCACACTAAATACAATTGGAATCATATTAATCTACTCTCAAGAATATTGCAGCTTTCAATACCCGTCATGAACTTGTCAGCTCCTGTATTGAAGCATGGCCCAATTCTACAAATTTCCATTACATGATGCCTGATGAAATAAATATGACGAAGAGAATTGGAATTCGTAAAACCAATTGATTTGACTTTGTTCACTTTTCACTTTGGGACGGCACACTTATCAACGCTTTCTATATATGTTTCAGTGCGTGCTATATATGTTTCGGAGAACCCTACACATAGTAAAACATGCAAAGAACTTGTAAGTAATTGCAGAGAACCCTACACATAGTAAAACATGCAAAGAACTTGTAAGTAATTGCAGAAAGAAGACCTGGAAAAGGATAACTATATATATTTTTTAAAGAACCCTACACATAGTAAAACATGCAAAGGACTTGTAAGTAATTGCAGAAAGAAAACCTGGAAAATGATAACACATAAGTTACTTCGTGAAGTGATATTTAAGAAAATAATTATCAATCTGAGTTTAGTAAAAGACAAATATAATAAAAAAATTAAATTGTTTAAGAAAATATTTATCAACCTCACTTTAGTAAAAGATACATATAATAAAAAAGTTAAATTGTTTAATCTAGACAAAAAAATTGATGGGTATGTTACAACATTGATATGGAGGGTTGCATCATTTAACATTTTTGTTTCATGTTTTCTCTAACTTCATCTCCCTTTTAAATAAACACCATCAAAAAATGGAAAATGAACATGGTGACCACATTTGTTTAACTATCATTCTTTTATGCTCTAGGTTACATTTATTCAACTCCCTAACCTAATGTCATTTTTTTATGCCCTAAGCTCAATATAGATTATAGCAATATAAGTAGTATAGATAATAATAAGATAATTAGTATAATTGTCTAATTTGTTGCTATTGAACATAGACTTGGTTTAAATCATTTTTTCTTTCACTTTTATCATGAGAAACTTTTCAACTCAATAATGCATGTCTTAGCTTGAGTGAATTTGTCTTTTTTCCCTTTTGAGTTAATTTGTTATTCATTCTCACTATTGTTAAAGGAGGAAAATTAGTAAAAGTTGATAAGTTCAAAGTAAAAATTAGATATTAGATATTAATTTAATTAATTTAGAATATTAAATATTTATTTTATTTTTAAATAATTATTTTTCCAAGAAAATTATAAATAAGTATCTTAGATATCCTTTGATAATATTTTTTTTTAAATTTATTAGAATCATAAATGGGTATGGGGAAATTCATGAATAAATAGATCATTTATAATTTTAAATTATTTATTATTATTTAAGTTTATTTTTTACAAGCAATGATTGATATACATTTTAGTATTTAATTTTTATTATTCAAATGATTTTGGACATAAAATCTAAGATGTTGGCATGTAATATTAGAATTAAGTTCAAAATAATTATTAAGAATATAAATGTAATTCTCTAATTAGAGATTACTAACTGAGTTTTTAAAATATAATAATTTTGGGCACAAGTCAAGTGAGTGTAGATGTAGGTTTAAGTACCTATCTAAGTCTTCGATAGCCAACTACTCAAAAGGATAAGGAGAATTAGAAATTAAAAAATGAAAAGAGCATGCAATGTGGACTTGCTTTATCTGCACATAATCAAGAGAACAAATGGTATGTGTATAGTTGTTGTTCCAAGCATATGACTAGGGATAAGAGAAAATTTATGTCGCTTAAAGAAAAAGAAGAAGGGAACAGTGTCATTTTCAAAAACAATGCCCCAACAAGAATTAAAGATAAAGGCATAGTCAGTCTAAATCAAAAGACAAAAGCTCAAAATGTGTTGTACGTGGAAGGTCTCAAGCACAAATTTCTTAGTGTCAGCCAGATGTGTGATAATGACTATGATGTGATCTTTAGATCCAAGGACTATGAGATTCGAAACGAGAAATATGGAAAGATGGTGGGAAAAGAAATCAAAAATAAAAAAAAAATGTATATGTGTTTGATGAATCCAGAGTAAAATGTTATTTAGGAAAAATGAATGAAGCATGTTTGTGGCACAAGAGACTTGGTCATGTGAATTTTGAAAGAGTATAAGAGTTAGCAAGCTAGGAGCAATGAGAGGTTTGCCAATACTGTCAATTCCTGATAATTCAGTGATCCAAATTGGATCATTATATTGTTTGTCATCCATATCAAGGCATTTAGAGAAGAAAAAAGTGGACGAATCATCTCACGTGACTGTTTTTATTGGCAGGAACCTATTTGGCAAAATGGTGTCTGAAACCTTCTTGGAGCATTTTGAGGTATCAAACAACATTTTTTGGGGGTGAAACTTTGCATCTTAAGCGCCACACCTTTTAATGCTATTCTACATGTAGAAAGATTTCCAACGACATAAGAATTATGTCAATCAGAATCCGTATGCAAAAGTTATGCCACTGAGAAGTTGACCTTCCTATTTTCACACCTATAGTTCGAGAGGATGTCGTGTTAGCCACCATTATTCACGGAAAATGGGCTATCCATGTGTTTTTGATGTAAAAGACTCTAGAAGAGTCTATTTTGTAAATGTAGTTAAGAGTTGACGTAGTCAAACTTAACCACTAGTAGGTTATCGGGTTGTGTTATAACCAGGCCACTAGGAGGAAGAGGCATTCCATTCTTTCGAGAGAATTTTGTTCCATAGTTGAGAAAAGATAACTAGGAGAAATAGGAGGTAGAGAACATAGAGAGGATTTGTGCACTATAGTAGCCCATAGGCCACAAACATTACTTTTTTCTATCTGTAGCCATATTTCTAGACAGACAAAGAGAGTGAAGTGGCCTCACCTTCCAGTTGGGTTTTCTCCCAAAAGGGTTTCCTAGAAAGAATATCTTATGTATTATGTGTGTGTGAGCTTATTTTTTCATCCTCTACTTTTCTGCTTGATTTACTTTTACATCCATGCACTAATTACAGTTAATTTTACAGACCTAGAAATTAAATGAAACTGTAATAACGTAGAATCTCAAATTTTTAATATAATATTATCAGATTTGTTGTGATGAACTGTCCAGTGGAATACACACGACAGTTTATGACTCATTCAATCTGCAATTCATGTCAATTTGATAAGCATACTAGAACTCATTTCAAGTCAAAAGAGTTATCTTCATCTAGGCCACTCGAGTTGATTCACACAAATATCTGCGACCCAACTCAAGAAAAAACCACAAGAGGAGAAAGGTATTTTATGCTTCTTATTGATGATTTTACTAGGGCCACTTGGATTATGCTCTTAAAAGAAAAATCAGAAGCATTTAAGAATTTTAAAAAATTTGAAGTCAAGTAGAAAATGAGAAATACTTAAAGATGAAATGCTAAAGATCATATAGAGGAGGAGAATACACTTCAAGATAGTTTGAAGAATTATGTGAAGAGCATGGCATTAGGAGAAAATATTTAGTGGCTAGAAATACACAACAAAATGGAGTATTTGAGAGAAAGAACAAAACAATTCAGGAAATGGCTTGATCTATGTTGGATGAAGCAAATGTATTCCACATCTTACGGGGAGAACCATCACAACAAACAGTGTACCTATCAAACAAAACTCAACTCGGGCCTAAGAGTGATAAAACACATTATGATTTGTGGAAGGGAAGACTTGAATTCTTTAAACACTTCAAGGTGTTTGGAAGAAAATGATTTATCAAAAGGAATGATAAAAATCTAGGAAATTTTGACTCATGTGCTAATCAGGGTATATTACTTGGGTACTCTGTTTGAAGTAAAGGATATAAATATCGCAACAAATAGAAAAAGAGGGTTGAGGATTGCATTGATGTAATAGCAGATGAAATAAATTTACAAAATGAGTCCTCCAAAGGAAATATGAACTCAGATGGAGAAGAAAATTTAGACATGAGGCCCTCAGATCAAGAAGAAACAAATTCAGATAATGAGGGCGAGGAAACGATCACAATTCTGAGGCCAAAAAACCTTCTAGGTATGTACATAAGGAACATTGTGAGAGTCAGATTCTTGGAGATCAAAGAGAAGGTGTTCAGACTAGGAGGAAACTTGTTGGAAGTTCAAGTTGTGCAAATCTTGCGCTGCTATCTATGATTGATCCTAAAAGTCCTAGCCAAGCAAGTGAGGAAAATTTTTGGGTGAGAGCTATGACTGGAGAACTATACCAGATTGAAAACAATGACACACGGGATCTTCTTCCAAGACCCATAGAGAAAAAATTGATTGGAACCAAATTGGTTTTGAAAAACAAGCTAAATGAGGAGTGTCAAGTAATTAGGAACAATGTTCGATTGGTCTGCAAAGGGTATGCCCAAAAAGAAGGGGTAGAATTTGAGGAAACCTTTGCACTAGTACTGAGACTAGAAGCTATCAGAATGTTTCATGCCTTTTCCAATCATAAAAATACCAAGGTATATCAGATGGATGTGAAATCTACATTTCTCAATGGAGATTTGGAGGAAGAGTTTATATTGAGCAGCCAGAAGGATTCACACTCACCAAACATAAAGAGTTTAGGTGCAAACTGAAAATGGACCTATATGCACTCAAACATGCTCTGAGAGATTGGTACGCAAGACTGGATCAATACCTTCGGCAACATGGATTTAAGAAAGGTGTTGTAGACAACAATTTATACATCAAGCCTGAAGGTGATCCTATACTAATTGTAGTAGTACACATTGACGACATAATATTTGGCAGTGACATGGGACAATTGGGATATCAATTCAAAAATTGTATGCAAACACAGTTCAAAATGTCCATGGTCAGAGAGTTGTATTTCTTCTTGTGATTGGAAATTTCATAGTCTCAAAATGGAGTGTTTATCTCCCAATCCAAGTACTTACGAGAAACTCTTAAGAAGCTTGGGTTGGAAGATTGCAAGCCAGTTAGCAAACATAAGGTTACAAGTTGCAAATTGTGCAAACAAGATAAGACACCACTGGTAAATCAGACTGAATACAAATCCATGATAGGAAGCTTTCTATATCTCATAGCTTCGCGACTAGACATCATGTAAGTGGTGGGTCTTGTGGCAAGATATCAAATTCTCCCTCATGAAAGTCATGTCATCATTGTCAAAAGGATCTTCAAATATATTCAAGGGATAATGGATTATGGAATGCGGTATGCTAAAAGCAGAGAGTTTCAGTTGAAGGCCTACACTAATGCTAATTGGGCAGGCAGTATTGATGACAGGAAGAGCACCACGGGTGCAACATTGGTTTTGGGAAATTTCTTAGTGTCATGTGTTAGCAAGAAATAAGCCTCGATTTATTTATCAACTATTGAAGTAGAGTATATTGCAGCTGCCACTTGTTGCTCGCAAATTCTATGGATGATGAAAACCTTGAAGGATATTAAGGTAGATTTGACTGATCCTATTCCAATCACGTGTGATAATATCCCTAAGAATCATGTCATGTATTCAAACACCAAAAATATCCCTATAAAGCTCCATTTCTTAACGGAACAGGTTGCAACCAATGTTGTTATACTTGAATATGTTACTACTAAAGACCAACTTGTAGATATCTTTACTAAGACATTCACAAGAGAACCCTTTGAAGATCTCAGGAAACAAATAGGAGTTGTTTCTCCTCAACCTAAATGACTCAATTTTGGTGTATGTTGGAAGATACTTAGCATGTGGTATCAAAGCAAGAGTATGTTACAATAGTTTAGGGGGAGTATCCAATGACATTATTTTCCATTGATTCTAAAAGGGGAGAATATTATTGGAGCAACTTAGAAGAATAGCACTCAAGAATACCATGCCTTGTCTTAGGGGAGCTTATGTTGTTGAAATCAATGCCAAAGGAGGAGATTGTTGGATAGTTGGCATTTTTTGGATGGCTTGTGGCACTTAGTATGTTGGCATTGATGTCAACCAAACTATATTTGAGGTAGAGATTTTGTAGCCATACCTCAAGTAGCAGATGGGCTCAAGCGTACATAAGACCTTCTCCACTGGAAAGTGCTCTGAAAGAGCTTTACAAAGGTGTGTTGAGGACTAAAAATGGCCTCATGGATCAAAATTTATTGATATCCAAAGTCAAGGTCTTGATGTCCTAAGTAGGTCGAAATATTAGAGGCATCCGAAATATCGGAACCCGAAATTTCAGAGATCACCAGAGCAGAAGGATGAATATCAGAGGAAGCCGATTTTTCAGAACCAGATATCGGAAGGGTTGAATATCGGAGGTCAGAGGATTGGGTTCTCGGTGGATTATTTAAAATGGACCTGAAATGGCATGAAGTCTCGATACCTCAGAGGGATGGTCATATCGGAGGCTGGTTGAAACCTTGGCAAGACAGGACACATGGCATCATATCAGGAGCTCAGAGCCTAATTTTGAAGATCAAGACCTCATAACTTTTTAACAAAGTAATTATTTAAAAAGAACTAAATTTGTGAGGAGAAGGATTAAGAAAGGAAATTGTTGAAAAAGCAAGAACTGATGGACCCCTTTTTCTCTCTCCTATAATAGACACAAGGCAGCAACTGGTTGGCCCCTGAGTAGATGATGAGGCAGATGATGTTAGCATGATGATACAGTATGGTGGAAACGTGGTAGTCATATTCAACATTTTCAGTGGCCTAATGGCGAAAATCTTGGTGACACATGTCACCACTAAGGAGGCGCCACGTGGAATGATGATAATAACATGACATCATCTCGGAGGTCGGCATATTGGAGGTTTGATTTTTTGTAACTCCTGTCTAATTTATTTATAGAAATTTTTTTATTCGATAAAGGGGCTCTGATGTGATCTAGCACGTGGTGATGGGAAATCCGAATGACCGAGGGCACAGAGAAGGCCTAAGCACCTAATTTCTATTTGATGCCATGTGGAGAGTATTTCAGAGGATGGAATTTCAGGGACTCCTCTAACTGAATTATGAGAATGCTCTGATATGCAAGAGCTCTTAAGTGTTGGTGCTTGGTCAAGGAAACCCAAGAGAACCAACGGTGAAAGAGACAATACAAAGGGACTACAGTATCTAAAGGCCTTATTACCTAAAATCTAAGCCATCAATTACAGTGCCCAGTCTCATGGAGGAAAAAGAAGAAAAGGCCAAGCAAAAGGAGCTTGCAACCTTGCAACCTCGTAACATCACTTGAATACAAATTATGAGATTTGAGGGCTCTGATATTGCAACACCTAAGGGCTAAGAAAAAAATCTCAGGGAACAGTCATATGAGAAAGAAAATGATAAGGGGGCTAAGCACTAAGGGGCTAAAGGCATCAGAATTGTGTGATTTCATAACATTCTTTTAATACATCTTACAATGAGTTATGGCTCTAATATAATTGTATAGAGTGTTACAGGATGAATGGGTCGGCAACTATTGAGTAAACGTGTGAAGAGAAGTTGGTTAATGAAGTTAATGGTAGCTGCAAAAATCACTTGGTCAAGGGAATGAGGACCACGATTCGCAGGGAAAGAACTGTTGGCCTATTCCAATGTTGGAAGAAAGCCATCTCGAATCTCTCGTGAACATATTATAAACTTAAATAAGAAACAAAGAAGCCATGTTGTGGTACAGTCAATCTCTGCGAACCTATAAAAAGCATGGGGAGTATCATTGGAATGTGCAGGTGGACTAATATTAAATTCTTGGTATGGAGGATCACACAGAGGATTGGTGAATCACTTGGGATCCCATCCTCCTATTTAATGCCACAAAAAAACTCAAGCAAAAGATGCAACAACAATATGGAGATGTCATATCGAGGTACACATGAGCAGTTTGGAAACAGGTAGTAGAGGAAACATTGTGTAGAGGGCAGCAGAGGATCAAAACTAGTGATTACCATCGAGCAAAGTGGGGGAAGAGAGTAGTGTTGCATGTGGTGAAGTGTGAAGAGCAGAGTGTGTGAGAGACGAGAATCTAGCCCAAGTGTTAAACTGGAGTAGAGTGTTGCAGAGAACCTGTGGAATATAAGGCAGAATGCAGAGGATAGAGTGTTGTTGTGTGAGGATGAGAGAGCCTATGGAACATTAGAGGACCGAGAGAAGTAATTGATTCTATAGTAAACCAAATGGGTATTGTTCTGTATTTGTATTTCCCTTTGTTTTCAGTTTCAAAATTGTATGAAAAGTATAACATTGGCTAGAGTAGGTGGTGGCCTAAATTCATAATAGGTTGGTTCCTCTTCGAAAGAAGGTGTTTGTTATACATAGGGGTTCGAGGCCTCTTGTGAGTGGGTGCTCAAAAACAAACTGATGTCATCCAGTACGTGCATAATTTACATCATAATAACAAATAAATTGGTGGTTTTTTCCTTTTGGGTTTCCACATGAAAATACTGGTGTCAATATGTGTATGTTGCTCATGTGATGTATTGTATATACATATCAATGTATCATCCTGCTTCTCATTTGTATTATGTATGAATTCTCTCATAACTAACATATAGTAGAGGAAAGAAGTAAAGGAATATTCATAAAAAAATTAAGAACCTCACTATTATTGATTCACCCCCCCTTAGTAATTCATTATTCCAACATTCCCAATGGATTTGAGGACATAATGAAAAACAAAGGGTTAGGGTTAATCACATCGGGATGGGTGCCTTAGCTTAAGATAGGCATTGGATTCTAAGGCTTGGGTGGAGGAACTTTGGTCATGGTAATAATCAGAACCCCACCCTCACAGAGTGCATAAATTGCATTCAAATTGGCAGCAAAGGGAAGCATGAGTTTTCCAAGATACTTGGATTTCTATCCATACCAAAGTATTTGGTATTCTTATAATTTTCATCATGCTTTCACTTCCCTGTAATCTTCAACACATTCTCAGTCTTGATATCAACCTACAAAACACAAACTCTTGTCATTTTCTACACTAACAATGGATTCTATATGCCTGGAGCCATCTACTAGCTAACAAAGCTTTTGGGTTTTCGTTCCAGCATTAAGAGAGTGATGATGTACCAATAGGGAAGCTTTGTTGATTTCACAGTTCTCTGCATGGCTAAAGATCTGGTCAAAAACAACTAAGGGGTTCCATATTCCTAATATGAAAAAAGGGAGACGATTTCAGTGAGTTTTTGTTGTGACTGATATCATAAAATATTTGGTGTACATGTGTAAATAGCTAACTTTTTAATGTGTTATAGTTTACTTTAGATTATGGGAGATGTGATAGGTGTCAAAAGGATTTGTTTGCTGCATCTAGTCATCTTCGTGAAAACTTTCCTCATGATCGCAAAAATGTTCCTACTACTAGACCTATGGGTCATCTTTCTTAGGGGTTTGGAATTCCACATAGTGATATATTTTCTCAAAAGAATTCCTCAATGATGCAAGGAGATAGATTTCTTGGTGTTGGGTAAGGTGGTGGTCTTAACTATCATTGAAATGGATCATCTTTGGTTTTTATTATGCATAACATTGGGCCTAACATGAGGCAAAGAGTGCATCCACAAGAGGAAATCAGATTTTGGTTATTATGCTCAAATGATAAAGTTGGAGGAATCATTAATATAATTCATGGACCTCAAGATTGTAAATTTTGTTCCTAAGGAATATTAATGTGTTTTCATCATTTCAACATCTACGATAAAACATTTAGTGATCATTGAGATTAATGCATAAAATTAATTCACTGTTTCACTCTTTTGAGTCTATCTGAGTAGGCATACCCTATAATACATGTCCTTTAAGTGAGAATTAGGAGTTTCTTATCATATTTAAGATATTTTGTTTAAGTTGTCGCTTTTATTTACTATAGCTAATTCAAGTTATCTAAAAATGCAATTGAATATCCATACTTTGCATGATTTTTTGATGATATGCTTATGAAATAGTTTCTCATGTTGAATAAAATCCTACTGCAACTCCTAGTGGTAGAGTTTCTCCAACACATAATTCTCTTCTTTGGGTGTACAATCATGTTGTCACTTCTGGACCTGAGAAAGATAAATTTTCAATAGAAATATTCCTTGTTCTATCAAACCAAATTGGGTGTTTTCTTGGAAAGGGTGGCATAATTATTTCTAAGATGAGAAAATTAACTGGATCAAATATACAAATTTTTGGCAAGGACCAATTGCCAAAATGTGCATCCCAAAATGACGAAGTTTTGCAGGTATCTTCAATATAGTAATTAGTAATTCTTGCATAATCCGTATTGTTGAATTTTTTTACTATTAGGTGAAATTTGTAGTCCATGCCTATTGGTTTCTATGAATGAAAAATTACAGTTTTGTTTTAATTAATGTAGGTCACTAGTTAACATGAGGAATTTTAAGAAGCACTTGTAAATATATCAACAAGGTTGCAAAATAAACTATTTATAGAAAACCTCTTTCAGTTGCTAGTGTTGGTGCTTACCCTAAGCACATGCCTCCAATTCCTAGACCAATGGAACAATTTATGGGGAGACCTAAAACTAGTTCACCTCCTAGAATGTATCCTTATTATGGAGGACCCCTACATGACATTGATCAAGGAGGACGATAACCTCATAATTTTTATTTTCCATGATTCCCTTTCAATGTGCATAATCCTAGGGGAATGCATCACTACATCGGATCAAACACCATCACTAGGTCCATGCGCAGTGCAAGTAAGGCTTTCTAGATGACCATTTTGATCGTATCTATTTATGATAGAATTGCCAAGACAAGGATCTTCTAATATTTTGTTATTTTTTATACTCTCTATGCAATTCTTTCTTTGGATGTTTAATATAGGTTAATAACATGATGATTGATGTGGATATGGATAATGTTATTTTTTCAAAAGTAGTTGAATGAATTCTACTTTTTTTTTTAATTAATATTGTGGTGCTAGGGAATAGGTGGTGGTAGTTCAAGGAGCATGAATGACTAAGGAAGACAATATCCACAAAGAGGAAGCCTATGAAGGTTTGTAGTCCTAACAACATAGAAAATGGAAGTTAAATTTGATTCTTAGTTATTCTTTTTGATTATTGTGTTTCTGTAGAGCGGAAATCAATTAGTTGTCATGACAAATACGACTGTAGAGGTTCTTATCATGGAACCTGTCATTGGATCTATATATGGAGAGAATGGTTGTTGGGCCCTAGATATGTTATCGTATTCGTTATCCAAACATTTTATTTACAAGCCATATTCATACATTTATAACATATTTTGTAACTATTATATTACCAATTTTCACTAAATGCATTCATTTTACCTTGTGGTTAATTATTAATGATTTCTTGTATTTTTAATTATTAAATCAGTTTTTAACATGGTTTTCCAATGATGGTTTATTGATATGTTTGTGTTCCCAAGCAACAAGTTCTAGTACTGGAATTTGAGAATTTGATACTAATATCAGTTTCGGTATGAAGCAAAGGTTAACATAGTGGTACTTCTAGAGAGGACATGGGTTGCAACTTCATTTTTATGGATGGATTTATGTTCACACCTAGCTCACATGTGAAGCTCAAGATGTTATTCAAAGTTACAGCTAAACCTAAATTCCACCTACAGAAATTCAGTACTCAGTTCGGTACCAATTCGGCATTTTCTAGGAATTCGGTACCTAATTTGGTACTTAGTTTGATACCTCATTCTGCACATGCACACCAACAACTACGGGAAGTTAAGTCTAGATTTGTAGTTACGTCCAAACTTGGAAAAAAGTCAAACTAATGCCAAATTCCATTGTTTCCATCTCCAAAAAATAATTTAATATGCTCCCAAATCATAACAAGTCCATTTTTAAATATTATTTGTTATTTTAATTATAGTACAGGAGTTATACTTTTATGGAAGTTGATATGATCCTTTGGACCATGGCTTCCTCTCCATTGTAATATAAAGAATAGATCTGTGTAGAAAGAAAGGGGAGGGCACAGAGAGGAATTCTGGGATCACATTTTTGAGTTGGTTTTTGTAATCAAATTTGAAGTTCCACTTGTAAATAAAAGCTGAAGTTGTTGGCAATGAATATTTAATTATTGAAATTTGAGCATCGTAATGGTTTGAATTAGTTGCTGGGAACATTTCCAAGTTGGGAAGGATCCCTCAACTTAGGCAACGCCATGGTTTTTATTTGTAGAGTAGGTTAATATTTGGTTTTAGTTTTTTTTTCCTAATTGTATATTTTATTTGATGGTATTTTTAGATTTTTTCGAGTAAATTTGTATTTCATACATTCTTAGGTTTATTGTTCTACCTTCAAGTATGTTAAGTAAAAGGCACTATGATCATATTAGAATTAATCTTCTCATGCTTAAGAGTTAAGACGACTTGAATTTGTTTCTTCATATGTTTTCATACTGAGAAATTTAATCTACATAATTTTTGTACTTAATTTGGTACTAATATTCAAAATTTTAATCTAGATAATTTATTTACTTAATTTAGTACTAATATTCAAAATTTCAATTTCCATACTTTTTGTACTTAATTCAGTACTTAATTTTTATTTACATAATTTTTGTACTTAATTCGATACTAATATTTAGAATTTCAATTTCTAGACTTTTTTTACTTAATTTGGTATCAAGTCCTATACTAGATCAAGGTATTAAAAAATATGTAATTTGTAGTTTACTATTCTTTAATTGATTGGAGTGTTGCAACTACTTCGTAAAAGATTCCTACAATGAATAAGAATCTATAATATATCATTATGACTCTAAGCCTGTTGAGCATTTATTTTCAATATTTTATTAATAAATTTCTTGTAGTTTATTTCCTTGTATCTTTTATTTTCCTTGCACACTTTTTCTTATAGTTATCGGAATTTACTTTTCTACAACATGTTTAATGGGTTTTCATCATTAGAGGATTATAACCACTGAAGTCTGAATACCTAATAAGCTACATAAATAAAACACCATGAACATTGTTTGTTGATAATGAATTATTGTAGTTTAGAACTTGATAATCATTAGAGTCCCACAGTCCAGTGACAAGTGATAATCATTAGTGATTAGTTCTTTCTAGTGTTAGTTGTTAACATAGGCTAGAATAGGCTCTAATCCTGCATTTCCTATGCTTTCATATCTAACTCCTACAATCTCGAATTCGATAATTAAATTTTGGAATTAGAATACATATTATTGTGCCAACATTTTTGGTGTCGTTAACAAGGAGGTGCTAAAGGACTTAGAGAATAGTTTCTTTCACAATTTTTCTGCGTGCTTTTAGTTACAGTGACAACTAGAGGATGAAGAAAGTACAATAAGACATGAGTGAAGAGCCACACATGGATTATGGTGGGGCTTCTCCAAAGTCTGGTTGTCTCTAATTGATTTTCTAGTTTCTTTTTCATATGCGTAGAATTAAAGGTGGGATCAAAATCCTCATTTTTCTTTCTTTTTCTTTTCAGGTGTGTTTTCCTTTAGATTGATTCATGAAAAAAAGAGAATCGTAAATTGTGTGAACATATAACTTGGTGATAGTAGGGTATTATTATCATGCTTGTGGTTCAAGTACATGATTGGTTTTCTTGCATTTGTTTTAAGTGTGTTTCGTTCTTATTTCTTTAGGATTTTTAATAGGAATTTTGTACAATAATCCACGCGCATGATAGGGATTAGAAACCAGCAAAGCAGTATTCAAGGATGATCAAGGGTTTGGAATAACTCTCTCAAATCCTCGTAGTGGTTGGGGTCTCTTCATCTCAGGAAGAATAAACCTTGATAGTAGCCAAGAAATTATCTTCCTTCCCAGAAACAACAGAAGAACAACAACTCCATGAATCACATCCACACGAAGATGTTTACTCTTGAAAACTTGTTTAGGAAACTGAATAATCATGGATTGCATTCGATTGAGAGAAATAACTAGAACTTGAGATTGAAGAATTTTTTACATGTCCATCTATAGGTCCTCTAAGCATACAAGAGGATAATCATCTAATAATAGAATATTTGCATGGCACAGTAAAGGAGGATATGCTAAACGAGCCAAATAAAGAGGTAAACCAAGAGAAACTTGATTTTGTTGAAAGTTGGTTTCAAGCAACTGTATGGCCATACCACTCCATTCTTCCTGATTTCTTGACATCATCATTAAAACAACTAGTTCTTCATACTCAGGTATGCATTGAAAATTCCATTTTAAACTTGAGTATGAATGCATTTCCACGCCTATTATGCACATGGTTACATTGGAAATACTCCTATACTTGAGGAGAGGAATTTATTTTTCTCATGTAGAATAAGATATTAAATAAATAAACGTTGCATATAATAGTTATCTTATTTCTAACATATAGTGCATCATCTTTCTAATTTTTTTGTATAAGTGGGAATGTTAACAGTTAAAAAAAGAAACTAGTTAAAAATGGGAGATCTATGTTCTTATTGGATATTTCTTTTGAGGTCTCTTTTAGCTACATATCGTTTTTAATGAGATTGCTACTCATTATTATTTCAAATAAGAATATGGTTCAAATATTACTTTGCTTTCCTACATATTATTTCTTTTTAGTTAGATTTCTTTCTAGTTTTTCTTTTTAATAAAGTAAGCCATGACCATTATGTTTGGAATCTTAGCCGAAGTTGGAAATTATTGCATTTCAACATCGTTTGGTATTGCATACCAATTTTCTGGTGCCTTGTTTCAACTAATCAGTACCCAAATTTATGGTGCCAATTTGTTATTTTGCAAGACAAAGCAGGACTCAAGCATATTTTTCATTTGGGATGTTTAAATATTCGAAGAATATTTTCAAAAGTGGAAAAGACATCTTTGTCAATGTAATGGAACACTTAGGGGAGTATTTGATCATATCTTTATTTTTCCTTAAGTTGCTAAAAATGGTGCATTGATGACTTGTCATTGAGACCGCTATTTCACAAAGATGATTGAATAAACAATCATTTTCATAAAAGCTGAATTGAATGACAATTCAAAACTATTCATAGTTTCCGTTTTTGTTTTGGAATATAATATTTCTTATACATATAGATTTCTTATTATTAATACAAAATAGTTTCTCAAATTATAGTTACCAGAGCAAACTAAGGGGACTAAAAAAAAAATTAAGAGGCCCATATAATGATACCAATGAAAAAAATCAACTTGAATACTATAACCATAACACCAAAGAATGATATCGAAGCATATTTATTAAGACTTGCAAAATAATTGATGGAGACTTTGTTCTTAGTGGAACACTACTTTAAAAGCGAAAGCATACATGAAAACTATTATTAGTAGGACTTTAGTTGTCTTTTGGTTATTCTTTGGTTAGCCTCATCCATATCACATTAAAAATGGCTCATTCCTGCTATGTCCTTTGAGTACATGTAAGTACCTTATGCATTCAAGACATTACACATGTAATCTAAGTCACTCTGAAGGGTGTCATCCTATGCATTTAAGGGTATTTTTTGAATCCGCTCCCCCATCTACCAATTGTAAAATCAATATCCATAATATAAAATTAAAATGGTAGGAAACATGGGAGTGGACCCTTGATTATAAAATAGGTTTAAGAGATTAACTCCTTGAGGTTATGGATGCCTACTGGCAATTGGTACTGACCTGTGATACCACAAGACAAACCCATTAGGGCTATTGATGCTCATAGGAAACGGGGAAATCTACTTAAATAATTGTCAACCAAACTAAGCCTTTTGTCTACACGTATGATGATTACTCTATAGTGTTACAATCAAAATGAATATTTTTTGGATGAAGTCAAGGAAAAAACTGAACTCCTTAAATATGCTGCTAGAGAATGGTCTTAAGGTAATCTTGAGTCCTCTATCATTGTTTTTTCATATTATATCTAAGATTTAATTGTCTTAGAAGTGGGATCTATGAGCACAGAGAATGAATAAAACTCAACTGTAAAGCTTATTTGAAATAATTGGATAATTTTAAGACTTTTGGATTTGCTTAGTAATAAATAAATTTTCATTGGCTCATCATTTGTTGTGATCATAAAAAGTGTCCTACCTAAAAGGAAGGAGATCCCCTTAAATTTATTAAAGTTTTATTTTTCTTGATCATAAAACCGTTAAAGATTGATGAAATCATATGTAATGAGTGATTTGGAATTTATTTTATGCTTGGTGTTAGTTTAGCATCATTTTAATTAATCTGAGATGACTTATTTTTGATTGGAATTTGTCTCATTAGTTCTGTTTTTTTATTTTCCAGGTTCCCTTGTACTAGAGCCATCTCAGCTGCACTCCTCACTTATTTAGTCTTGTTTGCATGAGGACATGCAGAACCTCAGACATGGGGGAGTGGTTGTTGGGACATTTTCAACATCCTCAGTTCATTTCCTTCACCTTCCTTCAATAGATCAGATTTCCACTCATCAACTCCATATCTTCCAGATCAGTCAGGGCTCTCACTCTTATACTGCCTCATCTTCAGCTTCATACAAATTCCATTGTAGCATGTGGTACAAATCAAAATTCAAAGGGTATACTTGAGGTAGAACATGTTTAAAGTCTCTTTAGCTCATTAAAATTCAAGGAATTTTGATGATTAACCACTTCATATTTCTTCAAACCCATTTCCAAATCTATTAATGCATATTTGTGGTACATGAATATATATAGTTTCTTCTCCTTGTACATCATAAACCATTCACAAAATCATCATATGAATGCTCTCAATAAGAGGATGAAGTCATTGTTTCTTATTTAAGAAAAGAACCACAAAATAAGTAATGGTATTACAAGTTTCCAACTCCATATTTATTTATCCATTATCTTCATTATCACCTTATATCATCCATCATCCCTTCCTAGTCCATATTCTATTTGCATGAGGGCATGCAAAATCTTAGGCATGGGGGAATGTTGGGCCCTAGATATGTTATCGTAATGTTTGTCCAAAACTTTCATTTACAAACCATATTCATACCTTTATAACATATTCCATAACTATTATACTACCAATTTTCAGTAAATGCATTCATTTTACATTGTGGTTAAATTATTAATGATTTCTTATATTTTTAATTATTAAATGAGTTTTTAACATCATTTTCCAATGATGGTTTACTAATATTTTTATGTGCCCAAGAAAAAGTTCTAGTATTGGAATTTAACAATTTGATACTTATTTCAGTTTCAGTACGAAGTAAAGGTTAACATAGTGACACTTCTTGAGAGGACATGGGTTGCAACTACATGTTTATGTATGGATTTATGTTCACACCTAGATCACATGTGAAGCTCAAGACGTTATTCAAAGTTACAATCAAACCTAAATTCCAGTACATAAATTCGGTAATTAGTTTGGTACTGTTGTGCCCTACAACAACCCCCCATTTCGTTCTGAATGTATTTACAAATGATTAACATATGAAATGGGTCCCTTTTAAAAAAATTAATTGGTATTAATGAATTTGTTCGAAAAATGTATGATAATCAAAAGTGTTAGTGAATTGGAGCCTTTTTCGAATAACAATGTTTCCAAAATAAAACAATCTTTGTTATTGCGATAAAGCGATCGAAAGATCGCATATCGCAATGACAAGAGAGATGCATTTAAATGACACTTTGGTCTTTGCCGATGCGATATCGCTATCGGTGATCGGCGGTATTCGATGCATACACATAAAGAGCACATATCTTACACCCCAATGCGACGCTATATCGGCGATCGGCTATCAGCCCGGCCTCTTATGGGAAAACGCTTTAAGTTTTAAACCCCGACCCGATGCGATATCGCTATCGGCCGTCGGCGGTATCCTATGCACTCTCATGAGGCGCTCAGGTCTTTCCCCGATGCGATGCGATATCGCTATCGGCGTTCGCCAGGGCTACTTTCAAACGATAGTGTAACTCTTTCCCCCATGCGATGCGACATTATTCATCGGTAATCGGCATTTCCAAAAAAGCGATTGCTTTAAGCTTTAAAGTTATATTTAAATCCGGTGCATAAAGCGCAGTTTTCAAAATGCCGTTAAATGCAGGGATAAGGTAAGGCATGCGTATTTAATAACTTTGCCCCTTCGATTAACGAATACTTGTGTCTAAGGCATATCATATATGTTGCACGCGTTGGGAGGTCATTCAACTGAATAACAGCGTAAAAGTCATTTAATGGATAGCAGGCCTTAAAATCACCATCAATGCATATACGATCCCTTACCAGTGATTGGATCCACAGCCTTTTTTTTGAAAATTAATAGCGCCACGCTTCAAGTGATATACATCTTTCCCATTATGCTTTGTTTTCATTATTTCTCGTGTTACGATTTCTCTTGCGCTTGTGTAGAGTTCGTTTGTTGAGAAAAGCCTAAACGTGATGGGGAAGAAAAATAAGAAGAGTTCTGGTTCTACTACAACACCTGTTGCAGGTCAAGCTGCTTCAATTTCGAAGAAAGGCTTAATCTCGGACACTACGTGCGCTGGTCTTGCTAGGACCACATGGCAGGGCACATATAATCTGTTGGAGGCCGAGCAACCAAAAGTGACAGTGAGAACAGTTAGTGTTGATGTACTAAGGAAATCTAATGCAACGCTCAAAGACTTGGCCGATTCCTTTTTACACAGAATAGCGGCCAGAGAGCAGGTTCTCCCTTACACAGATGTGGTGCGCTGGGCAATTGAAGAAATCCCCATCACTGATAGAACTTTCCATACAAGGGACGGAAGGATTTTCGGGTCATTCAAGCCTGATGACCTGAGGCGAATGTATCATCTGCCTGAACCGGAGCTAGTCTACAACAGAACCTTCGTGGAAAAATTCGCAAGTGAAAATGAATCACCATCCGAACCCCTCCGAGATTGGAGGCAGAACCCAGCCAAGCACAAGCATGAAAGTTCGGGTAAGTACTCCAACATTTCTTTGGCTTCTCCCTATTGCTATGCGGGGATTATGATGTGTAGACTGTGGGGATTACATGACTCTGTTAATATCAATATTGACATGGTTCCCTTAATGGAAGCGGCTATCAATGCTATAATCATGGATTGGGCCACTATTCTTTCTAATAAGTTGGTCGTAGCTGTTCGTGAATTCAGAAGCAAAACTATAGTCTCTGAAAGGAAAATCCCTCCATTTTATTATTCTGCTTACATTATGGATACTCTGTGTCTTAATTCTGAGTTTCCTGTTCTCAGTTGGAGATGGACCACCCAAGATCCAACACCCATTCATCTATACCATCAGAAATTGTGGAAGTCCTCTTACAAGGACCATTTGTACCAAATTTGTAATGGTTTCATGGTGCCCATTTACTATTCTATTTATGACAGACCCATTCCCAGAATTTCCTATGAAGCTTCTTTCGACTTACCAGCCGTAGCAAGTTGGTTCGGGGAGGAGTATTTCACCTATATCAGAGTTTTTGGGAGTAAGGCTAGGCCGCATGTCCCCCCCTTATATATCCCAGACAAGCTGTTAGCCCGGGAAATCTGTTACCAGATTATGGCCGAGAGTGTCACACAAACTCTCAAAGAAGAGAAGAAGAAAGGTTGGCCCTCTTTTCCTTTAAGAATTGGGGTTTTTACTCTGCTTAATTACAAGCACGCAGAAAAAGAAGCAACAAAAATCCAATCTTTATCCTTGGCCACTCTCCCAAGCAGACTCTATGATCCAAAGAAAACTGCCTACACTGCCCTAGAACAAGCAAAATTGACAAAAGTTGATCATCAAGAAGATCTGTTTGATGACCTGTTCGTAGGTATAGAATCAATAAGCCAAGCCAAACAGCTTGCAATAATGAAATACAATGATGAGGCGTTGACTGAGTTTAATAAACTTAGGGAACAGAGGTTGCAAACTCTGCCCCTAGAGTTATTATCCACAACCCCAGCGTCTTCCTCAAGCGAGCCTAGTCGGCAACAAATACATTCACCTCCGGTTACAACTAAAGAACAGGATAAACAACAGGAGGAAAGGCAGGAGAAGCAGAGAAAAGAGCAAGCAGAGAGGCAGAAAAAGGAGCAGATAGAAAGGCAGCAAAAGGCAAAGAAGGAAGAAGAGCAGAGGAAGAAGAAGGAAGAAGAGAAACTAAAGAAAGAACTGGTAGATAGGCAGAAAAAGGAATTAGAGGAGCAACAGCGGAAAGCACTTGAAGAACAGCAGAAGTTAGAACAAGAAAAGGAACGGAGCAAAGCCCCTACTGAGCAACATAAACAAACCTCCACCGATTCTGAATTGATTAAACAATGGAACCAATTCGATTCCATTATCAGTGGTAAGGAAGGCTCCAAAGACAAAGGTTCCTCTAAAACAAGTGATGCGCCCGATACCACTTCTTCTCAGGTTCTAGGAGGGACCAGCGGCCCACCCATTTCACAGGATGTCGAGGTAATCAATAAGGACCCTTCCGATCAAATTGTTCTCCAAGTGGAAGAAATTCCTCCCCTGGATATTTTCTACAGCCCAAAGCATAGAGCCGTTATTAAGCGCTCTAAGAAAAGACGAAGGCTTGATCAACCTTCTATCTTGCCTGAGCAAACAGTCACGGGCAATATGGTCTGGAAGGAGGATTTGGATCCCTCCGATGATCTGACAAAGCTGTCGCAATTCGCGGGAGCTTATTCTGCAACAACCATCGACAAAGCATCGGAGGTAAGTCTTCTCTTGAAGACTAAGGACCATGAAATATATGCATTACAGGCAGAGGTAATTGAAGCAAAAAACAAAGCAGCGCAGGTGGAAGAGTAGTTGCTGGCTCAACAGCAGGAAAACAATTTGTTAACCCAGCAACTGCAAATTGAAAGACAAAGGATAGACCAAAGTGAAACTCAGAAGGCAAAAGAATTGTCGGAGGCATTGTCACAGTTGAAAGCATCAAATGAGTTGATGATGAAATCAAAAGATGAGCGAATAGCTCAACTATCAACACAGCTTGAAGGTATAAAGAGCACACAGAATGTGAAAGTCTTCAGAGCAGAGGCAACTCAAATAAATGGCGCATTAATATCTCAGATCAAACTTTTATGTCAAAAACTTACTAAGGCTGAGCAATTATGCGAAATATCTACAACAGTGTGTGAGCAAATAGAGAAGGCCAGGAATGAGCTAGATCAGGCCGAAGAAGCCATATCCGATTATATTGAGTGGCAAGACACTAACGAAGGGAAAGCGGCGAATTTGTCCCGAATCCATGAAGCATACAAAGACATCCTCTTCACGGAATGGAACACTCAGGTAATGAAAGCAGAAAGGGCGGCTTCCAGGTGTAAAATAATTGCCAGCAATATGACCGACCTAGTCAATGATACACTTTATTTGGCTAACATGATTTCCAAGTGCACACCTGGAAGCATAACAACAACAGATATGCTTGAACAAACAAATTACCATGACTTGGAGGAACAGAGGAAGTTAATTCCAGGAGTAAATACTTTAACCTCTGATACATATTGGCTCTTTCTAGTCAAGTCACATACTCAAAGGTCTGCTCTCAAGTGTTTAACAGATGCCCTCGGATGCCTTATCCCCGACATTCAAGATGCTACATATGATGCCCAGCTAACTTCGCGTCTCAACACTCCACCAGAAGTAGAGCCAATGCTGGCGATATGTCAGCTAAGGTGTAAAGGCAAAGAACCCACCGAATGAAGCATTGCCGCCAACTGCCAGATTGCCAAGAAAGATGGAACAAACATTTATTGATGCCAATTTAATAGCTTTTCAGTTGTTTAGATATTTATATTAGTATAGTATTTATAGACCCTTTCATTGTTTTGGAAAGGGTCGTAAAATTTTGTAATAAGACTTCAAGGCTGAAGTTTGCACTATTGTGCTTCAGTCTATATTCTTTTTGTGAAACTCGACCAACGGTTCTTAATTTTGATTAGAAGGCTGTTTTATACAACTGCGCACGACTGTCTGTTGTTTGGAATGCTTTCTGATTTGAAGGAAGAACTGCGACATAGTGATTAATATACTGGATTAATCGATCAGCTTACATGGTACTATTATCTGTATCTGTGTTCTTTCTTATTATATGAATTGCTGTGTTATTATCTTTGCTATTATTGAATGCATGTATGCGATATAACAACGAATCTTCATTTCGTTTCACTATTGAATGTTTTGGTGATTTGTTATCTCTTTCACTCATGTATGTATCAATGATATGAATGATTAAGTGTAGTAATTTGCTCTTATCGCTCTGCATAACTAATTATGCAGAGCAATGTTTAAATGGTTTAAACGTCTATGCTTAAAGTGTTAGAGTCATCTATATGCCTGCCTTAAAGCACAGACCATCAAACGCTACGCTTTACCAAGTGATAAGTCCCGGGATCCAATTATAGTTATTACATTTTGGTTTGTAGTTTAGTTGTCCGCTTATTACCATCTTATGTCATAAGTCATTCATCCATCCCATTCACTTATAGTTCTTGGGAAACTGGTCCCATTATCCCCAGTCGGAACCACTATTCCAAACGGAAAAGGAGCTGCACTAAGGTCCGGACCGGGTGGTTTCCCCTTTGTTGTGGCAGCGATCTTTGAGGCCTCAACAAAATTGGCGCTAGAAGGAGGGCATTGACTGTGAATGGCAAGCAGACCTAAATCGGCAAGTCATTCTAAGAGTAATTCTCCCTCCAAATCTCCTCGTTCTTCTCAATTACACGCTGGTTCACCAGCCCATAACCAAGAAGAAGAGGAATCTACCACCACTGCTCAATCCCATCATATCCCAGAACAACTAAGTCTTGAATCTCCTGAAGTTCAGTCTCTAATCCATAAACTTCAGAGATTCTCGATTTCACCTCAGAAATCTGAGATATCAGAAAGCAGTGCGACTTCGCAGTTGAACCTCAATCATCCTCTTACTAGACTTCAGAGCGAAAAACTTGGTATTGAACCTACTGAGTTTCCTTTACCCAAAAGGAAAAAGCCAAAGAAAAATACTGAAGGATCTGATAGTGGGGATTTTTCTTCCACATCCTCCATTTCATCTCCTCATCTGCAAAGTCAACCACCCACCCCTCCATTACAAATTGTTGTTCATCAGGGAACAGGAGCCTCAATATCTCAACCTATTCACTCTTCATCTTTGATACCTCCCCAAATATCTGGAATTCCAACAGTAGTGTCAACCACTGTCGCTAGCATAATGGCAGACCCATGGACTAGGCCGGGTGCAGTCAACATGCCTGGACCATTGCATGATCTACCAGATGCTCCCAAAAAATGGCTGCCTAAATTTAATCCAGATAACGGAACCCAAGCTGAAGAACATATTAACAATTTTATGTTGGCAGTTAACTTAAAAGGAGTGACAGAGCAAGATGTTGTTGTAAGACTCTTTCCCTACACCTTACAAGGATCAGCAGGATCTTGGTATTTTTCCTTACCTGCTAGTTCAATTACCAGTTGGAACACATGCCAAGAGCAGTTCCTTACCAAGTATGGAGATGATAGGTCCTTAGCTACTTTAATAAACGATCTCTCCAATCTAAGGATAGAGCACAGGGAACCAATAAAGGAGTTTAATGCCAGATTTAATAAACTCCTGAATAAAATCCCTACTGATTCTAAACCAAGTGAACAAATCCGAAGCGAATGGTATATTACCGCCCTACCTGCCAACATAGCTATTTTTGTAGATAGGGCTGGGAAACCTACCCTAGCTGAAAACATGAAAGAAGCACTTGCTGTTGAAAAGCGCATTAATGCTCTTGAGAAGAAAGCTGCTCTAGAAGACCGAAAAGCTAAAAAAGTCTCGTTTAAAGAAGATTCCAAGAAGAAAACCCCAAAGGACCCCTATGACATGGAAGGTTTACAAAAGGTCCTTAAAACATTGTCTAACGAAATGGTTGACATCAAGAAGCAGGTGGCCGAAACCTCAAATAAAAGACCATTTAGAACTTACAAGAAAATTGAATCAAAGCCGCCCAATGTTATATCCAATGCAGACTCAGACCAAGAAGAAGAGGAAGAGGAAACAACTTTACAAACCGATGATGAAGAAGAAGTAGCTGAATGCCATGGAATGTGGGATTTTATACTCCCAAACTCTGATACTGAGAATGAAGAAGAAGCCTTTCCGGTTACTACTAGAAGTAAAACTACTTCCGAACCTGCTCAGGCAACATCGAAGAAAAGAAGTGCAGGTGCTTCTACAGCAAAAGAAAAAGTTCCTCCTAAGAAATCGCCTGTAGTAGCTCCCCAAAATCAACCTTCAACTTCTAGTTCTCCTTCAACATCCAAGACATTAGTAATATCTGATTCAATGGAATATAACATTGTTGATGACATGAAGAAAACTAAGGCAAATATAACTATGTTTGAGCTTAGCAAATTAAAACATCAACAAAAGTTACTTCTCAAAGAATTGAATGCTGTTCCCTCTACTCCCCTTCCCAGTACAAGAGCTGCCAATGATCAAGGCCAGCCTCCTGCAGGTATGGTCGAAGCTACCGATTCAGTTCTAATTGGAGATAAATCAAATTCTCACACCCCACCTTTCCTGCTGACGTACGAGATTTATAATAGAAACCTGCACAACTGTTTAATTGATTCAGGGGCTTCATCTAATATAATGCCAGCTTCAGTTTGTTCTAAGCTGAATATTGAGCCACAGAAGTCAGCTACTCATATTGTGCAGTTGGATAGGACTAAAGTGCAGGTAGTGGGTGAAATTAATTCTGTAACCATCAGGTTGTCTGCCGACCCCAGGGTTGTACAGAGAATTGACATTTTAATTGCCGACATACCTGAATTCTATGGCTTAATATTGAGCAGAGATTGGTCCGAAAAACTGCACGGGTATATTTCTACAGATTGGTCACATATGTGGCTTCCCTACAAGGGAAAGCCAAATCAAATAAGGATTGACCGTGAGAAGCATATGACCCACACAGTTACTGAATTCGAGCAAGAAAACCAACCTGTGGCATTCAACAACAACATTTTGGGGAATTATTCGGCAGAATCATTCTTTGGCAACTTTGTTGCCCAACCATCTCCTTTTTCAGTTAATCATTTTACATCTCAAATAGAAAATTTTTCACAAACTGATAGGTCCAGATGTTTTAATGATGCTGAGAAAAATGTAGATACTTTTGTTAATATTCCTTTATTTTGGTCTCTGTATTTTGATGGCTCTAAGTCCACTGAAGGTTCAGGAGCTGGATGTATATTGGTTAGTCCGCAAGGAGAAAAGACAATGTTGTCTTGTAGGTTAGAGTTTGAGTGTACTAACAATACTGCCGAATACGAAGCTTTAATCCAAGGATTATACAAAGCAATCGGCTTGGAGGTGCGATATCTAAAGGTATTCGGCGATTCGGAAATCATTGTCAAACAAGTTAGAAATGCAATTCATTGCCTTTCGACTCACCTTAAACATTACCAATCGCTCGTCCAAGAGCTTACCTCACACTTTTTGGCATTCAACATTTCTTCTATACCTTGATCTCAAAATTCAGCCGCAGATTTACTAGCCAATGTAGCTCCAAAGCTTCTACCTTCTGAAGACTACAGCCTTGATAGATTTTCTGTAGAATTACTTTTCAGACCCTCAATTCCTGACAATGTCACTAATTGGAGAGTATTTAATCATGATGATGATATTTTGCAATTTTTAACTTCTGAGAATTCTTATGATAAGCAAGTTATTGACGAAGATGATCATGATTCCCAGATGAAAGAAGTGCTCAAAGAAAATTCGATCCCCAAACCAGTGGTAAAATTAGAACATCTTTATGATATTAAAGACAGGTTTAAACTTGTAATTAACACAAAGCTTCAAAGTTCTACCCTTAGGTTTGAATTGATAAATCTAGGAACTAAAGAGTCTCCTCAAAACATCAATTTAGGAACAGGACTCTCTCAGAATGAAAAGGAAGCATTTATTAAATTGTTGAGAAAGAACAAACAGGTTTTTGCTTGGAAATATGATGACTTAAAGACATATGACACATCTATTATCCAGCATACCATTCCTATGCTTCCTGATAAAAAACCAATTCAGCAAAAATTGAGAAAAATACACCCAAATTTGGAGAGCCAGATTAAGTCGGAACTTAATAAGCTTTTGAAAGCCAAAATTATTTTTCCAGTCCGACATTCAAACTGGGTCTCTAACATGGTGCCAGTCAGGAAGAAAAATGGCGACATTCGAATTTGTATTGATTTCAGGAATTTAAACAAAGCGAGCTTAAAAGACAACTTCCCATTACCCACTATGGAGCAAATTCTCCAATCGGTGGCAGGTTCTGAATTGATGTCTTTTCTAGATGGTTTTTCAGGGTACAATCAAGTTCTGGTACAACCCGATGACCAGCTTAAAACTACATTCAGAACAAAATGGGGAACCTATGCATATCAGAAAATGCCTTTTGGTCTTATAAATGCCAGAGCGACATTTCAGAGAGCTATGGACATAGCCTTCAGAGGGTTAATTAATCGATCAGTAGTCGTCTATCTAGACGATATTACTGTGTATTCTAAGAAGAGAGATAATCATTTGCACGACTTAAATCAGATCTTTCATAGATGCAAAAGATATGGTATTTCTCTAAACCCAAAAAAGTCCTTCTTTGCTCTAGATCAAGGAAAACTCTTAGGATTTATAGTATCCAAAGATGGTATTTATATTGACCCTGATCGGATTAATGAAATTTCTGAAATCCCTTTCCCACATAACAAAAAATCAATGCAGTCGTTTTTAGGTCAGATTAATTTTGTCAAACGATTTGTTCCAGATTTTTCACAGATTGTATTACCACTTCAGACAATGATCAAGAAGAATTCAGTCTTCAAATGGGGATCAGAAGAAAAACAAGCTTTTGATGTTATCAAACAGTCAATAATTAATGCCCCAGCCTTGAATACTCCAAATTTTTCTAATCATTTTACACTATATACCATCGCGTCCAACACTTCATATGCCGCAGTACTCACACAACTGAATGATAACAACTTAGAAGCACCCATATCATTTTTCAGTTCAAATCTTCAAGGTGCCGAATTGAATTATTCGGATGTGGAAAAACAAGCCTTTGCTGTATTCAAAGCAGTCAAGCATTATAGACCCTTCCTTCTAAAAACCCATACAAAGGTAATAGTTCCTTTCCCGGCAGCTAGGCAACTATTAATTCAGAAAGAATTGGGTGAAAAAAGAGCCAATTGGGTTACAGCGCTTCAAGAGTATGACTTAGAAATAAAACCAGCAAAGATTGTCAGGGGCCAAGGTTTTTGCAGGATATTGGCAGGAGCATCAAACATTCCTGAATCAAGCGATATGGATCAGACTGAATCAATCAATCAGATAAGTGTCACTGATTCTGAATCTCAATATGCTGATTTGATATTTTATCTGAAGAACGGTTATGCTCCTCCAAATTTATCTTACAAGAATAAAAGGGCCGTTAGGTTAAAAGCTAAGAATTTCACTCTCATTGATGATGTGTTGTTTAAACAAAATTATGATTCTATTCTGTTAAGATGTCTTGAGGAACCTGAAGCTCAAAAGGTTTTGCAGGAGCTACATGATGGACCAGCCGGGGGACATTTTGGAGCTGACACAACAGCTCACAAGATTATTCATGCTGGATATTATTGGCCTACTCTATTTAGAGATTGCCATGAGCACGTAAGAAAATGCCTTAATTGCCAAACATCTGGTGGAAGACAACGAAAATCAGCTTTCCCTCTTCAACCTGTCAACATTGAACAGCCATTCGAACAATGGGGGTTAGATATCATCGGGGAAATTACTCCACCATCTTCCAAACAACATAGGTATATCCTTACCGCTACTGATTATTTTACTAAATGGGTAGAGACTATTCCTTTGAAGGCGGCAAATGCAGAGGCAATCATCGAGTTCATTGACCAATTCATCATTACCAGGTTTGGTGTTCCAAACGCTCTTGTTTTTTATAATGCTTCTTATTTTTCAGGAAACGCTATATATGATTTTGCTATTAAAAGAGGGTTTAAACTGAAATATTCTTCCAATTATTATCCCCAGGGAAACGGTTTAGCCGAATCTACTAATAAGAATCTCATCAAAATCATTAAGTGAACTGTTGAACAGAATCATAGAAACTGGCATAAATCTTTGGTCTTTGCATTATGGGCTGATAGAATAACACAAAAGGCTTCTATAGGGACCTCGCCTTTCAATCTGGTATATGGAAAAGAAGCCGTGTTGCCTACAAGTCTTGTTCTTCCATCTTTAGCCCTAGTGCAGTTCATTCAAGAGACTCCGTCTTCTTCTATCCAACTTAGACATGACCAAATTCTCAAATTAGAGGAAGAGAGGGACAAAGCCATAATCACTCATGCTAAACATCAACAAATCATCAAAGCATCTTTTGACTCAGCATCATCCGGTTCCAAACAACTTCAATTTGGTGACTTGGTTCTCAAATGGGACAAGGCCCATGAAGATAAAGGAAAGCATACCAAATTTCAGAAAATGTGGCTTGGACCATTTCAGATCTGTGAAAAGATAGGCCATTCAACTTTTATATTGCAAGACTTATTAGGGATGAGAGATTCTCTCCCTGTCAATGGCCTGATCTTGAAGAAATTCTTTAATTGAGAAGGTAACCCCTTCTCCTTTTGTAGATTTGCGTAGTTTGTAGGATTGGTAGGAAAATAAGCTGTAGAGTATCTCTATTGACCTTTTGTTGTGTTTGACGAAGCTGTCTCACAAAATAATATAAATATTTGTTTTTAGATAATAGAACCCTCAATCAAAAGAACTAGTTTCTAGGAAATTAGATATTATTGTGTTCTGAAACTATAATCTAAATTTTTGAAGACTCCTTTCAGGAGGTAAAAGTTCCGAATCATTTTCTGTTTCCAAAACTAGTCTCCAAAGGTTATCTGTTAAAAGATAGAGGCTAACCCATTTTCAGTATCTTCAACTCTTCACCTGTCATCCACCTACTCTTAAGGAGAAAATTGTTCACCCCATTCACTAAAGGTTATGATTACTCAGAGTGTAATTCTAAAATATAAAAGATTAAAGATAAGAGGTCTTATCATAAGCCTGCTTACCATGTTCATAGGGAAATAGGTTAACTGACATTACCAATACTGCCTACCAAAACAGGGTAATGGCTTGAAATTTCAAGACAAGGGGTCTCATCATGAGCCAGCTTGATCAGTTAAATTATTCCTAGTGAATGGCATTGTCATAAACTGGCTACCAAACCAGGACAGTGGCTTTTTATCTTATTTATTATAAAGAAAAACAGATGAAAAATAAAATATGAAAACATTTTATGGATTCATTCTGTTAATCACACCCTTATGTGAATGGAAAAGTGGACAATACTATGGTTAAAAGGTATCCCTGTCGAGACTATAAATGTTTGCTGGCAACAGAGGCTCTACCTATGACAGAGGGGTTAATTATAAAAGCTGATTTGGGAAAGTTTTCTATTCTATCACTATGAACCCATAAAGACTTATTTTTGAAACTTATTATGTATTTGGTTTCTTGAAACTAAATGAGACACAGTTAACAAAATTGAGTTCACTTTATTCAGAACACATGAATATCTAGTTATATTAGAAGTTTCTCCTTCTGATTGAGTTTCTATTTTTGAAAAACTTGAGTGTTTGTATTAATTTTAGAGATAACTGGTTCTACCAACGAATCGCCAATTGTTGTGCCCTACAACAACCCCCCATTTCGTTCTGAATGTATTTACAAATGATTAACATATGAAATGGGTCCCTTTTAAAAAAATTAATTGGTATTAATGAATTTGTTCGAAAAAGGTATGATAATCAAAAGTGTTAGTGAATTGGAGCCTTTTTCGAATAACAATGTTTCCAAAATAAAACAATCTTTGTTATTGCGATAAAGCGATCGAAAGATCGCATATCGCAATGACAAGAGAGATGCATTTAAATGACACTTTGGTCTTTGCCGATGCGATATCACTATCGGCGATCGGCGGTATTCGATGCATACACATAAAGAGCACATATCTTACACCCCGATGCGACGCTATATTGGCGATCGGCTATCGGCCCGGCCTCTTATGGGAAAACGCTTTAAGTTTTAAACCCCGACCCGATGCGATATCGCTATCGGCCGTCGGCGGTATCCTATGCACTCTCATGAGGCGCTCAGGTCTTTCCCCGATGCGATGCGATATCGCTATCGGCGTTCGCCAGGGCTACTTTCAAACGATAGTGTAACTCTTTCCCCCATGCGATGCGACATTATTCATCGGTAATCGGCATTTCCAAAAAAGCGATTGCTTTAAGCTTTAAAGTTATATTTAAATCCGGTGGATAAAGCGCAGTTTTCAAAATGTCGTTAAATGCAGGGATAAGGTAAGGCATGCGTATTTAATAACTTTGCCCCTTCGGTTAACGAATACTTGCGTCTAAGGCATATCATATCTGTTGCACGCGTTGGGAGGTCATTCAACTGAATAACAGCGTAAAAGTCATTTAATGGATAGCAGGCCTTAAAATCACCATCAATGCATATACGATCCCTTACCAGTGATTGGATCCGCAGCCTTTTTTTTGAAAATTAATAGCGCCACGCTTCAAGTGATATACATCTTTCCCATTACGCTTTGTTTTCATTATTTCTCGTGTTACGATTTCTCTTGCGCTTGTGTAGAGTTCGTTTGTTGAGAAAAGCCTAAACGTGATGGGGAAGAAAAATAAGAAGAGTTATGGTTCTACTACAACACCTGTTGCAGGTCAAGCTGCTTCAATTTCGAAGAAAGGCTTAATCTCGGACACTACGTGCGCTGGTCTTGCTAGGACCACATGGCAGGGCACATATAATCTGTTGGAGGCCGAGCAACCAAAAGTGACAGTGAGAACAGTTAGTGTTGATGTACTAAGGAAATCTGATGCAACGCTCAAAGACTTGGCCGATTCCTTTTTACACAGAATAGCGGCCAGAGAGCAGGTTCTCCCTTACACAGATGTGGTGCACTGGGCAATTGAACAAATCCCCATCACTGATAGAACTTTCCATACAAGGGACAGAAGGATTTTCGGGTCATTCAAGCCTGATGACCTGAGGCGAATCTATCATCTGCCTGAACCGGAGCTAGTCTACAACAGAACCTTCGTGGAAAAATTCGCAAGTGAAAATGAATCACCATCCGAACCCCTCCGAGATTGGAGGCAGAACCTAGCCAAGCACAAGCATGAAAGTTCGGGTAAGTACTCCAACGTTTCTTTGGCTTCTCCCTATTTCTATGCGGGGATTATGATGTGTAGACTGTGGGGATTACATGACTCTGTTAATATCAATATTGACATGGTTCCCTTAATGGAAGCGGCTATCAATGCTATAATCATGGATTGGGCCACTATTCTTTCTGATAAGTTGGTCGTAGCTGTTCGTGAATTCAGAAGCAAAACTATAGTCTCCGAAAGGAAAATCCCTCCATTTTATTATTTTGCTTACATTATGGATACTCTGTGTCTTAATTCTGAGTTTCCTGTTCTCGGTTGGAGATGGACCACCCAAGATCCAACACCCATTCATCTATACCATCAGAAATTGTGGAAGTCCTCTTACAAGGACCATTTGTACCAAATTTGTAATGGTTTCATGGTGCCCATTTACTATTCTATTTATGACAGACCCATTCCCAGAATTTCCTATGAAGCTTCTTTCGACTTACCAGCCGTAGCAAGTTGGTTCGGGGAGGAGTATTTCACCTATATCAGAGTTTTTGGGAGTAAGGCTAGGCCGCATGTCCTCCCTTTATATATCCCAGACAAGCTGTTAGCCCGGGAAATCTGTTACCAGATTATGGCCGAGAGTGTCACACAAACTCTCAAAGAAGAGAAGAAGAAAGGTTGGCCCTCTTTTCCTTTAAGAATTGGGGTTTTTACTCCGCTTAATTACAAGCACGTAGAAAAAGAAGCAACAAAAATCCAATCTTTATCCTTGGCCACTCTCCCAAGCAGACTCTATGATCCAAAGCAAACTGCCTACACTGCCCTAGAACAAGCAAAATTGACAAAAGTTGATCATCAAGAAGATCTGTTTGATGACCTGTTCGTAGGTATAGAATCAATAAGCCAAGCCAAACAGCTTGCAATAATGAAATACAATGATGAGGCGTTGACTGAGTTTAATAAACTTAGGGAACAGAGGTTGCAAACTCTGCCCCTAGAGTTATTATCCACAACCCCAGCGTCTTCCTCAAGCGAGCCTAGTCGGCAACAAATACATTCACCTCCGGTTACAACTAAAGAACAGGATAAACAACAGGAGGAAAGGCAGGAGAAGCAGAGAAAAGAGCAAGCAGAGAGGCAGAAAAAGGAGCAGATAGAAAGGCAGCAAAAGGCAAAGAAGGAAGAAGAGCAGAGGAAGAAGAAGGAAGAAGAGAAGCTAAAGAAAGAACTGGCAGATAGGCAGAAAAAGGAATTAGAGGAGCAACAGCGGAAAGCACTTGAAGAACAGCAGAAGTTAGAACAAGAAAAGGAACGGAGCAAAGCCCCTACTGAGCAACATAAGCAAACCTCCACCGATTTTGAATTGATTAAACAATGGAACCAATTCGATTCCATTATCAGTGGTAAGGAAGGCTCCAAAGACAAAGGTTCCTCTAAAACAAGTGATGCGCCCGATACCACTTCTTCTCAGGTTCTAGGAGGGACCAGGGGCCCACCCATTTCACAGGATGTCGAGGTAATCAATAAGGACCCTTCCGATCAAATTGTTCTCCAGGTGGAAGAAATTCCTCCCCTGGATATTTTCTACAGCCCAAAGCATAGAGCCGTTATTAAGCGCTCTAAGAAAAGACGAAGGCTTGATCAACCTTCTATCTTGCCTGAGCAAACAGTCACGGGCAATATGGTCTGGAAGGAGGATTTGGATCCCTCCGATGATCTGACAAAGCTTTCGCAATTCGCGGGAGCTTATTCTGCAGCAACCATCGACAAAGCATCGGAGGTAAGTCTTCTGTTGAAGACTAAGGACAATGAAATATATGCATTACAGCCAGAGGTAATTGAAGCAAAAAACAAAGCAGCGCAGGTGGAAGAGCAGTTGCTGGCTCAACAGCAGGAAAACAATTTGTTAACCCAGCAACTGCAAATTGAAAGACAAAGGATAGACCAAAGTGAAACTCAGAAGGCAAAAGAATTGTCGGAGGCATTGTCACAGTTGAAAGCATCAAATGAGTTGATGATGAAATCAAAAGATGAGCGAATAGCTCAACTATCAACACAGCTTGAAGGCATAAAGAGCACACAGAATGTGAAAGTCTTCAGAGCAGAGGCAACTCAAATAAATGGCGCATTAATATCTCAGATCAGACTTTTATGTCAAAAACTTACTAAGGCTGAGCAATTATGCGAAATATCTACAACAGTGTGTGAGCAAATAGAGAAGGCCAGGAATGAGCTAGATCAGGCCAAAGAAGCCATATCCGATTATATTGAGTGGCAAGACACTAACGAAGGGAAAGCGGCGAATTTGTCCCGAATCCATGAAGCATACAAAGACATCCTCTTCACGGAATGGAACACTCAGGTAATGAAAGCAGAAAGGGCGGCTTCCAGGTGTAAAATAATTGCCAGCAATATGACCGACCTAGTCAATGATACACTTTATTTGGCTAACATGATTTCCAAGTGCACACCTGGAAGCATAACAACAGCAGATATGCTTGAACAAACAAATTACCATGACTTGGAGGAACAGAGGAAGTTAATTCCAGGAGTAAATACTTTAACCTCTGATACATATTGGCTCTTTCTAGTCAAGCCACATACTCAAAGGTCTGCTCTCAAGTGTTTAACAGATGCCCTCGGATGCCTGATCCCCGACATTCAAGATGCTACATATGATGCCCAGCTAACTTCGCGTCTCAACACTCCATCAGAAGTAGAGCCAATGCTGGCGATATGTCAGCTAAGGTGTAAAGGCAAAGAACCCACCGAATGAAGCATTGCCGCCAACTGCCAGATTGCCAAGAAAGATGGAACAAACATTTATTGATGCCAATTTAATAGCTTTTTAGTTGTTTAGATATTTAGATTAGTATAGTATTTATAGACCCTTTCATTGTTTTGGAAAGGGTCGTAAAATTTTGTAATAAGACTTCAAGGCTGAAGTTTGCACTATTGTGCTTCAGTCTATATTCTTTTTGTGAAACTCGACCAACGGTTCTTAATTTTGATTAGAAGGCTGTTTTATACAACTGCGCACGACTGTCTGTTGTTTGGAATGCTTTCCGATTTGAAGGAAGAACTGCGACATAGTGATTAATATACTGGATTGATCGATCAGCTTACATGGTACTATTATCTGTATCTGTGTTCTTTCTTATTATATGAATTGCTGTGTTATTATCTTTGCTATTGTTGAATGCATGTATGCGATATAACAACGAATCTTCATTTCGTTTCACTATTGAATGTTTTGGTGATTTGTTATCTCTTTCACTCATGTATGTATCAATGATATGAATGATTAAGTGTAGTAATTTGCTCTTATCGCTCTGCATAACTAATTATGCAGAGAAATGTTTAAATGGTTTAAATGTCTATGCTTAAAGTGTTAGAGTCATCTATATGCCTGCCTTAAAGCACAGACCATCAAACGCTACGCTTTACCAAGTGATAAGTCCCGGGATCCAATTATAGTTATTACATTTTGGTTTGTAGTTTAGCTTTCCGCTTATTACCATCTTATGTCATAAGTCATTCATCCATCCCATTCACTTATAGTTCTTGGGAAACTGGTCCCATTATCCCCAGTCGGAACCACTATTCCAAACGGAAAAGGAGCTGCACTAAGGTCCGGACCGGGTGGTTTCCCCTTTGTTGTGGCAGCAATCTTCGAGGCCTCAACAGGTACCAATTTGAAATTTTCTAGAAATTATGTACTTAATTCGGTACCTAATTCTACACTTCTGCGCAAACAACTACAAGAAGTTATGTCTATTCTATAGTTACGTTAAAACTTGGAAAAATGGCAAACTAATTCCAAGTGGCCTTGTTTCCATCTCCAACAAATAATTTAATACACTGCCAAATCATAAGAAGACCATTTTTAAGTATTATTTGTTTTTTTAATTATAGTACGGGTGTTAGATTTTTATGGAAGTTGATATGATCCTTTCGACCATGGATTCCTCTCCATTATAATATAAAGAATAGATCTGTGCAACAAGAAAGGGGAGGGCAAAAAGAGGAATTCTGGGATCACTTTTTTGAGTTGGTTTTTGTAATCAAATTTGAAGTTTCACTTGTAAATAAAAGCTGAAGTTGTTGGCAATGAATATTTCAATATTGAAATTTGAGCAGCGTACAGGTTTGAATTAGTTGTTGGGAACATTGCCAAGTCAGAAAGGGACCCTCGACTTAAGCAACACCGTGGGTTTTTTTTGTAGAGTAGGCTAATATTAGTTTTAGTTTTTCTTTCTGATTGTAGATTTTATTTGATCATATTTTTAGTATTTTTCATTAAATTTGTATTTCATACATTCTTATATATATTTCGAAACATTCAGATCTATTAAGTAAAAGCCATTATGATCATATTAGAGTTAATCTTCTTAGGCTTGACAATTAAGAAGACTTGAATTGATTTCTTAATATGTTTTCATACTCATAATTTAAATCTATGGAATTTATGTACTTAATTCAATACTAATATTCAAAATTTTAATGTATAGAATTTTTATGCTTCATTCAATACTAATATTCAAAATTTCAATTTCCAGACTCTCTGTACTTAATTCAGTACTTAATTTTAATCTACCTAATTTATGTACTTAATTCGATACTAATAATCATAATTTCAATTTTCGGACTATCTGTACTTAATTCTATATATTTTTACTATAAATTCAACAACATATTTGATACGCTAAAAGATAAGACAAAAATCCACTCTACTCTTCAACAAAAACCAAAATTGATCGATGAAAACAATAAGCAGAAAAGGAAGAATTTTAATCACACATAACACAATATTTGTCTCGGGAAATAAACTGCTAAAAACCCCAACTATCTATATTGCATTAACTGAAAGATATGAGAATAAAATACAATGTTTGTTCAACTCGGACAATTCCTACACTAGTACAATCTAACTCTTTGCTTCCTAGGCTGACTCTGGCTGACACCTAGCCAATTTACTAACCTTCCAAGCCATTAATTCCTTGTGCAATCCCTAAGGGAATTACCCTATATTTAATGTGGAAATTCCCTCTCCATAAAAACACAATCCAAACATAGGTTCTCAATTGATTGCATGCACCCTCTGTACAACTCGAAAAATTATACAACTAATAGTACATTGCCCTTCAACTCTAATCTCAACTGGGTCTTCCTCTAAACTAACATGCATGAGTTATCTTTCAGTGGATATTCAGTTGACTAGTGTGGTATTAGTGATGCATTGGTGCACTAATCCACTACTAGGCCTCCACTAATTCATCCAATAGTTAGAACTAGTTTAACTTACTATAACTGAGTTAGATTGAGTTATCTAATTACAACTCAAAAGAACTACACCTGGGGCCCTAAAATTTAAGGATCAATCTACATGACTCTAGATAGACTTCCAACTCAAATTTCCTAAGTCAATTAAGTCAATTTAACTTAATTAACTATTACAAGTTTCTATGATAATAGAATTTCAATTTAATTCACAATTTAATTGAATGGAAAATTAAATTATAATTTCTAGATGTTATTTTTAACATTTATTGTTGTAATTTTCAACACTCCCCTATAGCAAGAAAGGATTTCAACTATATCCCTTGGTACCTTTGGAATTTTATGCATGAAACACTTCTGAAACTGAAAAAGCATCCAACCTGAATAAGTATGATGCATCTATCATCAGAGTCTCTGACTGCTACTACTCTACCTCTCTCGACTGAAAACTTTGTGCTTCTGTTGACTCTGTCTTTGTGCCATCTGCACTATTGTTAACTCTTCTTTGTGCTCTCCAACATCTACATAATGTTAGTCTCTGCCTCTATCACTACGATATCTGATTGCATCAACTTCCACTGATCCATCTTGCTACTGTGTATTGTGGGCTTCCATAACAAGATAATTATCCATGAGACAAAACCTCTCAATGGACCCTACCCAAATTTCTACACTCTTGGGACTAATACATCACATGACCCCACCTCTCACCTAGAGGTATGGCTGCATGTGCTCCTTCTGCCCACTTGGCTCGAAATTTCCCCTACTAGAGGTCTCTACTTGAGTGGATGTCTCCACTCAGTCTCCTCTTGTCTTCTCTAATTGTGGCTACTCCACAACTTTTTGAGACTGCTTATGAAGCTGCTTCTTCTTTGGTTGAGTGGATCTCTCCACTCGGTCTCCTCTTTGCTTATCTAATTATGGCTGCTCCACACCTTTCTAAGACTTGTTTCGAGGATACTTCTAGGGATGCATGTTGAGAGTTAATTCATATTCCCTCTCAACCACCAAGTCTCTGAACTATTCCTTTCTCCTTAACACTTTGCATGCATCTTTGGCCTTGAGAGCATATAGGTTCTTGACTCACACACTGATTTGTTTCACCTATCTCGTGGTGATGTGTCTAAGAAAAACCTTTCTCTTAATAAAAATCACATCATAGCGAAGGTATTCCAATACTGTGGCGCAAACAAGATTCTTCCTTACTCTCGGAACATACATCACATCTGTGATTTTGAGAGGGGAGCCAAACTCCCTCTAAAAGGTAATTGTACCGATCCTAGTAACGCTATACCTCTCGTCATCTCCAAACTCCATGTTCTACTTGAGGCCTTTCTCCTCAAAGTCACTGAAGAGATCTCTCTTCCCCATCATATGGAATGAGGCAATTCTATCAAGATACCACATGCTTCCCATTATAGTGTTGGCCTTGCATGAAATGAGAGTCAAATCAAGTTTGAATTGTGAAGCTAGATATTCACGTGTTGCGGCTACGATGGGCTCCTTCTTGCTTGCTTTCTCCTGTGGGAAATTTGTGGCATAGTGCCCGTGCTCGTGATAATGAAAACACTTGACATTCACTAAGTCCTTCTTCTTGCTTCCCTCCTCGCCTTGGGACTTTTTTCCCTTGGATTTATTTCCTTTGCTGACTAATGAAAAGTTCTCTTCCACTTCTTTTAAAGGTGTACCATCTCTAGTGTTCCTTTGAATATCTTATTGTACCAAATCTTACCACAGTCGTTCCGAATCTGGTAGCATCTCCCTCCCATTGACAGAGTCTTGATAACTATGCCAACTCTTGGGAATTCATAGAAGAGCTAGGCTCACCATATCATCCTCGGCAACATTAATCCCGTCACTTCAAAGATCATCCTGACAACGGGTGAACTTGGTCGAGTAATTCAGAATTGAGTCACCCTTCTCCATATTGATCTAATTTTGTCCTTTACTGCCAACTTCCTATGGTCATTGTTATTTTGAGATAGGTCTGTCAATGCTTTCCACATTGAGTATGGAGTATCCTTGCCATGGAAACTCAAGACAATGTGGTCTCAAACTCCCTCAATGATAATCCTTATCGCTTTTGCCACAAACTTTCTCCATTCATCCATATCTTTATCATCTGATGATGGAGACTTAAGAATGTCATGATCTATGAATTCCTTGAGTCCATTGTCTTCCAGCAATGCCTCCATCCTATCTTTCCAAGCTATGTAATTCAAGCTGCCCTCCAAGGCATACACAAGTCACAACCTGTAGAAAGACATATTGCTAGTCTGAAGTATGAACATAAAAATTCGATTTTCACCTGCACAACAAACTCGAAATATCCTCTTATATATTGTCTTTAGCTTTGATACCATGTAGATTTTTCTACAAATCTAGCTCTGATACCATGTATATTTTTAGTTTATGTCCAACATTTTATGTTATATCCTAAAACATAAGACAAGAATCTAATCTACTCTTCAGCAGAAACCAAAATTGATCGATGAAAACAATAAGAAGAAAAGGAATATTTTCAATCGCACATAACAAAATATTTATTTGGGGAAAGCAACTGCTAAAAACCCCGACTATATGTATTGCATTAACCAAAACATCTGACAAAAAAATACAATGCTTGTTCAACCTGAACAAATCCTTTACTAGTACAATCTAAATCTTTGCTTCCTAGGCTGACTCTGGCCAACATTTATCCAATTTACTATCCTTTTAAGCCTGTATGTCGTTGCACAATCCCTAATGGAATTAGCCTCTATTTAATGTGGAAATTCCCTCTCCATAACTGTGCAATCCAAACATATGTCCTCAATTGATTCCATGCACCATTTGTACAACTCAAAAAATTATACAACTGATAGTACAATGTCCCTGAACTCTAACCTCAACTAGGTATTCCTCTGAACTGACATGCATGAGTTATTTTTTAGTGAATATTCAGTTAACTGGTGTGGTACTAGTGATGCACGGGTGCACTACTCCAATACTAGACTTGTACTAGTTCCTCCAACAGTTAGAACTAGTTTAATTGAATTACAACTCAAAAGAACTCAACCTAGGCCCCTAAAATTTAGGGATCACTCTACATGACTCTAGATAGACTTCCAACTCAAATTTCATAAGTCAATTAAGTCAGTTTAACTTAATTTACTATTACAAGTTGCTATGAGAATATAATTTCGATTCAATTTACAGTTTAATTGAAGGAAAAATTAAATTAGAATTTGTAGATGCTATTTTTGACATTTCTTGTTGCAATTTCAAAAAATTCAGTACCAAGTCATGTACTAGATTAGAGTATTAAAAAATATGTAATTTGTAGTTTAGGATTCTTTAATTGATTAGAGCTTTGCAACTACTTGGTAAAAGATTCCTACAATAAATAAGAACCTGCAATATATCATTATGACTCTAAGCTTGTTTACCATTTATGGTTGATATTTTATTAATGCATTTCTTGTAGTTTATTGTCTTGTCTTTTTTACTTGCCTCACACGCTTTTGCTTATAGTTGTTGACATTTACTTTTCTACAATTTACTTTTTTGCAATATGGTGAATGGGTTTTCATCACTAGAGGATTATAACCACTGAAGTCTCAAGACCTAATAAGCTCCATAAATAAAAGCACATGAACATTGTCTGTTGATAATGAAAAATTGTGGCTTATAACCCGATAAAAATTAGAGTCCCGCAATCCAGTGACAAGTGATAATCCATAGTGATTAGTTCTTTCTAGTGTTAGTTGTTAGCATGGGATAGAATAAGATCTAATCATGTGTTTCATGTGCTTGCATCTCTATGTCTTTTGATCCTGGATTCGATAATTATATGTTGGAATTAGAAAACATATAATTTTGCCAGCAATGGCAACAACTTAGCCCATATTTGATAGGTTTGTTTATCTGATGAGAAAATTAAAATGGATAATATTTTATAAGCTAATATAAGTTTGCAATTCATTCTTAAATTCTTTCTTAAATAAACCTTCTCATTGACTATTTACATCCTATTTGTTGCTATTATTTCATATTTCTAGGGAAAACGTTATAATGAATGACCCTACAAGCAGGGAAACTAAAGGCCTTGTTATAATATCATAAATACTTGGACAAACTCATGTTGCTCAAAGCCTTCTTCAAGATTTCATTATGAGTGGGCAATCCTCACCACCATTACCTTTAGTTTTTTAAGGCAATTCTTAGGAGTGGACTTTGCTTTTTCTATAATTGAACTCACATTTCTTTACATACTTATAGCACACTAAAAATTGTATATTATACTTAGGTTATGAACACATTTGAAGGTATCATGTGTGCTTATCCATTAGTGCTTTGTGCAAACTTTTCTCATGCTTTGACTTCTATTTGTTCCTTATTATTCCATTCAATTCTCCTTTTACAGACGAAGACCAATAAGCTTGGAGTAGGAGAGCCAAAAAAAATTCATATTTGTGACCGACACTTCTAAAACATTTGATGATTCTAAATAGTGAGTACATTAAAACATTGCATATTTAGTAGTTGATCAACATAAACCAACTTTATTCTAATTTCTTATGGGTGGGGTCTTTGGTGATCACCAGTATTGCAGCAATAATGCTGCAACTCCTGGGCTTCCTACTTTACTTTTATCAACCCGGTAGTTCGTAAAAAACTTGGAAGTGACGGTGTTGTATGCACAAGTACTAGTTCTTACTGCAGGCTGTCACTTGGTTAGCTGGCACAAGATCACTAGGAGCTCAAGCCAACTTCTATGGATTCTAGAAGAAGCTCTATATGTGATGAAAGAAAGGAAAACTTACTCTACAGAGGCTAGTCTACTTGCAGAAAGGAAAAGAAGACTGAAATGTAAAGTAAACCTAGCAAACCCTACTTAACCAACTAATCCTACTTTTGCAGAAAGAGAAGAACCATGAAATGAATTCCATTACCTACTCAGGAATTAAACAATGTCTACTGAGGCTATTTCTAGAAGTAAATGAGAAAAAAACATCTTTTTGGATTTTTATGTATTTTTATGTGAAATTGTCATGCATGTAATTTATTTGATTGTGAATGTGGCAGCAATTAGGTGGCAGTGGAGGGAGACTTTGGGATTTGCATAGGTGTAGGATGGTGTGGATGGGTCCTAGGAGGGCTCAAGTGGCCTTCTAGAGGCTTTTCCCGCAATTGGACTTCAAAAAGAAGCCTATAGGAAAATCTACAGGAGGCTGCAGGGGATCTACAGGAGGTCTACAGGAGGATGCCGAGAGAAGTTTTGGAGGTTTTGAAGGTAGGAAAGTGGGTGGAAAGGGTAGCTAAAGGCTAGGATGATGTGTTAAGGTGTCTAGGGTCCATCAAGAATGATTAGGAGAGAGAAAGATGGTTGGATTTGTTCAAGGAAAGAGAGGAAAGTCTATGGAAAAGTGCAAAAAACTAAGGTAGATTTGAAATGAGCTTTGGCAACCTGTGGGGCATAGATCAAAGAGAGATTGTGATGGCCAATTGGCTAACTTGTTGTGAGAAGAGATTGGCTTCAAAAGGACCTGGAAATTAAACAATGAGATCAAGCAAGCAAGGAAACTAAGTACATAAAAAAAACCACAATTTTGCATCAAGCTAATCTAGATTATGAGCTATGGAAAGAAATGCTAAACAATGCTATAATGAGAGAAAGTATGGAAGGAAACTTATTACAAGTCAGAAATGAGCATGGTGAAATAGATCTAAAGAAAAGCATTAACCTTGTAACAAACTGCAACACTAGAAATCCTATGGAGAAGGAAAATCTGTGTTTTTGTGGCAGCAAGAGGGTCTTGGACCCATTTCATGGTCTCGAAGGGAGGAAATGAGGCCAAGGATCTATTGATGGCCTTTTTGTATCTTCTTTCTATCACTGTTCGACCTGCTACAGAAAACTTAAATGGAAACAACCTTCTAAATCACCAAAATCAACCTATTCTTAACCAAGAAAGAGATTTATCTAACAATAACTAATTCATGGACTGAAACAAAGCATATAAATACAAAAAAGAGGAGCTTGGCTACCTGGATTAGGCCCTAACCCAAGAGCTTTAGCCCTCTGAGGTAACTCAGTGCTAGCTCAAAAAGGATCTCATCTTTATTATCAAAATAATAATAGGATTACATGAAACTGTCAACAAAAGTAAGCTCAAAGTTGAGCAGAGCAAAGCTACAACAAAAATTCAAAAATTTGAATAACTCCCTAATGAGGCCCCAGACCTCTCTACTTATACCACTAAATCTCCCAACAGATTCCTTAAAATCAGGAAGGATGGGCTCCCAAAACTTGAGATAAATAGAACTTATCCTCCACTTGCTCGGTTGCCTCCTAGTGCATTGATGTGGCTATTTGTGCTTCGAGCTACATGATGGAGAATTTGAAGTGGGGAGTCATAAATGAGGGGGAAACCCTCTTATATATCCTCTCCCTTGTCTACTTCGAATTATTGCTGCCAATTGTCCATTAAATCTTTGACTTTATCTCCAAAATTGAACAAAAATCTGCATTAAACATATATTAGACTCCATGGCATAATGACCAACCCAACTCACTCCATAAGCATAAATATAATAAAAAAACATGCATTAAGCTAAGAGAATGGTTGATTAAACTATGTTAGGAGGCAAAATGAGCCCATATAATTACACATTTATGGGGCTCATCATTCTTTAAGGATTGATTAAGCCCTTGGATCTTTTTGAGGCTGAAACAAATTTAAGAGGATGATGAAGCATAGTTTTATTGATCCATGGAATGTTACTATTTATGGAAAACATCATTGATTATAAACAAAGGTTTATTTTCATTTTTTACATCAAACTTTCTATGCTTGAACAAAAAAATGAGATTCTAGTGATTAATTCTATTTTTGAAACATCAAAATTTGATCTAGACTTATATGCATGACATGTTTTTATTAGCTCGTCTGCAGCATTCAAATAAAACTTCGAAATGATAAAATTTGTTAGGTATTGATAAGGTCATCGTAACTCTTTTCAAATTATAGATTTATGTGTGCTTTAGGGTAGTATATACATTTTGACCCTATATAATTTGTATTTCAATAAGATCATACAACGTTTAGTGTGAACACAACAAACAATGTCAACTCTTCAACAACATGGTGTTCTAGACAATGTCAACCCAACCAAAGTAATACATCTTTTCTTAAACTTTTTCACAATGGGTAGACACATCTATTTATGATACCATTCGAAGTTTGTATATCTCTTAAAATATTAATAAAATATCTCTTTTAAAAACTTAGTAAACTATCTCTTTTGAAATGCTAGTAAAGAAAAATGTTTAAAAACGTTGACCTCATAAGACCAAGAAGCCAAAAACATAGCATATTTATTTTTAATACTTTTGAAAACATTTGAAGATTCTAAATATTGACTATTATTGAAATCAATCAATTGAAGCCAATTCTATCCCAATTCATCTGCATGGGGGGCTTCACAATTGATTAAGACCATGGATCTTTCTGAAATCAAGAGTGATAAAACAATTTTCTTGATCCATGGAATGTTATGCCACTACTCATTGTTGTAATATTGATGTAAAATATTCTTGCTTTACACTTTATTTTCATGGTTTATGTTACTCTTTATTTCTATTTTTCAAACAAATCTATGTTTTCTTGGATAACTTAATTTTTGGAACATCAACATTTAATGAAGAATTATTTACAATATGTTTTCTATTAGACCATATGTAACGTTCAAATAAATATGATTTGGAAGTTGTTGATAAGGATCATTGTAACAATAAACTTAATCTTCATGAGTGATTTAGTGAAACCTACGAGTTTCAAGTGGTGTAACTTTATTTCAAAAATCTGATATTTGATATAAGTCTTATGTTAAGACATCTGAAATTTGTCACGTATGGGCAATGATAATTGTAATAAACATGAAACATTTGCTATAATGATCAGTGCAAAGGGATGGATGGTGGAACTATGAATTAACAAGTGATCGACGATTTAAAAAAATATCCTTGGAAAAAAAAAATATTGGTGATTAACAAACGATTATAAATCTCTAAATTGGATAAAGATCATCTCATATTTATACAAGCCAAGAGACAAAGAAGTGTCTCAAATATAGATAACGGTGGAAAAAAAATCATATTAGTTGGATCTATACTATTTCATATCAATAACAATGAGCTATTTTTATTCCAAATATTTATATCCATTGTAAACTTGTAAATTTATTAGCGGTTTTTTTAAAGAGACCAGTTTCCATATAAAGAGGTTTAATATTTATAGATACTTGAATTAGTCTATGTGTGTATATGGGTGTCTTAATTTCGTGTTAACACTTGTGCACTTGGATGACTTCATACATCATGGAATCAGGTATTCAGGAAGTGATATTCCATTTTCTGATGGGATTGCTTGGATGTTTCTTGATCATACATTTTGTTATATGTTTGCTATTTTCGATTTCTTCTTATATGGAATGGTTCTTTCCTTTTTACTAAATATAATGACACCTAACTGTGTTATTGTCATTTCTCAGTAAGAGACATTAACAATGAATACAACTCAAAAGGGAGAAGATGAACCCATTGAATGGGTGGACTATGGTAGTCTTGAATGGTATGAGTAGTATATGGAAACTTGGATGAAGGAGAAGACATATGTTGTTTATTTTATGAGAAGCAAGAATAATATTTCGTTGTCACAAGATGTTCACTAGATCCAATAGTGTAAGTAGTAGAGGTATAGGTAACAATCCCTATATTCAAGGTTCCATATTTCACAAGTAAATTTTTATTTGTGAGGGTCAAGTTCATAATTTTCTATAGTTTTGTGGTGAGCTAATATGAATTATTGAATTAAAGATAATTATGATTCAGGGTGAAATCCTTTATGATTACACATATGAGAGTTTTTTTTTCATCTACTCTTCCTTGTATAATGAGTTGAAAAGGGACAATTAGTAGTTCAGGCCAGTTATTGCAGTTCCTATGTTAGAATATAGTAGTTAGCATTTCCAATTCCTTTGGATAATAATCAAACCAAACATTACTATTATATCACTAGTTTAATGCTAAAGAATAATTAGGACAATAATAGAATTAGTTCCGCTAAGAACTAAATGACATAATTATATAGGTATGATCAACTATGGAGGTAATTATTGATACAAACTTTGAAAAAGAAGGGATTTACATATATCCATTCAAGCCATTAAATTTTTAAAATGGGTAGATTGATCCTAAGAATACAATAATCATATAAAATGCTTAGTACTAAATTGCTCATGTTGAAGCCACAGGGTTATAACAAATTATATAGGTCCATCAAACTTTTAAGAATTAACGATCAGATGTAAACATTTGAAATACTAAGAACATGGCATTTTTCTCTAGGTAATAAATTTATCTGGATCCTAAAGGACCACTAGCTCTATGGTGGGTTTGTGGATTCACAAGCTATCTAGTATATCTTTCCACACAATTTCAAAGATGGTGTTGAGTGTTATTACCAAGCATGTTCCATCATCACTAAAGTGTCTTTCCCTGATGTTTGCTACACCGCCCTGTAATAGCTTCGAGTTAATTCTCCATGTAAATGGAAGGACATTATAAGGGAAAAATAAGACCAAGGTCATGGGACACATATTTGAGGATGAATTTAGGGAAAAAAATCAAAGTGGGAAGCACTTATGGTTAATTACTAACTATGGAAATTGGCATTGGAATTGGAAAAAGGTAAAGGGAAATAGATGGCAATTAATTCAAAAAATAAAGGAAAATAGGAGAAAAGAATGATGAAGAGACATGAATATGCATGCAAGGAAAATTAAAGAGAAAATAAAGGAAAATTAAAGAAAAAAGAGGAAGGGGAAAGGAAGAAACACCAGACATCAATGATAAAAAGGCATATCAAAATTAGTTGATAGCTTTTGATCAATTTTCAGCTTTTCACATCTTTAGCTTTGCTAAGGAAGAAATCATACTCCAAGAGAGTATAAGAGTAAGAGAGAGAACAAGCACTTGGGCACAAGAAAGAAAGAAATCAAAGGACAAGAAAAGGAAAGTAAGGGAGCACAAGGAGAGATTGGAAGAGAAGCTACAACAAGAAGATTTTGAAGGTAAGAGGTTGCACGTGTAATTTCCTTGACAAAATTTGAATTCATGGTGCATACATTTGGTTTACATTATTATTTTATTTTAAAATAGCATGGGATTTCCCTGGTTTGACAATTGTTACAACCTTGCTTTTCCCATTTCTTGGATAAGAATTGTGAGATGGGATTCATTCTTGGTTGACCTTTGGATTGTCAGAATATTTTGGATCATGGTGTGATGGATATAGGAAAATCCCAAGGGTTGGGGGTGGAGATGGTTTTCTCTGGGAAGTCATTGACAAGTGGGGGGAGATAGAAAAATTCCTATAGGTATGGTGAATAAATTATGAGGAATCCAAGATTGTGTTGGTTTGGTGATCTCTATATCAGTTTAGGTGAGATCATTGTGGCTTGATGGTGAAGGTGGCTTAACCTCTCGATTCCTTCTTTGGTTATATTTGGATTGTACCATGAGATACCACATTCGTTCTTGGAATATGGTACGGGGGTGATTGGATGAAAGAGAGATTTGGTTTAGCCCAATCTATGGTTGGGTGGTATGTGGAAGTCTCTGACTTGGTTGGATTTATTCATATGTTATTATGTGTTATTTCTTATTGAGATCAAGAAGCACATGTATTGGTTATTGTGTTGATTCTATGACTGATTTTTCATGGCTTCATTCTGGTTAAATGTTGGTTATAGACATGGTTAAATGATGTGCTATTGTTATGGATCTTGTTTATGATTCGATAAATTACTAAATGGTTATATGAATGTATCAGCTACAAGTGTTTGATGTAGCTAGCTTGAGAGGGAAGTGAGGCTTCTTGATTATTATTTGGTTAAACTAATGAGGCAGTGAACAAATATGCATTCATGACCTATAGTTATTATGTTTACCATATGTTTATCTAAATATTTATCATGTGTTTGGCATGTTTGGGAAACATTAGTGACTAAGTGTAGGTTATGCATAATTGTGATTATCTTAGACATAATTATTGAAAGTGTTATGCAGTGGCCTATA